>HG992052.1:6390000-7762500 GCA_905220475.3 Ennomos fuscantarius
TCAAGTTAATGATATTTACGCAAACATGTGTCAAGTCACAGTCGAAGTCATCAAATCATAGTCGAGTCAAAGTCATACTCCTAGTAAAGTGGTGGCAACTTTACCAGAAGCTTCTATGGAGTATTGGAAACAACTCGAAAAAAAAAACGTTTCACTATCATTATACCACTTTCCCACACTCATGCCTGTAAATCCAGCACTTATCGAATAAAATGCCACCAATTTTATGCACTAACACTGAAAATAACACAAGTTTTGGAAAATAATACAATGCGGTGACACGATCTTTTTCGTTTTCCCACCATAACTCAACTTTAGATCTTCAATTGAATAAACTTAGATGACGGAGAGACTCCTATTAATAAAAACTCATTAAGTACAAATTAATAATAGCAAATGAATGTTTTAATAGTAATAGTATTTCGTAAACACTTTCACCCGACTTAAAAGTGATTGTATTCGCAACGTAAGTTTAAATATTTTATAAATAATAATAATATTCAAATAAAAACTATTTTTTTATTTTTTTCTTTTATCGTGTCGAGCTAGTCGTTTGCCTGATGTCAAGCGACACGGCCGTCTATAACAGATGCAATGTCACTCCGGAACTCTAAAATATAGTTACGCATGATACTGAATTGCGCACGTCATCCTGAGACATCGGCACAGTCTGGTAATAAGATACTGTACTAGATGATACTAGACTGTGAGATCAGATCATAAAGGCTCATTTTTTTCCCAGTAATTTCACTAGCTAGAGCCCTTCAAACCAGAACAAAGTAGTGCTTGCACACTACTGCTTGGCTTCGGAATAACTGGCAAAGCGGTGGTACCTACCTAGAAGAACTTTGCAGTAGTCCTACCACCAAATAAAACAAACTTTCATAGTAAAAAATATTACAGCTATAATATAATAAAGGAGATCGTACGCGCTTCGGAACGAATTCATTGTGAAAAACAAGCAGTAAAAAAAAATGTAAGCAAGCAACAAGCAGCATTTGTATAGAAAATAATATATGTGCCTATGTGTATACTGATTACATATATACCTATTTTACATATGAATGATATTTAATTTTAAAAATATGTAAAAAGACTTAGTAAAACTTATAAAAACGCGATTGCGTTTTACTAATTCACCCGTGCGAAGTTATTGAGTACCTAGGTTATACAATAACAGAAACGTCTGCACCTATAACTCTGCCGCGGGTTTTTTTGTGGAGATGAAGAACTGATCCTTTCCTAAGCGTTTATCGACCTACTGTTTCGTTTGTACTTTTTCGACCAAGTATGGGTGAACGCAGATGAATAATCAAGTCAGTTGGTTCGTCGCAATCCATTATACTTTCAAATGATTTCTTTGTAGATACTGACTCTATACAAGCTTCTTTCTTTTCCCTCTCTTCGGCAACGTTGTGTTGGCTATCATTAAAAGGTTTATTTTGCATTGAGCCAGCTGGTACGTTTTGTCTTAAATACATCATCACTTCAATATTTTGAGACACAACACCTACAGAGAATTTAACAAGAAGATCGATATCTGAAACTGTCATCGTCAACATAACAAAGTTAAAAAGTTGTATTATTATGTTGGTATTCAATTGTCAAGATGGCGACATTAACATTAAACAAAGTTATACCGGCCGATAGATGGAGCTAAACTAAAGAAGTTTTACTTCAGTCGTGTGGTCTAAAGCACACTCGTTTTTTTTAATAATAGACAGAGACAAATACACACAAAACGTATCCGTGTGAATGAGACGGGAATATTTTAAATAATTCTCTTTTTTATAAACAATATAAATGCGAGATTCTATATGTATATAGTTTAATTATAATTAATTCTTAAAATTAAGTTATTGTAATAAAAACTGGACGGAGTTAATTATTACAAATAAGGGCTTTTAATATATGTTATTTATAATTTTTTATGACATGGTATCGTTTCCCCACATATTTTTACGCTCTGCGATCTCATGCACTTGGACCCTAACTAGGATTCCCTGTGTAGGGGACCTAGAAACTACGAGCACCATGGTCCTACAACACCCAGACTCAGAACAAGTATTTACGCTTTTTTTTCTGTGCACAAATACTTGTCCTGCCGCGGGAATCGAACCCGCCTAGTTAGGATTCAGGATGCATGTATGCATACAGGATCGTAACTAGGATTCTCTGTGTCTCGGGATCCAGGAACAACAAGGACCATGGTCCCACAACACCCATACTCAGAACAAATATTCCGTTAGTATAGTGTATATAGTTAGTCTATATAAAAACACAAAATTATTTTAAACAAATTAATTTTAACGATTTGTAAACTATATTTACCTTAACATCGAGGTTTTTATATATAATCCAGGTAAAGCTGAGATTTCTAAGATCCAGACGCTTAGACAATAATCGTTGGGCGTTTTTTTTATAACTAAATAAGGCCCGAGTTAAAGCACTCAATATTCAATTCAGTAGAAAGATCACAAGGCACAAATTGCATTGGCGAAAAATGGAAGCGAACGGAATTGTACATGGCATAATGATCTTTATGTCAATTGAAGGTATGAGATCAAGAAGTGTTTAACTGATTATTTTTACAAAATGACTTATGGGTATCGTTGGATTCAGCGTGAAATTATCTACAATAATACATCCTCAAAATACCGTAATGAGGCTTAAATATCGAGATTGTCAGTCTAAAAACGGTTTATCTGACACAGGAATACAGTTCGCTTAGCATAAAAACATTATTTTATTATATTATATTTTTACAGTAATTGTACGAATTAATACTATATTTTGTATTGTAAAATGGAATAAATACATTTTCAAGCAACTGAAACTTGTCATGTATAGGATACTATTATAGAGGGAGTGTGCTGTCTGTGGAAGTGGGGTGCTCGCTCTACTCTGTGGTGTCGGGAATTAGATTATGTCTGTCATGAATATTTTATAACTGCATCGGTTATAAATTATGTACGATACTATTGGAATTCAGTCTCAAGATTATAACCGTCAGTCATGGAGTCAACTTAATCCACGTCAATCAACATCAAATTATCAGTCAGCAAGTCAAAGTCAGTGTAAGAAACAACCATCTAAATTTCCTGGTCAAGAGAAACATTTCAAAGAATGCTATCGCTGTGGACGCTTCCATGACCCAACAACATGCCCAGCAAAAGGGTGGAAATGTTATATTTGTCAGCGCACTGGACACATATCAAGGAAATGTAGAAACCGGAATATTCATGAAATAAATAATGAAGACCGGCATCAATGTGAATATGACATGGAGGGTGAAATAGATTGTGTTATAGAAAATATAAATAAGATAAATACGGCATCTGACAACTGTAACTGTATTTCATCACGTGATATTAATAATATTGCTCACAGATCACATCTAATACAACTAAATGTCCATGGAAAAAGATTAGAAATGGAAGTGGATACTGGGGCAGCAATATCATTGATCTCATATAAATGTTATTGTGAAAACTTCATAAGCAAAGAATTAAGTCATACTAATGTCAAGCTAAATACTGTGTCCGGGCCAATTGCAGTAAAAGGAAAAATTAATGTAAGTGTCACTAATAACAAAACTACAAAACAGCTATCATTGATTGTTTGTGCAGATAATACAAGCCCATTTACACCAGTAGTTGGTCGTGATTGGTTAGATGAACTATGCCCTAACTGGAGAAGTAACCTTATGAAGTCATTACAAATGAATGCATCTTACATCAACAACAATAAGTCTAAAGTCAGTCAACACAGTCAAGTCAATAAATCAGGTCAAGATAATGAGTCAAGTCAGCGGAATGAGTCTGTCCAAATCAAAGAGTCAATGCAAGTCACAAAGCCGGTAAAGTCGCTAAGTCAGGGCGATGAAGTCATTCAAGCCCATGAGTCTGTCCAAGTCTCTAAAGGTATTACTGAGTCTTCCAAGGTCAAGGTCAGTCAACCTAAGGTCAATGTAAGTCAGTTTAATATAAAAGTCAAACCTAGTGTCTATGAGTCAAATAGTAAAATAGGTAGTCAGTCTAATGCCAAAGTAGAGCAATACAGTGTCAATTCTAATTCTAATAAGTGTGCAACTTCACGGAAGGCGTCAAGTCAGTCAAGTGAGATTCAAACAGTAGTACAAAAATTAAAAAGTCAGTACCCAAAGGTTTTTGCAAAAGATCCAGAAACTGGTATTGTGCATTTTAAAGCTAACATCATTGTCAAAGAAAATTGTACACCAGTTGTCCAAAAACATTATCAAGTTCAATACAGTATTGTAGATACTATTTCAGATACATTAGATAAGTTAGGAAAAGAAGGAAAAATTTATAAAACTAGTCGTTCAGAGTGGGCTTCACCGTTAGTACCCGTCAATAAACCAGATGGATCATATAAACTATGTAGTGATTTTAAGGAAACTGTCCAACCCAATATTGAAGTGGATTATTGCCCGCTGCCCAGAGCAGAAGATGTCTTTGCCAGTATGTCAAACAGGAAAGTCTTTGTAGTGCTAGATTTGTCAGACATATATACACAATTAATGGCTTCTGAAGACAGCCAGCACTTACAGTCAATACCCACAAGGGATTATATATGCACTGATATTCGAGGGCTATAATTATTTTCGAATTGAACATAGGAAAAGTGAGTTTTTGTCGCATGCAGATGCCTTCTTCAGACTGCCAGTTAATAAGGTAACTGTAGATGTAAATTATAACTACAATTTGAAAAAAAAAAAAAAAAAACTTCTGATTAGTCATGTTGATATCGCAAATAAAACAATCAGTGATACAGTTTTGTCCAAAGTCTTCAATTTCACAAAAAATGTGGCACTTACACAATTTTTTCGGTTACGTCACCACATCATAGTAGATAGCTGTTTGTTTGGGTCGCAACTAATAGTCCCATAGGAACATCACGCTCAAGTCTTAGAATTATTGCATGATGGTCACCCTGGTCTTGTAAGAAATAAAATGTTAGCCAGGTCTCTATTGTGGTGGCCTACTATGTCAAATGATATTGAGATAAAGTGTCAATCTTGTGAACCTTGTGCAAAAAAATTTTAAACCAAATAATGTTAAGGTACCATGGCCACAAAGTAATGTTTGAGAGAGAATACACATAAATTTCTTTGAATTTCAAGGGCAACATTTCTTTATTTATTGTGACTCTTATTGAAAGTGGTTGGATGTTAAAATTATGAACCAATGTAATGCAATGAGTGTAGTGAGGGCATTGTTTTCAATTTTTGTATCTGTAGGTCTGCCATGTGAATTAGTATCTGATAATGGACCACCTTTTTAGTCTTTTCAAATGTGTTGATTTTTGTACCACATTAAATATAAAATTAACAAAGTGACCACCATATCACTCTGAAAGCAATGGCCTTGCAGAAAGGAATGTCCAAATTGCAAAAAGGGCATTACAAAAAAATTGTTATGAGTAAATATAACAAAGATTCTAACTGGGACATTGATATGGAATTGTCAAAGTTTTGCTTAATTACCAGAATACTCATAACACTGTCAATTGTAAATCGCCTAATTCAATGTTACTGTCATACATGCCTCGCACAATGTTGTCAATGTTGAATCCAGTTCATAACCTGAAGTCATCTAAACGATCATGTCCTTGTATGTATTGGTACAATGTGTTTTACTAAGGGTACCGTGGTGAGGGTTTTGAGTGCTACTCAAAAAGCCCATCTTAATCAGTTGTCGCATGCACCCTTACCATAGCCTCCTATACAACAGTCAGACATTTGTAGTTGTCCTGTACCTGTATCTAATCAGACATATTTTTATCCAGAGGGAAGAGAGTCCAGTCGAGTCACACCTAATTCCATAGTGAGACCTAGTCTTATATACCCTACAGTGTCTTCTAGAAATGAACCATCAGTTACACCTCATGCAGCTACTACTCCAGCAGTTAGTCCATCTCAGGTTACTCCTGCAACTTCTGAACATTTAGTCAGTCACTCTCAACCCCCAAACTGGTCCTCTCCATTGGCGGCTCCTTCTCAGCCTGTGCGTAGGTCTTGTAGGAATAGACGCCCACCTAATAGACTTAATTTGTAGGGGGAAGATGTCATGTATAGGATACTATTATAGAGGGAGTGTGCTGTCTGTGGAAGTGGGGTGCTCGCTCTACTCTGTGGTGTCGGGAATTAGATTATGTCTGTCATGAATATTTTATAACTGCATCGGTTATAAATTATGTACGATACTATTGGAATAAAGAAGAATTAAATATACTGTGTGTTTGTCTTGCCGTCAACCATTACAATAAACATATCAAAACTTACATAAACCTTTTCTATTACAAGCACTTAAAAGCACTCTGCATTAAAATGAAGCCGTTGAAGTTTAAAGTAAATTTTCCCAAAACTATCAATTTGACAGTTAAACCCTTTTTGTTCTCACGCCTTCATTTGTGTAATGTACAAACTAGTACGAGCTTAAAATCAAATCGCGTCTTTCTTGAAGTTCTCTCGCATATCCGGGAATGGATAACGATTCATTTTGACAAGGTACCGGATACACTCGAAAACCAATTTCGAGACTTATCCTATAATGAGTTCATATAAAAAGAATATAATTTTTAAAAGTTAGTATTTTTCATGTTCTTTCTTCTATTCTCTTCGTTTAATGGCTTGCTATCGCTTTTTAGCGATAATTGTGCCAATGTCAAGTGAGGAATTTTTGTACGGTTATGTCATATCAAAGTCTTATTTAGTTAGTTAAAATGCCACAGTAAAATGGTGGATATTATACTGAAGGCTCTAGGAAGCTTTGAAGAGCAAACGAAAAGGCATGGTTTTAAAACTTAGAACCATTTGCCAACACTCGTGCACGTTCACGAACACTTAACGGATAATAATCCACCATTATCACACGTTAAAATTAAAAAATACACGGGTTATGGAAAAAAAATCAAAATTCACAACCGCCATTTTCGGATTCTTTTCAACGAATCAATTTTTCAAGTTATTTTTAATTTATTTTTCAAACGCGAGCCTATCAAGCAATAAAAAAAAAAAAGGCAAAGTGAGGATCTGTGAGCTGTGAAGCTTCAAGTACAATGACAGTTAAAAAAAAATGTATTCAACACCAAAACGTTTTATTTTTTACTTACCCTTTACCCCCCTTTGTTACACTTCGTTGATCCCCTCCCACCCCCTTAACGTGTGACGTAATTTATGGAGGACCCTAATCAGATAAAGTTCATAATTATTAACAATTCCGATTGCTTCCATTCCCTTCCGCAGCAATGTAAATTTAACCTTATTCAACTACGATTTAGAACTTTATTTATAATTTTGAATTGTTTAAAACTTAATTGACATTGATTAATTCAAGCCGAGTTTATAAGTAAAGGTGTACGTTTGTATATTTATTCATACTAAGAGGTTTTAGTAGACAGTAGACCAAAACTCATGATTGTCTTTTTTCTAAGCTTTGGCTTAAATTGATACATTAAATAAGAAATGTGAAATGTATCAATTATGAGCTCTATTACACGGCAATAAAGACGCGAACGAAACGTTAATTTTAACATTCCTTTACTGTTGGATGTAGGAATCTGTGCTGATGTATCTCAATGGTCTTTTAGTCTACTAGTCTTTTAAACTGGAGTCTCAAGACTATCCATTCCCTCATCCATCGACAGAGGAGTGCATTCGCTTAATGTACCTTCTTCTTTCAAAAGACCATCAGCTCTATTTCTTGGTCTACTGCGGTCTTCTACCCTATAAGTCACACTCTCTATTTCACTCAAGCTCTTTGCAGTACAATCCAAACTTTCCGGTCTACTATATCTACTCACAGGCTTCTCGGAGTAATCCACGCTTTGCGGTCTACCGGTCTTTTCTGACTCTAAACTTATTCTGTTGTTTCTTTCAGAGGAGTCTGAGTTTGGTCTACTGGTCTTTACAATGTCGATGTTTTGTCTAGTCTTTTCGGGTGTGTATGGAACCGATTCTGGTCTATCTAATATTATTTCAGGTCTGGTCAGGGTTGTTTCTGGTCTGGCTTTACCTGGTTGCTCCGTATATCATATGTGCGAGGCCGGCATGGTCGATACCGTGCTGTGAGGCGTGGTGGGCCTTGACCCGGCCAGTGACGCGTTAAGGGACTGCATTGTTCCCATCTGTGGACAAAAACATCCTTGATTTTTCGGCGGGAAAACGAAAAAGATCGCGTCACCGCATTACATTATTTTCCAAAACTTGTGTTATTTTCAGTGTTAGTGCATAAAATTGGTGGCGTTTTATTCGTTAAGTGCTGGATTACAAGCATGAGTGTGGGAAAGTGGTATAATGATGATGAAACGTATCTTTTCGTGTTGTTTCAAAAACTACATAGAAGCTTCTGGTAAAATTGCTACCATTTTACTAGGAGTATGACTTGACTAGACTATGACTTAGCTTGATGACTTGCCTTGACTTTTGACTTACCTTAACTTGAGAAATTATCAAAGGGGCCGTTCAAGTATTACATAAGCAGATTTATTACAATTATTTACCCCCCATCCCCATGGTCAGCAAAAGTAAGCAAAGCTCTTACCCCTCCCCCATGCTTACGTAAACATTTTTCAATTAATGTATTGGTTTTTTAAATATTTTAATTATAATGTTTAGTGTTTCAAGCAAAGACAATGTGGGGGTTGCGATTCGTATAAAAAGGTAAATAAATACCGATGACGTAATCATCATCTAGGGAATGATGATTACCCTACTACTACCCTCATGTCATCCAAAATAAGCAAAACAAAGACCCCCCGCCCCATAGTGCTTACGTAATACTTGAACGGCCCCAAATACTTGACACTGGATAAATACACTAAAGTGTAGAACCACAACAAAAACAAAACAAAAATAACCTTACCCTCAAATGGGCTAAGTCCTCCAGTTTGGTCAAATCAGCCAACTCCAAGTAAAGACTGTATACGAGCAGCCAGCCGTAAGCGCCGGCCACACAAATGATCATCCATATAAGCACCGTGATCACATTGTAAGCGAAGATCAGGTCATTCACGATCGCACCGAATATGAAGGCAATCAGTCTGAATAATATGAAAACTCCAAACGTGTACAGCCAGGGGACGATGCGCTTTTCATATTCCTGAAAAAACAAACGAAATATATAATAATAAATATTTGTTGACGTTTCACAGAGCGCCATCTTTTTTTTTTATAAATCTATAAATATAAAAATAATAATAACACCCAACGATCACATACATAGATCCTGGACACTAACTAGGATTCCCTGTGTCTAGGGACCCAGGAGCGACGAGGACCATTTTTTTTTATTGAATGACGTGACGAGCTAGCCGTTCGCCTGATGTTAAGCGACACGGCTGCCCATATCAGCTGCAGTGTCACTCGGAACTCTAAAGTATAGAGTTTCACGTGACACTGAACTGCGCACGTCATCCAGAGACATCACCACAATCTAGTAATAAGATTACTAAACTGTGAGATCAGATCATAGTCTCATTTGCCCAGTAATTTCACTAGCTACAGTGCCCTTCAAACCGGAAAACAGCAGTGCTTGCGCACTACTGCTTGGCGGCAGTATAACTGGCAAAGCGGTGGTACCTACCTAGACGAACTTTGCAGTAAAGTCCTACCACCTAGTCTATAATGGTCTCAAATGAATCTATATTTCGCTCGGTCATCGCGTCACGCTTGAACGGATGGAACATTTTGGCCAATTCTTTTTTGTTGTGTTTATTATTGTCAGAAGGTTATTATGAAAGAAAACATTAAGTTGAGCGGAAAATTAAGAAACTTTCACCACGCGGGTGAAACCGCGGGGCGCAGCTAGTAAATATATAAATATCTGTGGACATTTCACACAGCGCCATCTAGTCCCAAACTAAACAAAGATTGTACTATGAAAACCAGATAACTGATACAATACTTAGATACTTTGTGTTTGTAAATACATACATAGAATACAATATAACAACCAAACACAGAACAAACATCGATGTTCATCACACAAACGTTTATCCTGGGTGGGAATCGAACCCACAATTTAAGCTCGGAAGGCAGGATTACTACTAACTGAGCTATTGGGCCAGTCAAAATCAAAATACAATAAGAACTGATTGATTTTAAATGTAAAAGAAAAATTAGAATCAAATGGATTTTTGAATCTGCATTCATTCGTTCCTAACAGCTTGAGAAAAGCATATCCTGGCTTTAGTGACGGATGGAGAAAGAATATCATTCATGATCCAAATCTTTGAAAGAAGTTTCATAATATTATAGAAACTGACGTGAGTAGTACTCATAACTACAACTATTACCGGCTAACACTAAAGAAGTTTCACTTCAAAAATGACCATGGTTGGGTCATTTATAGGTATCAACTATGCATTAATAAAAATAAAACAATGTTCATGAAGTGCAAGCATAACGGTTACCTTATTTTTGCCAACTGCTACGTACTAGGATGATAGCATGGTGAAATTAATGACACATGGTAAGTGATTACAAATAGGAAAAGTGGTAAACAAATAGCAATGGACAACTTTAAAATGTTTGATACTGAATAATAATTTTAGTTTGAAAACTATCATGAGTATGACACATTTTATAAGATAAATAACAGCTAAAGTCACGTCTATTAATGTCGTAATTTAAAAAAAATTCGACGTATTAAATATTACTAGTTCTACTTTATTTCTTATTTGACTTTTTAAAATTATTATTAGTATTAATTATTTTAGTTTGAAAACTATCGTGTGTATGAAACGACTGGTCTGAGTAATTTCGACTTATTAATTGACGTGAGTTTAGCCGTTATTTATCTATTCATTATTTGTTTGTGATTATTTAAATAAACATTATTTAATTGACATGCACTTATAATTTAATTTTTATGATAATTTTAATTTTTACAGCTTATATTGTGTACACATATTGACTTTTTTTTAAATATGACATATAATCATAGTTTATCAATATGTTCATTCATTATATATTCATCCAAATACTCATTTGAGTATTCACCCAAATTCTCATTTGAGTATTTGGGTGAATATAAAGGTAGGTCAGTAGCGCTGTGCAACCTGAATTCCACTTTATTGTGTCGGTCCAAGAGTCGCTATTTATTTAATGATTTTGCGGAGTGAACTTTCTGTACATAGTACTATTATATGTTCAGTGCCCAAGGGAACTGGAATGGTAGGATAGGCAATATATTGTTTTTCCCATCTGTCTACTATTTGTTTTAACAGGAGACTATATAAATATTGTTATTCCCATCTGTCCCTTTAAGAAATATTCCATGTTTGCTTACCTTCCTCAAAGCATTGATAAGGATGATGCTTGTGAAAAGAACGGCAACGGAACCCAGCCATGAAAACAGCGCAAACACTATCAGGACGTTGCGAACTGGAAACAGAAATTTAGAATAACCAACCGTACCAACAAATGCAACAACACTGGAACAGTTGTGCTAGTGACCCAGGGCAGTGCTTTGCTGCATGAAGGAGCTGGGCTGGCTTGGGTAGATGCTGGCAGGGGGAAATGCAAAATACACCCCTTGCGGGATGTCAGTGCAGCCCTTACCACCCCCAAATAGAATAAAAACCGCAAAGACGTAAAGTAGTCTGACAGGTATATTTATTATTTTCATGATGAATAACCTAAATGTATAACATTTAGTTTATTCATCGGACAACCTTTTCTCATTTCATAAAGTCAAAACACACACATTGTTAAAACCTTAGAGTATGTACTGTATATCTATATATATAACTCAAAGGTGATTGACTGACTGACATAGTGATCTGTCAACGCACAGCCCAAACCACTGGAAGGATCGGGCTGAAATTTGGCATGCAGGTAGATGTTATGACGTAGGCATCCGCTAAGAAAGGATTTTTCGAAATTCCACCATTAAGTGGGTGAAATGGGTGGTTGAATTATTTTCCCATAGGCCACGCCGCGGGCGAAGCTGCGGACAGAAGTTCTGTATGAAAGAAGTTATGTAAATACCTACTCTGAGGTCAAAACTGTATCTATGTTGGCTATAAATAAACATTAACTATTCCATTCTATTCTTTCTATAAAATAAAAGATAATTACTTGGTGCACTTCCAATGTAAACAAATTGGTAGCTGATGACGTAGTACCCAGTGTGTGACGAGCCTGGTGCTGCCATGTATAAACAGTATACATCGAATATACTCTGGGAAAATGTGAAGAGAGCAACCACCTGAAACGACATTGAGATAATAAGAATAGAATAGAAAACATTTATAAGGTACAGTTTTACAATTACTGACAGCTTCTGTGGTGTAGTGGTTGAGCAGGTCGGCTCATAGCCCAGAGGCAGCGGATTTGATTACCGTTGCAGGACTTAGTGTGCATTGAAAAAATAGCACAAATACTTGTTCATGTCTAGGTGTTGTGGGACCATGGTCCTCGTAGTTCTTGGGTCCCTAGACAGAGATTCCTAGTTAGGGTTCAAGATCTATGCATGTGATCGTTGGGCATTATTAATATTATTAAATATAAACATTTTTGGCTATAAAACGATCATAGCAAAATAATGTACCTTTCAGCTGTGGCCCTTTCTGCGGCAAAGTGCTGATATTAATTTTTAAATTACAATAATAAATAAATTAGTAATTTATTATGTATAAAATAAAATAAAATAAATATTTGTGGACATTTTACACAGCGCCATCTAGCCCCAAACTAAGCAAAGCTTGTGCTATGGGAACCAGATAACTGATACAATACTTAAATAATTTTTGTTTGTAAATACATACATAGAATACAATATAACACTCAGACACAGAACAAATACCTATGTTCATCACACAAATGTTTGTCCTGGGTGGGAATCGAACCCACAACCCACAGCTCAGAAGGCAGGGCTACTACCAACTGAGCTATCGGGCCAGTCGTATGGCTACTAATAAAAAATATTTATCATTAATTTACTATAACATATTATGCCAAAAGACAACATAGGTACATAGCTCTAGGACTAAATAGAATTCCCTGTATGTAGAGACCCAGGTACTATGAGGACAATTTTTATATGTAAACGAATGGTGTGGCATTTTGATTTCTAGAGGCTCAACAACTGTAAGGACAAGTTTTTAAATGTAAATTAAATTATTGTGACGAACTAGTTGTTAGCTTGTCATGAAGCATCAGGGCCACCCATAACAGTTGCAGTAAAGTGCTACTTGGTCTAGTTGTCATTTTTATAACATTGACACCAAGATGTCTAATAGTAATACAATAAATATATGATAGATGGTAAAACAGACTTTAAACTGTTACTAAGCAAAACAACACAAAAATATTTATAATGGTGGCAGCAATGTTTCTTGAGCAAAGAAACTCTATGGTGACAAACTTTTTATTCCTTAAGTATACTCACAAGTGAAAGAAATCCAGTCAGCAGTGATCCTCTCTGCAGATCTAGGACTATTGCATCATGGAGTATTGGCTTCTGGTACCATGGGATATGGAGAGAACGGAGCGACTTTGACGATCGGAGGTTTGTCGATGACCTGCAAGCGTTTTAAGCTCCATTTACTAGAGGTCTTAAAGAGGTGCTATAACTTTGTGATCTACAGGTTGTCCCGACAGGTTTTGTCACTATAATTCTAAGAAGTAACGAGTAAGGATTGATAATGCTATTACATTTTATAGGTACTCTAAATCAAAACAGACAATGGATAAGGTAAACATCGAAAGTCCGACAAAACCAAATAATAATGTAGGTAAATACAATTTCATAATTCGGTATAAATTATCCACAAATACTTACTTCCCAGTGTAATGGGAGTACACTGAAGGTGTAGACCGGTATGTAGACGGCGTTTTCCTGCCATACATTTTTTAATTCTCACAAAACTTCTTGCTGGAAAGTTGACGCCCTTCGCACTGTCCGAAAGTTCCGTAATATCTCGATTTAAGTTTTACGTATAACACCATTCAATCTATTTCTGACACTTGTGATGTGAGAAGTGCTTACTTGACAATGTTTTGGGACAATTATGTTTGAAAACACGCTAAAACAGCTTCGATAAATGCTAAGAGCCACGCCTGAAAACTTGTTAGTATTGGGCCAACGAACATTGGTCTGGATTAGACTTCATTTTCATTTTCGACTGTCAAAGTCAGTGTCAGATTTGTGATCTGAAAGACACTGTAATAGATAGACTCGCAATTTTAGCTGTTGCAGTTGGACCACTGCCGAAAACAGCACCTAATATATTATTAAATAAATATGTAGTACGCCCCGCGGTTTCACTCGTTGGTGTTCGATAATTGTCCCACGGGAACGTACTATTGGGATAAAAAGTAGCCTATGTGTTAATCCAAGCTATAAACTGTGTTCCAAACATCCAAATTCGTTGTAGTTTTTGAGAAAGAAAGAAAGATTTTTTGTTTGATAGGCTATTCTGCAAAATTATTTAGTCAGTTGCGTTCCAAGGAAACTGAAAATCACTACTCCCTAAACATACATAGTTCCAATTTGTCCGATGACAAGTGGGCTTTGTGGGACTCGTCAATTAGCACATACCTACCTACTTGGGATAAATAACAATAAAGGCTAAATAAATAAAAAATACTTCAACAAACATCGACTCGCACATTTTATTCAAAAACACGTCTTGGGACAAACTTTTCTTTGCAAACACTCACTATGCACGTAAATGGCTCCACGTTGCCACAAACACTTAGGACAATCCAACAGGGCATCCACTTTACTGTCTTGCAAATCAACCCACCCGTATGATTTGACCGAAATTTTCTCATTAACAACAAAGTTTTTCCATTTTTTCCCGTTTTCAGCTTTAGAGGGTACTTCATGAAGGTATTTAGTCAGTTTTTCAATTTTTTCAGCTGCCGGAACCTCTGGTGCTTCTTCCGCGTGACTGGATTCCGGAATGTCCGACATTTCGGTGCGGTTCTCCAAGTAAAGATCTTCCAGAGATCCGTCTTCTGTTATCGAATAGTTCGGTGTGGCAGCTGCGAAAATTTTTGATGTTTTACGCACCTATAAAAGAAACATTGAACATTGATTTATAAGTATAAAGACAGTATTGTGGGGAAGTATTTAGTCTAAGTTAAAGACAAGGATGCAAATACTATTATTTTTAAAGCTGGTTAAAATAGAGTATCCCTAGATATGGACATGATTTACAGCTGCCGCGACAAGTGATCTCATTTCCAAATTTATCCTTCACCTTTTAAATCATAAATAAAAGGTTAGAATAGGCTATGACTTCGATTAAACATGAACATATAAATATTATTTTCATAAAGTAGCTTAAAAATGAATGTAATAATTGAATAATAAGTAAAACCGGTAAATACATCACAGAGTACAACGCCTTTAAAGTTTCTGGAGTGAACTTCGTCTGTCTCTCTCCCTTCTGAACTTTTTTTTCTTTTGTTTCTGGTCGTGGGTTCGATTCCCACCCAGGACAAACATTTGTGTGATGCACATTGATGTTTGTTCTGTGTCTGGGTGGTAAGCTTACACCCAAGTCAAATGCACGTAAAGAAGTTTTACTTCCATAAATTTAACTCACATTTTCTTGTATCGGGTTGCGTCCCCCACTCCTGTCCGGCGCTACGGCAGAATATAAACGGTGCGCTACACCCCTCCTTGTTTCCCATAAACTGCCGCATGCTCTCCGCAAACTGCGCGTTCTGCCATTGCTCGAAGCAAGTCTTGAAGAACTCCGAGGGGTTGTCGCGGTTCCGGTTGAGCACGTGCTTCTTAAAGCACTCCTCGCAGAACACTTGACCGTAATAGATTTTGAGATTTGATGTGGGGACCATTTGGCAGAAGTCTGGGGGATGGCAAATTAATGACTTAATAAAGTACATATTAAAAAAAACCCCAACGATCACATAGATCCTGGACCCTAACTAGGATTCCCTGTGTCTTGGGACCCAGGAACTACGCAGACCATGCTCTCACAACACCCAGACACAGAACAAGTATTTGCGCTTTTTTCTGTGCACAAATAAGTACATATCCTGCCGCAGGAATCGAAGCCATCGCCTCCGAGTTATGTGACATCCTGCTCAACCACCACACCACTAAAGAGGCTGTGTAAAAAGTGTAAGCGACTATGACGAAGCACCCGGTATCTTTTCACTCTTCGGTATCTGTCACAATTTTTATTAAAACTGTAGGTAGGTAGGACAAAATATAGCAAAATACATATATTACGTTTATTGAGCACGAAAAATTTATTGTGATTTATGACTTCGGACTTGGAATTGAAACTTCAATCGGAACTGGCCGGGTAGCGCTAGTTGGTCTGAGTTTGCGCTCATCTCGTTAGCGGCGACGAGATCTTTTTATAGTAGCGATTGGCTCGAACGGGCTAATGCTGTTGGTCTCTACCGACCTTTACAGCGTCACCGGGTGCGAGGGCAGGCGCTTAAGGCACCCAGCCGTCAAAAGTAGGAGGCAACTAGCTCAAGGGCAACTCTGGGGTGTTGTGAGCCTCGGCTTGGGCCGTTGCCGGGATAAGAGGATCAAGAAGACTACGTCCACTGGAAGAGTGGACCCTATTGAAAGTCGTGAACGTTCTAGCTAACCCACCGGGGTACATCAACTTCGCCGGTGGGGTCGGTGTCTGGTTGTGTTACGCTGGTATCCTATACTGGTGTCGGTACCTGAGCCAGAAAGGAAGAAGAAGACTGGTCCGGTGATCCTAGCGCAGCCGATACTACGGATGCTATAGGATCGTCCGGGTCGCTCAGGACGTGTCTCGGTTGGCGACGATGGGGTGAGACAATTACTTACAACATCTAGCGCATTGAGGATGAAAATGCTGGCCTCCGATATCCACTTTGTCAGTCTCGTCAACCGCTTGAAGGCAGCGTGCACAGATACACTTCTTGGTCGGACCCTCGGGCTGATTCTCGTTGCTCTTATTCTCTTTAAATATATAAATAGATGTTTTATTTCATACGTCTAAAATCTAAATGCAGCCGTTACATTTTGAAGTAGAACTTTACGCACACTTGACTTAGGGAGTAAGCTGACGAGGCGAGAAATTGAAAGTTGTTTTTTTTAATGTTAAGGAATGACGTGACGAGCTAGCCGTTCGCCTGATGTTAATCGACACGGCTGCCCATACCAGCTGCAGTGTCACTCGGAACTCTAAAGTATAGAGGTTCGCGTGACACTGCACTGCGCACGTCATCCAGAGACATCAGCACAATCTAGTAATAAGATTACTAAACTGTGAGATCAGATCATAAAGTCTCATTTGCCCAGTAATTTCACTAGCTACAGTGCCCTTCAAACCGGAACACAGCAGTGCTTGCGCACTACTGCTTGGCGGCAAAATAACTGGCAAAGCGGTGGTACCTACCTAGACGAACTTTGCAGTAAAGTCCTACCACCTAGTAAAGTAGCGTATTGTCAAAATTAAGTTAAAAATGACTTAAAATTTGTATTATTATGTTGGTATGTCCACTTAAATGACCATTTACAATAATCAAGATGGCAACATTAACATTAAGCAAAGCAAAAACAAAGTTATACCGGCCGATAGATGGAGCTAAAGAAGTTTTACTTCAGTCGTGTGGTCTTTTTTAGTTTGTCAATAAAAATCCAACTCGGATCTTGGCCATTGTTTTCTTTTCGACAGATAGATAGATAGAAAATTCTTTATTGCAGAAACTACAACAATAGAAGTTACACAGGCAATCTTAATGTTATAGAGCATTATCTTCCAGCTAACCGGTAAATAATAAATGCGGTACTGGTAAATGCGGTAGTGCATTATTGATGTTATATGATATTATTTTTGAAAAAATTTCTTAACGCACGCTTGACTTGGAGAGTAAGCTGGCGAGGCAAATGGAAGTAATGAGAGATCTAATGGATATCTACGTTAACTAAAATTTTTCAACTTTTCGTTTGCTTCTTCGAGTTCTGAGTTCTTCCCACGTCAAGCGTGCGTAAAGTAGTCATACTTCAAAAAAACGGTTATAAAACGCCGTTTCCTTGAAGGTATTACTCTAAATTCTCACCATCTTTCTCGCAGGTACATTTGCAGCGTTTCACCCCCGGCGCATACTGAGTCCACCAGCAGCTGGAGTGCACCTGGGGCGCTTCGCCCTTGAACCGGCCGAGCACGTGCGACTTGAAACACTCGTTGCAAAACACGTGTCCGTAGAACATCTTGATGGATCTTGGTATCGTGTGACAAACACCTGGAAAAGTTAATTATACATTTATATCCAAACAACAAAGGATTAGAATACCTGCCCAGTGCTGTTTACGGTTTTTGAAGTAAAACTTCTATAGGCGCACGGTAGTTTAAGTTGCTGCACGTTATCTCCATTGCCAACATAAAGTTAAAAATTTGTATTATATGTTAGTATGTCCGGTAAAACGTCAATTTATAATTGTCAAGATGGCGACATTAACATAAAACAAAGTAAAAACAAAGATACGCCGGCCGATAGGTGGAGCTAAACTAAATTACTTCAGCCGTGTGGTCTAAAGCACACTTTTTTATGTTGTCGGCGACGAAAAAACGGTAAAACTAGCTCTGTTCCTAGGACTATGAGGACCACGCTCTGTTCAATAGGTTTAGTTTATAGTGCTGTCAATGTCTAAATAATCATATGATTAGGAAAAAATTACCAATCACGCCAAAATGTCTCTATTATGGGCATGGGGCTGCCATAATCATCACTGCTTTTACAACACCCAAAGAAGAGATGGGGTGGTTATTTTCTTACACCGGCACCACACGGAGAGATATGGATGCATGGAATTATGAAATACAAGATTAGATACAGGTACTTACAACACATGCTGCAGTGTCTGTGGAAGTTCTGGCCTCCTACGTCGACCTTATCTTCTTCGTCAATAGGGAGAAAACAGCGTGCGCAAAAACATTTTTTCGGTTGCTCTTTATCCATAATGAACGTAAAAATTTGGTTTTAATATTGTAAGATGGCAAAATAAAAACTGGGCTATTGAAAAATAAAATTATGTGCTGACAGTTTGGTGTCAGGCTTAATAAAATGAAGAAAAAACAAAAGAGGAATAGTTTTTTTTGTAGAAGAACCGTTTGAATTTGAAGGAAGGAAGAAGTTTGTGCAACCAGTGCGTATAGCACGTAACAGTAAAGAGGTTTATTATATAAAAACTGTAATCATATATAACCTCTTTTTAAAATAATCATGAAAACTCGACGTTAGGTAGATTGTTTGCTGTTTCTTTTGTTTATGTGGGAATTGTTAGGTACCTCATTCGATTAAACGGTTTAATGGATATCTATTTAAAATTATATATTTACAGTAAGACTGATTTGCTGAATTCCAGTTAGTTCTAGGGAAGGACAATAGCATTAGATTGATAACCTCGGAGTCTGTCAAGTTTCTCACTGTTGCAGAGAGGTGCATTTATTTCGATGAGTAAAAAGAATATAATCGACTAGCGGCCAGTCCCGGCTTCGCACGGGTGGACATTTACATTATGGCATAAATATTTTTTCTTGCAATTAAAATAGCCTATCAGTGACAATGTAGCATTCAAATGGTGAAAATTTTTTTTAATCGGTCCAGTATTTTTGAGCCAATGCGTTACAAACATACCTACATACAAATATTTCCTCTTTATAATATTAGTGTAGATGTAGATGAAGAGTAATGTCTGATAATATCATTGAGAGCAGAATATTTTGACAATTTGTTAGTGAAAATACCATCTAGCCACAGCCAAATAAATAGATTTGAAAGACATAAGACATAAGATATTTCTCTTTAAAATAACAACAGATGGCACTGTACGAAATTATAACATAAATCGAGAACAGTGCAACACTACGAAACGGTTAAAGTCAAACATCGATTTGTTAACTTTTCTCATCACTACTGTATTGCATATGTGTTTGTGTGGTGCATAGATTTCTTGTTTGTGTTATCTTTCATGTTTTTATCAAAAAAGTGATGATTGTGATATTGTTTTGTGTTAAATCTACGTTTATTTAGTGGTAAAGTACATTTCTTATCTTATCTCAGTAGTTCAGTCTGATTAAACGAGTATTTTCTTCAGTATTGCTAGGTTATGAGGAGACACGGCCGTTGAGATCATCCGTGCCATGTTTTCGCATTTTTATGATAGAAAAGCGCGCTTTGTTGTGCGGGCGAGGCTGTTAAACGATAATAGACCCGCACTGCAACATGATTATTTCGTTACTTTGTCGTTGTTAGCTATAAGTAATGAATTATCGTGATGCAAAGTTTGTTAGCCAGATCTGTCAAAAACATTCTAAACTTTATAACAGTGACGAGTTTTTCGTTACGATGACCTAAATGTTTATTTTTTTACGTTACAGCCTCCGTGATGGTAACTGTAAAAGTAAACAATGCATATAAATGCAGAACTAAAATTTAAAACACTTGCAGCTTGTAAGTTTTTGTTTATGAATGTTTTTACAACTGTTTGAGGAAAGTCTATATTAAGTAAATTATAATGTATAAATATAATTATAAAACAATTATGTACCTGATACGTAATAAAGGTATGTTTTGAGGTGTAATACGATCATGTTCATTTACGTTACTCGGTCTCCAACAGGTATAAATACATATCAATGGGAAGCTTTTTAATCCCCACTTAATTAATGGGATACTTGAATATGTACATTAAATATTTTATTGTACCTGCAATTTTATTTTATTTGGTTTTTCTAATTAAAATTATGATTAAAGGGCAGTGTTATAAAATTATTTTTTGGGCTGAACATTATCTACAATAATTACACTACACAATAATATAAGTCGCTGCTGTTGGTTACCAAGTACCAACTCCCAAACAAAACCATTATTACAACAAAGCCAGTCTCATACTTTCTAGGTTTAGAAATCTTCAACAACAAAGATGGTTCGATTAAAGTTTTTCAGAAACACTATGCTGAAAAGCGTTCCAGTAGCTTTTCAGCATAGTGTTTCTGAGAAACTTTAATCGAACCATCTTTGTTGTTGAAGATTTCTAAACCTAGAAAGTATGAGACTGGCTTTGTCGTAATCTTGAACCTTCTTTTCAGTTCTGACATAAACTTCTCAGATTCCTTTGGGTTTGTAGAAGCTATCAATCCGTCATCAACATAAAGACCCAAAATAATTTTATTTCCGTTAATATATAATATAACATGCCCTTTAGCCATCTATTAGGCCAATAAGTAATTGACCTAATCTTTTATTATAATTATTTTAGAATGTGTCCAATAATATTTTATTTTGGTCGCTATTAACTATTAAGGCATATGTTAAGAAGAAATTGTAACAAAATTCATTATTATCTTTGCAGAATGGTCTATCTGAATGTCAAGAATAGAAAAATGTCCCGTCATGAGAAAGCGAAAAGTGGCTTTGTAAGTATTTTATTTAAAATTAAAATATCTAAAAAGCGCAGCATTAATTTTAATTTATTTAGGTAGTACATAAGTTGCAGTTATACAGCCTAAGCCAATACACTGATATATCATAGAATAATCCAGGAGAAAGAAAGTAGACTTCAACCAGGCTGGGCAGAGTTTGGACGGCTTCATTCTCTTCATCCTACTATCCGACTAATTCTTATAAATGTGAAACTTTGTGTGTTTGTATTTGTTCTCATTTCGAGCTGTAATGGCTGAATGGATTCGAATAAAATGTGAATTGGAGATAGTTTATATGAATTAACACAGGACACTTAATCTGCGGGTGAAACTGGATGAGTCATACATTCCCGGTCATTACATAAAAATACCTCTGGGCCATTCCAAAGTGACAGTTGGGGCATTGCAAGACCTTTTTGCTCAAACTAAGTATTTTTTTTCCTAAATATTAATACAATCAGTTCTAAAATAACAACATGTGAACCCAGATATAAGTTTCAAACGAAACTTACAAATAAATTGCTTGTTTTATTCGCGAAATTTGTGATTTTCTAAATGTGACAGGTGAGATACTCATGACACCTGCCTCTCTGTGTTAGATGGCTTCTCTTTGCAAATCAAGACAAACTACAAATATTCTTTTTAACAGCTTTTTCGCATGATGTAACTGTAATGTCAGTGTTTCATTTTATACTGTGTTTATTTAATTAACTTAACACATTTATTGGAGTTTTGTAGACTATGATGAGTGGGACAGCATTTTGTGACGGGTGGGATGAGTAATTATTGATGACACATATAGCACACTACTTGTTAGACATACATGTTACATCACACTAATATTATAAAGGCGAAAGTTTGTATGTGTGTATGTTTGTTACTCCTTTACACTCAAACGGATTTGGATGAAATTCGGTACCAATAGCTGATACACTGGATTAACACATAGGCTACATTTTATCCGGGAAAAGTGAAACGTTCCCATAAGATGAGCAAATAACTAAAATACGCGGCTTCACTCGCGGATAAAAAGTAGTTTAGTTTTAAATAAATTTTCTTATTAAAATACATGATACAAACTTTACGAAAAGCCAATACAACGCAATTGCAGGATCCCATAATCATTTTTCAAAAACTATTACAGTATCACTTTTTCGGGAATGGCTGTAGGTTGCTAAATTAAAACTGAAATCAAATACAAAGGCTCACGACCCATTAACATGTAAAAAAAACCGGCTATGCAATAAAAAATAGAACTATATGTCTTAAATCTTGATTTTAAGACCAATTCGTTCGTATTTCGCGCATCGTCAACATTAATTGGGTATTGGGTAATTTTTTGTTAAAACCATGAAATAGATATATATGGGATTTATATATAGGTGATTTTGATGATGTCAAATTTCAAGGTTCTAGAACCTTATGTGAAATATACTCAAAGGTTCCATTTGGTTATATTTGCCCCCTTTCATTTGCTAAAAGATCTTTCCGTTTTTCTATCTTTTTATGATGATGATGATGATGAATAAAATGACATAAGTTAAATTAAACATTACTATTCAAACATTAGCTGTGTACAAATTAATTTGGTCCCATCCTCTCACTGTGACGGGTGGGACACACTGTCAATCACCAATATTTTCATGGATATTGCCTTACGCAATGTAATACTAAGCTGAAACAATTACCATAAGCATAATAATTGTCTCTTTCACACAAAAAATATAGTTACTCTCTACCGAGAGCTTTCACATAACAGAGTAATACATTTAACAGCCAAGGAGTGGAACGCTTTACTTTATCCGTATTTCCCGAAAACTACAACCTTGGAGTCTTCAAATCGAGAGTGAACAGGTATCTTAGGCAAGCGTGTTACATCATAAACCGCATCGTCACTTCCCATAAGTTGCGATAGTGGTCAAACGCAAGCCTATCAAACAATAAAAAAAAATTTGATTAAGTCGAGGACAAAAAAAAACTACATATCGAATTTTCTTTTGGCAATCAATTTGTCTCCGTTTAAAACTCCTTGAATTGTTTTTATTTATTTTTTGTACCCTGCGATGATTCCGCTAGATTTTTTTCATGTACATACTTTTTTATAAAATATATATGTATTAGAATGTAGGTATATATATTAAATAAATATATCAGATAATAGTTTATAATTTATCTATATTTACTTTATCTATAAATTGTTTTACACCACCGTTTATTCTTCTCTACTGCTACTGTCCATCCAAAGATTGTCTGGAAGAGATCGCTATCAGCGATAAGACCGCCCATTGTTACACTAGTTCGTAAATATTATAGTTATTCCTGATTTTGTACTTCATTGGTGAGACAATAAAGAGTTCTCTATCTATCTATCCTTGGTTGACTTGGTCAGCCGTGTCGCTTTACATCAGGCGAATGACTAGCTTATCATAAATTGTCACAATACTATCAGTAGTAGTAGCTGTCTAGTAGTACTACATGGACAGTTTTATATTTATACCAACGAAGGGACATACAAGCAACCTCTACTTTGGTCTTATATCGGTAAGTCATGCAGTACAAACATAAATTAATACAGAGTAACTAGTTATCGTCTCATAGGCGGGGCGTAACATGCCGTGACAATGGTAGATAAAGGATTTCTGTACTGGTAGCAGAAAAAGATATATCTTTCTTAAATATATATAACTGACTGATTGAATAATAATAATAATAATAATAATAATACGTGTGGACATCTCACACAACACCACCTAGCCCCAAACTAAGCAAAGCTTGTACTATGGGAACCAGATAACTGATACAATACTAAGATACTTTTTGTTTGTAAATACATACATAGAATACAATATCACACCCAGACACAGAACAAACACCTATGTTCATCACACAAATGTTTGCCCTGGGTGGGAATCGAACCCACAACCCACAGTTCAGAAGGCAGAGTTTCTACCAACTGAGCTATCGGGCCAGTCAAGAATGACTGACAAAGTGATCTACCAACGCACAGCCCAAACCACTTTACGGATCGGGCTGAAATTTGGCATGCAGGTAGATGTTATGACGTAGGCATCCGCTAAGAAAGGATTTTTCCCTATAAGAGGGTGAAATAGGTGGTTTTTTTTCCCATAGGCCACGCCGCGGGTGAAGCCGAGGGCAGAAGCTCGTATATATATATAAATTAACTAGCTGACCCGCCCCGGCTACGCACGGGTAATAGTTTTATACCCTACTAATAAATAATGAATACTTCTTCTTTTCTCACCTTTTAACCCCTAGACTATGAGAAACATTTCAAATCTAAAATCAGCTAAATCGGCGTTTCTCGAGTTTTAGCGAGACAAACGAATAGCAACTGATATTTATAAATAAGGAAACATTTTCAGAACTTTTTAAATGGTAATGAATGACGGGATGAGCTTGTCATTCGTCTGATGTTAAACGTTACGGTATACACCTCCAATAGAAATACATATTTGTATGGATTTGACAGTTTCAGTACGCAGCTTATATGCATAGTTAGTATGGAAATTTGTCCTGTCCACCCCCCAGGGGATGATCAAGGAACTTTGGTTGCAATGCATCAGGAGAAATATCATTCTTAATTTGAAAATTTCCATAGTATCTATGCACATAAGCTGCGTATTGTAACTGTCAAATCCATACAAATTTATGTTTATATATGTTGCATAGTTATGTGTACTAGGTGGTAGTACTTTGTTGCAAAGTTCGTCTAAGTAGGTACCACCGCTTAACCAGTTATTCTGCCGCCAAGCAGTAGTGTGCAAGCACTACTGTGTTCCGGTTTGAAGGGCACTGTAGCTAGTGAAATTACTGGGCAATTGAGACTTTATGACCTGATCTCACAGTCTAGTAATCTTATTACCAGGCTGTGCTGATGTCTCAGGATGATGTGCGCAGTGCAGTGTCACTCGTAACTCTGTTTTGGGGTTCCGAATGACACTGTTCTGTTATGGGCGGCCGTGGCGCTTAACATCAAGTGAACGACTAGCTCGTCACATCACTAAGGTCCGTATTACAGAACGATGCTCAGTCATCGATCGGTGCTCAAGCAAAGATTTCATTCACTAATTGATCACTTTATGAATGAAATCTCTGCTCGAGCACCGATCGATGATTGAGCATCGTTCTGTAATAAGGACCTAAGTAGCATAAAAAGAAAAAAATGTGATTGCCAAGCTGGACCCAAAGCGCCAGTTTAATGCCTCAAAAAAATGCCCTCAATTTTTTCCCGACTCTACCCAACAGTCTACGTGAGGTGACGTTTGCACAACGATAACATTGTTATCTTTATGAATTTCGCTCAGTTTTCACGTCGTCCTTGAGCTGAACGGACGTCTCTCATTGCTTTGAAAAAATCGGGGTGAATTCTGTGAAATCAGGCAATTTTTTTGGAAATTTGTGTGGAATTTATAACATCAGCGAGCTTGTAGCACACGTTCAAAAACTTCGATGAAGATCGATATATAAGTGCTTTGGAAAATAAAATACAGTGAACATAAAACGGTGACACTATGAATGAATGTATCGGTGAAAACTGTGTGTTATTCGAGTGATAGTGTACTTTGATTACGAATGCGTCATTTTAATGCATTTAAGCACTTAATAATAATATAGGTATTGTATAATCAAAAACAATATTCTTTATCATATTAGCGCTTGTGTCATTTTTCCAGTGTAGCAATTTCCGCTTGACTTCGTTCTCTTTGATGAATTCATACCTAAGCATCAGATTTCACCCTTTTAGGGGTTAAATTTCGCAAATTTGAGGTGACTAATGGAACAGTTATTAATATATTCACACCTTAGCATTCCATTGCACCCTTTTAGGGGTTCAATGTCGCAAATCTGAGGTGACTACTAGAAAATTTTATGATCAACGTCAAAGTCAACGTCTTCAGGGCTGTCTTCTGAAATGAGTACTACAGTACTATATCATGGATCAGGGATTCGTCTAGTTATTTATTAGTTCATTTAAAATGTTTAGGTTCTCTTTCATTCTGAATGTAGATGAACGAGATAGAGCATGTAGATCTCGCATTGGAGCCTTTCCGATGTAATTTAAATACCGCACTGGGTTTGTCAAATACATGTTATTATAGATAGATAAATACATATTATTATATATAGCTTTTAGGAAACGTATCACCCCGTCGTCGCCGTTCGAGACACGTCTTGAGCGACCCGGATCCTATAGCAGCCGTAGTATCAGCTGCGCTAGGATCACCGGACCCTAGCCCTTCTGGCTCAGGTACCGGCACCGGTATAGGATATCAGCGTAACACAACCAGACCCCGACCCCGCCGGCGAGGTCGACGTACCCCCCGTAGGTTAGCTAGAACGGTCGCGACTTTCAATACGGTCCACTCTTCCAGTGGACGTAGTCTTCTCGATCCTCTTATACCGGCAACGGCCCAAGCCGAGGCTCGCACCCCCGGGGTGCCCTTTAGCTAGTTGCCTCCCACTTTTTGACGGCTGGGCGCCTTAAGCGAATGTGACGCTGTAAAGGTCGATAGAGACAAACAGCATTAGCTCGTTAAAAAAAAAAAAGGAAACGTTAACAAAAAAATCAAGTTATTCAGTAACATTAAAATTTTCTCGCTTCAGAGTGGACCATCAGAATTAAGCTTTGAAGTAAAATTAACTGACTAAAATTAAAGTACCATTATTATTTCATTCATCATTATTATTGCAGTGTTCTAGAAAAATATTTTATTTTTATTTTTACCATGTTTTGTTTTATCCAATGAATAGCTTTTATCTGATTATTGAGGAACCGTGCCGGAGTTAAATACTTAAGATTGCCTATATTAGTTATTTTTATGTTACCGTACCTACTCGCATTTAAAGATGTTATTTTGTACTTTCACTTGCAAGTGAATATGATTCTTTAAGTGAAAATAAATATCTTAAACTTAAGTAAAGCGTGCGTAAAGAAGTTTTACTTCAAAAACAAAACAACTATTCAAATTCTTTGTGATTCCGTGCGGCTCTGTGTGGTACTTATTTAATAATTTGAGCGGAACTGCACTAGATATTTTTATTTTTTATTTTTTGACAGCATCTGCGTTGTTGTGGTTGAGCAGGTCGGCTAATAACCCGGAGGCGGCGGGTTCGATTCCCGTGGCAGGACGAGTATTTGTGCACAGAAAAAAACCGCAAATACTCGTTTTGAGTTTGGGTGTTGTGGGAGCATGGTCCCAGTAGTTCCTGACAGGGAATCCTAGGGTCCAGGATCTATGTATGTGATCATTGAGCGTTATTATTATTATGATATCATTTTGTATTTATGTCCAGACCGCTAATGATGTTAATGATGAGTTATGTTTTATTTAGGATTCTAGGATATTACGACCGTGTCGTGATAATTGCTTTACAGTGGGCAAGGTCGGCATTTATTTTTTAATTACGTCGACGTTCTTTATTTACTGATAACGGGTGGTCTAGAAAACATTCTACAACAGACTGTTGTAGAAAAAGTTAATGCTTATGAATAACTATCAGTGCCCCGCGGTTTCAACCGCGCGGTGAAAATTTTCCATACTTAACTTTTTCTCTCATAATAACCATAAATATCTGTAAATACATATGGAAGCGGAAACGGGTAGAGCGTAGGTTGCAACCTATATAACTATAGGCCTTCAGCATGTCCACACCGCGCTGTGTCTGGAACAAGAATGATCCGTGGTACACCGAGCGGTCCCTTTTTATAGCCAGATGGGTGCGGAAGCGATGTCAAATGCCGGTGTTGCCACTGTAATAAATTTAAAATTAAATGCTGCCACAGAGTAAATTACGGGACAGCCCGCTGCGCATAGAGGTTATAACTGGACGTAGCCGCCGTCACATACATAGAATACAATATAACACTAAGGGCTTCGTTCTCTATATATATTTTTTTTTTTTTTTTTTTTTTTTTTTTTTTTTTTTTTATGTTAAGGAATGACGTGACGAGCTAGCCGTTCGCCTGATGTTAAACGACACGGCTGCCCATATCAGCTGCAGTGTCACTCGAAACTCTAAAGTATAGAGGTTCGCGTGACACTGCACTGCGCACGTCATCCAGAGACATCAGCACAATCTAGTAATAAGATTACTAAACTGTGAGATCAGATCATAAAGTCTCATTTGCCCAGTAATTTCACTAGCTACAGTGCCCTTCAAACCGGAACACAGCAGTGCTTGCGCACTACTGCTTGGCGGCAGAATAACTGGCAAAGCGGTGGTACCTACCTAGACGAACTTTGCAATAAAGTCCTACCACCTAGTAAAAAATCCGAGTAAAGTCTCGATTTACTACTGTCCACATTACACTAGCCGGCGAGTAGACGTGGCAAGTAACTTGCGTGCGTTTCACAAACGAAAACGGAGTTTCGATTAACTACTCGTTGACTAACAATTTGTAGTCATCTGTGACAAGGTAAATTGTGCATTGTATTCGTTCAATTCCACGTTAGTACTGTCAGTTACGTCAAACGTCATTTTGTAAATTTTCATGTATTTGATTCAGATTGTGTAGAGTTGTTGGGTATTTGAATTTGTGTGATTTGTTTTGTTTTGGTTCACTGCATTTTTAGATGGGCGAAACCTTGCAAAAAAGTCATAATCATCTAAGTCAGAAAAATAATCAACACGTATCTTAAACACACAATTCCTCGGGATTCTCGGCCGAAAAAAATACTCTAGTTCGTCAATTTGATGATCAATGAAATCAAATAAGTCTATTTTTATTTTCATAAAAATCTGCAAATAAACAATACTCTACGCACGAGCTTATGCTGCGTTACCCGTCGATTAAACGCACTAATCGGTAGCTGATGTGGCCTGTAAGTTACGGCCTAGGTTGCAGGTCGGTTAGCGCTATTCCGACATAGTGAAATTCGTTGCTACAGTTACAGGGAACTTTACGCGGTGATTAAGCAACTCGGAACTTTACTCGAATATAGAGAACGAAGCCCTAAGGCACGGAACAAACATCGATGTTCATAACACAAATGTTTGAAAACATACAAATACACCCATGACAGCCTCTGATGTGGTGGTTGAGCAGGTCGGCTCATAGCCTGGTGGTGGCGGGTTCGATTCCCGCGACAGGACCAGTATTTGTGCACAGAAAAAAAAAACGCAAATACTTGTTCTCAGTCTGGGTGTTGTGTGGGAGCATGGTCCTCGTAGTTCCTGGGTCCCTAGACACAGGGAACCCTAGTTAGGGTCCAGGATCTATGTATGTGATCGTTGGGCGTTATTATTATTCTTATTATAATTAAATACAGTTAAAACGAAAATGTTTGCTAAAACCGCAGGGCGTCCCTTTTAACCGACTTCCAAAAAGGAGGAGGTTCTATGTATGTATTTTTTTGTGTGTTTTTTAATTTCGCCAATTGTGATACGAATAAAAAAAAAAACTTTTTTTTAAAATAGCTTTTATAAGATCCGAGAGGTAGCAAAATCAGTTTATACACGTGTACTAGTGAAGTCATGATTCAATGGAATCCAATGATAAATTTTATCCGTATACGAAGTAAAATGTCGGTATTAAATCAAGGTCAGGTCAGAACAGACGTAAGTGCCGGGGAAACAATGATCTTAACAGCTGTTTCAATTTTAAACTAAGCTACACCAAACGCTTGTTGGCTCCATACTTTTGTATATTTAGCCAGTGTCAAGTATTTGATATCTCATGTTAATTAGTCTTATATACATATGTGTCAAGTCAAGTCACATTCCAAGTCATCAAGTCAAGTCATACTCCTAGTAAAGTGGTGGCAACTTTACCAGAAGCTTCTATGGAGTTTTGGAAACAACACGAAAAGAAACGTTTCACCAACATTATACCATTTTCCCACACTCATGCCTGTAATCCAGCACTTAACGAATAAAATGCCACCAATTTTATGCATTAACACTGAAAATAACACAAGTTTTGGAAAATAATACAATGCGGTGACGCGATCTTATTCGTTTTCCCGCCAAAAAATCCCACCAAACACTCCTCTACAGCATCCAAATGACGAAACTATAACAGCCTTATTAATAAACGGGTATTAGTCTCGGATTAGTTACTTCAGCTTTCGTCTTTTTTTGCTACTGGAATATTTAGCTGGATCGAAAGAGACAAAAGATGGTGTAACTAGTCTAAAGCTAGTTCGTGTTTATTAATAAGGCTGTAAGAGAATACTCACGTAGTTGCTCATGGCATGTTTTTGAAATAAAACTTCTTTACGCACTTCTTGACTTGGGGAGTAAGCTGTTGAACGAGTATCGAGGCGAACGGAAGCTGAAAATCACGTAGATAATAATAATAACGCCCAACGATCACATACATAGATCATGGACCCTAATTAGGATTCCCTGTGTCTAGGGACCTAGGAACTACGGGGACCATGGTCCTACAACACACAGAGTCAGAACAAGTATTTGCGCTTTTTGGAAGGAAATTAAGGAAATAGAGATTCATTTTTATATATTACTAGCTTCTGCCCGGAGCTTCGCCCGCGGCGTGGCCTAATAATTCAACCACCCATTTCACCCTCTTAAGGGTAGATTTTCGAAAAATCCTTCCTTAGCGGATGCCTACGTCATAACATCTACCTGCATGCCAAATTTCAGCCCGATCCGTCCAGTGGTTTAGGCTATAGATCACTATGTCCGTCAGTCACCTTTGATTTTTACATATATAGAAGATGTATATAAAGAATTATCGCAGCTTTCCGCGATTTCCTTATCATTTAGATACAAAAGCAAACATTGTGAATTTACCATTTCAGAGAGGACCGTTACGTAACAGATGCTGTCATTATGATGCCATACTTTCTACGCATGTTAATAGTAAATCTAACGTCTTACTAGTGTTTATTAAACAACATTAAGATGTCTCTTACGCCATCCGTACAACTGTTTGTAAATATAAATATTTGAATAAGTCGAAATTAGACATTTTTTGACAAGTAAAACTTCTTTACGCACGCTTGATTTGGGGAGTAGGCTGGTGAATTCGAGGCGAACGAAAGTTGAAGTTGGTTCACGTAGATCTCCATTGTCAACGTAACAATCTTAAAAATTACTTTAAATTTGTATTATTATGTTGATAATGTAGGTACGTCCGGTAAAATGTCAATTTCCAATTGTCAAGATGACGACATTAACATTAAACTAAGTTATACCGACCGATAGATGGAGCCAAACTAAAGTAGCTTTACTTCAGTCGTGAGGTCTAAAACACACTAGTTTCTTTTTATTCGCTTATATGTGATCCATAGAAATCAATAATAATAATGCCCAACGATCTCATACATAGATCTTGGACCCTAACTAGGATTCCCTGTGTCTAGGGACCCAAGATCTGCGAGGACCCTGATCCTACAACAGAACTACTTTTAGCGCATTTATTTCAGTAAACAAATACTTATCCAGCAGCGGGAATCGAACCCGCCGCCTCCGGGCTATGAGCCGTTCAACCATCACACCACAGAGGCTGTCGAAGAACAGTATAACTCATTTAGGAACCTGTTTCAGTGGAAAGAATAACGTATGACACAGTTTAATAAAATTTTATCGGCTCGTAATCTAGTGACCGATATGATAACGATTGTTTGGATACATTTAAAATGGAAACGGATTACTACAATGATATAGATGTTATTTATAGCGTATTTTGAAATAAAACATTTTTTTTTGTTTTTGTATTGGCTCCACACTTTTGTGTATTTAGCCAGTGTCAAGTAATTGATAATTTCTCATGTTTTATTAATATTGTGTATATTTGTGTCAAGTCAAGTCATAATCCAAGTCATCCAGTCAAGTCATAGTCTAGTCTAGTCATACTCCTAGTAAAGTGGTCGAAGATTTACCAGAAGCTTCTTTGTAGTTTTGGAAACAACACGAAAAGAAACGTTTCACCATTGTTATACCACTTTCCCACACACACGCCTGTAATCCAGCACTTAACGAATAAAACGCCACCAATTTTATGCACTAACACTGAAAATAACACAAGTTTTGGAAAATAATACGTGTTTTTAGGTATACCTTACAGAGCAGGAAAAATGTTACGTCTTGCCGAACGAACGGAAGTAGATAGGGAGATATAAGTTAGTGAAGATAGAAAGAGAGAGTTACGTTTCGTACAGAAGTTTTACTTTAGTCGTGTGGTCTAAAGCACACTCGGTTTTTTAGTACACCTCACAGAGCAGGAAAAATGTTACGTCTTGCCCAACACTTTTCATACAATTCAAGTGGGTCACGAAATAAAATTCTAGCCCCAAACTAAGCAAAACTCACCTCAGTCATAATTGAGGGGTTGAGAATAAAAAGGGTTTAACTGTCAAATTGATAGTTTTGAGAAAATTGACTTTAAACTTCAACGGCTTCATTTTAATGTAGAGTGCTTATAAGGTAATAGAAAAGGTTTATGTAAGTTTCAGTTGCTTGAAAATGTATTAATTCTATTTTAAAATACTAAATATACTACTAATTCATACAATTACTGTAAAAATATAATATAATAAAATAAATATAGTAATGTTTTTATGCTAAGCGAACTGTATTCCTGTGACAGATAAACCGTTTTTAGACTCAAAATCTATGTACAATACTTATTTGTTTGTAAATACATATAATATAATATAATATAATTATCACCATAGTAGTAATTTTATGTATGACTAGCTTTTGCCTGCGGCATCGTCCGCGTGGCCTATAATAAAATAATTCAACCACCCATTTCACCCTCTTAGGGGTGGGATTTCAAAAACACTTCTTAGGTACCTACACTTTACAAAGAACACACCCTCCAAATTTCAAGTCTCTGGGACCAGCGGTTTAGGCTGTGCGTTGATATGTCAGGACTTTGAATTTTATATGCATAGATAGATAAAATGGCCGGGAGTTTATACCCGTATATGTTTGAGTAATTCTTGTTTTCTGAGTCACTGCGGGGAATCCTAGCTAAGGGACATGATGAAGTTAGTGACCTTGATTCAACACAATGGGGTAGATAGGCCTGTAAAGTTTCTTGTAGCTTCTTCTTTACAGTTGTAATCGAAGCTTCGGATCAAAGTTTTCAATTCTGCATTGTGCCGGATTGCTTGCATCAGTAGTGAGAAAGAGAACTGCTTTTTTTCACTGTAACTCATATATTGTAATGCTTGCTATATATTATTTGACAATAAGCACTTCGTAATTTTATATGCTTAGTGAAATAACTTAATTTTAAGTACCTAATATAATTTTGACTTGTAAAAGTGCTAAAATTAGCCTATTCACAATAAATCTTTTGACTTTGACTTTGTTGTAGTTCTAATATGCGTTCTGCGCAGTAAGTCAACTTATTTAATTGCAGACCGATTCATTCAATTTGAAAAGTTCCATTTCGAATCTTAATTAAAACGGAGCGTCCCGATCCGGGAGTCCAACACGGTGTTTCTCGACGTGGACTGTAAAGGCGGGCGTCGGACTCGTCACCGAACCGGGGGCTCGTTTTCTAAGGCTGGGATTGTTCGAAGAAAAGAGTTGTATGAAACTAAGAATCTGGTCAGCGGGGTCTCTTCGGGGCGGAGTCAGGCTTCTTCTATGAGAGTGTTTTACGTCTCGCTGCCAGCAGTGGAGTGTTCGTGTGGGCCTCGTCTCTCTATATTTATGCCATCTCCCCGTGGTCTATGTAGGCGACTAGTGGCGGCCGTATCGCTGTCGCCTAGCCAATCATAGATCGGCCCTGGTGAGGGAGATGGCAATAGTGTGCTAGAGAGAGACGGGGGGCTGAGCGAGAGATGTGGAGGCGGGAAAGGGACGAAACTAAGCTATTGTTTTAGCCTACCTAGTTTTTAATTGTTTGCCTAGATTCTACCTATTTCCCTTTCCCGCTCCTATTGCCTGTTATGAAGCCTTTGTTGCCCCGAATGAAACCCATTGGCCGGAAATATTTATTTGCCAAATAAATATTACAAACAAAATTATCTTAAACATGTAAACAATCAGCTTAAATTTCTATGTACATTATGCGACTCTATTCGTTGTCCTTGGTGGCTCGGTCGTCCGGAACATCCTCCCGCCGTGTAACGCCCGCCGCGGCGTTGCATCCTGGCAGAAGGGTGGCCGAGCTTGTTGGGATGATTATCAACTTCTTCGTGGGTCTTCGGAGTACACCTCCCTCTGTCCTCACGTCGACCGCTCTGGTGATGCCGTCGGTTCCTGGGTACGTGGTGATCACTACCCCGCGCGGCCATGTGTTGCGGGGCAGTGTGTTATCGGCAATGAGGACGACGTCTCCGACGGTGATGGCAGGGCCTTGGCTAATAGGCTCCCGCCGGTGCTGTAGGTCAGGAAGGTACTCTCGGAGCCACCTGCTCCAGAAGATGTCGGCTAGGCGCTGAGAGGCGCGCCACTGGTTGCGCCCCATCAGATCGGTGTCGTCGAATGTGCCGGGCATTGGCACGCGCGCTGACCCACCGAGGATGAAGTGGTTCGGGGTGATGGCTTCGGGGTCGTCAGCGCTCATGGAGACGTGGGTGAGCGGCCGGCTGTTAACGGTGTATTCGGCCTCGGCGAGCAGTGTGGTGAGCACTTCGTCGGTCGGACGGCGGCTCTGCTGTGTTGCTGCGAGTGCTATCTTGGTGGCGCGAACCAATCGCTCCCACGCCCCTCCCATGAACGGGGCGCCAGGAGGGATGTAGCGCCAGTTGATCGTTCTTTTCGACGCCTCCTCTTGTGTGGCGTCGTCTATGGCTTTTCGGAGTTCTCGGTCGGCGCCGTGCAGGTTCGTCCCATTATCGGACCAGATTTCGGTGGGGGCGCCTCGCCTCGCTATCATTCTGCGAAGTGCCATCACGGCGGAATCGGTGCCCAGGGACGCTGCGAGTTCTAAGTGTATCGCGCGTGTCGTCAGGCAGGTGAAGATCGCCACGTATCTCTTCTGTGTGCTTCGGCCCACGGTCGTCAGGAGTGGGCCAAAGTAGTCTATTCCGCAGAAAGTGAAGGGGCGGCGATGGTGCGCTAGTCGACATCGTGGGTGATTTCCAGTTGACGGCTGCGGCGGCGTGTCTTTTCGGATGCGGCACGGGAGGCAGCGGTGGATCACCATTTTGGTGATTGGTCGGAGGCGAAGGATCCAGTAATGCTGCCGACACTCGTTGATGGTGGCTTCCGGTCCCGCGTGCAGCAGCTGTCTGTGGGTGTGTTCGATGATGAGCTTCACTTCCGGTCGGTTGCCGTCGAGTACTGGTGGCGTCTTCACGGCCTCGGTGATTCCACTTGCGTTTTCTATGCGGCTGTTAAGTCGAATCAGCCCATTTTCATATTTCGTCGATAGGGGGCGTAGCCTGCTACTTCTCGCGACTGGTCTGTCGTGTTTCAAGTTTTCGATTTCTTCTGCGAAAGCTTCCTGTTGACTATATCTCCAGATGAGTGTTTCGGCGCGACGTTGGGTGTCGGCGTTGATTTGTAAGAAGCGTCGCGGCGCCGGCGTGCTTGTCTTTTTTGCGGGTAACGTCGTTGTTTTTGTTGCATTCTGTTTTCTCCATGTTGGATCTTCCTCTCTATTCTTCTTGGTGCGTTTGTAGTGCACGCGATGACGGTTTGGCCGACAGAGATCTATGAACTGGAGTACTCGCGCTGTCGCTCGAAGATACCGCTCCCACTTTGAGAAGCGCTCCGGGTCAGGGACGGCTTCCCCCGTCTTGTTCTTTATTTTCACGACGTTGCACTTCTCTTCGCCGGTGGTAGCGCAGGGCGTGAGTTTCTCCGTAGGCCATGTTACTTCTTCGTCGCGCAGGAAGTCCGGGCCGTGGAACCAGCGATGTTGGTTGTTGAAGTCACGTGGTACGTCTCTGGTTGCGTCGTCTGCCACGTTCGTCTTGGTGGGTACCCATGCCCACTCTTGTAGGGTGCTATGCTCTTCTATGGCGGCGATGCGATGTGCGACGAATGGACGGTATGAACGCGCGCCGGTTTTCAGCCAAGTGAGCACCGTTCTGCTGTCAGTCCAGAAGTACTTGGCGTCGGGTTTTCGGTCGTGTTCGTTGATGACGGCCGCGGCCATGCGGCTTCCCATCACGGCGGCTTGCAGTTCGAGGCGGGGGATCGATGTGAGCTTCAGGGGTGCCACCCGTGATTTCGCCATGATGAGCGATGTAGAGATGCTTCCGTCCGGAGTGACCGCGCGCCAGTAAAGTGCGGCGGCGTACGCGGACTCGCTCGCGTCGGTAAATGTGTGCAGCTGGAGGGACACGGCGTTACTGTATTGCGGATAGCAGCGCGGTACAGAGACGTGTCGTAAATCGCGCAGATGTGCCATCCATTCTTGCCATTGTTCGGCGAGATCCGTGTCGATGCGTTGGTCCCAGTCGGTCCCACGGCGCCATAGCTCTTGTAGTAGTTGCTTGGCTCTTGATGTGACAGGTGACGCGAGGCCAAGTGGGTCGTAGAGGGACATCACGATCTTTAGTGCTTCTCTCTTCGTTGGCGCGTTGTTATCTAGTACCTCTTTAGGTACCCTGGCTAAGTCTAGATTGAAGGCTAGCTCATCCGTCGCCGGCTTCCAGACAAGACCTAGGACGCGCTCGGTGTTCCCGCCGTCGGTGATCGCGACTGCTGTTGTTGTGTCTTCTTCGCCGAGCTCGCGTACTACCTCTTCTGAGTTTGATGTCCATTTCCTCAAGTCGAAGTGGCCCCTTTTATGTATATTCTTAACTTCTTTGGCGATCCTGATAGCTTCCTCCGTTGTCTGGTAGCTGGCGAGATAGTCGTCGACATAATGGTTACGGACTATCGCGGCTGCCGCTTCGGGTTGTGTTTCCTCCCATTTTCTTGCGTTGGCGTCTTTTACGTATATCGCTGTTGACGGTGAGCATGTGGCGCCGAAGATGAGTGACGTCATCCTGAATTCCGTCGGTTCGTCGGTGACCTTTTCGCGCCACAGGTAGCGGAGTGCATCTCGGTCTTCAGGACGGATCTTCACTTGCATGAACATTTCTGCGATGTCAGCGGAGACGGCGATAGTGTGCTGCCTGAATCGCATCAGAACCCCCGGAAGTGACTGCAACAGGTCTGGCCCGGTGAGGAGGTGGTCGTTGAGGCTCTTTCCCTTCGTTTTCGCGGCGGCGTCGTGAACTATTCGCAGTTTCTCTGGTTTCATGGGGTTCACGACGGCAAAGTGAGGAAGGTACCAAGTTTTCCTCGGCGTCTTGTTTGGTGGAGCGCGCTCGGCGTAGCCCTTCTCGACTAGGGCGTTCATGTGATCTCTGTACTTGGCGGCTAGTGCAGGCTCTTTGTTGATTTTTCTTTCTGTTGAGATCAATCTGTTGAGTGCAGCGTCATAGTTCTCTGGCATCTTCGCAGCGTCCTCTTTCCATAGAAGCGAAGTTTGGTAGTAGCCGCCTTCTATTTGTTTTGTCTCTTTCTTTAGTATGTCCAAGGCTCGGCGGTCGGGGTCGCATCGTGGTGACTTTGGGTTGATGGTCAGGTTTTCCAACGCAAAGTATTGTCGAAGCTGTTCATCCATGGTCTTCTCGTGTTCGGTGATGAAATTGACGCGCTGTCCCAGCGAGCGCGTGTGCGCCCCGTGTAGTACCCAGCCGAGTGGAGTGAGTGAGGCAACCGGTTGGTTCCGTCTTCCTCTTCTTGTGGTGAGAGCTTCAGTTGTTCTATCGTTCTGAACTGGATGCGGTGGCGCCCGCGAGTCTGCCCTTGTATGGTGAGAGAGACCCTGCGAGACCGCGATGAGCTCAGCTTCGTGTCGGCGATTGCTTCTATGGCCAGTGGGTCGACTGGTCCTTTCGCGCCGACCTCGTCTGCAATCGCCGAATCTATTAGTGTGACGGTGGATCCGTCATCCAAGAGTGCCCACGTGTTGACTTCTCCCGCCGGTCCAGAAACTGTGACTGGTGCTATCTTCAGGTAAGCGTGCCCCATCTTTTTTGTCCATGTTGACGTGACTGACTCTGGCTTTGGTGATGGTTGTTCTGGATTTTTCGTGTGATGCAGCAGTCTGTGATGGGTGTATGGGCATCCGTCGACTTCGCACTTCTTCGTTTTGCACGTATGGTTCTTCGTTCGGATTCGCAGGCAGCGGAAGCATAGGCGTGCTTTCTTTGCCATGTCCCAGCGCTCATTGACCTCGGTGTTCTTGAATTTTTCGCATTCGGTGACTCCGTGGCCGGTCTCCTGGCACGTCAGACACTTGCTGGTCGGACGGTCTTGTGTAGCGTGTGTCCGTTGCGACGGCGGCGGTCGGCGTTGCTGTTGCCGATTTTCGGTGCTTGACGTGGCGGTGACATGTTCCGGTTGCGCGAACGGGCTGTGATATTTGGCCTCTCGTTCGAGGAAGTGGGAAAACTTGAGCAGGTCTGGTTCTTCTTGGGGCTGGGCGGCAGCGAATTCAAACCATCTTGGTCGCAGCGAAGAGGGCAGTTTCTCTGATAGCATCTTCATCGCCTCCGGGTTGAAGAGGTAGTGTTCATTGTTAAGAGCTTGAAGAGCTGCGACACTGTTTGAAACTCTGTTCGCAAAGATACATATTTCCCTCGGTGAGTCGATTGGCCGCGGAAGCTGACGTAGTCGTTCCAGTTCTGTTGTTGCGATAGTGTCTGGACGTCCGAAGCGAGTTTCCAGAGATTCCATAATCTTCTGTGGGTGCGCGCAGTTGATGAGCATATTGTCTACGGATTCGCGCGCTCTTCCGCGCAGGTTGCGTCGTAGGCGTGCTGTGTTTTCGACGTCGCTGAAGAAGCCGGCGGTTTCCATGTATGCGGCCCTGAACGATAGCCAGTCTTGATGAGATCCATTGAAGATTGGAAGCTCGGTGTAAAAACGTGGCATACATGGGCGTGGCTGCGAGTTGGCCATCGCGAGGGCGGCTGCTAGGTCGGCTATCTCGATTTTCGGTTGTTGCGGTAAGGCGACGTCGTTGTTGCGTGGTGGTGCATGGGTGTTTTGTGGCTCGTAGAAACTCGGTGGCTGGTACTGTTGACGTTGTGCGGCAGGCGGAGGCGCGGCTCTGGTCTCCGGGGCGGCGGCGTGCGGTTCTTCGGGCAGTGCCAGGAAGTGGGTTTCATTGAGGTCCAGCCATGTGTCGACCCGCTGTGTTGCTTGCCGTTCCGTGGCTTCGGTGCGCGCGTCGACTTGTTCATCTTCGCACTCTTCTTCGGCTTCTATAGTTGCTATGCGGGCGGCGGCGAGTTCGACTTGCAATCGGAGATGCTCTTCTTTGGCTCGCGCTAAACGTAGTGAGCGCACGGAGTGGGTACTTCTATTCGAAGTGGTCTTCACTCTTCTTTCGATCGCGGTGTTGTTGGGCGTCGACGTTGCATGTGGCGTCGGCGTGGTGAGCGTCGCAGTGGCAGGCGTCGTGACGGAGGCGGGTGTCGCTGCGGCGACTGTAGTCAGGACGTTGCGCATTGGTGTGGTCGCTGCGGCGTAATGCGTCGTGTCGTGTGGCGCATCCTCTTGAGGTGCCATGGCGTATGGCGGCTGTAGCGTTGCGTTCGCGGCGAGGTAGGCGGCGAGCGCGGGCGGTGGCGTGATGTGGGCACGTCGCTGCGGCACGGCGAATGAGGCGGCGGCTGCGTCTGTGTGGGCCGTCTCGGTGGCGGTGGACACCGTGGTGGCGGTTGGTGCAGCGCGATGCGTCGTGCTGGAGCCCCCTGTGCGCAGGGTGGCGTCGGTGGAAGACGTTTCCTCCGTTGTGGCGACATCCACCGCTGACTCGGCCTGACTCCGCATGTTCGGTCTTTTCCCGCTGGTCGATCGTGTTCTTGGCATTTCTTTTCACTTTTCCCCGACGATATCCGGCTATGAAGGACCAATAAAACGGAGCGTCCCGATCCGGGAGTCCAACACGGTGTTTCTCGACGTGGACTGTAAAGGCGGGCGTCGGACTCGTCACCGAACCGGGGGCTCGTTTTCTAAGGCTGGGATTGTTCGAAGAAAAGAGTTGTATGAAACTAAGAATCTGGTCAGCGGGGTCTCTTCGGGGCGGAGTCAGGCTTCTTCTATGAGAGTGTTTTACGTCTCGCTGCCAGCAGTGGAGTGTTCGTGTGGGCCTCGTCTCTCTATATTTATGCCATCTCCCCGTGGTCTATGTAGGCGACTAGTGGCGGCCGTATCGCTGTCGCCTAGCCAATCATAGATCGGCCCTGGTGAGGGAGATGGCAATAGTGTGCTAGAGACGGGGGGCTGAGCGAGAGATGTGGAGGCGGGAAAGGGACGAAACTAAGCTATTGTTTTAGCCTACCTAGTTTTTAATTGTTTGCCTAGATTCTACCTATTTCCCTTTCCCGCTCCTATTGCCTGTTATGAAGCCTTTGTTGCCCCGAATGAAACCCATTGGCCGGAAATATTTATTTGCCAAATAAATATTACAAACAAAATTATCTTAAACATGTAAACAATCAGCTTAAATTTCTATGTACATTATGCGACTCTATTCGTTGTCCTTGGTGGCTCGGTCGTCCGGAACATTAATGATGTAAGAATCTAAAGGCTACAGTGAACTGGATTCTTCTAGACTAATGATCATGGATCTTTGATTGCAATGTAACAGGTTAAATTTCATTCTTAATTTGAAAATTTCCGCAGTAACTATGCACATATGCTTCGTATTGATACCGTATAATGCATACAAATTTTGGTTTCTATTTGTTGCATTCAAGTTACGTGATCGCCAAGTTTGTGTAATCTGACTTTGACTGGCCCGATATCTCAGTTGGTAGTAACCCTGCCTTCTGAACTGTGGGTTGTGGGTTCAATTCCCACCCAGGACAAACGTTTGTGTGATGAACATCGATGTTTGTTCTGTGTCTGTGTGTTATATTGTATTCTATGTATGTATTTATAAACAAAAAGTATTTAAGTATTGTATCAGTTATCTGGTTCCCATTGTACAAGCTTTGCTTAGTTTGGGGCTAGATGGCGTTGTGTGAGATGTCCACAAAAATAAATACAAAAAATAAATGTTATTACTAGACTGTGCCGATGTCTCAGGATGACGTGCGCAGTGCAGTGTCACGCGAAATTATTTTGGGTCCCCGGAACTGTTATGGACGGTCGTGTCGGTGTAGGCGTTTTTTGGCGGGAAAAACGAACATGTTCAAATGTTAGTCTATTTACTAGGTGGTGGTGGTATTTTACTAGGTGGTAGGACTTTCCTGCAAAGTTCGTCTAGGTAGGTACCGCCGCTTTGCCAGTTATTCTGCCGCCAAGCAGTAGTGTGCAAGCACTACTGTGTTCCGGTTTGAAGGGCACTGTAGCTAGTGAAATTACTGGGCAATTGAGACTATGATCTGATCTCACAGTCGAGTAATCTTATTACCAGACTGTGCTGATGTCTCAGGATGATGTGCGCAGTGCAGTGTCGCTTGTAACTCTATGTTTTAGGGTTCCGAGTGATACTGTTCTGTTATGGGCGACCGTGGCGCTTAACATCAGGTGAACGACTAGCTCGTCACATCATTCAATAACATAAAAAACTAACATAAGACACATTCTGTCTTCTTTTTCGTAAACGTAGATGAACGAGATGGAGTATCGAATTTGAGTATATCTTGTATTTTCAAAAATTCATGGTAAAAGTGACAAAATGACAAGTTCAAATGTTAACCTCGAAACCAGTTTAAGTGAAACAATCACTCAGTGAAGTTAAGTGAAGTGAATGATTTTGCGGAAATGGCGGAAAAGCGATTCAACAGTCTTCCGAGACTGAAGAGGAAGGAGACGTGGCGGAAGACAAGACAGGGGGTAAGTTTTAAAAGCTTTATGATCAGGGGGTGATCACGAAACTTTGTAATGCAACAGGAAAAATTTCCATACTAACTATGCACATGAACTGCGTATTCAAACTGTCAAATCCATACAAATTTGTGTTTATATTGGTTGCAATCGAGTTACGTGATCGCCCAGCTGATTTCGCAGTGATCTGAATACCGGACTGTGATGAGAAATTATCAATTACTTGACACTGGCTAAATACAAATAAGTGTGTAGCCAAAACATCAAAGAAAAAGAGGTACTTAGATAAGACAATTTAGAATACATTTACATCCTTATTAATAAACACGAACTAGCTTTAGACTAGTTACACCATCTTTTGTTTCTTTCGATCCAGCTAAATATTCCAGTAGCAAAAAAGGACAAAAGCTGAAGTAACTAATCCGAGACTAATACCCGTTTATTAAGGCTGTTACAGATTTAGTTCAAGTATGCAAATGCGGTGGAAAACTCGAAATTAGAAAGTGGTTTTCATATGGCACAAAAATTAAAACGACCAGGCGGTTTTCATTTCATCTACTTCCGCATATATTGATTATAAGGGCAAACGTCTACCGACGCCTACTTTTTAAAAACATACGCCAAACGGCAGATAAATTTAATCAACCTTTATATATCCTATCGGCTTCTAGCTTACTTGAAATATTTTAAACCATAGTTTGTTAGCCCCAAATTATATTTACTAGGTGGTAGAAATTTTCTGCATAGTTCGTCTAGGTAGGTACTACCACTTTTCCAGTTATTCTGCCGCCAAGCAGTAGTGCGCAAGCACTGCTGTGTTCCGGGTTGAAGGGCATTGTAGCTAGTGAAATTACTGGGCAATTGAGACTTTATGATCTGATCTCACAGTCGAGTAATCTTATAACCAGACTATCTAGTTGGACGAAAATCTATTTGTTTGAAACGGGCAGAGTCGTGAGCAAAAGCTTATGCTACGCATATTATCATAGAGCTAGTCCTAATAAGGAACAATAGTCGTTAACCTGGTTATCGAAGTCAGTCCTAGGAATGTGGATGTCCTAGAGTCCTAAGGTCCGTATTATAGAAAGATGCTCAGAGAGAGATTTCATTCACTATTTGATCACTTTATGAATGAAATCTCTGCTTGAGCAACGATCGATGGCTGAGCATCGTTCTGTAATACGGACCTAGGTGTCCTACATGCCGCCTTCAACTGTCAGAAGTATCTTTAATATTTAGTACTACATACTTACTGGTGACTTGTCTAATCTCTACTAATACTATATACTAGCTGCGCCCCGAGGTTTCGCCATGAAAAATGTATAATTTTCCGGCTACGTAAACAAAGAACACACCTTCCAAGTTCTAGGTCTCTACGATCAGCGGTTTAGGCTGTGCTTTGATCCGTCAGTCATTCAGGACAAAGCATTTTAATATATTTGTAGAGTAATCTCTACAAATATATTCAAGCAAGTCGCTACCATCATAAGTAGAACAAACATAAGTTGGAATTACTATTGAATGTGATATATATGATCTAACCAGGTATTTGGTACTCACACGCCTGTGACGAATTGCTAGGAACTTGAAAATGACCTTGTATACAGGTTTGGAGACATTTGAAGGGGTGAGAACAAAAAGGCTTTAACTGATTTTTTTCACAAAATGACTTAAGGGTATCGTTGGATTCAGCGTGTAAGTGAGAATGTATTTTCAATAATACATTCTCAAAATACCGAAATGAGGCTTAAATCTCGAGATTTTGAGTGTAAAAGGGGTTTATTAGTAACAGGAATATAGTTCGGTTAGCATAAAAACATTATTATAATTATTTTATTGTATTATATTTTTACAGTAATTGTATGAATTAGTACTGTATTTAGTATTTTAAAATAGAATTAATACATTTTCAAGCAACTGAAACTTAAATAAACCTTTTCTATTACCTTATAAGCACTCTACATTAAAATGAAGCCGTTGAAGTTTAAAGTCAATTTTTTCGAAACTATCAATTTGACAGTTAAACCCTTTTTATTATCAACCCTTCATTTATAAAACCGTAATACTTTACATTAAGCATCATAGGGATCCATAAATCTTCAGCTGCACTGGTCTAGATACCGCCAGTTCCGTTATGCTTGACCTTATATCGGTCACGATGTTGGGGCGTGGTCGTACTGGTAGCGGGGAGCGGGAGTCATAAGTGGAGATGGTAGCGGGGTCACATTATACGACCTATACATATCTATTCTTATTAAATATGTACAGTGTAATGTGTATGTATGTGCATTACACATGTATATTTAATAACTAATTATGTAATTATTAATTAATAAGTTATTTATTAGTTATTAATTATTTAAATTATATATGCTTTTAGGATTATATATGCGTGGTCGTGTGCGTGTGCAAGTGAGATAGTAGTTCTCTAAGCCTTATTAATGTAAAAAAATATTAAAATCGAACAATTGAGCTTTAAATTGTGTTGAAGTGATGTAAGGAAGAATAAGAATCCGATTCACCAGAACAGATAAGTAAAAACAACACGCATTTAGCCGTGAAAAGGCAAAACTCTCTTCCTTAAATACCGTTTCCATTTTAAAAAGGTACACACACATGGAAAAAGCCACATAAAATGTTCCAAAATCACAATTTATAGCATCTCCTACCGAACAGGGTGAAAGAATATCTCCTAGTTGATTTGTGTAATATTTGCACACTACCCTCACTTGCTGGAACTTGACAACCTCAAACTATATAACTGTCAGATATTATCGTCCCACCTGACATTGACTATGACACATTGCTGTCGAACGACAAGACGTCACATTTGATGTAAATGTTCCAGATTCTAGAACCACTGCAATTTTAAACTGTGTTCCAAAATTTTTTATGGTAAATGCATGACTATTGGCATAACGTAACTTAACTTTTTTATTTAGTTGGCTTAAGTAATACTGCAATATGGAGACTAAAGGTACGACAACAAGTAAATTAATTTATATAAAATGCAGTATATGCAACACTTCATTTGATCTAGATAGCGCTAACGTCTCCTATAAAAGGTATATGCTAATGGAAAAGGAAAAACGAGACGCTTGGCGATGCACTCCATGTATCACAGCAACACATCCTATACAATCAATTTTATTGAGAACCGATAGCTATCCTGGAGTACAAATGACTGACTCTTTATGTACCAGCAACGTGACTTTTCGACGACCTAGAACAAAGTCACTAAATTCTACATTAGATCGAACAGACAATAGTATTGCGTTGGATCACAGTGGTTCGTCTAACTCATTGTTACTGGACAGTTCAATGAAAAGTTTGCCAAGTCTAGCAACCTACAATGGCAATAAGTTGGAAGTAACTGAACTTAAAGATGAGCTATTAAAAACTAAGAACAACCTAACGAGTGCCACAGAGGAAGTCGATAGACTTTCTTAGGAAAACATAGATCTGAAGAGAAAATTAGAACAGAAAGACGCAATAATCAAGACTCTGAAAAAAATTTCCCAATCTTACAGTGCTGAATCCATGAATAGTACACCGCCGCATTCTGGCCGTAAAAAGAAAAACATGAATCCACTATGGAAAATTCTTGAACATAATAACATAAGTCAAAGTGTAAACAGTTCGCCCGTTACCATTATGAGTAATTCAGATAGTCACAAATATTATTCATCATGCCACAGTTCACCTACAATTCTAAAAAATATTACAGCGCCAACAGAGAAGGTACAAAATGAAATTGAAGCTCTAAAATTAGAAAATAATAAATTAAAACGCATAAATGATGACCGAACCGAAAGGAATGAACTACAATACAAAAACGCAAATAATCTTGTAAAAGAAAAGGCGCCAACAACAAAAATAATACCCACTCCACAAAAAGTTAATAAACAAACACAAACAGAGATAACCACTGAACCACAAAAATCAAATAAATCCCAAATTAAAAACACGATACACTCAATAAAGGAAACAACAACTAACGTTTCAATGACACCTGAATATGATAAACGAAACATTCAGGGTGAAGCAAAATCGCCACAGCAACATAATATTACGAAAAGCAGAATGTGTATCATAACTACTAATAAACGCAACAAAATTTTGTCAATAGCCGAAGAAAAATCGAGCAAACACTACGATATTTGTCACTATCTTACACCAGATGCAGACACAGATAATATTTTGAAGGGTATAGATACCAAGCTCTTCAACTACACGATGAAGGACTACTGCATAATATTTGTTGGTGAAGAAGACTTCGTCACAACAAAAAATTATTTAAGGATTATTGTAAATATCAGAAATACTTTAAGAAAAATTACACACACTAATATTATTGTTTGTTCACCGACATATAAATGTAACGATCATGCCCAAATGTATAATGGGCGAGTTCATAATTTTAACAATCTTTTGTGTCGCGATATTAGGACTTACAAGCATGCATTTCTTTTTGATACCAATGATCATGTATGTTACAACTACAATATGTTTTTTAGACAGTCTGGTTACTTAAATAATTTTGGTATGCGCACAGTTTTTGATGCTCTGCATAAATATATTAATGAAATACAACTTTTTAACATTAGTAAGGTTAATACTAATTTGAAAATGTTGACTCAGGAAACATTAAACGTACAAAAAAGAGATGGGAATAATCTATCAACTCCGTATAAAAAGGGCACAATACCATACTACTTTTCAAAATGCACACGATGCGACAAACAGAGCAAAACATTTTTTCGTACGTAAAAATGAATTATGATTTGACAATTTTGCACCAAAATATAGCGGGTGCCATCAATAAAACTGAAGATATTATATTTGCATTATCAGAGTTCTCTCAAAATCATAAAGAAATAGATGTAGTTTGCCTTACTGAGACTTTTATAAAAAAAGGTACGGAACAATTACTGAAGCTTCCCGGTTTTAAGCTGGTTGCTTCTCACTCTCGTAACACTAAAAGAGGAGGCTCTTGTATATTAGCTAAAAACTCCTTAGATTGTAGAGTCATTGGTAGCATTATTGATTTGGCTTGTAATTTTAGTTTTGAATGTACTGGAATAGAGTTAACTTCACAAAAAATCGTTATCATATGTATTTACAGAACTCCGAACAGTAACACTAACGATTTTCTAGACAAATTAGAACAACTTCTACTAAGGGTCACAAAACGATCAATAAAGGTAATAATTTGTGGAGACTGGAATTTTGACACACTAAGAACTAGTAAAAACTGTCAAGATCTTGTAAACTTATTAAAAAATTTCAATATGGAACTGCATGTTAAGTCACCTACGAGACAGCTAGCATGTCTTGACCAATTCGCCAGCAACATAAAGCAAGTACGAGCGGAAGTGCACTACCTGGGTCTTTCAGACCATGAAACAGGTCAAACTTTAACTATAAAGACTAATAAAAAACGAAAAATAATTAGCTGGTACGAAGAAGTCAGGGATTTTAATAAACAGAATACTGCTAAATTCTTTGATTGCATTTCGTCAATGACATTCTCGGATATTTATGAAAAAACAAATCTAAATGACGCTTTTCAGGAATTTCACGGACTATTTGAGTTGTTTTTTAATTTGTGTTTTCCTATTTTTACCGTAAAAAGAAGTAATAAAATAAGTAATACTGCATGGTTAACTAGGGGGCTTAAAAAGTCATGTGTGAGAAAAAGATACTTATACTTAAAACACAAACAATTTGGTGCAAATAAAAGAAAAAATAACATAACATATAAAAAATATAATACCATACTAAAAAAATGCATATATCGGCAGGAACGTGTTGTGGGTAGGTTGCAACCTATATAACTATAGGCCTTAGCATGTCCACACCGCGCCGTGTCTGGAACAAGAATGATTCGTAGCACACCAATCGATCCCTTTATATAGCCAGACAGGTAGGGGCGCCATGACAGTTGCCGGTGCTGCCACTGTAATACATTTAATGCCACCACAGGGTAAATTACGGTGCTCGATCGCTGTGCATTGAGTTTATAACTGGACGTAGCCGCCGTCACGGCCATACTGACGTGCGTACGTCCTCGTACGCTTAGCTTCACTTTGTATCTGGTGAGGGACATAAGTATCAGTGTTATTGCTCGTTCATCCTGACAATTAAATTGTGTTAAACTTGAAGTCAAAGTCAAAAGATTTCTTTTCAATTTGATTAGTCAAAAGCATTTAACCTGCCAGTCATTGTCAGGGTTAACCCTGGTCTCCTCTCCACAAAGGCCATTTACAAAGAGTTGTAATTGAAGGGTTAACCCTTCAGGACCATCAGTTATCCATTCATTTTCAAAAAGTGGACTGGATGGTGCTAGACCGGATAGATATCCCTTTAGCAACCAAAAATCAACAAACTAATACGTTATCCCTTCATTTATAAAAAAATGGACCGGATAGTGCTAGACCGGATAGATATCCCTTTAGCAACCAAAAATCATCATTTACCTTATCCCTTCATTTATAAAAAATGGACCGGATAGTGCTAGACCGGATAAATATCCCTTTAGCAACCAAAAATCATCTTTCCAACTAATACCAATTAGTGCTAGACCGGATAGATTATCCCTTTAGCATTCAGACACATTTTTTGTCATCATTCTTACATTCTTTCTTTTTTCCTTTTTATTCTCTTCTTTCAGTTTCTTTTTTATCTTTTTTTCACTTTTTTAAACTTTTTTCTTACCCTTTTTTTTCTCTTTTTTTTTCTCTCACGAATCATTACTTTTTTTTACCATAACTTTTATTCTCTTTTTTTTTCACTGGTCCGGGTTAACCCTGCAACTAAATTTGATATTAGTATCACCCGTCGTCACGTCATCATTCACGTCACGTCACGTTGCTTGAAGAGTGATGTAGAAATGGGCAATCCCACTTCTGATATCGGCAGGAACGTGTTGTGGGTAGGTTGCAACCTATATAACTATAGGCCTTAGCATGTCCACACCGCGCCGTGTCTGGAACAAGAATGATTCGTAGCACACCAATCGATCCCTTTATATAGCCAGACAGGTAGGGGCGCCATGACAGTTGCCGGTGCTGCCACTGTAATACATTTAATGCCACCACAGGGTAAATTACGGTGCTCGATCGCTGTGCATTGAGTTTATAACTGGACGTAGCCGCCGTCACATACATAAATCACGGGAACTGCAAAATAGTAAATACATAAATAATAACAAAAATAAATGTAAAGCTGTTTGGGAAGTAATAAATAGTAATATCGGTGACATTAAAATAAATCACGAAATAGACAAGATATGGTACCAGAACAAGGTGTACACAAATTCAGTTGATATTTGTGAAGCTTTTAATGATTATTATATAAAATTGACTAATGATACTAATTTTAAATTTGACATTAAGGACATTAATAAAACTATAATTAGCAATAATGAAAAAACTATATTTTTACGTCCAACCGATTATAATGAAATATTGAAAATTATTAACAACCTAAATAACACTAACTCTGTGGGAATAGATGGAATAAACACGAAAATGATAAAACTTTGTGCTAAATTCATTTGCAAACCCTTGAGTTTCATGGTAAATATGTCGCTTGAGGAAGGAAATTTTCCAGAACTACTTAAAAAATCAATTGTCAAACCTATGTTTAAAAAAGGAGAACCAACGGATATGAGTAACTATAGGCCAGTTACTTTGATACCAGTATTCTCAAAGATTTTTGAGAAGGTTATGCTGGAACGGCTTCATGATTTCGTTACAAGTCAAGATATTTTGAGCGAAGAGCAATATGGATTTCGCAAAAATAGTACCACATCACTTGCATGTTTTAACCTAATAAAGATTATTACTGAAGCTATTAACGAACAAACGCCAATAACAGCTATATTTCTCGATATGAGTAAAGCATTCGATTTCGTAGACCATAATTTGCTTCTTTTTAAACTTGATAAGTGCGGCATAAGAGGTAAAGCGAACGAATGGATAAAAAGTTATTTAACAGATCGATATCAATGTGTTGAAATTGCAAAAATTAATAAATGCAATAAAATTATTAGAAGATCTAGTTTTAAAGGTAATAATTTCGGGGTCCCACAAGGTAGTGTATTGGGACCATTTCTATTTCTCATTTATATAAATGATCTTCCAAATGTCACTGAACACAAAACTATTTTATTTGCCGATGATACAACTGTTCTTGTCAAAGGTGTAAGTTTAAACACTTATGAAAGGGATATAACCATAACGCTAGATAAAATAATTAACTGGCTTAGCATTAATAATTTAAAAATAAACGTCGAAAAAACTAAAATGGTCCAATTTCAGAGTTATAGGAAAAGGAAGCTGGATTTAAATATAATGCACGGATATAATAAAATTGAAGAAGTTATCTCTACGAAATTCTTAGGTTTAATGCTCGATCAAAACTGCGACTGGAAAAGTCATATAGATTACGTGTGCGACAAACTCGACCGATTCGTGTTCGCTATAAAACGGTTACGGTTAACAGTATCCACTGAAGCTGCACTTAGTGCGTACCACGGCTATGTGTCATCGGTGCTTTCTTACGGTCTCTTACTGTGGGGGAACTCAGTTGAAATTGTGAAGGCTTTTCGGGTTCAGAAGAAATGTGTGCGTGCTATTTGTGGAGCCTGGTTTATGGACAGTTGCAAGCCAATTTTCAAAAAACTTCGCATACTACCGCTGGTTTGCACATATATCAGGGATCTTTGTGTTTTTGTCAAGCAGTATCCGCAGTATTTCCAAATACAGTCGGAGGTATACATTAGAAGTACTAGATACAAAAACAAACTCTACCTTCCTCAGTGCAAGCTAGAACTGTACAGAAGGAATGCTTATATAAACGCTATCAGAGTGTACAATAACTTACCTGACATTTACAAGAATTTGCCTCTAATTACTTTTAAGACAAAATTGACTCAATGGCTCTTAGATAAATGTTTTTACGATTTAAATGAATATATGACTTATAAAGAATGATAATATACCAACAATTGTATGACTAGTAATTAATAAATGTAAGGAACTTATGACATTGCACACCACTGTCGTGGTAGAATGTACGAGCGTTTTAATTGTAATACCAACTATTTATGTACTACATTCTGCAATATTTTTTAATTTCATTCCGTCCCTATACGTTATTGAGACAAGACGTGTACGTTAATTGCTTAGTGAATCTGCTTAATCCATTATAGAAGTTACGTTCTAAAGTGCAAGTTATCTAAGAGTTATTGTTGTGTGCTGCGAATATTTGTGACGCTCAGGTCAGTACTGTTGCCATCTCTCTCTCGCGTCGCTTCTCCGGACCGTAACTGAAGGGGGACACTGCCTCCCCCGTGAGCTTAAGGAAGAATATATTTTATTAATATCTTCGTCTTACTTGCACTCATTCATAATGTCCATCGCGGTGAGTGCATCTAATCCGGATCTAACCGCTTTGAGCGCGCGTAAGCGTAAACAACGCGACCAGGGCGATTTAGACACTTGGTTATTGGAAAATAAAAAAGATAAATCCATTGAAGACATAATAATGAACTCGGTCAAGTCCGTGTTGTCGTCCGAACTTGCGGCCATTGCTGATAGCTTAAAAAGTATAAGCGCTGCTGTTAAGGCGAACAGTGACGAAAATGCATCTATTAAAAATATTCTTAATGAGGTCAATAATAAGTTGGCCGATTTTGACAGATCGCTTGTTTACTCTGAGGAGCGACAAAATTCATTTGACACTAGGCTAAAATCATTGGAGACTCAAATCTCTCAGAACATTGAGACACCTGGCCGAGTCTCTGCGCTTGAGAACAAGGTCGCCGCAATGGAACAGGCTGCCAGAGCCAGCAATGTCGAACTCGTTAACCTTCCTGACAAGCGTGGTGAAAACCTGATCACTATTCTGATGCAGCTGGGCTCATTCATCAAGTGTGAATTTACTCAACGGGATATCCTATCGATTCATCGTGTGCCTCACGCTAGTAGCACCGACACACGCCCTAAGAATGTGATAGTCAAGTTCGCATCTAGATACCTACGTGATAATTTTTTGGCTGCCTTTCGGATGAAAAAAGGTGTAGAATCGTCCCAGTTGTCAATCACAGGCTCGTCAAATAAAATTTACGCTAATGAACACTTAACTCTAAGAAATAAAATATTGTTTCGCGAGTGCCGGGATAAAGCTAAAACTCACTCGTATAAATATGTATGGGTTAAACACGGTATTGTTCTTATGCGTAAGTCGGACAGCTCCCCGGTATTGGCGGTACGTAACTCGCAAGATGTTTTGAAGATAAATTGATGTGTATTTAATTCATGTTGCATAACTTTAAAACTCAATACCAATGCATACTTTATTTACTCCATAAATATGTATAATCTATTTGTAATATATATTCAAATCAATTTTATTTCTCGTTGTGTGATAATATCTCACACTTTAATAAACGTCTATTTTTATTTTTGTTTTATAATAGGTATAGTTATTGTGGTATCACTTGATTTTACTTGCGCTCGGCACAATTTCATCATAATTATAGCGTATAAATGGCTCCTCCGATGTTATGTAAGAATAATAATATTTTACGATATTAAGTATCATCGATACTGTTGCTGTTTATGTCATCTTATTTATGTAGAACCTAAATTTATAACTTCATTTATATATTGTTGTGGACTCATACTGCACCGGCTCTGGTTATTGTGTATGCTTTCTGCGCATCAATTGCGGCTTGTGGCGGCAGATACCCTCTTTATTTTGTTATTGTTAACATTGGTGATCCGTAACCGCGGCAGTTTTTACCATTACATCTATTTATTAATATTATTTATAGTTAATGTTAAAAATGGATAATGAAGCTATTACTGTGTATTATCAGAACTGTCGAGGGTTAAGGTCCAAGCTTCATACTCTTTATATGAATATTCTATTGCATTCTTATGATATAATTATTTTGACAGAGACATGGTTAAATAGTGATATATATGACAATGAATTAATAGACTCGCGTTATGTTTTGTTTCGGTGCGACAGGGATCGCTTGGTGACAGGGCGTAGGGATGGCGGGGGGGTTTTGATTGCCGTACTGCGCTCGATTGCGTCATGTGCGCGCGCGCGCCTCGTCACTCCCCCACCCCCGCCCCCGCCTGTATCCACACCTTTCCCTGCCGTGATAATAGATTATATTACGATTCAACTTGAGTTTGGCTTAAATACCTATATTTTTAGTGCGGTGTATATCCCACCTAATCAAAAAGATGATACCTATTTTTCGTACTTTAATTACATGCAAAACATACTTGAATGTACAACTAATACCTTTAATTTTATCGTCGGAGATTTTAACATGCCTTCACTGGACTGGTACGCAAAGGAAACCTATATGCAGCCCATCCCGGCCTCGTCTATCTCTCGCTCAGTTAATTTAATAAATGATTTTTTAATAATGTCAAACAGTATGCAATTTAATCACATTAGGAATAAGAATAATAAAATATTAGACTTATTTATTTCCAATAAAAGAAACTGCGAGCTATCTCACACGCCGGTGCCATTAGTACCTATAGATAATTATCATCCTGTATTTTATGTAACGGTACCTATTGAGCGTGGATATAAGTGTATGCAACGTAAATCTCACATCAGACACTGTTTTGCCAAAGCGGATTATCAAATAATTAATGATGATATAATTAATGTGGACTGGGACACACTCTTAAAAGGTAAATCATCTGAGTGTGCAGTCAATGTTTTTTATGATACTATTTATGGTATAATATCTAAAAATATACCAACAAAATTAGTAACTACGGCTGGTTTTCCTGTCTGGTTTAACACCTCTTTAAGGCACATTTTCAAAGATAAAAAGAAGGCATGGATAAAATGGAAAAAATATAAAAACTTATATGATTATGAAAAATTTTCTATTTTTAGAAATCGACTTAAATTAGGTTCAGACACGTGTTATAAGAATTATATTAGTAAAGTTGAAAATAGTATCAAAACGAATGTTAAATATTTCTGGACCTATATTTCTAATAGGAAAAAAAATAGTGACATACCTGGCTGCATGCGCTATCAGGAACAGGTAGCGATAGATCCGCTCGGGGTCTGTAATCTTTATTCTAGATATTTTCAGTCAGTTTTTGAAACCTCTTCTGTTACAGACGATTATGACTTAGAAAATGTAGAAGTATTAGATAATCCAGATTCAGATGTCATTATAAGCGATATTTACCTTAATATGAATGACGTTAAATCTGAATTACGCAGGTTGGATCCAACAAAAGGTGCGGGTGTTGATAATATACCTCCATATTTTTTAAACCGAACAGCTGACGCAGTCTGTTTACCTATACATTATATTCTTAATTTGTGTCTAAAGGAGGGTGTCTGCCCCCGTATTTGGAAGATGGCACGCATAGTACCAGTCCATAAGGGAGGTTCGAAGAAGGACGTAGAGAATTATCGTCCAATATCAATTTTACCCACTCTGTCGAAGCTTTTCGAAAGACTTATACGTAATGCGGTGTATCCTAGCTTACATAGTTATATTATTCCGAATCAACATGGTTTTGTGCAACGTCGCTCTACAGTCACAAATTTACTAGTGTATACCACTGAACTATTTGAAAATCTTGATAAGAACAAACAAACTGATAGTGTATACACTGACTTCCAAAAAGCTTTTGACAGAGTGGACCACAAAATCCTTCTTGACAAAATTGCATTTAACGGCATTCGCGGTAACTTGTGGCGCTGGTTTAAATCCTACATTACGAACCGTAGCCAAAAGGTAGCTATCAATGGTTATGAATCGGATGTACTTCCCATTAGTTCTGGCGTCCCACAAGGATCGATTTTGGGCCCTTTGCTTTTTATTTTATATATTAATGATATTAACCACTGCTTTAAATTTAGTAAGTTCCTGTTATACGCAGACGATTTAAAAATTTATCAAGTTATTAACACATATCAAGATCATGCAAACTTTCAGTCTGATTTGGATCGATTCTCTGCTTACTGTATAAAAAATAAACTAGCATTGAGTCTAAATAAATGTAAATCTATAATTTTTACACGCAAGAGAAACATAAGTAACTTTACCTATTCTCTTTGCGATACTAATCTTGATAAAGTTAAAGTAATAAAGGATCTCGGCGTTACTTTAGATAACAAGCTAACCCTAGATATTCACGTCCAAAATATAATATCTCGTGGTTTTAAAATGTACAATTTTGTTATTAGGTCGTCCTGTAATTTCAAGAATGAGCAAACGTATCAACTATTATACAAGTCATTAATTCGTTCACAATTAGAATATGCCGTGTCAGTGTGGAGTCCACTTTATAATTGTTATAATAAGGATATTGAAAGAGTACAAAAGAAATTTTTGCGCTGTGTACATTTCAGGTGTTGCCGTTATACTATACCTTATGAAGACTTATTAGTAAAATATAAACTTTTAGATTTGAAATCTAGGAGACAACAACTTGATGTTATGCTATTGTTTGACATATGTCACAATCGATACGACTGCCCGGACCTGGTCAACAGGATTCGCCTAAAAGTACCATTTAGATCTCATCCGCGTGATACAATTAGTCATAAAACCTTTTCCACGGCTACCTGTCGTACCAACTCCGGTCACCGATCACCTCTTTACCGCATGACTAAAACGTATAATGATAATTTCAATTGTTTAGATATATTTAACGATCGGGTGGGATGTTTTAAGCGATCAGTGATAGACCTGCTTGGTGAGCGTTGTGGGTTTGGCAGCGGTCAATCATAGTAGGGGGTTGCACTGTACCTTACTGCATCCCACTGATCTGTGGTGTAATCACGGAACTTTAGTTGCAATGCATCAGAAGAATTTTCATTTGTGAATTTAAAAATTTCTATAGTAACTATGCATATAAGCTGTGTATTTAAAATGTCAAATCATACAAATTTGTGTTTCTAGCTTTTGCAATCGGGGTACGTGATTACCTAGCTGTAAAATCCTATAATAAATGTTTAAATGCTTACGTTAGGTTACACTAAGAGTAATAATTTGTTTGCATTGGCCGTTCTCTTTCTCTTTCTCTTTACTGTATAATTGTAAGTATAGTATCTTGTCTCAATATAAGTAGGTATCTAATGTTTTTATTTAGTAATTTGTGGTCAATAATGCTGGTAGCACATCTGTTAAACTTTTTATTTATACCGATAACTTAAATAATGTATGTGATACTGTTCATTGATCCTTAAAAATAAATAAAAAAAAAAAAAAAAAATGATATTCTATTCTATTCTATTCTAAATGATGTCTCCTGGTCCTAAGCTACCTCCCCATCAATTTTCAGCCAAATCGTGCCGTGCTTGAGTTATAAATAGTGTAACTAACACGACTTATTTGGTAACTTAATAATCCTACCTACATAATTAGGTTCCCACATAGTTCATGTACCTAAATATAATTTTAAACAAGTTTTGTTTATTAAACAAGCTCACTATAGAGAGATCTACCTATTAGAATTTATTACATTTTTTGCATTGGATAAAACTAATTTAAAATTTATTCATTGTGTATGATATGATACTTTTTATTGCATAAACTACATATCTATTTATGAAAAAAGATTACCCTTATAATAGTAAATAGTTTACTGTAGTAAATAGTGTATAAATAGTTAACAATAGTCCTTTTGTGTAAACCAAATTAATGAAACAAGCTTTTTTTTTGTACCAGTAAACATCTAAGCCTGCCTTTCAACTAAGTTTCATTATAAAAATTTTTTAAAGAATCATATATAAGTGGATTAATTTATTCACTAACAAATAGTTCTGCTAAAGCCAAGTATTAAGGTTACTGCTTCCTGTTTTCCAGAAAGAATTCCAATATATTGTACAATGTTGACTCGCAGCAGAGCATTAAGTGACCTTGAATCCAAACTGAAGATAGCACTTTTAGAGCTCAAAGTCACCAAGGAGGCCAATGTTGGGCTCCTTAAAGAGCTGGAGGACCATGAGGCGGATATGTCTCGCATGCTAGGAAAACATGATGACTTAAAAAACCAATTGTCCGAACAAGATATAGTGTTGGAAGACATGAAGGACCAGCGAGATCGTATTCAGGCAACTCTTGATACCTATCAACATGATCAGGAGATGTATGAATCTGCTCTTAGGCGCATAAGAGATCTTGAGCAAGAACTAAACCTAAATAAAACCAAAATAGAAGAATTGGAATGTATGTGCAAAAATGTTAATGGAGTGGAAATCAACATCAACACCATGGATTTATACTCTGAGTTAATCCATTCCACACCAAGCACACCAGAAATCATCTCAATACCTATTATTGATCTTACTTCTCCTAAGTTAATAAAACATAGTAATAAATTAAGCATAAAAGGGTCAAACAAAATAAAAAAATATGTTAAGGTTAAGAAACGTTTACAACGGTTATCTTTATTGTCAAAAAGGTATAAGAAGTACTTTAAATGCACAAATATATGTAAACAAAAATTAGACTTGCATACTGAGTTACATGAATGCTATAATCTATTAGGAAGGAACAATAGAGAATTAGATTATATGAGTAGTAGAATGAATTGTTTGCAAAAATCATTACATGATTTAAATAAGAAATACTCATTGTCAAAACAACAAAATAAGGCACACATTGCAGCCACAGCTAGCTTAGTTGCCCAGAGCTCAAGTGTTTGTGATAGCTGTTGTTCTATGGTTCCGGAAGTGGACCAGCTTAGTCCGGTTTTGGTGCTGGGTGGGGGGGTTGGCTTGGCCAGTAGGCCAAGCCAACCCCCCCATACAGTGTTGTGTGCTCAGGCACAGAGTACTGTGCCTGAGCACAGAACACCCTTGCCTGAACATAAGACACCTGTGCTGGACCACATAACACCCAAGCCGGAACTACTTTCACATAGTTTGGCAGCCCCTACCCTATGTCCGGTGCCGGTCTCTCGGATGGACTCAAATGGCGCAGCAGGGTCATCCGAGTCCACCTGCAGAACAGTTATTTTTAGTGATGAGGTGGGTGTAGGTATGGGCAGCTTATTGAAAAACAACTTGAGCCAGCCTCTTTGTAACAACAGTTACCGCAACATGCCCCTCAAAGAGCTAATACAAAATATCAAAAATGCAACTTATGGTGTCAACACAACCATCATTTTACATCTAGGCAATAGTTTAGAAATAAGAAAATCTGATATAGTCAGTTTAATTGAAACTTTGTTAGATATACAGAGCAAAGGTATAGGCAAGATTATTACTTGTTCATTTCCTTATTCAAATTCAATGACTAAATCACAAAATGATCATGTACATGATCTAAATTTGACATTGTATAATCTGACTCATCGTCATAGTGACTTTTTATATTTTGAATCTAATAATTTTATTAGTAAATTTATTTTGACAAAGAATACATTGTATCTCAGCAAAAAGGAAAAACTGACCATTGCTAAATTGTTAGCATTTAATATACATGACCCTGTTATCAACAGTATAACAGGTCACTCTGACTCGGCCCTGGGTAGTAACACTTCTAACCAGGGTTTAGGTATGGTGTCATCTTCAGCTGATTTAAACTGAATCCTACGACAATGGAGAGGCCTGGTAAACTAAATATTGTACATCAAAATATTCAGGGCCTTTCCAGCAAAGCTTTAGAATTAGAGCTTTTTTTAGAATTTGAAAAAGCTGATGTATTGTGCCTAACTGAGCATTGGTGTAAGAAGGATATGTTGTTTCCTGTATTTAAAAATTATGCATTGGCCAGTTCATTCAAAAGGCAAAAAGCCAATCACGGTGGCTCTTTAATATGTATATCTAATAATTATAAATTTAAAGAAAGGAAAGATATTGTTGCATTATCTGTTGAACGTGTTGTTGAACTATCGTGTGTAGAGTTGGAGCAACATATAATTGTTTGCGTATACAGGCCTCCCTCGGCTGATTTTAAGGTGTTCGAGTCTATTATGGAAGAAGTTTTAACAAAAATCTCAAACAGCTCAAAACATCTCATTGTATGTGGCGATTTTAATGTGAATATTCTTGACCAATCTTCGCTAACTGACAGTTTACTAAATTTGTTTATGTGCTTCAACTTGAAAAATCTTTACAATCAGCCAACCAGAATTACTAGCTCATCTGCTACTTGCTTAGACAATATATTCTGTGACTGTGAACCACAAAGCAAGTCAGTTATTGATAAACTTAGCTCAGATCATTGTGGTCAAAGTGCTGTATTTCCATGCATACTGAAAAAAAATTCTTATGAGTTTACTTACAGACCTATTACAACCAACCGCTTGGAACAGTTTGCTCAAAATCTAGATGACAAACTTGTGTTATTACCACTCACTGATGACCCTAATGATCTTTGTAATGTGTTGTTTGATGTTATGGATAAAGAGTTTAACAAGATATTCAAGTTAAAGACGTGTAGAGGAGGTGTTAAAGCAGAATTGAGTGACTGGGCTTCACCTGGCATTTATAAAAGTAGAAACAGGCTGTATGATTTATATTCTCAGAAATCAGATAATATTTATGACAGTAAATTTACTGAGTATTTAAAATCTTATTCAAAAATTTTTAAACGCGTTTGCCAGACAGCTAAGTCTCTGTACTTGAGTAAGAAAATCAATAGAGCGGACGACAAAATTAAAGCAACCTGGAAAATAATTAATACCGAGACCGGCAAAACTAAACCTCGGCACCGAAAACTCACTCTTAGTATTAATAACAGATTAATATCTAAAGACAGTGAAGTTGCTAGTGCATTTGAGGATTTTTTCGTAAATATACCTGTAGTTACCACTCAGTCATTAAATTCATCGACTAGTGAGTCTTGTGCAATTCTTGCAGAGTGTGTTGATAAATGTGAAGTAGTTTTTAGATTTAGACATATTAATTCGGCTATAATTGTTAAGACCTTTAGGTCACTTAAAATAAAGAATACTGAGGATCTTTGGGGAATGTCTACCAAGGTTTTAAGTGGCATTGTCACATTAATCGCACCATATTTAGCAGAAGTATTTAATAAATGTGTAGACGAAGGAGTTTTTCCCAACATAATGAAAAATAGTAAATTGATTCCATTATTTAAGTCTGGAAATAAGAATGATCCATCGAACTATAGGCCAATTTCTGTGTTACCTGCAATAAGTAAAATTTTTGAATAAGAAATTCTTAATCAGTTGCTAACATTTTTTAACCTTAACGGACTGTTTCACAGTCAACAGTTTGGATTTACAAAAGGACGATCAACTACAGATGCAGGCGTAGAACTCTTTATACATATACTTGGTGCTTGGGAGAAGTCACAGGATGCCATAGGTATTTTTTGTGACTTATCCAAAGCATTTGATTGCGTATGTCACGAAACCCTAATTTTTAAATTAAAGCATTACGGGGTTTGTGGGAAAGCTCTTGATCTTGTCTCTTCTTATCTTGGTAATAGAATTCAGACAGTTGAAGTTAATGGAGCAAGATCATCTGGTTCTATCACTAAAATGGGGGTCCCGCAGGGTTCAATACTAGGACCATTCTTATTTTTGGCCTATATTAACGATCTTCCATTTTTTGTAAAGAACCTATGTGATATTGTTTTGTTCGCAGATGATACGTCTCTTATTTTTAAGGTTGACCGATCTATTAATGATTTTGACGACGTTAACAAGGCAATTTCACTGGTTTTGAACTGGTTTACTAAAAACAATCTACTGTTAAATAGTAAGAAAACTAAATGTATTAAGTTTTCGTTACCTAATGTTAGGGGGTCTCCTACAAATTTATTACTGAATGGTGAGGCATTAGATTTGGTACAATCTGTCACGTTCCTTGGCATAACTATAGACTCTAAATTACAGTGGGGTCCTCACATATCAAACATTGCTGGTAGATTGAGCTCTGCTGCATATGCTGTGCGTAAAATCAGACAGTTTACTGATGAAGCCACTGCAAGATTAGTATACTTTAGTTACTTCCACAGTATTATGTCATACGGCATCTTACTGTGGGGTAAAGCCGCGGACATACAATCAATTTTTGTCTTACAGAAAAGAGCAATTCGTTCCATTTATAACATGAAATCCCGCGACTCTCTCAGGGAACGATTTCAGGAGATAAATATTCTTACAGTGGCTTGTCAATACATTTACGACAATTTGATGTACACTCGCAAAAACATTAGCTCTTTTCCCAGATATTGCGACATTCATAACTTTAATACTAGGAACAAAAATAAATTGAAAGTTCCAAGATTCAGACTGCAGAAAGTTAATGGTTCATTTATGGGAAACTGTATACGCTTTTATAACAAGTTGCCCGACGGTATCGAACAATTGTCAATGCGTAAATTTAAATTATTCATAAAGTCAAACTTAATGAAAAAAGCCTATTACACAATAAATGATTATGTGTCGGACAAAAAAGCTTGGCCTGAATATCCCAAGCTTAACGGTATGAAAGCTTAGGTACTTTGCCTATTGCCTATTCCTATCTATAAATTCAGTTTCTATTTGTAATGTTTATAATAAGATAATCACGGTATTTTTCTTGCACCGGTGTGACGTGGTGGTTATTTTTGTAACATATTCATTATCTCAATTGTAATGAATTATATACATTGTAAAAGACAGTAGAAAGAAGACAAAAAAAAATACATCACTGTAAAGTTTCTTGTAGCTTCTTCTTTACAGTTGTAATCGAAGCTTCGGATCAAAGTTTTCAATTCTGCATTGTGCCGGATTGCTTGCACCAGTAGTGAGAAAGAGAACTGCTTTTTTTTCAAACTCATATATTGTAATGGGCTTGCTATATTATTTGACAATAAGCACTTTGTAATTTTATATGCTTAGTGAAATAACTTAATTTTAAGTACCTAGTATAATTTTGACTTGTAAAAGTGCTAAAATTAGCCTATTTGCAATAAATCTTTTGACTTTGACTTTGACTTTATTTTACACTAGTTGCGCCCCGCAGTTTTGCACGCGGATAAAAAATATTTTAATTATTTGTTCATCCCACGGGAGCATTTCACTTTTCCGGGATAAAATGTAGCCTATATGTTAATCCAGTGTATAATCTATCTTGGTACCGAATTTCATCCAAATCCATTCAGCCGTTTGAGCGTGAAGGAGTAACAAACATACACACATACAAACATTCGCTTTTATAATATTAGTTTATATATATAGAACAGATGCTTTTACTAGGTGGTAGGACTTTACCACTAGGTGGTAGGACTTTACTGCAAAGTTCGTCTAGGTAGGTACCACCGCTTTGCCAGTTATTCTGCCGCCAAGCAGTAGTGCGCAAGCACTGCTGTGTTCCGGTTTGAAGGGCACTGTAGCTAGTGAAATTACTGGGCAAATGAGACTTTATGATCTGATCTCACAGTTTAGTCATCTTATAACTAGATTGTGCTGATGTCTCTGGATGACGTGCGCAGTGCAGTGTCACGCGAACCTCTATACTTTAGAGTTCCGAGTGTCACTGCAGCTGATATGGGCAGCCGTGTCGTTTAACATCAGGCGAATGGTTAGCTCGTCACGCCATTCCTTAACATAAAAAAAAAAATATGCATATGTAAAATTGAAAACATATTCTTGCTTGTTAAAAATATTTTATTTCCTGTCTACAATTTTCAATACTCCATGGCCGCTCGGTAGCGTATGATGTAATCTCCGATATCCACGTTGCTCTCATCTCACGGGCTTGTTTGGATAAATAATTGCTCAACCTTGTTTATAATTTGCCGGGAAAATTTAGATGATTTAGGGTGGATTCGACTAAACTTGGATTTATACACGAGTAACTATACCAGAATAAATCTATTCCACGATATTATACTCGAGTAATTCATTCTTCGTTTTTCCACGCAATACTAAGTTTAGCTACGCTTAGAATTACTATACGCGAATAGTAATAAATGATGAACGAATCTATTACCCAGTTAACAATTGTTGTTCTACAACGACACGGTATTCAAGCTTATGTCATATCAACTCGCTTTTGTCGTATTATAGTGTAGGAAAGTAAATGACAAAATACATGGTCGGACTTCTTTTTTATCTTTGTCTATTTTGAATTAAAATATTCTCGGAATAACTCTGTTATTCCACCAAAAACGGCAGTATAATAATAATACTCGAATAGCCTTGCTATTCTTAGAATTGTAGATGGTAAAATATGAAATTGATTTACTCTCGAACAAATGGCGATTTATTCTAAGAATAAAATTTACTCTCGTTTGGTCGAATCCACCCTTATAGTTATAGTTATACTCGAGCGAGTAACTCGCGCGGCTTCAAACCTAACCCAGATAGGTATTAAACAGGGTTACAGAAAAAATCGTGCTAGATCCTTTAAGGGCGTGGAGTACACATCATTTCTGACTTATTTCACTGAGAAACACCCTAGCCTAAACATAACCCTTTTCGAGATATTCGACTTTTAATTTTTTTAATTGAAAATTGCCGATTTTGTCGGCTACAAATTTAATTGTTTATTTTGTTTGGGGGCGAGTTGGCTGGACTGCAGTCGCGACCCCCTTCTCGCCCGGTACGGCGGACGAGGACTCAAGTGGGTTTAGTGGGTTTGAATCCCACATACCCACTGCCACCACCCCCGTGGTGGCAGGGAAGTGCGAAGGCATTTCCCCCCATCTAAAAAAACAAACAAAAAGAAAGGATGTTTCATAGTGAAATAAATCAGAAATCATGGGTACTTGTTTTCCTGTAGCCCTGTATGCATTTTAAAAGACAGTAAAAAAAATTACATCACTGTAAAGTTTCTAGTAGCTTCTTCTTTACAGTTGTAATCGAAGCTTCGGATCGCAGTTTTCTATTCTGCATTGTGCCGGATTGCTTGCACCAGTAGTGAGGAAGAGAACTGCTTTTTTCAAACTCATATATTGTAATGGGCTTGCTACGTAATATTTGACAATTAGCACTAATAAATTTTATATGCTTAGTACAATAACTTAATTGTAAGTACCTAATATAATTTTGACTTGTAAAAGTGCTAAAAATAGCCTATTTACAATAAATCTTTTGATTTTGACTTTGGTTCATTTCCCACTCGACTCTGCACCAATGATATTTCAAATTAAGAAGCGTACCCTTACTACGTTCTGAGGGAAAAGAGACTTCAAAATACAACGCTTGGTCACAGCTAGCGTTGCCAGGCCTAAAAGCCTATGTCCGGATAAATCTGGACATAGGCTTTTAGATTTCGTGTCCGGCTTTTGTTAGGCTTTTTAGATTTCGCAAACGAGCGAGCGCCGAGCACGCGCGTATTATATACACGGTGGAATTTAATTCGCTCTTTTCCTTAAATCTATGTACCATGCTATAGAATAGTCATACATGGTCCAATAAAAAAAAAAAAGGTTTTGATTTAGTATTTAGTGCCTCCTAAAATACCTGCATGATAGCCGAAATGTCTATTTAACGGTACGCACAGCGCGGGCACCGGCTGAGTGCTTTGTAAATGTTTCATAGGCAATAAAACACCTGCTTTGTTCAATGCCGCAAGGCTTTTCTTTAGAATTAAAATTTGCAGTAATTTGATAATACCTAGATTCAAGTTTTATTTCATAAGTACTTTTTTATTTAGTTATACGGGAGTGTTCAATAGCATGGACTGAATACATACATTAAAGGAAAAGAACGAATGAAATTCCACGTTGTATATAGGTACGCATTTACTACATATTACGGGTGCTCATCGAGGAGAGGTATAAAAATGGATCACGTAGTATTCCCTAATGTGATATAGGATTAATGTATAAGGAGAGGGATAGAGGATAGGATAATGAAAATAATTGAAGGGGTGAGAATAAAAAGGGTTTAACTGATTTTTTTTGACAAAATGACTTATGGGTATCGTTGGATTTAGCGTGAAATTATCTTCAATATTACATTCTCAAAATACCGAAATGAGGCTTAAATCTCGAGATTTTGAGTCTAAAAACGGTTTATCTGTCACAGGAATACAGTTCGCTTAGCATAAAAACATTGCTATACTTATTTTATTATATTATATTTTTACAGTAATTGTATGAATTAGTACTATATTTAGTAATTTTAAATATAATTAAAACATTTTCAAACAACTGAAACTAACATAAACCTTTTCTATTACCTTATAAGCATTCTACATTAAAATGACGCCGTTGACGTTTAAAGTCAATTTTCTCGAAACTGTCAATTTGACAGTTAAACCCTTTTTATTCTCAACCCTTCCATTGCCACGTAAACACTAAAATTATGCATTTATCCGATTCATACGTTCACTACGTTTTTAATAGTACGTAGATCTGGATTCTTAGACTTGGAAAAATAATGTAAAATCGGTCCAGAAATCTCGGAGATATTGGTGACTATACACTTAAAAAATATATACACTCGAACTATGAACCTCCTCCTTTTAAGTCGGTTAAAATTAAAGTAACGTAAATCGGTCAAGAAATCTCGGAGAAATTGGTGACTATACACTTAAAAAATATATACACTCGAACTATGAACCTCCTCCTTTTAAGTCGGTTAAAATTAAAAGGATAGATCGGATTGAATTAAGGAAAGGACGCATAATGACCTTTGAAACTCCTGCGCAGATCCACACCATAATTTTTTAAATAGCTTGCATGACAAACTTACTTAGTCACCCATCACGGCTAAATATAGACATATTAACAGTGTGGGAGTCGAAGTGATCACACGTTACAATATTTAATAATCATTACGGTGTTTGATGAAAATATATTATTTGTGTTAGAAAAGTGGAAATTAGTGATGCGGAGATATCGGTAGATGACCTTGTCTTTCCTTACGATATTGATTCACTCCCTATCGATGGTAAAATTACATAGAAACTGAGTTTAATGAAAAGTTAGAAATATATGTGTTTGTGTAAAAAAAAGGTGGATATTAGTGACGCGGAGCTATTGATATTTGACCTTGTTATACATTACATCATGTGAACAACAAGCTCTTCGCAACATTCACTAACATAAAAACAAAAACAAATTAAAACAAAAATTCCAATTGCGATAATTATCGATGGTAAAAATACACTACACTGGCTGAATGACTGAAGTTAAAGATATGTGTTATAAAAGTGGTAATTAGTGATGCGGAGATATCGATAGTTAACGTTGTTATTAGTTATAATATCGATAACTCTATCGATAGTGTTTACACGTGACTAAAGTATTTGTTACTTTTGTTTCTGATAGAAATGACAAAATTTGTTTTAGTTTTCATAATTTTTTACAACGCTTTGAATTGAAATGAAATGAAATTTATTTCACATAAATGGAGATAGATGTAGGGTTTTTAGTAGGTAGTTCTTCCATTTAGACCATACTTGTGGCATGTGAAAATTATTATTAAGTTTAGATCAATACTAAGTATAATACAATTTTCAAATAAACTAAAATAATTCTATTGGCATGCACTTGCAAAATTCAATTACATTATATATTATTGTTGTCGTTAAATTATCTTTGATCTAGATTTCAAGCTCTATTCTAAAAATAGAGAAATCACAAATGATTTCATCATAATCTGGTCAACCGTTTTGTCGTGAAAGCCACACAAACAAACAAACATAATATACATTAACGAACTTCTGCCCGCAGCTTCGCCCGCGGCGTGGCCTATGGGAAAATAATTTAACCACCCATTTCACCCTCTTAAGTTTGGAATTTTGAAAAATCCTTTCTTAGCGGATGCCTACGTCATAACATCTACCTGAATGCCAAATTTTAGCTCGGTCCGTCCAGTGGTTTGGGCTGTGCGTTGATAGATCACTATGTCAGTCAGTTAGTCACCTTTGAGTTATATATATTTAGAAGATAGATAGTAGGAATTTTCTACGTCGCTTAAGATAGTATTTTATCATCGACATATTATTCCTCTTAACACAAAATAATTTCAAATTTCAAGGTCAATATATCGATAGTATTAATATCGATACATTATCGATACTGCTCGCATCACTAATAGCAGGTGTGGTATATGAATTGAACTTGAAGATTCAGATACGTGCACCTTGAAACAGAAACAAGAAAACAATTCGAAAAATACTAAACAAAAGTACGGATAATAAATATGGTAAGTGGTGAAATAAATTATCTATTTATCTACTGTTTAAATCTTTTTAGTTACGGATTATTTATTGTAATGTTATGTATTTTATGGCCCGATAGCTTAGTTGGTAGTAACCCCGCCTTCTGAACTGTAGGTTGTGCGTTCGATTCCGACGCAGGACAAACATTTGCGTGATGAACATCGATGTTTGTTTTGTGTCTGGGTGTTATATTGTATTCTATGTGTGTATTTACGAATAAAAAGGTTCTAAGTATTGTATCAGTTATCTGGTTCCATAGTACAAGCTTTGCTTAGTTTGGGGCTAGATGGCGCTGTGTGAAATGTTCACAAAAATATCACAAAACATTTTGTGTATGTATAAATGCTTTACTTTATTTCCTTTCAAGATAAACCTAATTAAGTCTCATCAACGCATCATGATGATCAATGACCATGATTAATGCTAGACAGAGATGACTAAATTACATTTCGTTGTGTGAGAAAAGGACGGGTAGTATAGCAATGTAAACGCGGGACGCTGTCAACGGGAGAGCAAGTTTAATTCATGTCGGTGCTGTATTCATAGCCGGGGGATAATAAATCAAATATTACTTTCCTTGTTCATTAACTGTATTAACCAATCGAGAGAAAAAAAAACTTGAGAGATTTCAAGGGACACCCGGATAGAACGAAGTTCCTTTCGTTTTTTTTTTCAGTTATAATAATATTATTTATTATTAACAAATATAATGTAAATAGGTAGAAAGAATATTAATATAATATGAATGCGAAATAGAAAGATGAAACGAAAATAACTGTCTTGCTGTCTATGATAGAGAGAGAGAGAGAGAGAGAGAGAGAGAGAGAGAGAGAGAGAGAGAGAGAGAGAGAGAGAGAGATAGAAACACGCGCACGCCACACGGCTTCAAAAAGCGTCGTTACAACTTTTGGTCTTAATTTTTTCCGTCTTGCCCCCGTTCGCAACGCGCGATAAGGAACTTCGTTCCAATAATAATAATAACGCCCAATGATCACATATAGACCCTAGCTAGGATCCCTGTTTCTAGGGACCCAGGAACTACAAAACCTCAGAACATCCAGACTCGAAACAAGTATTTGCACTTTTTCTTCTGTTTCCAAATACCAGAATCGTACACATCGTCTTGGTTATGAGCTGACCTGATCAACCACCAAACCACAGACTGTCAATATTATGATGTTGCCACCTTGCTAGCGTTCACTTACTATACAAATATTCTTGAAGACATGTATATAAATAAATAAATAAATATCTGTGGACATTTCACACAGCGCCATCTAGTCCCAAACTAAGCAAAGCTTGTACTATGGGAACCAGATAACTGATACAATACTTAGATACTTTTTGTTTGTAAATACATACATAGAGTACAATATAACACCCAGACACAAAACAAACATCGATGTTCATCACACAAATGTTTGTCCTGGGTGGGGATCGAACCCACAACCCACAGTTCAGAAGGCAGGGTTACTACCAACTGAGCTATCGGGCCAGTCAAAAATATCCTGTCAATGTAGTAAAATATTTGTGTGAATCCCAGCCGCAGCGCCCCTAGCGGTAACTATACGTAACTATGTATGTATATTATGGACGTATATGCAAACAGCCTCTGTGGTGTGGTGGTTGAACAGGTTGGCTCATAACCCGGAGGTGTGGTTTCGATTCCCGCGACAGGACTTGTATTTGTGCACGGTAAAAAGCGGACATGCTTGTTCTGTGTCTGGGTGTTGTGGGACCATGGACACAACAGAGACTATCAAACTGACAACGTTTCATATTTATTCACATTTATAATAGTTTTGTAAGGAAGTCCGCACTATGAATAAGACTGCGGACCGTCCGTCGCCGGCGCCTGCGCAGCATTACGCGTAACGATACCTTTCCATTATTTTCAGTCAGTACTCGGATTGTTTTCGAAAATATCGCTTGGTTCGCGATCGATGCGGTCTTTTTCTATATTATCGAACAGTTTGGTTCTTTTTTTGGTTAAAACAAAATAGTATTTTTTTTGTTAGTATCTAGATTTTTATGCGTATTTATTATAATGCGTTATTTGCGTGCGGTTTCACGCGCGTGCTAAATTTTCTAATTTTCCGTTCAACTCTTAAATTGTTCTTCCATAATAAATAATAAATAAAATAATGTCTAAATAAAAAAAAAATAATAATAAAAAAATAAATAAATAATAAATAAAATAATGTCTAAAATAATAACCTTCTCCTGACAATAATAAACACAACAAAAAAAGAATTATCGAAAATGTTCCATCCGTTTACGCGTGATGCGATGACCAAGAAAAATAGATTCATTTTTGTATCTATATTAAGATGATTGTGCTAAATATTTCAGTGCATTTCTGTTGCATAGTGTTCTTGTGTTAGTGTGTGATAACATAAAAGCTAATAAAAGCTAAAATATTAATAAGTTAAGTACTTAAATAATAATAATAACGCCCAACGATCACATACATAGATAGTGTCTAGGGATCCAGGAATTACGAGGACCATGCTCCCACAACACCCAGACTCAGAACAAGTGTTTGCGCTTTTTTTTCCTGTGCACAAATACTTGTCCTGCAGCGGGAATCGAACCCGCCGCCTCCGGGCTATGAGCCGACCTGCTCAACCACCACACCAAGAAGCTGTCTAAACCGCCTAAATACCTCTTCCATTAGTTGCAGTTGGTTAAGTGTTATGCAGAACACAATATGCCGTGAGCCAATGCGTGAGGCAATGTGAGCTCCACTCACTTGGGAGACAACTCCGGGTTGTTAGATGACACAAATATATTTATATATCTGTAAACATTTCATAATATTGCCATTTAGCCCCAAACTAAGCAAAGCTTGAACTGTGGGATCTAGATAACTGATACAATACTTAGGTCCGTATTACAGAACGATGCTCAGTCATCGATCGGTGCTCAAACAGAGATTTCATTCATAAAGTGATCAATTAGTGAATGAAATCTCTGCTTGAGCACCGATCCATGACTGAGCATCGTTCTGTAATACGGACCTTAGATACATTTAGTTTGTAAATACATACATAGAATACAATATAACACCCAGACTTAGAATAAAAATCGATGTTCATCACACAACTATTTGTCTTAGGTGGGAATCGAACCCACAATTCACAGTTCTGGAGGCAGGGTTAATTACCAACTGAGCTATCGGGCCATTCAATAAGAATTTAGTAGTACTATCCTCTCATCGGGATCACGCGGCTTTTGAGTGTAATAACACTATTCTAACTTCAAATAAACAAACAAACGGACTTCATTATAAACATCTGTAATTATCTTATTATCTTAACACCTTCTCTGGCACTTCGCCAAGTGTCTTAATCACAGTACAGAAGTGTCGCAGTAGGGTGATTTAAACGTTTATGATCCTGAAAAAAATTGTGTTTCGTAATCAATTATTATATTTGTAGTTTCGATAAATAAAGATTTATATCCCTTTTTTTTTTTGAGGGGGGAAATGCCCTCGCACTTCCCTGCCACCACCCCCGTGGTGGCACGGGGTATGTGGGACTCGAACCCACTAAAACCCCCCCGTGAGCCCTCGTCCGCCGTACCGGGGCGAGAAGGGGTCGCGACTGCAGTCCAGCCACCTCCCCCTCGATGATTTATATACCTGTACTATTAAGTATCAAGCATATATTTATTTCATAATTAGCGATACGTTTAATTTTTCTGTCTTTAAGCGCACTCATAACAAAGAGTTTTGGGTTTTTGAGTCGTCAAATGCAGTGTCACTCGGAATTTTATAAAGGAAAATCTTGTGCGTTAAATTCTCTGTGCTCGTTCGCCTAATGCATCATTATTTTACTGCTTACGATACCTTGCCGCCCACACTAATCCCTGCTGTAAGTGCCCCGGGGCTTTCCGCAAATAACCTACATTTCTACGGGAACTCTTATATAATTTAGTTACTGCTATTTTTATGTCGGTATTTAGACCTATATTTATGCAAAACTTCGATGTACCTAATCCCCGTTGGCTAACAAGAACGGTCGTGACTGACCATAGGGTCCACTTTTATAGTCTTCTCGATCCTCTTCTCCCGACATCGGCCCTAGCAGAGGGTCGCAGTTCGCCCCAGGGTCGCCGCCCGCAAGTTGCCTCACACTTATGACGGCTGGGTGCTTGATGCGTCTTTTGCGTTAGACACTAACAGGCTTAATAATAAACGGGTATTAGTCTCGGGTTAGTTACTTCAGCTTTTGTCCTTTTTTTGCTACTGGAATATTTAGCTGGATCGAAAGTGACAAAAGATGGTGTAACTAATCTAAAGCTAGTTCGTGTTTATAAGGCTGTAACTGTATTAGCCCGTTAGCGAATGATATTGGCGAAATTGTGATTAAGTAGCATACTTAAGGTGAAAAAAATACATGTTTTAAATCAAAATTTATTTAGGGTTGGTTATTAACACTATGCCAGTCCCACCGCCAGTGATTTCTACGCGTGACTTTATAAGGTTAAAATCATAAAACTAATTTATATACTTTAAAAAGTTTCACGTGTATGTCTGAACATGACCTACTGTCACGACACGTAGTGATCTCATAATTCCGTTTATTAACAAACGTCAGACTAGAAGAATACTACAGACGGCTCGCTCAAAACTAGAAAATATAGCTGAAAAGGAATACGAATTTGCATATACTAGGTGGTAGGACTTTTCTGCAAAGTTCGTCTAGGTAGGTACCACCGCTTTGCCAGTTATTCTGCCGCCAGGCAGTAGTGCGCAAGCACTACTGTGTTCCGTTTGAAGGGCACTGTAGCTAGTGAAATTACTGGGCAAATGAGACTTTATGACCTAATCTCACAGTCTAGTAATCTTATTACCAGACTGTGCTGATGTCTCAGAATGGCATGCGCAGTGCAGTGTCACGCGAAGCTATACTTTAGTTTCAATTGTCACTGCAACTGATATGGGCAGTCGTGTTGCTTAACATCAGGCAAGCGACTAGCTCGTCATGTCATTTTGTAACATAAAAAAAACACAAAACATAAAAGTGTGGTGTAGAAAGCGTCATACTATTCTATTCCGCTTCGAAATTGACGTTTATTCAGCATTAATGGGGGTATTCTTATATCCATTAGATTAGATTCACTGCGGACGCATTAGACGGTGTATCTGACCGCTGTTCAACAAGAACGAGGGTAAAAATGAATCTATAAGTTTTATGATTTGGTATTAATTGGTAAAATTTCAATAAATAAAATGTTTGAATCACGGTTATTCTCAGGCTTATGTTAAGCAGGTTGGTGGTGACGACCAGGCGTTTCCAGAAAATAATACTATTGTGCGAAATATAAAGGAGCGGCAGAGTTGGCGAAAAATATATTAAAAAATTAAGAAACTTACATAGAACTAAACCGACATTTTCCTCGCTGTCAAAACACAACGTTAAAAAAAAACTAAATATAAAAATCAACCAAAAGAGGCCTTATGCTTTTTCCTCCGTGTCGCTTACACAGGTTACTGTGAGTCATAGATAGATAGATAGATAGATTATAGAATATATAGATAGATTATAGAATAGATAGATTATTATTTTTTATATTATTTATTATTAATTAGACGGTGTATCTGATCGCTGTTCAACAAGAACAAGAAGCCTTTAGGGGTTTTGCCTAATAGGGAAAAGCCTATGGGGATTTTGATATGAGCCGTCATCGTTATTCTTGAGCAGTCAATGTACTTTACTAAACTCGCTATCAAGTAGATAGGTTTATCGTAAATTACTATTTTACTACTACAAAGTTCGTCCAGGTAGGTCTAAGTCTACGTCTTATGCCTGTTTGCACAAAAGTTTGGCAGCTTCTATGTTCGTACTTATCCCTCTATGATCTACCTCATGCAAGATAATTAAGAGATATAATAATATATAGTATTTATTGGTAAAATTTCAATGAAATTTTTTTTGTATCACGGTCTTTGATCTCCCTAAAGCAGGCCGGGACAGGCTTATGCTAAGCTGGTGTTACTGTGAGTCATACATTTTTTGGTATTACTTTTTTATGTTCACTACGTTTTATCTTTATTGTTCTATTCTGAGGTATAAGAGTCGTAAATCTTAAGTTTGCAGGTGGTTACGTCATTTATTGGTATTCTCCGGATAACCTTTACCTTGTTAGGGTTTACACTTGACCTATAAAAATATATTTAATACACTGACCGAGCGAGCGAAGTCGGCTTCAACTCGCGAAATATACTTTCATCTGTCCGAATGGATGGTGGTATTCGCGTAAGAGCTTACTTTTAAACTAAACTTGACGAAGTATGGTAACACAGTTTATAGAATTTCATAGATTGTCTTTTGTTATTGGCGATTTTTTGAGTGCATTTTCCTCCAAAAAGGGGGAAATTTGCTGCGGTGCCATTTACCGATTTTGATAATATTTGGCAGTAACATTTTGGTACTCAATTCTAAACATGTATTTCAAATGAGCAAAATGAGCAAGATCATTCAGGATAACGTCGTGAGTTCCGAGATCGGGATCTTAATTGATTATAAGAGGTTTTGTGCTCGTAAGAGTCTACTATCGCAGATACTACCAGCAAATTACTAGGTGCTACTTCTCTGCAAAGTTCGTCTAGGTAGGTACCACCGATTTGCCAGTTATTCTGCCGCCAAGCAGTAGTGTGCAAGCACTACTGTGTTCCGGTGTGAAGGGCGCTGTAGCTAGTGAAATTACTGGTCAATTGAGACTTTATGATCTGATTTCACAATCGAGTATTACCACACTGTGCTGATGTCTCAGGATGATGTGCGCAGTGCAGTGCTACGCGAAACTTTATATTTCCGAGTGACACTTCTGTTATTGGCGACCGTGTCGCTTAACATCAGGCGAACGTCAAGCTCGTCACATCATTAATTAACATTAAAAATAAAATAAAAAGAAACGATACTAAAGCAAATACACTCTTAAAATTTGGACGGCGTATATTTGAGTTTGTTTACATATTATTTTAAGTCCTAGCCACTCAACTCTAAAAATAAAATAACAAAAATACAAATGTGACAACACTTCTGACATCGTTTCTTTTTCGGTCACTGACGACTTTAAATGCCTGCTCAGGCGCGGCCAGTGCTATTAAATCTACATGATCTAAGAAGCATATTTTGAATCATAATCGTATAACTAACTGCTTTTGAGAGTTTTGGCGGGAAAACGAAAAAGATCGCGTCACCGCATTATATTATTTTCCAAAACTTGTGTTATTTTCAGTGTTAGTGCATAAAATTGGTGGCATTTATTCGTTAAGTGTTGGATTACACGCATGAGTGTGGGAAAGTGGTATAATGATGGTGAAACGTTTCTTTTCGTGTTGTTTCCAAAACTCCATAGAAGAGTATTTAAGTATTGTATCAGTTATCTGGTTCCCATAGTACAAGCTTTGCTTAGTTTGGGGCTAGATGGCGCTGGGTGAAATGTCTCAACTACATACCTATTTATTTATCTGTGATTAAAAGAATCGTATGCAGCAAATCTTATGTATATAAATGACCTGCCTGAAACTGCTGAACGGACTTCAAATGTAATTTTGCAAAGGCGATCAAAATGAGATGCCATTTTTTAGGAAAATTAAGATTTGCCGCGGGAAAACTGGTGAAAAGTCGATGTTTCCCAAGACATCCAGATTCTAAATTAGAACTTGTTCTCGCAATGATTATTTCGGTTGATTCTCAGAACGTGAGACACTTGAGTGAGGGCGAGGACATTGTGTTCGTGAACTAATCCTTTTCAATTGAAAGTCACATGTGGAACTTTTGAAATGTCCTCAAATGTCCACGTGTACCACAATATCGGAAGCCTCTGTGGTGTAGGCTTGCGTTTGACCACTATCGCACCTGATGGTAAGTGACGATGCGGTCTAGGATGTAACACACTTGTCTAGAAGATACCGGTTCTCGATTTGATTCTTTTGATTTGGTTCTTTCTTGATTTGTAGACTCCAAAGTTGTAGTCATACCTCAGATCTTGTCATGGCTGCGAGTCTTGACGAGGTTGACTTATAAAGGGCACCCCGTCGTCGCCGCCCGAGACACGTCTTGAGCGACCCGGATGATCCTATAGCAGCCGTAGTATCGGCTGTGCTAGGATCACCGGACCAGTCTAGCCCTTCTGGCTCAGGTGCCGGCACCGGTATAGGATACCAGCGTCACACAACCAGACCCCGACCCGCCGGCGAGGTCGACGTACCCCCCGTAGGTTAGCTAGAACGGTCGCGACTTTCAATAGGGTCCACTCTTCCAGTGGACGTAGTTTTCTCGATCCTCTTATCCCGGCAACGGTCCAAGCCGAGGCTCGCACCCCAGGGGTGCCCTTGAGCTAGTTGCCTCCCACTTTTGACGGCTGGGCGCCTTAAGCGATGACGCTGTAAAGGTCGATAGAGACCAACAGCATTAGCTCGTTAAAAAAAAAAGACTTATAAGGGGCCATTCATAAATTACGTCACATGAATATCATGATTTTTTGACCCCTCCCCCGTCCTTGTCACAGCTGATCACATTTTGTCCCCACCCCTACCTACCCAGTGTGATGTCACATATCATGCTGTGTGAAGTCAAAGTCAAAACACTTATTGCAAATAGGCTATTTTGCACTTTTACAAACAACTGAAAACAAGAAGAACTGAACAGAACGAACTGAAGTGAACAATAAGTGTCGTAATGGAGACAATTAAAGTGGTCGGTGAATTTGTACGAGAGAGATCTCCTTTTTCCGTAAGTATAGCCGTAAGATCGTACCAGACGTTCCGCCCGCTGCTGGCACCGACAAATTCACACTAATGTTTTGTTTTTTTTTTTTTGTTTTGTTTAGTTTTGGCTCCACACTTTTGTGTATGTGGGCAGGAACGTGTTTGTGGGTAGGTTGCAACCTATATAACTATAGGCCTGCAGCATGTCCGCACCGCGCCGTGTCTGGAACAAGAATGATCCCTAGCATACCAATCGATCCCTTTATATAGCCAGACAGGTAGGGCCGCCATGACAGTTGCCGGTGCTGCCACTGTAATACATTTAATGCCACCACAGGGTAAATTACGGTCCTCGATCGCTGTGCATAGAGTTTATAACTGGACGTAGCCGCCGTCACGGCCATACTGACGTGCGTACGTCCTCGTACGCTTAGCTTCATTTTGTACCTGGTGAGGGACATCAGTGTTATTGCTCGTTCATCCTGACAATTAAATTGAGTTAAACTTGGAGTCAAAGTCAAAAGTCAGGTTTCGATTTGATTAGACAAAAGTATTTTAACCTTCCAGTCATCGTCAGGGTTAACCCTTCAGGACCATTAGTATACCTTCATTTATAAAAAATGGACCGAATAATGCTAACCGGATAGATATCCCTATAGCAACCAAAAATCATCATTCCTACATTTTTTTAATGGACCAATTAGTGCTAGACCGGATAGATATCCCTTTAGCAACCAACATTTTTTTTTATGGACCATTAGTGCTAGTCCGGATAGATTATCCCTTTAGCATTCAGACACATTTTTCTTGTCATCATTTTTACATTCTCTTTTTTTTCTCGAAAAAAACGAATCGTTACTTTTTTCAATTTTTTTTTTCACTGGTTTGGGTTAACCCTGCAACTAAATTTGATATTAGTGTCACCCGCCGTCACGTCATCATTCACATCACGTCTCGTCACGTTTCGCGTTGCTTGAAGAGTGATGTAGAAATGGGCAATCCCACTTCTGATGTGGGCAGGAACGTGTTTGTGGGTAGGTTGCAACCTATATAACTATAGGCCTGCAGCATGTCCGCACCGCGCCGTGTCTGGAACAAGAATGATCCCTAGCACACCAATCGATCCCTTTATATAGCCAGACAGGTAGGGCCGCCATGACAGTTGCCGGTGCTGCCACTGTAATACATTTAACACCACCACAGGGTAAATTACGGTCCTCGATCGCTGTGCATAGAGTTTATAACTGGACGTAGCCGCCGTCATGTATTTAGCCAGTTTCAAGTAATTGATAATTTTCAAGTTAATGATATTCACACAAATATGTATCAAGTCACAGTCGAAGTCATCAAGTCAAATCATAGTCTAGTCAAAGTCATACTCCTAGTAAAGTGGTGGCAACTTTACTTGAAGCTTCTATGGAGTTTTGGAAACAACACGAAAAGAAACGTTTCACCATCATTATACCACTTTCCCACACTCGTGCCTGTAATCCAGCACTTTACGAATAAAATGCCACCAAATTTTATGCACTAACACTGAAAATAACACAAGTTTTGGAAAATAATACAATGCGGTGACGCAATCTTTTTCGCTTTCCCGCTAAAACTCTACACACTAATGTTATAAAGGCGAAAGTTTGGATTTGTGTATATGTTATTATGGAAACTAACGTGGTTTTCACACATTTTGTATTAATTGTACGGGTTTTACTCACGTTATAATTGGCCGGACTATCCGACTATAGTTTCGACTGCGTTTGGCAGCCTTCCTCAAGGTGAGTGCGCGCGCGCGACGGCGACTTGCTTAGCGTGAGTAAAACCCGTACAATTAATACAAAATTTGTGTATATGTGTTTGTGTTTATGTATGTTTGTTACTCCTTCACGCACAAACGGCTGAATGGATTTGGATGAAATTCGGTACCAAGATAGCTTATACACTAGATTAACATATAGGCTACATTTTATGCCGTAAAAGTGAAATTTTCCCCTGGGATGACTAAATAATTAATATACTTTTTATCCGCGGGTGAAACCGCGGGGTACAACTAGTGTAATAATAATGCCATGCCAGATGAAGATCCGCCAAAAAGCCTACACACGGTCCAACCGCTTGGATTCTAGCCCACCCGACCAGGGGCCTTACCGCGTAAGTCTGGTGGAGATCGTAATCGTGTTCTCTCTTGCTCGCACTCGTGGACCTGTTAACTGGCGCGAGCGGGATAGCAAACGAAACCGATTCCCAGAACGGTTACGCGGTAGGGGTGCAGTATTTATTAATAATTGAAGGGTTGAGAATAAAAAGGGTTTAACTGTCAAATTGATAGTTTCGAGAAAATTGACGTAAAACTTCAACGCCGTCATTTTAATGTAGGGTGCTTATAAGATAATAGAAAAGGTTTATGTAAGTTTCAGTTGCTTGAAAATGTTTTAATTCATTTTTAAATACTAAATACAGAACTAATTCATACAATGACTGTAAAAATATAATATAATAAAATAAATATAATAATGTTTTTATGCTAAGCAAACTGTATTCCTGTGACAGATAAACCGTTTTTAGACTCAAAATCTCGAGATTTAAGCTTAATTTCGGTATTTTGAGAATGTATTATTGAAGATAATTTCACGCTGAACCCAACGATACCCATAAGTCATTTTGTGAAAAAAATCAGTTAAACCCTTTTTATTCTCACCCCTTCAATTATGGTTTTCGCTTGTGGCTTTTCAATTGTGTACAGATACAATACCAACCGTCGTACACGTTATTGGACGACTACTGGAGTATACGAGAGTTTTCTTAAGTCGTTCCTTATTTATTTACTGGCTGACCCGGTGAACTTCGTTCCGCCTAACAGTCAATGTGCATGTTTAGGATTTTAATATTTATATAATATACTAGTTGACGCACCTCGTCTTCGCACGGGTGGTATCGACATCTGTTAGAATCATTTGGAGTTAACAGATAATTGCGACTGTCAAATAATAACAGACAAATAATTAGCAATAAATTAAAATTGCGACTATAATTTGAGATTTAAACTATCCTATCTCTCAAGTTGGATCGAACTGCACATGGTGTGCGAATTTTATTATAATCGGTTAAGGGTGGATTCGACCAAACTTGGATTTATACACGAGTAACTATACTAGAATAAATCTATTCCGCGATATACTCGAGTAATTCATTCGTTTTTCCACGCAATACTAAGTTTAGCTACGCTTAGGATTACTATACGCGAATAGCGGAATAAATGATGAACGAATCTATTACCCAGTTAACAATTGTTGTTCTACAACGACACGGTATTCAAGCTTATGTCATATCAACTCGCTTTTGTCGTATTATAGTGTAGGAAAGTAAATGACAAAATACATGGCCGGACGTCTTTTTTTTATCTTTGTCTATTTTGAATTAAAATATTCTCGGGATAACTCTGTTATTCCACCAAAAACGGTAGTATAGTAATAATACTCGAATAGACTCGCTATTCTTAGAATTGTAGATGGTAAAATGTGAAATTGATTTACTCTCGAACAAATGGCGATTTATTCTAAGAATAAAATTTACTCTCGTTTGGTCGAATCCACCCTTAGTGGTTTAGGAGTCCATTGAGGACAAACATTGTGACACGAGATTTATATATATTAAGATTTTATACTGGCCCGATAGCTCAGTTGGTAATAACCCTGCCTTCTGAACTGTAAATTGTGGTTTCGATCCCCACCCAGGACAAACATTTGTGTGATGAACTTCGATGTTTGTTTTGTGTCTGGGTGTTATATTGTATTCTATGTATGTATTTACAAACAAAAAGTATCCAAGTATTGTATCAGTTATCTGGTTCCCATAGTACAAGCTTTGCTTAATTTGGGGCTAGATGACGATGTGTGAAATGTCCACAGATATTTATTGATTTATTTATTGGCAAGGCCTCCTATTCCGCTGAGCATTTGCAAAATTTTAGTACCCATTACGATTCTTAAGTGTTGGCTCGCGAAACATTTTGGCAGCGGCTCATTGTACTTACACACTTAATATTCAATGCAGCAGACACTACGTAACCAATGACGCTATACTATACTACCTTAGACTAAATAAATTAGGTAGATGACATGCCTAGAACTATACAATGAAAACTTTCTATAAAATATCTTATTTTCTCATAAAAGAAACTCTGAATTCAAATATCAAGTCTAGCGGTTTGGCCAGTACGTTGTCTGCCAGTCAGTTAGTCATTCACTCACTGACTTGGATAACAGCCCTTGCCGTCTCTCTCTCTCTCTCTCTCTCTGTCTTTGTCTGTTTTTGACATCTTCACGTGTTGAGATATGTGTAACGCAAACCAAATAATTTAAACTTAGCGCTGCTGTCATAGAGTAACTTATTATAAAGTTATCAGCTTTATCGCCGATCAACGCCATCTCGTGAAATCGGAAGAAATCACATTGTTCTATATCTATAACTATACGACCTATACGTGCTTGTATTGATTTGGATGAAATTCGGTACCAAGATAACTTATACACTGGATTAACATATAGGCTACATTTTATCCCGGAATAGTGAAATTTTCCCATTGGGATTCCATTGGGATTTTCCCATTCCAATTGGGATGAGTAAATAATTAAGTACTTTTTATCCGCGGGTTAAACCGTGGGGCCTAACTAGTGGTAAATACTAAATTGCGAGATGTAAAAGAAGCGGTCATTTTCTTTTTGTCAAAAACTAACGTTCTTAAACTAAAACTAAAAAGCAACGGAAAGAGGCTATACGCTGCAAACTCCATGTCGCTTACAGACATAATACGCTTTACCATTTTGGCTCGGGACTTTGTGGCTTCAATTTGGCTTGGTTTGCCAGTACCGCGCGCTCCGTCTACCTTTTATTTTCACTCTGAGGTATATTATAATGAAATATTTAACGTTTCTAAGACTATGTACAACGATTCGCAGTGAAACAACCTTCGTTGTGTAGGTCGAAGATGAATCGTTTGTATGTTCAGTTTGGTCTAGGTGACCTCACCAACGCTAAATAAAGGTACTTGCGTCAACTACGATGACATTATTTTGGCAAAAAATTAAATTGTAAATTTTAGGTTTCACGATAGGTTTTTTTTTTATGTTAAGGTATTACGTGACGAGCTGGCCGTTCGCCTGATGTTAAACGACACGGCTGCCCATACCAGCTGCAGTGTCACTCGGAACTCTAAAGTATAGAGGTTCGCGTGACACTGCACTGCGCACGTCATCCAGAGAAATCAGCACAATCTAGTAATAAGGTTACTAAACTGTGAGATCAGATCATAAAGTCTTATTTGCCCAGTAATTTCACTAGCTACAGTGCCCTTCAAACCGGAACACAGCAGTGCTTGCACACTACTGCTTGGCGGCAGAATAACTGGCAAAGCGGTGGTACCTACCTAGACGAACTTTGCAGTAAAGTCCTACCACCTAGTGTTAATAATAATATCACACTAATATTATAAAGGCGAAAGTTTGTATTTGTGTATGTTTGTTACTCCTTCACGCTCAAACGGCTGAATAGATTGAGATGAAATTCGGTACCAAGATAGCTTATACACTGGATTAACATATAGGCTGCAATTTATCCCGGAAAAGTGAAATTTTCCCGTGGACAGGATTTTTTGAAATGTCACCCCTTAAAGGGTGAAATTGGTGGTTGAATTATCTATTAAAAAAATATCTTCGTTTCCTATAGGCCACACAGGGCAGAAACTAGTTCGTAAATAAAAAGCTAGCTTATACAATTGAGGCGATGACGCCTCAATTGTATAAGTTGAAAAAAAATTGTATAAGTATAATAGTTGTATCGTAAATCAATTAAGCGGTCACCGTAACGCGTTGACAATGATTTGGGCAATCGAACGCCCTTTTATGAATCACAATGGCACAATGGTGACCCGGTTAGCAAGGGTTAGAGTGGCTTAACGTTGATGGAAAGTTGATGGGTGGAATGAAGGACGGAGTCGGCTTTGCGCAATGGAATTTGAACTCTGTTTACTTTACACACATGTCAAAACTACCCATATTGTCGCTTAAATTATCATCAAATCGTTTGAAAGGGTGTTTCTCTATGTATATGATGGCTCAAAACAAAAGAAAACAAGTGCTAGTCGGAGTCGCTACCGAGGGTTCAGTACATGCATAAAACGTACATTTTTGATAAGACCAATTAAAATATTCAATTTAATTGAATTAAAATAACCCCCTAACAGCCTTATTAATAAACACGAACTAGCTTTAGACTAGTTACACCCATCTTTTGTCTCTTTCGATCCAGCTAAATATTCCAGTAGCAAAAAAGGACAAAAGCTGAAGTAACTAATCCGAGACTAATACCCGTTTATTAATTAGGCTGTAAATGTTTACGCACATTTAAGGAGTTATTTTAATTACTGACTAAGTACATAAGTACAACATATTATTCACTATCATACGCATATATCACGTGTTAGTTTTAACCCAGCCTCTAAGCTATCTGAATACCAAGTTTAATTAAAATCTATTCAGTAGTTTTTACATGAAGTTATTTTACCAAACATTTAGGATGAGCAAATAATTAAAATATTTATTATCCGCGAGGAAACGAGGACCTACACCGGGACCTAAAGGTAGACCTTGTTGTTAATGTTATAAAGAAATTCGCTGAAGCTCATGAACGAAGGCTTCACCACCATGTGAATGTCGAGGCGATCTAGCTCCTCGATAACACGGATATAGTGAGAAGGCTAAAGGAAAAAACCTTTTGAGTTGGTCTAGTGATAGTGATATTGACCATAGTGTAGTGAGTGTTACTCAAAAAGACTCATGAAAAAAGTGTCTTCGCCTTAATAGAGACATTAAGAAAAGTGTTAATGGACACATTCTTATGATTAGTTTAAGTCAAATTTAAATTACTTATTAGCCGTAGTAATGGCTAAATTGTAATTTTAATGATGTATTATTTAAGGTACCTCATTACAAAAAAAAAAATCAGCGTAAAAATGAAACCGCGGGGTGCAAATTTATTATGAAATTAAGTCGATTGTATTAGTTTTAAAAAGGAATTTTAGTGTTATGCTCCATCCTAACATAACTTTCTGTTTGGCCACAGCTGGACACATGGTTCGGTCGGCCGAAGAAGGCCGGCGCGCAGATCGAGCGCGGCTACGACACGGTGCCGCGCGGCCACGAGCCGAGGGCGGAGGACGACGAGGAGTACACAAGCAAGATCGATGCGTTGGACGACGCGCAGCTGCAGAGGCGGTTTGAGGAGATGCTTGTAAGTTACTGCGCGATGCGTGATGCGCGCTGCGCGATGCGTGGTGCGTGCTGCGCGATGCGCGATGCGTGATGCGCGATGCGTGATGCGCGCTGCGCGATGCGTGATGCGCGCTGCGCGATGCGTGAAGCGCGCTGCGCGATGCGTGATGCGTGCTGCGTGCTGCGTGATGTGCGCTGCGCGATGCGTGATGCGCGCTGCGCGATGCGTGATGCGTGATGCGTGCTGCGTGATGCGCGCTGCGCGATGCGTGATGCGCGCTGCGCGATGCGTGCTGCGCGATGCGTGATGCGCGCTGCGCGATGCGCGCTGCGCGATGCGTGGTGCGTGCTGCGCGATGCGTGAAGCGCGCTGCGCGATGCGTGATGCGCGCTGCGCGATGCGTGATGCGCGCTGCGCACTGTACATATAAAATTCAAAGTCCTGACTGACTAATTGACTTATATATCAATGCGCAGCCTAAACCGCTGGTCCTAGAGACATAAAATTGGGAGGGTGTGTTCTTTGTAATGTGTAGGTATCAACTAAGAAAGGGTTTTTAGAAATTCCACCTCAAAGAGAGTGAAATGGGTGGTTGAATTATGTATTAAAAAAATTCTTCGTTTCCTATAGGCCACGCGGGTGAAGCCGCGGCTAGAAGCTAGTAGATATATAATAGCTGGTTTTTGGATCGTTTGGTTAGACGATTTGTCCTCGTAAAGCGCTGTAGCGTATTTTAGTTTGAAACTACAAAAAAATTGAAAAGATTTTTGGCTCAAACAGCTTTTCTAGTACGATGTGCATATACACGGTGGAATTTAATTCGTTCTTTTCCTTAAATGTATATACTCAGACCATGGTATAGAATAATTGGATAATAGCCGAAATTTATATAAAGCTACATACAGCGCTGCTGAGCGCTATGTAAATGTTTCGTAGGTAAGAAAACACCAGATTTGTTCAATGTCACAAGGCTTTTCTTAAGAATTTGAATTTCCTAATACCTACGTCTAAGTTTATTTCATAAGTACTTTTGGTATATAGTTATATGAGAGTTCTATAGCATGGATTGAGTACATACAGTTCCTTAAATGAAATTATTAAATTCCACCGTGTATAATGGGTGTTTTTTTTTTGAGAAGGGCGGTGATGGTACGTCTGTAACCACGAGGTTAAGAGAAAAACCGTAAAATGAGTCAGGCCTTTATTTATAAGGAAACAATAATTGCATATTTTAAATGTTTTACTTTTGCTGGACTTTTACCCGAATTCGAGTTTTTTTTTATTTTTTATGTTAAGGAATGACGTGACGAGCTAGCCGTTCGCCTGATGTTAAACGACACGGCTGGCCATACCAGCTGCAGTGTCACTCGGAACTCTAAAGTATAGAGGTTCGCGTGACACTGCTCTGCGCACGTCATCCAGAGACATCAGCACAATCTAGTAATAAGATTACTAAACTGCGAGATCAGATCATAAAGTCTCATTTTCCCAGTAAATTCACTAGCTACAGTGTCCTTCAAACCGGAACACAGCAGTGCTTGCACACTACTGCTTGGCGGCAGAATAACTGGCAAAGCGGTGGTACCTACCTAGACGAACTTGCAGAAAAGTCCTACCACCTAGTAGTTAATTAAATCTCATGTATACAAACGATAATGTGATGTTACCTTCGTTTCAGTCGGACATGAATCTCAGTGAAGCGAAGAAGGAACCCCTTAGGAAATACTCCAGGGATCAGCAGAAGAAAATGTTGGTGCAGTACAGATTCGTCACCGACAAAGCACAGGTTGGTATGATTTTCATCTTCTGTCACCTTTTTGAAGTAAACTTCTTTACGCACGCTTGAGGAGTAAGCTGGTGAATGCGATGAGAACAGAAGTTGAAGTTGGTTCACGTAGATCTCCATTGTCAACATAACAAAGTAAAAAAATTTGTATTATTAGGTTGGTATGTCTGGTAAATTGACAATTTACAATCGTCAAGAGTGCGACATTAACATTAAACAAAGCAAAAACAAAGTTATACCGGACGATAGATGGAGCTAAACTAAAGAAGTTTTACTTCAGTCGTATGGTATGGTTGAAAACTATTGTGAGTATGACACATTGTTGTAAGATAAATAACGGCTAAACTCACGTCAATTAAAAAATCGAAATTACTCCGATCCGGTTTCGGACATATTCGATGTCCTTCTTCGCTTCGCATGCGTTTTCACATTAGTAATTTTATAAAGTCTTGGAGCTCTGATTTTGGAAATAGCGTGTGTTTGTGTGTATGTTTGTTACTCCTTCACGCTCAAATGGCTGAATGGATTTGGATGAAATTCGGTACCAAGATAGCTTATATCCTGGTTTAACATATAGGCTACATTTTCACATTTACATAGATAGATAGATAGATCAACACTTTATTGTACACCGTAAAAAAGAAAACAATTTACAAAAAGAAAAACTTACATAATAAACTAGTACTAGCACAACATTTTTTTCAGGTCAGTGTTTCAAATTTAAAAATTCTACCTACCAGTAAATATAAGTAATTTTGTTCATTACTTACAGTGGAATTACGCTGCATATTTCTGTATTTGAGATGATTTAAAAAATGATTTTTTTTGACCTTAATATACATTATAATAATTATTATTATTATTATAATAACGCCCAACGATCACACACATAGATCCTGGACCCTAACTAGGATTCCGTGTCTAGGGATCCAGGAACTACGAGGACCATGCTCCCACAACACCCAGACTCAGAACAAGTATTTGCGCTTTTTTTTGACAAATGCTGGTCCTTTTAGTTTGAAAACTATCGTGAGTATGACACATTTTGTAAGATAAATAACGGCTAAAACTCACGTCAATTAAAAGTCAATTAAATTAAAAATCGAAAGCTGGTCCTGTCGCGGGAATCGAACCCGTCGCCTCCGGATCATGAGCCGACCTGCTCAACCACCACACCACAGAGGCTGTCAAATGAACTGAACTGAATGGCTGATATAAACTTAGCAAAGTCACGCCCGAGTCGATTGAATTTCGAAACTCAACCAGAATCTCCCATTTCCAGGAAGGCAGATCAAAATTCGAGAAGCCATCAGATTACGTGGCGTACCTCAACCAGCCAGAACTGTCCGTGGGGAAGCTCCACGGGTGCCTGGAGAACCTCAGGATATCGCTCACCAACAACCCGCTGTCGTGGATCGAAGACTTCGGCACCAAGGGCATTGAGAGCTTGCTGACTACGCTCAACCTGTGTTATAGCAAGTGAGTCGATGCTTTTTTATTTATTTCTTTATAGTAATAATAATAACGCCCAAAAATCACATATATAGGGTCAGGGATATGCATGGCTGGCAAACTGTAAATCTATAGGACTTCAGCATGCGCACCGGGTCGTGTCCGGAGCAAGAATGATCCGTAGTACACCGAGCGCTCCCTTTTTATACCCAGATGGGTGGGGGAGCGATGACAGTTGCCGGTGTTGCCACAGTAATAAATGTAAATGCTACCACAGGGTAAATTACGGTACTGCCCGCTGCGCATAGAGTTTACAACCGCACGTTGGCGCCGTCACATACATAGATCCTGGACCCTAACTAGGATTCTCTGTATCTAGGGACCCAGGAACTACGAGGACCATGGCCTCACAACATCCAGACAGAACAAGTATTTACGCATTTTTTATGTGCACAAATACTTGTCCTGTCGCGGGAATCGAACCCGCCGCCTCCGGGTTATGAGCCGACCTGCTCAACCACCACACCACAGAGGCTGTCAATCAATAATAATAATAACGCCAAATTATCACAAACATAGATCCTGGACCCTAACTAGGATTATTATTGAAGTAAAACTTCTTAAACTAAAACAGAACTGCTAACCTTTTTTTTAAAAAGGAGTTTTGCCCGTTTAGTTAAAAAGGAGTTATAAAATGAATAATAATGAGCGTTTTAAAATTTTCATGCTGACAGTGGAACTGGATTTTATCGGTATGTATCTATACTAATATTATAAAGAGGAAAGATTTGTATGTATGTTTGTAACGAATTGTCTCAAAAAGTGCAGGACTGATTTTAAAAATTCTGTCATCATTTGAATGCTACGTTATCAAAATTAATATAGGCTTTTTAATTACAAGAAAAAAATGTTTATGACAAAATGTTTAAAAAATAAATGTCCACCCGTGCGAAGCCGGGATGGGCCGCTACAGCCTTATTAATAAACACGAACTAGCTTTAGACTAGTTACATCTTTTGTCTCTTTCGATCCAGCTAAATATTCCAGTAGCAAAAAAAGGACAAAAGCTGAAGTAACTAATCCGAGACGGTGGTGTGAGTGGTGTCGATTCTGTGTCGCGTACTCTAACTTTTTTTGCTGTGAAACTTTTTTTGCTGCATTACCACAGGCACCTGGGTCCATGCTTTTTGTTAAGTTAATTTAAATTTATTACGTAGCTTATTATATACGATCATGAACATAAAAGATGATCATGAACATAAAGGAGGTCAGTGTTCAGCAGTCGACCTCTTCCGGCTGATGATCTCAACTGTATTCATACAACTTGTTCTTTCTAATCTATTAAAATGTAATGTATGTTTTTTATACTTAATATATTATAACTAATATACATTATTTAGAACAATTTAATGAAATATCACGTGGAAAATGAAACAAAAGCTTAAAATAGAGAAATAGAAAATTCTAGGTAAATAGAGAATTTAGATCACCTTCTGCGGGAAGCGTACCCAAAAAGCTGGCAACATTCCCTCGTTGAATAGCTAGGAAGATTCGCTGGCCGAGGTATGTGCCATCCTTTTGGTCGTGCATCAGCTCAACCAGGCGTCTGAAAAGCTCCCTGACAAGAAGCGCCTGCGGGACCCAGGGACCCGTTTCAACCCCAAGCAGAACAAATATCGGGATTCATATTTCCTCCGTTTGAGGTTTTCTGCAACTTTTGTCGTCCGAGATGATTTGTTAATATGTTCTCTCTTCTATATATCTTATTCCGTACTTTGTTCCAGTGACTCTCGATACGACCGCGTCCAGTACGAGTGCATCCGGTGCCTCTCCGCCATCCTGAACAACACTGTCGGGATTCGAACCATGTTCGAGTGTCGTGAGGCGCTGCCGGTGCTGGCCAGGAGCTTGGACGCGAGGAAACCTACTTGCGCTCTTGAAGCCGCTAAGGTGAGACCAATGCACCTTTCTTTACCACCGCAGACTTCGTCTAGGTAGGTACCACCAACCGCTTTAATTATTGAAGTAAACATTCGTTAAGCACGCTTGACTTGGAGTAAGCTGATAAATGCGAGGCGAACGGAAGTTGAAGTTGGTTAACGTAGATCTCCATTTTTGGGGGGCGAGTTAGCTGGACTGCAGTCGCGACCCCTTCTCGCCCCGGTACGGCGGACGAAGGCTCACGGGGTGGTTTTAGTGGGTTCGAGTCCCACATACCCGCTGCCACCACCCCCGTGGTGGCAGGGAAGTGCGAGGGCATTTCCCCCCCAAAAAAAATATCTCCATTGTCAACATAACAAATAATTAAATGTTAAAATAACTATTGAATGTTATATAATGTCCAAAATTGTAAGAAAAACTAAAAAGAAATATTACATGTCCCTCCTGCATTGATTTTGTTAAAAAAATACATCGAACAAATGTGGAGTGTGTGGTAAAGCAGCATTAAAAAAACATACTCAAAAATGTTTATTATTATGTTGGTATGTCCGGAAAAATGACAATTTACAATTGTCAAGATGGCGACATTAACATTAAACAAAGTTATACCGGCCGATAGATGGCGCTAAACTAAAGAAGTTTTACTTCAGTCGTGTGGTCTAAAGCACACTCGCTTTTATTTCAGGTGCTAGCAGCGATATGCCTGATTCCAAACGGGCACGAGAAGGTTCTAGAAGCGATCACGATGGCGGGGGAAGGCGGCAGAAGGCCGAGGTTCCTGCCCATCGTCGAGGGACTCGATGTAAAGGCTCCGGAGAGTTTAAAGGTATGTGGTAGGTAGGTACAGTTAATCCATTTCACCAAGATTCATTGGATTTTGAATCTTATTACTTATACCATAAAGGTAGGTCTGATACTACATTGTTTAGTTAGTAGTTAAAACTTTAACAGCCTTATTAATAAACACGAACTAGCTTTAGACTAGTTACACCATCTTTTGTCTCTTTCGATCCAACTAAATATTCCAGTAGCAAAAAAAGGACAAAAGCTGAAGTAACTAATCCGAGACTAATACCCGTTTTTTAATAAGGCTGTAAAGGTATGTGGTACGTACTTAATCCATTTCACGAAGGTAAATTGGATATATAATCTTATTACATATGCCATAAAGGTAGATCTTGTACTCCGCAGTTTAATAAGTTTGACAAAAGTTTAAAGGTATGTAGTAGGTAGGTACATTTGTCAATTTCATAAAGATTAATTGTATTTTTGATCTTATTACCTATGCCATAAAGGTAGGTCTGATACTCCATAGTTAGCTCGCTAAAATTTTGAAAGTATCTCTGGTACGTAGTTAATCCATTTTACGAAGATTCATTGGATTTTGAATCTTATTACTTATATCATAAAGGCACATCTCCATAGTTGAGTTAGCTTGCTAAAAGTTTAAAGTTATAAGTATGGTAGGTAGGTACAGTTAATCTATTTCCCGAAGACTTGCATTTTGAACCTTATTACTTATGCTATATAGGCAGGTCTGATACTACATTGTGTAATTAGCTTGCTGAACGTTGAAAGGTGTGTGGTATCCATTTCACGAAGACTAGCATTATAAATCTTATTACCTATGCCATAAAGGCAGATCCGGTACTCCATAGTTCAGGTAGCTTGCTAAAATTTTAAAGGTACGTCGTTATTCCATTTCACGAATATTATTTGGATTTTGAATCTTATTACCAATGCCATAAAGGCAGATCCGGTACTCCATAGTTCAGGTAGCTCGCTAAAATTTTAAAGGTACGTCGTTATTCCATTTCACGAATATTATTTGGATTTTGAATCTTATTACCAATGCCATAAAGGCAGATCCGGTACTCCATAGTTCAGGTAGCTCGCTAAAATTTTAAAGGTACGTCGTTATTCCATTTCACGAAAATTATTTGGATTTTGAATCTTATTATCAATGCCATAAAGGCAGATCCGGTACTCCATAGTTCAGGTAGCTCGCCAAAATTTTAAAGGTACGTCGTTATTCCATTTCACGAATATTATTTGGATTTTGAATCTTATTACCAATGCCATAAAGGCAGATCCGGTACTCCATAGTTCAGGTAGCTCGCTAAAATTTTAAAGGTACGTCGTTATTCCATTTCACGAATATTATTTGGATTTTGAATCTTATTATCAATGCCATAAAGGCAGATCCGGTACTCCATAGTTCAGGTAGCTCGCTAAAATTTTAAAGGTACGTCGTTATTCCATTTCACGAATATTATTTGGATTTTGAATCTTATTATCAATGCCATAAAGGCAGATCCGGTACTCCATAGTTCAGGTAGCTCGCTAAAATTTTAAAGGTACGTCGTTATTCCATTTCACGAATATTATTTGGATTTTGAATCTTATTACCAATGCCATAAAGGCAGATCCGGTACTCCATAGTTCAGGTAGCTCGCTAAAATTTTAAAGGTACGTCGTTATTCCATTTCACGAATATTATTTGGATTTTGAATCTTATTACCAATGCCATAAAGGCAGATCCGGTACTCCATAGTTCAGGTAGCTCGCTAAAATTTTAAAGGTACGTCGTTATTCCATTTCACGAATATTATTTGGATTTTGAATCTTATTATCAATGCCATAAAGGCAGATCCGGTACTCCATAGTTCAGGTAGCTCGCTAAAATTTTAAAGGTACGTCGTTATTCCATTTCACGAATATTATTTGGATTTTGAATCTTATTACCAATGCCATAAAGGCAGATCCGGTACTCCATAGTTCAGGTAGCTCGCTAAAATTTTAAAGGTACGTCGTTATTCCATTTCACGAATATTATTTGGATTTTGAATCTTATTACCAATGCCATAAAGGCAGATCCGGTACTCCATAGTTCAGGTAGCTCGCTAAAATTTTAAAGGTACGTCGTTATTCCATTTCACGAATATTATTTGGATTTTGAATCTTATTACCAATGCCATAAAGGCAGATCCGGTACTCCATAGTTCAGGTAGCTCGCTAAAATTTTAAAGGTACGTCGTTATTCCATTTCACGAATATTATTTGGATTTTGAATCTTATTATCAATGCCATAAAGGCAGATCCGGTACTCCATAGTTCAGGTAGCTCGCTAAAATTTTAAAGGTACGTCGTTATTCCATTTCACGAATATTATTTGGATTTTGAATCTTATTACCAATGCCATAAAGGCAGATCCGGTACTCCATAGTTCAGGTAGCTCGCTAAAATTTTAAAGGTACGTCGTTATTCCATTTCACGAATATTATTTGGATTTTGAATCTTATTACCAATGCCATAAAGGCAGATCCGGTACTCCATAGTTCAGGTAGCTCGCTAAAATTTTAAAGGTACGTCGTTATTCCATTTCACGAATATTATTTGGATTTTGAATCTTATTACCAATGCCATAAAGGCAGATCCGGTACTCCATAGTTCAGGTAGCTCGCTAAAATTTTAAAGGTACGTCGTTATTCCATTTCACGAATATTATTTGGATTTTGAATCTTATTACCAATGCCATAAAGGCAGACCTGTTACTCCATAGTTCAGGTAGCTCGCTAAAATTTTAAAGGTACGTCGTTATTCCATTTCACGAATATTATTTGGATTTTGAATCTTATTACCAATGCCATAAAGGCAGATCCGGTACTCCATAGTTCAGGTAGCTCGCTAAAATTTTAAAGGTACGTCGTTATTCCATTTCACGAAAATTATTTGGATTTTGAATCTTATTATCAATGCCATAAAGGCAGATCCGGTACTCCATAGTTCAGGTAGCTCGCCAAAATTTTAAAGGTACGTCGTTATTCCATTTCACGAATATTATTTGGATTTTGAATCTTATTACCAATGCCATAAAGGCAGATCCGGTACTCCATAGTTCAGGTAGCTCGCTAAAATTTTAAAGGTACGTCGTTATTCCATTTCACGAATATTATTTGGATTTTGAATCTTATTACCAATGCCATAAAGGCAGATCCGGTACTCCATAGTTCAGGTAGCTCGCTAAAATTTTAAAGGTACGTCGTTATTCCATTTCACGAATATTATTTGGATTTTGAATCTTATTATCAATGCCATAAAGGCAGATCCGGTACTCCATAGTTCAGGTAGCTCGCTAAAATTTTAAAGGTACGTCGTTATTCCATTTCACGAATATTATTTGGATTTTGAATCTTATTACCAATGCCATAAAGGCAGATCCGGTACTCCATAGTTCAGGTAGCTCGCTAAAATTTTAAAGGTACGTCGTTATTCCATTTCACGAATATTATTTGGATTTTGAATCTTATTACCAATGCCATAAAGGCAGATCCGGTACTCCATAGTTCAGGTAGCTCGCTAAAATTTTAAAGGTACGTCGTTATTCCATTTCACGAATATTATTTGGATTTTGAATCTTATTACCAATGCCATAAAGGCAGATCCGGTACTCCATAGTTCAGGTAGCTCGCTAAAATTTTAAAGGTACGTCGTTATTCCATTTCACGAATATTATTTGGATTTTGAATCTTATTATCAATGCCATAAAGGCAGATCCGGTACTCCATAGTTCAGGTAGCTCGCTAAAATTTTAAAGGTACGTCGTTATTCCATTTCACGAATATTATTTGGATTTTGAATCTTATTACCAATGCCATAAAGGCAGATCCGGTACTCCATAGTTCAGGTAGCTCGCTAAAATTTTAAAGGTACGTCGTTATTCCATTTCACGAATATTATTTGGATTTTGAATCTTATTACCAATGCCATAAAGGCAGATCCGGTACTCCATAGTTCAGGTAGCTCGCTAAAATTTTAAAGGTACGTCGTTATTCCATTTCACGAATATTATTTGGATTTTGAATCTTATTACCAATGCCATAAAGGCAGATCCGGTACTCCATAGTTCAGGTAGCTCGCTAAAATTTTAAAGGTACGTCGTTATTCCATTTCACGAATATTATTTGGATTTTGAATCTTATTATCAATGCCATAAAGGCAGATCCGGTACTCCATAGTTCAGGTAGCTCGCTAAAATTTTAAAGGTACGTCGTTATTCCATTTCACGAATATTATTTGGATTTTGAATCTTATTACCAATGCCATAAAGGCAGATCCGGTACTCCATAGTTCAGGTAGCTCGCTAAAATTTTAAAGGTACGTCGTTATTCCATTTCACGAATATTATTTGGATTTTGAATCTTATTACCAATGCCATAAAGGCAGATCCGGTACTCCATAGTTCAGGTAGCTCGCTAAAATTTTAAAGGTACGTCGTTATTCCATTTCACGAATATTATTTGGATTTTGAATCTTATTACCAATGCCATAAAGGCAGATCCGGTACTCCATAGTTCAGGTAGCTCGCTAAAATTTTAAAGGTACGTCGTTATTCCATTTCACGAATATTATTTGGATTTTGAATCTTATTACCAATGCCATAAAGGCAGACCTGTTACTCCATAGTTCAGGTAGCTCGCTAAAATTTTAAAGGTACGTCGTTATTCCATTTCACGAAAATTATTTGGATTTTGAATCTTATTACCAATGCCATAAAGGCAGATCCGGTACTCCATAGTTCAGGTAGCTCGCTAAAATTTTAAAGGTACGTCGTTATTCCATTTCACGAATATTATTTGGATTTTGAATCTTATTACCAATGCCATAAAGGCAGACCTGTTACTCCATAGTTCAGGTAGCTCGCTATAAAATGTCTTATTTACAGAACGGTTGCATGCAACTTATGAATGCGATCATCACGGAACCGGAAGAACTGGAGTTTAGGCTTCATCTGCGGAGCGAGTTCATGAGAACCGGACTCTGTGATCTGATCGGTAAGGTTTGTTTTCGATTGTTTGATTTCCGTGTATTTTTTATTGATTCCTACCCGATTTTGAAAAAATATGTACTTGAATGAGCAGTTTATTTCCAGTAGTACTACCGAGAAGCTCAGTAGTAACACGGGAAGTTATTGAAGTAATACTTCTTTATGCACGCTTGACTTGGGGAGTAATTTGGTGAATGCGTGACGAGACTAACGGAAGTTGAGAGGAAGATATAAATTAGTCAACATATATCTCCATCGACCACGGTCCTCGTAGTTCCTGGGTCCCTAGACACACGGAATCCTAGTCAGGGCCCAGGATCTATGTATGTGATCGTTGGGCGTTATTATTATTATTATTATTATTATTTGGTGGTGTAAAGCGCACTCGTTTTTTCTTATTGCAGACGAGCTGCGCGGCGGCGCTGAAGGCTCCCGACAGATCCAGATGACCGTGTTCGACACGCACGCCGCCGCCGACCAGGACGAGTTCCTCGCCCGGTTCGATGACGTCAGGTATGTACTTTATTATTATTTTACTTCCAACTTGGCTAGCATTATTATTATTATTTTTTTAAGATTTGGCTCCACATTTCTGTGTATTTAGCCAGTGTCAAGTTATTGATAATTTATCAAGCTATCGATATTTCACGCAAATATGTGTCAAGTCACAAGTCGAAGTCATCAAGTTAAGTCAGTCCAGTCAAAGTCATACTCCTAGTAAAGTGGTGGCAACTTTACTTGAAGCTTCTATGGAGTTTTGGAAACAACACAAAAAGAAACGTTTCACCATCATTATACCATTTTCCCACACTCACGCCTGTAATCCAGCACTTAACGAATAGAATGCCACCAATTTTAAGCACTAACACTGAAAATAACACAAGTTTTGGAAAATAATACGATGCGGTGACGCAATCTTTTTCGCTTTCCCGCCAAAAAACCTTGTCTAGCATTTGCCCACGCTCTCACCTGACGGGAAGTGACGATGCGATCGAAGGTGTAGCATGCTAGCCAAGTAAATACCTATTCACTCTTCTCTTGAACACGCCCGGGTCATATTTCGCCGGAAACAGACGCTGGCATTCCATTCCTTAGCCGTTCTAATTAAGAACGTTGAATCAAATCGCTTGGTACGAATGGGTGGTATTTCGACCACGAACGGATGGCGCTTAGCCGAGCGTCTAGTAGTCCGGTAGTGGAATGGTGATGGGAGAATGAAATCATGCAGTTCTTGAGCGCATTCACATCGTCAACATCTATACATATAAAATTCAAAGTCCTGACTGACTGACTTATATATCAACGCACAGCCTAAACCGCTGGTCCTACAGACTTGAAATTAGAAAGGTGTGTTCTTTGTAAAGTGTAGGTATCCACTAAAAAATGGTTATTCGAAATTCCATCCCTAAGAAGGTGAAATGAGTGGTTGAATTATCTATGAAAAGTGTAATATAAACCACATTTAAAAATTATAAAACAATGTTTGCTGCATAATAGCTTGGTAGCTCGTTTTATTTATTTTCATAAGAATGACATAGGTGACATCAACAACATCGGTTGCTAGGTTGCATAGAGTAAAGACATTGTTAGATAGGATTGATTAAACCTCTTTGAGGTGTTATTACTACATTAGCCCCCAAAAACCAAAGCGAGCTGGTGGCTTTCTGTAGCGTTCCGAACGACGTAGAGTTGGGGACTGAGCCGCAGCTGCGCTCGTGGTAGGCTGCGGTTCTGAGCTTGTGCTCGGCTGCGGCTCCATGTTTGTTCTCGGTTGTTGCTCTGTGTTTGTATTCGGCGGCGTCTCTCGTGTCATTGGCACCGCATCTCCTGCGCAGGGCTCCGATATAGTTAAAGGTGTTTCGTAACTCGTATACTCCCTTGATCTCAATTGATCAGCATGCTTCCGCTTAATTTTACCATTTGTTTCGACCTGGTAAGAGTAAACTCCTGTTCTTTGCTTAATAGTTCCTGGCTCAGAACCTCTCTCGTTTGGTTTCTTGTTGACCCAAACTGTATCTCCAGGTTCAAACTCCGGGATTAAATTGTTTTTAATTTTGCCGTTCAATGCCTGATGTAGACGGGCTCTCTCTAAGTTCTCTTTTACATCGGGTTTCAGGAGATCAAAAGTTGTGCGTACGTTTCTCCCAAACATTAACTCAAAGGGAGTGCGATTTGTTGACTGTCGTTTTGTGTTGCGATAGGCCTTTAGAAATCTATTTAGTTTTTGATGTACGTTTTGATTTATATCAGCTGCTGACATTCGTTCTTTAAAAGTACGAACTGCGCGTTCTGCGAGCCCGTTTGACCTCGGATGGTAGGGTGTAGTTTTTATATGTACAATGCCAAGTTGTTTGCAGTAATTTCCGAATTCTTCGGCTATAAATTGGGGCCCGTTGTCTGTTACTATGTAACGAGGTACACCAAATGTTGTGAAAATGTAATCTAGTTTGTTTATAGTAGCTGTTGTTGTAGTTAATTTCATTGGCACAACCTCTAACCATTTAGTGTAAGCATCTATCACTATTAACCACATAAAACCAAACATAGGGCCAGCAAAATCAATATGTAACCGATGCCAAGGTTCTGGTGGTACTCCCCATGGGTACACCGGTGTTTGTTTGGTGTTTTTCCGAGACTTTTGGCAATGATTACAACGCCTCAAGAAATCAATAATATCCTTGTCTATGTTAGGCCAATAAACATGCAGTCTTGCTAAAGATTGCATAGCGTTAATTCCATTATGACCATCATGAAGCATTTCAAGAATATCCACTTTTAGTGTGTTTGGAATGCATAGTCTCCCATTCCATAGCAAAATTCCGTCTTCAAATGACATTTCTTTACGTTTTTCATAAAATGTATGAAGTTCATTTGGTAGTTCTTTTTTCTCTGGCCAATGACTAGTTACAAATGATTTTACTTTATTAAGAAGGCCATCTTTTGAAGTTTGTATTTTAAGATGTTTTTGTGTCACTGGAATATTTTTGAGCCTAAGATGCAATAAATGAGCAAACTTCGGAAAACCAGTTCTTTCTTCTAAAGCCATTTTTGTATCTGATAAAGGAAGACGGGACAAGGCATCTGCCGGAGTATTTTCTTTCGCTGGTTGATAACAAATTTCATATTCATAGCTATTTAATATCATAGCCCATCTAAGAAGCCTATTGCTAGCTACTTTTGGCGTTTCTCGATCCTGGTTAAAAATTCTCTCCAATGGCTTATGATCAGTTAGTAATGTGAATTTTCTTCCATAGAGATAATTGTGAAATTTCGTTACAGCGTATACAATTCCTAAAGCTTCTTTATCGATTGTTGAGTATCGGCGTTCTACTTCATTTAGAGTTCTAGAAGCGAAAGCTACAGGCTTCATCGCGTTATCTTGTTTGTGAAACAATACAGCACCAATACCTTTATCGGAGGCGTCACTGCTTACATAAATGGGTGACTCTGCATCGTAATGTACAAGTGTTTCTGATGACGTTAGTATGTTTTTTAAATCATTTACAATACGGGTATCTTCCTCGGTCCAGTTCCATCGTGTGCCCTTTTTCAATAGTCTATAAAGTGGTGTACATCGAACGTGTAACTTTTCGATGAATCGACCGTAATAAGTTATAGAACCCAAGAATGATCTTAATTCCGATACGCTTTTGGGCAATGGCATATCTTTTATAGCTTTGATTCTTTCATCTGTTGGGTGTATTCCCCTTTTATCTATTTTATGTCCCAAGAATGTAACGCTTTCTTGAAACCATGCACATTTAGACGCTTGACTCTTGACACCTGCTGCTATTAATCGTTCCAGAACTGCTCTTACACGTCTAACGTGCTCTGACGTTGTTGGAGCTGTAATTAAAATATCATCTAAATAGCAAACTGTGCCATCTAATCCACTTAATATTTGATGCATTATTCGTTGAAAAACAGATGGCGCAAATGATATACCAAAGGGTAAACGTTTATATTGAAAATATCCCTTATGTGTCGAGATTGTTAAGTATTTTCTAGAGTCTGGATGTACAGACAATTGTAGGTAGGCGTCTTTAAGGTCGATTTTCGTAAATAATTGTCCTCCAGCTAATTTAGAGGTCACTTCTTCAAACCTTGGAAGTGGATAATCATCTGTTTGAACGTGTCGATTTATAGTTACTTTAAAATCTGCACAAATACGGATGTTTCCGTTTGATTTCATTGCCACAACTATTGGCGAAGCCCATTCGATGGGCGTTGTCATCGTGTCGATGGGTTCAATAATTTCTTCCCTGACTAGACGTTCTAATTCTTTTGTTACTTGATCTCTGAGTGCTAGCGGTACTGATCTAGGTCGAAAGGCTTTCGGTTTAACATCTTTTGAAATATGTATACGTGCGCAATGTCCATTAATCGTTCCTAGTTTTCCATCAAAAAATTTCTCAAAATCTTTAAGCAGTTTTTGTTTAACTTCCGTTTCAGTTCTTGAACTGACTGTTTGTTTTTCTTTAATAACTGTTTCTTTATCTTTTCTTTTGATATTGCATATTCTTGCTCCTTCTGGCATAGGCAAATCAAATTTAAGACACCAGTCTAATCCGAATAATGGTATGTCGTTTTGTTTCGTCACATACGCTTTTAAAGTTTTGGTTTTGTTAAAAGCTGTAACTGGTATTTTACATACACCCAGTGTTTTGACTTCTACGGCTGTATAAGCAACTAAGTTTCTACATTTCTGAAGTTTGGGTTGACCGATGCTTTTCCATAATTTGCATCCTATGACAGTATGTACCGCTCCGGGGTCATATAGCATTTCCACATTTTTGTTATTTAGTCTTGTTGGTATCATGACCTTTGTGGTATGCATTTGTGAATTGATTTGATAGGTATTAGTACTTTCATCGCTATCACTGGAATTCGTTTCAATATTATCTTCATTTACGTGTCTTGCTCGAGGTTGTTTAGTTGTCTTTGATAAACAAACAGATGAGAAATGGTTTTTCTTTCCGCAGTTATTGCAATTTTTTCCTCTTGCCGGACAATCAGATAAATGTGTGTGGTATTTATTACCACAAAAAATACACTTTTTGTCTCTTTTATTTCTAGGACTAATCTTAGGCCGATTTGATTTTCTCGTTATCTTGTTGGTCGTTGAAACTTCTAAATTGCTACATATTGTTTGTTGTTGCACTTGGTTCATACGTAAACTTTGGACTTCTGCTTGTTCCAGCTCACGCGCAGTTGCTAATACGTCAGCTAGTTTTGAATTGTTTGTTGGATGGCTTCGAATAATTTCTTGTTGCCATTTGGAGTTGTTTATTCCAATAACAAATTGGTCCCGAATTCGTTCTTCTAAATTTGCACCAAATTCACAATGCCCTGCTAGTGATCTCAGTTCTAAAACGAACTTTGCTATTGTTGTGTTCTCACTTCTGTGTTTGGAAGCAAACGTTACTCTTTCGGAAAGTACGTAGGTTCTTTTACCGTAAAATTCGTTTAAGAAATTTACAATTTCTTCATAAGATTTTTGTGTAATAAGTGTGGGACGGAAATGATCTACAAGCACCTTGAATGTTGTTGGCCCGACCCGGGAGAGCAGCAGTTGTTTACGTTTGTTGATGTTTTGTTCACTGCCATCACCAAGTTCGTGGAGTTCAAGTGCGATGTTAAATCTTTGAATATAATACTCCCACTCTTCTATTTCAACATCAAAACACTCAAAATTAAATTTTTGAGACATCCTCGTCGCCAATGTAATATAAACCACATTTAAAAATTATAAAACAATGTTTGCTGCATAATAGCTTGGTAGCTCGTTTTATTTATTTTCATAAGAATGACATAGGTGACATCAACAACATCGGTTGCTAGGTTGCATAGAGTAAAGACATTGTTAGATAGGATTGATTAAACCTCTTTGAGGTGTTATTACTACAAAAAGAAATGTTCGTTTCCTATTAGCCACGCAGAAAGCTAGTTTCAAAATAGATGTACTAAGTTTTCTCTAATTACCATATGAAAATTGTTTACTTGTGAAATGATATGCCATCCTTTGCACAGCCAGACGTCTTGCTATTCTCTCCACACAATTTCACTGAGCAATAACTCGTTTTTCTAATATTCTGTGATTTTTCTCGTTAGCTGTTTATCCGCGGAAATCCAAAACTGACGTACTCGCAAAGGCTAGTAGTGGAAATCAACTACTATTTTTCGTGTCAGTGTACAAGTGGACTTATAGTCAATGATATAGTCCAAATGTTTTTGTCGTAGGTATTGTTTAGTGGTAGTTATTATATCATTGTAGTATAAAATAAAATATGTATAGACATTTCACACAGCGCTAGCAGCAGCCACAAAATAAGTAATGTATCAGTTATCTGGTTCCCATTCAGGTTCGATTCCCATCCAGTACAAACATTTGTGTGATGAACATCGATGTTTGTTCTGTGTCCGGGTGTTATATTGTATTCTATGTATGTATTTACAAACAAAAAGTATTCAAGTATTATATAAGTTATCCCATAGTACAAGCTTTGCTTAGTTTGTATCTAGATGGCGTTGTGTGTAGTAGTGGTCGTTGAATAAACGAACAGTTTATTTCGACTGTTTCTCTGCCGTGAACGAATAGACTAGTTTATAGTTCACTGATAAACCTGTTTACGCATGAACGGCATATCTATTGGTTCACTCGTCCGTCGCATAAATCGTCGTAGATGCTTAGACGTCCTGTCTAAGCGTCTACGACATAAACTAGTCGAATATTGAACTGTTTTATCAACTAGTCTATGGTTGACGATAAACGGTCTCGTTGCGTCGACTGTAAAGGCGTCAACGACCCACCACTAGAAATATCCATAAATATTTATTTATATTTTATTTAATAGTTTCCTCCATTCCAGGGTAGACTTCCACGACGTGAATGAATGCTTCGAGCTGGTGAAGAACTTGGTGATGGACACGCCGGCGGAGCCTTACCTTCTATCCATTCTACAGCATCTACTCTTCATCAGGGATGATGAACTCATCAGGTCAGTTTTTGAAGTAAAACTTCTTTACGCACGCTTGACTTGGGGACTAAGCTGGTGAATGCGAGGAGTACGGAAGTAGAAGTTGGTCCGCGTAGATCGCCATTGTCAACATAACAAAGTAAATTAATTTGTTTTATTATGTGTAATCCCTATTTTTGAAGTTAAACTTTGCGCCCGCTTGACTTAGGGAGTAAGCTAGCGAACGGAAGTTGAAAATTGTAGGTTGATGTAGATCTCCATTGTCAACATAACAAAGTTTATTAATTTGTTTTATTATGTTGGTATGTCCGGTAAAAGGACAATTTACAATTGTCAAATTGGCGACCTTAACATGAAACAAAGCAAAAACAAAGTTATACCGGCCGATAGATGGAGCTAAACTAAAGTAGTTTTACTTCAGTCGTGTGGTCTAAAGCACTCTCGTTGTTTTTAAATGCAAGAATTAACATACGTTTGACTGCAACAAAAAAAAAAATGTTATTGTTTAATTTTTGACTGGCCCGATAGTCAGTTGGTAGTATCCCTGTCTTCTGAACTGTATGTTGTGGGCTCGATTCCCACCCAGTATAAACATTTGTGTGCTAAACATCGATGTTTGTTCCGTGTCTGGGTGTTATATTGTATTCTATGTATGTATTTACAAACAAAAGTATCTAAGTATTGTATCAGTTATCTGGTTCCCATAGTACAAGCTCTGCTTAGTTTGGGGATAGATGGCGTTGTATGAAATGTCCACAGATATATATATATTATTTTTTTATGTTAGTGAATGATATGACGAGCTAGTCGTTCACTTGATGTTAAGCGACACGGCTGCCCATAACAGAACAGTGTCACTCGGAACTTCAAAATATAAAGTTTCGCGTGACACTGCACTGCGCACATCATCCTGAGACATCAGCACAGTCTGGTATTAAGATTACTCGACTGTGAGATCAGATCATACTCTCAATTGCCCAGTAATTTCACTAGCTACAGTGCCCTTCAAACTGGAACACAGTAGTGCTTGCGCACTACTGCTTGGCGGAAGAATAACTGGCAAAGCGGTGGTACCTACCTAGACGAACTTTGCAGGAAAGTCCTACCACCTAGTAAAATAGTATATTTGTTTATGTTTCCAGGCCGGCGTACTACAAGTTAGTGGAAGAGTGCATAACTCAAATAGTGTTACACAAGAATGGATACGATCCGGACTTCAGACTGACGCAGCGGTTCAACATCGATGTGCAGCCGTTGATAGATGGACTTATTGGTAAGGGATATGGCTTCACGCGATTAACCTATTTAGCCACTATAAAGATAAAACTAGTCTAGTCGCGTACAAAAATTATCAAAATCACGATGCTCAGCCATCGCTCGGTGCTCAAGCAGAGATTTCATTCACTAATTGATCATTATATGAATGAAATCTCTGCTTGAGCACCGATCGATGACTGAGCATCGTTCTGTAATACGGATCTTAGATACATTTAGTTTGTAAATACATACATAGAATACAATATAACACCCCGAGACTGAACAAACACCTGTGTTCATCACACAAATATTTGTCCTAGGTGGGAATCGAACCCACAACTCACAGTTCTGAAGGCAGGGTAATTACCAACTGAGCTATCGGGCCAGTCAATAAGAATTTAGTAGTACTATCCTCTCATCGGGATCACGCGGCTTTTGGACGGACCTAAGACTCCCTCAGCCTTATTAATAAACGGGTATTAGTCTCGGATTAGTTACTTCAGCTTTTGTCCTTTTTGCTGCTGGAATATTTAGCTGGATCGAAAGAGACAAAAGATGGTGTAACTAGTCTAAAGCTAGTTCGTGTTTATTAATAAGGCTGCCTGTGTCTAGGGACCCAGGAACTACGAAAACCATGGTCCCACAACACCCAGACACAGAATAAATATTTACGCTTTTATAAGTGTGTAGGCAGGAACGTGTTGTGGGTAGGTAGGTTGCAACCTATATAACTATAGGCCTTCAGCATGTCCGCACCGCGCCGTGTCTGGAACAAGAATGATCCGTAGTACACCAATCGATCCCTTTATATAGCCAGACAGGTAGGGACGCCATGACAGTTGCCGGTGCTGCCACTGTAATAAATTTAATGCCACCACAGGGTAAATTACGGTGCTCGATCGCTGTGCATAGAGTTTATAACTGGACGTAGCCGCCGTCAAGTGCAAATAAGCGCTTGCGTTTTTTTTAAATGTTTTGTATAAATATATTACTTTATTATTATAGAAAAATCAAGAGCGGAAGAGGAACGTAAGATCGAAGAGTTGAAGTGTAAACTGGAGGCGGCGATAGCGGCGCGACAGGAAGCGGAAGCGAAGGCGGCGCACCTCGAGGAGCGGCTCCAGGCGGCGCCCGCGGCCGTCTCCAGCATCGCCGCCATCGCTGCGGTATGTAACGCTGCATCGTTCATTCGTGAACGGTTACCCATTGTTCATTCGTTTATTCATTCCTTCATTACGGGTATCGATTATTCAGTATTTTCTTCGTTCATTCGTTACTGTTCAGTAGTCGTACTGTTCATTATTTTCTTCGTTCGTTTGTTCATTCCGTCATTACGGGTAACCGCTGTTCATTCTTTTCTTATTTATACTTTTTTTTAAATTATGTTTTGGCTCCACACTATTGTGTATTTAGCCAGTGTCAAGTAATTGATAATTTATCAAATTAATGATATTTCACGCAAATATATGTCAAGTCATAGTCGAAGTCATAGTCTAGTCAAGTTATACTCCTAGTAAAGTGGTGGCAACTTTACCAGAAGCTTCTATGGAGTTTTGGAAACAACACGAATATAAACGTTTCACCATCATTATACCATTTTCCCACACTCACGCCTGTAATCCAGCACTTAACGAATAGAATGCCACCAATTTTATGCACTAACACTGAAAATAACGCGAATTTTAGAAAATAATACAATGCGGTGACGCAATCTTTTTCGCGTTCCCGCCAAAACTCGGGTATCGGTTATTCAGTCTTTTCTTTGTGTCATTCGTTCAGCAATTCGTCCATTGTTCATTATTTTCTTCGTTCTTTCGTTCATTCAATCTATCACTTTTTTCTATAGGGTATTCACTCTTCATTATTTTCTTCGTTCTTTTGTGCATTCATTCATTACGGGTATTTACTGTTCATTAATTTCTTCGTTCGTTCATTCCTTCATTACGGGTAAACATTATACATTATTTTCTTCATTCATCCGTTTACTAATTCCTTCATTAGTTTATTGAGCTATCACTTTCTGTTCTTATATTTTAAAATGCTTGTTAAAGATAAAAAATAATTTATAAATACCCTGTAATTTTTTGAAATATTTTATTTTATTTTTTCGACTGTTTATTTTATTAGAAATATAATTGACGAGCTTCTGCCCGCAGCTACGCCCGCGGCTTAGCCTTGGGATAATAATTCAACCACCCATTTCACCCTCTTAAGTGTGGAATTTTGAAAAATCCTTTCATAGCGGATGCCTACGTCATAACATCTACCTGCATACCAAATTTCAGCCCGATCCGTCCAGCGGTTTGGGCTGTGCGTTGATAGATCACTATGTCAGTCAGTCAATCAGTTAGTCACCTTTGAGTTATATATATTTAGATTTATTAATTCAATCGAAATATATCAGTTAAAGGTCAACTGTCCGCATGTAGAGATAATTTCTTTAACACGCAATTTATCGGGTTCTAAGCGAGTTGACGCGGCCCGGGAACGGTATATGTAAAAACAAACTGCCATGCCATTTTCAGTCGTATTCCATTGTTCCAACCGTCTAATTTTACGTAATGTTGTCCACAGAACATCGGCCCTGGAATAGTGCCGCCTCCACCGCCACCTATGCCGGGAGGTTAGTGCATATTTAGCTATTATACATACAGGTGGACTGGAAGAAGGAGCTAAAGACGCCCGTAAAAAAGTTTTTTATTACACCAAAAGTTAAATAATTTATTAAACAAAAAATATACAGACGAATATAGTATCTCCTTCTTTTTGGAAGTCGGTTAATAATAGGCTATCATTAGCTTCTTACATTTAAATAAAAATATATAAAAAAAGGACCAAAGAAACGATTGATTACAGATTATGAAATTATTAAGGCTTTGTTAAGATTTGTGTTCGGACCTCGTTTTAGAAGAAAAAAAAAAAATGTGTTTTGTTATGGAAAAAATATACACTATACTTATCCTTTTTTTGATGTTTTAATTTTATTAATTTATATTAATAAGAGGGATGGGAGGGAAGGGAAATAATAAAAGGGACTTGGGACCCGGGCTGAAGCCCGAACAATTTGGTTAAAACCATTTCCCCCCAAAACGCTTACGGGCAGTTGTCTCTCTCGCACGTGCGGAGCGACGGTTGGTAGCGGAGCGATGGCAATAACTTTACATGCTTAGTACATTAAAAATATTAAAGTAAAACTTCTTTACGAACGCTTCACTTGGGGAGTCAGCTGGGGAATGCGAGTTGAAGTTGGTGCACGTAGATCTCCATTCTCAACATAACAAAGTTAAAAATGTGTATTATTATGTTGATATGGTTGGTAAAATGACAATTGAAGGGGTTAGAACAAAAAGGGTTTAACTGATTTTTTTCATAAGATCACTTATGGGTGTTGGATTCAGCGTGAAATTATCTACAACAATACATCATCAAAATACCGAAATGAGGGTTAAATCTCGAGATTTTGAGTCTAAAAACGGTTTATCTGATACAGTTCGCTTAGCATAAAACCATGATTATATTTATTATATCATAGTATATTTTTACAGTAATTGTACGAACTAGTACTATATTTTGTATTTTAAAATAGAATTAATACATTTTCAAGCAACTGAAACTTACATAAACTTTTTCTACTTTACTTAATACATACTGTACACTAAAATGAGGCCGTTGAATTTTAAAGTCAATTTTCTCGAAACTATAAGATGACAGTTAAACCATATTTATTCTCAACCCTTCAATTGTCAAGATGGCGACATTAACATTAAACAAATCAAAACAAAGTTATACCGGTCGATAGATGGAGCTAAACTAAAGAAGTTTTACTTCCGTCGTGCGGTCTAAAGCACACTCGCTTTTTTTTTAGTATTTTCGTTTTGAATTGTAAAAATGCTAATAATATTCTATTGTTTGACTTTGATTATGATTATTATTAATAAGTACTAATATATATTTTAACACACTAAAAGCATGTACTAGCACTGAATAACATTTAGGTAAATTATGTTTGTAGGGGGGCCGGCGCCGCCGCCGCCGCCTCCCATGCCTTCAGGTTGGTATATCATTCGTGATTTATTAATTTTCGCCTATATAAAAAATTGGGTGATTTTTTCTCTTTTTTGGTTGGCAACACTGACTGCTGCATGCGGTCGAGAGTGAGTTTGATGGCTCAGCAGGAAAAAGGATCAGATATTATTGTTGCATACATGCATTGTTTGTGTTTGTTTATGGTAATGAATGACGTGACGAGCTAACCGTTCGCCTGATGTTAAGCGACACGGCCGCGCATACAGTTGCAGTGTCATTGAGAACTCTAAAGCATAGAGTTACACGCGACACTGCACTGCGCACGTCATCCTGAGACATCAGCACAATCTAGTACTAAGATTACTAAACTGTGAGATCAGATCATAAAGTCTCATTTGCCCAAAAAATTTCACTGGCTACGTTGCCCTTCAAACCGGAACACAGTAGTGCTTGCACACTACTGCTTGGCGGCGGAATAACTGGCAAAGCGGTGGTACCTACCTAGACGAACTTTGCAGAAAAGTCCTACCACCTAGTAAAATGTGATGGTTGTCTTTGGAGTCCCATTTCAAAACAAGTAAATCATAGATATATATCGTACCGCATAACCTTAAGATACTGAATGTTTTTACTCAGTCGTAAAACTCACTCTCGTCCAATCACGTGGCAGTCAGTGCTGCCCACCAATAAAAAAAGAAAATCCGCCAATTTTCTTTTAATAGGGAAAAATTGCGGTTATGAATAATATGGTATGCATGTATATGTATTTTTGTGAATAAGTTCAAGATTATAAAAAACACCATAAAGAAATATTGCGCATTATTTTCACAATATTAAACGTCTGGTTTTGTTTTCAAATACTAAATAATTGAATTGAAAATATGTCGGCAGGAACGGGTTCTGTGTAGGTAGGTTGCAACCTATATAACTATAGGCCTTCAGCATGTCCGCACCGCGCCGTGTCTGGAACAAGAATGATCCGTAGCACACCAATCGATCCCTTTATATAGCCAGACAGGTAGGGCCGCCATGACAGTTGCCGGTGCTGCCACTGTAATAAAATTAATGCCACCACAGGGTAAATTACGGTGCTCGATCGCTGTGCATAGAGTTTATAACTGGACGTAGCCGCCGTCAAATACGAAATTTTTCTGTATGGTATTTTGTTTGTTATTTTAAGCTTTATCGTTATATTTATGATGTTAAATCATTGGATAAACGATTTGATTTGTAGTACATGAAAATATCTGAATAAAGCAGATATTTTTATTACTGTCTCTTTTCCGCTACAGCAACAACATAAATAGTGGAAGTGAGAAAGCAATAGCAATAGTAGTAACGCTTTATTATTAGATGCGTTTTATGCTTATTACGCCTTACGTCACAAAATGCATGAAACACTGATAGTGCTGTCTCGCTCACTCGCATGTCACACCGCTGTAGCTGTCTCTTTCTGGTGTTTATAGGGCCAGGCGCGCCACCGCCGCCGCCTCCTATGCCTGGTCAAGGTTAGTATATATATTTTGTATTATGTATTGTATTCTATGTATGTATTTACAAACAAAAAGTATCTAAGTATTGTATCAGTTATCCGGTTCCCATAGTGCAAGCTTTGCTTAGTTTGGGGCTAGATGGCGTTGTGTGAGATGTCCGCACATATTATTATTATTATTATTGTTGTTGGCGATTTTGTGTCGAATTCTCGTTTAGTTGAACGAAATGGACAATTCGTACTTACTTAATTAATCAATATCAATCAAATATGAAATAGCTGCACCCCGCGGTTTCGCCCGCGGATAAAATTTAGCCTATGTGTTAATCCACTATACAAGCTATCTATATTCTAAATTTCATCCAAATCCATTCAGCCGTTTGAGCGTGAAGGAGTAACAAACATACACACAAACACACATGCAAGCTTTCGCCTTTATAATATTAGTGTGATTTGAAAGGTGTGTTAGGTACAATACATAATGTGTAATCGTAATATTACGTCCATTATTCGCCCTTTGAAATTTATTAACTCATTATTATATTTTCTATCTCACTCGCATGCATGCTAACACGCAACTATCTATCTCTTTCTCGGTTTGGGCTCTAGTGGGTGCACCGCCTCCGCCACCAATGCCGGGTTCAGGTTTGTGTTTTTACTAAAATTTTGAAACGTAGAGTTTATTAAAATACACGATGTCACGACAATGCACAATGAATAATGTATTTGACAGCCTCTGTGGTGTAGTGGTTGAGCAGGTCGGCTCATAACCCGGAGGTGGCGGGTTCGATTCCCGCGGCAGGAAAAGTATTTGTGCACAGAAAAGAAGCGCAGATGCTTGTTCTGAGTCTGGGAGTATGGTCCTCGTAGTTCCTGGGTCCGTATCCTAGTTGAAATCCAGGATCTATGTATAATAATAATAATAACGCCCAACGATCACATACATAGATCCTGGACCCTAACTAGGATTCCCTGTGTCTGGGGACCCAGGAACTACGAGGACCATGGTCCCACAACACCCGGACTCGGAACAAGTATTTGCACTTTTTTTTCTGTGCACAAATACTTTTCCTGCCGCGGGAATCGAACCCGCCACCTCCGGGTTATGAGCCGACCTGCTCAACCACCACACCACAGAGACTGTCAAGTGTATAGCTGTATGTGATTGTCAAGCGTTATTATTATTATTATTATCATCTTTTAGGTGGCGGTCCCCCCCCACCGCCCCCCCCGCCGATGCCCGGCGGCATGCGGGGGCCCCCGCCGCCCCCTATGCCCGGAATGGGGGGCCCACCTCCTCCTCCTATGCCGGGAATGGGGGGACCGAGGCCCCCACCGCCGCTTGGAGGCTTCATGGCTCCTAGAATGGTAAGTTTCACCATACCACGACATTTCAAGTCACGACTTGACAGCTAACAAATGGTAAAATACGAAATAATGTTGGTTTCTCGTTTTGTCAAACTCGTTTGTCATGTCAGCATGCCAAATACTGTACGCTCATTGGTTGAGACAGCCGATGATCAACAGGCAACCAATAAGCGTTTAGTATTTAATGTGCCAAATGGACACGAATTCAACAAACGTATACGTGAGTTTTACCAGGTGGTAGGACTTTTCTGCAAAGTTCGTCTAGGTAGGTACCACCGCTTGTCGTGATATATAAAAAAAAATTAAAAAAATGAAGTTATGTTCGGTGAAGGAACCGAACCGATTTTGAGTCGACCGGGGAAAGTGGTTCCCACCTACTAAATCACGAACAAGTTATATTAAAAAGGAAAAGTAAGGAGGATGCTCACGGATAGAGCCAACGGCTTCACACCGGACCTTTGGTTTCAAGGACCGTCCTGGTGGTGCACTCACCGTGCCGCCTGCCCTACCTGACTTGGTCAGCTAGTTTGCTTGGGACTGTCAATTGGTGGAGAAAGTGAAACTAAAGTGAATTTAGTACAACTCAATATTTACTCAAAAAAACACACAAGTAGAAATATCTTATGCAAAACAAAAGTCTACAAAAATAGTAATAACACTAGGCCGCAGTTAAAGTCTGTAAACCTAATATGATAACGCTAATCCCGGGACGCTCACTGACGACTAACGGGGAGAAATTAAAAAAACGCACGGGGGGCGTACAAAGTTCACATCGGAAATTAAGAAAATGACACGCTCACTCAATCACGGCGGAGGTGTCGTTTCGCGGGAGCCAGCCGTCGCTGGACTACCACCGCGAAACAAAAAATAAATCTTCAACACGAAGGAAAATATGTGGCCATCTTGGTTAGGCCACCAGTCGACGTCGTCACGGGCGGATATGGGCGATCCGTCCTGTCGCTCCCCACACCCGGGGCTCTTGACGCGACTTCGTAAAAATGAGCCAGCAGCTACTCCTGCGCCATGCCGACCGTAGGAACGGCGGCCTCAAAGAAAACCCTCAGCGCACATCCATGTGGGTGCGGTTTTTTTAAAAGGTGCGCAGGAGCGGCGAGCGCGTGCACTCCGTGGGCGCGCGCCTCGCTGACTGTCGTGGCGATTGGTTCGCGGCACGATTCTGCTGGGCGCGGTCCGCGCTTATCGCGTCTTCTCGCCTCCACGTAATACGGCTATCTCTCTCATATATACAATCAATAACCTATATTTTTTAACTATTTTAATCTTATTTAATTACAAGTACATTACAAAACTAAGAGGATTTTTCTGATCATTTATATACAAATACGTCCAAGAGTGGTTCAGTAATTGTTGTGATGTTTGGTTGGAAAAAACCGACAAGAAGCTAATGATAACAAGTATGTACTTTTGGTAAATTACAAGTCCCACAGACTACTACGAGTATGAAATGTGATTACTGAATCGTTATTAAGCTGTTTCTGATAAATGTTTGCCAGTAGGACCCGTACTTTAAACAAACGAAAACATGACTGTCAGGTTCCTTGTCCAAAATAGTTGCCTCAAAATCTTACAGAAATACTTTAAATCATTTTGTAATTCATCAGCCTTGGGAAACCTTAAGGTACCTAGTAAGTATTTATTCTACTATCCAAATGATAGGGCTAATGGTAAAGCTATAATTAAGAATAATTGTTTTTCATATCACAAAGTGCCTGGCCTTCTTAATGCGGGAGCAGAGTAGTACGAAAACGTTGCTATTGCAAAAGTGTCAGGAGAAACTGACTATAATTAATAGAAAAAGTAGCTACACGCTACACGCTTTGCCAGTTATTCTACCGACAAGCAGTAGTGTGCAAGCACTACTGTGTTTCGGTTTGCAGGGCACTGTAGCTAGTGAAATTACTGGGCAATTGAGACTTTATGATTTGATCTCACAGTTTTGTAATCTTACCAGACTGTGCTGATGTCTCAGGATGACGTGCGCAGTGCAGTGTCAAGCGAAACTATATTTTAGTGTTTCAAGTGTCACTGCAACTGATATGGGCAGTCGTGTCGCTTAACATCAGGCGAGCGGCTTGGTCGTCATGTCATTTCGTAACATAAAAAAAAAAAACAAGAAACCGTTGCATAGCTAAGTTGTATTTTAATAGACTTAAGTACAGATGTGCATTAATAATGTGATTTTTAAGTGATCATTATGACTGCCTCTGTGGTATGGTGGTTGAGCAGGTCGGCCAAAAAACCCGGAGGCGGCGGGTTCGATTCCCGCGATAGGACTAGTATTTGTGCACAGAAAAAGAAAGCGCAAATACTTGTTCTAGGTCTGGGTGTTGTGGGACCGCGGTCCTCGTAACTCCCTGGGTCCCTAGATACGGGAAATCTTAGTTAGGGTCCAGGATCTATGTGCGTGATTGTTGGCTGTTATTATTATTATTATTCTGCCAGGTATGGGGTCCCTACCGACAGCTGTACTCTAGATCCACACGCGTTTCTTTATACGATCGTAAAACCCCATTTCATTTTCAATGCTGCCAGCATGTTGGGTACGCTACCTACTGGTAGTGGACTGGAGCATTTGGACTGTCTATAGGTCATCGCGACTAGTATATAGTCCAATTTTTATAGTAAGTAGTGTTTAGTAGTCGTTATATCATTGTAGTAATTAGTTGAAAGAATTTTAACATTAAAAAAAGAAAATTAATATAGATATTTCCCCCATCCAGCCGCAGCCCGACATACTGCCGTACGGTCTCAAACCGAAGAAGAAATGGGAAGTGGAGGGACCTTTGAAGCGAGCCAACTGGAAGACCATAGTGCCGCAGAAGATGTCCGAGAAGGCATTCTGGGTCAAGGTTAGTATAATCACCATTATTTTGGTCACCTCACAAGCTCGGAAAGATGAATTTGACATTCGAAATCTGAGCGCAAAAGTGCATTATAACCGCTGGCGTGGAAAGAACTTGCAAAAATCCAACATTTATATTCATTAATTTTTTATACCACTAGTCCACTGAAAATCTTTAGATATAAAATTCAAAGTCCTCAAAGTCAAGGTTAAGGTTTCCTACAGGCCGCGGGCAGAAGCTAGTGCATTATAATTTCTTCATATCACTTCGTAAATCCCTTTTTTTAAACCTAGATACAGAGTCCTAGGAGTGTCTAGGTGGTAGGACTTTTCTGCAAAATTCATCTAGTTAGGTACCACCGCTTTGCCAGTTCTTCTACCGCCAAGCAGTAGTGCGCAAGCACTATTGTGTTCCGGTTTGAAGGGTACTGTAACTAGTGATATTACTGGGAAATTGAAAGTTTATGATCAGGAGGTTGATCACAAAACTTTGATTGCAATGCAACAGGAAAAAAATCCTTACTAACTATGCACATAAACTGAGTATTGGTTGCAATCTAGTTACGTGATATCTCACAGTGTTAGTACTTTGTTGTTTGTGCGATAAATCGTTTTATCCATCTATCATTTTATAAGGAGCTTAAGTAAGTATCAAAATGTGGACAGTTGAAAGCAAAATATATTATCAATTGATGCAGGCTTTGTTTAATTTAAAGTAACAATAATAATAAAACTTCTTTACGCACGCTTGACTTGGGGAGTAAGCTGGTGAATGTGTGACGATGCGAACGGGAGTTGAGAGGGAGATATAAGTTAGTGAAGATAGAAAGAGAAAGAGTTACGTTTCGTTTATACGAAACACAACCCACCTCTCTCTCTCTTGCCCCTACAGTAATATTGCAGGGGCAAGAGAAATAGAGAGGTGGGTTGTACTGGTCCACATAGATCTTCATTGTCAACATAAGAAAGTTAAAAATTACTTAAAATTTGTATTATTATGTTGGTATATCCGGTAAAATGACAATTTACAATTGTCAAGATGGCGCCATTAACATTAAACGAAGCAAAAACAAAGTTACACCGGCCGATAGATGGAGCTAAACTAAAGAAGCTTTACTTCATTCGTGTGGTCTAAAGCACACTCGTCATTAACACAGGTACAAGAAGACAAGCTCGCGTCCCCGGATATTCTCACTGGGCTTGCGCTCAAATTCTCCAGCAAACCGATGGCTAAGAAGAACGAAGACAATGTTGATAAGTAAGTATTTAAAACTATACACTTCACACTGATTTGCCCGATAGCTCAGTTGGTAGTAATCCTGCCTTCTCAGCTGTGGGTTGTGGGTTTGATTCCCACCCAGAACAAACATTTCTGGTTTGTTCTGTGTCTGGGTGTTATATTGTATTCTATGTATGTATTTACAAAGAAAACAGTATCTAAGTATTGTATCAGTTATCTGGTTCCCAGTGTCACGCGAAACTTTACATGTTGGAGTTTCGACTGACACTGTTCTGTTATGGGCGGCCGTGTCGCTCAACATCAGGTGAACGGCTAGCTCGTCGCATCATTCGATAACATAAAAAAAAGAAAATGTGAAATGTTCACAAATGTTTATTATTATTATAAAAATATCTAACCCCCATCTAACGACATTCCAGAGCGCACACGATGAAGAAGGTTAAAGACCTGAAAGTGCTGGACAGCAAGGCGGCTCAGAACTTGAGCATCCTCCTCGGAGGATCACTCAAACACATGTCGTACGAACAGATACGCATGTGCGTACTCAAGTGTGACACCACGGTGCTGACCGGGAACGTTCTGGACCTTCTTATACAGGTGAGAACTGTGACAGAGACAAGTCTTTTTTTATTTTGGCTCCACACTTTTGTGTATTTAGCCAGTGTCATGTAATTGATAATTTCTCGAGTTAATTAATATACATATGTGTCAAGTCACAGTCCAAGTCATCAAGTCAAGTCATACTCCTAGTAAAGTGGTGGCAACTTTATCAAATGCTTCTATGTAGTTTTGGAAACAACACGAAAAGAAACGTTTCACCATCATTATACCACTTTCCCACACTCACGCCTGTAATCCAGCACTTAACGAATAAAATGCCACCAATTTTATATACTAACACTGAAATGAACACAAGTTTTGGTAAGAATACAATGCGGTGACGCGATCTTTTTCGTTTTTCTGCCAAAACTCGGACACGTGTAGAGCGACCCGGCCGATCCTATAGCAGCCGTAGTATCAGCTGCGCTAGGATCACCGGACCCTAGCCCTTCTGGCTCAGGTACCGGCACCGGTATAGGATACCAGCGTAACACAACCAGACCCCGACCGCCGGCGAGGTCGACGTACCCCCCGTAGGTTAGCTAGAACGGTCGCGACTTTCAATAGGGTCCACTCTTCCAGTGGACGTAGTCTTCTCGATCTTATCCCGGCAAATTTTGAAGGTAAAACGAATCTAAAATGCACCTTGCCATACTAATAAAAAAAACTTCGAGAAATAACAAAAGTTATTAAAGTAACTTCTTGAAGTTGAAAGTTGTTGGTTAACGTAGATCTCCATTGTCAACATAGCAAAGTTAAAAATTTGTATTATTATGTTGGTATGTCCGGTAAAATAACAATTTACAATTGTCAAGATGGCGACATTAACATTAAACAAAGTTATACCGGCCGATAGGTGGAGCTAAACTAAAGAAGTTTTACTTCAGTCGTGTGGTCTAAAGTACGTTCGTTTTTTATAAAACTTTAATTTATTCATAAAACACTATGACGCAATTTAAAACACACCCTAATTTCAGTTCATCATTAATAAAAATGTTTCGTTCACATTTAAATTATTTTGAAACTAGTTGCACCCCACGGTTTCACCCTCGGATAAAAAGTCTTTTACTTATTTGCTCATCCCATGGGAAAATTTCCCTTTTTCGGGATAAAATGTAGCCTATATGTTAATCCAGTATATAAGCTATCTTGGTACCGAATTTCATCCAAATCCATTCAGCCGTTTGAGCGTGAAAGAGTTACAAACATACACACACACAAATTTTCGCCTCTATAATTTTTATTATGGGGCAGTGGATAAAATAAAATTTAAATAAAAGCATGTTGTTTCTTTAGCGTGTATATTAGTAGTGAAGATAAACAACGAATGTTATTACAAAAATATAAACTATTATAAAAGTGCCAGTAATATCGATTACAAAAAGGCTTCTTACAACAATAATGTTAGTGTGATGTGATATTTTCTTCCAGTACCTTCCACCAGCGGATCAATTGAAGAAGTTAGCGGAGCTCAATTGCAACAGAGAAGAGTTAACGGAAGCGGAACAATTCGCGGCGTGCGTGGCGGATGTCAAGCGGCTAGTGCCTAGACTTAGGAGCCTTGCTTTTAGGGAACATTATGCGGAGATCATATCGGAGGTTAAACCGGTGAGTACAATAATAACGCCCTACGATCACATACATCCTGGACCCTAACTAGGATCCCCTTGACCCTTAAACTACGAGGACCATGGTCCCACAACATCCAGATTCAGAACGCGTATTTGCGCTTTTTTATGCACTAATCCTTGTCCTGTTGCGGGAATCGAACCCGCTGCCTCCGGGCTATGAGCCGACCTGGTCAACCACCACACCACAGAGGCTGTGGGCTGTGATAATAGGTCTTTACCTATGAAATTGCCGTATTGCAGTACAGACTTTTTCAAACAAAAAAAAGTTTTGATTGGCTATGAATTCTAAATTCAAATTAATTTTGTTTTAAAAATATGGCATTCTATTTACAATATAAGTCTTTTGTTTATTGATTAGCGTTGTATTTTCATTACATTTCAACATTTTGCCTCATAATGGATACTTTGAAATTTCGTGTAATTATGGAATATGAGTTCCGTCGTGGCACCAACGCGGCACAAACGACACGTAACATCAACGACGTTTAAGGAGAGAACTGTACAAACGAACGTACAACCCGTTATTGGTTTGCTCGGTTCCGTTCTGGGAATTTTGACTTGAAAAATGAACCTCATGGTCGTCCGGAAACTTTGGTCAACAATGATGAATTAAAGGCGATTGTGGAAGCTGATGAATCTCAATCTACAGCTGAGCTGGCAGCAGCTTTTGATGTTAGCATCAAAACAATATTGGTCCATTTGCGACAGATTGGCAAGATAAAAAAGCTTGATAGATGGGTGCCCCACGAACTTAACGATCGCCAGCGCAACGTACGCGTCGAGACTTGCCTTGCGCTGCTTAACAGGCACAGAAATGAAGGAATTTTGAACCGAATTGTTACGTGCGACGAAAAATGGATTCTTTTTGACAATCGAAAGCGCTCAGCAAGTTGGTTAGATCCTGGTTCGGTACCAAAGCAATGTGCAAAACGAAAAATGACCCCTAGAAAGGTGATGGTCACAGTTTGGTGGTCTAGTGCTGGTGTGATTCATCATAGCTTTTTACAAAACGGCAAGTGCATTACTGCAGATGTGTACATTGAAGAACTGACCACAATGATGGCGAAACTCGCACGTCTGCAACCAGCTTTGGTCAATCGGTCGTCTCCACTGCTACTTCACGACAACGCGCGACCCCATACTGCACAACAGACCGTCTCTAAGCTGCATGAGTTGGGTTTGGAAGCTCTCCCTCATCCGCCATACTCACCAGATCTTGCGCCTACCGACTATTACTTTTTTCAAAATTTGGACAACTTTTTAGCGGGAAAAAAATTCAATTCCCGAGAGGCAGTACAAAACGCCTTTAAAGAGTTTGTTGTCTCCCGTCCTGCTGATTTTTTCAAGAAGGGCATCCATAAACTGCCACAGCGTTGGCAAAGATGCATTGATTGCAGGGGTGATTACTTTGAATAAAAGAAATAAATAAGTTCGAAAAAAAAATACCTTAACTTTTTTCAAACAAAACGGCAATTTCATAGGTAAAGACCTAATATAATTCAATCAATAAATTAATTAGAATGCAGTATCACGTGAAACTTTATAATTTAGAGCTCTGAGTATCACTACAACTGCTATAAGCTGCCGTGACGCTTAATGTCAAACAATCGACATGCTCGTCACTCTGTTTAATATATTTATAATAAATGAATATAAAGTTACATAAACCTAAAATTTAAATAACGTTACATAAACCTTCTAGACTATAAAACTTAACCCTAAGAATCTCTTAAAAATCCTACCGACTGCGCCAAAATTTACAATGTCAACTTATTTGTAATAAAATCCTTTGATTTTAAAAAAAGGAAAGTCCTTATTCTATGTCAAAGTTTAATTATTATTGCAAATACGCAAATTTTGTCATTTTTACAAGTCAAAATTCTTTTTTAACAATATCTTTTCTTAATATAATAAAGAATTTGTGTTTGTATTGTGTAGACCACAAATAAATTTGTGTTGTTTTTTGCTTTTCAGGACATAGTATCTGGCACTGCGGCGTGCGAAGAGGTCAAATCTAGCGCGAAGTTCGCGAAAATATTGGAACTTTTGCTACTGTTAGGGAATTATATGAACACGGGGTCTAACAACGCAGGTGCTTACGGATTTGAAATCAGTTTTCTTACTAAAGTGAGTACTCTTCAGATTAATGCGATAATACTTACATGTACTTTAATGTAATTACATTTTTTTTTATATTAAGGGATGACGCGACGAGCTAACCGTTCGCCTGATGTTAAGCGACACGGCTGCCCATATCAGTTGCAGTGTCACTCGGAACTCTAAAGTATAGTTTCACGTGGCACTGCACTGCGTACGTCATCCTGAGACATCAACACAATCTAGTAACAAGATTACTAGACTGTGAGATCAGGTCATAAAGTCTCATTTGCCCAGTAATTTCACTAGCTACAGTGCCCTTCAAACCGGAACACAGTAGTGCTTGCGCACTACTGCTTGGCGGCAGAATAACTGGCAAAGCGGTGGTACCTACCTAGACGAACTTTGCAGAAAAGTCCTACCACCTAGTAAAAATATAATACAACCTAGTAATGAGGGACATTCATCATTACATTACATTTTAATGATGTATTATATAGTAAAACTCATTTACGCACGCTTGACTTCGGAATTAAGCTGATGAATGCGTGGCGAGGCGAACGGAAATTGATCCACGTAGATTTCCATTGAAGGGGTGAGAACAAAAAGGGTTTAACTGATTCTTTTTCACAAAATGACTTATGGGTATCGTTGGATTCAGCGTGAAATTATCTACAATAATACATTCTCAAAAAACCGAAATCTACAAACAGTTTATCTGTTACAGCTATACAGTTCGCTTATCATAAAAAACATTATTATAATTATTTTATTACATTATATTTTTACAGTAATTGTATGAATTAGTACTATATGTAGTATTTTAAAATAGAATTAAAACATTTTCATGCAATTGAAACTTACATAAACTTTTTCTATTACCTTATAAGCACTCTACATTAAAATGACGCCGTTGAAGTTTAAAGTCAATTTTCTCGAAACTATCAATTTGACAGTTAAACCCTTTTTATTCTCAACCCTTCCATTGTCAACATAACAAAGTTAGTATGTCCGGTAAAACGACAATTTGCAATTGTCAAGATGGCGACATTAACAAAGCAAAAACAAAGTTATACCACCCGATAGATGGAGCTAAACTAAAGAAGTTTTACTTCAGTCGTGTGGTCTAAAGCACACTCGATTATTTTATTATTAATTCTTTGACTTTAAAAATGTCGTAATTGATAATTCGTTTTTTTTTTCAGTTAACGGCGACAAAAGATTTGGACAACAAACAAACGTTGCTACACTACATGGTCGACACTATAGAACATAAATTCCCGGATGCATTGAGTTTTGCTGAGGAAATGCCACACGTGGACAGGTAAATGGGAATTAAACACCGTAATTATCAATTATCCCGATAGTTGAGTCGGTAGTAACCCTGCCTTCTGAACTGTAGGCTGTGGGTTCGATCCCCACCTAGAACAAACATTTGTGTGATTAACATCGTTGTTTGTTCTGTGTCCGGGTGTTATATTGTATTCTATGTATGTATTTACAAACAAAAAGTATCTAAGTATTGTATCAGTTATCTGGTTCTCATAATACAAGCTTTGCTTAGTTTGGGGCTAGATGGCGCTGTGTGAAATGTCCACACATATTATTATATTATTACACTAATATACTACTAATATTATAAAAGCGAAAGTTTGTATGTGTGTATGTTACTCCTTCACGCTCAAACGGCTGAATGGATTTGGATGAAATTGGGTACCAAGATAGCTTATGTACTGGTTAAACATATATGCTACATTTTATCCCGGAAATGTGAATTTTTCCCGTTGGATGAGCTCATAATTAAAATATTTTTATCCGCGGGTGAAACCGCGGGGCGCAAGTAGTTATAATTATTTCATCCCAAGTCGAGGCTCGCACCCCAGGGGAGCCCTTAAGCCAGTTGCCTCCCACTTTTGACGGCAAAGGTCCCGACCGTTAAAAAACGGTTTCACGTACCTTCCGAAGTACGGTAGCGCTTAAATGTCATAAAAATCGCTTAATATCTACCCAGGTTTTTTTGGCGGGAATGCGAAAAAGATTGCGTCGCCGCATTGTATTATTTTCCAAAACTTGTGTAATTTTCAGTGTTAGTGCATAAAATTGGTGGCATTCTATTCGTTAAGTACTGGATTACAGGCGTGAGTGTGGAAAATGGTATAATGATGGTGAAACGTGTCTTTTCGTGTTGTTTCCAAAACTCCATAGAAGCTTCTGGTAAAGTTGCCACCACTTTATTAGGAGTACGACTTTGACTAGACTATGACTTGACTATGACTTGACTTGATGACTTCGACTGTGACTTCACACATATTTGCGTGAAATATCATTAACTTGATAAATTATTAATTACTTGACACTGGCTAAATACACAATAGTGTGGAGCCAAAACATAAAAAAAAAATATCTACCCACAGGTAGGTATCACTACCGACGAAAGAGTCCTGATTCCCACAGCACGGGTTTCGAGCCTAATGTGAGAGCCAGATGTTCTAATCTCCACCATTATGTAATTTTGCCTTTTGTCAAATAAATAATAAATAAATATGTGTGGACATCTCACACAACGCCATCTAGTCTCAAACTAAGCAAAGCTTGTGCTATGGGAACCAGATAACTGATACAATACTTAGATACTTTTTGTTTGTAAATACATAGAATACAATATAACACCCAATGTTTTTTCATTTTCATTTTTTTTTTTCACAGGGCAGCTCGCGTGTCAATGGAGAATCTACAGAAATCTCTGAAGAAAATGGACAACGATATACGATCGTTGGAAACGGATCTAAACAATTCAAGAGTGCCGCAAGCGCCTGACGACTTGTTCCACGAAACTATGAGCGTATCCTTTACAAGTACAAAATCTAAACATACAATTCAAAGTCCTGACTGACTGACTTATATATCAGTACACCGCCTAAACCGCGGGTCCTAGAGACTTGAAATTTGGAAGGTGTGTTCTTTGTAAAGTGTAGGTATCCACTTAAAAAGTGTTTTTTTGAAATTCCACCCCTAAGAGGGTAAAATAGGTGGTTGAATTGTCTATGAACATTTTTGTTTGTTTCCTATAACGTGGGCGAAGCTGCGGGCATAAACTAGTAACTGTATAAGATCTTATCCTAATTCAATCAATGATGTGAGTTTTTTTTTGACAGTCTGTGATGTGGTGGTTGAACGTTCGGCTCATAATTTGGAGGCGGCTGGTTCGATTCCCGCGACAGGACAATTATTTGTGCACAGAAAAATGGTCACATACTTGTTCTGAGTCTGGGTTTTGTGGGACTATGGTCTTCATACTCGTATGGGTCCCTAGACACAGGGAATCTTAGTAAGGGTCTAGAATGTATGTATGTAATCGTTGGGCGTTATTATTATTATCGTATATATCAATAATAAAAGAGTGTACAGTTTTGACGGGAAAACGAAAAGTTATTTTCAGTGTTAGTGCATAAAATTGGTGTCGTTTTATTCGTTAAGTGCTGGATTACAGGCGTGAGTGTGGGAAAGTGGTATAATGATGGTGAAACGTTTCTTTTCGTGTTGTTTCCAAAACTCCATAAAAGCTTTTGGTAAAGTTGCCACCACTTTACTTAGAGTATAACTTGACTTGATAACTTGATATCCGCGTGAAATATCATTAACTTGATAAATTATCAATTACTTGACACTGACTTAACACAAAGCTTTAGCTTTGCTTAGTTTGGGGCTAGATGCCGTTGCCTTCTCGCCCCGGTACGGGGGACGAGGGCTCACGGGGGGGTTTTAGTGGGTTCGAGTCCCACATACCCCCTGCCACCACCCCCGTGGTGGCAGGGAAGTGCGAGGGCATTTCCCCCCTCAAAAAAAAAAGGTAAACACATATTATTATTATTCATTTATTTATTTACAATATTAAATTTAAGTTTTTTACAATATTTCTATAAAAGTAACATTACAAAAATTCAATAAAAAACCTAAACCTAGTGTGCCGCCAGCAGCGGGGCAAGGCCCAAGCTCCCGGTGACAATACGTGCCGTGTCAAGGAGTACTGCCTTCTGAATCTGACCCTTGATCCAACCGTCTAACGAGAGCCTCTCGAGGTGTTGGTCGAGGCTCTTCGCTATAAGGCCTTTCGCCGAAACAACTATCGGAACAATGCTCGTTGAGTCAACACTCCACATGGCGGTTACCTCGTGAGCTAAGTCAAGGTACTTGCTGAGTTTGTCCTTCTCAGCTTTCACGAGGTTCTCGTCATGTGGTTATTATTATTATTATTATAATTATTATTACAAAAAAGTGAGAAGCCAAAACAAAAACAAAAAACATTCCTTAACCTACCCTTCAGTCGTTTGCAATAGAAGCGCGGTCGCAGTGCGACCTGCTGCACTCGATGCACAAGAAGATGGAGGCGCTGTACACGGAACTGGCGGAGTATTTTGTATTCGACGCCAGGAAGTACACTCTCGACGAGTTCTTTAACGATATCAAGACATTTAAGGATTCTTTTATGGTAAGAAAGAAAGAAAGACATTTATTCAGGACATCACACAACATTTACATTATAGGAGAATCTATTCATATAAAATTCAAAGTCCTGACTGACTGACTTATATATCAACGCACAGCCTAAACCACTTGGATTTGGATGAAATTCGGTACCAAGATAGCTTATACACTGGATTAACATTTAAGCTACATTTTATCCCGGAAAAGTGAAATTTTCGGTGGACATGAGCAAATAATTAAAATACTTTTTATCCGCGGATGAAACCGCGGGGCGCAACTTGTAAAATACAACGCTGTTGGATTATCGAAATAAATAAAAAATGTTTATACGTTCACACTAGCTTCTGCCCGCAACATCGCCCGCGTGGCCTATAAGAAACGAAGAAGAAAATTTTTCATAGATAACTCAACCACTCATTTCACCTTCTTGGGGGTGGAATTTCAAAAAACCCTTCCTTAGTGGATACTTACACTTTACAAAGAACACACCCTCCAAATTTCAAGTCTCTAGGAGTAGCGGTTTAGGCTGTGCGTTGATATATAAGTCAGTCAGGACTTTGAATTTTATATGTACAGATAAAAATAAAATGTACATAATTATACATCTACAAATATTATGTAACGATAGTGGTTTGTATGGATAATGGCAAGGACGACCTTAGTTGTGAGATTTAGTTTCTCCCCAAATATATTGTATCATATATTTTCTTTAAGGCGGCGTACCAAGAAAACGTGGTCGCGCGTGAAACGGAAGAGCGAGCGAAACGGGCGAAAGAAGCGAGAGCGGCCGCCGAGAAAGAGAGGAAAGATCGACAGCACAGATACAAGCAGTTTGTTGATATGGAGAGCGCGCAGGATGGCGTTATGGACAGGTTAGTATCAAACATAATTTTCGTCTCAAAGGACCATATTTTGGGCTCGAAGGACCATATACTTGCCGTAAAAAATTGTTACTGAACGCTCTTTTTCAAACGACTTTTTTTTTATGCTACTGAGTGATGTGACGAGCTAGTCGTTCACCTGATGTTAAGCGCCACGGCCGCCCATAACAGAACAGTGACATTCGGAACCCCAAAAGAGAGTTACGTGTGACACTGCACTACGCACATCATCCTGAGACATCAGCACAGTCTGGTAATAAGATTACTCGGCTGTGAGATCAGGTCATAAAGTCTCAATTGCCCAGTAATTTCACTAGCTACAGTGCCCTTCAAACCGGAACACAGTAGTGCTTGCACACTACTGCTTGGCGGCAGAATAACTGGCAAAGCGGTGGTACCTACCTAGACGAACTTTGCAACAAAGTACTACCACCTAGTATGGTACCTACTAGGTGGGTACACCTACCTACCTTATCAATAAATGAAGAGATTCTCAATTCGGGTTATGCCCGGTATGCCACACTTCCGCTATGCCACAGTTGAATTAATCAAAAAGTTACCTACCGAAAATGCCCGCTATGACACGATATATTTTCTTGGACAGTCAAAACAATAATTTTGACTGGCCCGATAGCTCAGTTGGTAGGAACCCTGCCTTCTGAACTGTGGGTTGTGGGTTCGATTCCCACCCAGGACAAACATTTGTGTGATGAACATCGATGTTTGTTCTATGTCTGGGTGTTATATTGTATTCTATGTATGTATTTACAAACAAAAAGTATCTAAGCTTTGCTTAGTTTGGGGCTAGATGGCGTTGTGTGAGGTGTCCACACATGTTATTATTATTATAATAAGTGTTATGAGTAAACGAAGTAAGTACATCAGCAGACTCGGATTCAAATATTTATATGTACGTTATTTTGAGTCTGATTATGATTTTCAAGTTAATCTGTGATTTTTATATGTGATTAAAATTATTTTGTTAAATCTAGTAAAATTATAATGTAGGTTTAGTATACTAAAAGTAGAACAAATTGGCTGAAAATATAATTTTAGCAATTTAAGTATAATTTCCAATTTCACTTGTGAACAAATATTTTTCTTTGTGTTTGTGTTGTTAATTTTAATGTAGACTGTGTTAGCGAATAAGTGTGAAACAAATCTGTTGAAACGGTGATTTTATTAATTTAGGTCTGATTTATTTTTTACATCATATTTTTTTGTGTTTTTAGTTGTATATTATTTATCATTCTATCATATTTTAATTTTTTTTTTATAATGTGAGTAGCAGGTTGTATTTTATATATTTTTTGTAAGTATATGTATTTATATTATTGTATAAGATAAGATAGTATTGACATCAAAAATTAAAAACACTTTTTACTTTAACTGTACCCTCTTTTGTTCTGTGTAAGCCTTAGTGAATCGTGTCATAGCGGGCATTTTCGGTAGGTAACTTTTTGATTGATTCGACTGTGGCATAGCGGAAGTGTGGCATACCGGGCATAACCCCTCAATTCGACTGTATTTTTTTTGTGTTTGTTACTTCAGAATTTACGACAGGGTGAACTGATTTTTATAATTAATTTTCTATTTGGAAGCTGGTGCTTGCCGTGTGATCCCATTTCAATTTGGTCCATTGCTGACAATGGCATTAATGTGAAAACCATACAAGTATGAAGCCGGTTTTTCACGCCTTGCCTTTGTTCAATATTCTATGGGTTTTTGTATGAACTCGAGATCATAAATCACAATAGTTTGTATTGGACAACGCTTGTCAGGTTAACTTGTTTTATATTCTTAAAATATTATTTACTAACGGGATATTTATTTATCACTAGTTGCGCTCCGCGGTTTCACCCGCGGATAAAAAGTATTTCAATTATTTACTTACCCCACGGGAAAATTTCACTTTTCCGGGATAAAATGTAGCCTATATGTTAATCTAGTGTATAAGCTATCTTGGTACCGAATTTCATCCAAATCAATTCAGCCGTTTGAGCGTGAAGGAGTAACAAACATACACACAAACACACATACAAACTTTCGCCTTTATAATATTATAGTGATGTAATTTTTTTGATTTGATAATTTGCCGAATTGCAAATTAACGATTATTAATTCCGCTTTATAGTTTGACGAACTTGCGATAGGGGTTACTCGCACCCCCCCCGTCAAATTTTCTTACATAAATTAATAATAATATATAATAATATAATAAATATTTTTGTCCGCAGTTTAATGGAGGCGCTATCAAGTGGATCAGCGTTCAGTAGAGAACGACCGCGGAAAAAGGCGAATCCGAGGGTCGCTGGAGGTAAGAATCATTTGACAAATTTTTAACATGAACGGAATTTGAACCCTATTCCATCCGTACCTAAAGCCTAAACGAATCAATCGATTAAAAAAAAAAGTAAAAGTAAGAATCTTTCTTGACTCAAGTAAGAATCATTTGAAAACAAAACAAACAAACACTACAGTTGCCGGTTTTATTTAGCTATGTAACCCTAAAAATTAAAACGGTTTCAAGGTTGTAGGAATAGTGCTAACAATTTCTTTAGGGCATTTTCTGTATATTAAAACACAACTTTTCATTTAGTGACGTTTATAATAATGTACAATATTTTGTTATCTGTGCAATTAGAAATAATTCATTTCAAATCAGCTATATAGGCTATATATAGACAGCCTCTTTGGTGTGGTGGTAGAACAGGTCAGCTCATAACCCGAAGGCATTTTGGGTTCGATTCCCGCGACATGACAAGTATTTGTGTACAGAAAGAAAAAGCGCAAGTACTTGCTCTGTTTCTGGGTGTCGTGACCAAAATTACAAATTGCTTAATGTCACACATAGCTTGTCTAGCATATTAAAATAACTGAGTTTAAAAAAGCAGTCCTCTTCCCCACTACTGGTGCAAGCAATCCGGCACAATGCAGAACAGAAAACTCCGATCCGTAGCTTCGTTTATAACTGTAAAGAAGAAGCAAAAATAAACTTTACAGTGATATCTATTCTCTTTTTTGTAGTTTAACAGTTTAGATTAATTTTACTGTGAAGGAATTTCGTTCATGAGCTGGATTTGAAAGTCAACATGGCGACATTAACATTGAAAGTCAAGATGGCGACATTAACATTGAAAGTCAAGATGGCGACATTAACATTGAAAGTCAAGATGGCGACATTAACATTGAACAAAGCAAAAACAAAGTTACACCGGCCGATAGATGGAGAAGTTTTACTTCAGTCGTGTACAAAGCACATTCGTTTTTTTTTGTTAGATCGGTTACTTGTTTATTCGGGAGACTTTACATTTAGTGATATATAGAAATAACTTTGATCAAGTTGTTGTCATTTTTCAAATAACCCTTTGAAGTAGTCGAACGTACAGAAATCAGGCTCCAGTATGGACATTGCACCGTTGGACCGACCCATATTATCATTCATACCCATTATCATTTTTTCACGCACACATTCACGGTACTCACTAGTAGAGGACTATGCGGACGAGGATGGACTAGTCAATGCAATACTGCACCGTATTGAAGGTATGATTTATGCTAGAGTGCGGCAAGATTGCTATTTACAATTTTGACAATTATTTTCTAAAAGACTGTTTTGTAGTAGTAGTTATTGATTTTGATTCAAAACTTTATTTTTAGATAATTTGATGATATAAAAGTTGATTAGATGTTGCTTGTACTTTTTTATGGCACACACTCACACACACACAACACGCACATGCACACGCACACTAGATTTCTAGACTGAGATTAGATTAAAGTCTCGTTTGCCCAATAATTTCACTAGCTATAACGCTCTCCAAACGACTGTTTACTACTGCTTGGTGGCAGAATAATTGGCAAAGCGATGGTACCTAGTGATGTAATGTTGGCGGTTCTATCGGAACCGAATTCGGAGTCGGAGGTTTCTAATTGGTTTTTCGGAGTCGGAGGCGGAAGAATGACGTGCTAGTTAAAGGCAGGTGTAACAAAGTCGGGGGCGAGTTGGCTGGACTGCAGTCGCGACCCCTTCTCGCCCCGGTACGGCGGACGAGGGCTCACGGGGGGGTTTTAGTGGGTTCGAGTCCCACCCCCCACCCCCGTGGTGGCAGGGAAGTGCGAGGGCATTTAAAAAAAAAGGTGTAGCAAAGTAAAATATTACAAATATTAAGCGTCTTTAATTTCTAAGTTCTTAGTAAATCATTACTACCGCCGTGCTTCAACCTCCGATGTATCCTCCGGTTTGAATGTATCTGAACCGAAGTCGAAGGTATCAATTGGAAGTTCCGAATTTGGGAATTGTAACCGAAGCATTGTAACATCTCCGGTGTCTACCTAGACGAACTTTGCAGAAAAGCTCTTAATTCATATATTCAATAACAATTTTTACATTGTGTTTGAAATTCCTACAACCCTGGTACTCTACCACCTAGTATATAATATAATATATGTGGACATCTCACACAACGCCATCTAGTCCCAAACTAAGCAAAGCTTGTATTATGGGAACCAGATAACTGATACAATTACTTAGATAATTTTTGTTTGTAAATACATACAATACAATATGACACCCAGACACAGAACAAACACCTATGTTCATCACACAAATGTTTGTCCTGGGTGGGAATCGACCCACAACCCACAGTTCAGATGGCAGGGTTACTACCAACTGAGCTATCGGGCCAGTCAAGATGTAGGAATAATGTATGTAATGTGAAGGCAGGAGAAAATAAATGAGTTTATGCATGACACTCGGTAGTCGCAATTCGCTCCCTCGTCTCTCATAGTTTACAGCCAATGTGTAACCGCATAACAGATGGTGTCGCCGCGTGGCGATGCGGTCGACTGCAGCTCAAACCGCATCGGACTGCGCCTACACTACAGAGCTACACACAACTGCACACACAGTACATATAAACGCAGGCCTGTTTGATGATAGTGCGCGATATTAGACCAGCGGATGTGACTGTTAACCTTTTTGAACGCAACAGCATCTGAAATAAAACTTCTTTACGCACGCTTGACTTGGGGAGTAAGCTGATGGCGCGAACGAAAGTTGAAAGTTGTTGGGTAACGTAGATCTCCATTGTCAACATAACAAAGTTATTTTTATTATTATTATGTTGTTATGTCCGGTAAAATGATAATTTATATTTGTCAAGATAGAGTTTTGGCGGGAAAGCGAAAAAGATTGCGTCACCGCATTGTATTATTTTCTAAAACTTATGTTATTTTCAGTGTTAGTGCATAAAATTGGTGGCATTTTATTCGTTAAGTGCTGGATTACAGGCGTGAGTGTGGGAAAGTGGTATAATGATGGTGAAACGTTTCTTTTCGTGTTGTTTCCAAAACTCCATAGAAGCTTCAAGTAAAGTTGCCACCACTTTACTAGGAGTATGACTTTGACTAGACTGACTTGACTATGACTTGACTTGATGCCTTCGACTGTGACTTGACACATATTTCCGTGAAATATCATTAACTTGATAAATTATTCATTATTTGACACTGGCTAAATACACAATAGTGTGGAGCCAAAACAAAAAAAATTGTCAAGATGGCGACATTAACCTTAAACAAAGTTATACCGGCCGATAGATGGAGCTAAACTAAAGAAGTTTTACTTCAGTCGTGTGGTCTAAAACATACTCATTTTTTAAAGCAACTTATAAATGCATTAATAATTCTAAATATTTCTCCCTTTTTATGTTTTAAACGTATATACTATGAGCCTTTTTTGTAATATCTTACTACTTAATAACGGCTAAACTCACGTCAATTATAAGTCAAAATTACTCCGACCAGGCTTCGGACATATTCGATGTCCTTCTTCTGGGAGTTGATAACGCAAGCCGCGGCGGCTTTCGCAAGCGTCACCACGTAACGTTTTAATTGACGTGAGTTTAGCCGTTGTTTATTTTACAAAATGTGTCATACTCACGATAATTTTCAAACTAAATCTATGAGTCTTAATTTTGAACATTGAATAAACTTTATCTATGCTTAAACGTTCTTTCACGAGCGACGAGACAAGGCATTTTAAGCGTTGCTTTAGTTAAGCCTCTAAGGTCCGTATTACAGAACGATGCTCAATCATCGATCGGTGCTCAAGCAGAGATTTCTTTCATAAAGTGATCAATTAGTGAATGAAATCTCTGTTTCAGCACCGATCGATGACTGAGCATCGTTCTATAATACGGACCTTATAGTGTCTTTAAATTCGTTATTTACGCTTTCGTTGTTGTGTGAGTGTATATTTGTGTTGATGTAATTATACAATATTATCAATATTTGCCTATTAGTCTATGCGTGTTCCTATAGGTAATGAGAGGCAAGTGGTGACCATAAATAATATTAAATTGTTTTAACACATAATAGCTTTATTATTGATTTATAGGTATGTATGTACTTAACACAAGTTGATGTAAAGAATGCAAACTGACGACTGAGGCGTCGTCGTCGTAATATTATTACAATGACAAATATGGAAATGGAATTTGTAGGCACAAATACAATACAAAATTATATGTAATTCGAGAACATGTATCATCCACCAACCTGCACTTGGCCAGTGAGAGAAGACCCGGCCCCAGCAGTGGGAACGTATTGGACTGATGATGAATGGTTAATAGGAAATAGTAAATAAATATTTGTACATATTTCACACAACGCCATCTAGCCCCGAACTAAGCAAAGCTTGTACTATGGGAACCAGATAACTGATACAATACTTTTTGGTGTAAATACATACATAGAATACAATATAACACCCAGACACAGAACAAACATCGATGTTCATCACAAAAATGTTTGTCCTGGGTGGGAATCAAACCAACAGCCCACAGTTCAGAAGGCAGGGATACTACCAACTGAGCTATCGGCCCAGTCAAAGTCAAGTTTGACAACTCTTCTCAGAAAAAGCGCGACCGAGTTTTAACGGGAAAACGAAAAAGATCGCTTCACTGCATCCTATTCCTTTCCAAAACTTGTGTTATTTTCAGTGTTGTGCATAAAATTGGTGGCATTTTATTCGTTGAGTAGTGAATTATAGGCATGAGTGTGGGAAAGTGGTATAATTATGTTGAAACGTTTCTTTTCGTGTTATTTCCAAACCTCAGTAGCTTCTAGTAAAGTTTCCACCACTTTACTAAGAGTATGACTTAGACTAGACTATGACTTGACTTGATGACTTGGATTGGACACATGCGTGATATATCATTAAATTGAGAAATTATCAATTACTTGACACTGACTAAAGCGTGGAGCCAACTCACCAAAAAAAAAACTTCCCAAGCTGTCAAGCTTCAGTGCAGGCGGGAATTCAATTCCTGGACATAAGGTTGTTTAATTTGACCAAAATTGTTTTAAATGTCTGTAAATTATAGAATTTCCATAATATTATAGAAACTGACGTGAGTAGTACTCATAACTACAACTATTAGCGCCTATATAGCGCCGAGCCGCCCGCGCCGCCGCAGGTACTCCTTGACGATGGGCATCCCATATTGCCCGAACACCGGTCGAGTTATTCGACTGTATCTCGTGAGTTTTAGCCGTGTAATAGTTGTAGTTATGGAATTTCCATCAACATTTATCTTTATCATCACTATAAAGTTGTGACACGTAAATTTATTATAAGTTAACCTAGTGCGTTTGTTTCCTAGCTGAGAGGAGAGCACAGTTAAGCCGCTCCAGATCCCGATCTGGCCTCACGGGACCTATCACGACGAGGGAACTAGCTAAGTAAGTTACTTTTTTGATTCGTTTTTATTTATTTTTTATGTCCCGGAATGACTCTTTTTTATATTATTGAATGATGCGACGAACTTGTCTTTTACCTGGTATACATTTATTTATTTATTATGAAACACCAACAGTATAATAGGTCTTTACCTATGAAATTGTCGTATTGCAGTAGAGACTTTTTCAAACAAAAAAAAGTTTTGATTGGCTATGAATTAGGGACCGGGATCTATTTATGTGATCGATTTTTTTTTTATGTTAAGGAATGACGTGACAAGCTAGCCGTTCGCCTGATGTTAAACGACACGGCTGCCCATATCAGCTGCAGTGTCACTCGGAACTCTAAAGTATAGAGGTTCGCGTGACACTGCACTGCGCACGTCATCCAGAGACATCAGCACAATCTAGTAATAAGATTACTAAACTGTGAGATCAGATCATAAAGTCTCATTTGCCCAGTAATTTCACTAGCTACAGTGCCCTTCAAACCGGAACACAGCAGTGCTTGCGCACTACTGCTTGGCGGCAGAATAACTGGCAAAGCGGTGGTACCTACCTAGACGAACTTTGCAGTAAAGTCCTACCACCTAGATCGTTGGGCGTTATTATGTTATTTATATTTATATAATATATATTTAATATTATCCATAGTAGATCTTAAACTAATACATTGGTATTAAGCGACACGGCCGCCCATAACGGAACAGTGTCACTCGGAACCCCAAAACATAGAGTTTCGAGCGACACCATTGCGCACATCATCCTGAGACATCAGCACAGTCTGGGAAGATTACTCGACTGTGAGTCACGATCATAACGTCTCAATTGCCAAGTAATTTCACTAGCTACAGTGCCCTTCAAACCGGAACACAGTAGTGCTTGCGCACTACTGCTTGGCGGCAGAACAGAACAGTACAAATATTTATTATAATATTAATATATTATTTTTGTATATTATATATATGATTATGTGTACTTTTTTTTCCAGTGAGCTGTTGGCGGCGTGATCGCGGCTCATGTCAAGTGATATTAGAAACTTAGCTCATTATTGTATTATATATAGCGGGTTTTATTTTACAATCTGTGCTGGTTCATTTAAATAAAAGTATCTGGTTAACGGAACCATTGCAGGAAGTTAATAACTGTGGTGCGGTGGTTGAGCAGGTCGGCTCATAGCCCAGAGGCGGCGGGTTCGATTCCCTCAGGACAAGTATTTGTGCACAGAAAAAAAGCGCAAATACTTGTTCTGAGTCTGGGTGTTCTGGGACTATGGTCCTCGTAGTTCCTGGGTCCCTAGACGCAGGGAATCCTAGTTAGGGTCCAGGATCTATGTATGTGATCTTTGAGCGTTATTTAATAACTATTATTATAACTGAAATATCTAAAATTCTTTCTGTATTTTTTTTTAATTGAGTATAATGTATAAAACCATTCTGGTTCATTCTGGACCATGGTCCTCGTAGTTCCTGGGTCCCTAGACACAGGGTATCCTAGTTGGGGTCTAGGATCTATGTATGTGATCGTTGGGCGTTATTATTATTATTTATTCAGACAGATATTTAACAATCAGCTTGTACATTTGTTATACGGTTATTCGCACGACAATGGTGCGCTTTTTACTGTTTATTATTATGCAAATTAACGGCATCCGTAAACTTGGTGAATACATAAAAGAAATCTATCGTATGTAATAGATTTAGTTAGTTACTCGAGAATATTTATTCAAGAACAAATTATAAGATTTTAAACAGCAAAACTGAAATAAAATTAAAAACTATGCATTAGCAAAACTTAATCTAAGAAGCCGCTACCAGTAGGCAATGTGCCCAAAATGCTGGCGGCATTGCCCCGTTGAATGGCAATGCTTAGTAGAAACCAGCAATTAGGTCACGAATGTGAACGTTCAAAAATTTTTAATCAGCAGTTTGTTAATATTCTTGCACTGATTTCAAAAATTTTGCTCGAATCAATACAAAGTTTTGTATTTTAAAATAACATAGTTTAAACTATCATGGAACAAATAGTAGTAAATTTTATCTTATTCTGTGTATTTCTTCGTCTATACATATAAAATTCAAAGTCCTGACTGACTTATATATCAACGCACAGCCTAAACCGCTGGTCCTAGAGACATGAAATTTGGAGGGTGTGTTCTTTGTAAAGTGTAGGTATCTACTACGAAAGGGATTTTCGAAATTCCACCCCTAAGAGGCGGATGAGTGGTTGAATTATTTTCGCATAGTCCACGCGGGCGAATCCGCGGGCAGAAGCTAGTTTTAACTAAGTTTCGATACTCCTATCGCCATTTTATTGATTATCTTGGAGTTAGTGAAAGCGTCTACGCTGTTCCCCTGGTGTATTGGCATTCCTGTCCTATTTGTTCCATGAAACTATTGTAACTTTCTTTTATTTTATTATTTTAATTTTGGCAACGTTTTACTTTTGTGCGACATGTTTAAACGATGGTCCATAAACAGCGCTTAAAAATGTTAGGTTTTATATCATTGGCGTAGCTAAACGAGGCAGTACTCTGGGGCCCCAAGCTCAAGGGGCCCCTTGGACTCTGACTTACGAACTATAAATAATACTAGTGAAAATTCCTTCCACATTCGGATTATAAATATATATATCGACCTACGTTGAATTCGGAACACTACGAATACGGAAAAATCGATTTTTAATACTTTCGTTGGGGCCTTAGTTTATTTTTAATAGTTTCGTTGGGGCCTTAGTTTATTTTTAATAGTTTCGTTGGGCCTTAGTTTATTTATAATAGTTTCGTTGGGGCCTTAGTTTATTTTTAATAGTTTCGTTGGGGCCTTAGTTTATTTTTTTTCCCCTTGGCCTTTGGTTACGTAGCTACGTCACTGTATATGATGTAACTTTATAAAACCAGAAAAATGATTTTTCACTCAAAAATAAATAAAAAACATCAGAAACACAATAGTAACCCTAAAAGGAAATGTAAGGTAATTAAAGTATTGTTTTCAGATCATCCTGTATGTATTAGTTTTTAAGTTTAATTAAAATATACATTTAATATTAGGTCTTTACCTATGAAATTGCCGTTTTGTTTGAAAAAAGTTAAAGTATTTTTTTTTTTCGAACTTATTTATTTCTTTTATTCAAAGTAATCACCCCTGCAATCAATGCATCTTTGCCAATGCTGTGGCAGTTTATGGATGCCCTTCTTGAAAAAATCAGCAGGACGGGAGACAACAAACTCTTCAAAGGCGTTTTATACTGCCTCTCGGGAATTGAATTTTTTTCCCGCTAAAAAGCTGTCCAAATTTTGGAAAAAGTAATAGTCAGTAGGCGCAAGATCTGGTGAGTATGGCGGATGAGGGAGAGCTTCCAAACCCAACTCATGCAGTTTAGAGACGGTCTGTTGTGCAGTATGGGGTCGCGCGTTGTCGTGAAGTAGCAGTGGAGACGACCGATTGTCCAAAGCTGGTTGCAGACGTGCGAGTTTCGCCATCATTGTGGTCAGTTCTTCAATGTACACATCTGCAGTAATGCTCTCGCCGTTTTGTAAAAAGCTATGATGAATCACACCAGCACTAGACCACCAAACTGTGACCATCACCTTTCTAGGGGTCATTTTTCGTTTTGCACATTGCTTTGGTACCGAACCAGGATCTAACCAACTTGCTGAGCGCTTTCGATTGTCAAAAAGAATCCATTTTTCGTCGCACGTAACAATTCGGTTCAGAATTCCTTCATTTCTGTGCCTGTTAAGCAGCGCAAGGCAAGTCTCGACGCGTACGTTGCGCTGGCGATCGTTAAGTTCGTGGGGCACCCATCTATCAAGCTTTTTTATCTTGCCAATCTGTCGCAAATGGACCAATATTGTTTTGATGCTAACATCAAAAGCTGCTGCCAGCTCAGCTGTAGATTGAGATTCATCAGCTTCCACAATCGCCTTTAATTCATCATTGTTGACCAAAGTTTCCGGACGACCACGGGGTTCATTTTTCAAGTCAAAATTCCCAGAACGGAACCGAGCAAACCAATAACGGGTTGTACGTTCGTTTGTACAGTTCTCTCCGTAAACGTCGTTGATGTTACGTGTCGTTTGTGCCACGTTGGTGCCACGACGGAACTCATATTCCATAATTACACGAAATTTCAAAGTATCCATTATGAGGAAAAATGTTGAAATGTAATGAAAATACAAAGCTAATCAATAAACAAAAGACTTATATTGTAAATAGAATGTCATATTTTTAAAACGAAATTAATTTGAATTTAGAATTCATAGCCAATCAAAACTTTTTTTTGTTTGAAAAAGTCTGTACTGCAATACGGCAATTTCATAGGTAAAGACCTATTATTTTAAAAAACTTGTAAAGACATAGCAATATGGTAATGATAAGATTTTTTAAAATGAAATTATTACTGTTAATAATTATTACCCCTGCAGCGTGAAGCAAATCTATATGTATATAGGATGACGGGTTGTGCGTAGGTTGCAACCTATATAACTATAGGCCTTCAGCATGTCCACACCGCGCCGTGTCTGGAACAAGAATGATCCGTAGTACACCGAGCGATCTCTTATATAGCCAGATGGGTGGGGCAGCGACGACAGTTGCCGGTGTTGCCACTGTAATAAATTTAAATGCTGCCACAGGATAAATTACGGTACTGCCCGCTGCGCATAGAGTTTATAACTGGACGTAGCCGCCGTCAGATACCTGTTTAAAATAGTTGTTAAACAATTTTTTGTGATTATTATTTTAAAGAACCAAATTATCACACATCAACAGCTGAAGAATAAGAAGAAAAAGAAACATAACTTTTTTGCTTCACGCTGCAAAAAAAAAAAAACAACTATACAACCTTCCATTAGTTAAACATAGTATTGTGTATATATAACGCCTTTTTATATAAATAAATAAAATTAATTTAGCTTCGTATAGCAAACGCTGTGATGGTATAAATGTAGAGTTTATACGTTCATACATCTATACATATAAAATTCAAAGTCCTGACTGACTTATATATCAACGCACAGCCTAAACCGCTGCTCCTAGAGACTTGAAATTTGGAGGGTGTGTTCTTTTTAAAGTGTAGGTATCCACTAAGAAAAATATTTACGAAAATCCACCCCTAAGTGGGTGAAAAGGGTGGTTGAATTATCTATGAAATTTTCTTCTCTGGATCAATTGACTCGTAAATATATACACAACATGTTTTTCAATCGAAATTATGAGATACGTGTATCACAGTTTTCCCAGAAACTTACTCTACAGAGGCAAAAAGGGCTTCAAAAATCCTACACTGATATAACTATGAACAAATAAGTATTTTTTTGTTTTTGTTTTGGCGCCACACTTTTGTGTATTTAGCCAGTGTCAATTAATTGATAATTTATCAAGTTAATGATATTTCACGTAAATATATGTCAAGTCACAGTCGAAGTCATAGTCTAGTCAAAGTCATACTCCTAGTAAAGTGGTGGCAACTTTACTAGAAGCTTCTATGGAGTATTGGAAACAACATGAAAAGAAACGTTTTACCATCATTATACCAATTTCCCACACTCACGCCTGTAATCCAGCACTTAACGAATAAAATGCTACCAATTTTAAGCCATAACACTGAAAATAACACAAGTTTTGGAAAATAATCTAATGTGATCTTTTTCGTTTTCCCGCCGATACTCCCAATAAGTATTTTGCAAGTTATAAGTAATTACATCTAATAAACGCGTATATTTGAGAATACTGCATCCAGTTTCTGGTTGTCTCTTAATTAGATCTTTCACACACGCTTTGAGTACTGTTTAAACCATACTACTCACATCTAAGAGTTTCATATTATTGCACTGTTTAGGATATTGTCAGATTGTGTAATATATCGAGAGAGAGTAGGAGCGTTTATAATGTTTGTTTCGGCAGAAAAATATGTCATTCGTTTCCTATAGGCCACGCGGGCAAAGCCGCGGACAGAAGCAAGTAACTTATAACGCTCATAGTAAATCAAGACTAACTAACGTTGCTAACCGAACGGTAAAGTTAAGCAACTTTCGCTGCGGTGAAGTAGACTACAAAAAGTTGTTGTAGTTGTTGGAAGAATCCAAAATGTATTTTGATATGGAATCCAAAGCGTAATGAATGATTCTGATGTAGAAACCAAAGCGTAATAAAGGATTCTACAGTAGACCCCCCCAAGGATTCTACAGTAGACTACAAAACTTGACGAAGCGACTTGTCACGCTGCGTCCATTGTTATAGTCGTTGGAAGAATCCAAAACGTAATGAAAGATTCTGAAGTAGAATCCAAAGCGTTATAAAAGATTCTACAGTAGACCCCCAAAGGATTCTACAGTAGACTAAAAAACTTTAAGAAGCGACTCGTCACGCTTCGTCTAATGTTGTTGTTGTTGGAAGAATCCAAAGCGTATTGAATGATTTTGAAGTAGAATCCAAATCGTATAAAGGAAAACGAATTTCTTCATGAAAAAAAACTTGAACCGATAAATTTAGTCCCGTCCAAAGTTATGGCCGATTTTAGTCGAATTTATAGACTTTTTTTTAATAGAACAGATTTATACGTCATTTGGTCTCAAATTTGATATATTCTAATTTATATCATATTTATTGCAAGTGAATTTCCAGTGTAAATGGCAATAATTTTTTTATTCCTAATCCAACGATCCTGTTTTATTTTCCCTACCTACTTACAACGTATCTTAGGAATTGGACTACGCCTTTTAAACAAATTCACCAGTGTTCAAAATTTAATGTTTTTTAAAAAACAAACAATTATTATTTTTACTAATTTCTTAAATGATAAATGCCTAATTGAGAAATGTATACGTCCAAAATTGTTTTATATGAACTTTTTAAATCTATATATATAAAAGAAAGTCGTGTTAGTTACACTATTTATAACTCAAGAACGGCTGAACCGATTTGGCTCAAAATTGGTGAGGAGGTAGTTTAGAACCAGGAGACGTACTTTTTATCCCGTTCGACCGCGTTTTACTAATTCACCCGGGCGAAGCCGGGGCGGGCTCTGTGTATAAAACGAAAGTTACTTTTCTTTGTCACACAAGAATTTGTAAATTTAATTTTAATTTAAGCTTAATTATTTAATAATGGTTATTTTGTACAGTCGGCGTACATAAATATGTTATATTAGCTATAAAATTATTTGCTCATATTTTTTATATATATGCAAAATGCTTTTTTTAGAATTAGACTATTACATTATTTAAAAAGGAAACTACGTTAAGTAATGATATATGTTACTTTAAAATTTTATTTGTTTTTCGTTTGAATGGTGAAGAAATACAAAAAGTTAAATAATTCACGGATAAAAAGGGAAAAAACGAATTATGTAAAAAAAGATCGATAATTTATCAAGATTCCTCAATCTCTGTAAATTTTTGATAAAACTCAAGAAAATGCTTGAAAAGTTAAATAAATGAAGCCTTACACGTGTACAGAAACGTCACTCTTCAAAGACATATAAATAGCGACTCTTGCTCCAACGCAATAAAGTCCATTTCAGCTTGCAGTGCTGTGTCCCAAACATTACCTATTCAACAAGTCTCCTCTCTTTTAACGCATATCTTCTATATCAATCCCGGGCCCTAAAGTATATAACAAGCCAGGCTTACTAAAAAAAAATAAAGGTACATAATAATAATTAGCCAAATGAATGTACTGCTTCCATAAACTGTAAAAATAGGAATTCAATAGAATAGTAATTTCAATTAACCAATACGTATTTATGTAGCTGAGTGTACATAGATTATGTGATTATACATAACATTACATTTTATACGTGTAAATATATTTTTGTAAAATGTTACATTTTTGATTAATTACAATGTTTTTAAAACAATTTTGTTTTATTATTTTTTTACTTTTGATAGTCTCTTTGGTGTGGTGGTTGCAGGTCGGCTCATAACCCGGAGGTGGCGGGTTCGATTCCCACGGCAGCACAAATTATATGTGCACAAAAAAGCTCATTGTTTGTCGTGGGAGCATAGCATGGTCCTCGCTGGTCCCTAGACACGGAATCCTAGTTAGGGTCCAGGATCTATGTATGTGATCGTTGGGCGTTATTATTATTATTACTTTTCTACGCATAAATTTGCGCTGTCCCAGATGTATCACTTCAACAGCTGGGATATATCCACTGCTGAACACAGCCTCCCCCATAAAACATCACTTAATAAGAGGGGTTAGCCATTATAAATATATATTGCTTAGTCCACATAAGAACTTAGTATAACAATGTGAATGTTTTGGCGTAGCTGTAAGTTCATTGTGTATTTAACAAATAAATAAATTATCACCAATCTTTGCAGGTGGCTTGGTGAATGCAGTTTTTTTATGTTATTGAGTTATGTGACGAGCTAGTCGTTCACCTGATGTTAAGCGACACGGCTGCCCATAACAGAACTGTCACTCGGAACTCCATCTGTTTCGCGTGACAATGCACCGCGCAAATCATCCCGAGACATCAGCAAAGTCTAGTAATAAGATTACTATTAATTGCAATGCAACAGGAGTTTTTTTTTTGAACGAGCTTATGCTGTTGGTCCCTATCGACCTTTACAGATCACCTTTCGCTTAAGGCGCCCGGCCGTCTAAAGTGGGAGGCAACTAGCTCAAGGGCACCCCTGGGGTGCGAGCCTCGGGTTGGGCCATTGCCGGGATAAGAGGATCGAGAAGACTACGTCCACTGGAAGAGTGGAGTGGAAATCTTTAACACATTTGGGAAATATATATATATAGGTTATACCGGGGCCGGTACCTGAGCCAGAAGGGCTAGGGTCCGGTGATCCTAGCGCAGCCGATACTACGGCTGCTATAGGATCGTCCGGGTCGCTCAAGACGTGTCTCGGGCGGCGACGACGCGACGGTGTGAATGCAACAGGATCGTATTTCCATACGAACTATGCACATAAACTGCGTATTGAAACTGTCGAATCCATACAAATTTATTTTTCTAACTGTTGCAATGAGGTACGTGGTCGCCCAGCTGATCATAAAACCTTAATTGCCTAGTAATTTCACTAGCTAGTGCCCTTCAAAGCGGAACACAGTAGTGCTTGCACACTACTGCTTGGCGGCAGAATAACTGGCAAAGCGGTGGTACCTACCTAGACGAACTTTGCAAAAATGTCCTACCACCTAGTAAGTCTAAATATATATAACTCAAAGGTGACTATCAACGCACAGCCCAAACCACTGGACGGATCGGGCTGAAATTTGGCATGCAGGTAGATGTTATGACAAAGGATTTTTCGAAATTCCACCCTTAAGAGGGTGAATTATTTTCCCATAGGCCACGCCGCGGGCGAAGCTGCGGGCAGAAGCACAGTAGTAGGTATATTATATTTTTGTAATAAAATTAGGTAAAAAAATATGTGACTACTGCCACATAATGTTGTCAGCATAAAAACGCGCGGCAGTAACTCAGTGAAGTTTCCGCGTTTGTAGGTACAGATATAAGTACTACATACATTATAAACATTAATAGCGCTATCGCGAATGGACTCCCGCAAGGCGTGGTTTGGCAAGCGACACTACGCCTATGAACGGTTCCTCCCATACACCCATCATTCATTATAATGGCATGATTTTGTACTGTGCTTTAGATAGCACATATTTATTCTGTGACTTAATCATCCGTTTCATTTCATTTCATAGAGACATAATGTAGTGCAGTGAAAACAAGTGCTACCTAAAAAGAACACAAGAACAATGTGTCTTCGCCTTAATAGAGACAATAAGAAACGTGTTATTGGACACATTCTTAGATAATTTGGTTGTAAAAGTTTAAGTTAAATTCAAATTACTCATTAGTCAAATACTTGGCTAGATTGTAATATTAGCAGAGTGTCATTGTGCATTCTAGGAATAAGAAAAAAAAAAAAAAATTCATTGAGACAGAAGATTTGTGTTTACAAATTATTTAACAGCAAACAGTATTCCTTTTGACAGCCTCTGTGGTGGGGTGGTTGAACAGGTCGTCTCATCGGAGATAGCGGGTTGGATTCCCGCGGCAGAACAAGTATTTGTGCAAAGAAAAATGGGCACATACTTGTTCTGAGTCTGGGTGTTGTGATCCTCGTAGTTCCTGGGTCCCTAGACACAGGGGATCATAGTTAGGGTCCAGGATCTATGGATTTTAGAACGATGCTCAGTCATCGATCGGTGCTCAAGCAGAGATTTAATTTAGTAATTGACCACTTTATGAATTAAATCTCTTGAGCACCGATCGCTGACTGAGCATCGTTCTGTAATACGGACCTATGTATGTGATCGTTGGGCGTTATTTATATTTATTTATAGGCTATTGAAATTATTTAACATCAATTCTTGAACACCGCTTTTTTCACGATGTTTACCTTCACGGTTGTGAAAGCGAGTTCTAATTCCTCAAATATTATAATTCATTAGTGCGGGGCTAGCGGGATTCGAACCAAGGCATGCGTTGGTATGAAAGTCGCACCACCGCTACCACCAAGCTACTAGGTATAGTTCAAGTTATTTAAATATTATCAACCCGTATTTTGTTTAACTTTTTTTTGTTATTTTTCATTCTTGTCTAGCATTTGACCACGCTCTCACCTGATGAGAAGTGACGATGCGATCGAAGGTGTAGCATACGGGATGCGTCTAAGAACATTTATTTAGGGGATAATTAAACTGGGGATGGTGGCAGAAGGTTTGCAGTGGGACTTAAACCCACTAAAAACCCCCACGATCAGTCTTCCGCCGTGGTACGGGATGGTACGAGTTTGCATTCTACCATCTCTAGAGTGCTTTTTTTGAGGGGGGGAAATGCTCTCGCACTTCCTTGTCACCACGGGGGTGGTGGCAGGGGGTATGTGGGACTCGAACCCACTAAAACCCCCCCGTGAGCCGTAGAAGAGGTTGCGTTTGCAGTCCAGCCATCTCGCCCCATCTCTAGAGAAATTAACCCCACCCAAGGTAAGGCATAGATAAAACAACAAATTAAAATCATTTTAAAAATATATTTATTGTTAAATATTTTTATAATATAATTCTATTTACAATTAAATAACGTGTTTTGTCTTAAGTCTTGATTAATATCTATTTATGTAAACATATTTGATTGGCCCGATAGCTCAGTGACCCTGCCTTCTGGATACTGTGGGTTGTGGGTTCGATTCCCAACCAGGAAAAACATTTATGTGATGAACATCGATGTTTGTTCTGTGTCTGGGTGTTATATTGTATTCTATGTATGTATTTACAAACAAAAAGTGTCTAAGTATTGTATCAGTTATCCGGTTCCCATAGTACAAGCTTTGCTTAGTTTGGGGCTAGATGGCGCTGTGTGAAATGTCCACACATATTTATTATATCATTATTATCATTACAATAGGTTCGCACCACAGACCTACAATATTTTCGCTAGTACTCAGGATGATGTATTTTTCCAGTTATTTCTCAATAAAGGCTACAATTGAGAGAAAGTAGGTTTTTTTTTATTTTTATTTTTTATGTTAAGTGATGACATGACGAGCTAGCCGTTCGCCTGATGTTAAACGACACGGCTGCCCATACCAGCTGCAGTGTCACTCGGAACTCCAAAGTATAGAGGTTCGCGTGACACTGCACTGCGCACGTCATCCTGAGACATCAGCACAATCTAGTAATAAGATTACTAAACATTGAGATTAGATCATAAAGTCTCATTTGCCCAGTAATTTCACTAGCTACAGTGCCCTTCAAACCGGAACACAGCAGTGCTTGCACACTACTGCTTGGCGGCAGAATAACTGGCAAAGCGGTGGTACCTACCTAGACGAACTTTGCAGTAAAGTCCTACCACCTAGTAAATAATTGTAATTGTGAATTCTAGTCATGTAAGTATAGAACTAATCTAGAATAGAACTAATCTACGTCCGGATCGGTCCCGGACCGATGTCTTTGCTAGATAACGCCTGGACGATGCACCGGAGACGCGCCAAACTGTTCACCCCAAACGCTGGGCTGTCATCTAAAAATAAAAATCATTTATAGTGTCCGTTAAATCACACTAAATTATAAAGGTGTAAGTTTGTGTGTATGTGTGTATGTTTGTTACTCCTTCACGCTCAAACGGCTGAATGGATTTGGATGGAATTCGGTACCGAGATATACCAACACTGGATTAACACATAGGCTACATTTTGTCCTGGAAAAGTGACATTTTCCCGTGGGATGAGCAAATAATTAAAATACTTTTTATATTATATGATGAAGATGTATTTTTTTTTTTCTTCTTTCTACTGTCTTTTACAATGTATATAATTCATTACAGTTGAGATAATGAATATGTTACAAAAGTAACCACCACGTCACACCGGTGCAAGAAAAATACCGTGATTATTTAAATAAACACTAGCGGCCCGTCCCGGCTTCGCTCGGGTGGACGTTTATTTATTAAACATTTTATAATATACGAAAAACAATGTATCACGCACCGGCGCCATCTACTTAAAATGTTGGTTTGTCCTGAATTTTTCCTGAATTTTCTTTGCTCAATATAAACCTCACGGAGACCGAGACCTTTCCAACGAATGCAAAACCGTAGAAATCGGTTCGTGCGTTCTGGAGTTATAGCTTCAGGAAGGAAAACCCGACTTATTTTTATATAGTAGAAGATTACAAATAGAAACTGAAATTATAGATAGGAACAGGCAATAGGCAAAGTACCCAAGATTTCATACCGTTAAGCTTGGGATATTCAGGCCAAGCTTTTTTGTCCGACACATAATCATTTATTGTGTAATAGGCTTTTTTCATTAAGTTTGACTTTATGAATAATTTAAATACACAATAGTACTTCACAATAGTTCCTACAGCTCATTATATAAACTATCTAACCTTACTCATATTTATACGTATATTAATATATAATTGGAACGAAGTTCCTTATCCCGCGTTGCGAAAGGGGGCTAGACGGAAAAAATTAAGACCAATAGTTGTAACGACACTTTTTTTTTCACACCGTGCGGCGTGCGCGTGTTTCTCTTTCTGTCTCTCTCTCTCTCATAAAAAGCAAGCCAGTTATTTTCGTCTTTCTATTTCGCATTCATATTATATTAATATTCTTTCTATTTACATTATATTTGTTAATAACAAAAAAAAATTATTATAACTTCAAAAAATTTAAATAAATTTATTACAATATCTTTACTAATTAATTGATAAAAAATATTATTTTTATATATAATTATTGCAATATTAATGAATAAAACATTTTCATACTAGCTGCAAGCAAAAGGTTTCCGTCCCCGCCTTAACCTGCTCTTACGGTACATGCGGGAACAGATGCGGTGGTCCTATCTTAAGCCTGAACCACACGGGTACATCAATAGCCTGCCGAAAGGTTAAAAGGAAAAGTTGTACTGATTATTTAAACTTACTGCTTATAAATGGCTTTTCTTTCTCCGCCTTAGATTCTTTCACATCCAGAGCAATTCTCGACGCAGTTGGCTCCATGAAGTTCTTACAGCTGTCCGTTTCCAGCTGCAAACAAACAATAACACCGTAGTTTTTACGAAATCCACCATGTTGTGGTGTTATTCCTTTCCGTACAAGGTTGTCTGGAAGAGATTGCCAAGCAGTAGTGTGCAAGCACTACTGTGTTCCGGTTTGAAGAGCATTGTAGCTCAGGCTACAATGCTAAACCGGAGCCCCGGCTTGAGCCTTTGCCGGGATAAGAGGGCCGAGAAGACTACGTCCACTGGAAGAGTGGACCCCATTGAAAGTGCCTTAAATTCATAAAAGTCTTGTTATTCGTGGTGGAGCTAAGGCCGCTGCTTCACCCCTTCAAATACCTAAAAATTTACATGTTAATGAATGATGCGACGAGCTAGTCGTTCACCTGATGTTAAGCGACACGGCTGATTATAGCAGTTGCTTGCAATGTCATTCGGAATCCTAAACGAATTCCGAGATAATTTCACGCTGAATCCAACGATACCCATAGGTCAATTTGTGAAAAAAAAAAACACTTAAATCCTTTTTGATCTCATCCCTTCAATTGTAAATTGTCATTTTACCGGACCAACATAATAATACAAATTATAAGTGATTTTTAACTTGGTCATGTTGACAATGGCGATCTACGTCAACTAACAACTCTCGACATCCATTCGCCTCGTCAAACATTCACTTACTCCCCAAGTCAAGCGTAAAGAAGTTTTACTTCAAAAAGAGGGAGTTAATTAATGACATCAGACCGCCTCCAATATCTAATCCAGCACATCAGCCCGACGCAAGAACCATGTCGCATTATTCCATGTATTCTATAATGGGCGCGCACGTGTAGACATAAATAATGCGCGGACAGGGATTGATCGCGAATTAACGTCCAAGAATCACTGTATTCATTCATGTAACTAGCTATTGCCCGCGGTATTGTGCTCTATTCAAACAATGTAATTTCCATATATAATAATAATAACGCCCAACGATCACCTACATAGATCCTGGACCCTAACTAGGATTCCCTGTGTCTAGGGACTCAGGAACTACGAGGACCATGCTCCCACAACACCCGAGCTCAGAACAAGTATTTGCGCTCTATTTTCTGTGCACAAATACTTGTTGTGTATATAAAAGTACTGTGTGCATTCAGATATTCAACACATTGAATAAATTCTCTAAATCTTCCAAAAATTAGGTACTTTAGTCAAGTCTTCAATTTTTATTTTTTTAACGGGTTTATGCCGTTGGTCTTATCCAACTTTTATATCGTCACTGAGAAGGAGGAAGGGCGCAATAATTACCTGGCCCGATGGCCCAAGCCAGATTTGCCTAACTACCCACATCTAGTTTGGGCCATCGGCTATTGGCTTTTTCACCTATATGACAGGCTTGCGTTTGACCACTCCCGCCCAGGGCTGTAGAGTTGAATTTGAGGCAGGGCAGCATTGGTTACAGGTAGGGTATCATAATTGATCTGCCCTCGAAACACTGATAGGATCACCGGACCAGTCTAGCCCTTTTGGCTCAGGTGCCGGCACCGGTATAGGATACCAGCGTCACAACCAGGCCCCGACCCCGCCGGCGAGGTCGACGTACCCCCCGTAGGTTAGCTAGAACGGTCGCGACTTTCAATAGGGTCCACTCTTCCAGTGGACGTAGTCTTCTCGATCTTATCCCGGCAACGGCCCAAGCCGAGGCTCACACCCCAGGGGTGCCTTGAGCTAGTTGCCTCCCACTTTTGACGGCTGGGCGCCTTAAGCGCCTACCCTCCCGTCCGGTGACGCTGTAAAGGTCGGTAGAGACTAACAGCATTAGCCCGTTCAAAAAAAAAAAACGGTGGTGAAAAGGACATGGGGGAATTAAGTAGTGCTGTTCCGATAGGCTGGCTATTTTGCGACAGTGCCCAAAGCTTTATTGCACGTCTGAATAGAGTTCAGGATAACAAAATATTCATATTTGACGTCTTCGCTTCTCTCCCTGTGAAACAATTGAAATGTCTCTGAATTTTCAGCACAAGAAAACCCGCATCAAAACCTAGTATTTTATTCAATCTAAGTGCGGATCTACTTCTAATAATAGATGGCGTGTGCATGAAATATGTCCTGAATTAAGCGTAGGTACAACATTGAGTATTTCTGAAACTGCGCCCGCCGCCGCTCGGCTCGTGGACACAGACATTAGTTGCTAGAATGGACAGATTCATTCTATTCTCAGAAAGTATAGAATGTTCAGTTTTGTCGTGAAAAAATAAACAAATTATAACGATAAAAATGCTGGCACTTATTTGGCACAACGAATCAGCATTGCAATTCAACGAGGCAATGCTACCAGTATGTTGGGTACGCTACCTACTGGTAGTGGGCTTTTTTTATGGTAGTGAATGATGTGACGAGCTAGTCGTTTACCTGATGTTAAGCGACACGGCTGCCCATAACAGAACAGTGTCACTCGGAACCCCAAAACATAGTTTCAAGCGACGCTGCACTGCGCACATCATCCTGAGATATCAGCACAGTTTGGTAATAAGATTACTCGAAGATCATAAAGTCTCAATTGCCCAGTAATTTCACTAACTATAGTGCCCTTCAAACCGGAACACAGTAGCGCTTGCGCACTACTGCTTGGCGGCAGAATAACTGGCAAAGCGGTGGTACCTACCTAGACGAACTTTGCAGAAAAGTCCTACCACCTATATAAAAAAGTAAGTTGGGCTGGAGCATTTGGACTGTCTATAGACAGTCTGTCGTATATATGACTATATACTGGCCGCGGCCAGTATATAGTCCAAATGTTTTTTTTTTGTAGTAGTAGGTAGTTTTTAGTATTAGTTATTATATCATTGTAGTATTTACGATAGCATTGTGTGCCTCCTATTTGAAAGTCGGATGATATGACGCTGTCAGAAAATATCGAAAAACTGTGAGGTCGTTGGAACCGAATAAGGCGGTTGTGAGTTTTTATTTTTGAAGTAAAATTATTTACTTGGGAGTAAGGTCCGTATTACAGAACGATGCTCAGCCATAGATCAGTGCTCAAGCAGAGATTTCATTCATAAAGTGATCAATTAGTGAATGAAATCTCTGCTTGATAGATTTCTTTTAAATTGTCATACACCGTCTACTCTTTTGTATTTGATACTGTCCATCCAAAGGTTGTCTGGAAGAGATCGCTTTCAGCGATAAAACCGCCCATTGTAACACTAGTTTATAGGTTTTTCTTGATATTTTTATATTTCATTGTTGGAACAATAAAGAGTTCTCTATCAATCTATCTATCTTGAGCACCGATCGATGATTGAGCATCGTTCTGCAATGAGGACCTAAGTTGGTGAATGCGAACGTGAGTTAAAGTTGATTCACGTAAATCTCCAACATAACAAAGTTTTTTTTAAAATCTTATATTTATTAGGTGCCTTGCCGGCACCATTGTTTAATAACAAAGTTAAACATTTGTATTATTATGTTGGTATGTCCGGTAAAATTACAATTGATTGTCAAGATGGCGACATTAACATCCAAAGCAAAAACAAAGTTATACCGGCCGATAGAGAAGCCTAAAGAAGTTTTACTTCAGTCGTGTGGTCTAAAGCACACTCGTTTTTTTGTGCGTAGAACCGCTTTTGTGACAGAAGGCGATATAATCTTTCCAAAAAGTCCTTATAGATAAAGATACTAATCTTTCTTAGAAGTCCTTACCACGGCTGCTGCTCTCAAAGCGGCCTGTAACCTCTCTATATGTTGGATGGCCGCTCTCAATATCTCCAATTTCGGCAGCCTCCCGCTGCCGGCGCGAGCTCGTATCCTCAGCTCTTCGAACGCGGCGTTCACCTGTTTACAAGACGTGACTTTTAATAATAATAAAAAATAACACCCAACGATCACATACATAGATCCAGGACCCTATGAAGGCAAGGACTGAAGCTATTGAGTTTTGGAAACAACACGAAAAGAAACGTTTCACCATCGTTATACCACTTTCCCACACTCATGCCTGTAAGCCAGCACTTAACGAATAAAATTCCACCAAATTTATGCACTAACATTGAAAATAGCACAAGATTTGGGAAATAATACAATGCGGTGACGCGATCTTTTTCGTTTTCCCGCCAAAATTCCAGATGAATATTTTTTAATAGGTTCTAAATATAGATAAACAATAGTAGGTGAAAAGAGGTTATAAATAAAACCCAGAATTTAGATCACTGTCTGTGTTATTTATTACCCATAGTAATTTTGCAAGTTATTTTTCCTAACAAGGGCATTAATTAAAGCTCCTTTCAAAATTGTTGCCAGTATTTGATCTCCAGACAAAAATAAACAATATTATGAACTCGCCGCGTTTACTTGCCCGTTACCATTAGAGACAAAATATTACTCTGGAGGTAAAACAACCAAGCAGAATTTAATGCAATGTCTGGTAATATAGCTGCATGTTTATTGAGTTTGTTCGTTTTAATTGCATGTAATGTGTCCTTGTAATATATACAGAACAGAGTAAAAGTAAATTGTTCTAATATTCATTCCGTCTAAAGGTTATAAAGAAAGAAAGAAAAAGGAAAAAATATACAAGACATTTTTACAAATAGGCACTTTTTTGTTTTATTATGGCTGCACACTTTTGTGTCCACACAATTCATACAATTACTGTAAAAGTATAATATTATATAATAATGTTTTTATGCTATCCGAACTGTATTCATGTTTCAGATAAACCGGTTTTAGACTGACAATCTCGAGATTTAAGCCTCATTTCGGTATTTTGAAAATGTATCATTGTAGATAATTTCACGCTGAATCCAACCATAAATCATTTTGTGAAAAAAATAAGTTAAACCCTTCTCGATCTCCAAACCTTCAATTGGGTTTTGGCGGGAAAACGAAAAAGATCGCATCGCCGCCGCATTGTATTATTTTCCAAAACTTGTGTTATTTTCAGTGTTAGTGCATAAAATTGGTGGCATTCTATTCGTTAAGTGCTGGATTACGGGCATGAGTGTGGGAAAGTGGTATAATGATGGTGAAACGTTTCTTTTCGTGTTGTTTCCAAAACTACATAGAAGCTTCTGGTAAAGTTGCCACCACTTTACTAGGAGTATGACTTGACTAGACTAGACTAGACTATGACTTAACTTGATGACTTGGACTGTGACTTGACACTATATAGTATTAATTAACCCGAGAAATTATCAATTACTTGACACTGGCTAAATACACAAAAGTGTGGAGCCAAAACCAAAACAAGAAAGCCTTCAATTGTAAATTGTCATTTTACCTGACATACCAACATAATAATATACATTTTTACCACCAGTACAAGTATTTAGCTTCAGCTTATTTGTAATTTTTGTATGCCGTTGCGGCTGATCGCAGTATGGACTTTATATTATTATTGTAACACCTGTTTTATGACCTGTGTATCACAAAAATTTGAATTTGAATTTAACTTTGTTATGTTGACAATGGACCACGTGAACCAACTTCAACTTTCGTTTTACCAGCTTACTCCCCAAATCAAGCGTGCGTAAAGAAGTTTTACTTCACAAATATTTAAATACATGTTTGTAATAACTTAGTGAGTAATACTGAGTATTGCCTGGCCTGATAGCTCAGAACTGTGGGTTCGATTCCCACTCAGGACAAACATTTGTGTGATGAACATCGATGTTTGTTCTGTGTCCGGGTGTTTTATTGTATTCTATGTATGTATTTACAAACAAAAATTATCTAAGTATTGTATCAGTTATCTGGTTCCCATAGTACAAGCTTTGCTTAGTTTGGGGATAGATGACGCAGTGTGAAATGTCCACACATATTTATTTATTTATTTAATTATATATATAACTCAAAGGTTGACTGACTGTTTGACTGACATATATAGTGATCTATCAACGTACAGCCCAAACCACTGGACGGATCGGGCTGAAATTTGGCATGCTGGTATATGTTATGACGTAGGCGTCCGCTAAGAAAGGATTTTTCGAAATTCCACCCTTAAGAGGGTGAAATGGGTCGTTGAATTATTTTCCCATAGCCGCGTTCGAAGCTGCGGGCAGAAGCTCGTTTAATTATATGTTTGCAATAAATAGTTGAGTATTGCGTACGGCGCTTTTAGAGACTCATCAACAAAAAATTGCCACCAAATCCGACGTCCCGCCATCAGAAATAGAATCCATCACACCAATAAAATCTTTAAAATATGGCGGGCATCTTAATTCCACATAAAACGAATTTACAGCGTCCTCTCATATCCATTTATTTTTATTTTTATGTCCTGTATCGTTTTGTTTTACCGTTAAATATTATGATTGCCATGTAGTAAATCTGTCAAACTTTGTGTGTCATCTTGTTTTAAGTTTTAGGGAGATAGTGTTTTTCGGGAAACGTGTTGGGTAATTTTTTTATGTGCTGGTAACACTTTTATTGGGATTTCTATTGGCTGATATTTATTATTAGGATTTGTAATAAAATTTATTTTTATATAAAAAAAAATATTTATGTGCTTTTCTATATCGGACTAGCTACGCCCTGCGGTTTCACCCACTGTTTACCAATTTTTCCGCGGAAACTATATATTAATAGATATATATATAAAGTCGTATTAGTTACACTATTTATAACTCAAAAACGGCTGAACTGGTTTGGCTGAAAATTGGTTGGAGGTAGCTTAGAACCAGGAGACGGACATAGGATACGTCATCCTGAGATATCAACACAGATTACTAGACACAAAAATACAAAATGAAATAATATTATCTAGTGTAATTCCGCTAAATTAATAAAATTAATAATAAGCGGAATCACACTAGATATTATTATTTCATTTTGTATCTAAGATGAACTTCCGCGAAGTCTCGCCTGATTCTATCAATTAGATTACTAGACTGTGAGATTAAGTCATAAAGTCTCATTTGCCCAGTAATTTCACTAGCTACAGTGCCCTTCAAACCGGAACACAAAATAACTGGCTGTTTTTTGGCGGCATAATAACTGGCTACTTTTTTTAATTATAAAAAAAAATTATGTTAATATTTTAATATGTAAATCCTGACCCTTCCTTATTAATATTATAAACACGAAAGTTTGAATGTATGGATGTTTTATTACTCTTTCACGCAATAACTACTAAATTGATTTTAATGAAACTTGGAATGCAGATAGCCTATACACATAGGATACTTATTATCCGCGTATGAAACTGCGGGGCGCAACTAGTATTATAAATAAATGTAGCTTCTGCCCGCGACTTCACTCCCGTGGCCTATAGGAAACGAAGAAGAAAATTTTTCATAGATAATTCAATCACCCATGTCACCCTCTTAGGGGTGGAATTTCGAAAAACTCCTTCTTAGTGGATAACTGCACTTTACAAAGAACTCACCTTCCAAATTTCAAGTCTAGAACCAGCGGTTTAGGCTGTGCGTTGATATATAAATAAGTCAGTTAGTAAGGACTTTTAATTTTGTATAGAAGAAAATTTTAACGTTAGTAAATAAAATTAAACATGGCTTAGTAAGGGGCGAAAAAGCGTTTTCTACTTCCGAACTAACCTTTGTAAAATTCAGTATTTAAAATCAACCAATCGGAAGCCCTAAAAATAGAGATTCGGGGCTCGCCACGAATATAAGCTCGCTTATTAGCCGCGCATCATTTGTATCCAGCGACCCATTTCGCGGGTAGCTCAAAATTGCTACGCGCACGTTATATTAGGGTTCCGTTGCTTTATCTCGGAACGATTTTAAGTAATTTTTAACTTTGTTCTGTTGACAATAGAGATCAATGTAAACCAGTTTAACCCACCTCTCTGTTGCCCCTACAGTAACGAAACGTAACTCTCTATCTATCTTCACTAACTTATATCTCCCTCTCAACTTACTATCAGTTATCTGGCACAATACAAGCTTTGCTTGGTTTGGGTCTAGATGGCGTTGTGTGAGATGTCCACACATATTATAATTTTTTTAACACGGCAAATTGCCTTTATTTTCTAAATACTACAATGATTTAATAACTAATTCTAAAAACTACCTACGACTACTACAAAAAACATTTGGACTATATACTGGCCTCGATGACCTATAGACAGTCCAAATGCTCCAGCCCACTACCAGTAGGTAAGGTACCCAACATGCTGGCAGAATTGCCGAGTTGAATTGCAATGCTTATCGTCGTGCCAAATAAGTGCCAGTATTTTAGTCACGCGTCGCGTCGACCAGACGCTCTGATAAACTTTTGAAAAAGCGATGAACTCCCGGCCCCCAAGGACCCAGGGTCTCAACACTAAACGGCTCAAATATGTGTATTATTATTATTATTGATAATAATTTCCGTTCACATCATCACGCATTCACCATTTTACACCCCAAGTCAAGAGTGCGTAAAGAAGTTTCATTTCAATTTTTTTTAAATCTAATTTTTAGGGACTTTGAGTCGTCCAATGACTATGTCAGCCCCAGGTACAAAAAAATTGTATAATAGACAGAAAAAGAAATTTATGTTACATTTTGTGTCAGTCTGTACACAGACCGATATAGCAGAGTAGCCGCCGCTGGATGTTTGTGCGGATAAATGCTTTAAAAATACTTTAACTGATCAAATAAATCGTTTCTCCTGGGAGCACTCCGAACACACTCCATCAAAAAGGGATAAAAGGTCTTTGACCCCAAAAAAGTTTTATTTAAAAAAATATTGGTGACTAAAATTGGTGAGTCAAATATTGTACGGAACCCACCGTTTCTTCCCGTCTCACCCTTGGCGCTGCTTATAATTTATTCCCACTCAAAACATGAAAGAGGCATCACACTTTGATATATTATGACTAATTAGTGTACTATTTACGAAAAAAATAGATTTTATTGCCATTGTAAATTATCTCGGGCGATTTTGCACCCGTAACTATTAGAATGTGGATAAAAAACAACATGTACGGTTGTAGTCACAGATATTCTTGGGGGAGTGTAATTGCTTACGGCCTATGATATCAGGGGCCTTGGGTACCACCACCTCTTAACGAAAAATTGAATATACCTAGAGTAAGTTTAATATACCCAAACTACGAAAATACTCTGGTTCCCTGGAAGATGGGACGGCCCTTAGTGTGGGACGCTACTTGCGTCGACACTATAGTCACATCTTCCCGAGACACACGTTAGGGCGCCGCGGCTAATTCGGCTGAGCAGCTAAAACGGCGCAAATATAGTAATCTCGGTAGCGGTTACATATTTGAGCCGTTTGGTGTTGAGACTCCCTAACTAAGCAAAGCTTGTATTATGGGAACCAGATAACTGATACAACACTTTGATACTTTTTGTAAATACAGACATAGAATACAATATAACACCCGGACACAGAACAAACATCGATGTTCATCACACAAATGTTTGTCCGGGGTGGGAAACGAACCCACCACTTACAGCTCAGAAGGCAGGGACACTACCAACTGAGCTATCGGGCCAGTTTGACAATGCTTGCAGCCAAATTATTTGCAATCGATTGAACATATATTTTTGATAGTTGCATATATAATAACGCCCAACGATCACATACATAGATCCTGGATTTATATAGGATTCCCTGTGTCTAGGGACCCAGGAACTACGAGAACCATATCCCACAACACCCAGACTCAGAACAAGTATTTGCGCTTTATTTTTCTGTGCACAAATACTCGTCCTGCCGCGGGGATTAGAACCCGCTGCCTCCGGGTTATGAGCCGACCTGCTCAACCACCACTTCACAGAGGCTGGAATAATAATAATTTTATTTTTTTTTATGTTAAGTAATGACGTGACGAGCTAGCCGTTCGCCCGATGTTAAACGACACGGCTGCCCATATCAGCTGCAGTGTCACTCGGAACTCTAAAGTATAGACTCGCGTGACACTGCACTGCGCACGTCATCCAGAGACATCAGCACAATCTAGTAATAAGATTACTAAACTGTGAGATCAGATCATAAAGTCTCATTTGCCCAGTAATTTCACTAGCTACAGTGCCCTTCAAACCGGAACACAGCAGTGCTTGTGCACTACTGCTTGGCGGCAGAATAACTGGCAAAGCGGTGGTACCTACCTAGACGAACTTTGCAAGTAAAGTCCTACCACCTAGTAAATTTAAATAATTAATTTCGGCCGTAAATAACCAATACAGACAGACAGCAATGCACAATATTAGTAAGGATTTAGGATAAATATAGCTATTGATTTTAGTACGTGTCGTTTCAAAGCATACATTTGAGTCCTTTTATAAATAAATAGTCGCCATCGGAGATGCTTACACGGACGCTCGCTTTACTACGTGACAGGGGCGTAGGGGTGTCACTAGACAAGCTAATATTATGAATCTAAATATATATAACTCAAAGGTGAGTGACTGACTGACTAATACAGTGATCTATCAACGCACAGCCCAAACCACTGGACGGATCGGGCTGAAATTTGGAATGCAGTTAGATGTTATGACGTAGGCATCCGCTAAGGATTTTTCAAAATTCTTCCTTCCTTTAAGAGGGTGAAATGGGTGGTTCAGTTATTTTCCCATAGGCCACGCCGCGGGCGAAGCTGCGGGCAGAAGCTCGTAAAGCATATAATAATAATATAATAATATGCGTGGACATTTCACACAACGTCATTTAGCCCTATTTATTACTAGGTGGTAGGACTTTTCTGCGAAGTTCGTCTAGGTAGGTACCACCGCTTTGCCAGTTATTCTGCCGCCAAGCAGTAGTGTGCAAGCACTAATGTATTCCGGTTTGAAGGGCACTGTAGCTAATGAAATTACTGGGGATATGAGACTTTACGATCTGATCTCACAGTCGAGTAATCTTATTACCAGACTGTGTTGATGTCTCAGGATGATGTGTGCAGTGCAGTGTCGCGCGAAAGTTTAAATTTTAGAGTACCGAGTGACACTGTTCTGTTATAGGCAGCTGTGTCGCTTAACATCAGGTGAACCACTAGCTCGTCTCATCATACATAAAAATAAAAAATGTCCCAAACTAAGCAAAGCTTGTACTATGGGAACCAAATAACTGATACAATACTTGGATACTTTTTGTTTGTAAATACATACATAGAATACAATATAATATAATTAAATAATAGCTACAGTACAAGTCAAGTCATAGTCAAGTCATACTCCTAGTAAAGTGGTAGCAACTTTACTTGAAGCTTTTATGGAGTTTTGGAAACAACACTAAAAAAAACGTTTCCCATCATTATACCACTTTCCCACACTCACGCCTGTAATCCAGCACTTAACGAATAAAATGTCACCAATTATATGCACTAACACTGAAAATAACACAAGTTTTGGAAAATAATACAATGCGGCGACGCGATCTTTTTCGTTTTCCTGCAATAACTCGGTTATATTTTTAGTTTATTAATAACGAGCTTCTGCCCGCAGCTTCGCCCGCGGCGTGGCCTATGGGAAAATAATTCAACCACCCATTTCACCCTCTTAAGGGTGCAATTTCGAAAAATCGTTTCTTAGCGGATGCCTACGTCATAACATCTACCTGCATGCCAAATTTCAGCCCGATCCGTCCAGTGGTTTGGGCTGTGCGTTGATAGATCACTGTCAGTCAGTCAATCAGTCAGTCACCTTTGATTTATATATATTTAGAAGATTATAGTCCGGACAACCCTAACCGTGCTACCGATAATTTGTTGTGACACGACCATCCCTCGGGAGCGATAGAAAAAAAAACCACTTTAAAGGCAATTAAACAAACACCCTCCGTGGAATTACACGGTTTGCCGGGTGCGGGTTCTAACTGGTGCGGGTTCTGAGTGGTGTGCCAAAAGAAGATATCGTCACAAAATAAAGTTTTGTTTAGTATAAGTTTCTGTGGGTTTCACCCGAAAATGGCTGAACCAGTTTGTATGTAATTTTTTACTTATTTGTATACATATACAATGAATCTATATTTCCATTGGTCATCGAGTCACGCGTGAACGGATGGAACATTTTCGATAATTCTTTTTTGCTGTGTTTATTATTGTCAGGAGAAAGTAAGATATTAAGAAAGTTGAGCGGAAAATTAGAAATCTTTGACCACGCGGGTAAAACCGTGGGGCGCAGCTAGTAAATAATAATAATAACGCCCAACGATCACATATAGACCCTGGGCCCTAACTAGGATTCCCTGTGTCTAGGGACTCAGGAACTACGAGGACCATGCTCCCACAACACCCAGACCGAATCTGCTATCTGGTTCCCACAGTACATTGCTTAGTTTGGGGCTAGATGGCGCTGTGTAAAATGTCCACAAATATTTATTTATTTATACCTTCAAATTGGTTGCATAGAAATTTTATTACAATACAATAATATATTATTAAAAACCAAATAATACATAATAATGCACCATAAAAAAACTTATAAGTAATGGTAGAACATAGGGCAGCCTTATCGCATTAAGTGATTTCATCCAGGCTTCCTTAGGATGGACAGGAATTTATTAAAATAAGTAAAGTATCTAATTTAGTTTTAAATTAATATTTACAGGAAAAAAATTACATGACAACATCTAAATAATAAATTAAGTTAGTTTTTTGGAACGAAGTTCCTTATCGCGCGTTGCGAAAGGGGGCTAGACGGAAAAAATTAAGACCAAAAGTTGTAACGACACTTTTTGAAGCCGTGCGGCGTGCGCGTGTTTCTCTGTCTCTCTCTCTCTCTCTCTCTCTCTCTCTCTCTCTCATAGAAATCAAGCCAGTAATTTTCGTTTTGTATTTCTATTTTTTTTGTTTGGTTTTGGCTCCACAGTTTTGTGTATTTAGCCAGTGTCAAGTAATTGATAATATCTCAAGTTAATAATTAATATCATATAATATGTCAAGTCAAGTCACAGTCCAAGTCATCAAGTTAAGTCATAGTCTAGTCCAGTCAAGTCATACTCCTAGTAAAGTGGTGGCAACTTTACCAGAAGCTTCTATGGAGTTTTGGAAACAACACGAAAAGGAACGTTTCACCATCATCATACCACTTTCCTACACTCATGCCTGTAATCCAGCACTTCACGAATAAAATACCACCAATATTATGCACTAACACTGAAAATAACACAAGTTTTGGAAAATAATACAATGCGGCTACGCGATCTTTTTCGTTTTCTCGCCAAAACTCCCGTATTTCTATTTCGCATTCTGATTATATTTGACGGCGGCAACGTCCAGTTATATACTCTATGCGCAGCGGGCAGTACCGTAATTTACCCTGTCATAGCATGTAAATTTATTACAGTGGCAACACCGGTATCTGTCATCGCTTCCCCACCCATCTGGCTATATAAAGGAACGCTCGGTGTACTACGGATTATTCTTGCGCCGGACACGGCCCGCGGTGCACATGCTGAAGGCCTATAGTTATATAGGTTGCAACCTACGCACAGCCTACATATTAATATTCTTTCTATTTACATATACATACATATATTTGTCAATAATAAAAATAAAAAAAATATTACAATTCCCTCACTAATTAATCGAAAGGAACTTCCTTCTATCCGGGTGTCCCTTGACACCTCTCAAGTTTTTTATTTATTTATCATTTCTATTTATTTAAATATATATATAACTCAAAGGTGACTGACTGACTGACTGACTGACAGTGATCTATCAACGCACAGCCCAAACTACTGGACGGATTGGGCTGAAATTTGGCATGCAGGTAGATGTTATGACGTAGGCATACGCTAAGAAAGGATTTTTCGAAATACCACCCTTAAGAGGGTGAAATGGGTGGTTGAATTATTTTCCCATAGGCCATGCCACGGGCGAAGCTGCGGGCAGAAGCTCGTTTATTTATATGACTTCTTTTCTATGTGTAGGTTTAGTTCCCTTTATTTATTTCCCGTTAATCTCGGATTTATTGCAAATACACTTACAGCCTTATTAATAAACAGGTATTAGTCTCGGATTAGTTACTTCAGCTTTTGTCCTTTTTTTGCTACTGGAATATTTAGCTGGATCGAAAGAGACAAAAGATGGTGCCAGTCTAAAGCTAGTTCGTGTTTATTAATAAGGCTGTTAGAGTTACTTATTTTGGGTAAATCCCGCTAAATCTCTAACTCGCTAATACCGTTAATCCATGCTACGTGACACACGGACGTACATTTTATTTGTGTTATTTAGAGAGAAGAGGAGGGAAACATCTTGGTGGAATTAAAGAGTTAATTCTGTTCTGTAATATTTGTTTGTGTAGTGGTCCGTGCGACTTTGCAACCGTCGCAATGAAAACCATTAGAAACACAAAATTGTATGGATTTGACAGTTTGAATACGCAGCTTATGTGCATAGTTACAAGGAAATTTCTTCTGTTGCATTGCAATCAAAGTTCTGTGATCACACTACTGCTGGGTGATTACGTAACTCGATTGCAATGGATAGAAACCCTTTGTATGGATTTGACAGTTTGAATACGCAGTTTGTGTGCATAGTTAGTATGGACATTTCTCCTGTTGCATTGCAATCAAAGTTTCGTGATCACCTCTCAGGTCATAAAGTCTTATTTGCCCAGTAATTTCACTATCTACAGTGCCCTTCAAACCGGAACAAAGTAGTGCTTTCACACTACTGCTTGGCGGCGGAATAACTGGCAAAGCGATGGTACCTACCTAGACGAACTTTGCAGGAAAGTCCTACCGCCTAGTAAATATTCTTTACTACTTATTTATATGTAGTTTTTGGGCCGAAGTCGCAGAGTGCTGTAGTCTTCATTGAAACTTCAGTGTCTGGTGTAAATAGGTATTTCGGAGACTTAGAGAGGAGGAGGGCCCTGGTGTTGTGGTTGAGCAGATTAGCTCATAACCCGAAGGCGACGGGTTCGATTCCCGCAACAGGACAAGTATTTGTACACAGAAAAAAAGCGCAAATTCTTGTTTCTGGGTCTGTATACACAGGGAATCCTAGTTAGGGTCCAGGATATATGTGTGTGAGCTTTAGGAGTTATTATTGTTATTGACTATTGTAAGCGACCCGCGGATAAAATGTATTTTAATTACTTACTCATCCCATGGGAAATTTTCACTTTTCCGGGATAAAATGTAGCCTATATGTTAATCTAGTGTATAAGCTATCTTGGTACCGAATTTTATATTTTTTTATATTCTATAATTATTTTTTTTTTAGTGGTTTCGATTCCCACCTAGGACAAACATTTGTGTGATGAACATAGGTGTTCTGTGTCTGGGTGTAATATTGTATTATATGTATATATTTACAAACAAAAAGTATCTAAGTATTGTATCAGTTATCTGGTACCCATAATACAAGCTTTGCTTAGTTTGGGGCTAGATGGCGTTGTGTGAGATGTCCGCACATATTATTATTATTTTTATCCAAATCTACTCAGCCGTTTGAGCGTGAAGGAGTAACAAACATACACATACACACATACAAACTTTCGCCTTTATAATATTAGTATGATGTGATCTGTTCTTCGAGCTACCACAAAATTATTATTACTAACTCAGGCCACTAACTTTTGGCTACTTCACACCAATCACACTAATTTAAGCAACATGTAGTCAAACGTAAGTTTTAATTTACAATTGTCAAGATGGCGACGTGAACTTTGTTTTTGCTTTGTTTAATAACAAAGCTAAAACGATAAAAAAAAGTTACACCGACCGATAGATGGAGCTAAAGAAGTTTTACTTCAATCGTGTGGTCTAAAGCACACTCGTTTTTTTAAGAATCAGAATTGCCTATATTTTTTGCTGGCATAAAAGAGTTAAGCTTTTAGAGTAGATAGTTTACGGTCGGGACCGTCGAGGGACATTCCTTCTCGGCAGATTAGAGCTAAATTTGATGTCATCTGGCTTTGAAAACACGATATTTCTAGTAGCTTACAGAAATCACATTTTCTTGAAATCCTTTGTGGTGTAGCGGTTGAGCAGGTCGGCTCATAACCCGAAAAGAACGATTCCCGCGGCAATTGAGGACAAACGTAAGTACTTGTTTTTAATCTGGGTGTGGTGGGACCATGGTGTTCTAGGACTAGGATTCCCTGTGTCTAGGTACCCAGGAACTGTCACAACCCCCAGACACAGAACAAGTATTTGCGTTTTTTTTTATGAACTGTACTACACCACAAAGGTTGTCATAATGTAGTTTTGTGTAGTATTTTTTACTTTTTTTTATGTTTGGCTCCACACTTTTGTGTATTTAGCCAGTGTCAAGTAATTGATAATTTATCAAGTTAATGATATTTCACGCAAATATGTGTCAAGTCACACTCGAAGTCATAGTCAAGTCATAGTCATACTCCTAGTAAAGTGGTGGCAACTTTACTTGAAGCTTCCATGGAGTTTTAGAAACAACACGAAAAGAAACGTTTTACCATCATTATGTCATTTTCCCCACACTCACGCCTGTAATCCAGCACTTAACGAATAAAATGCCACCAATTTTATGCACTAACACTGAAAATAACACAAGTTTTGGAAAATAATACAATGCAGTGGCGCAATCTTTTTCGCTTTCCTGTCAAAAAAAAAACGAGCCAAATAGTTTGTACCAAAACAAAACAGCTTGGGACAAAAATAAAATTTCTTAACAATAGAAAGATTCTAGACACGTGTAATCAATTTAATTTTAAAAACGGTCGTTTTCGCTGTTCTCTTGGCTGAATAATAAAAGAACTAAACGCAAAGAAACTTTTCATTTTGAAACTTTTTAGTGGGCAAGTCAGAAAAAAACGAGTGTGCTTTAGACCTCAAGACTGAACTTCTTTAGCTCTATCTATCGGCCGGTATAGGTAACTTTGTTTTTGCTTGTTTAATGTTAATTTCGCCATCTTGTCATTTTACCGGACACACGAATAATAATATAAATTTTAAGTAATTTTTAACATTGTTATGTTGACAATGGAGAGCTACGTTAACTTTCAACTTCCGTTCGCCTGGTCACGCATTCACCAGCATACTCCCCAAGTTAAGCGTGCGTAAAGAAGTTTTACTTCAAATAACAACCTACTTTTCTCAGCCGCCGTCGCTCGCGCAGCGTTGCGGCCTTCCGCCGGTCGACCGCCGCAGTTTTCCGTTTGCAAGCTTTACAGGCCCACGCTAGACACCTTCTACTAGGCCCTAGAACATGCTGCACATGCTCATCCTCCTTTTCAATTTCATTCAAAACCTCCACGTTTTTAACCTCATTTTTCACTTGGCAACACTTTTCTTCACTTCTCTTAAAGTTGTTATTAAACTCATAGGTGGTGTAACTCATGGTTATAAAAAGGTAGTAAACCTTTTCGGTATTTTCGCGGCAATTTGACAAATGGCTTTCCCGCGAAATTTTGACAGGTTTTTTTTTAATTTTTCGGGCGGCGCGCGCCGTCGCATCGGAGACACTGAATTCAGGAGGGGTTGATCAGAGTCGAGATTTACAAAATATGTCTCCGCTATTAATAAACTGTCTAGCTGTGTGTCGGCTAACATCGTTGAGAGACGCCAATTTATTAGTGTTTGTATTGAAATTGATGCCGGCGATATTTTTCCCGTAAATTTGTTGCGACGAAAGCTCCAAGACGTTTATATTTTAGGACCTCGTTTTAGAGTTGTGAATCGATTTTTAATGCGCTCTTTTTCGCTGTCATAAATCGGAGTGCGCACATTTTTCACGGGATTATGCGGGATTTCATCTAATATTTTAGGGTTCCGCATGTGTGTGGACGAAACGCGAGGTTATTTTTATTTTTATTGTTGTTAAAAAAATGCTCCCGAGACAAATATAGGATACATAGGTGTATTTCATTTCAATAACTAAAATATAATGCGTGAAGCGATATAGAAAAACGCTGGCTGATTACCACCTGCCTCTTTTTCTCTGTTTGACAGCTCAGCTGTCAAAGGGAAAAGGCAAAAAGTCTTCTTTTTAACAGCTGACAAAAAAATTACTACATTGACAGCTGTCAAAGGGAACTCTTTTACGTCATAGCCCTAAGACTATGATGTAAAACTGGCGGAATTGTGACAACTAGCCACAGAAGCCATAAACTAATGATGTAAAACTCTAACAGCCTTATTAATAAACACGAACTAGCTTTAGACTAGTTACACCATCTTGTGTCTCTTTCGATCCAGCTAAATATTTCAGTAGTAAAAAAAGGACAAAAGCTGAAGTAACTAGTTCGAGACTAATACCCGTTTATTAATAAGGCTGTAAAAGCCCATGCGAAGTCAGTGCGCCTTCAATAGTCTGAAACACTTACATGTATTGCAAAAACTATTGAAGATAAAATGCAAATTGTAAAAAAAAATAAAGTTCCAACAGGAGGCAAAACAATAAAGAGACGTGGTTTGAGAACATGGGTGTATATATCGAATGGCCATCCATAAACTTACATTACTACCCTAAAAATCTTAATTACTAACTACCTATTTATATTATTACTTCCTACTGATATTACAAACGTGAAAGTTTGTATGTATGAATGTTTGTTAATCTTTCACGCTCAAACGGCTGGACGGATTAGGATGACATTTGGAATATAGATAGCTTATATAGTGGATTAGCACATAACCTACTTTGACTGGCCCAATCGCTCAGTTGGCAGTATCCCTGGCTTCTGAACTGCAGGGTGTGATTTCGATTCCCACCCAGGACAAACATTTGTGAGATGAACATCGATGTTTGTTCTGTATCCGGGTGTTATATTGTATTCTATGTATGTATTTACAAACAAAAAGTATCTAAGTATTGTATCAGTTATCTAGTTTCCATAGTACAAGCTTTGCTTAGTTTGGGACTAGATGGCGCTGTGTGAAATTTCCACACAGATTGATTACAAACTTTCCCCTTTCTAAAATTTGTGTGATTATTATTATTATTATCTGCCTGTGAAACCGTGGGGCGCAGATAGTATTTATTAAATGCTTACTCACATAAAAAAGTTAGTACGTCTGTGTAGTAGGGTACACAAACGAACTAACTTTTTTCTTGCTCAATCGTGTATGGAACCCTCGTAATATAATTCAATCTCGCGCTTGCCCGTTTTATTTAGTGGTGGGCATAATTTCCTCATTCCTTTAGTTTCCGAATACAATGTGTGTGCTGTGACAATGACAGGGTATATACGTAGCTATTTTATTTTCGCCCACGTTGACAGCTATAATGAGGTTTAAAATATTTTTGGATCACAATAATATTCATAACATTATGTGCCTTTTTGAAGTGAAACTTGTTTACACACGCTTGACTTGGGGAGTAAGCTGATGAAGCGTAGCGAGGCTAACGGAAGTTGATTCACGTAGATCTCCATTGCCAACATAACGAAGCTAAAAAATGTTTGTTGTAGTAAAATTTCTTTACGCACACTCGACTTGGGGAGTAAACTGTTCTTGATTAACGTAGATCTATCTTCATTGAAACATAATAAAGTTAAAAAATTGTATTATTATGTTGGTATATGTCCGGTGAAATGACAATTTACAATATTCAAGATGGCGACATTAACATTAAACAAAGCAAATAGGAAAATGTGTAAAATAGATGGAGGTAAACTAAAGAAGTTTTACTTCAGTCGTGTGGTCACACACACTCGTTTTTTTGTTTTTTTTTTTCCTCCATACCTTTTTAGAACGTGGTGAAATACTTGTTTTTGTAACTAGCAACATCGAAAGCCCGACACAGTGTCCGACGCAGTACACGATTGTGTCTAGCATTGAGTCGAGGCGGGGGTATACCCAACGCGCATGCGCGAGAAGAGGGATGCTGTGGCAGAACAAGAAATGGCACGGAGAGGGCATTATGTTGAGAATTGTTTTTTCTTATTGGCTGTGTTATGAACGTGTATTTTTGAAATATTTTTTGTATCGAGTTTTATTTCTGTTTGGAATAGTGTAATAAAAGTGCGGCGTGCGGCGATCGTTGGGATTTGATTTCCAATTTTAAGAAATGAATTTAAAAGATATAATTTTTATTTCAATAATGGATAATACAAAACTAAACTATACCTAAGAACTTAAAATAAATGAAAACTAAAAATTTAAAATAACCCGTTGGTCGAGGGGAAAGTTCCCAGAATGCTGGCAACATTACCACGTTGAATGGCAATGCTTATTTTTTGTGCAAAATAAAAGCCAGCATTCTGGTCACCTGATGCTTCCACCGAACGTTTGCCCAAGTCCCTATTATGTATATTTATATTCATTTTTACTAGGTGGTAGGACTTTGTTGCAAAGTTCGTCTAGGTAGGTACCACTGCTTTGCCAGTTATTCTGCCGCCAAGCAGTAGTGTGCAAGCACTACTGTGTTCCGGTTTGAAAGGCACTGTAGCTAGTGAAATTACTGGGCAATTGAGACTTTATGATCTGATCTCACAGTCGAGTAATCTTATTACCAGACTGTGCTGATGTCTCAGGATGATGTGCGCAGTGCAGTGTCGCTTGAAACTCTATGTTTTAGGGTTCCGAGTGACACTGTTCTGTTATAAGCGGCCGTGGCGCTTAACATCAGGTGAACGACTAGTTCGTCACATCATTCAATAACATAAAAAATATATATTTCTTAAAAACATATCTTCAATTCTCAATAAGTTTGTGAAAATTGTGAAAGTTGACAGGTAATCTGCCTGCATTAGTATTATGAGTCTTATGCTCTTCGTACTAAAGTTTAATACACTATGACATACCTACGTGACTGCTATGCACTTGGGTATATCAAAGAGGAATAAGTGCGTACTTAGGAGTTGTGAAACGTTAGTACAGGCAGGCATTAATAGAACATAAGCATAAGCTTTATTTTAAAAAAAAAACAATTTACACCAAGACAAATTTGCTTATTATATAAAACCACTTGGTAAAGAAAATTTAAATTAAGCACTTCAGCCATACTTAAATGAATATAGTAGTCATAATTTTTAAACTATTTATGTATATATTTTTTTTTAAAGAATACTCATTAAAATATATTTTTAATGTTTAAAATTAAATTTACGTAACTGTACAATTTTGGTAATTCAAACACTATCTAAATTTAATATTTCATCATAAATACGTTTAGCCCTAACGCCGACTCCATTCAATTCCCTAGTCATTCACATAAACCCCGACTATTGGGGTGTGATCCTCATGTCCTATCCCTGTTAAAACACCTTTAAAACATTATTTTTCTAAACAAAATCGACTAAATTGAAATAAAAGACTCTGTAAATACAGAAACCTCGAAGTGGAAGTGGGTATATTTTGAAATAAGTGTGTTTAGAAAAGTGGTTCCATAAAACTGATCTGTCAGGCGGTAAGTAATGATTTTGCCGTGTTATTTCCGATCTAATCTTGTAATATGACCTCCTTTTCAATCTATTTAAAGTATAGAATGAATAAAATTAATACTTTCTTCACAAATGATCATAGCACTACAGAAATGGTAAGTATTTGTTGAAAAATTATACGACATAAAAATAAATCATATTATTTAATAATCTTTACTATTTATTGCTAATAACAAAAAATATCTTAACTAGTGTAACAACCCTGAACTAAGGTCCAATTGAAATAAATATAATTCCAATGTCAAAACTTAAGAAAAACCTGCCTAGTAAAAATAATTACTATAGCCAAATTTAAAAAAAATATAATTTCAAATGTGGAGGTTAAAGCATTGGCCGAAGATCGAAAACGATGGCGATTACTACACCGACAAGAGGGACTTATAAATAAGAATTTAAAAAAAGACAATTTAAAAAATATTATAAATTGTCAGCCATCTTGAAATGCATATAAAATGCAATGTTGCATGCTTCAGTCGAACTACTGACCTATTTCAAAGACGCGCCTAGAGTGGCCTAGGTCATCCGGGAGAATTCAGTGACCTATCTAGGTCGCAAAAGGACAGATAATGCCATACCGCAAAACCTTTTTGCTGTCTGCCTTTTATGTTTTAAAATAGGGTAGGTGAAAAGCAGGAGTGTTTATTTCTGTTTTGGCCGAACGCCGGACTATTGTGAATTCACGGCAAGATTATTTAAAATTAAAATTATAACTACTACAACTTATAAGTAAAAAAAATTGAATTTTTGGAAAGCTAGACCAGTTTCTAACTAACTTTTGAACTTAATTCTGTCGGCCAGGTGGCGCCCTCTAGTGATTTTTTTGTGTACTTGGTAGGCAGGTATAGTAAGTGCCGATAATTATTATTATGTTTTACTTTCTTTTACTTTTACTTTTTCTTTTAATTTGGCTCACAAAAGTTTCCGATTGGAATACCTCAAATTACTTACTTACAACATATTTAATTTCAAAACGAATGCTAGGGAAGAAGATAGTTCTATTTTAGTTAATAACTTATTTCTAGCCAGGTAGCGCCTTCAGGTAAATTTTTGTAGGTAGTGAGTTATAGGCCGATAATTCTGTTTTTTTTTTACATTTGTATTATATTTCGGCTTTAATAATAATAACGCCCAACGATCGCATACATAGATCCTGGACCCTATAGGTTTCCCTGTGTCTAGGGACCCAGGAACTACGCGGACCATGGTCCGACAACACCCAGACTCAGAACAAGTATTTGCGCTTATCTTTCTGTGCACAAATACTTGTCCTGCTACGGGAATCAAACCTGCTACCTCCAAGTTATAAGCCGACCTGCTTTGGAACCAAACCAATCACCAAACCAATTCGAATTATTAAAAACTAAGTTTGAAAATTGTTTTGTCAAGTCTAACTATAGACTTGAAAATTTCCACACAGAACATCTCAACTTATAGCATAAGGTTCATCTTAATGAACCTTATGACCAACTTATTGTGTGTTAAGTGACTAAAGTAGACATTATCGGTAAAAGGAACAAATCTAGACTAGATATCAGTTTAATTACTCCCTCCGGTCCTTTTCGCCCGATATATTCCTAGATAACGGAATCATCCGGCTAAAATCAATGACTGCACATCCCTAGTACTTACCTATCTACAGATTTCCATCTGGATACCTAACATCGCATTGTTCTGCTTGTGGCTGTTAAATTCACAAGAGAAAGACCCAAGATAATAAACAACAAGCAACGCGGCCGACACGTCGAGATAAAATTAAATGACGTGCTTATGAACCTACTTCAAAAAAAGAAGAGTGTTCTATAGTCGGCTATATTTTATTTTTAGGTTTGTTATTTCAGGAAGTCCGTTATTTAATTGTTTTTTCCTTTATTCATATTAAGTACTACTATAATATAACGAGCTTCTGCCCGCAGCTTCGCCCGAGGCGTGGCCTATGGGAAAATAATTGAACCACCCTTCTAAGAATGGAATTTCGAAAAATCCTTTCTTAGCGGATGTCTACGTCATAACATCTAACTGCATTCCAAATTTCAGCCCCATCCGTCCAGTGGTTTGGGCTGTGCGTTGATAGATCACAATATTAGTCGGTCAATCAGTCAGTCACCTTTGAGTTATATATATTTATATATATATATAGAAGAAGAAGATAGAAAATAACTAATACTAAACACTGTCTACTACAAAAAAAAAATTTGACTATATACTAGTCGCGATGACCAATAGACAGTCCAAATGCTCCAGCCCACTACCGGTAGGTAGCGTACCCAACATGCTGGCAGCATTGCCCCGTTCAATTGCAATGCTGATTTTTTAATTAAGATTGGGCTTTCCGTAGGAAATAGAAAGGTACTGGAGTTGCTTATAGTAAATCAAACATTCAATTAAGTTTTTATTTCAAAAAAATATTATATAAGTTATAAAATATTTTTTATAGTTATGTAAACAGTTATAATAACAAAGTTATATAAACAAATGACATGATATCAATCCAAGAAGTATCGATGCTTCTGTTGTATATCAAGTGTTGTCAGCTTATTGAAGTTTGCATCATATTGGGGAAAATAGTAATAATAACGCCCAACGATCACATACATAGATCCTGGACCCTAACTAGGATTCCCTGTGTCTAGGGAACCAGGAACTACGAAGACCATGATCCCACAACACACAGAGTCAGAACAAGTATTTGCGCTTTTCTTCTATGCACAGAAACTTGTCCTGTCGCGAGAATCGAACCCGCCGTATCCGGGTTATGAGCCGACCTGCTCAACCACCACACCACAGAAGCTGTCACAGAAGATCTCCATTGTCAAAACAATAAAGTTAAAAATTACTTAAAATTTGTATTAATGTGTTGTATGTCCAATAAAATGACAATTTGCAATTGTCAAGATGGCGACATTAACATTAAACAGAGCAAAAACCCAGACTCAGAACAAGTATTTGCGCTTTTTGTCTACAAACACTTGTCCTGTCACGGGATTTGAACCCGCAGCTTTCGGAATATAAGAATGTAAGTGTGATTTTCAGGAGGTTCCTCAATTATGACTCATTTTGTTCCCAGACCCTAGAAATGTACCCGAGGACTAATAGCGATGGACAGACAGAAGATCAGCAATGAAATGGATATCGCAATCAGGGACCACGTTTGAGTGGGGTGAGTTTAGGTAACCCAGATATAATAATAAAAACGCCCAACGATCACATAGATCCTGGACCCTAACTAGGATTCCCTGTGTCTAGGGATCCAGGAACTACGAGGACCATGCTCCCACAACACCCAGACTCAGAACAAGTATTTGCGCTTTTTTGTTATGTTCACAAATACTTGCCTGATAGCTCAGTTGGTAGTATCCCTGCCTTCTGAGCTGTGGGTTGTGGGTTCGATTCCCACCCAGGACAAACGTTTGTGTGATGAACATCGATGTTTGTTCTGTGTCTGGGTGTTATATTGTATTCTATGTATGTATTTACAAACAAAAAGTATCTAAGTATTGTATCAGTTATCTGGTTCCCATAGTATAAGCTTTGCTTAGTTTGGGGCTAGATGGCGCTGTGTGAAATGTTCACAGATATTTATTTATTTACTTGTTCTGCTGCGGGAATCGAACCCGCTGATTCCGGGATATGAACCGACCTGCTCAACCACCACACCACAGAGGCTGTCGACTGACTATAGATTGTTTAATAGTTAATATTAAGTTGGACTTTATTATGTCCTGTCAATTTCTGCAAAGATTGTGATAAGTAATATGTTTAAAGTAAAACTTCTTTACACACGTTTGACTTGGGGATTAAGTTGGTGAATGCGAGGCGAAACGAAGTTGAAGTTGGTTCACGTAGATCTCCATTATCAACATAACACAGTTAAAAATTTGTATTATTATGTTGGTATGTCAGATAAAATGACAATTTACAATTTTCAAGATGGAGTTTTGGCGGGAATGCGTAAAAGATTGCGTCACTGCATTGTATTATTTTCCAAAACTTGTTTTATTTTCAGTGTTAGTGCATAAAACTGGTGGCATTCTATTTGTTAAGTGCTGGATTACAGGCGTGAGTGGGGGAAAATGGTATAATGATGGTGAAACGTTTCTTTTCGTGTTGTTTCCAAAACTCCATAGAAGCTTCAAGTAAAGTTGCCACCACTTTACTAGAAGTATGACTGACTAGACTGACTTGACTATGACTTGACTTGATGACTTCGACTGTGACTTGACACATATTTGCGTGAAATATAAATAACTTGATAAATTATCAATTACTTGACACTGGCTAAATACACAAAAGTGTGGAGCCTAAAATATAAAAAAAAAATGTCAAGATGGCGACATTAACATTAAACCAAGTTATACAGTTATTATTATATATAGTTATTATAGTTACACCGGCCGATAGATGGAGCTAAACTAAAAAAGTTTTACTTCAGTCGTGTGGTCTAAAGCGCACTCGTTATTTTCCAGGCAGTTTCCAAGCTGGGGGAAAGAGAGGTGACTATGCAACCGTCGGTGAGGTGACCCTGCCGATTGCACCCGCAGAACATGTCATGGAACTCCATAGAGTCGCGGGACTTCCTCGGGTGAGTTACTCACCACCAGAGTTGTATTTTTTGGTTTTTGCTTTGGCTCCACACTTTTCTGTATTTAGACAGTGTCAAGTAACTGATAATTTTTCAAGTTAATATATATTATGTGTTAAGTCAAGTCACAGTCCAAGTCATTAAGTCAAGTCATACTCATAGTAGTAGTCAAACTATTCCACTACCGAACTACTAGATGCTCGGCTAAGCGCCATCCTTTCGTGGTCGAAATACCATCCATTCGTACCAAGCGATTTGATTCCACGTTCATAATTAAAACGACTAAGGACTAAGGCGGTCAAATGCTAGACAAGTTTGAAGTAAAAAAAAAAAGTGGTGGCAACTTTACCAGAAACTTCTATGGAGTTTTGGAAACAACACGAAAAAAAAACGTTTCACCATCATTATACCACTTCCCCACACTAGGTATTATCAAATTAATTTCTAGAGAAAAGCCTTGCGATATTGAACAAAGCAAGTGTTTAATGTCTACGAAACATTTACAAAGCACTCAGCTGGTGCCCGCGCTGTGTGTACCCGTCAAATAGACATTTCGGCTGTCATGCAGTTATTTTACGAGGCACTAAATATTAAAACAAAACCTATTTTTTTTTTATTGGACCTTGTACGAATATACTATAGCATGGTCTGAGTACATACTTTCTTTTATGTTAGTGTGATGATGTGACGAGCCAGTCGTTCCCCTGATGTAAAGCGACACGGCCACCCAAAACAGAACAGTGCCACTCGGAACTCCAAAATATAAAGTTTCGCGTGACACTGCACTGCGCACATCATCCTGAGACATCAGCACAGTCCGGTAAAAAGATCACTCGACTGTGAGATTAGATCACAAAGTCTCAATTGCCCAGCAATTTCACTAGCTACAGTGCCCTTCAAACCGGAACACAGTAGTGCTTGTACACTACTGCTTGGCGGCAGAATAACTGGCAAAGTGGTGGCTTGACTGGCCCGATACCTTAGTTGGTAGTAACCCTGCCTTCTGAACTGTGGGTTCGATTCCCACCCAGGGCAAACATTTGTGTGATGAACATAGGTGTTTGTTCTGTGTCTGGGTGTTTATATTGTATTCTATGTATGTATTTACAAAAAAAAAAGTATCTATGTATTGTATCAGTTATCTGGTTCCCATAGTACAAGCTTTGCTTAGTTTGGGGCTAGATGGCGTTGTGTGAAATGTCCACACATATTATATTATATTATAAATCTACCTAGAGGGACCTTGCAGAAAAGTCCTACCACATTTAAGGAAAAGAGCGAATTAAATTCCACCGTGTATATGATGCCGTTATTGTAGCGGGGTGCCGGCGCATCAGCTGTCGGCGACGCGACTGCTCGGCTCGCCTGACCCTTCTCGGCATCATCTTGATGACACCACGCAAGGTAAATACCCCTTAAGAGACGTTCCACCGTTGCTGACACCAACAAGATGTAATAATAATACAATGCCAGATAAAACTCCTCTAACATGCGTACACACACTCCAACCGCATTCTACCCCGCCCGACTAATAATAGGTCTTTACCTATGAAATTGCCGTATAGACAGAAACTTTTTTAACGAACTTTTGCTCGAGCAGAAGCTCGTACTTTATAATTTGTAAACTGATCGCTTTTTTTGCTCAACCTCTCTCCCCTTCTCGTCCAATCGTTCGCCAATCAGTTGATTGTTGTTGTTGTTGTTGTTGTCAACCGAAAAAATAATTCATCTAAGTGAATATCGAAAAAAGGGAATAAATAAATTCATTCATGGCAATCACACTAATATTATAAAGGCAAAACTTTGTGTGTATATTTGTTACTCCTTCACGCTCAAACGGCTGAATGGATTTGGATGAAATTCGGCACCAAGATAGCTTATACACTGGATTAATATATAGGCTAAATTTTGTCCTGGTAAAGTTAAATGTTCTCGTGGGATGAGCAAATAATTAAAATAAACGTTACGTTACGTCCTGCACGCTCAAACGGATTGAGTGAAATTCGGAATGGAGATAGTTTTTCCGCTTCTCTAACACATAGGATATTTTTTAACCGCGGGTGGAACCGCAGGGTGCAATTAGAGTTAAATGCTTCAACTTAGTACTGGCAGGTGATCACTTAACTTTGGTTGCAATGCAACAGACAAATTAGATTCCTAACTTGAAAATTTCCATAGTATTGGTGTCGATTCTGTGTCGCATTCTCTAAAGCTAAACGAAATTAACATATATCCGTCTTTTTCATATCCCCTTTATCAGAAGAGTACCGCCATACTTTAAATTTACTTTAGTTTTAGAGAATGCGACACAGAATCGAGACCAATGTGCATATAAACTGTGTATTGTACGCAAATAGAAATAAAGTAATTGATATTCTCAATATTTATAGTGTCCAAAAATTTAAGAAAAAAGAAAAAAAAAGCGTAGGTAAATAAAGTCCCCACGTAACAATTCGGTTCAAAATTCCTTCATTTCTGTGCCTGTTAAGCAGCGCAAGGCAAGTCTCGACGCGTACGTTGCGCTGGCGATCGTTAAGTTCGTGGGGCACCCATCTATCAAGCTTTTTTATCTTGCCAATCTGTCGCAAATGGACCAATATTGTTTTGATGCTAACATCAAAAGCTGCTGCCAGCTCAGCTGTAGATTGAGATTCATCAGCTTCCACAATCGCCTTTAATTCATCATTGTTGACCAAATTTTCCGGACGACCACGAGGTTCATTTTTCAAGTCAAAATTCCCAGAACGGAACCGAGCAAACCAATAACGGGTTGTACGTTCGTTTGTACAGTTCTCTCCGTAAACGTCGTTGATGTTACGTGTCGTTTGTGCCGCGTTGGTGCCACGACGGAACTCATATTCCATAATTACACGAAATTTCAAAGTATCCATTATGAGGAAAATTGTTGAAATGTAATGAAAATACAAAGCTAATCAATAAACAAAAGACTTATATTGTAAATAGAATGTCATATTTTTAAAACAAAATTAATTTGAATTTAGAATTCATAGCTAATCAAAACTTTTTTTTGTTTGAAAAAGTCTGTACTGCAATACGGCAATTTCATAGGTAAAGACCTATTATATTAAAAAAGAGCACGGACCTAGGCGTCTGTGGTAAAGCAGCAAAAAAACTGTGTATTCAAACTGCCAAATTCATACACGTGAGTTTCTATTGGTTGCCTACAAATTTCGCCTAGCTGACCCCCAATTTCCCGTGTTGTCAGAAGTGTATCCATTCTCCGAGGAGTACAATGCAGAGACCCGTAACGGAGCGCCCCGGTGGGGCTCCCGCTTCGGCCCCGCGCACCGCCCGCCCGCCGCCGGCCTGCTGGACTGCTTCAGCGGCTGCCGCGCCAGGGTCGACCAGTACCTGGCTCGGAGGAAGGTGAGGACTCGAGGATAGCCTTTTTTATGTTTTGGCTCCACACTATTGTGTGTTTAGCCAGTATCAAGTAATTGACTGGCCCGATAGCTCAGTTGGTAGTAACCCTGCCTTCTGAACTATGGGTTGTGGGTTCGATTCCCACCCAGGATGAACATTTGTGTGATTAACATAGGTGTTTTTTCTATGTCTGGGTGTTATATTGTATTCTAAGTATGTATTTAAAAAAAAAAGGTATCTAAGTATTGTATCAGTTATCTGGTTCCCATAGTACAAGCTTTGCTTAGTTTGGGGCTAGATGGCGTTGTGTGAGATGTCCACACATATTTTTATTATTATTATTATAATTGATAATTTATTAAGTTAATAATATTTCACGCAAATATGTGTTAAGTCACAGTCGAAGTCATCAAGTCATAGTCTAATCTAGTCAAGTCATACTCCTAGTAAAGTGGTGGCAACTTAACCAGAAGCTTCTATGGAGTTTCGGAAACAACACGAAAAGAAACGTTTCGCCATCATTATACCACTTCCACACTCACGCATCTAATCCAGCACTTAACGAATAAAACGCCACAAATTTTATGCACTAACACTGAAAATAACACATGGAAAATAATACAATGCGGTGACGCGATCTTTTTCATTTTCCCACCAAAACTTCGTCTATTTTTTTTTCGCAGATCGAGCGTGGCGTGCGTCTCTACAGCCAGAACGAGCAGAAACAAGCTGTCAAAATATGGCTTTCGGCTCTCCGCGGCGTCAGACATCGGAGTGACAAGTTCGCGTTGCTGGGGCATCTCTACCAGGCGCATATAGACTTCGGGAAGTATCGGTAAGTATATTTTTGGAGTTTAGGTGGGGAAAACGAAAAAGATCGCATCACCGCATTGTATTATTTTCCAAAACTTGTGTTATTTTCAGTGTTAATGCATAAAATTAGTGGCGGGTTATTCGTTAAGTGCTGGATTACAGGCGTGAGTGGGGGAAAGTGGTATAATGATGGTGAAATGCTTCTTTTCGTGTTGTTTCCAAAACTACATAGAAGCTTCTGATAAAGTTGCCACCACTTTACTAGGAGTATGACTTGACTAGACTATGACTTGACTTGATGACTATGGACTGTGATTTGACTTGACACATAATATATAATATTAATTAACTTGAAAAATTAATTACTTGACACTGGCTAAATACACAAAAGCGTAGAGCCAAAACCAAAACAGAAAAGTATATACAATCAGGGGGGTGATCACGAAACTTTAATTGCAATGCAACAGAAGATATTTCCATACTAACTATGCACATAAACTGAATCCATATAAATTTTTGCTTCTATATGTTGCAATCGAGTTACTTGATCACCTAGCAGGTTCTATAGGTTGCAATCTAGTTTTTTTTTTTTACATTTTGCCTCCACACTTTTGTGTATTTAGCCAGTGTCAAGTAATTGATAATTTGTCAAGTTAATGATCTTTCACGCAAATATGTGTCAAGTCACAGTCGAAGTCATCAAGTCAAGTCATACTCCTAGTAAAGTGGTGGCAACTTTACTTGAAGCTTCTATAGAGTTTTGGAAACAACACGAAAAGAAACGTTTCACCATCATTATACCATTTTCCCACACTCACGCCTGTAATTCAGCACTTAACGAATAAAATGTCACCAAATTTATGCACTAACACTGAAAATAACACAAGTTTTGGAAAATAATACAATGCGGTGACGCAATCTTTTTCGCATTCCCGCCAAAACTCTGCAATCTAGTTACATGATTGCCTAGAGGGAAATAATGTTCTTTTGTTTTGGTTTTTATCATTTTTATTTTCATAAGTTCATCATCTAACCTTTTTGGAGTAAAACTTCTTTACGCACGCTTGACTTGGGGAGTAGGTAACCCGAATGCGAGGCGAATTGAAGTTGAAGTTGGTTCACGTAGATCTCTATTGTCAACATAAGAAAGTTAAAAATAACTTAAAATATGTGTTATTTCCGGTTTACCGGACATACCAACATACGGTATGTCCGGTAAAATGACAATTTACAATGGTCAAGATGGCGACATTAACATTAAACAAAGTCATACCGGCCGATAGATGGAGCTAAACTAAGGAAGTTTTACTTCAGTCGTGTAGTCTAAAGCACACTCGTTTATTTTCTCCAGGGAGTCTTTGGAATTCGCAACGCGTCAGCTGAGCATCTCTGAGGAGCTCGACTCCGCACCGATGAGAGCTGAGGCTTACCTCAACCTGGCGCGAGCACATCACACTTTAGGAGGTTTGGACAGGTTGGAAATTCTCATCATTCGACTGGCCCGATAGCTCAGTTGGTAGTAACCCTGCCTTCTGAACTGTGGGTTGTGGGTTCGATTCCCACCCAGGACAAACATTTGTGTGATGAACATAGGTGTTTGTTCTGTGTCTGGGTGTCATATTGTATTCTATGTGTGTATTTACAAACAAAAATTATCCAAGTAATTGTATCAGTTATCTGGTTCCCATAATACAAGCTTTGCTTAGTTTGGGACTAGATGGCGTTGTGTGAGATGTCTACATATATTATATTATTATTATTATTATGTGTTATCATTCAGTGGTGTAGCTAGGCGTGGACGAAGTGGACCCTCGCCCACGGCCTCGCGAGGCCTCTTTAAATGCGGTGCCACCAGACTTAAAATCCCAGGTTATTTTTGTAGTTTATCCGTTGAAGAAGTTTTACTAAGTTAAAAAAACTTAAGAAACAGTATGAAGCAGGACCGAGTCTGCTCTAGCAATAAATAATAAAACGAGTGTGCTTTAGACCACACGACTGAATTAAACTTCCTTAGTTTAGCAATCGGCCGGTGTAACTTTTTGTTTTTGTTTTGGTATGGCTCCACACTTTTGTGTATTTAGCCAGTGTCAAGTAATTGATAATTTTTTGAGTTAAGTATATGTATGTCAAATCAAGTCAAAACACAGTCCAAATCATCAAGTCAAGTCATAGTCTAATCTAGTCAAGTCATACTCCTAGTAAAGTGGTGGCCACTTTACCAGAAGCTTCTATGGAGTTTTGGAAACAACACGAAAAGATACGTTTCACCATCACTATACCACTTTCCCACACTCACGCCTGTAATCCAGCACTTAACGAATAAAATGCCACCAATTTTATGCACTAACACTGAAAATAACACAAGTTTTGGAAAATAATACAATGCAGTGACACGATCTTTTTCGTTTTCCCGCCAAAAAAACCCGGTGTAACTTTGTTTGATGTTAATGTCGCCATCTTGACTAAAATGTCATTTTACCGGTCATACCAACATAATCATACAACTTTTTAACTTTGTTATGTTGGCAATGGAGATCCAGAGAGAACTTTCAACTTCTATTCGTCTCGCCAGCTTACTTCCCAAGTCAAGCGTGCGTAAAGAAGTCTTACTTCAATAAATAAATTTGCCATTCAACGTGGCAATGCTGCCAGCATAATGGGCACGTTGCCTACTGGTAGTGGTTTGTTTGATTAAGTTCCCTTTTTATTGTTTTATGTTTATTAAATAATATTATGTTGTATGTTTCAAAATAAAAATTTGTTGATAAATAAATAAAATTATGTATCTTCCAGGGCTCTGTCATACGCCCGTCATGCTCTGTACAATGACTGCGGTGGAGGATCAACAGCTGGCTGCGTTCATCTGACGGTAGCCGGTGTGTGCATGGAGCTTGGAGCATTCTCTAAAGCGATGGATGGCTTCCAGAAGGCAGCTGGAGTTGCGCAAGCGCAGCCTGACAACGTGCTGTTATTGCAAGTAAGGACATTAAGAAATTAAGACCCATGATCACGAGGCAACAATTCTTCAAAAGCATTTTGTACTGCCTCTCGGGTATTGAATTTTTTGAAGCAAAACTTCTTTCCGCACGCTTGACTTGGGGAGTAAGCTGGTGACTGCGTAACGAGGCGAATGGAAATTGAAAATTGTTGGTTCACGTAGATCTCCATTGTTAACACAAAGAAGTTAAAAAGTACTTTAAAATTGTATTATGTTGGTATGTCCGGTGAAATGTCAATTTACAATTGTCAAGATGGCGACATTAACATTAAACAAAACAAAAACAAAGTTATACCGGCCGATAGATGGAGCTAAAGAAGTTTTACTTCAGTCGAGTGGTCTAAAACCCATTCGTTTTTTCTCTATAGTTTATTCTCTTCCCAGGTATACGTAAGAGCTAAAGAAGTCTTACTCCAGTCGTGTGGTCTAAAACCCATTCGTATTTTCTCTATAGTTTATTCTCTTCCCAGATATATATAAGAGCTAAAGAAGTCTTACTCCAGTCGTGTGGTCTAAAACCCATTCGTATTTTCTCTATAGTTTATTCTCTTCCCAGGTATACGTAAGAGCTAAAGAAGTCTTACTCCAGTCGTGTGGTCTAAAACCCATTCGTTTTTTCTCTATAGTTTATTCTCTTCCCAGGTATACGTAAGAGCTAAAGAAATCTTACTCCAGTCGTGTGGTCTAAAACCCATTCGTTTTTTCTCTATAGTTTATTCTCTTCCCAGGTATACGTAAAAGCTAAAAAGTCTTACTTCAGTCGTGTGGTCTAAAACCCATTCGTTTTTTCTTTATAGTTTATTCTCTTCCCAGGTATACGTAAGAGCTAAAGAAGTCTTACTTCAGTCGTGTGGTCTAAAACCCATTCGTTTTTTTCTTTATAGTTTATTCTCTTCCCAGATATATATAAGAGCTAAAGAAGTCTTACTCCAGTCGTGTGGTCTAAAACCGATTCGTTTTTTCTCTATAGTTTATTCTCTTCCCAGGTATACGTAAGAGCTAAAGAAGTCTTACTCCAGTCGTGTGGTCTAAAACCCATTCGTTTTTTCTCTATAGTTTATTCTCTTCCCAGGTATACGTAAGAGCTAAAGAAGTCTTACTTAAGTCGTGTGGTCTAAAGCTCGTTTTTTTTTCTGTATGGTTTATTCGCAGGTGTACGTGGGGCTGTCGGAGCTGTGGCGCCGGCTGCGCGACGCGGAGCGCGCGGTGGCGTGCGCGGCGCGCGCCTGCGACCTGGGCCGCGGGCCGCGCGCGCTGGACCTCAACACGCGCCACCACCGCCTCGCGCTGCTGCAGATGGCGGCCGCGCTGCGGGCGCGGGGCGAGCTGGGCGACGCGCACGATTACTGCAACGTAAGTCTATAATAGTCTTAGGTCCGTACAGAACAATGCTCAGTCATCGATCAGTGCTCAAGCATACAATCATGCCAAAAACGCACGAAGTAGCAAAGTAATGCGTAATGTTAATATTTTCTAATTTTTTTTCCATCTACCCTAAAATTTATGATTTAAATAGAACTGTATATTTATAAACTTTGTTAAGTTATTAGGGATTTTTGGCGGGAAAGTGAAAAAGATTGCGTCACCGCATCGTATTATTTTCCAAAACTTGTGTTATTTTCAGTGTTAGTGCATAAAATTGGTGGCATTTTATTCGTTGAGTGCTGGATTACAGGCGTGAGTGTAGGAAAATGGTATAATGATGGTGAAACGTTTCTTGTCGTGTTGTTTCCAAAACTCCATAGAAGCTTCTGGTAAAGTTGCCACCACTTTACTAGGAGCATGACTTTGACTAGACTGACTTGACTTGATGACTTCGACTGTGACTTGACACATATTTGCATGAAATATCGATAACTTGATAGATTATCAATTACTTGACACTGGCTAAATATACAAAAGTGTGAAGCCAAAACAAAAAAAAAGTGTTATTAGTTTTAAGAGGCGCCTTCAGTCTACAAAACAATTTATATTCTTAGAATAAATTTGTAACTTAGACACTAACGCTAAGTCTTACAAAATAAAATGTAATTTATGTCAATAAAGGAATTAAAAAAATATAAAAAAAAGTGCTCAAGCAGATATTTCATTCATAAATTGATCAATTAGTGAATGAAATCTCTGCTTGTGCACCGATCGATAACTAAACATCGTTCTGTTATAAGGACATAAGTTTGGCGAAATATGACCCGGGCGTGTTCAAGAGAAGAGTGAATAGGTATTTACTTGGCTAGCATGCTACACCTTCGATCGCATCGTCATTTTCCATCAGGTGAGAGCGGGGTCAAATGCTAGACAAGTTTGAAGTAAAAAAAAAAATGTTTGTATTATTTTTTTAATGTTAATGTATAACTCTCTCAGGATTTTTTGGCGAGAAAACGTGAATGATTGTTTCGCCGCATTATGTATTTTCCAAAACTTGTGTTATTGCATAAATACTGAATAACTGCCACTGAAAAGTGTTAGTACATAAAGTTGGTGGCGTTTTATTCGTTAAGTGCTGGATTACAGGCGTGAGTGTGGGAAAGTGGTATAATGATGGTGAAACGTTTCTTTTCGTGTTGTTACCAAAACTCCATAGAAGCTTCTGGTAAAGTTGCCACCACTTTACTAGGAGTATGACTTGACTAGACTAGACTATGACTTGACTTGATAACTTGGACTGTGACTTGACTTACCAGTTACGTTTACGATATGATCATAGACAATGTAACAATTCCTGTAATGTGGTGTTCCAATAAAGAGTTTTATGTATCTATCTGTCTATTTATCCCCCATATTTTAGATTAGATTAGAAAACTAAAGAAACTTTTTTATCCCGTTTTCCAGGAAGCCTTGAGATTATCCTCAGTGGCTGGAGACCAAGGTTGCTACGCGCGCGCCGTGAGGATAGCTGGCGATGTGTACAGGAGGAAATGTGATATTGGAAAAGCTATCAGGTATGAACACATTCTTAGAAATAACGGCATTTATAACTAGCTGCGTCCAGCGGTTTTACCCGCGTGGTGAAAATTTTCAAACTTTCCGCTCGAATTTCGAAGATCATACATGTTCACTCTTGACTGGAACTCTTCCAGTAGACGTAGTCTTCTCGATCTTATCCCGGCAACGGCCCAAGCCAAGGCTCGCACCCCAGGGGTGCCCGCCAGCTAGATGCCTCCCACTTTTGACGGCTGGGCGCCTTAAGCGCCTGCCTGCCGCCTAAAAATATACCAGAAAAAAAAACAATACTTAAGTTGTATTCGCAAAATCGGAACAAATCAATATACTCAAGAGTCTCACGACACAAATTTTTCCTCATAGAGGTGTGTGAAGTAACATAAATGAACAGCTTCAATAGGCGATTTGATTCCACGTTCATAATTAAAACGGCTAAGGAATGGAATGCCAGCGTCTGTGTTTCCGGAGAAATATGACCCGGGAGTGTTCAAGGGAAGAGTGAATAGGTATTTACTTGGCTAGCATGCTACACCTTCGATCGCATCGTCACTTCCCGTCAGGTGAGAGCGCGGTCAAATGTTAGACAAGTTTGAAGTAAAAAATAAAAAAAACCATGGATTTATTATCATCTTTCTTCCAGACACTATGAGATAGCCATGGGTGCTGGCCAGGCTCTTGGTGATAGACTAGCTCAGATGGAAGCAATGGATGGAGCAGCCAGATGTCTGGAAGCTCTCAGGCTTCAGGGCAGGATCTGCAACTGTCGCCCGCTAGAGTTTAACACCAGGTTGTTGGAGGTGGCTACTTCTGTAGGCGCGAAGGTTAGTTTGACCTGCAAATGAGTTTAAAGGTTTTGAAGTTCTATAATAATAATGCCCAACGATCACGTACATAGATCCTGGACGCTAAATAGGATTCCCTGTGTCTAGGGACCAAGGAACTACGAGGACCATGGTCCCGGAACAAGTGCGCTTTTTTGTTCAGAAATACTGGACCTGGCGCGGGAATCGAAACCGCCGCCTGTGGGTTATGAGTTGACGACCTGCTTAACCACCACACCACAGAGGTTGTCAATGAGAGGTTGTCAAAGAGGCTGTTCTATGTTAAAAGGGGTCTTTTGGAGGCTTTCGGAATGTTGGGTGTGGGCGAGATCGATTTATGGGTTTGAAGTTGTATATGATAACTTCTGAGTGTAGAAAGGGTAGACAGGGTAAATTATTACCTTTTCTTACTAATTTTATAAATATAAAAGTTTATATGTTTGGATGTTTTTCTATATAGAAATTATCCTTCCAGATGTTAGTGCGCCGTGTCCGTCTGAGACTGGCGGAGATCTACACAGCGCTGGGCGACAACAACGCCGCCGCGCGACAGAAGCGTGCTGCAGCTGCGTGGGCGGCGCCGCAGTGTGCGCGGTGCCGCGACCCTCTCGCCGAACAACCGGAGCCGCTGGCTTCTCTACCGTGCTCGCATATTGTACATCTCGCGTAAGTTGGGGAAAGATGAGGTTGAGTTCAGGGTTGAGGTTAGTTGAGATCGTTGAGGCTGAGTTGAGGGATGAGCTTAGTTGATATTGTTGAGGCTGAGTTGAGGGTTGAGCTTAGTTGATATACACAGTTGAAATTGAGCGTGCCACAATTTGTAAGATCGAACCTCTCACTAAACAACTGGAGCTTCTCTACCGTGCTCGCTATATCGTACATAAGTTGAGGGGGGAAAGATGGGGTTGGGTTGAGGGTTGAGCTTAGTTGAGATCGTTGAGGTTGGGCTGAAGGTTGAGCTTTAGAGCGTTGAAGATTAATTAAAGGGGAATTGAACTTAGTGAGCTAAGCTTGTGGAGTGAGTTGATTTCGTTGCTTGACGAAACCACTCACATATCATGAATGTTGCGTAAGTTGAGGGGAGGGGGTAAAAATGAGGGGAGATTATTATTAATTCTGCGTACTCTTATCTTTTTTTTATATTTTTTATTATTGTTTGATAGGCTTACGTTTGACCACTATCGCACCTGATGGTAATTATTATCTATTCTGTGCCTAAACTTTTTATTGTTTTATGCCTTTGTTAGGTATAAAAAAAAAAACAAGTGTGCTTTAGACCACACGACTGTAGTAAAACTCTTTAGTTTAGCTCCATCTATCGGCCGGTATAACTTTGTTTTGTTTTGTCCAATGTTAATGTTGCCTTGATAATTGAAGGGATGAGATCAAAAAGGGTTTTTTTAATCTGATTTTTTTCACAAAATGACTTATGGGTATTATTGGATTCAGCGTAAAATTATCTACAATAATACATTCTCAAAATACCGATATGAGGCTAAAATCTCGAGATTGTCAGTCTATAAATGGTTTATCTGACACAGGAAATACAGTTCGCTTAGCACAAAAACATTATTTATTATCTATATTTATTATATGATATTACATTTTTACAGTAATTGTACAAATTAGTATTATATTTTGTATTTTAAAATAGAATTAATACATTTTCAACAACAATATGAGAGGGTAGGTGTGAAAGGAAGAATACGCATTTGAAGATAGCTCCGTTTTAATAAATTATTAATAATACTTACAGTTCTATAACAAGGAAACTAATGTATTAAATGAGCTTGTTCACACAACCCACCTGCCTGTAAGTATTATCTGCACTAAAGTTTAACTGTACACTGTGTTTTGCACTACATCACTTTTGCACACCGCACGGACAAAGATGGACACCGTTCAGGACAATGTTAATCAGCTGATGCAAGCGTTTGGTCAGCGAATGGATGCGTTCGAAAAGCGGCAGGCATCTCTCCCAGGGCCTTCGTCTTCTGACTCTGATAAATTGGCTCTTGAATTTGCATCATTTAAGTCTTTTGTTATCACATCTTTTCGAGCTTTGGAAAAACAAATCGATGTCATGGCAAACCAAATTGATCAGCTTGAGATGCGCGGGAGGCGGAAGATCCTTCTTCTGCATGGTGTGCGGGAAGAGCAGCAAGAAAAAACAACTTCTGTTGCTGTTACGACACTAGTGGAGCGCTTAAAACTGACGGGATTCACAGCGAGCGACGTTTCTCAATGTCATAGGATGGGACGAGTTCCAAATATTGATAAGCCACGTCCAATCTTACTGAAGCTGTGTAATATAAGCATTCGTGATAAAATATGCAGTATTTGCTCGGTTTCCAGCGAGAGCGCACGCTATCGAAGTTACTCCGTGCTATTCCGTATCGGGTTTACATTAGAGATGGAAAAAGTCGTCATCGATATTTCTTATCGATAACATGGACAAGTACCTCAACCGATCATCGTCGAATCCCAACCTGAGCAGCAAAAGACCTGCTGCATCAGATCAGTGGCGGGAACCGAAGAAATTCGCAAGCTCCAAGGGTTCTCCAAAGAAGAAGGATGATAGAACTGAAACGAACAATCGCTTCAGTGGCCTACCAGTAGATGAACCGGCCTCCGAGCCATTCATGAAAGCCACCAAGAAAAAACAAGTCTCGCAAATTCCCCCCATCTTGGTCGAACTCCTGGGGGACTGGAGCCACAAAAATATAAAAGATGCTATTGAAAAATATGAGAAAAGCTTTCACCTACAGTACAGAGGCCGTAATAAAGTCAAAGTCCAATGTTATTCAGCCAAAGATCACCAATCAATTAAAGAGGGACTCCTTAAGGAAAATGTGGTCTTCCATACATTCTCTCGCAAAGACGAGAAGCTGCCAAAATGTGTCTTAAAAGGCTTACCTAAATATTTGCGTGACACTGTACCCACTGAACTATCGGAAATTGGCTTTCCCGGAGCAACCGTAACTGAACTTAGGACTCTCCACCCCACTGAGTGCCCTCCACTACTCGTCCAGCTCCCAACCGGAACTGACATGGGCAAGTTCAAGCTTATTAAATACATATCAAACTGTGTGGTGGATATTCAAAAGTATAAGCCAAACAACAAAGCAGGAACACAATGCTTCAGGTGTCAGGGTTTTGGGCATGGATCCAAAAATTGTAACAGGCCTGCACGATGTGTCAAGTGCGCCTCCAATCACCCCACGTGGGAATGCCAGAAAAAAGACAGAGGTGAACCAGCTCTTTGCTGTAACTGTCAACAAAACCACCCAGCTAATTACTCCCAATGTACTGAAAGACAGAAATATTTAGATAGAATCCAATCTAAGCGAGAAATTGTGCGCAAAACACTTATTCCAAGAATAGAAGCCACTCCGATAACAACTAATCCTAGTCAATCAAACCCTACTTGGGCGCAAGTAACAGGATCCATCAAACGCCGTCCACAAGATACCAGGCCAAATGAAGACTCTTCTGATAACCGAACATCCAAGGCCATAAACAAGACTGTCAACGATGCCCTGATGTCTTTTGATTCGATACCAATTCGAGCGGAGTATGACCTGCGTAAAGAACCAGTCGTCAAGAGGACGTTAACTCATGATTTAGCTACGGCTGAAATGTTAGAGATTCTAAACGCTATCAAGGCTATTAAGCATGAATTCTCCAATTGTAAAACTTTTATGGAAAAAGTTATATTGATCCTAACTCACCTGGGTCATTATGTCTGATAAGCCCCTAGATCTCCGACTTTTATATTGGAACGCTGATGGCGTCCACAAAAAGCAGCAGGAGCTAGCCGAACTTGTAGTAAGTGACTTAAATGTAGATATTGTCGCCGTATGCGAAACACGACTCACACAACGCCTTAAATTTAATATTCCGGGTTTTGCTTGCTATCGCATGGACAAGCACTACAATGGTACTGGCCAGGGTGTAGCGATACTGGTTAAATCATATCTGCTACACAGCCTTATTCCAACTCCTGCCACAGAAAATCTCGAAGCCATTGCTATTTCCCTTAAAACATCTAGCGATAATATTGTGGTGATATCTGCGTACCAGTCTCCCAACAAGCTACTCCTCACCAGCGATTTAGACGCGCTCTTAGATACTGGAAATCGAGTCTTGATCATGGGCGACTTGAATGCCAAGCATCGTTACTGGTCTTCTGGTCCCTCCAACTCACGCGGTACACTCTTATACGACTACATGTTGAACAGTGAGTTTCTCATCCACAGTCCTCAAGATTCAACTTTGGTACACTATCATGCTCGACTAACACCCTGTACCCCAGATCTCTTACTTACTAAAAATATTAACAGCCTGGACAGCATATACACAATACCTGCTTTGTCATCCAATCATTTCCCAGTCTTTGCTAATTTCTATACTAATATTTCTCGTGAGCCCATAGTTAAATTTAATTTTGCTAAGACTAATTGGACAAAATACCGTCAATCACTTAACAACAATGTCCACCTTTCATCAAATACCTACAAAACAACAGAAGAAATTGATTCTGCAATTTTAAGCCTTCAGAATAACATTATTGAAGCTAGGAATGAGTGTGTCCCAATTTCACAAGTAAAACCCTGGAATTCGCGAGCAATACCGCGACGAATTAAACGGCTAATCATGACAAAGAACCGTCTCCGCAGATATGCTGCGGTCGAATCGGTTATATCAATACGAAAACAGCTTAAGGAAAGGGTTAATAAATTACAGGTAGAAATAAATACCGCTTTAAAATCTTTCCGTGATAGTACATGGATCAAAAAACTAAATAGAGTCGACAACCCCCATGCTGACCTATGGCGAGTTGTAAAAAGTTTGAGGTCAACAAAACCTTCTCCCATCCCTACTCTTAAAACTAACGACGGCACATTATTAACAAACCAGCAGGAACAGTGTGATGTACTTGCAGGCTCATTCCTTAACAACATGCTTTTAACCTACAACTGGTGTAGTGACGAACAACCAGCTATTGATTGCTCGTTAACGGCTCTTAACACACATCACTTTGATAATCATTCCTTCATGCCTGTCCGCCCTCTCGAAATCAGAAAACACATCCTGAAGTTAAAAACACGTAAGGCACCTGGTCATGATGAAATTACAAACCTCCTCATCAGGAATATTCCACAAAAGGCCATAATATTACTTACCAAATTATTCAATGCATGCCTCTTGTTGAACTACTTTCCAATAATTTGGAAAACGGCTAAAGTAATCGCCATACACAAACCAGGTAAAAGCACATCTGATCCCACCTCGTATCGCCCTATCAGTTTGCTTCCTTGTTTAGGTAAACTGTTTGAGAGGATTATCTACGCTAGGCTGTTGCGTGCTACCGACAATGAGCTGTTGGATGAGCAATTTGGGTTTCGTAAGGGTCATTCAACTGTTCAGCAGCTGGCAAGGGTAGCTGAAGCGGTATCACACAACTTAAATCTTCATAAATCTACCGGTATGTTCTTATTGGATATAGAAAAGGCATTCGATACCGTATGGCACGACGCCCTTCTGCACAAGCTAGTCACTCTTAATACTCCCATAGAGTTAGTAAAAATGATACAATCTTACCTAACTGATCGCTCGTTCATGGTGTGTGCTGGTAACTCCTGTTCCCTACCTAAGCCCGTACCGGCTGGAGTGCCTCAAGGCTCCATATTAGGCCCTTACCTTTTCTTGATTTACTTAAATGACATCCCGAAACAGCCTCGTACAAGCATAGCTTGTTTTGCTGACGATACTGCATCTTTTACGTCCTCTGATGATATTAACTTAATAATTGGCCGGCTCCAATTATCTATTGATCTGCTTCTAACCTTTTTTCGAACGTGGAAGCTCAAGATTAACGCATCTAAAACTAAAGCCATATATTTCACTAGACAACGGTCCTTTCCTGTGCGTAAAATTCAGATTGACGGCTATAAAATCCCTTGGAGTCGCTCTGTTAAATATCTAGGCATTCTATTAGACAACAAGCTCAACTGGACTGAGAATACATCGGAACTGTGTCTCAAGGGTACAAAAGCCTTAAATGCGTTAAGTCCCGTACTAAACAGACAGTCTTGCCTTAGCAGTCATACTAAACTTAGTATCTACCGAACCCTGGTACGTCCCTGTTTAACCTACGCTTGTCCAGTGTGGAGTAGCACGTGTCCCACTAACATAAATAAATTGCAAATTATTCAAAATAAAGCAATAAAAATATCATACAACACTCCTATGTACACGAACCTTTTAAAACTACATCAAAAAATCAACATACCCAGCATCAAAATATTCATTTACAAATTATCTAAAACATTTTACCTCTACACTAACCCTAAAAGTAAAAATAAACTTATAAATAAAATATGCAAAACAAGAAAACATGATTTAAATTATATCGATACATATAATCGTTACAAACTTCCACATCACTTATTCCTTGACTCGTGAATCTATTGAATAGGTACAGTCACCGGCGCAGGCGCTCGCAGCCGGCACCGCGGTCATGCGCGCTATTCCCACCCGTATTATCTAGTGGTATGAGGATCGCAATGGCGCGTGTGACTTGCATCTGGCGTGCTGCGGGCGCTTGGGCAGGTCATTGCATATGACGTCGCTCCTGCTGTTGTTTGCGGACCGCATCGCTCGCGCATACAAATTTATAATACTACCCCCCAGTTATTACTCTTTTTGAATGTTGAATTATTTTATTACCTTTTGCAATTGTTATGCTATCTACTAAAGCAAACAAAAGTATTGATAATAGGACATTTACTATGATTTTATTTTGGATTTCATGCATTGTCTTAGTTAATACATTATATTGTATCATAAATTTTTATCATAAGTGAAATGCTTTAAAAATGTATCAAATATAAATTGTAGTCATATCTAGGATTAATTAATGTACACTAGATTATGTACTTAGAATTAATTCATGAAAAAATAAAGATTTTTGAAATTGAAAAAAAAAAATTGAAATTGATAAAATATGGTCATCTAAGACGGCACTGAAAGGTTCTGGTATTACCGTATCTGAATTTCTGACTAAGTCCCGTCATGATGTTTACATGGCAGCACGTCAGAAATTCGGCGTCACTAAGTGCTGGACGAGGGATGGCCTTATCTTCGTTACTGGGCCTGATGGTGTCCGGCGTCGTGTTAGTTGTCTCAACGATCTTACTGAACTCGCCGCCAGCAAACCTTCTTCAAAGGATGCGCCCAAGCAGCTACCTACTGTAAATGCTCCCGTAGCGGAGGCCTCGACAAGGTCCAGGCGTACCGCAGTGAAAAAGGTTACGTAGTTGCGAATCACTTCATTAAAATGTGCCACAATACAAATAGTTTTGTTTACTTTCTGGCTGGGTACTTTTTTCTTATGGCAGGGTAGACTCCAAAAAGTATGTTGTGGCTTACCCTAATTTTCATTTAATTTTAAATGGATACCGTCAATGTATTATATTACTTGTTACTTTTATTTTATAGCAGGGTACATTGCAAAAGATATTTAATCCCGTACCTCCATTGTTAGATATTTGATTACGTTAATACAATCACCGCTTTATTTTTTTCGTTGGGATAACTTATGACGGGGTTCTGTTTTGTTATGTATGATGTTGTAATAGTTTCGGATTTGGTAAATTAATATAATGTTTACTGAACAGGTAGTAGCGTTGGAACATTTAACCGTCCAAAATATTTTATTTCTATAACCTAATTTGTTACCGACTTATAATAATAATAGGTCTTTACCTATGAAATTGCCGTTTTGCAGTACAGACTTTTTCAAACAAAAAAAAGTTTTGATTGGCTATGAATTCTAAATTCAAATTAATTTTGTTTTAAAAATATGACATTCTATTTACAATATAAGTCTTTTGTTTATTGATTAGCGTTGTATTTTCATTATATTTCAACATTTTTCCTCAAAATGGATACTTTGAAATTTCGTGTAATTATGGAATATGAGTTCCGTCGTGGCACCAACGCGGCACAAACGACACGTAACATCAACGACGTTTACGGAGAGAACTGTACAAACGAACGTACAACCCCTTATTGGTTTGCTTGGTTCCGTTCTGGGAATTTTGACTTGAAAAATGAACCTCGTGGTCGTCCGGAAACTTTGGTCAACAATGATGAATTAAAGGCGATTGTGGGAGCTGATGAATCTCAATCTACAGCTGAGCTGGCAGCAGCTTTTGACGTTAGCATCAAAACAATATTGGTCCATTTGCGACAGATTGGCAAGATAAAAAAGCTTGATAGATGGGTGCCCCACGAACTTAACGATTGCCAGCGCAACGTACGCGTCGAGACTTGCCTTGCGCTGCTTAACAGGCACAGAAATGAAGGAATTTTGAACCGAATTGTTACGTGCGACGAAAAATGGATTCTTTTTGACAATCGAAAGCGCTCAGCAAGTTGGTTAGATCTTGGTTCGGTACCAAAGCAATGTGCAAAACGAAAAATGACCCCTAGAAAGGTGATGGTCACGGTTTGTGGTCTAGTGCTGGTGTGATTCATCATAGCTTTTTACAAAACGGCGAGAGCATTACTGCAGATGTGTACATTGAAGAACTGACCACAATGATGGCGAAACTCGCACGTCTGCAACCAGCTTTGGTCAATCGGTCGTCTCCACTGCTACTTCACGACAACGCGCGACCCCATACTGCACAACAGACCGTCTCTAAGCTGCATGAGTTGGGTTTGGAAGCTCTCCCTCATCCGCCATACTCACCAGATCTTGCGCCTACCGACTATTACTTTTTCCAAAATTTGGACAACTTTTTAGCGGGAAAAAAATTCAATTCCCGAGAGGCAGTACAAAACGCCTTTGAAGAGTTTGTTGTCTCCCGTCCTGCTGATTTTTTCAAGAAGGGCATCCATAAACTGCCACAGCGTTGGCAAAGATGCATTGATTGCAGGGGTGATTACTTTGAATAAAAGAAATAAATAAGTTCGAAAAAAAAATACTTTAACTTTTTTCAAACAAAACGGCAATTTCATAGGTAAAGACCTAATATAATATAATCTTTAGTAGGTATGTGTTTCTGGTATGTTTGGGGTGATCTCGAAACGTTGATTGCAATGCAACGAGAGGAATTTCATTCCTAATTTTAAAATTTCCATGGTACCTAACTATGCACATAAGCTGTGTATTGAAAGTGTCAAATCAATACATTAATGTGTTTATATCGGTTGCAATCAGCTTACGTGATCGCCTAGGTGGGCTCAAGATTGAGCAACAATTTGAATTTTATGTGCTTAATTCTGTTATGTAATGAGTGTAAACATAAAAAGAATCTTATCATTCTAATGGGTCCATATAAGTTATTTATAGTTACCTAGTTCATTGGCTACTATTATTTCTAAATATTGTGACTGTTATTTATTTCTTCTAAACACACATCTCGAGATGGTTTTCATGTATAGGTGCCCAGCTAGGATGTAAGTAAGTAAGTATACCTATGTATTTGAACTGTATATCACGAAAACGTGTGCACTATAATATAATCTTATTTTTTTTTCTTTCTATTTCGAGTGTATAGTTTGCTTTTAGATTGTGTTTTATTTCTTTAATATAAATCATTACTGGCAGGCGGGTGAACTACTGTTATTCGAAAAGGAATAGTTAATTATTAAATAGTTAATCACTATTATATATATAATTTATCTATATTATTAAATTGTTTATAAATATATAATATATAAGTATTATTATTATAAAATATTTGCATAGGGTTTACATTGGTATTGATATATTGAATTGAGTCTATTATTGCGATTATTCTAGTTATTAAACTACTACTGAACGGTCGTGAGAACATAAAGGAATGATAATACAATCAAAATTTTTAAGAGTTGGTTTTCTCAACGCTGGTTCTTTGGGTACTAATCATGACGATTTTATAGCAGGTGTAAATAGGCATAATGTGGATATTTTGGCACTAAATGAGACGTGGCTGCGGCGCGGGGAAGAGGGCCGGGCGCCCTGCGTTCCTGGATTCCGCTTACGTCACGTGCCGCGGCCGACGTGCGTGCGCGCGGGCCGCGGAGGCGGCGTTGGATTTTATATCAAGCGCGGAGTCAATGCGCGTTCTTTCCCTCACCCTGTCGACCCAAAACACCGATCTGTTGAACAAATGTGGCTCACTCTTACAGTAAATGGGAAAAAGATTGCCATTGGTACGGCCTATCGCCCCCCTTGGCTAGATGTTGAAATATTTCTTGACGCGTTAACAGATACTATCAACTCGTTTTCAAACTGCGATAATATACTACTTTTAGGAGATTTTAATATAAATATGTTGAATTTAAATGACAATAAAACTAAGAATCTAAATACTACTTTACGATGCCTAAATTTAACTCAAATAGTCACTTCACCAACACATTTTACTAATACTAGTGAGACACTCATTGATGTTGTATGTACAGATTTAAATGCCAGACAAGTTTTAATTGAGCCAGTGGGATCTATGTGTGGGCACTCATTTGTTATTTGTGAATTTAATGTAAAACGTAACAAACCTCGCCCTTTTACTGTTATATATAGGCCTCTGAAAGATATCGATATAAGTTTATTCAACAGGGATTTGGATTTGATTCATTGGGATTACTTCTTTTCTTGTTGTAATGTTAACGACATGGTCGTTATGTTTAACAATATAGTTCTATCGCTGTTTGATTTGCATGCTCCTGTTAAGTCATCTCTAATTAAAGAACGTACTTATCCGTGGATCACAGACAATATTAAGTTCATGATGCATCTGCGCAACGAAGCCCTTTCAGAATTCAGACTTACTAAACTCGAAGGTAAAAAAGCTTACTATAAGAGTCTGAAGTCATTGGTGAGCCAGTCTATGTTTTTTGAGAAGGTAGCATATTATAAACATAATATTAATAACAAGATCAATGACCCCAAGTTACTTTGGAAGAATTTAAAATCTACTCTTTTACCATCAAACAAGAACGTTGATCTCCCGTCACATTTCATAGATGCTAACGAAATAAACAATCATTTCTTGGATGTCCCTGGCAAAACAGACGTAACCCTGTCTCAACTAACTTATTTTGAGTTTCACCGCCAATATAATGGTGAAGCAGTGTTTAAAATAGAAGCCACTGACTCAAATGCCGTATTTAAGATTATCAAAGATTTAAAATCTAATGCGGAAGGCTTTGATCACATATCACTAAATATGTTATTAATGACTTTACCCTATTCCTTGGGGGTTTTGACCGCAATAGTGAATGCCTCCATTAGTGAATCAATCTTTCCAGACCTGTGGAAAGTAGCAATTGTTCGACCCTTGCCTAAAAACAATAACCCTTCTCGAGTCACTGACCTTAGGCCCATTAGTGTATTGCCATGTTTGTCTAAGATCTTGGAAAAGGTAGTATGCAAACAATTAACTGATTTTATTGAAAAAAATAATGTCCTCCCTGAAGTTCAGTCAGGCTTTAGAAAATGTAGAAGTACAGCTACCGCCTTATTGGACGTCACGGATAACATTCTGGCTTCTCAAGACGAAGGCAAGTGTACACTGATGGTGCTTTTGGACTTTTCGCGCGCTTTCGACGCAATAAATACCACGTTGCTACTATCCAAACTTAGTAGTTACGGTTTTGATCCGGCTGCACTCAAATGGTTCGATAGTTGTCTTACAAATCGACATCAGTGCGTGGAGCTGCGTCAACCTTCCGGTTCTTCTCTTTTCTCAACTGTTACTGCAGTCAACCGAGGCGTACCGCAAGGATCCATACTTGGTCCAATTTTATTTATTTTGTATAGTGCGGATGTCATTAAATGTTTACAAAAATCAAGATACCATATATATGCTGACGACATCCAACTTTATATTTCCTTCCACCCAAAGAACCTTGATAGTGCCATAAAAGATCTGAACGAAGATCTAAATAGAGTAGCGGCTTGGTCTGAAAGCAATTGTCTTTTACTAAATCCAAACAAAACAAAATTTATGGTCATGGGCAGTAGACATCAATTATCTTTAATACCACCTGTTGTAAACATAACACTTATGGGTGAAGCTATAGAACGAGTTCACGAAGCAAGAAACCTAGGTCTGAATGTTGATACAGGATTGCGATTTGAAAAACATATAGCTGAATCTGTGCAGAACTGTTTTTATAAATTAAAAACCTTGTATAAATTAAGATCATTTCTTTGTGAGGAACTTCGCATACAGCTAGTCGAAACGCTAGTTCTATCTAAACTGAACTATGCTGATACAGTTTATGGTCCCCGGCTGCTGTCACGAACTAAGCGCTTGATTCAGCGAGTTCAGAACGCATGCGCGAGATTTTGTTTTTCAATTCCACCAAGAGGTCACGTGACACCATTCTTAAATAAACATTACTCGCTGAAAATGAACTCGCGTCGTAAGCTTCACCTCGCTTGTTTGCTATTCGGTGTCATTAATTATAAAGAACCATCATATTTATATGATAAAATTAAATGGATTGGTGATGGAAGAAATTGTTCTCGCAGACACGGGTCTTTGCAACTATCCATACCTCGGCACCGCACCACGGCTTTTAAAGGCTGTTTCCGATATGCAGCAACCAGGTGTTGGAATAATTTACCACCTCCAGTTAGGCAGCTAAAAATTTTGAATACTTTCAAACGGCAACTTAAAAATTACCTGATCACAGAGCAGATTAAACATGCTGATGTCAACAAAGACATATCGTTCTTGTAATCTTGCCTACCTGCATAAGCCGGTTCCTTTCTATGGAACCTTATGTCACTTTACAAGTAATGTTCACTTGCTTTATTAAGCACGGCTTGTAATGGTAAGTTTCATGTACCTTTTTTTTCACTTCAGTTTCACTTGACGGATAAAATTATAAACTACAATCACAACGCATGTTACCTGCGATGTTATACTTTCATGATTCGCACCTGGGATTAAGTTTCACAGATCAGTAATATATATTGCCTTCATCACGACGTAAATGGCGCCACTAAATACGTTCTGATTGGTCGCAGTGCCCGCAGTTAGTCATTTGATCGTCTCTTAACCTGCTTTACCTCCCTAAGCTAATTAGCTTTCGTATTTCCAATATTTACTGTACTTTTATTTTATCTTTTATTTTTTCTCTAGTATTTCTCGGTTCCTATTTGTTCTCATGACTTTTGTAAACTTCTGAACTTTCTCAATACTGGTATAAATGTATCTTGATTCCAATTTTATATGCCTTATTTCATTTCCTTTTCCTGATTTTCCATTTTTTATGTATTATATTTAAGTATATTTATTATCATATATATTTTATGTAGTAGTAGTAGTATTAGTGTATGATTGAATATGTATATATGTATAATATGTAGTTTTATGTGTAAGTATTCTTGTTGATCCTTTGTTTAAACATTAATAAAAATATCTTTTTCGAATTTGTGCATTGGTTCCACCCCCTCTGGGTCTAGGCTGAAAATCAGCGCTGGATGTCTCTGATGACCAGCAATATGCTGAGCCGACGCCCATTCGATACTTGTTTTTTTTTTTTTTTTTTTTTTTCTATTCATTATGTACATTTTATGTGTATAAATTTAACCTGTTTTTGTATTTTAATTTTAGACAAGTATTGAATAAATGTTTTTCTATTCTATTCTATTCAACTGAAACTTACATAAACCTTTTCTGTTACTTAATAAGCACTCTACATTAAAATGAAAACGTTGAAGCTTAAAGTCAATTTTCTGGAAACTATTAGTTTGACAGTTAAATCCTTTTTGATCTCACCCCTTAAATTGTGAGTTGTCATTTTAACGGACATTCCAACACAAAAATAATAACTCTTTTATGTTGACAATGGAGATTTACGTGTACCAACATCAACTTTCGTTTGCCTCGCAGTCAAGTGCGTAAAGATATTTTACTTTAAAAAATGTATATTATATTGTATTATTCCCCCCCTAGCTGCATGCCGGAGTCGTGGCCCCGGCGCGGGGCCCGCGGCGCGGGGGGCGCGGAGTGCGCGGAGTGCGCGTCCCCCCGCGCGCGCGAGCCGCCCCCCGCGCCCCCCGCGCCGCGCCCGCGCGCCCCGCAGCCCTCGCTACAGGTACGTTCCCTTACACTTGCACACCGGACTTTATAAGGACGGGCTGTTCTGCCCTCCCAAGCATAACCAACGCACTCACAGCGATTGCGTTTCTTATATCTAGGAAAACTTACATAAACGATGTTTATATCATAGCAATCGCTAGTAAAAATTTAAATTTGCAACTTAATTTTATTTTTCTCAATTATTATTACTTTTTTTTAATGTTTTGTCTCCACACTTTTGTGTATTTAGCCAGTGTCAAGTAATTGATAATTCATCAAGTTAATAATATTTCACGCAAATATGTGTCAAGTCACAGTCGAAGTCATCAAATCAAGTCATAGTCAAGTCAGTCTAGTCAAAGTCATACACCTAGTAAAGTGGTGGCAACTTTACTTGAAGCTTCTATGGAGATTTGGAAACAACACGAAAAGAAACTTTTCACCATCATTATACCATTTTCCCACACTCACGCCTGTAATCCAGCACTTAACGAATAGAATGCCACCAATTTTATTCACTAACACTGAAAATAACACAAGTTTTGGAAAATAATACAATGCGAATATGCGATCTTTTTCGTTTCCCCGCCAAAACTTCAGGTATCGTTGGATTTAGCGTGAAATCATCTACAATAATACATTCTCAACATACTGAAATGAGGCTTAAATCTCGAGATTTTTAGGCAAAAAACGGTTTATCTGTCAAAGGAATACAGTTTTCTTAGCATAAAAACATTATTCGAACAATTGTCAATGCGTAAATTTAAATTATTCATAAAGTCAAACTTAATGAAAAAAGCCTATTACACAATAAATGATTATGTGTCGGACAAAAAAGCTTGGCCTGAATATCCCAAGCTTAACGGTATGTAATCTTAGGTACTTTGCCTATTGCCTATTCCTATCTATAAATTCAGTTTCTATTTGTAATGTTTATAATAAGATAATCACGGTATTTTTCTTGCACCGGTGTGACGTGGTGGTTATTTTTGTAACATATTCATTATCTCAACTGTAATGAATTATATACATTGTAAAAGACAGTAGAAAGAAGACAAAAACATCACTGTAAAGTTTCTTGTAGCTTCTTCTTTACAGTTGTAATCGAAGCTTCGGATCAAAGTTTTCAATTCTGCATTGTGCCGGATTGCTTGCACCAGTAGTGAGAAAGAGAACTGCTTTTTTTTTCAAACTCATATATTGTAATGGGCTTGCTATATTATTTGACAATAAGCACTTTGTAATTTTATATGCTTAGTGAAATAACTTAATTTTAAGTACCTAGTATAATTTTGACTTGTAAAAGTGCTAAAATTAGCCTATTTGCAATAAATCTTTTGACTTTGACTTTGACTTTATTATATTTATTTCATTATATTATATTTTTACAGTAATTGTATGAATTAGTACTATATTTAGTATTTTAAAATAGAATTAAAACATTTTCAAGCAACTGAAACTTACATAAACCTTTTCTATAACTTAATAAGCCGTAATAATAATGAAGCCGTTAAAGTTTAAAGTCAATTTTCTCGAAACTATCTATTTGACAGTTAAACCCTTTTTATTCTCAGCCCTTCAATTATATCAGTGGAGGCTATGGATATGACAATAGTAATTATAGTATTAGAGTCGGTATTATAAACAAAAATTCAATAAAGCCGGCGAAGTTTTTACAGCAACAGTTTGACCTAGGACCTCTTTCCCTATGCCGGACTCGTGCTCGCGGCTATAAAATGGAGAGAATATGGGTATTATGGTGGACTTTCCAGGGTTACCAGGGTCTACTGTTCCAGTGGACGTAGTCTTCTCGATATTTTTTTTATGTTAAGGAATGACGTGACGAGCTAGCCGTTCGCCTGATGTTAAACGACACGGCTGCCCATATCAGCTGCAGTGTCACTCGGAACTCTAAAGTATAGAGGTTCGCGTGACACTGCACTGCGCACTTCATCCAGAGACATCAGCACAATCTAGTAATAAGATTACTAAACTGTGAGATCAGATCATAAAGTCTCATTTGCCCAGTAATTTCACTAGCTACAGTGCCCTTCAAACTGGAACACAGCAGTGCTTGCGCACTACTGCTTGGCGGCAGAATAACTGGCAAAGCGGTGGTACCTAGACGAACTTTGCAGTTAAGTCCTACCACCTAGTAAAATCGATCCTCTTATTCCGGCAACCACTTCAGCTAGATTGAGAATCTCTTCCATTTTGAAAGTTTTTTGCAAAATATTGCCATCCGCTAAAGTTTGATGAACATTATTTCCCGCATACCTTTTCCCTAAGTATTATTAGGCTTTTATCACCGCTTTTTATTTTCAGGATTTCCCATTTGGTACCCCACCGACGCTACGCGAATCTGATCTCAACTCAATACTGTCGGATCACAGCAGCCAGCAAGCAACCTCAAGCGTTTGATTTCAATGACTAAAAAAGGGTTTATTCTAAAAAGTTTTTAATAAAATTCAAACAAAAAGTTTGCTGCCAAAAAGTTCTGCCATTCTTATAATTTAAACACTGACATTGACAGCACGTAAATAATAAAAACATTTTTTGTCTATAACCTGTGGGATTGGAGTGAGATTCGCAAAAACAGTAGATTTTAAATAACCTTCATGGAAATCATAATGGAAATGTTAAGATATTATATAAGTTTAATGAATGGACTGAACTCTTGGTATTGAAAATTTAGTCTCTACTTGGTCTTCGACTACCTAATAGACAGATGATAAAAGATTCTTGAAAAAATGCAAAGCTATCAAACTAAATCAATTTATTATGTAGATACTGAATGAAGCCAAACGAAAATATTAATGGGTCCGGTGAAATAAAATAAAACGCGTCCTTTCTGTATATTGAGAAGAGAGAGAGAGAAACCACAGATAACATAGAATTATAGATCACAGCATCGCACAGATAGTAAATAGTTTCCAACTTATAGGTACCATGTTTTTTTTAATCTAAACAAGTTCAGGTAAAATGTGCATAATAAGTGCTATCTACTTACGTTCGTATTCAGTTTCATGAGATATTCGAAGTAGGTACCCTATAATAAGCCTTTACGGATACATAAAGACGGCTTCCCAAAATACAATACAATACAAAACGCTTTATTGACACCAAAAATAAACATGTAGAAAAGAGAATTACATAATAAGTTACCTATCTTGGGATACAATGGGCGGTCTTATCGCTAAGAGCGATCTCTTCCAGACAACCTTTGGATGGACAGAGATATGGACGGCGGTGCAAATAAATACTACATGTTAACCTTTACTCAAATAAAATATATAAATAATAATAAAATACATATACCTAATTCATTCAAAATGTAAACATTAACAATATAACATGCGTAATTGTCAGTTTCCCAAAACATTCTTTTTCCAGAATGTGCGCTTCTCAAAATATCCGTTTGTCAAAATGACCTTTTTTTCAAAATGCCCGTCTCCCAAAATGACCACATACAACTAAAGTAACAAAAAGCCGACAAACGTGAAAATCTGAAAATTCGTTTATGTGCGTAAAAACGATATAAGTGCGAAATTATTATTTTAAGCAATAATGTATGCTGTGTCATGTAAACTAAGTTATAAATTCACGTGATCTACGTCGGTGATTTATTTTATTAAATTATTCCTTACATATAAATTGTATGTATGTAATAAGTTTTTATATTTTAAAGTACTTCAAAGGATGGATTCTTAAGGATATTTTTATATTGAAATTATATCAAATTGCAAAAGTATTTATAATTTTTTTTTTATTACACATCTATCAAAAGCAAAAGATTATTTAATTAAATATCCAGTTAAATTACTTTTAACAGCATTTGATAGCCTCTGTGGTGTGGTGGTTGAGCAGGTCGGCTCATAACCCGGAGGCGGCGGGTTCGTTTCCCGCGGCAGGACAAGTATTTATGCACAGAAAAAAGTGCAAATACTTGTTCTGAATCTGGGTGCTGTGGGACCATGGTCCTCGTAGTTCCTGGATCCCTAGACACAGGGAATCCTATTTAGGGTCCAGGATCTATGTATCTGATCGTTGGGCATTATTATTATTTAAATATAACTCACTTTACAATAATGTACTAGCTATTAAATGTAGACATAAAAAATGAGATTAATTTATGATTTAATGAACAAAATACATTAAAATTTCAGCCTTTGTTTATTATAAACATGGAATTGTCAAGACAAAAATGGAATGTCCATATCTTTAATATATTAAACTTAATACTTTAGGAATTCCTTTAAAAAACATACGCTTTATAATTAACAATTTGGTTTTGTACGAATTATTAAATAAATATAATGGATATTGAATATTATATATGTAATGATAAATTCTATTATCTACATGAGGATTATTCTGTAGTTATGACGTTTTTGAGAGTATAGTATTTTTATGCTTATATCTTAATACGTTGCTGTAAGTATTACTATATATCTGTTGTTGTAGTCAAGTAATTTCTTGGTGTATATTTATAAATAATTTACACGGAAATGACTGTCATAAGTTAGGACGTATGTAAAAAGGAAAAACTGATTATTTATAAAAATTGAGGCCATGAGACCAAAGTGGCCTAACTGCATTTTATTCCAATTTTTATTGGAGTCTGCTCTAAATGGTAAAAGCTATAGCGCAATAAATAATACAATACAAAACGCTTTATTGACACCAAAAATAAACATGTAGAAAATAGAATCACATAATAAGATAGGTACAATGGGCGGTCTCATCGCTAAGAGCGATCTCTTCTAGACAACCTTTGGATGGACAGAGATATGAGACACTATGAGCAAGGACGGCGGTGCAAATAAATACAATATACTAACTTATACTCAAACAAAATAATACATAAGAATAAATAATAATAAAATACATATACCTAAATCATTGATATATATACACATTTACACACATATACAATATATATATATATATATACTTATAACAGTTAAAAGGAAAACAGTTTATTTAGTAAGGAGTCAGGTTGGATAGATAAAAAATTTTGAGATTGAGATTTAAAAGTGAAAAGTGATTGAGCGCGTCGAATGGTAACAGGGAGTTCATTCCAATAAATCCACCAATAAAAGGCTTCCAATAAATAGGGATTAAAATAGGATGACAGAAAAAGTGAGAAAATGGCTCCTCCCCTTTATTATAATGTGCATAGAGTACAATATAATAAAGGTATTTAAAAATGCAGTTAGGCCACTTTGACTCTCATGGCCTCAATTACGAGTGTGTTACGCTTAGATATTTATTTGTTATTTGAAGTAAAACTTCTTTACGCACGCTCGACTTGGGGAGTGAATGCGTGACGGCGTTACGGAAATTGATCAGGCGAGCCGAACGGAAGTTGAAAGGGAGATATAAGTGAAGATAGAAAGAGAGAGAGTTACGATTCGTATAGAAGTTTTACTCCAGTCGTGTGGTCTAAAGCACACTCCTTTTTTAAATCTAAAAATGTATTATTACTTTTTTTGACAGTCTCTGGGGTTGGTGATTGATCAGGTCGGCTCATAGCCCGGCGGTGGGTTCGATTCCCGGGGCAGGAAAAGTATTTGTGCACAATAAAAACAGCGCAAATACTTGTTCTGTGTCTGGTTTTTGTGGGATCATGGTCCTCGTAGTTCCTGGGTCACTAGACACAGGGAATCTCAGTTAGGGTCCAGGATCTATGTATGTGATCGTTGGGCGTTATTATTATTATTGATGTTTTTTACATATATAATTAAAAAATACTCTAATATCTCTTTTTGTGTAAATAATTAGAAATATTTTCATTAGGAGTGAAAATAATAATCATAATAATCAAATTAAATCATCTAACTAATAATAATAATAAATAATCGTAAGTCCAAAATAAAATATCTCAAACTGCCAAATACCAAAATTTAAATAGTCAATTAAAAATATAAATCACATAAAATCACTTCAATATAAATACAGTATTATAATTATAAGCACTAGTTTGACAATGGCACAAATACAAATTATTCAATAGAAATTAAGGTGAAGACAGTTCTTCATCTTAATTTTTAATTAATGGCACAAATACAAGGGAGATTATTCAGTAATAATAAAAATAAAGATGAAGTCAGTTATTCGTCGTAACTTTTAATTAATGCCACAAATAGCTAAAAGGGAGATTATTCAATAATAATAAAAATTAAGATGAAGATAGTTCGTCATCTTAATTTTTAATTAATGGCACAAATACAAGGGAGATTATTCGATAATAATAAAAATTAAGATGAAGTCTGTTATTTGTCTTAACTTTTAATTTTTGCCACAAATAGGTAAAAGGTAGTTTATTCAATAATAATAAAAATTAAGATGTTCAGTTCTTCATCTTAATTTTCAATTATTTTGAATAATATTTATGAAACTTTAATATAATTTAGTACAATTATTTTATTTTTCCTAATTAAATATTTATAAAAAATATTCTGATTGTTAATACCTTGTTACATTAATTTTATATTAAAATAATATTTAAAATCAAACGATATTGATGTATGACAAATGATCTATGTGTTTACATATTCCTCTAGTTTATATAATTTTATATTTGTTTGTTTATATACTATTACTTAAGTTTTATTTCAATAGGTACTAAAAATAAACAATATATAATGACTAAAACTTTAAATCTGTATATATTTAAACTCCTGTTTATGTTAAGCTAAAACGAAAAGTTATATAAAATTTATAATAAATTCTAATACAAAGTTTATCACTGTTGTAGAATTCAGAAGATCTATCAGCTAATAAAAGTATTTTTTCATAAATACCATATCAAAAACGTTTTTATTTAATGTATTTCGTAGGTTATTGTAGTAAAACTTCTTTACGCGCGCTTGACTTGGGGAGTAAGCTGGTGAATGCGAGGCGAACATAATTTGAAGTTCGTTCACGTAGATCTCTATCGTCAACAAAACAACGTTACAAATTTGTATTATTATGTTAGTATGTCCGGTAAAATGACAATTTACAACTGTCAAGATGGTGACATTAACATTAAACAAAGCAAAACGAGTTTTGGCGGGAAAACGAAAAAGATCGTGTCACCGCATTGTATTATTTTCCAAAACTTGTGTTATTTTCAGTGTTAGTGCATAAAATTGGTGGTATTTTATTCGTTAAGTGCTGGATTACAGGCATGAGTGTGGGAAAGTGGTATAGTGATGGTGTAACGTATCTTTTCGTGTTGTTTCCAAAACTCCATAGAAGCTTCTGGTAAACTCGCCACCACTTTATTAGGAGTTTGACTTGACTAGACTATGACTTGACTTGATCACTTGGACTGTGACTTGACTTGACATACATATATATTACTTAACTCGAAAAATTATCAATTACTTGACACTGGCTAAATACACAAAAGTGTGGAGCCATACCAAAACAAAAAAAAAACAAAGTTATACCGGCCTATAGATGGAGCTAAAGAAGTTTTATTTCAGTCGTGTGGTCTAAAGCCCATTCGTTTTTTTAGTAGGTTCTGGAAGACATGATTTAATATTTTTAATTATCTTTATATCATTGAACTACCTTCTCTATAATAGTATTAAAATTCTCATGAGTGTGATTCATGAGTTTTAAATTAATTTACCTTCTCTATAAATCTAACAATTTGATTTATTGTTATAATCACTTTTATAAGACTTACAAAAACATATAATTTTCCATTTCAGTTAAAATTAATCAGTGAGAAAATAAAATATAGCAAAATAATCATTTCATTTAATTAATATTATTATTAAAAAAAAATTTTTGTTTAAATTTTAGACTCATTTATTTAGACACCAAATATTTTAGTTAGCAAATAAATAATATATTTAAAATATATTTTAAGCACAATTAGATAGTGAACAATTTTAGTTAGGTACTTAAATATATCAGTGTATAAATAAATGAGTCTAAAAATTGTAGCATTCAATAATGTAAAGAATACTATTTATATTACATATAAACTAATGTTGATGTTACAACTATATAAAATATAAATTAATTATGAATTATTATTCTCGTACGATGTCCCTTTATGTACCTGCACAAGTACCAAGTACCTATCGTTGTTTTTTAATAATATCTTTAAATGACAATACATTTGTTTGTTTGACTAAGCCCCGTTTTCTAATTAGACGGAGTAAAATGACTTTTTTTGTTTTGGTTTGGCTCCACCCTTTTATGTATTTAGCCAGTGTCAAGTAATTGATAATTTATCAAGTTAATGATATTTCACGCAAATATGTGTCAAATCACAGTCGAAGTCATCAATTCAAGACATAGTCAAGTCATATTCTAGTCAAAGTCATACTCCTAGTAAAGTGGTGGCAACTTTACTTGAAGCTTCTATGGAGTTTTGGAAACAACACGAAAAGAAACGTTTCACCATCATTATACCATTTTCTCACACTCACGTCTGTAATCCAGCACTTAACGAATAGAATGCCACCAATTTTATGCACTAACACTGAAAATAACACAAGTTTTGGAAAAATAATACAATGCGGTGACGCAATCTTTTTCGCTTTCCCGCCAAAACTCTCCAGTTCTGCTCTTTTGAGCTACAAAGAGCTGAACTATTTATATTTATAATCATAGTGACAGATCAGTCACTATGATTTAGAAGCTGGTAGAAATATTTCGACAAGTGACATTACGACCTGTCATTTTACTCCATCTAATTTAAAAAAAAAATATAGTTTAGACGAAACAAATGTAATTTCATTTATTTTAACAATCTAATTTAATATTAAATTAACAAAAAAAAAGACTTGATGGTGTTAATGATATATTAAATTAGAAAGATTATTTTAAAGAGACAAATATATTTTCAATATTAACTATTTCAGAATTAAAATTGTGTTAAAACACTGTCTCATATGTATCTCTCTTACGTCCAAAAGTTGACAATCTTCTATCTCTTTCACACTATGAACTAGCTATGGTAGTTAGATTGCACAAGATCTATAGAATACTATAATCTAATAAAATTGTATTTATTACTGTATTTACTTAATCATCTACATATTTATGTATATCCAAATAACTTTAGTTCGAATGAAAAAAGGTCGTATACATAAAGTTAATTAATTTTTGTAATCTGTGTTATTTTGAATTTTTAAGGCTTTGAGAATTGGAACCCTTCGAGATTGACGGCGTTTATTTTTTTTTGTTTGGTTTTGGCTCCACACTTTTGTGTATATAGCCAGTGTCAAATAATTGATAATATCTCAAGTTAATTAATATCATATAATGTGTCAAGTCAAGTCACTGTGGACTGTGACTGACTTGACACATATAACATACGTATGTATAATATAAATTAACTTGAAAAATGTATTACTTGACACTGGCTAAATACACAAAAGTGTGGAGCCAAAACCAAACCAAAAAAATGTACGAATAAAGCTTGGATTTTGACACAGAAGAGAAAAAAAAGTGGGGTCTTTGGGGACTGCCGATCGAAATGAAAACTATGTAACTTGTGACTATTTAAAACTGTGATAGCTCCCGGAAAGCGTGCGGTGACGATGACGCGAGTTTTTCGCTTTTTGTTCATCCAAAAAGTACACATATATACACAGTATACATATAGCTCATGGAAAGCGTTCGGTAACGATGACGATTTTAGTTCACCCAAAAAGTGCTTAACGCGCCTGAAGAAGTTTCCACTTCAAATTCGATTAGAAATTGCAATAGGAGCTTCCAAGAAAGTGTCGAATCAACTTTGATTTAAAAAAAAACAATTGACGCTATCAAAAAAAAGATAATTTAATTTAGTGGGAGCATGGTCCTCGTAGTTCCTGGGTCCCTAGACACAGGGAATCCTAGTTAGGGTCCAGGATCTATGTATGTGATCGTTGGCCGTTATTATTATTATTATACTACCTGACCCGGCAAACGTTTTTTCATATAAATTTAAAAATAGGGGATGATCTAAAAAAATTGGGATGGGCCACCCTTATCACTGAGGGGGATGAAAAATAGATAAAAAACTTTTCTCAGACCGACAGTGTGAATATAAAATTTCATCAAACTATAAATTAAAAGTCCATCCGTTTCGGATGATTATGGTAACAAACACTATGATACGAAATTTTTAATAAGTATATAGAAGACTAGTTGTCCGCCTCGGCTTCGCACGGGTGAATAAGTAAAACGCGGTTGAACGGGATAAAAAAGTATCCTATGTCCGTCTCCTGGTTCTAAGCTACCTCCCTACCAGTTTTCAGCCAAATCGGTTCAGCCGTTCTTGAGTTATCAATAGTGTAACTAACACGACTTTCTTTTATATATATAGATTAACGAGCTTCTGTCAGCAGCTTCGCCCGCGGCGTGGCCTATGGGTAAATAATTCAACCACCCATTTCACCCTCTTAAGGGTGGAATTTCGAAAAATCCTTTCTTGGTGGATGCCTACGTCATAACATCTGTCAAATTTCAGCCCGATCCGTCTGCTGCGCTGTGCTGTGCGTATATAGGTCACTATGTCAGTCAGTCAATCAGTCAGTCACCTTTGAGTTATATATATTTAGAGATACGGCCTTTTTTCTTTAAATTTTTGAGTTGACGTGCCAAAGCATTACCCATTGTGATTCCTATTGTTGTTAAAATATAATAAAGTGAATAATATTGTAGTTGTGAATTTCCGCGTTGTGTTTATGTCATATAGGGATTAATGATTGTTCGTTATATTTTGAAGATTTAATTGAAATATTATATTTATTTGAGACTTTGTTTTATTTTAAAATATTCTTTTAGCCTCTGTGGTGTAATGGTTGAGAAGCACCCCTATCGTGTTCTGGGAATCGGCTTCGCCTGCCATCCTGCACGTGCCAATTATCAACTCCACGAGTGCGAGCAAGAGAGAACACGATTACCATCTCCACCTACGCGGTAAGGCCGCAGGTCGGCTCATAACCCTGAGGCGGCGGGTTCGATTCCCGCGGCAGGACAAGTATTTGTGCACAGAGTAAAAAAGCACAAATACTTGTTCTGTGTCTGGGTGTTGCGGGACCATGGTCCTCGTAGTTCCTGAGTCCCTAGACACAGGGAATCCTAGTTAGGGTCCAGGATGTATGTATGTGATGTTGGGCATTATTATTATTATTTATCGCTAAGAAACGCTATTAGTTCCATTAGCACTATTATTTATGACATAACAAGCGCAAAGCGTAAAAAACCGAATTCAGACTTATATGGTTTTCTTATGGATGCCATTGTCAGAACTGGATCAAATTGGAAATGGGACCACACGGGAAGCACCAGATTTCATATAAATAATTTCATAGGTAAAGACCTAATATGTAGACATCTCACACAACGCCATCTAGTCCCAAACTAAGCAAAGCTTGTATTATGGGAACCAGATAACTGATACAATTACTTGGATAATTTTTGTTTGTAAATACACACATAGAATACAATATGACACCCAGACACAGAACAAACACCTATGTTCATCACACAAATGTTTGTCCTGGGTGGGAATCGAACCCACGACCTGCAGTTCAGAAGGCAGGGATAGTACCAACTGAGCTATCGGGCCAGTAAAATAAAAAATATAAAAAAAGAATCATAAAAAAAATAAAAAAAAGAATCATAAAAATCGGTTCTCCCAGTCGAAAGCTCTGAGGTAACAGACATAAAACTATTATTTATTAACAAGTAATTTGTGGTCAATAATGCAAGTAGCACATCTGCTTAGACTTTTTACTTAAACCGTTACCTTAAATAATGTATGTGATACTGTTCCGAATTCCGATCATTAAAAAAAACACAGTCGAATTTAGAACCTCCTCTTTATTTGAAGTCGGTGAAAAATAAATTTAAATGAAAAATTTATCTTCCCTCGCAATATTTTTATTTTAAAGAAACTATACTGCTAGGTGGTAGGACTTTTCTGCAAAGTTCGTCTAGGTAGGTACCATCGCTTTGCCAGTTATTCTGCCGTCAAGCAGTAGTGTGCAAGCACTACTTTGTTCCGGTTTGAAGGGCACTGTAGCTAGTGAAATTACTGGGCAAATAAGACTTTATGACCTAATCTCACAGTTTTGTAATCTCATTACCAGACTGTGCTGATGTCTCAGAATGACGTGCGCAGTGCAGTGTCACGCGAAACTATAATTTAATGTTTCAAGTGTCACTGCAACTGATATGGGCAGTCGTGTCGCTTAACATCAGGCGAGCGGCTTGCTCGTAATGTCATTTCATAACATAAAAAAAAACTATAAATTACTAGTTGCGCCCCGCGGTTTCACCCGCGGATAAAAAGTATTTTAATTATTTACTCATCCCGCGGAATCATTTCACTTTTCCGGGATAAAATGTAGCCTATATGTTAATCTAGTGTATAAGCTATCTTGGTCCAAATTTCATCCAAATTTATTCAGCCGTTTGAGCGTGAAGTAACAAACATACACACATTCACACAAACACATATACAAACTTTTGCCTTTATAATATTAGTGTGATAATATCGCAAAAAGTCGATTCTATGTTTTTGTTAATTACAAAGTCTAAACTCCCATCACTACAGTCAAAGTCAAACTCAAGAATTTAAAAAAAAGTTTTAGTTTTTGGTAAAAAAAAATTGCGAGGACTTTAAAATCAAAATTTAAAAATTTACATTTTTTTGTAATTGATTGTACCTTTGTCCGTATCTATAACGCGTCCATTGCAGAATCCAAAAAATGGTTTTAGTCTTTGTTTCATCAAAATAGGTTCAGTCATTCAGTCCAAAAAAGGAGTTATACATCCAAGGCCAAGGCCAAGAGGAAAAAAGGTGAAAAAATTACAAATGGATTTAGAGTTTGGAAAGTACTTAGTTAGGTACCTAATTAAATTAACCCGTCCGAAGCCGAGTTGGTCAGCTAGTATAAAAGCTTCCCCTTGCACAAACATGCATTCTATTTATACACCTAGGTCACAATTAAGTCTAGATCAATATTTCTGCATCTGCGCAGTGTTGCCAACTTAACAACTTTGGCCAATGTTGGCCGTCATCTAATGTGCAGATGCTCTTTGTTGAAACTGAGGAAAGTGTGCGCAGGCTGGGCCAATGTCATCAAATGTTGGAGTAAATATTTGAGGTTGGCTATTTGTGCCTGTTGCTGGGGTTGGTTGAATGCGAGAGCTTTTCATTCCATTGAAAACTGTCTTTTATCTCAACTTTTCAAAAGCGTGCTTAGATTTTTGAAGTAAAACTTCTTGACTTGTTGAGTAAGCTGGCAAATGCCAGGCGAATGGAAGCTGAAGTTGGTTCACGTAGATCTCCATTGTCAACATATCAAAGTTCAAAATATGTATTACGAGCTTCTGCTCGCAGCTTCGCCCGCGGCGTGGCCTATGGGAAAATAATTCAACCACCCATTTCACCCTCTTAAGGGTGGAATTTCGAAAAATCCTTTCTTAGCGGATGCCTACGTCATAACATCTACCTGCATGCCAAATTTCAGCACGATCCGTCCAGTGGTTTGGGCTGTGCGTTGATAGATCACTATGTCAGTCAGTCACCTTTGAGTTATATGTATTTACGGGGGCGAGTTGGCTGGACTGCAGCCACATACCCTCTGCCACCACCCCCGTGGTGGCAGGGAAGTGCGAGGGCATTTCCCCCCCTCAAAAAAAATGTATTTAAAATAAAAGATAAAAGATATTATGTTGGTATGTCCGATAAAATGACAATTTACAATTATTGTCAAGATGGCGACATTAACATTAAACAAAGCAAATACAAAGTTATACCGGCCGATAGATGGAGCTAAGCTAAAGATGTTTTACTTCAGTTGTGTGGTCTAAAGCACACTCGTTTTTTATGCTATAACAAACAAGATTATATTACGACACACTATTCGTAAGTAACAGTCGGAAATAAAATTTAAAATGAATCAAAATCATGAGAACTTTAATTCTTAATATCACGAAGACTTTTCTGCACCGCTTTGCCAGTTATTCTGCCGCCAAGCAGTAGTGTGCAAGCACTACTGTGTTCCAGTTCGAAGGGCGCTGTAGCTAGTGAAGGGCAACGTGTCCAATATGCTGGCAGCATTGCCACGTTCAATGGCAATGCCGAATATTTGACCGAAGTAGAGGCCATTTTGGTCATGTGTTGCTTTGACCAGACGCTTGGAAAGGTCCTTAAAAATTTGGTGAGCACTCGGTCCCCAAGGCCCTATCTACCTACAATCAACATCTATATACCTTCTCCCGGATCTCCCGGACGCTGCAAAAGTGCGCGAGTTGGCCCAACGTTTTTCAAACGTTCCCAAAGCTTTCACGTAACAAAATGTTCGCGGCTTGGCCCAACACGTTGGCTGATATTGGACTCAGTGCATCCCCTTCAGTTACCCGCGCCCGGGAGTTGGTAAGTTTCAAGGAGGGTTGTTATACCTACATATCTAGGGCAAGGACATCGTTTTAATAAAATGGATATTTGTGGACATCCCACACAGCGCCATCTAGCCCCAAACTAAGCAAAGCTTGTACTATGGGAACCGGATAACTGATACAATACTTAAATACTTTTTGTTTGGTAATACATACATAGAAAACAATATAACACCCAGACAGACATAGCAAACATCGATGTTCATAACAGATATGTATGTCCTGGGTGGGAATCGAACCCACAACCTACAGTTCAGAAAGAAGTGTTACTGTACGGTACCAACTGAGCTATCGGGCTAGTCATAATTATGGATTATTAATCAAAATTTTCAAGAACGTTGTACATTCTAAATCGCTTGCTTAATAATTATAACTTTTGGACAGGTTGAATACTAATAATAAATTTGGACAGCCTGTGTGGTGTGGTGGTTGAGCAGGAAGGCCCGGAGGCGGCGGGTTCGATTCCCGTTGCAGGACAAGTACTTAAGCACAGATAAAAAGCGCAAATACTTGTTCTGAGTCTGGATGTTGTGGGACCATGGTCCTCGTAGGTCGTGGGTCCCTAGACACAGGGAATCTTAGTTAGGGTCCAGGATCTATGTATGTGATCGTCAGGCGATCACAAGTATCTGCCCCGTTTTCTGTGCATGAATACTTGTCTTTCCGCGGTAATTGAACCCGCCGCCTCCGGGCTATGAGCCAACCTGCTTAACCACCACACAACAGGGTCTGTCGTCAACTCTGTATGAAGTAGGTATAAATCTTCAATTCTCATGAAGGGTTGCAAAAACTCCAATCAAAATTGCAATACGCGTGCGTCGTCAAGATAAAATCAATACAGACTTGTCTGGGTTTATCAAGGCCAGACATGCACCTTAACACTTATGACATGCATTTTAGGTCGTAAATCAAAAGCACTGAATGACCTGCCCAGGTGAGCTATAGTACGCAAGCGCAAGAACCTTCGAGAATAAAATATATTTAGGTTAACACCTACATTTACATGCCCTTGTACTGCTAATATCTTTGTTATTTTATGTATGTTTTACTAGTTTTATTGATCTAAAAGCCAGTTGTTTTTAATTTTACTACTCTTAATTTCTGTGAAAAGTTAAATAAAAAATTTATTCATAGAATCTTTGAGTCAATCAATAAACTTTTGAAATTTTCCGCTTATTTCTACATGCAGTTTCGTTCGGGAGTGTATACAAAATTAGAGGTTGGCAATTTGACATCGTGATGTTTGTATTAATAATATTACTATTACTATTTGGATAAATGGCGAAATCATCCATAATAAAATTGTGAAACAAATCAAAAAAAATCTATTAAAGGAAAAAAATATTCCTCATTTTAACGCTCGGTTTTAATATAAATGGAGATAATTTCGTTCAAAAACAAAAAGTAAGCTGTCATCTGTCAAGTTGTCAACGCCTGCCACAGAGAACAATAAACTGTTGTTTGTAAAAAAAGCTGCATCTGCCGTGTATTGATTTTCCTAGCTCCATCCCAGTTTTCCCCGTGAAAATACCTATTTACCTCGCTGAAAACTAATTTCCGATAAGTATCAAAGGGCCGCCTACGTACTGGGAGAGAAGTGACACGAGTGGCAGTCATAAATCATCCTCCGACGCGGTACGACCTATTCGTCCAAATTGTGACTCGGTGTTTCTATTAAATTGTTTTTGCGACAAGATGCTTACGGAAGCAGTGTCCGCTGAAAAATGCAAGATGATCAAGGAGAGTCTTTTCGACTTCGTGACATCCCAAGTCCCAGATGCTGATTTAGAAGCTGTGGACGACGTGATCGTCTCATATGTCTTGGCGACTATTGATGCCGTTGATTGTGCTCCAGCTGATTTTTTCGTTCATGTAAACGGTAAGTTAAACATGAATTGATTATCCCAACCATTGTTATGTTTTCCGCTCTGTTTTTTTTCTTAATGTGCTCATTTCTTTTGTTACTAGCCACCAGTGTTGTGTTTCGTTGTGTTATTGAGTCAGTGAAGCCCCTGTTCTCCTTGAAAAGGGAATCTATTGTTTGAAAACCCTTTATAAATAGAAAACCAGAATTTCCGTTAACGTTTTAGCTATAGGTCTTGTGTCTACTTGCTTACTTTTATCTTTGCACTGAATGTTTACCAGTAAAGTATCCTCATTACATAAAAAGTAACAATTTCAAAAAAAATTTGCATTATATTTAGCTCTTAGGTACAATTTTTTTGGTTACATTTTATCACAAATTCTTACTATAATTAAATTATTATATAAATATTGTTTATATATCTGATACAGATATATAAAGGTAAAAAATATAATTCACAAGTACCTGAAGCTAGTTAAAAAAAAAATACAACTATATAACTGTAATAAAAAAGTGCTGCGTATATACAAGTTACATAACATTCAGAGTTAAACAATAAAGTACTTAAATTGCAGTGGTAGCAAGCATATTCTACAGTTTAAGTATGAAACTACAAGTGCATTGTCTATCTTTGTTAAACATCAGTAATACATCACAGGAGACCATAGTAGTCTATTGTAATTGAATAATTTATCATGCTAACTATATTATGCGAGCTGAATTGCACTGTATTGCATGTAGCAAGAGTTGCTATTTACCTAAATATCTTTACAAACTGAATATTCGGTACCCACTATTGAATGCTGGTAGGTGATAATTTATTTTTGTGGCACAAAGTATAATAAATATGAGTGTAAACCTGAGGAATTAATTTATACATATTTTCATGAACGAAGAAAAAGGATTTGACTATACTTCTCGATTATTGTTCGCGCCAGTCATTACTGCGCTTATTATTTTTCTACCCTCTCATTATTCATATTTTTCGATGACTATCTCTGTCACTTACGCCGCGGATGCACGAGACATTTGCTTGTCATTGGACAAGTAGTCTGCGATCAACCCTCGTTGCTCGCGGCTGCCGCTACTCGCTCTGAACTTGGAGTGTACCTGATTGTCCATCCTTTGGGCTAATCAGCTGAAGAAGCTGCGTACAAACAGTTTCTACCGCGCCGCGCTTAATACAGTCCACTACAATTCCAATATTGAAGGCCGCTTGTGTGACACACCTGAAGAAGCCTAGAAGTGCAAGAACTGCAAGGCTGGAACTCTGTACCCTGGATACGAGCTACAGGATCGGAGCCCGCACTGAGGTGATCGTAGCTTGTCGAGTGTTATGCCAGTAGGAGACCAGGTTAGTCATCACATACTCATATTTTCACCAGCTATCCTACCCCCGCATTTGGAGACGCGCTCAGCTATACAGCTTAGCTGCCGCGTTAACATTTCTTGTGGTCCTTCACCGCCGGATCATTTCTTGTGATTCCACCGCTGGATCATTTCTTATGATCCTATCCCAACTCGATCATTTCTTGTGATCGTTAAAATCTATATAATTTACTTAGATTCTCCGGTTTTAGTTTATTTTCTGTGATCTGCCGTGAGCTACCGCACATTTTTATATCAATATTTCTCATAAATATTGTGTTCCCGCCCGCTATATTTCCGTTTATTTAGTACCTCTGAGTTACTTGTACGCTCTTATATATATACTTCGTGTATTCCGCTTTCCTAGATTACATAAAATAGCATTTTTCTTTATAATATTTTATTTGCAAAGTGAAGGTATTCTTACAACTTTGTGCCCGTCACCGCGTCATTGTTCTTGCTTGACCACGCCCACTGAGTGTTGCAGGCATTTTACGAAACAATTAGTCTTTTATTAATTTGTCTATATTATTTAAAATTCTGACAAAATGGCTAGTACGCGTTCTAATGATAAGGAAGTAGCCGAGAAACCAAAAGCTCTCGATACTTTGGAAGTCGAACGTTTGACTTTAATTGGTCAACGTGATGCAATATTCGCACGATTACAACAAGTTTTTAACCGCTCTCTAAAGGCTTTTACTGATGATACTGAGAAAGATTTATTTCTATGTGGAATGATTTCCTTAGACCGCTTACGTTCGGAATTTTCTGAAATTTTGAACAAAATTAATGTCGTCGAGTTGACTATCAACCCTTCGTATACCGTTAATTATCAATCTGTAAATGTGTTCGAAGATATGTACTGCCGCTGTAAGTTTGTTTACGATAAACTCAACCCGCCCGTGACAAAGGTCGAAACCGCTGTTTCACATGTTGCACCGCAACGCAAATCTATTCGACTCCCTGAACTTGATTTAATGAATTTTAATGGGGATCCTATGTCTTGGAGGATTTTTTATGAGTCATTTAAGCGGACAATTCACGAAAATCCTGATCTCACAGATCACGACCGCGTTCAGTATTTGATAAACAAACTATCGGGCCGGGCACTTTCCGCTTGTTCCGGAATCACTCCGAATGGTGATAACTACCGCATTATATGGCAGACGCTCGTCGAAAAATTCGATGACAAGCGTAATCTTGCCTCCGCATATCTAGATCAAGTACTGGAATTCAAATCTTTTAACAACGCGACTAATAAGAACTTAGAATCATTTCTCGATAAATTCTGTACGGCAGTGTCAGGTTTGAACTCACTCAAGCTCGATAACTTGTCTGATTTTATTTTATTACAACTTGCATTAAAGAAGGTAGACTCGAGCACTGCACGTTCGTTCGAAATGCAAATGCGTGGTAAATCTATGCCTACCTATAATGAATTTGTAAAGTTCGTTCGTGAACAGAGTAAAATATTGGAACGCACTACGCCCGCTTCCCATGCCCGGGTGTTTGATAATAACAAACCGGTTATGGTTCCCGCAAAATCTACGCATTCTTTCGCTGCTTCATGTGTAACTCAGTGTCCGCTATGTAAACAAACTGATCATGCCTATTTATATAAATGCCCTGCATTTAATAAAATTTCCATTGATGACCGGTTTTCTTTTATAAAACGTAACAAAGGTTGCACTAATTGTTTAAGTGTTACGCATATTAATACGGCTTGCAATTCTAAATTTAATTGCCGTTATTGTGGATGTAAACATCATTCAATGTTATGTCGTAAGACTTCCCCCCGCGAAGACACCCGCTCGCACCCCCGCGCCACGCCGCGCGCTCCCGCGCCGCCTGCGCGCTCGCCGTGTGGCCGCGCCGCCGCCGGCGCCCCCGTCGTCGCACCCGCTGCGCTGGCACCACTGTCGGCTCAGCCGCCGCAATATAACTCGCGCCCTGCTGCCGCCTGCGGCCAGCTGACGGATATACCTACCACTGCCGCTTATGTTCCCGCGCAACAGAACGTATCGTTATGCAATGTACGTCCTATATCTCAGTCTACGGATACGACTTGTTTACTGGGAACGGTGCAAGTTTATGCTACCGATTTAAATGGTCGTCGTCATGTCGTACGCGCATTAATTGATTCGGCTTCTCAAAGTAATTTCTTAACTTCGAATTGTTGTGAAAAATTAAACTTAAAATGCAACAAGGTTTCGAATACAGTGGTTAAGGGTATAGGCTCCGCATCTAATCCGATTAAGGGTGCAACTTCTACTATTTTATCTTCGCGACTTAATAATAATTTTATTTCGATAGACGCCTTTGTTATCGACCGCATTACGGACAACTTACCTTCTGTGCAGGTTGACCTAACCTGTCTGTCGTACCTAAACTGTCTGCCTCTGGCAGATGATAGTTTCTCCGCGCCTTCCGAGATAGACATTCTTATCGGGGCACCTCTCTTCGCTGATATATTGTTATCAGGCCGCGCCGCTGGTCCGCCTGGAACACCTACCGCTTTCGAAACTATTTTCGGATATATTGTGATAGGGTCCGCACCCGTTGCACCTATTTCTATTCATACCGCTACCGCATATATCGATACAGCTGCTATCGATAATAATTCCCGCTCTCATATATCTCTCTGTACCTTTACTGAAGGACCGCGCTTGGATAATATTGTCCAAAAATTCTGGCAACTCGAGGAGGTGCAGTGCACGCCGACCTTGAGCCCAGCCGCTCTCGAAAATGAACGCATTTTCACAAATAATGTCTCACGAGATTCTACGGGACGCTATTCTGTAGCGTTACCATTCTCCCGCGATCCCGCAACCGCTCTTGGTAATTCTTTTACCACCGCAAAAAAACGCTTTATGTATCTCGAACGTAAACTCGTCGCTTCACCTCCCCTGCGAGTGGAGTACGATGCTATAATAAAAGAGTACATACAGAAGGGATATATTTCACTAGTTGACAATGCTAATCATTTAACTGGATTTTATATACCCCACCATGCAATAGCCAGGTTGGATAAGACAACCACCCGCTGGCGTATGGTCATGGACGCTAGTGCCCAAACTATAAATGCTCAAAATGAGTCACTGTCACTCAATGACATTTTATATGCCGGTGATAATTTACAAAATGATCTTTTCATAACCCTCTTGGATTTTCGCCTGTACGCAATCGCCTTTACGTCTGACATTAAACAGATGTATCTTCAGATATTAGTCAATGACGATGACCGCAATTTTCAAAAATTTCTATATCGATTCGATCCCGCTTTACCGCTCGATACCTACCAATTCAACCGCGTTTGTTTTGGTCTGCGTAGCAGTCCCTTTCTCGCTATGAGAGTGCTACGGCAGCTGTGCGCAGATGAGCGCGCTCGCTTCCCGCTCGCAGCAGACGTAATAGAGAACAATACTTTCATGGATGACGTGTGCTACTCCATGCCGTTGTTGTCTGGCTGCCTACAACTCAGAGATGATCTCCGCGAGCTCCTCAAGGCCGGGGGCTTTGAGCTCGTCAAGTGGGCTAGCAACGCACCCGCGCTAGTTGAGTCCCTGCCGGTTTCTGATCGTCATACTGCGAATATAAATTTCAAAGAACCTGAAACGAATTTAAAGGTACTAGGCCTGCAGTGGTCACCCACTTGCGATGAATTCATGTTCACCGTAAACATTGAAGATCGTCCAGTTACTAAACGTAATATTCTTTCTTTAATCGCGCGTCAATTTGACATTCTCGGATTGATCGCTCCGGTTATATTTTACGCTAAATTGATTTTGCAAAAACTTCACTTATTGAAGCTCGACTGGGATGAGCAACCGCCGTCAGATATAACTCATATTTGGCAAAACTATACTCGCGAACTACCTTGTCTTCAACAACTCCGCTTTCCACGTCACTTAGGCATCGAGGAAAATTCAACTATTTCTATTGTGTCGTTCGCCGACGCAAGCGAACGAGGGTACGGTTCAGTTGTTTACATTCGAACTCAGACCAACCCAGACTCTTCTCCAGTCACTCGCTTAGTTTGTGCTAAATCAAAGGTAGCTCCGCTTAAAACTATCTCTATTGCCAGACTAGAACTTTGTGCGTGTTTGCTTATGACAAAACTAGTCCGCCGCGTAATCGATACGTACGGTAAGCGTCATACTATTGACCAAGTATACTGTTTTACTGATTCCATGGTAGCCTTACAATGGATAACCGCTTCCCCGCATAAATTTAAAACATTTGTTGCTACGCGCATAACAAAAATTGTTTCCGCTATCCCCGCTGACAGTTTCCGGCATGTTTCTGGATCTCAGAATCCCAGCGACTGCTTATCTCGCGGACTGTCACCCGCTCAACTACTGGACCACCCGCTGTGGTTCACTGGTCCCTCTTGGTTATGCCAAGAACCAAATGAATGGCCAGTTACGTCAGTCGCTTCTGTTAAGGCAGACGCTGAATTACCAGAGGCAAAGAAAATTATTTCGTCTCTTCCCGCTACGCATACACATAATGAGGCTTCTAACCCGCTGTTAGACCTCTCCGCTCGCGTTTCTTCCTGGCTGTTGCTCCTACGCACAGTTGTTTTAATTTATCGTTTTATCAAAAGACTACCCCGCTCTAATTATTTTACCGCTGATGACCTTAATTTCGCAGAATTGCAAGTTCTTAAAGCCTTACAAAATTTCTACTTCCCTGACATAATTAAAAATTTAAAAGCTAATGACCGCTGTTCACGTGCAGTGCAACGGCTCGTGCCGTTTCTAGACGCAGACGGACTCATACGAGTCGGAGGTCGACTTAGAAATGCGGATCTGTCTTATAGCCAACAGCATCCTATTTTGTTACCGCGTAAAGACCGTATAGTCGAGTTGATAATTTCTCATTATCACCGCAGGAACTTACATACTGGCCCGCTCGCCTTAATGTCAATTCTTAGACAACGGTATTGGATACTTTCCTGCCGTAACATTGTCCGCTCGGTTATACATAAGTGTAACTTTTGCTTTAAAGCTAAACCTAAACCTAGCTTCCCTTTAATGGGTGATTTACCCGCTTGCCGCGTAAATGAAGCTAGTGCATTCGTCCATACTTCGGTCGACTATGCTGGTCCGATTTCGATAATTCCATACAGAAAACGTGGAGTGCGTTCCATGAAAGCTTATCTCTGCATTTTTGTATGTATGGTGGTACGCGCAGTGCACGTCGAACTAACCACAGATCTGAGTACAAGCTCATTTCTTTCAGCGTTTAAACGATTTCTTGCACGCCGAGGCTCCGTTTCCGTTATGTATTCGGACAATGCAAGGACGTTCCTAGGCGCGAAAAATGCTTTATCGGATGTATACACGCTTACAAATTCAGCTGAATTTAATAAGTCTTTCTCAGATGAATTATCAGCAAACCGCATTCTTTGGAAATTCAATCCACCGCGAAGTCCCCACTTCGGTGGCAACTATGAAATTTTTGTAAAGGCATTTAAAGGACATTTACATAAATCGATCGGTTCACAGTTACTCACCTACGAGGAGATGTTAACCGTGCTTACGCAAATCGAAAGTGTGATCAATTCACGACCGCTAACGTTATTGAGTGAGGATCCCTCTGAGCCCACTGCATTAACTCCCGCGCATTTTTTAATGACTGCACCGCTTAAACACTTACCTGCGTGCGTGGCCACTGACGAGCCCGCACACTTGTTAAAACGATACGCTTTACTGGATCAAATGATTCAATCATTTTCTAAACGATGGAAGCTAGAGTATCTTCACTTGCTTCAATCTAGAGTAAAATGGAATACACCTTCGAATCCCATCACGGTAGGTTCTATCGTTCTTATCATTACCGATAATATTTCACCGCTTTCTTGGCCTCTCGGCGTTGTTATAGCCACTTATGCTGGCAACGACGGCATTTGTAGAGTCGCCTCAATAAAAACCGCGACTGGTGTTTACAAAAGACCAGTCGTTCGGTTGTGCGTTTTACCTTCGCAATAAGGTAACCGCTTGCTACCCGGCCACTCCGCATACAACCCGCTACTCTACATATCGCCACAGGAATCGAACCCAGCCAACCTGCCACCACACCACAGAGGCTGTCTATTTGTTTGCTTATATAACACAGCTAAGCTCTATGTGTAAAAAATGTTTTTTAAATATTTATTTTTGTAATAGAATGTGTTCAGACATGGTTGCCACTATTTAGGGCTACGTCTCATAGCAGAGTGTGGAAGTGGCGGTAATATATAACATCTGAATATTGGATTAGAGCATTAAAGATAAAAAAAATAGTAAAACAACTCTTTATATCCTAGTTATAAAGTTTTCTATTCAAGTGAAATAGGTGTAGGGGTACAGAATGCTAACGCGGCAGAAATTATTGCAAGCGGCGACCGCGCCGCTCTGGCCTCCTCAGTCGTCTCTCCACCAGTACCGCGTCATGTTGTAGTGTAACCGATAATGTACCGACTCGAAATATATATATTTATTCAGTGAACCCTAGTTTTCCTTGGAGTCCCCCGCACCATAGATGAGAACACGCCTGACAATGGGAGACGAGACAGAATACATCGACCCCCACAGTGGTGACCTTCGACATTTATATGGTGTGGTTCGGATCTCAGGAATCTAGGCACGTGTCCAACGAACTTTGAACTCGGTAAAGTGCAGCACAATTTCGCATGACGTGGCGAGAAGCGATTCCCCGTCGATGATTTGCGACCCTCGACGGGTACAGAAGATCTACCAGTGCCACTATAGTATGGTGTCCAGATTAAACTACAGATAATTTATGAAGATGAAGTCCACGTGCAAACAAGGAAGCAGCCAGGATCGACGTATTTTACCCTGGGCTATGTAGCTACCTGATGACGCGAATAGCCCACGGTAAGAGTACGCTGAAACGTCGACCTGACAGCATTCGCCAGCAGCCGATGTTTTATAGGGAACCAGATACATCTGAGGTGCCAGCGCTGTCGAGGTATCCAGGCTGGACCTGCAGGTACTTTCACCCGAGGTTGGTCTCACCGTCCGAGGAAGATACCGGAGGTGCATGCAGAGCGTAGACTTGGAGGGATCGCTCAGTCTCGCTTTACCATTGCCGGAGTGACTGGTTTCAACGGAATAGAAGCTGCACATCGAGGGAACATGTGAACTTAGTCCAGGCTGATGCTGGGAATGTGAAGAAGTTCCTGTTTTGTTTTGTGAAAAATGACATCCTCATGATCGTTTTCAGTGTATTAGTGGATTTGTTAATTACGCCTATTTTTGTTCAGTATGTTATTTTTGAAATTTTATCCCGCTATATTGGTAGATCGAATTATTTTTGTGTTATGTATTGTTTTGCGATATCTTTTTGTAATATTATTTTATATTTCTTTGTATTGTGTGTATTTTCTTTCTTTCACCTATAATATTATCATTTGTTTGTAATGTCTATTTTCAATTATGACTACAACATTAACTATAAAATTAAAATTTATAAAGTTGTAAGTAGGTCGATGACTGGTGTAAGACATTGTAATGTGATCCGAATTCCGATGCACGTCGAACTTAGAACCTTGTTGTCAGCATTTATCGTTCCTTGCATATGTTTTCTTTGTTGCAATGTATTTTTGTATTAGAAGAGATTATTTTTAAAGATTGAAAGATTTTATGAATAAAATTTTTTTTGAAGAAGGGGATGACTGTAGGGGTACAGAATGCTAACGCGGCAGAAATTATTGCAAGCGGCGACCGCGCCGCTCTGGCCTCCTCAGTCGTCTCTCCACCAGTACCGCGTCATGTTGTAGTGTAACCGATAATGTACCGACTCGAAATATATATATTTATTCAGTGAACCCTAGTTTTCCTTGGAGTCCCCCGCACCATAGAGAGGAACACGCTTGATTATGGGGAGACGAGAAGAACACGTCATCCCCACATAGGCAGGTATTGTGTAGACAGAAAACGTAAAATAATAACAGAGTACGGGTTGAGAGTACCCCTGCCTTCTGAACTGTGGGTTGTGGGTTCCATTCCCACCCAGGATAAACATTTGTGTGATGAACATCAATGTTTATTCTGTGTCTGTGTGTTATATTGTATTCTATGTAATCAGGAATTAGTGTCCACATATATTTATTATTATGAGTTATTAATGTAAATTACTATTAATTTTAATATATCTATCAAAAAAGTTTTACTTACAGCTACCAGAGTTGTACAAATTGGAAAATAAGCCCAAAAATTTTAGAATCGGACAATTAGACAAACTATAATTATCTACTAACTAAGTTATTGATTGTATTCAGTAAATACATGGTGATATGTGACACAAGTAACACAACCCTGCACCAAAAAAATACTCTAATGTATCACATCACACTAATATTATAGGCGAAAGTTTGTATGTCTATTTGTGTGTATGTGTGTATGTTTGTTACTCCTTCACGCTCAAACGGCTGAATGGATTTGGATGAAATTCAGTACCAAGATAGTTTATATCCTGGATTTACATATAGGCTACATTTTATCCCGGAAAAGTGAAATTTTCCCATGGGATGAGCAAATAATTAAAATACTTTTTTTTTATACCATACTAGGAGTATGGCTTAAGACTTGACCATAGTCTAGGCTAAGTCATACTCCTAGTAAAGTTATAACTTGACTTGATGACTTGGTCTGTGACTTGACACATATCTGCGTGAAATATCATTAACTTGATAAATTATCAATTACTTGACACTGGCTAAATACACAAAAATGTCGAGCTAAAACATACAAAAAAAAAATCACCACAACTCTCCCCGTTACTGTTCCCCAGCTTAATAAATGATTCGCTTTAAATTACGACGGCCATGCCGCCATATATTAGTCTCTCTCCCACGCATGTATAAAAGACTTAGGCTGTGGTGCAACAGCATTCTGTCTCTTTCACACCCTCGGTCAGATTGACCTAGGTCATGGACATATTTATGCGCAGCTTGCAATTGCATATCGGGGCGTGGTCGCGGGGTAAAGGAGGGGAAAGGTAGGCGAACTCAAGGTCTGAATGTTCGTCGAATGCTCGCTGTTCGGACGAATGCTTGTTCAAATGTACGCTTCTACAAACTTAATTGTGCGTTGATAGCTAGGTACTGACGAGTTACAATCCGAAAGCTAAACAATAATAATAACGCCCAACGATCACATAAGATCCTGGACTCTAACTAGGATTCCCTGTGTCTACGGACCCAGGAACTACGAGGATCATGCTCCCACAACACCCAGACTCAGAACATGTATTTGCGTTTTTGTTTTCTGTGCACAAAATACTTGTGCTGCCGCGGGAATCGAACCCACTTGAAGTTAACGGTGAGAACGTTACAAGAGCATTCGTTTGCCAGCAATCGTTATTTGTTCGCGGGAGGCGCGATTTGCACGCGTGTGGGTTTGAATTTATCTTAATACTGTTGCATCGAAGGATTTAAAAAAAAATGTTTTTCGTTATTTTATTTGATAGCGTGTTCTTATTACGATGGTTTTGGCCAATAAGTTCGCTGCGCAAGTTGGTTAAAACGCGCTCGCTTCGCTCAGCGTTGAGAATTTCAGCGTTCGCTCCGCTGGCGAATAGTTTTAATTCAAACAACATTGAACCTTTTATAATATGGTTTTTTAGTCAGAACTTATAAAATTTTATTTATTACGAGCTTCTGCCCGCAGCTTCGCCCGCGGCGTGGCCTATGGGAAAATAATTCAACCACCCATTTCACCATCATAAGGGTGGAATTTCGAAAAATCCTTTCTTAGCGGATGCCTACGTCATAACATCTACCTGCATGCCAAATTTCAGCCCGATCCGTCCAGTGGTTTGGGCTGTGCGTTGATAGATCACTATGTCAGTCAGTATAAAAGTATATACTATTTGATTATTAATATTTTCACTTAGCATAGCGAAACTTAACTAATATAATATAGCCTAAAATGACTAGCGTTTGCGATTTTTATAACAGTTTCTATTACTTAAGACTATACTATACTATATTATTATAATATGGCAGGGCATAGCTTTAATAGAAAGAGAGCTAATAATACAAGCGACTTCTATCTTACGCACCATGGATCGAATCCCGCTTGGCTCAATAATTCCAAGTGGAATTCGCTCTTACAATTACAGTGGTGAAAGAAAAAAATTGAGGGAATTGGCATGTATAGCCATGCATAGCCTCTGTGGTGTGGTGATTGAGCAGGTCGGCTCATAGCCCAGAGGCGCCGGCTTGATTTCCGACAGGACAAGTATTTATGCATAAAAAGAAAGCCCAAACACTTGTTTTGATTCTGGAACCATCGTTCGTGGTTTCCTAGACACAGGAATCCTAGTTAGGGTCCAGGTTCTATGTATGTCATCGTTGGGCTTTATTTATTAAAAAGAAAAAGGAGAATCACGAAATTCGAGGGCCAACACGCACTTGTCTTGCTTGGTCGATAATGACCTACACACTGCCTGTAAATTAATTATTATTTTTTTATGTTAAAGGGAGCAAACAAGCATATTATTTACATAATTTATTTGAAATAACCATAAAATTGCATCAAATTCAATAAACATTCCTAAACATTTTTTTTTTTTTTCATTTAAACTGGAACATTATTGCAAAATGTTTTGTACTAGCTGCGCCCCGCGGTTTCACCCGCCTATAAAAGTAGCCTATGTGGTAGTCCACTATACAAGGTGGAATTTAATTCGTTCTTTTCCTTGAATGTATGTATTCAGTCCATGTTATAGAACGCTCCAATATAACTAAATAAAAAAAGCACTTATGAAATAGAACTTAAATCTAGGTATTATCAAATTGAAAGCGAATTGAAATTCTAAAGAAAAGCCTTGCGATATTGAACAAACCAGGTGTTTTATTGCCTACGAAACATTTACAAAGCACTCAGCCGGTGCCCGCGCTGTGTGTACCGTTAAATAGACATTTCGGCTGTCATGCAGTTATTTTAGGAGGTACTAAATACTGAAACATTTTTTTTTATTTGGACCATATACGAATATGCTATAGCATGGTCTGAGTACATACATTTTAGGAAAAGAGCGAATTCAATTCCACCGTGTATAAGCTAACTATATTACAAATTTAATCCAAATCCGTCCAACCGTTTGAGCGTAAAAGAGTAACAAACATCTGTACATACAAACTTTCGCTTTTATAAATTATACGAGCTTCTGCCCGCAGCTTCGCCCGCGGCGTGGCTTATGGGAAAATAATTCAACCACCCATTTCACCCTCTTAAGGGTGGAATTACGAAAAATCCTTTCTTAGCGGATGCCTACGTCACAACATCTACCTGCATGCAAAATTTCAGCCCGATCCGTCCAGTGGTTTGGGCTGTGCGTTGATAGATCACTATATTAGTCAGTCAATCAGTCAGTCAAATCCGAGCGTGAAAGAGTAACAAATATCCAGCATTAGTGTTTTCTTCCTGGGTACAACCTGGGTCTTTTTAAGTCGAGAGTGAATGGGCATCTCATGGGCAAGCGTGCTCCACCTTAGACAACTTCGTCACTTACCATCAGGTGAGTTGTTGTCAAACGCATGCCTATTTTACAAAAAGACCGAAAAAAGTGTTGTTGGAGTGTGTTAAAAATATGTGTGCTAAAGGAGTGAATGTTGAGTGTCTGATAGAAATGAGTGGAAGAGAAAAACATGCACCGACCCCATTTAATAGGATAAGGGTAGGCGGGTGATGAGTAGGATTAGATAAAGCAAAGAATGATCTCCGCTTTCCGCGACTTTTGTTATGATATACAATAGTGTAGTGTTACACGGAAAAGGAGTTAAGGCGGAGTGTGATTACATAATCAAGCACAATTTTCTTTTTTTTTGACAGCCTCTGTGGTGTTTTGGTTGTGCAGGTCGGCTCATAACCCGGAGGTGGCGGGTTCGATTCCCGTAGCAGGACAAGTATTTGTGCACAGAAAAAAAAAGTGGAAATACTTGTTCTGAGTCTGGGTGTTGTGGGACCATGGTCCTCGTAGTTCCTGGGTCTCTAGACACAGGGAATCCTAGTTAGGGTCTAGGATCTATGTATGTGATCGTTGGGCGTTATTGTTATTATTATTTTCGTAAGCCCAGTGCGACGTGATGAACCAAAGTAGTCAAATGAACAAGCTTGATTAAATTCAACCCCCAAATAAAAAAAACCCCCGACACATAATTATAATAATAATAAATGTAAGAGTTTTGTCGGGAAAACAGATCGCGTCACCGCATTGTATTATTTTCCGAAACTTGTGTTATTTTCAGTGCTAGTGCATAAAATTGGTGGTGTTTTATTCTTTACGTGAGTAGATAATGTGGTATAATGATGGTTAAGCGTTTCTTTTCGTGTTGTTTCCAAAATGACTTGACACATACCTACATGCGTGAAATATCATTAACTTGGGAAATTACCAATTACTTGACACAGGCTAAATACACAAAAGTGTGGAGCCAAAACATTTAAAAAAAGTGTCGCCATTCTGTGGAGGCGGCCATCTTGGATTTGAAATTTATCATAGTGTAAAGTTGTGTGTTTCCAAAGTTCGTCTAGGTAGGTACCACCGCTTTGCCAGTTATTCTGCCGCCAAGCAGTAGTGCGCAACCACTGCAGTGTTCTAATAATAATAATAATAATATGTGTGGACATCTCACCCAACGCCATCTAGCCCCAAACTAAGCAAAGCTTGTGCTATGGGAACCAGATAACTGGTACAATACTTAGATACTTTTTTGTTTGTAAATACATACATAGAATACAATATGACACCCAGACACAGAACAAACACCTATGTTCATCACACAAATGTTTGTCCTGAGTGGGAATCGAACCCACAACCCACAGTTCAGAAGGCAGGGCTACTACCAACTGAGCTATCGGGTCAGTCAAGTTCTGGTTTGAGGGGCACTGTAGCTAGTGAAATTACTAGGCAATTGAAAATTCAAACTTTATGATCAGCTAGGCGGTCACGTAACTCCATTGCAACCGTTAGAAACACAAATTTGTATGGATTTGACAGTTTCAATACGTAGTCCTCCCCATTAACCCCCCTGATCTCACAGTCAGTAATCTTATTACCAGACTGTGCTGATGTCTCAGGATGATGTGCGCAGTGCAGTGTCACGCGAAACTTTGTTGTAGTAGAGTTCCGAGTGACACTGTTCTGTTATGGGTGGCCGTGTCGCTTAACATCAAATGCTAACTAGCTCACATCAAAAACCTATATATAAAAGAAAGTCGTGTTAGTTACACTATTTAATAATAATAATAATAATAATACGTGTGGACATCTCACACAACGCCATCTAGCCCCAAACTAAGCAAAGCTTGTACTATGGGAACCAGATAACTGATACAATACTTAGATACTTTTTGTTTGTAAATACATACATAGAATACTATATAAACACCCAGACACAGAACAAACATCGATGTTCATCACACAAATGTTTGTCCTGGGTGGGAATCGAACCCACAACCCGCCGTTCAGAAGGCAGGGTCACTACCAACTGAGCTATCGGGTCAGTCAAGTTTATATCAAGAATGATCCGATTTGGCTGAAAATTGGGCAGGTAGCTTAGTACCAGGAGACGGACAATCGGACATAGGATACCTTGTATCCCATTTTACTAATTCAGCCTTGCGAAGCTGGGGCGGCTGATCTAGGATATTTAATAAAATAAACTTGGACTCTGCCTTTTTTTTATGTTAAGGAATGACGTGACGAGCTAGCCGTTCGCTTGATGTTAAACGACACGGCTGCCCATATCAGCTGCAGTGTCACTCGGAACTCTAAAGTATAGAGGTTCGCGTGACACTGCACTGCGCACGTCATCCAGAGACATCAGCACAATCTAGTAATAAGATTACTAAACTGTGAGATCAGATCATAAAGTCTCATTTGCCCAGTAATTTCACTAGCTACAGTGCCCTTCGAACTGGAACACAGCAGTGATTGCGCACTACTGCTTGGCGGCAGAATAACTGGCAAAGCGGTGGTACCTACCTAGACGAACTTTGCAATAAAGTCCTACCACCTAGCCTTAAGCAAAACTAGACGCAAGAACGGTCCAGTGCGTGGTAAGTGGTACGGTCGAACGCTTTTTACGCCTGACGATCATGTACAATACTGTATACCAGGTCAGAGAGGTGGCAGGATTCATCTCTCAGAATATTGTGTTTATAATAAAAAGGTCGGGGAAACATAATTTACCAACGTATATTCGACCGATTTACAAAAATAAAATGGATGTTTTTTTGATGTTTGTTATCTCGTATTTCTTCGTAATTTATAAACAGACTAGCTGCTGCCCGCAGCTTCCTATAGGAAACGAAGAAGAAATTTTTTCATGGATAATTCAACCACCCATTTCACCCTTTTAGAGGTGGAATTTCGAAAACCCCTTTCTTAGTGGGACCTACACTTTACAAAGAACACACCCTCCAAATTTCAAGTCTCTAGGACCAGTGGTTTAGGCTGTGCGTTGATATATAAGTCAGTCAGGACTTTGACTTTTATTGTATAGATAGGTCGGGGGAAAGGAATTTACGGATATTCAACCGATTTAAAAAATAACCGGTTTTTTTTCTCGTTTGTACGTTTGTTATCTTGTATTTCTTCGTAATTTATAAACCGATTTCGAATTATTGAAGTAAAACTTCTTTACGCACGCTTGACTTGGGGAGTAAGCTGGTGAATGCGTGACGAACGGAATTTGAAGTTGGTCCATGTAGATCTCTATTGTCAACAAAAAAGTTACAAATTTGTATTATTATATTGGTATGTCCGGTAAAACAAAGCAAAAACAATGTTACACCGGCCGATAGATGGAGCTAAAGAAGTTTTACTTCAGTCGTGTTGTCTAAAGCACACTCGCTTTTTTTTGCTTGCGGCTCCAGCTACCGCCGATACACAATTGCGGGTACAATGCAGGATCCAGAAATATTTCCTTGTACCTATTTAGACTTTAACTGTTGAATTAAAAATAATTTTACACACAGTCGTGCCTGAGAAGTATCTGAAACTCTGAATTCAGGAAATCGCGAATTCGTCTGACGTTATTTATGAATGGTCCCTAATGCAGCTTGAATAATAATATTAATAACTATAAAATAACTAGCGGCCCGTCCCGGCTTCGCTCGGGTGGACGTTTATTTATTAAACATTTTATAATATACGAAAAACGATGTCTCACGCACCGGCGTCATCTACTTAAAATGTTGGTTTGTCCTGAATATTTCCTGAATTTTCTTTGCTATAAACCTCACGGAGCCCGAGACCTTTCCAACGAATGCAAAACCGTGGAAATCGGTTCGTGCGTTCTGGAGTTATAGCGTCAGGAAGGAAAACCCGACTTATTTTTATATAGTAGAAAAACATAATAATACAAATCTTTAACATTGTTATATACTCGTAGCTTAACTAATTTGTATTATAAATTTAGTACGGGCTGGCATAAGTGTAATAATTATATGTGTGGAGTGGACATCTCACACAGCACCATCTAGCCCCAAACTAAGCAAAGCTTGTATTATAGGAACCAGATAACTGATACAATACTTAGATACTTTTTTGTTTGTAAATACATACATAGAATACAATATAACACCCGGACACAGAACAAACAACGATGTTCATCACACAAATGTTTTTCCTGGGTGGGAATCGAACCCACAACCCACAGTTCAGAAGGCAGGGTTCATAATTAATTATTCATACCTCAAAATGGGAAAATCAACGCACAAGCAACGTTGGAATGTTTATTGGAGGACGAGGAATAAAATCATGAAAGGAGTTTTGGCGGGAAAGCGAAAAGGATCGCGTCGCCGCATTGTATTATTTTCCAAAACTTGTGTTATTTTCAGTGTTAGTGCATAAAATTGGTGGCATTCTATTCGTTAAGTGCTGGATTACAGACGTGAGTGTGGGAAAATGGTATAATGATGGTGAAACGTTTCTTTTCGTGTTGTTTCTAAAACTCCATAGAAGCTTCAAGTAAAGTTGCCACCACTTTACTAGGAGTGTGACTGACTTGACTTGATGACTTCGACTGTGACTTGAGACATTTGCGTGAAATATCGATAACTTGATAAATTATCAATTACTTGACACTGGCTAAATACAAGGAGGTGTGGAGCCAAAACACAAAATTAAAAAAAAATCATGAACTCATGTGACGTCACTTATTTTTTTTTATGTTAAGGAATGACGTGACTAGCTAACCGTTCGCCTGATGTTAAACGACATGGCTGCCCATATCAGCTGCAGTGTCACTCGGAACTCTAAAGTATAGAGGTTCGAGTGACACTGCACTGCGCACGTCATCCAGAGACATCAGCACAATCTAGTAATAAGATTACTAAACTGTGAGATCAGATCATAAAGTCTCATTTGCCTAGTAATTTCACTAGCTACAGTGCCCTTCAAACCGGAACACAGCAGTGCTTGCGCACTACTGCTTGGCGGCAGAATAACTGGCAAAGCGGTGGTACCTACCTAGACGAACTTTGCAGTAAAGTCCTACCACCTAGTAAATATAGATGGCCCTTTAGCATTTGATCACGTTCTCATTACACTATCTCTTTGTTGCAGACCTGATCGAAATAATTAACGCGTACGTGAAGGATTTTAACAAGATCAACCGCAACGCGGTTTACGTTTGGCTGATGAAAGTCGTCGGGACGTTCACTGAGCAGAAGGAGAAGCCCTACATGGATGGTAAGAAGTTTAATTTTAATGCTTTTGGTCTCTATCGACCTTTACAGCGTCACCTCACTTAAGGCGCCCAGCCGTCAAAAGTGGGAGGCAACTAGCTCAAGGGCACCCCTGGGGTGCGAGCCTCGGCTTGGGCCGTTGCCGGGGTAAGATCGAGAAGACTACGTCCACTGGAAGAGTGGACCCTATGGAAAGTCGCGACCGTTCTAGCTAACCTACGGGGGGTACGTCGACCTCGCCGGCGGTCGGGGTCTGGTTGTGTTACGCTGGTATCCTATACCGGTGCCGGTACCTGAGCCAGAAGGGCTAGGGTCCGGTGATCCTAGCGCAGCTGATACTACGGCTGCTATAGGATCATCCGGGTCGCTCAAGACGTGTCTCGGGCGGCGACGACGGGGTGAGTAGATGGTAAGCAGTACGCTGGGGTGGGTTACTACCCACCCCATAAATCATCTAATAACTCGCCACTTTAGGTGTACTGGCCAGTTCGTGTTAGTTCGTGCTTTCGTGATCGGTGTTTCCGGCGAAATATGACCCGGGCGTGTTCAAGAGAAGAGTGAATAGGTATTTACTTGGCTAGCATGCTACACCTTCGATCGCATCGTCACTTCCCATCAGGTGAGAGCGTGGTCAAATACTGGACAAGTTTGAAGTAAAAAAAAATAGTGCTAGTTTCCATATGGTACAAATTGTGAACTAATATGAAAGCTTATAGATAAGGTAATGTTAAACCATGACTTTACAATGCACTCAGCTGTACCATGCGCAATTTGATACTCGGGCCTAACTTCCGAGAGCTCATAAAGTTTTGTGCGAGCTATAGCATAAAACCAGGAGCATTCCTTAAGCAGTTGTCCCATCGCTGATGGGAGAACTGCTTAAGGAATGCTACCGAGAAGCTAATGCTGGAAACTTGAATTGGCGAGAGAAGCAAGTATGTAGTTCCTAAGTCTGTTGACAGGATCGTGGGGTAGGATAAGAAATAGGATCGTGGAATGGGATAGGATAGCGGGATAGTATAGAAAATTGTGTAAGAAATTTTTATTCAAAAATGATTTTTATTCATTCTAGAAGCGGCCAAGCCTGATGACAGTCCAGTCTTCAAGAAGGACGCCCTTAGCTTTCAGTTCCCGAAGGAATCTAACGGTTACCTGCCCAAGAGCTGTGGCAAGGCATCTAGCAATGCCAGCAAGTCGTCGAGCAACAGCAGCAGCCGGTCAGTGTTGCAGGTTTATTGTGATGACGTGACGAGCTGGTCGTTCGACCGATGTTAAGTGTCACGGCTGGTCAGCCAGTTTAGTAACAGCTGCAGTGCCAATAGTATATATTGAAGGACCCAATTTACTTTTTGAAGTAAAACTTCTTTATGGACGCTTGACTTGGGGAGTAAGCTGGTGAATGCGAGGCGAACGGAAGTTAAAGTTGGTTCACGTAGATTGTCAACATAACGAGAGCAAGCAATAACAAAGTTATACCGGCCGTTAGATGGAGCTAAAGAAGTTTTACTTCAGCCGTGTGGTCTACAGCAAACTCGTTTTTTATATTTATTTCTTTTTCTATCAGCTCAAACTCTACTTCAGAAGACGATTTCAAGTTCTCAATGAGCTCTGTTCAGAAGATTCCAGTACGCCAGGCGTTCTTCGACTCTATGGAGGTAAGTACAGGTGCTGCCATCTATTAGTCGAAAGGGCGAACTAATGGGCAAAATGTTTGCGTTGCTTCTGTGATGGAGCCAGAAGTTGTAAAAAAAACCTTGTCAGGGTTGATTCCTCTTAACTTGGGATACTAGTGTATTTTATGCCACTGCATCTTGATCTCGAAGGCAAATATTTCTTTTTTTGAACGAGCTAATGTTGTTGGTTTCTACCGACCGTTACAGCGTCACCGGGTGGGAGGGCAGGTGCTATAGACGCCCGTCAATAGTGGGAGGCAACTAGCTTAAGGGAGTTTTGGCGGGAAAACGAAAAAGATCGCGTCGCCGCATTGTATTATTTTCCAAAGCTTGTGTTATTTTCAGTGTTAGTGCATAAAATTGGTAGCATTTTATTCGTTAAGTGCTGAATTACAGGTACGAGTGTGGGAAAGTGGTATAGTGATGGTAAAACGTTTCTTTTCGTGTTGTTTCCAAAACTCCATAGAAGCTTCTGGTAAAGTTGCCACCACTTTGCTAGGAGTATGACTTGACTAGACTAGACTATGACTTAACTTGATGACTTGGACTGTGACTTGACACATTATATGATATTAATTAACTTGAGATATTATCAATTACTTGACATGGGCTAAATACACAAAAGTGTGGAGCCAAAACCAAACAAAAATAAAAATAGCTTCTGGGCACCTTTGGGGTGCGAGCCTCGGCTTAGGTCGTTGCCGGAATAAGAGACTACTCATCAATCATTCTAAAGAATATGAATCTTTTAATTATTCTGTGCTTATGACTTTATGTACTTCCGCAGGCTTCCAGGAAGAAGTCGGCGTTATCAACAAGCCCCGACTCTGAAATGTACGCACCCCACATCCAGTTCGTCGGAGAAATGTTCCCCGATACGTCCCATCTCGAAGTAAGTGGCGCCATCTATTAGCCGATATGACGAACTAAGTTTTTATCTGTTTATTTGTTTGTTATTATATATTTATGTCTTATATAGGTTAATCAATTGGTCAGTTTTGTATAATATGCAGGAAAAAGTTTAAATTTAGTTTCTTCGGTTTGCCTTTTATCTATTTAACGAGCTGCCCGCAGCTTCGCCCGCGGCGTGACCTATGGGAAAATAATTCAACCACCCATTTCACCCTTTCAAGGGTGGAATTTCGAAAAATCCTTTCTTAGCGGATGCCTACGTCATAACATCCTTCCCGCATGCCAAATTTCAGCCCGATCCGTCCAGTGGCTTGGGCTGTGCGTTGATAGATCACTATGTCAGTCAGTCAGTCAGTCACCTTTGAGTTATATATATTTAGATAGTTTTATACGAAAGTAGACACACCATAATCTGAAAAAAGTCCACTGCTGGACATAGACAATTATGGCGGTTTTGGAGAGATTTCGTGAGATTTGACTCCCCCCATTTCACTTCGGGGGCAACACTATTTTTAAGCTGTAGTTATGTACTTTTAATCCCTGCGCTCAGGATTTTAAGAACCACTCTCGCTTTTGCAATCGTCGTTTGTTCCCTAGGTGATACCTACCAACAACAACAACAACAATAATTGTTGCCGACCGATCGACCTTTTTATATATGTCGGAACGGCATAGCGTGACGCATCAGAAGCGGTTCTACGGCGCGGGTATAGCGGGCGAGGAGAATGAGACATCGTTACCAGGAATCAGTTTTATTGTTACAATTAATGGAAGCACGTAATTACAATATTCAAGAAAGTAGCTTGGGGACAAGGTGTTCCGCTAGGTACCGAGCGCTCTCACTGTCCAACGACAACTGTGCTCCACCGAGCAAGTCTACGCGCTCCTCCCAGCGCCTCTACTGGACACTATCGTAAACTTCACTGAACGCTGATTGGTTGCCGATCAACCAATCAAGCAACGCACGCTACCAGAGATGGCGCCATTTCGCATCTCTAGTCCACCAAAACTAAACTAGATGGCGCTTACAAATATGATTACGTCCTTAGAAACTAAGCGCCGTCATATATTTAGTTTTATTTGATTGTTTTTCTATTTTGAAATTGTTTTTGAGAGAGGGCTTTTTCGTTTTATCTGTCATATATAATATACTACTACTATGGTGGTGAAAGTGCGTTCTAGTTTGGTGTTTAGTAAATATATGTTTTTGAATGATGATCTTTACTGTTGTACGCGTGCTCAACTCCCACTGGACCTGCTCATCTTCAACAGCAACAATATAATGTATGTGACCCTCGTGTTGAAACGTTGTGGCAGGTGAAGCACTGCATCACGATCGCGCACGGCGACATCGAGCGCGCCATGGCGACGCTGATCCACCGGCGCGAGCAGGGCCAGGCGCTGGCGGCCGGCGCGCTGCCCGCGCGCGCCGCCCGCCCGCGCGCCGCGCCGCACGCCGAGGTCCGCAGCCGCATCATCGAACGGTCAGTGCGCCGCTCCCTAGGGCTCCCTACTGATCCACCGGCGCGAGCAGGGCCAGGCGCTGGCGGCCGGCGCGCTGCCCGCGCGCGCCGCCCGCCCGCGCGCCGCGCCGCACGCCGAGGTCCGCAGCCGCATCATCGAACGGTCAGTGCGCCGCTCCCTAGGGCTCCCTACTGATCCACCGGCGCGAGCAAGGCACATTTTTACTGTGGTTGTAATTTTTGTTATTGTCACATTTTTACTGTTGTTGTCATGTTTTAATGTCACATTTTAACCTTGGTTGTCATTTTTGTTATTGTCACATTTTTACTATTGTTGTCTTTGTCATCGTCACACTTTATTACTGTTGTTATCATTTTTGTTATTGTCACACTCTTACTGTTGTTGTCATTTTTGTCATTACCACATTTTTAGTGTTGTTGTCTTTGTCATCGTCACATTTTATCACCGTTGTTGTCATTTTTGTTATAGTCATATTATTGTCATTTTTGTCACTATCACATTTATACTGATGTGATCATTTTTGTTATTGTCACACTTTTACTGTTTTGTCATTTTTGTTATTATCACATTTTTACTGTTGTTGTCATTTAAGAAGTGAAACTTCTTTATACACGCTTGACTTGGAGAGTAAGCTGGTGAAGCTTGCGAGACATACGGAACTTGAAGTTGGATCCCGTAGATCTCCATTGTCATCTCTTAAATCATCTCGTAACTTAGCTGATAATGGAGATGTGATGTACGTGAACCAACAACTTCCGCTCGCCTCGCTTAACTCCTCATCTCCCCAAATCAAGCGTGAGTAAAGAAGCTTTACTTGCCTGACGTTCGTGTGCCACAAATGTGTAACGACTGAAAAACAGTTATTAAGGTCTTAGGACCTTAATTGAAGGGTTGAGAATAAAAAGGGTTTAACTGTCAAATTGATAGTTTCGAGAAAATTTACTTTAAACTTCAACGGCGTCTTTTTAATGTAGAGTGCTTATAATGTAATAAAAATGTTTTAATTATATTTTAAAATACTAAATATAATATTAATTCATACAATTACTGTAAAAATATAATATAATATAATAAATATAATAATGTTTTTATGCTAAGCGAACTGTATTCCGGTGACAGATAAACCGTTTTTAGACTCAAAATCTCGAGATTTAAGCCTCATTTCGGTATTTTGAGAATGTATTATTGTAGATAATTTCACGCTGAATCCAACGATACCCATAAGTCATTTTGTGAAATAAATCAGTAAAACCCTTTTTATTCTCACCCCTTCAATTGTATGCTGAGTTGGAGCCCATTCGTGACACCATGTAGCATTGTTTTATTATTTTGGTGTTATGTATTTGTTATCAGTTGTGTCTCACGAATAAATGTTTTTTACTTGTTTTTCTTTCTTCTTCAAAAAGCAGTAAATGTATCGAGTTTATTTCCTCCAGCTACTCGTACGTGGACCGCGAGTCCGAGACCAAGGAACACAAGCCCCTCGCTCCTAAGCACGCTCCGAAGAAGATGGTGCGCTACCGCGACAACAAGATCGTTTCGCTCAAGGGTGAACGCTATACCGAGGTAAATACACACTGACACAAACACACAAACACCCTAAAATACACTGACAGATGTGAAAAATTACACTGACTCTTATTAGGACTATATTGACAGGTCACGAATCTTTTTGAAAACTGACAAAACAACTGCAAAAATATGCTCCCAAAAAAAACTGGCAGACCGTTAATTCATCGGCCGGAATAGATTGACAAAAAGTACACAAACATAAACACTTTTGAAATCTGACGAAAAAGCATAAAGCGTAATAAAATATGCTCGCAAAAAAACTGACAAACCACTAATTCATCGGCAAAAAGTACACAAAGATTTGCACACTAGAAAACTGTCAAAGCATACCTTTCCAAACCACTTTCACATACACTTTCACACACACTTTCACCACCAAACACACTGATAAAACACAGTCATACTGACATTTACTTCGGCAGGAATAGATTGACAAAAAGCATACAAATATATGCACACTAGAACACTGTCGAAACATACCTTTACACCACCAAACACACTGATAAATCGTAGTCACACTGCCATTTACATCGGTAGGAATAGATTGACAAAATGCACACAAACATACCCACATAAAAACCTGACAAAAACACACCCTTTCATCAAATACACTGACAAATCAGTCACTAAAGCACACAAATGTATTGCAATAAACAACATTTCAAAGGAGACGGTTAAATAAAACTGGCTTTAAAAGTTGCAATTAATGAAAATTGTAAAAGTAGATTATAACGCTGGGTCATATATAAAGTTACTTTTAATTACTTTAAATATTTTTGAACAATTTGACAAACATAGATCCGGGACTAAAGTTTCGGAGTTCATAAAAAAAATCAGTGTTAGATTAAACATTGACAGTTGGAGCCGAAGACCGGTTTTAGTGGCGTGGCTTGGGAGAGCCCTATGTCCAGCAGTGGACTAGTGTAGGCTGATGATGATGATGATGATGATTGACAGCTGTCAGCTGTCAGACACGTACGTCTTGGCTAGCATGGTACACCTTCGATCGCATCGTCACTTCCCATCAGGTGAGAGCGTGGTTAAATGCTAGACAAGTTTGAAGTAAAAAAAAACACGCTACAGATAATAAATAAAACATTCAATTTTCCCACGGATTAATAGGATACAAGGGAAAACGAAAAAGATCGCATCACCGCATTGTAATATTTTCCGTATAGTGCATAAAATTGGTGGCATTTTATTCGTTGAGTACTAGATTACAGGCATGAGTGTGGGAAAGTGGTATAATGATAGTGAAACGTTTCTTTTCGTGTTGTTTCCAAAACTCCATAGAAGCTTCTAGTAAAGTTGCCACCACTTTACTAGGAGTATGACTTGACTAGACTAGACTATGACTTGACGACTTGCACTGTGACTTGACATATATATATTAATTGAGAAATTAATTACTTGACACTGGCTACATACACAAGAGTGTGAAGCCAAAACAAAAAAAAATTGAATACAAAGATTTGTCTATGCCTAAATTCCAGGTGAACAAGGGCGACGAGGAGGGTGTCAAGAAATCTAATAAGAAACACCATCCTTAACCATCACAGACATATCAGTACGGTGGAAAAGCGGTGGTGATAACCGCTATATTACTCTCTATATATATTTACCCCGCGCGCCCGTACTTCCCAAACTCTTTGTATGTCTATCTAGTAGTGAGTAGGTACAAGTTTCAATTTAGAATTTTCGTAGATTTAGGATTTGAGAATTCAAATTTGGAACTCACGGTTTTGATGTTGGCTGTCTTAATGGTTTTGTGGGTGGATTTAAAGTTAACCAACTTGAAGTTAACTTACGTGAAGTTGAAGACACAGTTTGAGTGTTTGATGTTAACCAACTTGAAAACGCATAATTTGAAGTTTACCAACTTGAATTCACCGAGTTTATGGTTAATTATCTTGAAATTGCTTGACTTAAAGTTGAAGAAAGAGTTTAAGACTTCAACGTTAACCAACTTGAACTCACCGAATTCGTGGTTAACTATTTTGAAGTTAATCAAAAAGTTGAAGAAACAGTTAAATACTTTAATGTTTAAAGATACTTTAAATACAATCTTGAAAGTAAAGAATTTAAAGTTAAACAAATTCAAAGTAAAGAATATAAAGTTAACCAACTTAAAAGTACAGAATTTGAAGATGATTGGGATATACTTGACTAAGGACATAATTGTAATATGTGTGATAAAAAAACTATTGAAGAAGCGTTTGGATCTGAATGATTTTGGTAGGAAAACAACATGTATTATAGAACATCGTAAAAACATAACATTAGAACATACGACGATGAAAACACCATCAAAAAATAAAATAAAGCTTGTAATGACCAAACAGTATTTAAAAATAAAAAAGAGGAAAAGGAAAAAGAAGGACATAGAAAGTAATCACTCAAAGAAAGAAATAGTAACAAACAAAGTAGATTTAAGAAGAATTGGTGTTAAAATCAATACCGAACAAAAGTTGGTTAGTAATTTGGCTAATTCAAGATTGCTCAAAATGGCTAAAGATAAAAAAGCCTTGATTATTATGACTGTAAAAGAGGTGAAAAAACTATTACAGATAATACTACAATCAATGACTAAAAGATTTTTGAGATTAGTCGTTAAAATGTCATGCTTAATGAAAAAAGTAGCTTTAAAAGCATTTAAATCTGTAAATACGACGTTATTAATAAATGCGACAGTAACTCCGATGAAAGCTTTAACATCTAAAGCTAAAACCACTACAAGATTCAGTAAAAGCAAGCTACATTTTTTGCTATTGACAAGCACTGAAATGACAAACATAAAACTTAAATATTTTCAAACAAACACCATCGAAGATAGGAACATATGTTTGCCAAACATGGTAATAAAAACAAGCCGAAAAATGTCTTTGTCAAAAATAATGACAAAGATAAATCAATCACGATCTATACCAAATACGATGACAAAGATAAACCAAACTTCTTTGTCAAACATGACAAGGATAAATCAAACATCGTACACGATAGCAAACGAAGAACAGCAAAAATCTTATCCAAAAATAAACCAAACACTTTTGCAAAATAAGTTAGCACCAAAATCTTTACCAAGCGTAATGACAAATCAGACATCTCTGCTAAATATTACAAGGATAAACCAAACATCTTTGCAAAAGATGACAAAGAAAAAGATCCGCGTCAAACTGAAAGTTCCGAAATTGAATTCTCCCGCGCGCGCCATTTCGTTAAACGCGCGCGGGTTTTTCTCTTATAAAATTAGTGTTTTAAAAAGCGGGCGCGCAAAATCAGTGCGTAGTGTTTGTTGTAATGTAGATTTTAAGCGCGATTCGAATATTAACGCACCTTTGAATATAATTTATCCGCTTGTTTCCAGTACTGATTTTGTTTCGTTTAACTTTAAGGTTTATTTAAGGCAGCTGTTAATCAGTATTATTATTAATTTTTTGACTGTTAGTGACGTCACAGCTCATGTAGCACCCCCCCGTTTGAAGGCTCCAGGTGTGCAAAGGGGCGAATTAATTTTAAGTCAAAAGATCTGTCATAATTCTGTGATTTATTTTAATGTACCTAATTTTAATTTGTATTCGTCTGTGATTTCGATGCCATATGTACCGGTCAGGTGGTTGAGTTATATACATTTGTTATTGAATAACAATTTTATTCGTTTGGTTTTATTTTTGAGTTTTGTTTTTTGATTTTTGTTTTGTTTAGTTTTTCGTGTGCCTGTTGGTTGTGATCCACGTTTTTTAAAAGAATCGAACGTTATATTTAAAGCTGGGCCGCTTCTGATGCAATTATTGTTACGTTTTAGTTTCATGAATCATGACACAGGATTTAAAGGGTCACGTATACAAGAATTCTCCATCTCGCTCTCGCATTTAGACTGGCCCGATAGCTCAGTTGGTAGTGACCCTGCCTTCGGAACTGCGGGTTGTGGGTTCGATTCCCACCCAGGACAAACATATGTGTGATGAACATCGATGTTTGTTCTGTCTCTGGGTGTTATATTGTATTCTATGTATGTATTTACAAACAAAAAGTATCTAAGTATTGTATCAGTTATCTGGCCATAGTACAAGCTTTGCTTAGTTTGGGGCTAAATGGCGTTGTGTGAGATGTCCACACATAATTAAAAAAAAAATAAAAAATTTCAAAATTTTACAAGATATTAAATAACTGTATTTACTTAGCTTATAAGAAACTTATTTAGTTTTTTTTTAATTTGTAATCATTTTTTAAGCGACAAATTGCCTTCATTTTCAACTTAATACTACAATGATATAATAACTAATACATTACACTACCTGCTACAAAAAAAAACATTTGGACCATATACTGGACGCGATGACCTATAGACAGTCCAAATGCTCCAGCCCACTACCAGAAGGTAGCGTACCCAACATGCTGGCAGCATTGCCCCGTTGAATTGCAATGTAATCGGATTTTTCGTAATAAATTAGCTCATTTCATATTTTTACAAATGACACGATGCGCGAGCGAGATAGAGGATCTAGATATATATTCATAATTAAAACAGTGAATTTAAATATAATATTAAAATATTTCATTTAATAGATTAACACGAACATATCGGTAATATTAAAAATATTGCGATTTTTTTTTATATTTTCTATATAGGTAAACAATTTGCCTATTTTAATATTGCACATTATTCAATATACATTTATAATTATGTAATAAAATTTATATGATTATACAAATGAAATCTGTGTAGATAAAAAATGTGGACCACGATCAAACATACGAACAATTATTTTAAATTATATTCCTTAGACTGATTTTTCCGAATTTATGATCTCATACAATGGGAAGATAATTTACTTATTTATTTATTATTATTATTAATTATAATACGGCGCAGCTGTATATATATGTCTATCTCTGTTTATTATTTTTGAAAGCACCCCTGATTTTTCAAAAACATTTCAGCAAATTGCCATTTCAGATTTATTGATAAATGAAAATCTTTGGACGCGATATATATCTGCAGTTGAATTGTTTTCACTCACGCCTCCCGCTGTAAAGTTCGATGGAGACCAAAAAGCTTGCATAAAACACTAGAGAATGCATTGCGAAAGCTTTGAAGCAAGAAAATTTGGTCTTAAATGACGTTTCTTGGTAGAGGTCACCAGAATTATAGCACAAATATTGTAATGACAGGGGTGCGTTTGTATATTGATTTAGTTTTTATAACTTGCGGTCAATTTGCGACAATATGGTGTCCATTTTGGATCGTAAATTAAGTAAAGCCAAAATTGGTGCTGTTTGAAATTTTAATACTGCCAAATATAGGTAATTCGAATATGTTGAATCAGACGAAATTTTATTTCTTTTTTAATACGCTGCTATCTTCTTGCCTTTTAACATAAAATTAACGTGTTAGAAGCGAATTTAAATGACTTTTTGATGTGTTTTTAATAACAAATGTTAGCCGCGGATGGGTCGCACATAAGTGGTACTTACAAATGAGGCATGTTAAGCCATCGGTCCCGATTGTTGTCGTAACAACAGCTTTTAAGACATATTAGTTTACATATGGCTTAAAAATGTTTATGATTATAAAATAAAGGCATTCTATGAAGGCACGTTGCTATCAACCAACAAGAAAACACTTTACAAAGTTATATCCAAAATCGTCAAGTCGTTAAATTACAATATAATGATTTATTCAAAGATTCAAGTGCTAATCACTTGAATCTTTGAATAAAAAAATACAATTAAAAGGATTATATCCAAAATCATCAAGTGATTGAATTACAAAAAAAGAGTGATTAAATTGTAAAGTAAATTGTAAAGTGATTAAATTACAAACAAAGAGTTATGTTCAAAATTGTATTGTAAAGTGATTAAATTACAATAAAAAGAGTTCTATTCAAAATCGTCAAATGATTAAAATACAATAAAAAGTCGTATAATTCGCTCTATCATTAAAACAACTGACGAAAGCGTTTATAAAAATATATATTTCGTTATTTTTACTTATTATTTCCAATTATGCAATTTTTTTATTTATTTGAATTGTTAATGATTTTATAAAAATATCGTTCTTGGTATAAATCTAGTGTCATATTTGTAACTACCCGCAAAAAAAAGATAATGTAGCACAATCCCGTAACTAGAAGTGTCTTTAATGACCAATAATAATATAATAACGCCCAACGATCACATACATAGATCCTGGACCCTAACTAGGATTTCCTGTGTTTAGGGATCCAGAAACTACAAGGACCATGGTCCCACAACACCCAGACTCAGAACAAGAATTAGCGCTTCATTATGTCTGAAATATTTGGGGCAAGCTAGTGGATATTATTTTATTTATTTTACAAAATCCACAGCCCTTAAGTAATAAAGTTTATTATTTGATTATAGTCGTATTAATTAAGAAATATTGCCGCTTTTGGATTGCAACACTGAAAACGATATTTTTATACTGAAACCACCGATTTAACGTAAAATTAGATAAAATAAATACAGTAATTTTGATAATTAATAACAGTCAAAATAAAAGTGATTTTACTGCGCAAAATGCCTTGAAGACTTAAACTCTAAAAATTGACAGCTTCTTGCACATAGCTTTCTAGGATGTACTTAATCTCTGCACTAAAGATGATAGCGTCTAAGTTTGCAATTACCTCTCTAGGACGTACCCAATTGCATTACAGTATGATGTACCTGCGTACATCACATGTTATGTACCTGTATGACTGTCCCGATAGCTCAGTTGGTAGTAACCCTGCCTTCCGAACTGTGGGTTGTGGGTTCGATTCCCACCCAGGACAAAAATTTGTGTCATTTACATCGATGTTTGTACTGTGTCTGGGTGTTAATATTATAAATTATTATTAATATATTCTATGTATGTATTTACAAACAAAAAGTATCTAAGTATTATATCAGTTATCTGGTTCCCATAGTACAAGCTTTGCTTAGTTTGGGACTAGATGGCGCTGTGTGAAATGTACACACATATTGTTATTATTATTATAAAACATCATAGAGGGATAAGTGACAACTTAAGAGGTGTCAAATTAGTGCAAACGGCCATTGGCGTTTTAAGTACTATTACAATTTTGCACAGGTAATACAATCGCTTTTATTGCATATCCCAAAAAGTTTCAACAACGGAATTACTCGTACTATTATCAATTTACTGTAATTATTTTATCTAATTCAACTTACACAGTGTGTTTGTTTTATGCATACGTTATTCGTCAAAAATCTTACGTAAGTAAATATGTCAGCTAGTCATTTTGTTCTTCGACATGGCTTAATAAACGACGGTAGTTTTAAGACAACATTGTTAAGCCGTCGGTTGAAGTAAAACAACGCTAAAAAAATAATTCGCAGAATATTTCGACAAGTGACATAACGATCTGTCATTTTACTCCGTCAAATTAAAAAATATACTAAAATTTTTCACTTGACATTGGCAGAATTATTGCTAAAAAACGATTAAGAAAAACGAACAAGAAGCACAAATTATCCTGTAGTTTTGGTTCAAGTTGCATTGTCACTGAAAAAGCGATCAAAAGTTGGTAACAAATTTATCAACAAAATATCTGCGAACAAATATTTATAAAACTGTTCGTAAGTATCTGTAGTACAATTTATAAACAAAACAATATAAACAAAAGTTTCTAGTCCCTAAATGATCTATGCATAAAATAAACAAATACAAAAACATGAAATTTGTAATTTTGGCATCGTCATCACAGATGCGATAAAATTTAAGACATTCGCAAAGGAACCCATTTTACCGCATTTATTTTATAATCTTTTTTTATGTTATTTATAAATTATTATTATTTTAAGTTAAGCATCAATGTAATTTAGTGTTTATTGTGCCGGTTTCGCAGACCTCTTGATAAAAGTTAACTGGCAGATAACTTGTAACAATGGAATGAAAAGATGCATCCCAAGAGTTGGTCCTACCGCCATTTTTCACACAAATCAAAATACAAAGGTTGGGATTTTTTGGTCACACATACGATATGTACGAATAACTTGACTATCTATAAGAAAGTGTTATAAAATTTAGAAAGAAGTGCATAAGTCGCCATCTTGGTATTTGCAGAAGGCGGTAAAAAGTCTATCCGTAAAGGGGTCTATCCGTATTACAGAACGATGTTCAGTCATCAATCGGTGCTCAAGCAGAGATTTCATTCACTAATTGATCACTTTATAAATGAAATCTCTGCTTGAGCACTGATCGATGACTGAGCATCGTTCTGTAAGTCCTAAAAGTCTATTATTCAAATTGCGATTGCATTGATCTACAATAATTAGTTCATTTTTGACAGAATTTCTATGCAAAACTGACAAACATCGATGATTTGAAAGCAACACAAACACTACATGACTTTGGCGAAGCTGTGGTAAAATTGCCGCAAAAGCCACTATTTAAGATTCAATTCAGTTTGAAAAGAATGGTTTAAAAATGGGCAGTTGCTTAAAAAAGGTTAAACCAACAGTTATAATTTATCAGAAGTATGCGAAACGGATGATAGGTGTTAGATAGGGCGATCGCGTATCGTGTTTATTCGACTTTTATCTGAAATATATTTAATCAACCCCATAATTGTGTTTTATTTATACCTTTTCTACTAGGCGGTAGGACTTTTCTGCAAAGTTCGTCTAGGTAGGTACCACCGCTTTGCCAGTTATTCTGCCGCCAAGCAGTAGTGTGCAAGCGCTACTGTATTCCGGTTTGAAGGGCACTGTAGCTAGTGAAATTACTGGGCAAATGAGACTTTATGATCAGATCTCACAATCGAGTAATGTTATTACCAGACTGTGCTGATGTCTCAGGATGATGTGCGCAGTGCAGTGTCGCTCGAAACTATGTTTCGGGGTTCCGAGTGACACTGTTCTGTTATGGGCGGCCGTGTCGCTTAACATCAGGTGAACGACTAGCACGTCACATCATTCAATAACATAAAAAAAAACTTGCTTCCTCATCAAATAGCTAACCAAGAACCTCCTCTGTTTACTATGTGGTAGGACTTTTCTGTAAATTTCGTCTAGGTAGGTACCACCGCTTTGCCAGTTATTCCGCCGCCAAGCAGTAGTAAAATTTTTTTTTTTTTATAAATAATAAACGCCCAACGATCACATACATAGATCCTGGACCCTAACTAGGATTCCCTGTTTCTAGGAACCCAGAAACTACGTGGACCCACAACACCCAGACACAGAACAAGTATTTGAGCTTTTTTTTTCTGTGCACAAATACTTGTCCTGTCGCGGGAATCGAACCCACCGCCTCCGAGTTATGAGCCGACCTGCTCAACCACTACACCACAGAGGCTGACAAGCACTACTGTATTCCGGTTTGAAGGGCACTAGCTAGTGAAATTACTGGGTAAATGAGACTGACCTAACCTCAGTCTTATTGTTAGATTGTGCTGATGTCTCGGGATGACGTGCGCAGTGCAGTGTCACGCGAAACTCCCTTTAGAGTTTCGAGTGACACTGTTCTGTTATGGGTAGCCGTGTCGCTTTACATCAGGCGCACGACTTGCTCGTCACGTCATTCCTTAACATAAAAAACGAGGGATGATCCGAATACAATGGTTACGCTATTCCTCCCTCAAAATTCGTTTAGCACGAAACAAGCCGCAACAGCGACTGCGCTTTTCAACCGACTAGGTACATTCAAATTTCATCAAAATCGGTTAGTAGTTTGGTGTATAACATAACATAACGGATCCTTTTTTTAAGTCTGTTAAAAATCAGCTAAATTAATTTTGAGCGTGAGGCCGCTTCAAAGTAAATTTTTAATTCATTTTCATACATCAACCGACATCTGTGGTGTGGTGGTTCAGCAGGTCGGCTCAACCCGGAGGCAGCGGGTTCGATTCCCGCAGCAGGACAAGTATTTGTGCACAGGAAAAAAAAGCTCAGATTTGTTCAGAGTCTGGGTGTTGTGGGAGCATAATCCTCGTAGTTCCTAGTAGTGTATGAGCACGCCGCGCCCTCATTTAGCCGACGTAGCATATAAGTTAGTACTAAGTCTTGTTGTAATGACACCTACCTATATTGGTGCATAGGAGATCCGTGGCAAGCCGAACAATTAAAACTGCGTGGTGCGGCTTACAATACTTTTATTAAATAAAAGTAGCACACAAAAATATTGAGCATATAATATTCTGTACAGGCAAGGCAACATTCGGAAGAATAATTATTGACATATTTATGATGATTAACTCGAAATATTAATAGATTTAAATTTGGACGGACACAGTACACAAGTAGACGACACAACGGTAAGGGGGAGAGAGAGAGAGCAACAACGGAAATAGAACCATATTAGAAAACCATAGTGTAAGTAGTGTTACCACTACAATATACAGGATTGTGGAGATTACAGACTATCTAACACTAAGTTGGTTAGTCATCATGTAGACGCCGACCAATACAATTGTTCACCGCAACACCATCTTTTATTACCCACATGGTACTCCAAATATAAACCTATTATTACACTAGTTCCCTAGACACAGGAAATCCTAGTTAGGGTCCAGGATCTATGTATGTGATCGTTGGGCGTTATTATTATTATATATCTTGTACAAGAAGTTAGAAATCCAATGGGTGTTTTTAACTAAGAGTTGAAGGATTTTCTTTTCAAATAAAACAATAAAAGTAATTTTACCGATTGTTTATTAACAACTTTATACAGGACTAAAATAAATAATACCTAAGGTATGGGATACTTACATTAGTAGGTACCTAAAAGGGCAACATTAAAATTTTTGACGCCTAGTTGTTATTGGTTTTCTTAAAAGTTGAAAAATAAATAATTTATTATTTTGCGAAATAGGTAACACAAAAATTGGGTCTTATTCTAATGTATATAGTCTCTCTATAGTTAAGACATGCAAGCATTATTACATTTTGTTTTTAATGCATTAATTAAAATGGTGAATTTTAAATAAAAATAATTAAGAATTACACAAGCAAGAAAAAGAAAACGCGCTGGTAATGAAGTTGATTTTTTTTTGAACTGTCATTGTACAAATTTTAGCTTCACACGTCAACATCATAAATCCATTGTATTTTAATAATAGATTGCAATATAAAATTGGGATATTTTTATAGCATAACCTGGGAATACCTTGCAAAAACTGAAATGTTGCCAATTGTTTTCTACAATATTTTCTACAATAAATAATGGTTGATCACAATACTGTGTTATATATTTATAATTAATGAATAATAAATATTTAATTAGATTCAATTACCATGGACAATGTTAAGAGATTTATTGTCTATTCTTTATGAAAAATGAATGATTTAGTAAAAACAGGTATTTCTTACATGAAACATTGAGATAATATTAATTTTTACATTTTTAACTTTACATTTAATTCAGTAATTATTAAGATGGAAAATTGTTCAATTTCTTAATGAATTATTTATTGTAATGTAAGTGATGTAGATTTTGAATGTCAGATATTGTCATAAGAGATTTATACAAGTAGTAAATTGGACATTTTGGCTGATACTTGGCTAGCTACGGGTAATTAAGTAGATAATTTTATTTACTAACCTATATTGTCCCACCGCTGGGAAAAGGTAAGTTATATAATGCACACAGAACAACGTAGATATATAGAGGTGTTTATTATTAAACAGGTAGTCTTTATAAATTCAAATATTAAAAAGAGCGTTTTCTTTGTATTTGATTAAAAAATATGAAAAATATGGGCAAATATCAGGTAATATTTTAACGCCGCAAAAAGTGTTAAATTGCGAGATTGAATTTAATTAGGTTAAATGAAGTGAAACACATTTATCTAATGCGAACGCCACAAAGTACTACTGGCCCCTCAATTTTTACACCGACACTGGTTTGCGAAAACAATCTCACGTGAGATTAGGGAGCTAAGAGGGGTTAAACCAAATCTCACGACATCCCACCGATGGGGCGAAAAATCTCTAAATTTACTCATGTAATTAGTGAATGCCCCCTTTTTATAGGATTAAAATCTCGCGTGAGATTAGGGAGCGAAGAGGGGTTAAACGAAATCTCTCCGATGGGGCGAAAAATCTCCAAAATTTTCTCATGTAATTAATGAATGCCCCCTTTTTATAGGATTAAAATCTCACGTGAGATTTGGGAGCGAAGAGGAGTTAAACGAAATCTCAGCGATGGGGCGAAAAATCTCCAAAAGTTTCTCATGTAATTTATGAATGCCCCTTTTTATAGGATTAAAATCTCACGCGAGATTAGGGAGCGAAGAGGGGTTAAATGAAATCTTACCAATGAGGCGAAAGTTCTCCAAAATTTTCTCATGTAATTAATGAATGCCCCCTTTTTATAGGATTTTAAGCGAATTAACAACGTCCAATATTATTAATGATGGTGTCCACCACTTCGGTGGAGGACGCGGTGCCTCCCAAATCGGTGGTCATCACACGATCGATGTTTATGGTCTTGTCGATCGACCGCCTGATCAGGCCGGCGTGGAAATGGTGACCGAGATGTTCGAGCATATCGACCGATGCGTTGATCATTGCGACTGGGTTCGCGACATTCTTCCCGGCGATTGCGGTACCTGAACAATGGAAAATACATTACAAAAACACAAAATCATAGACATAAATATTTTTGAAGTAAAGCTGGTTTTGTGATTACAACATGTAAAAAAATCAATCCCCAGTGTCTACACTGTCTTAGACCACTACGTTACAAAACGTCAAATGCGTTACCTAATATCCCCTGCGTTGTGTGTTAACTGTGGAGTTGTGCAAAATGTTGCCAAAGATGTCCCCCGCGTTGCCACAAATGTCCCCCATGTTGCCAAAGATGTCCCCGCGTTGCCACAAATGTCCCCCATGTTGCCAAAGATGTCCCCCGCGTTGCCACAAATGTCCCCCATGTTGCCAAAGATGTCCCCCGCGTTGCCAAAAATGTCCCCCATGTTGCCAAAGATGTCCCCCGCGTTGCCACAAATGTCCCCCATGTTGCCAAAGATGTCCCCCGCGTTGCCACAAATGTCCCCCATGTTGCCAAAGATGCCCCCCGCGTTGCCACAAATGTCCCCCACGATACCATAATTGAAGGGTTGAGAATAAAACGAGTTTAACTGACAAATTTATAGTTTCGAGAAAATTGACTTTAAACTTCAACGGCGTCATTTTAATGTAGAGTGCTTATAAGGTAATAGAAAAGGTTTATGTAAGTTTCAGTTGCTTGAAAATGTTTTAATTCTATTTAAAATTACTAAATATAGTACTAATTCATACAATTTCTGTAAAAATATAATATAATAAAATAAATATAATAATGTTTTTATGCTAAGCGAACTGTATTCCTGTGACAGATAAACCGTTTTTAGACTCAAAATCTCGAGATTTAAGTCTCATTTCGATATTTTGAGAATGTATTATTGAAGATAATTTCACGCTGAGTCCAACGATACCCGTAAGTCATTTTGTGAAAAAAAATCAGTTAAACTCTTTTTATTCTCACCCCTTCAATTGTCCCCTATGTTACCACAAATGTTCCCCGCGTTACCAGAAATACCCCCCATGTTACACAGTTGTCCCCATGTTACCACGATTGTCCCCCGCGTTACCACAATTGTCCCCTGCGTAGCCATAAATGTCCCCCGCATTACCACAATGTCCTCCACGTTGCCACAAATGTCCCCCACGCAGCCACAAATGTCCCACACGTTACCACAATCGTCCCCTGCGTTACCTGTGTTCCTAGTCCCAGGCTCGAACAGTGCGTAGTGGTCCCCATAATTCCTGCCGGAGAGGAGGCCGGCGCCCCCGAGAAGGCCACACACAACGTTGGACACTATCGACCCGTACAGATTTGTCATCAGCATTACGTCGAATTGGTGAGGTCTGTGGACGGATAACATACACGTAAGCCTCCTCCAGATCTCCATTGTCAACATAACAAATTTAAGAATTTGTATTATTATGTTGGTATGTCTGGTATAATGACAATTTACAATTGTCGAAATGGCGACATTAACATTAAACAAAGTTATACCGGCTGATAGATGGAGCTAAACTAAAGAAGTTTTACTTCAGTCGTGTGGTCTAAAGCACACTAATTAAAAAAAAACTATTATATATGGTATGGATTATGGATTAGAATGATTTTTGAACTTGAATGGTGTTATCTTTGTGTATTTTGACATAATGATTGACGTGATTTTCAAAGTATATCAATAGATGGCGCTACCAACCCCACAAGTTGGTTGTAAAACGCGCTACCAACCCCACAAGTTGGGTGTGGCCTGTATAACTTTGTTATTGCTGTTAAGTGTTAAAGTCGCCATCTTGATAATTTTAAATTGTCATTTTACCGGACATACCAACATAATAATACAAATTCTTAAATTTGTTATGTTGACAATGGAGATCTACGTTAACCAACAACTTTCAAATTCCGTACGCCTCGTCACGCATTCACCAGCTTACTCCCCAAGTCAAAGAAGTAAAACTTTTGTACGAAACGTAACCCGTGGAGTACCTATAATTTCTGACTTATTTCACTATGAAACACCCTAGCCTAAACGTAACCCTTTTCGAGATATTCGACTTATAATTTTTTCATTGAAAATTGCCGATTTTTAGGTTACAATATTTAATTGTTTATTTTGTTTGGGGCGAGTTGGCTGGACTGCAGTCGCGACCCCTTCCCGCCCTCGACGAGGCCTCACGGGGGGGTTTTAGTGGGTTCGAGTCCCACATACCCCCTGCCACCACGGGGGTGGTGGAGGAAGTACGAGGGCATTTCCCCCCCTCAAAAAAAGGGGTGTTTCATAGTGAAATAAGTCAGAAATGATGGGTACTCCACGCCCATAACGGATCTAGCACGATGTTACCTGCAACCCTGTATATATAAAAATCAATTGCTGTTCGTTAGTCTCGCTAAAACTCGAGAGCGGCCGATTTAGCTGATACAACTGAAATAATTTAATAGATGAAACTATTAACCCGTGCGTAGCCGGGGCGGGTCAGCTTGTATAAGATATATAGATAAACCACTCACTTGGCGACGAGTTGCATGCAGCAGTTATCAATGATCATGTCGTTGTGTTCGATCTCCGGGTACTCGGCGGCCATCCGCCTCGATGTCTCCAGAAATAGACCGTCTGACAGCTTCATTATGTTCGCTTTGTGGACCGTTGTAACCTATATCACAGATAATAGGCTATTTGACTACTATTGAAAATGAACAAGTAAATATTATTTTCATAAAGTAGGTTAAAAATGAATGTAATCATTGTAAAAATAAGTAAAATCGGTAAATTAATAACGGAGTAGTACGCTTTTAAAGTGTCATCGCCTGTCCCTTTCTCGCAAAACAGAGATCGCGTTGAGCTTCCTCACAGCTACTATGAAGGCATGGCTTGTGACGTCACATGCCAAAAAGATTGTATGTAGAGCTACCACAGCTTAGTAATGAGTTACTGTGAGAACTGGTAACTGACGTCACTGCGTGTTTGAGTTGTCTCTTTCTATATCTGTATTTTAAAATGCCTGTAACTTAGTCATTTTATGAGATATTCAAGTTTTGTTTTCACAGTTATCTATTTTTTGAGGTATATTATTTACGTATGTAATAAAAATATAGTAATGAAATAGCCTATTGACTTTAAAAAATGGCATGACGAGCTATTCGTTCACCTGATATTAAGCGACACGGCTGCCCATATCATTGTCACTCGGAACTCTAGAGCCTTATTAATAAACGGGTATTAGTCTCGGATTAGTTACATCAGGTTTTGTCTTTTTTTGCCACTGGAATATTTAGCTGGATCGAAAGAGACAAAAGATGGTGTAACTAGTCTAAAGCTAGTTCGTGTTTATTAATAAGGCTGCTAAAGTATAAAGTTTCGCGTGACACTGCACTGCGCACATCATCCTGAGACATCAGCACAGTCTGGTAATAAGATTACTCGACTGTGAGATCAGGGGGGGGCTATATAGTTATAACCCGGAGGCGGCGGGTTCGATTCCCGCAGCAGGACAAGTATTTTTACACAGAAAAAGGTGCAAATTACTTGTTCTGAGTCTGGGTGTTGTGGGAGCATGGTCCTCGTAGTTCCTGGGTCCCTAGACACACGGAATCCTATTTAGGGTCCAGGATCTATGTATGTGATCGTTGGGCGTTATTATTATTATTATCACGGAATCTTGATTGCAAGACAACAGGGGAAATTTTAATAATAATAATATAATATGTGTGGACATCTCACACAACGCCATCTAGCCCCAAACTAAGCAAAGCTTGTACTGTGGGAACCAGATAACTGATACAATACTTAGATACTTTTGGTTTGTAAATACATACATAGAATACAATATAACACCCAGACACAGAACAAACATCGATGTTCATCACACAAATAATTGTCCTGGGTGGGAATCGAACCCACAACCCGCAGTTCAGAAGGCAGGGTCACTACCAACTGAGCATATGAGCATTTTATTCTTAATTTGAAAATTACCATAGTAACTCTGCACATAAGGTGCGTATTGAAATTGCGTTTTTTGACTCTCCATTTAAAACGTTGCTGTATAGAGAAGAGCCAAGACAAGACAAGACAAGATATATACAAGATATATGTACAAATGTCAATTAAATTAAATAAAAAGCATGTCGAAGGGGTAAGAACAAAAAGGGTTTAACTGATTTTTTTTCACAAAATGACTTATGGGTATCGTTGGATTCAGCGTGAAATTATCTACAACAATACATTCTCAAAATACCGAAATGAGGCTTAAATCTCGAGATTTTGAGTCTAAAAACGGTTTATCTATCACAGGAATACAGTTCTCTTAGCATAAAAACCTTATTATTTTAATTTTATTACATTATATTTTTACAGTAATTGTATGAATTAATAAATAAATAATAAATAAATAAATATGTGTGGACATTTCAAACAGCGCCATCTAGCCCCAAACTAAGCAAAGCTTGTACTATGGGAACCAGATAACTGATACAATACTTATATACTTTTTGTTTGTAAATACATACAAAGAATACAGTATAAACACCCAGACACAGAACAAACATCGATGTTCATCACACAAATGTTTGTCCTGGGTGGGAATCGAACCCACGACCTGCAGTTCAGAAGGCAGGGATACTACCAACTGAGCTATCTGGCCAGTCGTTTAGTAATTAAATTAGTACTATATTTAGTATTTTAAAATAGAATTAATACATTTTCAAGCAACTGAAACTTACATAAAACTTTTCTATTACCTTATAAGCACTCTACATTAAAATGAAGCTGTTTAAGTTTAAAGTCAATTTACTTGAAACTATCAATTTGACAGTTAAACCCTTTTTATTCTCAACCCTTATACTTGTACTTATACTTGTAGGATGTGAATTGAAATTCACATCCTACAAGTGTATGGAAAAAGTGTACAAATCGAGAAAACAATTTGGATAAATAAATCATATAGCATACCTTTTTCCTGTTATTCCTCCTGGCGAACTCGAATGCAAACCTGGCAACCCTGTCCGAGTTGCTAGCGGTGACAACCTTCATGGATTCAATCACTCCATGCACCGACTCGTGCTCCAACATGGCATATTCACCTTCTGTGTTCTGTCTAGAAGTAAAGGATAAACTATTAATTTAAAAACAAAAACGAGTGTGCTTTAGACCACACGACTGAAGTAAAACTTCTTTAGCGCCATCTATCGGTTGTTTTTGCTTTGTTTAATGTTAACAGCGACATTTTGACAATAATTGAAGGGGTGAGAACAAAAAAGGTTTAACTGATTTTTTTCACAAAATGACTTATGGGTATCGTTGGATTCAGCGTGAAATTATCTTCAATAATACATTCTCAAAATACCGAAATGAGGCTTAAATTTCGAGATTTTGAGTCTAAAAACGGTTTATCTGTCACAGGAATAAAGTTCGCTTAGCATAAAAACATTGTTACATTTATTTTATTATATTATATTGTTACAGTAATTGTACGAATTAGTACTATATTTAGTATTTTAAAATAGAATTAAAACATTTTCAAGCAACTGAAACTTATATAAACCTTTTCTATTACCTTAAAAGCATTAAAATGACGCCGTTGACGTTTTAAGTCAATTTTCTCAAATCTGTCAATTTGACAGTTAAACCCTTTTTATTCTCAACCCTTCAACTGTGAATTGTCATTTTACCGGATATACCAACATAATAATACAAATTTTAAGTAATTCCTAACTTTGTTTTGTTGACAGCTTGCAGAGTACAAGCTTTGATTTGCTACTGTACCAGCTAGGCGATCTAAAAACTAGTTAAACTTAAAAAAAAAAAAAAAAACTTTTAACTTACTTTTAACTTAACTTACTCGACTATTGAAACACAATTTGTATGGATTTGACAGTTTGAATACGCAGTTTATGTGCATAATTACTAGGAAAATTTTCTAATTACGAATGAAATGTCTCTTGTTGCATTGCAACCAGTTTCGTGATCATCCCCCGGGCACCAGTCCTTTTACAATAATAACACAGATTTACAATAATTTAGTTTTTATTTGTTTTTGTTTTGGCTCCACACTTTTGTGTATTTAGCCAGTGTCAAGTATTTAATAATTTCTCAAGTCAAAAGACAAGTCACAATCCTCAAGTCATCAAGCTAAGTCATAGTCTAGTCAAGTCATACTCCTAGTAAAATGGTGGCTACTTTACCAGAAGCTTCTATGGAGTTTTGGAAATAACACGAAAAGAAACGTTTCACCATCGTTATACCACTTTCCCACACTCACGCATGTAATCCAGCACTTAATGAATAAAATGAAACCAATTTTATGATGTTCCACCATTTTATCTGTGGCGCCGATTTTGTGCAGGTAATAATTGAAGGGTTGAGAATAAAAAGGGTTTAACTGTCAAATTGACAGCTACGAGAAAATTGACTTTAAACTTCAACGGCGTCATTTTAATGTAAAGTGCTTATAAGGTAATAGAAAAGGTTTATGTAAGTTTAAGTTGCTTGAAAATGTTTTAATTCTATTTTAAAATACTAAATATAGTATAATTCATACAATTACTGTAAAAATATAATATAATAAAATAAATATAATAATGTTTATATGCTAAGCAAACTGTATTCCTGTGACAGATAAACCGTTTTTAGACTCAAAATCTCGAGATTTAAGCCTCATTTCGGTAATTTGATAATGTGTTATTGTAGATAATTTCACGCTGAATCCAACTGAATCCAACGATACCAATAAGTCATTTTGTGAAAAAAAAAATTAGTTAAGCCGTTTTTGTTCTCACCCCTTCAATTGAGATGACAGTCTTTGATTGAGTTTGTTAAAACCTTATTGCAAGGGGAATAAAAAGTATTGTACCTGATAATGACAACATCGATATCCTTATGCCTGGTGACGACTCCGGGGTAGGACTTGCAGTTTAGTACATAAGCGTACATGTCAAGCTCATTGCGAAGAGCCACATTGCGTGACGTCACGTACGACGCCTCCGATTTGGTCTCGATGTTGCCCTGCAAATGAAAATTACCGTTTTTATTGCAGAACTAAAATCACCAACGCAGCTCTTGGAATAAACAAGTTTTTTTTTATGTAACGATATGACATGACGAGCTAGTCGCCCGCCTGATGTTAAGCAACACGACTGCCCATATCAGTTGCAGTGACACTTGAAACTAAAGTATAGTTTCGCGTGACATTGCACTGCACACATTATCCTGAGACGTCAGCACAGTCTGGTAATAAGATTACTCGACTGTGAGATCAGATCATAAAGTCTCATTTGCTCAGTAATTTCACTAGCTACAGTGCCCTTCAAGCGATGCACACTACTGCTTGGCGGCAGAATAAGTGGCAAAGCGGTGGTACCTACCTAGACGCTTTGCCAGTTATTCTGTGTGTAAAGCGTGTAAAGCGTGGGGACTTCGTTATTTGCCTGGCAACAGCGAGTCTAGTTCACACTACACGCCGCTTTTGGGTTTAGAAAATGCGCGTTTGACGAAAAATACACGTGATATCTTACTACCCTCCCCTTTGTGATATTTCGTGATTTTTGCCAAACCCCTCCCCTCCATTTCAAGCCTCACGTGGGTAATGGATGGCCCCTTATCTGATAATTTTGTAAACACTAACAAACTTTTGTACCAACAACATTTTAACAAGGTTTTACTAGGTGGTAGGACTTTGTTGCAAAGTTCGTCTAGGTAGGTACCACCGCTTTGCCAGCTATTCTGCCGCCAAGCAGTAGTGCGCAAGCACTACTGTGTTCCGGTTTGAAGGGCACTGTAGCTAGTGAAATTACTGGGCAATTGAGACTTTATGATCTGATCTCACAGTCGAGTAATCTTATTACCAGACTGTGCTGTCTCAGGATGATGTGCGCAGTGCAGTGTTGCTCGAAACTCTATTTTCGGGTTTCGATTGACACTGTTCTGTTATGGGCAGCCGTGGCGCTTAACATCAGGTGAACGGCTAGCTCGTCAAATCATTCAGTAACATAAAAAAAAAACGTTTTTGTATGAATGACTCATCAAATATCCAAGCACAAAACAAAATTAATTGACCGCTATGTGGAATGGGCATTAAAGGTATTGATGTATCACCTTGATGCCAACTCCATTCCTTTTGATGGTTGTGATCGCATACTGGACATCATCATCGTTGTCCACGTTGGGGTCAATATCTACCACTTCAAAGTCTATGGGTGCACCGATGTACCTGGAAATGGAAAACACAGTGTGTTGAGATTATAAATGTAACTTTATTTTATCTATGGTTGTACTTATGCTTAGAAATGTCAATGTCACAGTAGATTTCCAATTAAGCACAGAAGAATCTTGACAAGTTTTGGCGGGAACGCGAAAAAGATTGCATCACCAATGATGGTGAAACGTTTCTTTTTGTGTTGTTTCCAAAACTCCATAGAAGCTTCAAGTAAAGTTGCCACCACTTTACTAGGAGTATGACTTTGACTAGACTATGACTTGACTTGATGACTTCAACTGTGACTTGACACATATTTGCGTGAAATATCATTAACTTGATAAATTATTAAGCAGCACAGTCTGGTATAAGATAGATAGATGGATAAACTCTTTATCAACACCAAGATGACTATATACAAAACAGAAAAGCTTATAAGTAGGTTACACAATCCCTTCCATACAACCTTTGGATGGACAGAGATAGATTACATGCATGGATGAGCATGGATGGTAGTGCTATAAAATAAATGTTACTATATACAAACTAAGATAAATATATAATAGTTGTCTGCTTAATATATACAATACATACTATTGTTATACATATATCAATACTAAGGACACAGTAAAGGCTTATTTTGGAGTCAAGCTAGAGAGATAAAACTGCTTAATTTGTTTTTTTCTTCAAGACATTGAGTGATTGAGCCTGTTGAATGTCGCGTGGAAGTTCAAGTGGAGCGGAAGCCTGAGCATTAAATTAATGGTCGTAAGATTTGTAGATCAGGTGAAGCAATCACATAATATGCTCAGTAATTTCACTACCTACAATGTAATTCAAACCAGAGCACAATAGTGCTTGCAGTAGCATCTCTTTGGCGACAGCAGCTATATCTGGCAAAGCAGTGGTACTTACCTAGATGGAATATTGCTGAAAATTCCTAGAATTCCAGGATACTTCGATTTTACTACAATTACACATAAAATGTAAGATTATTTAGTGTTAGAACGCATTACATAGTACTTAATGATGTATTAAGATGTATTTACCATTCGCGAAGGTCAGAATAATTATCCACAGAGACACCTGAAATTCATTATATTGGAAGGAGCCGAATCGAGGTTATATACTCACTTAAATATGTCCCGGACGTAGCCCATACATTCAGGGCCGATACCACCTCCAGGGAGCATGGAAACTGCGTGCCTTCCACCATAATGAGCCACTGGAATTGATTTTTGCTTCCTTATAACTGGAGTCTTGTGCTGCTGTTCGAAATCGGATAAGGTAGCAGGCGCAGCAGCGGAACTAACATTTGCCACACCGCGCAACTCTGGAAGAACCTTCAACTTAGACAGTAACCTCACAGCCATAATGTATTATGAGAATTTGCACAAAAATCAGCTGGAGCTGGTTAAATAATCACAGGAAAAGGAAGATGAGAAAAGTCAAGAGTTTTCCGACGAATTTCCGTCGCAAGAGGGCGGTGTTCCGTCAAAGTTTGACAGTTGTTAGCCTTTTGACAGAATATAACGCAGAATTTGACATGTGGTTGACATTAGAATTTGATGCTGCCATAAACTGAAGTGAAAATACAAATTTGATCAAATTACGCAGTTAGTAGTATTACCTTTGTATCTTAATAATGTGTTCGTAAAATGGCTTTACATTTGAAGAATAATAGTAATCTACTGTATGAAAATAAAATTATATTGAATTTTTGCATTGGCAATATTTTAGATGACTGATTTTTTTTAAACTGACGCTTTTTCCTTCAGTGATGCCATCTTATACCAATTTAGCCACATTTAGCTAATTTTATTGTTTGGTTACACATAAATTTGAAAGATCGATTTATTTATCGTTATTAAGCATTCTTTTGTTTAGATTTTTAGCTTTTTTGACAGCCTCTGTCTTGTGGTGGTTGAGCAGGTCAGCTCATAGCCCGGAGGAGGCGGGTCCGATTCCCGCGGCAGGACAATATTTGTGAACAAAAAAATAAAGCGCAATTACTTGTTCTGAGTCTTGACGCTGTAGGACCACGGTCCTCGAAGTTCCTGGGTCCCTAGACACAGAGAGTCCTAGTGAGGGTCTAGGATCTATGTATGTGATCGTTGAGCGTTATTATTATTATAAAAGAGTAAAAGAAAATAACAATAAAAAAATAATTATTTCGTTATCTTGAAAAATTACGAAGTTATTCAATTGGACCCTCACAGAGATTTCATGGTGTAATATAAATACGGCCGATCTCCACAGTGCATAAATATGTAGTGTAGAGGTGACGTGATCCATGCGGTGCCGTATGCCGGTGCTATGAAACATAGCCGGCAACGAATATAAAGCCACTATACCTATCCTGTCAAAAGGAAGGGAGGGAAAAAAAGACAAAGGAAAAGGATAAATGGGTGGGAGGAAGCAGGCCATTCATCTTCTCTTGGTTAAGGTGTAAAAATAATTTATTCGTGTGAAGCCGGGGCCGATCAGCTACTTGCTGTTTACTTAAAGTAAACGTACCTATCTAAATAACTAGTTACATCGACAGACTAAACAGAAAAAGTAAAATAAGCTCCAAAAAAGTCTTCAGGCCACGCCTTCACCATTTAGCTATTTTATTTATGATTATTTTTAGCCTAGAAACCTAACACTGACGTGGCAGCATCGTTTGCCGTCTCGACGGAGGAGTTCTTTTGCACGAGTGGTGGACGACAGGCGTCCATTTTGCATCGCCATATTGAATTTGGTCGGACATCTTTGGACGCCATGTTTAGTCGGACATATTTTATAAACATTTTCGCGTAAATTTCAAATATATTAGGGCCTAAATAACAAACTTTTTTTCACCTGATTCAGTTGCATAGATAGCTGTGAAAATTGCGTCGAAAAATCGTGTGCCAACGCCGTTGTCCATATTTGTCTCCTGGGGGCCGTCGGTGCTTTGTTACAAGATAAATAGAGGTAAATTATTTCCATCGAAAACATCTCAACTTTTTGACGTGCCGTAACAAGTGTTTCGTGATTTCTGTGAATTTACGGCACAAGGCGTGTGCTGCAGTACGAGAGGATGAAGGTCACACAAGGAGGAATTCATGCGAGGAGCGGTTAGCGTGGTCGTATTATAATTATCTAAAAAATTGGTACGGAACGCGGGCCGGGCCGGTCCTCGGACGCCCGACCCGAGCGCCGCACCAACATAAAAACAGCCGTTTATACTCCACATAATTCCATCATCACTGCGGGAGGTCCTAAAACATCTTTATAATACCACATACTACAGCATCACAGATTTGAAAGCATAATTTAATGCCAGCTAGTCATAATATCGTGACGGTAATTAAGTTTAACCGTGCCGTATTTACCTACTGTTAACTCGTTCTCGTTTCTAAAAATAACATAACAAAAACACAAATGTTTTGTAGAATGATAGCAGTTTGTATATTTCACTGCCCTTGTTAATCAAAACAATAAACAAGTTTTTTTTTCGTACCGTTGACGTATCGTTGCAAAGGTAATTGTGCACTATGCCACAACACCAGTATTATTTTTTTTACATAAGAGTACAAGAAGCTAGTTTTTAATCAGATTGCATGTGTTACAGATGTCCATAGGCTATGGTGACCGCTTCCCATCAGAAATGTGCTTGTTTGCTAACTATAGCATAAAAAGTTGTTAAAAAAAAAACAATGGGTGATTGACACATTATACACCTAATTGATTTAAAAAACAGTGTTTTTCATGCTAAAGTGGTCTTAGCAAAACATATTTAAATTACAAATTTTTTTAAAGTAATACTATGTGTTGGTTTTTTTTGGGTTAATGTGTATCATGGTCTTTTTAACAAGCTTCTGCCCGCAGCTTCGCCCGCGGCGTGGCCTATGGGAAAATAATTAAACCACCCATTTCACCCTTTTAAGGGTGGAATTTCGAAAAATCCTTTCTTAGCGGATGCCTACGTCATAACATCTACCTGCATGCCAAATTTCAGCCCGATCCGTCCAGTGGTTTGGGCTGTGCGTTGATAGATCACTATGCCAGTCACTCAGTCACCTTTGAGTTATATATATTTGGAAGATTAAATGCTACATTTCAGGACAAGAGCTGAATAGGTATTTCTTTCACACATGGCATTAAACTAGCTATGTACTGGTTGTGGCTTGCGCTAATAACACAATGGAAAATATACAGGGTTGCAAGAAATAGATGCTTACTGAATTAAAGATGCTTTTAGCGGGAAATTAATATTCTATATTAATTATATTTGTTTAAAAATATATCTGTCATCACTACTTAATTATTTTAACATTGAGAATAATTTAGTTAAATCATATAATAATATACACGGTGGCATTTAATTCACTCTTTTCCTTAAATGTATGTACTCAGACCATGCTATAGAATATACATACAAGGTCCAATTTAAAAAAAGATTTATTTTTAGTATTTAGTGCATGAAAGCTGAAATGTCTATTTAACGGTACACACAGAGTGGGCACCAGGTGAGTGCTTTGTAAATGTTTCGTAGGCAATAAAACACAACAAAGCAATCGTTCAATGTCACAAGGCTTTTCTTTAGAATTTAAATTTCATAATACCTAGATTTAAGTTTTATTTCATAAGTATTTTTATTTATTTAGTTATATGGGAGCATTCTATAGCATGGATTGAATACATACATTAAAGGAAAACAACAAATTAAAATCCACCTTGTATATATTAAATTCAAATATATTTTGTTTAAAATAGTTTTAAATAATGTTAATAATATAATCTGTCTTCCCCTAAAAATAATTGTGATTATTTCGTAAATTTTGAATTTCTTCTTGTTTTTACAACATTTTTTGTTTTACAACAGTTGTTTTTTTTGTCATTTTTGTTGGAAAAATACGATTTTATGAAATACTAGTTGCTGCCTGCAACTTTGCCTGCATGACCTTTAGGAAACTGAAACCATTTCACCCTCTTAAGGATGGAATTTCGAAAAACCCTTAGTGGATATCTACACTTCACAAAGAACACTCCCTCCAAATTTCAAGTCTCTAGGACCAGCAGTTTAGGCTGTGCATTGATATATAAGTCAGTCAGTCAGTCAGGTTGTGTGGTCATGCTGCTTAACATCAGGTGAACAGCAAGCTCGTTACATCATTCTATAAGAAAGAAAAAGAAAATAAAACATTTTAATATCATGTTAAATAAATGTAGCATACACTTTTGCAATTTATCTCTGTGATTTTACATTTTCAATAATGTGAAAAGGGGGGACAATATTTTTGTATGAAGCCCTGTTACCCCACCACCTGGTCGCCCATAAGACATGTACGCGAATGAAGTTCCATAGAACTCTATTCATCCATCATGTTTATACATGACAACACAAAACAAAGACCAAGGTCCTTAATAAAACTTTTGTCACCAGGTAACACTCATGATGATGAACCAGGAGATAATGTGCGAAGTGGAGGTGGGGACCCACGGGATGGTGGAAATAGATGATGGGGACCAGGTTGGAGTCAAGGTATTTATAGCTGGAAGCAAATAAAACCCAGGGAGGCACTTGCGGCTTTCACAAATTTAATATCCACTCAGCGTTCAATCACACTGCTTATAAGACTCAAATTAAACACTTTTATCTCTAGCTTGAGACCGAAATAAACCTTCACTTAAGTGACAATGTTTATGCCCATCTTGCTAAAGTTTTTTTGTTTTGGTTTTGGCTCCACACTTATGTGTATTTAGCCAGTGTCAAGTAATTAAATTTACAAGTTAATTAATGTTATATATTCCTTTATTTGCATTCATGTACAATTTATATATTATGTCAGGTTTTAACAACTAGTTTAGTAGGTACATGAACCCTGTAAGTGCGCTTGCAACTGAGTGTGTTTAAATAATAAATTTATTGATTTCAATTACATAATAGATGCAATGTTTAAATTTAATAATATAATATTTTCAAGCATTTAATTATTTGATTATTCAATTAATTATCTAATGAAGATGGCAACTCAATAGGTAATGTGTAATTAATCTATTTATAATATATGTTGTATGTGTCAAGTCAAGTCATAGTCTAGTCTAGTCAAGTCATACTCCTAATAAAGTGGTGGCAACTTTACCAGAAGCTTCTATGGAGTTTTGGAAACAACACGAAAAGAAACGTTTCACCATCATTATACCACTTTCCCATACCTGTATTCTAGCACTTAACAAATAAAATGCCACCAATTGTATGCACTAACACTGAAAATAACACAAGTTTTGGAAAATAATACAATGCGGTGACGTGATCTTTTTCATTTTCCCGTCAAAACTCAGTGCTAGTAGTCATTGGTTGAGACAGCCGATGATCAACCGGCGACCAATGAGCGTTCAGTATTTTGTCTGCCAAGTTGACACGAATTTACCAATCATGTATGAGAATTTGTATTTAGACTTTAGGTAAGATAAATAACGGTTACATTCATTACCCACGTGTACCAAAATTTCTCACTGAAAAATCTTCGTTTGATGTGCTATCTTTCTACGTGATATTGGCAAAATTGTGGTAACCTCTCCACAAAGGCCATTTAACAAAGAGTTGAAGTTGAAACTCACGTCAAGCCAGTTACTAACGCAAGCCGCAAGAAGGACAACGAATATGTCCGAAACTTTTTTTTGAGTGGGGGAAATGCCCTCTCACTTCCCTGCCACCACGGGGGTGGTGGCAGGGGGTATGTGGGACTCGATCCCACTAAAACCCCCCCGTGAGCCCTCGTCCACCGTACCGGGGCGAGAAGGGGTCGCGACTGCAGTCCAGCCAACTCGCCCCCGATATGTCCGAAACCTGCTGGGTTATCACGTAACTCGGTTGCAACCAATAAAAACACAAATTTGTATGGATTTGACAGTTGGAATACGCAGTTTATGCACATAGTTAGTATGGAAATTTCTCCTGTTGCATTGCAATCAAAGTTTCGTGATCACCACCCTGGTTTGAGTAATTTCGACTTTTTAATTGTGAGTTTAGCCGTTATTTATCTTACAAATAAATTCACGATAGTATTCAAAATAAAATATATGTACCATCTAATTTTTTTAAAAATTCAGTATGAAGAAATAGAAACCGGTCAGTATGAGGAGTACATAACCGATGATCAATATGAAGAAGTGGAAGAGCAGGTCATTGGAATGCAGCACCTGGAAGAAGGTAAGCTTCATCCCTGATTTGCATGGTGGTTTCACAATACATTTTTTTTTGGCTTCTCATTTTTGTGTATTTAGCCAGTGTCAAGTAATTGATAATTTCTCAAGGTAATTAATATTATATTTATATATATGTGTCAAGTGAAGTCACAGTCCAAGTCATCAAGTCAAGTCATACTCCTTGTAAAGCGGTGACAACTTTACCAGAAGCTTCAATGTAGTTTTGGAAACAACACGGAAAGAAACGTTTCACCATCATTATACCACTTTTCCACACTCATGCCTGTAATCCAGCACTTAACGAATAAAATGCCACCAATTTTATGCACTAACACTGAAAATAACACAAGTTTTGGAAAATAATAATGCGGTGACGCGATCTTTTTCGATTTCCCGCTAAATTCCCACAATATATTTAATATCCACTCGGCGTTCAAAAGGCTCAACTCACTGCTTATAAGACTCAAACTAAGCATTTTTATCTCTCTAGCTTGACTCCGAAATAAAACTTTACCTAAGTATAGTCACTTTGTTTGTGTCGTAGTCTTTAGCAGCCTTATTTATAAACACGAACTAGCTTTAGACTAGTTACACCATATTTTGTCTCTTTCGATCTAGCTAAATATTCCAGTAGCAAAAAAAGGACAAAGCTGAAGTAACTAATCCGAGACTAATACCCGTTTATTAATAAGGTTGTTTTAGTTTATAGCCCTCTGTGCAAAAGTTTGACAATTTTATCTCTTGTATGAAGGGACAGTCTAATAATAATAATCCAACGATCACATACATAGATCCTGGACCCTAACTAGGATTCCGTGTCTAGGGACCCAGGAACTACGAGGACCATGCTCCCACAACACCCAGACTCAGAAAAAGTATTTGCGCTTTTATTTTTCTAAGTTCAAATATTTGCCTGGTCGCGAGAATAGAACCCGTCACCTCTGGGTATAAGCCATCCTGCTCAACCACCACACCACAGAGGCTGTCTAATGGAATACCATTATAATTTTACTAGGTGGTAGGACTTTTCTGCAAAGTTCGTCTAGGTAGGTACCATCGCTTTGCCAGTTATTGCCAGTTACGCCAAGCGGTAGGGTCCCAGATAGAGGAGCCGGAGCGACACGCTTTAACTGTATGAAAAGTGTTGAGCAAACACTTTTCATACAGTTAAAGCGTGTCGCGTTTTATAAAAAATCTATCGGCCGGTATAACTTTGTTTTTGTTTTGTTTAATGTTCACGTCGCCATCTTGACAATTGTAAATTGTCATTTTACCGGACTTACCCAACATAATAATACCAATTTTAAGTAATTTTTACTTTGTAGACGATAGAGATCTACGTTAACCAACAACATTAAATTTCCGTTCGCCTCGTCACGCATTCACCAGCTTACTCCCCAGTCAAGCGTGCGTAAAGAAAACGTGCCTTGACAGTTTTAGGAACTAACTTCTTGCCAGAGTTACTGACTAATTAAATTAGAAATAATAAATTGTAATTTGAATTTATTTCTTATTTTTTTAGTACTTGTAATTTTTATTATTTCTAATTTAATTAGTGATTCCTGAAATACAGTTTAAAAACTAGTTCGGGAATCTATGGATTCATATAAGATAATGTAATGATATTTATGTCAATAAATATTTTTGTATTTGTATTGTATTAATTTGTTTGTTTGTTTGTAAATATTTCGTCTGTGATGGTTTGAGACAATTTATTTGACAGCCTTTGGGGTGTGGTGTTTGAGCAGGTCGGCTCATAACCCGCGGCGGGTTCGATTCCCGCGACAGGACAAGTATTTCTGCACAGAAAAAAACTAAATGCTTGTTCTGAGTCTGGATGTTGTGGGAGCATGGTCCTCGTAGTTCCAGGGTCCTTAGACACAGGGAATCCTAGTTAGGGTCCAGAATCTATGTATGTGATCGTTAGGCGTTATTACTATTATCACACTTCACACTAATATTATAAAGGCGAAAGTTTGTATGTTTGTTATTTCTTCACGCTCAAATGGCTGAATGGAATTAAATGAAATTCGGTACCAAGATATCTTATACACTGGATTAACATATAGGCTACATTTTATCCCGGATAAGTGAAATGTTCCCGTGGGATGAGCAAATAATTAAAATTCTATTTATCCGAGGGTGAAACCGCGGGGCACAACAAAGTTATTTTATAATTTTTTGCTGCTACACAATTTTTCTTTGCCGCTTAAACAAATACTATTAGGCCTATTATATATATTTGACATCAGCATGCTCAATTTAACCATCACCATCATCATCATCGCTCACATCACCATTCCGTCAGCATCGCTGACAGGTTGCCACTTTTCAGTGGGTAGCGAGGAGGTGATCCTGCCGGGGATATCGGGGGATGACGTCATCAACCCCAACGCCGATAGTCCTTACGATCCTGTGTACACCACCCCTCCTTCAACTAGCAGGTGAGTTGTAACACGCAATGGGGGATGATTTAAGAAGGGACATAGGTAGCGGCACGAAAAGTTTCGCGCTGAGCGAAATGTGGAAAGGATAGCTGCGCATGGGTACTGTCGCACGCGCAAACAATAGTTAAATAGTTAATGTCAAAGTTTTGCATAGCTTGTAACAGGTTGTTTTACTCTACAAGATTAACCTCTTTTTATTTAAATCTTGCTTTTTTATTGTTAGATAGGCTTGCGTTTGACCACTATCGCACCTGATGGTAAGCCACGATGCGGTCTAGGATGTAGCACGCTTGCCTAGAAGATACCTGTTCACTCTCGATTTGAAGACTCCAAGGTTGTAGTTATCGGGAAATACGGACGCCGGTAAAGCATTCCACTCTTTGGCTGTTCGCATGATAAATGTGGAGCCAAATCGCTTTGTTCTCACATGGGGGATATTGACCATGATGCTTTAAAGAATCAATCAATTCATTGGTTCCTCTTTTAACAAACCAATGCACGTCATACACAATTTATGTGCCTGTCTTTTCAAAACAGTTTTTCTTCTAGGCATATTCACTTTTCTACTAAAATACACTTATAGGCTCTAGGCATGGCGGGCAAACTATAAAACTATAGGCCTTCAGCATGTGCATCGGGCCGTGTCCGGAGCAAGAATGTTGCCACTGTAATAAATTTAAATGTTACCACAGGGTAAATAACGGTACTGCCCGCTGCGCATAGAGTTTACAACTGGACGTTGCCGCCGTCACACTAATAAAAAATCCAACAATAACAAACGAACTCAAACTTAACAAATAACTATAACAATGAATGGCAATAACAATACACCTTAGAACGCGAGTGTACAGCCAGACCCCGCGGAGCGTGGTATGGGGGGCGGGGGACGGAGTGCGGCAGCCAACCGGCGCTACGCACGCGCCCCTGCGTCCCCCTAGTCCCCTGTGGTACCTCATTTTTGACTTCTGCGCAATGACGCGCAGCGCTAGAGTTAACTTATACCCTTTTGACCATAATAAAAAAATCGAGTTAGCTTTAGACCACACGACTGAAGTAAAACTTTTTTAGTTTAGCTCTATACTGCCGGTAAAACTTTGTTTTTGCTTTGTTTAATGTCGCCATCTTGACAATTGTAAACTATCATTTTACCGAACATACCAACATAATAATACAAATTTTAATTATTATTTACTTTGTTATGTTGACAATGGAAATCTAAGTAAACCAACAACTTTCAATTTCTGTAAGACACGTAAGGCATTCATCAGTTTACTCCCCAATTCAAAAACAAATTTTAACTATCTTTTAATACAACCAATAAAAACTAGTTTTGTAACTATCCCTTTAACATTATTTTTCATTGTTGTTGACAGCCTCTATGGTGTGGTGGTTAAGCAGGTCGGCTCATAGTCCGGAGGCGGCGGGTTCGATTCCCGCGACAGGACAAGTATATGTGCGCAGAAAGAAGCGTGAACACTTGTTCTGGTTGTACTCGTAGTTCCTGAGTCCATATAAACACCCTAGGGAATCCTAGTTAGGGTCCAGGATCTATGTGTGTGATAGGTGGGCGTTATTATTATTATTTACACTTCAGGTATTTACTAATAATATCTCATTCTTCAACCCTTTGGTAAGGATGTGTCAGTATAACGACATCTTGAAGGAACACCACAGCTCAGTTGATATCTTTGACCAAAAACTACCAAAATTTAAAAGAGACGTTTTAGTTATCATTTCTGAACTTTGACAGCCTTATTAATAAACGGGTATTGGTCTCGGATTAGTTACTTCAGCTTTTGTCCTTTTTTGCTACTGGAATATTTAGCTGGATCGAAAGAGACAAAATATGGTGTAACTAGTCTATAGCTCGTTCGTGTTTATTAATAAGGCTGCGAATGTTTAAAGATTTTGCATTTAATATACAAATCGATACCATAAAAACATATTTAAATTTTTACTACTTACTACTTATTTTATTGTTTTGTTAATCATGATGTGTACACATGTTTTGGGTTGTAACGTAGCTCAAAATGTTTGTAAACTTTTATTTTTTTGTTCTTTTGTTGGTTATATTATGTTTTGTGTGCCAAATGAATAAATAAATAAATTTAAAAGTTACTTTATATTTTTCTCATACTTCCAGAGGTCGTGGCAAGTCACGTAACAACAGCAATAGTACCGCCAACATTCACCATTTGATGCCTATTGGTAAGTCTTTTTTTATGTTAATGAATGACGTGACAAGCTAGTCGTTTTAAGCGACACGGCCACCTATAAACAAACAGTGTCACTCGGAACTCCAAAATATATAGTTTCGCGTGACATTGCACTGTGGACATCATCCTGAGACATCAGCACAGTCTGGTAATAAAATTACTCGGCTGTGAGATCAGATCATAAAGTCTCATTTGCCCAGTAATTTCACTAGCTACAGTGCCCTTCAAACTGGAACACAGCAGTGCTTGAGCACTACTGCTTGGCGGCAGAATAACTGGCAAAGCGGTGGTACCTACCTAGACGAAATTTACAGGAAAGTCGCCTAAACCGCTGGTCCTAGATTTGAAATTTGGAGGGTGTGTTCTTTGTAAAGTGTAGGAATCCACTAAGAAAGGGTTTTTCGAAATTCCACGTCTAAGTGGGAGAAATGGGTGGTTGAATTATCTATAAAAAAATCTTTGTTTTCTATAGGCCACGCAGGCGAAGCTGCGGGCAGAAGCTAATTAAGAATAGCTTAAAAACCATCAGATCTTCATCAAATTGAAATTAAACAGACGAACACGGGAAGCACCAGCTTTCAAATAAAAAAGATTCATCAAAATCGGTTCACTTAGTCGTAAGTTCTTGAGGTAACAAACATAAAAAAAACAGAAGATCAAAACGCCAACCATTAGTAACCATTGATCATGTCATTATATCTACTGGTGCAAACAATAAAATAAACAGTTCCGATAGTCCACAAATTGTGTTTTAAACTTGTTACATCTTTGTGATTGGTCGTTAAACACCCATTTGACGACCAATCAGAAGCCATATTCAAAACTCAGTTTGTAAACTTTGCTTATATGAGTTCGGGCCTTAGTTTGCGGATCCCTGATTGTAATGTCCCAGGCGAAGTCCCGATGGGTCTGATGGAGGGCATGAGTTCTAGCGGCCGCGGCACCGCCCGGCGCTGGGAACAGAAGCAAGTTCAGATCAAAACTATGGAGGGGGAGTTTTCTGTTACCATGTGGGCCACCGGGGAGGATGACGGTGAGTGCATGGGTGTTGGTGAGTGGAGGAATAAGTGAATGATGATTTTGGTGAGTGAAATGGTGAGTGAGTGATGATGTTGGTTGGTGAAATGATGAGTGAGTGATGATGTTGATAAGTGAAATGATGAGGAGTGAGTGATGACGTTGGTGAGTGAAATGATGAGGAGTGAGTCATGATGTTGGTGACTATAATGTAAAATCATCATACTTTGTATAGTTAACAGAATGAAAGTAGATGGCGTTAGAATCAAGTTAGCTCGCGGTGGCGTTGGTCGCCGCCTACGCCACTTCTGTTTTTGTAAATATTAAATAAGTGATTGAACGTTCCAGAGCTTGTTTTGAATTGCGAGTTCCTGGCTCAGTACACCCTTCGCCAGTTTTGTAAGTGAAATGATGAGTGATTGATGATGTTGGTGAGTGAAATGATGAGGAGTGAGTGATGATGTTGGTGAGTGAAATGATGAAGAGTGAGTGAATATGTTGGTGAATAAATGATGATGGTGAAATGCGTGAAGTGGTGTTGTTTGTAAAATAATTTAACTAAAAGCACGGACCCAGGTGTCTGTGGTAAAGCAGCTAGTAAAAAAACGTAGAATGAATACGTTTTAGTGTTGATTCCAGATGATGGATCGAATCCCGAGCCAGACCCTGATTACACGGAATATATGACCGGGAAGAAGAATGCAGTAGGGAGCGAACCGATGCCAGGTGATACATCTTTTTTTTATCTAGGGTAATTAGTTACTTAATTAAGTATTGATTATTCAATGTAACAGAATAAGCGCCCTAGTTTCAAAATAAAAGTTCACCGCACCGGGCGGTCATTGACCTCGCCATGGTAAGCAATCTCAAGTAGCACGAGCGTGGGAGCGAGATAGCCGCGTATTTCCCCGCGATTTCAACAAAATTAATTTTACATTAATGTATTTTTGAAGTAAAACTTCTTTACGCTCGCTTGACTTGGGGAGCAAGCTGGTGAATGCGAGGCGAGCGGAAGTTGAAGTTGATTCACGTAGATCTCCATTGTCAACATAACAAAGTTAAACATTTGTGTTATTATGTTGGTATGTCCGGTAAAATGACAATTTACAATTGTCAAGATGGCGACATTAACATTAAACAAAGCAAAATCAAAGTTATACCGGCCGATAGATGGAGCTAAAGAAGTTTTACTTCAGTCGTGTGGTCTAACACTCGTTTTTTTAATTGATTTGAGTTCCGTATATATGCAGTATATCTACGTCTATAAATATTGAGCCTTTAAAAAAATACAGTGACTATATTGAATTCCAGGTCTAGATTTATCTGATCCAAAGCAGTTAGCGGAGTTTGCCCGCCCTGGACACAAGATCAGACTCAAGAAACCTATGCCAGAGTCGTCTGATAGGACTATAGGTATGTCTTTTTAATAACAGCGATTGGCGAAACTAGTTTTGTCTAAGCAAAACTAATTTTGTCTAATTATTTCTGATTTATGTTAAGAATTTTTAGGACTATAGGTATCTTTTATAATAACAGCGATTGGCGAAACTAGTATTGCCTAAACAAAACTAATTTTGTCTTGTTAAAAACGATGCCAGAGTTGTCTGATAGAGCAGAGTGTCAGATATATTTGATTCTTTTTAATAACAGCGATTGGCGAAACTAGTTTTGTCTAGATGAAACTATATTGTCTAGGCAAAACTAATTTTGCATAACATTAATTCTGCATAACATGCCAATATTTTTTTATGTAGGCAAAATCAATTTTGTCTTGTTAAAAACGATGCCAGAGTTGTCTGATAGAGCTATATTTGTTTCTTTTTAATAACAGCGATAAGCTAAGCTAATTTTGTTTAGGCACAATTAACTTCGTCGCATTAATTTTGAGAAATTCAACATTACAAAAATGCCCTAGTCGTCTGGAACAGCGTATTTTATGCAAAATTGATTTTGTCGTATATATTTTGAAGTATAGGCACCAAGTCATAGCATTATTGAAGTAATACTTCTTAACTCACGCTGGACTTGGGGAGTAAGCTGGCGAGGCGAACGGAAGTTGAAGTTGGTTCCCGTAGATCTCTATTATCAACATAACAAAGTTTAATATTTGCATTATTATGTTGGTATGTTCGGCAAAATGACAATTTACAATTGTCAAGATGGCGACATTAATATTAAACAAAGCAAAAACAAAGTTATGCCGGCCTATACATGGAGCTAAACTAAAACAGCCTTATTAATAAACACGAACTAGCTTAAGACACCATCTTTTGTCTCTTTCGATCCAGCTAAATATTCCAGTAGCAAAAAAAAGGACAAAAGCTGAAGTAACTAATCCGAGACTAATACCCGTTTATTAATAAGGCTGAAAGAGTTTTACTTCAGTCGTGTTGTCTAAAGCACTCTTTTTTTAAATAACATATCCATTCTGATTGTGAAGGAAAATATAGAGACTAACAATAGTGTACGAAATACATGCGTTACAGCGTGCCCTCACAAGGGATGCACTAAGATGTTCCGCGACAACTCCGCCATGAGGAAACATTTGCACACGCACGGGCCCAGGGTTCATGTCTGCGCCGAATGTGGTAAGTTTTTTTTTTTTTTTTTATACTACTAAGTAATGTGACGAGCTAGTCGTTCACCTGATGTTAAGCGCCACGGCCGCCCATAACAGAACAGTGTCATTCGGAACCCCAAAACAGTTTCGAGTGACACTGCACCGCGCACATCATCCTGAGACATCAGCACAGCCTGGTAATAAGATTACTAGACTGTGAGATCAGGTTATAAAGTCTCATTTGCCCAGTAATTTCACTAGCTACAGTGCCCTTCAAACCGGAAGCAGTAGTGCTTGCACACTACTGCTTGGCGGCAGAATAACTGGCAAAGCGGTGGTACCTACCTAGACGAACTTTGCAACAAAGTACTACCACCTAGTAAAGTTTTTAAGTAAGTTTTTAATAAATAACGCCGTTTGTGACGAACTGTGTATGTGTGGTGTATGTTGTTTGTGACGAACTGTGGGTGTGTGGTGTATGTTTGTGACGAACTGTGTGTGTGGTGAAAATTGTTTGTGATGAACTGTGAGTGTGATGCGACGTATTCTGTTTGAGACGAACTGTGAGTATGATAAATGTTTGGGCTGATTGTGACGAACTGTGAGTGTGGCGAATACTGTTTGTGAACTGTACATTTTCATTTCATTTATTTCATTGACCACATTATAACATCACGTTATATTAGGCATGTCATTATATTATTATACAATAGTATTTCACAATAGTTCCTTCAGTTCCATAACTATTACCATAACCATCATTATTATTATTTTATATTATTATTTTTATTTTATTAACCATCTAACCTTACTCATATTTTATTTATCTTAAATAATTCAATCACGATTTCATTTCATGATGATGTTCATTTTCTGATTGTAAACTAAAATAGTTTACAATAAGAAAATTAACATATTTGCATTCCAGCATTTTGTCATAAATTCGTTTACAGCGTTATTAATAAACACGAACTATCCATAGACTAGTTACACCATCTTTTGTCTCTTTCGATCCAGCTAAATATTCCAGTAGCAAAAAAAAGGACAAAAGCTGAAGTAACGAATCCGAGACTAATACCCGTTTATTAATAAGGCTGTTAGTGTATAAAATTGATTTATTTCAAAAAAAAGCTTTAGTTCTGAGTTTAAATTCTAATATAGGTAATTTAGTTACTTCAATAGGCAATTTATTATACATATCGATTTTTTTGCATACGCATGGGCTCAAGGTTCGTGTCTGCGCTGAATGTAAAAAGAAAACCACTTGTGATGAACCCTTAGTGACGTAGAATGTTTGTGATGAATGTTGTATATGATGAACTGAGTGCGGCGAATGTTTATCACGAATATATGAGTGTGAAGTGACGTAGGTTGTTATTGACGAACTGTGAGTTTGGCAAATACTGTTTGTGATGAACTGTTGAGTGTGATGTGACGTAATCTGTTTGAGGCGAACTGTGAGTGTGATAAATGTTTATGAACTATGACTGAAAGTGGCGTAGGTTATTTGTGGCGAACTGTCAATTAGGCGAATAATGTTTGTGATGAACTGCACTAAAATTTTCCGTGACAACTGCGCCATAGGGAAACATTTTAACGCCAAAGGTTTATGTCTGCGCTGAGTGTGGTAAGTTAAACAAAAAGTACACCACTTGTAACGAACTGTTAGTGAAGTAGGTTATTTGAGACGAACTGCGAATGTGAACACTGTTATAGTGAATTATGTAACAAGAATGAACACTCATAGTGAATCCTGTAACAAGAATGAACAATGTCATAGTGAATAATGTAGCAAGAATGAACAGTGTCATAGTGAATTATGTAACAAGAATGAACAGTGTCATAGTGAATTATGTAACAAGAATGAACAGTGTCATAGTGAATTATGTAACAATGATGGACAATGTCATAGTGAATTATGTAACAAGAATGAACACTCATAGTGAATCCTGTAACAAGAATGAACAATGTCATAGTGAATTATGTAACAAGAATGAACACTCACAGTGAATCCTGTAACAAGAATGAACAATGTCATAGTGAATTATGTAACAAGAATGAACAGTGTCATAGTGAATTATGTAACAAGAATGAACAGTGTCATAGTGAATTATGTAACAATGATGGACAATGTCATAGTGAATTATGTAACAAGAATGAACTGTGTCATAGTGAATTATGTAACAATGATGGACAATGTCATAGTGAATTATGTAACGAGAATAAACAGTGTCATAGTGAATTATGTAACAATGATGGACAATGTCATAGTGAATTATGTAACAAGAATGAACAATGTCATAGTGAATTATGTAACAAGAATGAACAATGTCATAGTGAATTATGTAACAATGATGGACAATGTCATAGTGAATTATGTAACAATGATGGACAATGTGAAATGAATTCGGTATCAAGAATGAACAATGTGAAGTAGACACTTTGATAATCTAGTCAGTTTTGTCTGTTGAAGATGACCTGAAATTAATGAATGTCTATTATTTTGTGTTATTTTATTCTAATAAGTTTTCTTGAATTGTTTCAGGTAAAGCGTTTGTAGAGAGTTCCAAGTTAAAACGGCACCAGCTCGTGCACACGGGGGAGAAACCGTTCCAGTGCACGTTCGAGGGTTGCGGGAAGAGGTTTTCCTTGGATTTCAATTTGAGGTATGCTTTCCAAACGACTTCAATATGGAGGAGGTTCTCTGTTAGATATTTCTGGTAAATGTTTACCTCAGTAATCGTCATTGGACACAAAAAAAAATGCAAATACTTAATCTGGTCACTTCACACACATCAAGATAGTTTTCGTCCATCATTGAACATAGGTCTCCCCCATTAGACGTTTGTTAAAGGGTTAGAGAGGGAATTTAAGATCCCATAAGTACTTTTCAAAATACAGTGGAGAACCGTAAAAGTTCACTCTAATTATCTTCATTTCTGTCAGAATTGAAGGGCTGAAATCAAAATGGGTTTAACTGATTTTTTTTCACAAAATGACATCAATATTGTTGGTTTCAGTGTGAAATTATCTACAATCTCTCAAAATACCGAAATGAGGCTTAAATCTCGAGATTTTCAGTTTAACAACAGTTTATCTAACACAGGAATACAGTTCGCTTAGCATAAAAACATTATTACATTTATTATATTATATTTTTACAGTAATTGTACGAATTAGTACTATATTTTGTATTTTAAAATAGAATTAATACATTTTCAAGCAACTGAAACTTACATAAACCTTTTCTATTACTTAATACGCATTCTACATTAAAACTGTTGAAGTTTAAAGTCAATTTTCTCGAAACTGTCGATTTGACGGTTAAAACTTTTTTATTCTCACCCCTTGAATGATGTATCCAAACCTAGTTAAACTTATTGCGTGTTTCATATTGTAACATGTTCTCTTTGTATTCCAGAACGCACGTTCGCATTCACACCGGCGATCGTCCGTATGTTTGTCCGTTCGACGGGTGCAACAAAAAGTTCGCGCAGAGCACCAATCTCAAGAGCCACATACTAACACATGCCAAGGCTAAGTAAGTTATCTAGTGAATTCAATTGGCACCAGCATAATATCAAGTCAAGCGAAGTTTATTCTTTAAATATGTGCGGGCAATCTTTGGGACTGCTGATAGAAGTAAAAACTTGTGACATATAGCTCATGGGAAGCGTGCGGTGACGATGACGTGAGTTTCACGTTTATTGCTCACCCAAAAAGTAGTAGTAGTAAGTAAAGTAAGTTCGTTAATTATAAAATTTGCAAAACCTGTGTCATCCACCGACCCGCACTTGACAACGTGATGGATGGCCTACACTCTCACTGTGAAAGCTCTCAGCGGTGAGAACACATTGGGCTGGTGAAATTACTACAAATTAATCACTGATCGTATTATTTTTTTCATTACAGGTCAAGAAACTCAGTGTCTAGAAGTAACAACACATTTGAATCTGCCCGCACTGCACCACAGTTTGTCCAGTTAGAAATCTCCCCCGATGACTCTAATCCTCAGCTTATTTTCTATACAAACGAATGAATATACTGTGACATGGAAGTGAACGATAAAATACAGTGCGACACTGTTAGATATTTCAGTGAACGCTGAATTGTGAAAGTGAAACTTGCGGAAAACAGTGACAAAACCTGTAACTAATATAAACAATGTTTCGTGGTGAATTCTGTGAAAAGAATAAACAAAGTGCTAGCGAATTCTGTAACAAGAATGAACACTCCCATATTGAATTATGTAATAGGAATGAACAATATCTCAGTTCATTATGTAACAAGAATAAATACAGTTACAGTGAATTCTGTAACAAGAATGAAAACTGTTATAGTGAATTCTTCAACAAGAATAAAAAGTTACAGTGAATTCTTTAACAAGAATGAACACAGTCATAGTAAATTCTTTAAAAAGAATGAAAAGTCATAGCGAATTCTCTAAAAAGAATGAACAATGTCATAGTGAATTCCATAACAAGAATAAACAATATCTTAGTGAATTCTGCAGTCAGAATGAACAGTGACAGTGAATTCTGTAACAAGAATGAACAATGTGACATAAAGTGAACACTGTGATATTCTTAAGTCAGTTTTGTTTTCGAATTTTGGTTCTCAGACTTTCCTATTTCTTCAACTAGTGACACTAAAGGAATGGAAATATAATTATAAAGATGTGAAAACAGTCAAAACTATATTTTATATTTAGGTAACGTAACAATCATCAGATTGTTTAAAAAATAGTCTCAAATTTTTATAGGCAATGTTTGAAGTTTGGAACTTTCAAACGTAAAATTTAAATGCTAAACATATTCTGTTCTTGCTCTTACCGTCATGTCGAAAGTGTAATTAGAGTGGGTAAGCGATAAGTGTTCATCCTTTTCATATATGCTCTTAAAATATGCGACGAAAATTATATAAACAGATTTTTTGAATACATTTTCTATGAAAGTTACTGGATTTTTAATTAGGGTCTAAACTGAATGAGTCTAGGTTAATTTTGGTTTTAGTCACTATAGGTCATTTTCAAAAATTGTTTTGAGAATGATATTATTTGTTGTAATGTATTGTTTGTAATGATATTTATTTTTGATAATGACCCATAAGTATTCATTGGTGTGACTCTTTGACTTCTTGATTATCTCATGTGTAAATTCTTTGATTAATCTATTAATTTGACTAGTTAAAAAGCTACTTCTCTTCATTTAATGTCTTTCTATCGCTTTTTAGCGATAATTCTGCCAATGTCAAGTAAGGAATTTTGTTGTTAAATAAAAAAAAAAATAAGTCAATTTAGAATTATGGTTAAAAGCAAAGCAGCTACATTGCTTTGTTACCATCTTTTGTTAATAATCATAATATGGGGCTTTGTCAACTTGGACTTCCATAAGCTATATAAATAACGAGCTTCTGCCCGCAGCTTCGCCCGCGGTGTGGCCTATGGGAAAATAATTCAACCACCCTTTTAAGGGTGGAATTTCGAAAAATCCTTTCTTAGCGGATGCCTACGTCAAAACATCTACCTGCATGCCAAATTTCAACCCGATTCGTCCAGTGGTTTGGGCTGTGCATTGATAGATCACTATGTCAGTCAGTCAATCAGTCAGTCACCTTTGAGTTATATATATGATGTACTATTTGCGCAGAGACCTACATAAGTATAAAAGCTATTTAATAAGATTTTCACCCTCATTCTTTCTATAATCAATACATTTTTATCCTTCACAGGCATTGGTAATATCACATATACACCATTATACTATATTGCGGCTCTGCATTGGATACTGAGAGGGTTTTACCCATTTGCACTAAACTTTGACAGTTCCTAAGTTCGCACTTTATTATGTACAGTAACATTTGGGTGTGTCCTAGACAGTTCGAAAAGCTGTCAAACTTTTAAGCAGGCGGATATTACTGAAGACCTAAACTGAATTGCTACAATGCAATTTTTACTGTAGCGATTCACTTAAGTCTTCAGTTGTGTCGCGACTAGAGGTGATGGTAAGCGCAAGCTCAAAAAACTTGCAGTCCCTTAATTATTTGTTTAAAAATAACTTCTATTAAGACTAACTAAGGTTCTAACTTCTTCGGGCAGATATTGCCTGTAACATTACGCTTGTAAACATATTAATGTACGTTTTGTACTGTAAATATGCCAAAAATAGTTAATTTTTAAGATGATTAAAGTTGTTACTTAATCGAAAACTGATTTTGAGCGATGTAAGAATCATAAATTTGATTTTCTGGTCTAATAATCCTATGTGTTATTCTAGGAACTAATTACATGTCAATTTAATTAATATACGTTTTCTTCTTAATTTATGTTAAAAGCTATCGTTAATTTTTTTGTGATATACCTGCATATAACTGTTAAAATTAAAAAGTGAGTGTGCTTTAGACCACACGACTGAAGTAAAACTTCTTTAGTTTAGCTCCATCTATTGGCCGGTATAACTTTGTTTTTTCTTTGTTTAATGTCAGTGTTGCCATTTTGACAATTATAAATTGTCATTTTACCGGACATACCAACATAATAATAAAAAATTTAAGTAATTTTTGACTCTGTTATGTTGACAATGGAGATCTACCTGAATCAGTCCAACCCGCCTTTCTCTTATCCTTAACTCTACGTTAACCAAAAACTTTCAACTTCCGTTCGCCTTGTCGCATTTTCACCAGCTTACTCCCCAGTCAAGCATGCGTAAAGAAGTTTTACTTCAAAAGCCTGCCTTAACAATTCTATTCTAAACTGTCGTTTTACCGAATGTACATAATATTACACATTTTTTAATTTTTTATGTTAGCAATGGAGATCCAAGTGAATCAACTTCCGTTCGCCTCGCATTCACCAGCTTGCTCCCCAAGTCAAGCGTGCGTAAAGAAGTTTTACTTCAAAAGTGAATCTTATTTTGTTCATATAATTCGTTCAAATGCATTTTTCTTATTCACACACAAGTCATACTTTTACTTTACTAAAAATTTTCAGTGTAGATACCTTACTAAAATATTACACTGAAAATTTTCAGTTTTATTCAACTTAAAAGTCATTGGCTGTATTACAGTCAAGATTCAACACGTTTTCGTTTTAGGTTATTGTCAAAATGTTAAGTAACAACATAATATTGTAATGCATTTGCTTTATATAACTATTTCTATAACTTTTTTCTGTAATAATTATTTTAAGGGTACATGTTACCTGGATCCTATATCTCTTGTTATCATTGCGACATTTGTAAAGGTAAAAATCTATCGTAATAATACCCTCAAAAACTTTTACAAATTTTCAACATAAATCCAAAAAGATTCAATTGACCCGGGCATAGCCTCGCAGATATTTTTGTTAAACAAATTTTTTAAGTTTAAAGTTTTTATTGAACAGATTATTCGTGAGTAAATGGGGTTTTTCTTAAATGTCGCGGTGAGCTAGTTAGGGGCACATTTTTTGGTTATTTAGACACTTGAAAAAGTTTGTGTTCAAAACTTTTTTGATGATCCATGGGTCATAGTCAAAATTTTAAACACTCCAATGGTGTACAGAAATGGTCCTATAGCTTAAAATCCTTTACATGGTATATTAGTTTTATTTCCTAAGAAACAAGTGTAAAAAATATATTTGTAGGTATCTAACAAATTAGGTTTTTTATTGACTGAACATTGTACATATATTTTTATTGTAAATCCGCAACTATATTTCTGTATTTGATAGCTTTCCTTATTTTGTATAAAATAGTATGTAGTTAGGTAGTTTTCAAAATTTGACCGAAAAGGGTACCTCGGTGTTTATTAATTTTGGGCTCTTTTTTTCTTTCCAGTGATGTATATAGTCTTCTCTATCCACATTTCTCGGCAAAGGCCTAAGCCAAGGCTTTCCACTTTTGACAGCTTCGAAAAGACTAGATACCGACAGCATTAACTCAGTTGAAAAATAACTCTTCTCGGTCACGTTTTTAAGGTTAGTTTGTGTTTTGTTTGTAATTCAGATGCAGTAATATAGTTGGTTGTATTGTATCTCACAATCATGAAATGAGGTATCAGAATAAAGTGTAAATATTTATATAGTTTGCGTTTTATTTAGCTAATAGTGAGAAATTTTGAGAAAAGACCACCAAATCGCCTGCCTAATGTGATGATTATGTCAAAGCCAGGCTCTCTATGGTGTGCTGGTTGTGCAGGTGAGGTGGCGGTTTGATTCCCGCGGCAGGACAAGTATTTGTGCACAGGAAAATGCGCAAATACTTGTTCTGTATCTGGGTGTTGTGAAAGCATAGTCCTCGTAGTTCCTGAGTCAATAGACAAGGAATCTTAGTCAGGGTCCAGAATCTAAGGACGTGATTGTTGGGCGTTATTATTGTGTTCAGCAGTGGACGTGTAATGGCCGATGTGTGTGCTTAGGATTATCTCTAACTATAGGCAAAGATAATTTTAATTAATTCCCTTTGCTAGGGTAAGCATTGACTTTGCTATGTGGCTGGAATGGATGGGTAGCAGTAAATGAACTAGAGACTGCACAGTGTAAACATTTTTGGCTATTGCTTATATTTTTATTTATGTAGAGCGAGTGTAGCTAAGCGGCAGCCCGTGTTACTTCCAAACGGACTCGTTTAAATCCAGTACGGCACTGCACCAAATGTGCGGAACTTCATTCGCTCTTACAACGGTGAAGGAAACTTGAGGAAAGCGGCATTTCACAATATACGAGAGCATGTCTCATCCACCAACCCGTACTTGGCCAGCGTGATAAATAATGTCCTAAGCACTCAGCACTCCCTGTGAAAGAAGTCTCGTGTGCCCCTTCAGTGGGAACAAAAGAGTGAGTATAGTCTATGATGACGACTAAAAAGAATTTTGTGTTTAATTTATTTAGGTACCACAGACACAAAATGATGCGTGTTTAGAAACATAACAGCAATGACGTTTATTGTTTGACATATATTTGAAAAACTAGCTGCTGCCCGCAACTTCGTTCGCGTAATACTAGCAAGCCGGGCCTTCGACTTCGTTTAGCGTATAGCCTGTGAACTTCGTCATAGAGTAGGGCCTTTTTTCCAGTTTTTTCTTCCCATATACCTAATTTAAACAATTTCAAAGAATTTAGAATAAAATATGGACGAAGAAACGGCATTTTAATGTATTTTCATTGTCCATGCATTTTTATTTAATAGTGCTAGATTATAATGTGAATTGTGAAGCATGTAGAAAAGTACTCTGTGATGTGAAGGTGACAGACTGACAGATTTCAATTTGTATCTCTTGCCGTTTGTCAAATCTCTGTGGTTGACAGCTGAGCTGACAACATACTGAAGTGAAGTGACATCAAGTGACGTGTAATACTTGAAAGCTGTTTTCGTCGGCACCCCACAATTTCGTAATAATATCAAGTAATAAGCTCAAAATGGGGCTCAAGGGTGACAAGAAGGAAGAAGAAGACGCCAGCGGAAACCCCTACCAAAACTTGGACAAGACCATCGTTTTACAAGAGTCTCGTTACTTCAACCAGACACCAGTGAATCCAAGAAAATGCTGTCTTATTTTGACGAAAATACTTTATATGCTCAATCAAGGAGAGAAACTGACCACTCAGGAGGCTACAGAAGCTTTTTTTGCGACCACAAAGCTGTTCCAATCGAAGGATGTGATGCTAAGAAGGATGGTATACTTGTGTATCAAGGATCTATCGAAGCTCGCCCAAGACGTTATTATTGTGACTTCTTCGTTGACTAAAGACATGACCGGCAAAGAAGACCTATACCGCGCAGCTGCTATAAGAGCCCTATGCAGTATTACTGATAGTTCCATGCTACAAGCCATTGAAAGGTGACTATTTTTTTCAAATATGTCTTGTACAATTTTTCACAGATATTAAAGAAAAATGCACTCTCTTGTGAAATCAGTACACTCAAAATTATTGTCTGTGTTATGTAGAACATTGTTCAACTTGTAAGTATTATAAAAAATTATGCCATATTACCTATTTGACCCTTATATTTATTTTGAGTTGATACAAATTTTTTCAGCACAAGTAGCAAGCTGTATGTCTGGAAAAACAAACCCTAGGTTTAAACATTAAATTGTCGTTTTCAAATGACGCTTTCAGTGGGACTCACCAATCAATAAACAAGTTTTTTTTTGTACCCAGAGGCAGTGCAGGCCTTAAAGCTAGTTAGGTATACACTTTTGTTAGCTATAAACGCAAGTTAGGTTTAAGGGAATATGTCCACTGCATGATTTTAGTAATTAAGGTTAGTTTTTAAAGTATCTTAAGTAACATATTCCCAGTTTTGTAAACTTTCAATAAAAAAATATAAAAAAAGCTTTAAGACCCCAATTGACTCATTATTTTGGTGTGGGTGACACAATAAACTATTTCCCTGGTTTTGGGATATTTTCATCATTATATTTTCATCATTATATTTTCATTTTTATCATATTTTCATTGTGCACGATGCGACCGAGTGCAATAACTACTTTTATTACCTTGAAAAAGTTTATATGTCATAGTTAAATAAATGGATAGCAAGGAGGTATCTGTGCGAGAAATCTATATGGCCACGAGAAAATCGCGGTGGCCATGAAAAGTTTTTTCTGTTATTTTTTCGTCACGTTGTTTTATTTTTATTGAAAAATGTTATTTTAATTAATCGTTTATTTATGTCTCGCACGGCCACCATCCACATTCCACTTTATGATAAAGTTTTTGTGTTTTAATTAATAACCAGCAAGATCGATTCGTCACATTCATATTATCATGGTCTGGTTTCATAATGAAGATTTATTTATTAAACATAAGTATTTTATAATCGTTAATACATAACTAAACTAAACCTAATAACTTAAAATATAAAGAAATAAAACTAAAAATTTGAAATAAAATATGTTAATATGTTTAGTATGTTTTGTTCATCCATACAGTAGAATTCCATGGTAAGAAAAGTCCATACATAATGGACATAATTATTTTTTTATGGTACCTATTGAAATTCAAAAACCATTATCCTCTAAAGAGCTCATATACAAATATCACATTTTAATATTCTGTATTTCTCAAGTTATTCTTAAAAACAAAGTGAGTCTATATATTAATGTGTGAAGCCTATACTTTGTGGCTCTATCAAATTAATCTGTAAGAAAGGTTACATTATTTTTCTTGCTGTCAACTAGTTGTCTCATTTGTAAACTAGTTATGTGTAAAAGTTTTCAATTTTAATAATAAAAAAAAATCAAAACCCATTCTCTACAACTGTCTTTATGAGAATGAGTGTGGCTCAGGTAGTAACCCTTGGACTTTAAAACAGATACACCTAAGGCCCTGCACCATAGAATAAATAATAGTACTATGCACCGATGAAAAGTTGTGTGCATTTGCTCATAACATCTGCGAGTTATCTATTATATTATGGTCTGTGCTGTTTCCCAGTAGTGGGAATGCACTGAGCTGATAATGATGCTGTTCTTAATATATCACCTCTGATAAAGGTACATGAAACAAGCAATAGTGGACAAGAATCCAGCGGTAAGCTCGGCTGCCCTCGTCTCAGCTCTGCACCTGTCTGCAACTTCCCAGGAACTTGTGAGGAGATGGGCAAATGAGGCTCAGGTTTGTTAAACAAATGATATGTATTTAGGTAGTAACCCTCCCTTCTGAGCTATAGATTGTGGGTTCAATTCCCACCCAAGACAAACATTTGTGTGATAAACATTGATATTTGTGTCTGGGTGTTATATTGTATTCTATGTATGTATTTACAAACAAAAAGTATATAATTGTATTGTATCAGTTATCTATGGGAATAGTACAAGCTTTACTGAGTTTGGGGTTGGATGGCGCTGTGTGAAATGTCCACAAATTCTATTATGATTATTGTTTAAAAAAATTATTATTTAACATACACATCTATTGGAAAAGAACTAGTGTATTCTTAGTAAACAGGTATTAAAATAGCTCTTTACTCCCTAGGGATTTATTATTATTTTACTTATTCTAATAGTAAGTCCATCTCAGGAGCTCAGTCTTCCCTAGGGACTAAAAGTACTAAAATTTCAATTTGGAATGTGGATATTGTAAGTTAAGTTTCAATCACCAAAGAGATCAATTACAGACGTTGAATGAACAAGAAACAAACAACAATAAGGTAAACCGCAAATGAATCAAATAAAAAAATGTTTGTTAAAAATTTAATAACGCACCAAATAAATAACGTCCAATGATCACATACATAGATCCTAGACCCTAACTAGGATTCCCTGTGTCTAGGGACCCAGGAACTACCAGGACCATGGTCCCATAATACCCAGATGTTGGGAAGATATTGGGCTGAAGAAGTACATATTCTAACTAAATTTCTTATTTACAGGAAGCGATCAGCTCTGACAACGCCATGGTGTCATACCACGCTTTGGGAGTCGTGGCGGGCGCCAGAAAGTACGATAAATTATCAACCATGAAACTTGTTATGAGACTGTCTAGATCACAGCTAAAATCGCCATATGCCACGTGTTTCTTAATCAGACTCGCCGCCCAATTAGCTGAAGACGATGACTCTGAAGCTTCACAACCGTACATAGAATTCATTGAATGTTGTCTCAGACACAAATCCGAGATGGTTATATACGAAGCTGCCCATGCACTTGTCAATTTGAAAAAGACAGCCAGAGACTTAGCACCAGCTGTCTCAGTTTTGCAGCTGTTCTGCGGGTCATCAACAGCGGCAAGGAGGTTGGCTGGTGCCAGGACGTTGGCTAGATTAACAGCAAAGCACCCAACTGCAGTTGCAGCTTGCGCTGTCGATTTGGAGAACTTGATTTCTGATCCGAACCGATCTGTTGCAACTTTAGCTGTGACGACGTTGCTAGCTACTGGCGCTGAAAGCTCAGTCGATAGACTCATGAAACAAATCTCCAGCTTTGTATCGGAAATTTCAGATGAATTCAAGATCATTGTGGTTAAAGCTATTAGGAAGCTGTGCTCCAAATTCCCCAGGAAGCATCAGGCTTTGGCAGCTTTTCTCGCTGGCATGTTAAGGGATGAAGGCGGGTTGGAATACAAAGCCGCTATAGCAGATGCTATCATAGCTTTGGTCGAAGAACACCCCGAAGCCAAAGAGACAGGGCTTGCGCATCTCTGTGAATTCATCGAGGATTGTGAGCACACGGCTTTGGCTGTCCGGATCTTACATTTGCTAGGGCGCGAAGGACCAAAATCGCGTCAACCGTCCCGTTATATCAGATTCATTTACAACCGTGTTATTTTGGAATCGGGGCCTGTGAGAGCGGCGGCAGTGTCTGCCGTAGCCCAATTCGGAGCCCAAAGACCGGAACTTCTCCCAAACATTCGCGTTCTTCTCCAAAGATGCCAATTAGACGAAGAAGACGAGGTTAGAGACCGAGCGGTCTTCTACAGCGCGATCTTAGACACAGAAGACCCGCAGCTGATAAACGATTACATCGTAAACGTGTCGAAACCCAATATTATTCTACTGGAGAAGGCTTTAAAAGACCATCTGGAGAACACACCTGATGAACCATTCAATATTGACACTGTTCCGGCGGAGGAGGAAAAGAAGGAAAGCAAGGAGGCTGTAGAAGAAATGGAAGTGCGGAAGCCTGTGCAGGCATCCATAGAAGAGATATACACAGAGCAGCTGGCCAAAGTTCCTGGGATAGAACATCTGAGGCAGCTGTTCAAAACGAACAAACCAATCGATTTGACCGAGCCAGAGACTGAATACCGCGTCCGTTTGCTGAAACACGTATACTCCCGCCACGTGGTCTTCCAATTCGAATGCCTTAACACTTTGAGCGACCAGATCCTGGAACAGGTTCATGTGAGATTGGAACTACCTCCGGAATACGAAGTCAAATCAATTGTTCCCATCCCGGAGCTGGCCTACAATCAACCAGGCAGCGTTTTCATGATTCTGGAACTGCCAAGCGCTTGCATCGACAGTGTGGGGACTTTTGGAGCAACTTTAGAGTTTGTTGTCAAAGACTGTGATCCTACAACTGGAATCGCAGATCCAGGTGAAGGTTATGCTGACACATATCCTCTGGAAGAGTTTGATCTGGATGTATCAGATCAAATCCGAGCTAGAGCGATAAGCGAAGACTTTGAACAGACCTGGGAAAGGGCTTCGAATGTTCCAGAAGTCCAGGACACGTTTGTGCTGCCACAGAATGACGTGAACGAAGCGGCTAAGCTGTTTTGTGAGCACTTAGGTCTTCCAAAGCAGGCGGTAGCGGGTGACGCGGTGAAAGAGATCCGTGCTTGTGGAATTTTCAGAGATGGCGGTGCACCGTTTATTCTTTTCGCTAAACTTGCAGCCTCTTCGTCAGGAGTGACAATGAAGCTAGCCTCTCGGTCGCCGAGGGAAGACGTGGCTCAGCTTATACTGGCTGTTGTTGGATAGTGATTTCTAGATATTTAATTTGCCTATATAGATATGTAGTGCATACATTTGAGTATATGTATTTAGTAAAAATTATTTGCATTTATGAATGTCTGATATACATTCCCCTATGTTTAGATAGTGGGGTAAATAGCCAAGAAAAAAATAGTAAAATGATAATTTACGATCAAGATGGCGACATTAACATTAAACAAAGTTATACCGGCCGATAGATGGAGCTAGAACTAAAGAAGTTTTACTTCAGTCGTGTGGTCTAAAGCACACTCGTTTTTTTTTTAATTTTATGTAATAATTAAACATAATACATTATCAATGCTAAAGTAGATACATATATTATCATTAGTTTTGGTTCACACGTGACCGGTGTTAGTAGATACCTAGTTTCAAAGTATGCTAGTGAATTAATTACACCCATGAATACAATTACTAATATAATAATAATAACATTTGACAGCCTCTGTGGTGTGGTGGTTGAGCAGGTTGGCTCAAAAGCCAGACGTGGCGGGTTCGAATCCCGCAACGGGACAAGTATTTTAGCTAAGAAAAAAAAGCGCAAATACTTGTTCTGTCTGGGTGTGTGTCGTAGTTCCTGGATCCCTAAACACAGAGAATCCTAGTTAGGATCCAAGAACTATTAAATCTGTGAAAAAAATGGTCCCACAACACCTAGACTTACATTTACGCTTATTTCTGTGCACAAATACTTGTCCTGCAGCGGGAATCGAACCCACCGCCCCCAGGTTATGTGCCGACCTGCTCAATCACTACACCATAGAGGTTGTCTATCAATTGACTTTCTTATATTTGCAGTTTTACTTAAATGCGTTCGACATGTTTTCAATATAATATAATAAAACACATATTCAAACTCAAGTGATTTTATTTCACAGTTTTTCTTAAAGTAAATAAAAGAACTAAAGATTTTCAACTGAATATAGCTTCATGTCCACTAACCAATATGATAACAACAATAGAAAAAAATCATCTCTTACAAACTAAAAACATTTTGAGAAAAACTAACACTTTAGGGCCATTTATAAATGACGTCACAAGAATTTCATGATTTTTCGACCTCTCCCGTCCTTGTAACAGCATCCCAGTTACACCAGCATAACAGACTGGTTTAACATATAGGCTACATTTTATCCCGGAAAATTGAAATTTTCCCGTGGGATGGGCAAATAATTAAAATACTTTTTATCCGCTAGTTTAGTTATACGGGAGCATTCTATAGCATGGACTGAATACATACATTAAAGGAAAATAACGAATTAAATTCCACCTTGTATATATAGACTATATATATAACTCAAAGGTGACTGACTGACTGACTGACATAGGGTGCATGTACCACTAGCTGACCAGACACTAATAGCTGACCAAAATGTAAGAATACGAAAATACTAAGATTGTGTGGCAACTCAGGGTGGTAGATATTTTTTATTTTACTATATATATATATATACTAGATATTTTTTTTTTTTTTTTATGGTCAATTATTAGAGTTTAGTGGTCAAGACATGGTACAATATATTTTTTTTACTTTGAGTTAAAACTGTAGTAAACCTATTGGAGTTTGAGTTTTTTGTTCATTGCGTTTCGTACGTACTCTCATTAAACAATCACTGTGTTCAAGCAGAATCGCTAATAATATTAAATTATGAAATTATAAAGAATGTTGGGAATAAAACCGCTTAATTGGTCAACTAGTGGTACATGCACCCTAGTGATCTATCAACGCACAGCCCAAACCACTGGACGGATCGGGCTGAAATTTGGCATGCAGGTAGATGTTATGACGTAGGCATTCGCTAAGAAAGGATTTTTCGAAATTCCACCCTTAAAAGTGTGAAATGGGTGGTTAAATTATTTTCTCACAGGCCACGCCGCGGGCGAAGCTGCTGGCAAAAGCTCGTAGATGATTTTTGAGAAAATGTGATGTCACAAAATTTGAGACTCCTCCCCCCCCTTGTCACACTTCGTCGACCCCCTCCCTCCCCCTTAACGTGTGACGTAATTTATCGATGACCCGTTTGATATAAAAGTTAAAAACTTAATAATATTAGTTAGGGGAAATTTCGTATTTTGTTCGATAACTCTCGTGTGTGTGTAACGTTTTTATCATCTAGTTCCCATAGTACAAGCTTTGCTTAGTTAGGGGCTAGATGGCGCTGTGTGAAATGTCCACACATCACACTAATATTATAAAGGCGAAAGTTTGTATGTGTTTGTTACTCTTTCATGCTCAAACGGCTGAATGGATTTGGATGAAATTCGGTACCAAGATAGCGTTTACACTAGATTAACATATAGGCTACATTTTATCCCGGAAAAATGAAATGTTCCCGTAGGATGAGCAAATAATTAAAACACTTTTTATCCGCGATTGAAACCGCGGGCCGTAACTAGTAAACTTAAACGAATCTACAAAGTATCAACTTAAAGAGGTAAGTCAAAATCACAATTTTTGCTTATAATCTAATCTAATACAAATAAAACAGTCTTAAGTTTTTTATTTTGGCACGAAATGGTATAAAATCTATTTTAAATTAAAAATGGTATTTTTAAGGCACGAAATGGCAAGTCTTTGGGTATTTTAATAAGTTTTCGATTAAATCTTTCTAAATATCTTCTAATAACAAATGAATATATTTTTAATTACTTAATCCATCCATACATACACGCATATAATAACAAAAATAACGCCCAACGATCACATACATAGATCCTGGTCCCTAACTATGATTCCCTGTGTCTAAGGACCCAGGAACTAAGAGGACCATGGTCCCACAACACCCAGACTCAGAACAAGTATTTGAGCTTTTTTTTCTGTGCACAAATACTTGATCTGTTGGGAATCGAACCCGCCGCCTCCGGGTTATGAGCCGACCTGCTCAACCACCACACCACAGAAGCTGTCAATAGCAATTTTGATTATAATTTTTTAAACATAAAATAACAAAATAATTGATACTATGTTAATTTTTTTAACTAAATGATTTTGATTCAAAATTAATACTGTCAAAGTTTTTATAACTAAATCATACACACACACAATCATACTAAAAAAATGCCGTGAGAAGAAAACTTTACCTAGTGTTGAAATATAGGTACAAAGTTACACATTCTCACATACATACATATGAGTAAAAACTTTGGTGTCAGAAGGAAACCTTAGTGGTGTATCAGATACACAGTTTCACAGAAACACCAATAAAAACTTTGGTGTGAGAAGGAAACCTTATTGGTGAATTAGACACACTATTTTACATACACACTCTCATATACATATGAATATAAACATTGCTAAACCTTCGTAGGGAAACAGATACATAGTTTCACATACACACTCTCACATACATACAAATAAAACCTTTGGCGTGAATGAGAAAGAGAGTTTTTTTTTAATCTAATTTTTTTTAGGGAAACGAAAATGACCTTATAGTTGAAACATATGCACTATTTCACATACACACTCTCAAACACACATTTACATACACATCACAGATATTCAAGAAATCAACTTACACACCTCCAAAACATATAGGAACTGGTACTTCTTTAATGTACTATTAAAAAAAAATTATAAGCTCTATTACGAGGCATTAAAGACTATCCTAAAAACACAAATACTTGAATGGTTTTAGAATATATCTATTCTGAGCTGTATTACAAAGTATTAAAGACTATTGAGAAAATGTCCATTTGGACATTTCGTATCGAGTTTGGACGATATTACTTACATACTAAGCAATATTACTTTAAAACTAATTTATTACTCACTTACAACTTACTATTTTTAGTCAACATTTGTATAAGAATGTACACAACCATATTAAAAGTTCTGAATGGAGAAGACAATATTGCCATCTCACTCACACTACACTTTCAGCACAATAGTGCGAATGAGAAAGATAATTAGCTTTCTTCAGAAACGTTTCTATAATGGTCCAAATAATAACTTAATCAAGCTTAGAACTAACAAAAACGAGAAATATAGAAATCTATCATTTAACAAAGCAAAAGCAATAGCAGCAAAAGCATATATAAAATGCTTTTTTTGGCCAAATCAGGTCAATACTGCAATAGTAAGCGGCACAAATTGTCAGTATGACTTTTCAAACGGTAACGATTTACCTGAGATGTTGCCAACGCCATCTAGTATTCGAAATGGGTAACTATCTTCAAATTCGGCGAATCCTCTTACCATCTGTCATGGATAGCATTAAACTTAGCGCTCTGTGGAGTTTTTCAGCTTGCTCCAGACATTTAGTGACGATTTGCCTGAAAAAAAAAAAAACAACAAAATGAGTAAGATTATTAACGTGATATTTGAGTTTTTGGCGGGAAAACGAAGAAGATCGCGTCGCCGCATTGTAATATTTTCCAAAATTTGTGTTATTTTCAGTGTTAGTGCATAAAATTGGTGGCATTCTATTCGTTAATTGCTGGATTACAGGCGTGAGTGTGGGAAAGTGGTATAATGATGGTGAAACGTTTATTTTCGTGTTGTTTCCAAAACTCCATAGAAGCTTCTGGTAAAATTGCCACCACTTTACTAGGAGTATGACTTGACTAGACTATGACTAGATTATGACTTGACGTGATGACTTGGACTGTGACTTGACTTGACACATATCTAATACCTTTTAACTTGAAAAATTATCAATTATTTGACACTGGCTAATACACAAAAGTATGGAGCCAGAACAAAAACAAAAGTGATATTTTGACAGCCTCTGTGGTGTAGTGGATGGGCAGGTCGGCTCATAACCCGGAGGCGGCGGGTTCAGTTTGCATGCTAGTATACAATAATACAATTTTTTTACTTTGTTGACAATGCATACCTACGTTAACCAAAAAACTTTCACCTTCCGTTCGCCTCACCAGCTTACTCCCCAAGTCAAGCGTGCGTAAAGAATTTTTACATCAAAGATATAAAAAAATGAAAAGGTATGAGTGAGTACTTATGAGTAATTGAAGGGTTGAGAGTAAAAAGAATTTAACTGACAAATTGACAGTTTCGAGAAAATTGACTTTAAACGTCACCGGCGTCATTTTAATGTAGAGTGCTTATAAGGTAATAGAAAAGGTTTATGTAAGTTTCAGTTGCTTGAAAATGTTTAAATTCTATTTAAAATTACAAAATATAGTACTAATTCATACAATTACTGTAAAAATATAATATAATAAAATAAATATAGTAATGTTTTTATGCTAAGAAAACTGTATTCCTGTGACAGATAAACCATTTTTAGACTCAAAATCTCGAGATTTAAGCCTCATTTCGGTATTTTGAGAATGTATAATTGAAGATAATTTCACGCTGAATCCAACGATACCCATAAGTCATTTTGTCAAAAATCAGTTAAATCCTTTTTATTCTCACCCCTTCAATTCAGTTCACCATAAACTTTTTTTTATGTTATTGAATGATGTGACGAGCTAGTCGTCCACCTGATGTTAAGTGACACGGCCGCCCATAACGGAACAGTGTCACTCGGAACTTAACCATTAACTTACCTATATTTGGTGATCCTTTTATCATCTGTGGCTTGCGATCCAGCCCCGGCTAGTAACGTCATCATTGGGGGACCATCTCCCGACTCCCTTTTCACAATACTGTAACAACAATATGAGATAAATTTTAATAAATAACTTGACACTGGCTAACGAGACTGGCCCGATAGCTCAGTTGGTAGTGACCCTGCCTTCTGAACTGTGGGTTGTGGGTTCGATTCCCACCCAGGACAAACATTTGTGTGATGAACATCGATGTTTGTTCTGTGTCCGGGTGTTATATTGTATTCTATGTATGTATTTACAAACAAAAAGTATCTAAGTATTGTATCAGTTATCTGGTTCCCATAGTACAAGCTTTGCTTAGTTTGGGACTAGATGGCGTTGTGTGAAATGTCCACACATATTTATTTATTTATTTATTATTTAACGAACGAACGAATAAAACACCACCAATTTTATGCGCTAACACTGAAAATAACACAAGTTTTGGAAAATAATACAATGCGGTGACGCGATCTTTTTCGTTTTCCCGCCAAAAACTTTCCATGCTTTTTGTTCAATCAAAGTATTCAATACGCCTAAAGAAGTTTTCACTTCAAAAAAATCCCATATAGTACCTACCACCTCTATTATAAAAATTACTAGGTGGTAGGACTTTTCTGCAAAGTTTGTCTAGGTAGGTACCATCGCTTTGCCAGTTATTCTTCCGCCAAGCAGTAGTGCGCAAGCACTGCTGTGTTCCGGTTTGAAGGGCACTGTAGCTAGTGAAATTACTGTGCAAATGAGACTTTATGATCTGATCTCACAGTTTAGTAATCTTATTACTAGATTGTGCTGATGTCTCTGGATGACGTGCGCAGTGCAGTGTCACGCGAAGCTCTATACTATAGAGTTCCGAGTGACACTGCAGCTGATATGGGCAGCCATGTCATTTAACATCAGGCGAACGGCTAGCTCGTCACGTCATTCCTTAACATAAAAAAAATGTATTTACAAACAAAAAGTATCCGAGTATTGTATCAGTTATCTGGTTCCCATAGTACAAGCTTTGCTTAGTTTGTGGCTAGATGGCGCTGCGTGGAATGTCCAAAATTTTTTTAATGTATCATTTTTATTTTTATGTTAAAGAATGATGTGACGTGACGAGCAGATGTGACGAGCTAGTCGTTCACCTGATGTTAAGCGACACGGCCGCCCATAACAGTACAGTGTCACTCGGAACTCCAAAATATAGTTTCACGTGACATTATACTGCGCACATCATGGTGTGGTGGTTAAGCAAGTCGGCTTATAACCCGGAGGCGGCGGGTTCGATTCCCGCGGCAGGACAAGTATTTGTGCACAGAAAAAAAAAGCACAAATACATGTTCTGAGTCTGGGTGTTGTTGGACCATGATCCTCGTAGTTCCTGGGTCCCTAGACACAGGGAATCCTAGTTGGGGTCCAGGATCTATGTATGTGATCGTTGGGCGTTATTATTATTATTATTAAAAACGTACCTACCTTTTCAGTTTGTCGATGATCTTTGCGATTTTATCGCGTGTCGCATACGCTTTCAAATGCAACGATTTTCTCCTGCAGTCCAATATATTGTTGTTACGGACTTCATTAACACTCTCTTCTCTGAGAAACAACAAATAAATAAGTAAAAATACATGACGGCGGCAACGTCCAGTTGTAAACTCTATGCGCCGCGGGCAGTACCGAAATTTACCCTGTGGTAGCATTTAAATTTATTACACTGGCAACACCGGTAGCTGTCATCGCTCCCCCACCCATCTGGCTATATAAAGGGACCGCTCGGTGTACTACGGATCATTCTTGCTCCGGACACGGCCCGGGGTTCATGCTGAAGGCTTATAGATCTATAGTTTGCAATCCATGTATAACCCCTGAGCCTATATACAAATTTATTTATTGACACAATTGTTTGCAAAGTTATAATGAATCCATAGACTCCTGAACTAGTGGAAACTGTGTTTCAGGAGTCAGTGGCATCTCCCATTATTAATTTTACCTAAGCTATGGTGTCGATTCTGTGTCGCATTTTCTAAAGCTAACCGAAATGAACATATTTCCGTCTTTTTCATTTCCCTTTATCAGAAGAGTGCCGCCATACTTTAAGTTTACTTTAGTTTTAGAGAATGCGACACAGAATCGACACCAATGTCATGCTAATTACTTTTACAGAACATCCTAAAATATACAATATCTAAGTATAAGACAAATTATGTGTTTGTCATAGTAGGTGCGTGTGTGTGTGTGTTTGTGCGTGCGTGTGTGTGTATTTAAATTATTATACAACTAGTAGCGCCCCGCGGAAAAAAAGTATCTTAATTATTTACTCATCCCATGGGAAAATTTCACTTTACCGGGATAAAATGTAGCCTATATGTTAATCCAGTGTAAAAGCTATCTTGGTACCAAATTTCATCTAAATCCATTCAGCCGTTGGAGTGTGAAGGGGTAACAAACATACACACATACAAACTTTTGTACAGTAATAATATTAGTGTGAAGTGTGATACTAGATACACTAAATAAAAATCCGGCCAAGTGCAAGTCGGATTCGCGCACTGAAGGTTCCGTACGGGTACATTATGATAAGACCAAATAAAATAGCTCCATAAATCGAATAGCGATTGGAAACCTTCATCGCAAGTCCAATACGAACTTGGCCAGTTTAAAAATAATACAATTAATAAAAAAAAACCTATCTGTAAGTACTACTACCAATGTTAAAGATTAAAACCCGAAATGCAAAATATAAAAAAATAAATCGAATACCGGTTGATAAAAAACAAGAATAGAATAATAAAAGAGTCCTGAAGTAAACTTTTGTTGTATTCAGTTTTAGTGAATACTCTATGGTTTATACTTTTCATAGTTGATGTGTTAAAAGAACGTGAAATGAACATTGTCTTATCAAGGAGACTAGAAAAATTAATATATGGAAGCATACGAATAATATGGTATTATTTATTAACTAAATAAACAACTTTTACCTAAAGTAATTAGAAAAAAACATACGACCGAATTGAGAACCCCCTTATTTTGAAGTCGGTTGAAAAGTTACCAAGCAATAATCAACAGCATTAAATTTTACTCACATAAATTTATGCACCAATTTAAAACATCCATTTATCTCGCACAAAAACGTTTTCACCAATGAGTAAGCTTGCACACTCTCATTTTCGAACCCGCTATCATTTGTCGTATCATCTTTCTGAGCTTTTTGATACGAATCATTCGATGTGTAATTATTTTTCTCGATATCCACGTAATTAGTTGCTTGAAAACCTTTCATCGGGGCGTAATCATCATTTTTTACGTAACTAACGCAATCTGAACTGTTGTCATTTGTTGGTAAGTTTTCATCATTTGTTGGCAAGTTTCTGTTGTATACAAGCGCTCCGTATTTTTGGTTATCATTTTTTGTATCATTTAGTGAGTAGATACCGTTAGTAACGCAATTGTCAAGGCTCATTGAACGACTATCATTGTTGGTCGCGGAACTGTCAATTTCAAATTTCAAATCATATTTCGAAGATTTGTCCTCGCTTCTCAACAAATGATCATTTAAAATTTCTTCGTTGTTTTCCAAACTTTTATCATTTGTTTCGTATTCATTTTGTTTCTCGATACATTGATCTTCACTGCGATGATCACTCATTAACTCGTTCTCATCATCGACTTCACCTGAATTAGACATATCTGAATAATCTAATCTATCTAAGTCCAAACTCTCTCTTTTAACATTTAATTTCTTTTCAAATGCATCTATCACATGAATGTTTCTCACGACTTTCGGTCCAGCCTCGTCAACACCAAAAGTATGACCAGTAGTATGAAAACCTAGATCCAAAACATTATTTTCAGTGTCTTTAGTATTCTTGTCTATGTTTTGTTGTTTGTTTAAGTCGATATTGTTGAAAAGTCTTATGACTTTTGGTACAGCCTTTTTAATATCAGCTTCATTTGATGTTTCGTTTTGTACGTCTTTATCTTCATTCGTTTTATGTTTATTTCCGAAGGTTCTAGAAACTTTGAGTGCTGGACATTTTTCGATTAGATTCTTGGGCGTACTATTTATCATTTTCATAGTACTATTACTTATATTTCGCGAGGATTCGAACTCGGTTTTATTATTATTATCACATACGTTTATATTTCGTTTTATGACAACGTTGTCTGGATTGCCTTTTACTTTTTTCTCAATAGATTGGGAAAGGCTCGTTTTTTTCATAGACATGGATTTGGACTGATCGATCTTTAGCAAATTTAAGTCTTTACCGAGTGTGCGAAGTACTTTGACCTCTTTGTGATTCTGAAATTTAAAGTAATTTTTATTTTAAGGAATGACGTGACGAGCAAGCCGTTCGCCTGATGTTAAACGACACGGCTGCCCATATCAGCTGAAATGTCACTCGGAACTCTAAAGTATAAAGGTTCGCGTGACACTGCACTGCGCACGTCATCCTGAGACATCAGCACAATCTAGTAATAAGATTACTAAACTGTGAGATCAGATCATAAAGTCTCATTTGCCCAGAAATTTCACTAGCTACAGTGCCCTAGTGAATTCAAATTCAATTCAAAATTTAGTATCATCATAATAGAGGTTCTCCCCATAGAACGCAAATTTGAGCTTGCCTGCTTGATTATAATGAAAATGATTGCTTTTGTGGTGTGATGGTTAAGCAGGTCGGCTCATGACCCGGAGGCGGTGGGTTCGATTCCCGCGTTTAAAGCATATGTGCACAGGAACAATTGCAATATTAGTTCTATGTCTGGGTGTTGTGGGACCATGATCCTCGTAGTTCCTGGGTCCCTAGACACAGGGAATCCTAGTTAGGGTTCAGGATCTATGTATGGTATTATGCGTTATTGTTTACATACCTGTCCCCAAGGTGCTTGTGATTTCGCTTCTTCCAAAGTTTCATCATAACCGTTCCAGGAATGGAAATGTGTTTTCAAGTACCTTATTACTTCCGAACGTTGTTTTACAACTGAAAAAGTAATTAACATTTATATTTAGATATTACATCTAAATATATATAACTTAAAGGTGACTGACTGACATAGTGATCTATCAACGCACAGCCCAAACCACTGGACGGATCGGGCTGAAATTTGGCATGCAGGTAGATGTTATGACGTAGGCATCCGCTAAGAAAGGATTTTTCGAAATTCCACCCTTAAGAGGGTGAAATGGGTGGTTGAATTATTTTCCCATAGGCCACGCCGCGAGCGAAGCTGCGGGCAGAAGCTCGTTATAGATATATAAAGTTTATGACTATGCGCATTGGGGAATCATCATCTATACATATAATAATGAATAAAATTTAAAGTCCTGACTTATATATCAACCGCAAAGCGTAAACCGCTGGTCCTAGAAACTTGAAATTTGGAGGGTGTGTTCTTTGGAAAGTGTAGGTATCCACTAAGAAAGGGTTTTTTCGAAATTCCACCCCTAAGAGGGTGAAATGGCTGGTTGAATTATCGATGAAAAAAATCTTCGTTTCCTATAGACCACGCGGGCGAAGCCGCGTGCAGAAGCTAGTAATATAATATAATAAAAATTCTGAACGCCAATGGTACTATTTATATTCAATTTTAATTAATGTGTACATTATTATTATTAAGTTGAAATGTAATCTCACCTGCCTTATGTAACATGCAAAGTTAAATGGTCAATAAATAATATTACATTCTATTCTATAAAAAATAGGGTAAAAAATGAGTATTTAATCACATTTAATTTAGTGGTTTACATAGTGGTTATAAGCCATTTACAAGTTAAACCATTCCTCTATGAAACTAGAATTTACGGAGTTAAAAGGGGGTAGTAAGTTATTTTATATATATAATTATAAAAATTATAGATGCATTACTGGCCCGATAGCTCAGTTGGTAGTAGCCCTGCCTTCTGAACTGTGGGTTGTGGGTTCGATTCCTACTCAGGACAAACATTTGTGTGATGAACATAGGTGTTTGTTCTGTGTCTGGGTGTCATATTGTATTCTATGTATGTATTTACAAACAAAAAAGTATCTAAGTATTGTATCAGTTATCTGGTTCCCATAGTACAAGCTTTGCTTAGTTTGGGGCTAGATGGCGTTGTGTGAGATGTCCACACATATTATTATATTATTATTATTATTAACACATGCAATGAAATTAAAATGGAAATGGGCAGGACATGTGGCAAGAATTAAAGACCAAAGATGGACATATAAACTTACAAAATGGAAAGGGCCACTTGGGAAAAGAAATAGAGGCAGACCTTTAGAGATGGACAGATGAAATAAGAGCAATAGCCGGAAATGACTGGATACAGAAAGCAGAAGACAGAGAAAACTGGGTTTCTATAGAGGAGGCCTTTACCCGTAAAGGGGTCCTTGATTTAAAAGTGGGGGAAACAGCAGAGAAGTAACAAAAATCTATAATGACAAGGAATAATAAAAGGCTTTTTTTTATTAAGTTATTTTATCGGTGATTTGCTTCGAAATTGATGTCAAATATTTTTAGTACTTTTGATTTAAATTAAGTACATTTTATTTTGACACATTTAAAAAAAAAATTTTGCGGCCTGTTTATAGTCCATGTTTTTTTTTTGTAGTAACAGTAGTGGGTGTTTAGTATTAGTTATAATATCAATATAGTTATTTATTGAAAGATGTTTTTTTGGCTAGACACTTAAGACGCTAGCGCGAAAAAAGCGCTAATACATGTTCTGAGTCTGGGTGTTGTGGGAGCATGGTCCTCGTAGTTCCTGGGTCCCTAGACACAGAGAATCCTTGTTAGGGTCCAGATCTATGTATGTGATCGTAAAATCTTTAAAAAGTAGTTCAAACTCACAGTTTCGCCTGTTGTTATGATCCTCAGAAACAATGTCGCTGCGGCAGAACGCCGGAGTTTGTTGTGCGTCCACAAACAGATTTGGCTGAACCACATTCTGTAGGATTACGTTCAAAGAGTAGTCCGCATCTGATATTACTTCGGAGCTTGTCGCTTTCATGTTCTGCAAAAAAAGGAGTGTGCTTTAGACCACACAACTGAAGTAAAACTTCTTTAGTTTAGCTCCATCTATCGGCCGGTATAACTTTGTTTAATGTTAATGTCGCCATCTTGACAATTGTAAATTGTCATTTTACTGGACATACCAACATAATAATACAAATTTTTTGCTTTTTATGTTGACAATGGAGATCTACGTTAACCAACTTCCACTTCCGTTCGCCTCGCATTCACCAGCTTAATCCCCAAGTCAAGCGTGACTAAAGAAGTTTTACTTCAAAGAATGAAACAAAATAACTAACAATATTAATAATAATAATAACACGCAACGATCACATACATAGATCCTGGACCCTAACTAGGATTCCCTGTGTCTAGGGAGCCAGGAACTACGAGGACCATGGTCCCACAACACCCAGACTCGGAACAAGTATTTACGCTTTTTTCTGTGTACAAATACTTGTCCTGTTGGGAATCGAACCCGCCGCCTCCGGGTTATGAGCCGACCAGCTCAACCACCACACCACAGAGGCTGTCAATATGGCGTGTTGGGTGTCGTGTGACCATGGTCCTTGCAGTTCCTGTATCTAGGGAATCCTAGTTAGGGTCTAAGATCTATGTGTGTGATCGTTGGGCGTTATTATTATTATTACGAGCTTCTGCCCGCAGCTTCGCCCGCGGCGTGGCCTATGGGAAAATAATTCAACCACCCATTTCACCCTCTTAAGGGTGGAATTTCGAAAAATCCTTTCTTAGCAGATGCCTACGTCATAACATCTACCTGCATGCCAAATTTCAGCCCGATCCATCCAGTGGTTTGGGCTGTGCGTTGATAGATCACTATGTCAGTCAGTCACCTTTGAGTTATATATATTTAGATTACTAATATGGTGTTGTCATTACCTTTAAATGTCTCAACAATACAAAACCGCATCCAATAATCATCATAACATTGCTCGGTGCCATATCTTTAGACTGCAGCAAGCGGTTCAAGGTGATAATGCATGTTCTAAAGTTTGTCTGCTTGTAATACACTTGCAGCATGCATTGCAATGCTTCCTGCAACGTCCATGGCGGAGTAGATTTGTGAATGTTTAACGATTGCTGAAAAAAAAAAAACACATGAGCATAGATAGATAGATAAACTCTTTATTATAACAAAAATATAAAATCACTGGTGCTGAAGCGGATTTTATTATGGCTTTTCATTGCATTTTTGTAGTGATTCTTCCAGTAGGAGCACTAAAATAACGATTTTAATGTTTGTTTACTTTTTGGACAGATGTCATCTATTGACTTTTCTAATTCCCTGAAAGAGATTCTCACCATAAGTTTTCATGAATTTACGACATTTTAAGGTTAGGTTGTTTAGGATTTTGTATGTCTTTGCTCATCGACCTATTTTAATGCTAGCTGATATTAAATTGTGACAGGATTTCAAATATTTCGTTCTCTCGATTTTCAAGGATTTTGTCACACAAGTAGTGGGGAACAATGGGCGACCTTATCGCTAAAAGCGATCTCTTCCAGGCAACCTTAGGACGGAGAGGATTTATTTCAAATTAATAAATCCTCTATTTGTTTACTTTTATTTATTGCATATTACCTGTTCCTTCTTGGAAGTTGGTTAAGAAATAGCTTTAGATAAACCTACAGATTAAATGTTTAAGAATAGTTTGGATCATGCACAAGATCAATAGGAAATTAAAAAATCAGAAAAAAAAGGCTCATAATATAATTTTGGAACACTATAATAAATAAATATTTATGGACATCTCACACAGCGCCATCTAGCCCCAAACTAAGCAAAGCTTGTAACTGATATAATACTGAGATACTTTTTGTTTGTAAATACATACATAAAATACAAAATAACACCCAGACACAGAACAAACATCGATGTTCATCATACGAATCTGTGTCCTGGGTGGGATTCGAATCCACAACCTACAGTTCAGAAGCCAGGGTTACTACCAACTGAGCTGTCAGGCCAATTTGTTCCTTATTTTTTGATAATGGCAACAATTCATAGAACTTACATGCAAGACATGCGACAAGCATTCTTCCATTACTTGCTTGAAACTGCAAATCAATTCTTCCCTCTTATCCTTTATTATTTCTTCATCTACTTTATTCTTCAAGCAGAAACTTTTTAAATATTCTTCCAAATAGGCCTTTTTTGTTTCACTGGGCAACACTTGCTTTTCGTTTTTCTTGTCTATTTCAAAAATAGACGATTTTATTTGTGTTTCTCTATTTTGGTATTTTTCATTATTGAAAATATATGGTTTTGTTTGTGCTTCCTTATTTTTGTATTGTTCATTACTGAAAATAGATGGTTTACTTGTTGCTTCTATATTTTTGTATTTTTCACTGTAGGAAATAGATGGTTTTGTATGTGCTTGTATATTTTTGTATTTTTCATTGTTGAAAATAGATGATTGGACTTCCTTGTTTCTGTATTTTTCTTTATCGAAAATAGGTGTCATATTTTGAGTTTCATTATTTTTGTATTTTTCTCTCTCTGACAAGCTTTTGGCTTGATGTTGGTCAATTTCAAAAATTGATTTATTCAATTGTACTGCTCTAGTTTGTTTTTCTTCATTGAGTATAGAAGATTTCTGTGCAGTTTGCAATTTGATATTATTATCGAAAATACAAGATGTTCTTTGAGCTCTGCGTTCGATTTTTTCGATACCGTCTATTTCATACATACAATACTTAGGTTGACTTTGTTTGGGTGGCAGTACATCATCCAATTCAAAAATTGAATGAGAGCGAAAACCTGTTCTTTCAAAATTTTCATTAGCCGATTTAATAATTGACGAAATACGTTGATCTTTTTCATTTTTCACAGCGTTTTGAAACAAACACGATCCGATTTTAGTTTCATTTTCCGCATTTTGATTGTTTTTGTTTCCAGGTCGATTTTTAATTTTAGCATCTTGGAAATAGCGTGAATTTGAAACGTTTTTTAATACATCTTTTTTGGGGGTAGTTGGTGTCTTTAAATCGTTAGCCCCATTGTGAATTGTGAGGGTCCTGTATTCACTTCTTGAATATGGTGGAAACATACATGTTCCAGTATTTTGTCTATGATTCCACTCGGGTTCGCTTGCGTTGTTTAGACTATTAAAAACATTGTTCTTTGAATTGTTTGTTTGTATTTCCGGTGTATTGTTCGAGTTGTCGTTTTTTATAGATATCTTAATCTTTTTAATGTCGAAATGCACTTCCGGTTTTTTGACCATTCCATTTTTGATTTGTTGCGTATCAAAACACTCAATTTTAAGTATTTTCGCTTTGACTATAAGATCGTCATTGTTTGTTATTAGTATCTGAAATAAAAATATCAATAATTATTGTATATGACGGCGGCTACGTCCAGTTATAAACTCTATGCGCAGCGGGCAGTACCGTAATTTACCCTGTGGTGGCATTTAAATGTATTACAGTGACAACATCGGCAACTATAGCTGGCCCGATAGCTCAGTTGGTAGTAACCCTGCCTTCTGAACTGTGGGTTGTGGGTTCGATTCCCACCCAGGACAAACAATTGTGTGATGTACATAGGTGTTTGTTCTGTGTCTGGGTGTTATATTGTATTCTATGTATGTATTTACAAACAAAAAGTATCTAAGTATTGTGTCAGTTATCCGGTTCCCATAGCACAAGCTTTGCTTAGTTTGGGGCTAGATGGCGTTGTGTGAGATGTCCACACATATTATTATTATTATTATTACTATCATTTCTCCCCCAACATCTGGCTATAAAAAGGGATCGCTCGGTGTACTACGGATCATTCTTGTTCCAGACACGGCGCGGTGTGGACATGCTGAAGGCCTATAGTTATATAGGTTGCAACCTACGCACAACCCGTTCTGTCTATAAATACACTAGGTGGTAGGACTTTTCTGAAAAGTTCGTCTAGGTAGGTACCACCGATTTGCCAGTTATTCTGCCGCCAAGCGGTAGTGTGCAAGAACTACTGTGTTCCGGTTTGAAGGGCAATTTAGCTAGTGAAATTACTGGGCAAATGAGACTTTATGATCTGATCTCACAGTCAAGTAATCTTATTACCAGACTGTGTTTATGTCTCAGGATGATGTGCGCAGTGCAGCAGTCATGCGAAACTTTACATGTTGGGGTTCCGAGTGACATTGTTCTGTTCTCATTTATAAGCGGCCGTTTCACTTAACATCAGGTGAACGACTAGCTCGTCACATCATTCAATAACATAAAAAAAATAATTATAATAATATGACTGTGATAATTTGACTGGCCCGAAAGCTCAGTTGGTAATAACACTGCCTTCTGAACTGTGGGTTTTGGGTTCGATTCCCACCCAGGACAAACATTTGTGTGACAAACATCGATGTTTGTTCTGTGTCTGGGTGTTATATTGTATTCTATGTATGTATTTACAAACAAAAAGTATGTAAGTATTGTATCAGTTATCTGGTTCTCATAGTAAAGTTTTGCTTAATTTGGGGCTAGATGGCGCTGTGTGATATGTCCACACATATTATTATTATTAATTGTTTCTGTTGAAAATAAAGTGCAAAGTAAATATCTGTGTACTAAAGTAAAAAGTTGTAAATTGTCATTTTACCGGACATACCACATAATAATAAAATTTTTTGAACTTTATTATGTTGACAATGAAGATCTACGTTATCCAACTACTTTACTTCCGTTCACCTCGTTACGTATTCACTAGCATATTATTATTATTTACACCTAGAGTCAAGCGTGAGTAAAGAAGTTTTACTTCGAAATAAATAAAGATTACTGTATGTATTGTGTAATCCATTAAATATAGTTGTGTTATAACGTACCACATGTTTATTTTCTTCCATTTTGTTTAAGCAGCAATGGAGAATTGCATCCAAAGTTGACATACGAGTCCTTATGTCTACCGGATTAGAAGGTTGTACTGAAAATTTAAAAAATAATTCCTTTAAAACTAATTAATCAATCGATTTCAATCCCAATGAGAGCATCATCAACGAAATACGTATTATTAAGGGTCGGTTGCACCATAGTAGCAGTTAAAGTAAAGGTTTATGACAAATTAGACAATAACAGTAACGCTGACTTTAGCCGTTACTGTGGAATGCGTTGCACCATTGTTTGTTGGACCGTTGTTTACTAGGTGGTAGGACTTTTCTGCAAAGTCCGTCTAGGTAGGTACCACCGCTTTGCCAGTTATTCTGCCGCCAAGCAGTAGTGCGCAAGCACTACTGTGTTCCGGTTTGAAGGGCACTGTAGCTAGTGAAATTACTGGGCAAATGAGACTTTATGCTCTGATCCACAGTCTAGTAATCTTATTACCAGACTGTGCTGATGTCTAAGGATGATGTGCGCAGTGCAGTGTCGCGCGAAACTTTATATTTTGCAGTTCTGAGTGACACTGTTCTGTTATGGGCAGCAGTGTCGCTTAACATCAGGTGAACGACAGTGACACTCGAAACTGGAAAATGTAAAGTTTCGCGCGACACTGCACTGCGCACATCATCCTTAGACATCAGCACAGTCTGGTAATAAGATTACTAGACTGTGGATCAGAGCATAAAGTCTCATTAGCCCATTAATCTCACTAGCTACAGTATTGCTTGCACACTACTGCTTGGTGGCAGAATAACTGGCAAAGCAGTGGTACCTAACTAGACGAACTTTGCAGAAAAGTCCTACCACCTAGTAAAAACTCAAAAACATGATTCAGTCTCCAGTAGACACTAACCAGTGGTATGAGGGTATAGTGTTACTAATCATCTTGTATGTAGTGTCTATGGTATGATTAGACAGTGTCCAGTAGACACTAACCAGTGATATGAGGGTACAGTGTCACTAATCATCTTGTATGTAGTGTCTATGGTATGATTAGACAGTGTCCAGTAGACACTAACCAGTGGTATGAGGGTACAGTGTCACTAATCATCTTGTATGTAGTGTCTATGGTATGATTAGACAGTGTCCAGTAGACACTAGCCAGTGGTATGAGGGTACAGTGTCACTAATCATCTTGTATGTAGTGTCTATGGTATGATTAGACAGTGTCCAGTAGACACTAGCCAGTGGTATGAGGGTACAGTGTCACTAATCATCTTGTATGTAGTGTCTATGGTATGATTAGACAGTGTCCAGTAGACACTAGCCAGTGGTATGAGGGTACAGTGTCACTAATCATCTTGTATGTAGTGTCTATGGTATGATTAGACAGTGTCCAGTAGACACTAGCCAGTGGTATGAGGGTACAGTGTCACTAATCATCTTGTATGTAGTGTCTATGGTATGATTAGACAGTGTCCAGTAGACACTAGCCAGTGGTATGAGGGTATAGTGTCACTAATCATCTTGTATGTAGTGTCTATGGTATGATTAGACAGTGTCCAGTAGACACTAGCCAGTGGTATGAGGGTACAGTGTCACTAATCATCTTGTATGTAGTGTCTATGGTATGATTAGACAGTGTCCAGTAGACACTTACCAGTAATATGAGGGTATAGTGTTACTAATCATCTTGTATATAGTGTCTATGGTATGATTAGACAGTGTCCAGTAGACACTAACCAGTGATATGAGGGTATAGTGTTACTAATCATCTTGTATATAGTGTCTATGGTATGATTAGACAGTGTCCAGTAGACACTTACCAGTAATATGAGGGTGTGGTGTCTCTAACCATCTGAGCACCCGCCGCGCAAGTGTCACGAGCCGCCTCTCTTTACACTCGCCTCTAGAGAGAGCAATGGTGTCTGAGACCACGCGAGATGGAACGCAAAGATGACACTTTGGATCTGTAAACGAAATGAAAAAAGTATATGAAACGTAATAATATTTAATTTATGTTAAGTTGCGCTCCGCAGTTTCATCCGCAGATAAAAAGTATTTTAATTATTTGCTCATCCCACGGGAAAATTTCACTTTTCCGGGATAAAATGTAGCCTATATGTTAATCCAGTGTATAAGCTATCGTGGTACCGAATTTCATTCAAATCCATTCAGCCGTTTGAGCGTGAAAGAGTAACAAACATAAACACAAGTTTCGCCTTTATAATATTTGTGTGATTGATTGTAATTTGAATCACGACCTGCAGCCCTATCGCGTAACTGTTCTGGGAATCGGCTTCGCCTGCCATCCTGCACGCCCCAATTAACAGGTCCACGAGTATGAGCAAGAGAGAACACGATTACCATCTCCACCAGACTTACGCGGTAAGGCCATAGTTGGAATGATGATAAAAATAACTTACCTAGTTTCACAAATGTGTCCAACAATTCAAACTCTTCGATCAGCACATTCGTGTCGACTATCACGTACCACCGTTCCATTAGTTTAGACTGTGATATTATATGTTGCGGTTCTTCCACAGGTGTGTCTTCCATTTCTTCATTGAATGCACTCTGAATTTTTTTAATGACCATATATTATTTAGGCATGTTATATAACACAGTGTCTAGTAGACACCAGTTATATGAGGGTACAGTGTCACTAATCATCTTGTATTTAGTTTCTATGGTATGATTAGACAGTGTCCAGTAGACACTAAACAGTGATATGAGGGTATAGCGTCACTAATCATCTTGTATGTAGTTTCTATGGTATGATTAGACAGTGTCCAGTAGACACTAAACAGTGATATGAGGGTATAGTGTCACTAATCATCTTGTATGTAGTATCTATGGTATGTTAAGTCAATTTCCAGTAGACACTAAACAGTGATATAAGGGTATAGCGTCACTAATCATCTTGTATGTAGTATCTATGGTATGTTAAGTCAGTTTCTAGTAGACACTAAACAGTGGTTAGGGTCCGGGATCTATATCTATGTATATGGTGCATTTTGTAAGATAAATAACGGCTAAAACTCACGTCAATTAAAAGTTGAAATTACTCCGACCAGGTTTCGGACATATTCGATGTCCTTCTTCTGGGAGCCAGTTACTACGACGATGTTCACCGGAGGCGCTCGGGGCAGGCTGTGGTCGATCGCAGCGCCAGTTACGTGCTGACGCTCACGAATGCCGCCGCGGCTTGCGTTAGTAACTGGCTCCCAGAAGAAGGACATCGAATATGTCCGAAACCTGGTCGGAGTAATTTCGACTTTTAATTGACGTGAGTTTTTGCCGTTCTTTATCTTACAAAATGTGTCATACTCACGATAGTTTTCAAACTAAAATATGTATATGGTCATTGGGCCGTAAAATCAGGGACATGGACCTAAATACTTACTTCTTCACAGTTTGTTGCAAAAGCCTCCAAGCTAGATGTGTCCGAATACCTTTCTACATTTAGGTTGAATGACACTTTTTTCTTAGACCCAACCATTGTTGGTTCCTCGAGTTTGTATGTCTTAATTTTTTTAGCTGAAATTAAAGCAAATAAATTACTTATAACCAGTAATTTTTTGTAGCACCTTAATTATCATCCGCCCAATGTTCCCACTGCTGGGACGTAGGCCTTTGGACAAGGAGAGAATGCAGATTGAGTTGGGTAGTGTATGCAATCTATACATATAAAATTCAAAGTCCTGACTGACTTATATATCAGTGCACGGCATAATCTGCTGGTCCTAGAATTGAAATTTAGATTTTGTGTTTAAATGTAGGTATCGACTAAGAAAGGGTATTTCGAAATTAGACTCTTAAGAGGGTAAAATGGGTGATTGACTTATCTATGAAAAAAATTCATCATTTCCACTTCCATTATAGGCTACACTGGCAAAACTGCGGGCAGAAGCTAATCTGTGCATAAAACTCAATCAAATAAATTCAGCATTCACCTTATAATTGTGAACCAAAACTATCTATGCATTGTATCACTTATTTGGTTCCCATAGTTTAAGGCTAGATGGCACTGTGGGAATTGTCCACAAATATTTATTATTTATTATTATTTTTTATATATATGTAGTAGGAATTTAGTAACATACCGTTAATCACTTCTCTGTCTAAATCCATAGATTTCCTTTTCTTTGCCTCTATAATCCTCCGAAGATCATTTTCTTCTAAACTTTTTAGATTTGGGCTCGAATTTTCATGTTCAACTTTATTGCAACTGATTAAAGCTGTTTTTTCAATATAACTGTCATCAAAACTTAAAGCATCATTTTCCATGGAAGAAGGGACTTCTAAATTGTCTAGCGGTGGTATTAAAATTGGACTTTTCAGAATAGGAAAGCTACGATTTTGTTTTAAAGTTGGTTTTGGTTTGGCAACGGTTTTAACAAGGTTTGCATCAAAATTTGCCAGTTTAATGATTGTGGTATTTTGGACTGAGGATCTTTCTTTGAAAGTTGTAGGAAATGATACCTGTTTAACATCAAAATAATTTCTATTAATCGGACTCATGGGATTGAATGCATTTTGAGATTTACTCGAGCCAAATATGTTCATGTTGGATGGAGACTTTTGCATTTGTTTTGGAGACTTAAAGATTGGTTCACGAATCAAATTGGTGCGTTTTGAACTTAAAACATGGAGTGGTGACGAAAAGTTAATATTTGCTGAGGAATTTTCTATCACAGATTCATTAAAAGGAAATTTTGGTACATCAAATTTATTCGGTGTAGACGTCTCATAGTTTTGACAAGGCTGCACATTCTGTATTTTATTGTCTTTACTGAAATTTATTACAGTATTGTCGTAGTTAACAAACCTCTGGCACAGAGGTACCTTTCCAGTTTGTATGAAAAGTTCTCGGTCTGGGTCCATAGTCGGCGATTGTATGGAAGCCTTTGGTCCCTGAATAGCAAATTGGTTATTTGCACTTTGGTTCATCAAAATCATAAGCACCTGAGGATTATTTTGGAAATCTGAGCCAATTACCATCGGCACTTGGATTTGGACTGGATTCGGTCTAAGGTAGTTTGTTTGTCCAAATGCAGGGGGTTGTACTAGAAATGAGCTGAGATTTGATATATTCCTATTGGGATAGCTTAGGGTTATATCTCGAGGATATATATTCGGTTGTATAGGCTTGGATACGAGTGGGGTTCGGTTTACTGGTGGGCTGTTAGGCTCAGGGTATGAGTGTGAGTTGCCAACTTTTTGTATCGCTGGATCTTTGAGAGACTTTTTCTGTAAAAAAAGCTGATGTAAGTACGACTTCAAAAGTCTAGGTCTATTAGAGAGCCTATGCTTAGAAGATTCAATTCAATTCAACTAGTTCTTTAATAAGGCATTAATTGCCGTGTCGGCATTGTTTTTACGTTGGATGTAGCCCAGCAAAATTAACAAAAATCTAAACAGACATCTTACTTTGATTTTGTTTATTATGATAGGTACTTTTTAAGTGGTACTTGGTGATAATAATACTTGAATAAGGGGATCGAGCCCACAAATACGTCGACAAAACTATGTACAATGAAAATTTCATGCCATGGCAATATTTGAATTTTACAAATTTAGGTGATATATAAAAATTGTTATAACTTACCTCAGCCTCGTTCAAACTCCACGCGGTTTCGCCATTAGCGACATTGAAATAATAGAATTTGCCAGGAAAACTTTTGGAAGGGCATAGAATCCATCCGGTGTTGGATTTCTTGTTTGGATTCATGTTTCTATTTAGAATTTTTGATAGAGCTACATATCGCCTAGTAGTGCTAAATAAAGCTGTGCGTGTCTAACTACCTAGAGATATTATGATAACAGAACACTTATAATACATGTTTTCTATAAACAACGACGAAGGAATGGAAGAAAACAATTTTTGCTTACCCCGCGCAGCGCGCTATTCAAATGTTGAGCACAGATAATATAATACTATAGTTTACAGTGTTAGTGTTGCCACCACAGATATTTTACTCTCCGCGAAATTACCCGATTCCCGATTCAACTTTGTTTTTGGTTGCTAGTTTAATTTAACAATATACAAAGATAAGACAGAAAAATTATACTGCTTGAGATCAATAGTGTGACCCATTCTTTAATTACAAATTCTATAATCGCCCTAAATGAGTTCAAAATCTGCCAAAATTGGTCCAAACATAATAATATTTTAAAGTGATGTGGCATATTTTGTGCATTGTGCGCACAGACTAACTCAACTGACCGACAGGCAGGAGTTGTTAGTTTAGTAACAACCGAATATTGAGTTTCGGTTTCGCAACGATATTACTTCAAATTTGAAATAGGTTCAAATCTGCCAAAATCTGCCTCAATTTTTCAAATCATTTTCAATCTTACACCATTTTCCATCTGTGTAAATTTAAGGGTAAAATCTGCCAGCAAGGCAAAATCTGGACCGAATGGTAGCACTGGTAATCCATCCACGTCAAAGATTTTGTCATGTAAATAAAACCATATTTTATGTAAACTAGAGTAAAGCGGTTTTCATTTAATTTTTCCTTTATTTTCATTTTTTTTTGCCTTTTACTATTTACCTTTCGGTATCAAATCATGTAATGTTACCAGTACACCCTTGTATTGCTTAAATTAGGGGAAAATTAAAACAGCAATGATATAATTATAATTCGTTTTTTACGACGAAGTTTTGTATTATAAAGCTATATCTGAGCAAAAGTACAACACTAGCTTAAGTTTTAGGAACGATAATGGCTACAAACTAAGCCCCCCGATTAAAAATAAATGAGCAAACACCAATACATCCAAATATCTGCGTATTAAAACCTCTTGTATTATGATTATCTCCCAAACTAAAATTATAAAAGTACCTAAGTATACAAAATTTACACATCTATAAAATTTTCGTTGACATGACTTACATAAAAAAAAAAATAAAAATTAATGGTAGCACAGCACTATACCAGAAAATCGTAAACGTTTTGGCACAATAACAACATTCTTTGATGCCAATAAAACTTGCTAACTGTTTTTACTATCCGTATACACCTTATTGTCAAAAATATGCCTAATTACTACTTTAAATTGAATTCCTTGACCTTCATTTTATGAGTAATACATATCTTACTCGTCAATCATATAATATCCATAAACTAAGCATAGATAATGTGGCACAAAACTATCGCAATCCTTGTAGTTTAACAGAATTGACATTTGACATTATGAACTGTCAAGATTAGTGCCTTAAAGTTTGACAGTTCCTAAGTATGCACTTAACCCTCTATGACGTATAGGACAAGGCATTTGGGTACGTCCCAAATACCTTGCAGAAGTCCCCGTCAAAGTTAAGAGCTGTAAAAGTTTAGAGCAGATGGGGGTACGCTTAAAATTTTACGTCTTACTTTTGTATATGAAAACATAAAATTACTTATTAAATCCAAAACTTTAATGGACGTGATTGGAAGGCAATAGTTCTTCTTTGATAATTGAGGTATATATCGTATAAAAATACATAATTTTGTTAAAAAAAATGTCACACGTATACAAGTAGGTACAATATTCAGTCTTTATTTTTAAAAGTTAAACATTTTTTTTTCTAGTACTTTATAAAAATTTAACTAGTACGTTTTAAAAACGCTTCTTTCTCATAAGAAAATATTTTATTCTTTGCTAATGTATTTACATTTTTACTCTTTATAAGTAAAATCGATTTTAGCGTATCGTTTTGTAATTTCGTGTAGTAAATTATGTGTTTGGTAACAATATAAAAACCTATAAGTAACGTTAAAGCTAAGGTTAATATCGAAAGTGGCGGTAAAATTACCACCATAAAGTAAATCATTTTTGTAATTTTTGGCGGAAGGCTTTCTTGGTTCTGAAACGAAAAGAAAAATATAGCATTAGTAGTTGTCTATGGCTAGTACCGCAACGTTCAGTCATGATCACAACTGAAGTAATCGTGAATCTCTACTCAAGACAAGATTTCATTCACAAAATGAATAAATATTGAATGAAATTCTCCACTTGTGCATCAATAGACAATTGAGCATACTTCTGTAATAAGGGCCCATATCGCTTTTAGGGGTCAATAAAAATATCAACCCTGCTGGCAGTTCCAAATATCAAATTCGGCAATAATTAATAAATAAAACTACATTTACTATTTAAGTTCTACGATCGATTGTAACAATATAGTGGCTAAATTGAAGTTTTAAATTGTTATTCAATAATAACGTAAGATTTTCTATTTAGAATACATTTTTTTAAAATGCTGTATTTTCGCAACAATTTTCGAAGCCCCTTTCTAAAAAAATAGAGTGTTGCCAACTAACATATTCTGCCCAAAACAGCGGGATGATTGTGTTGGAGAATTTCCAGTAATCTCCTCCGAAGCCAGCCATCCCATACATGTGGAGGTTGCTCTGCATTCGAGCTACGGAGTGGAACGGTGTGCCGGTCAGCTGAAAATGTTATACATTTTATTAAATACTTAAACGGAGTTTTGGCGGGAACGCGAAAAAGATCGCGTCACCGCATTGTATTATTTTCCAAAACTAGTGTTATTTTCAGTGTTAGTGCATAAAATTGGTGGCATTCTCTTCGTTAAGTGCTGAATTACAGGCGTGAGTGTGGGAAAATGGTATAATGATGGTGAAACGTTTCCTTTCGTCTTATTTCCAAAACTCCATAGAAGCTTCAAGTAAAGTTGCCACCACTTCACTAGGAGTATGACTTTGACTAGACTATGACTTGACTTGATGACTTCGACTGTGACTTGACACATATTTGCGTGAAATTTCATTAACTTGATCAATTTTCAATTACTTGACACTGGCTAAATACACGGAGGTGTGGAGCCAAAAATTAAAAAAAAACTTAAACTAGCACCATCTGTGATTTTTTGTAGTAAAACTTCTTTATGCACGCTTGACTTGGGGAGTACGCTGGTGCATGTGTGACGAGAGCATTACGGGAGTTGATGAGGTGAATAGAAGTTGAGAGGGAGATATAAGTTGGTGGAGATAAAAAGAGAGAGAGTTACGTTTCGTACAGAAGTTTTACATCAGTCGTGTGATTTAAAGCACACTCGTTTTTTTAAATCCTTTTCTCGATACGAACCTTCACTAAAATCTTAGCGCTTGATTTTAAAAATTACAGACAGATAGACATATTAACTTTTTAATTTGATTTAATTTTGACAGCCTCTGTGGTGCGGTGATTTAGCAGGTCGGCTCATAACCCAGAAGCGGCAGGTTTGATTCCCGCGGCAGGTTAAATATTTGTGCTTAGAAAAAAAGCGCGTTGGGCGTTATTATTATTAGTGCCATAAGCTAATTTTCACAAATAATAACTACCCACTTTGAATATAACAAGCTAGCAGCCCGCCCCGACTTCGCACGAGTATGATTTAAGTTTGGTTACATTATCAAAGTTTTCGTACGGATCCCTAACCTTTTTGAAAATATTTTTTCGCCTATCATCAGGGTCATCAGGGATAATGTAGGATTTTAATAATGAAAAAAATCTTCTTATCCGTCCGGTAGTTTTAGAGCCTATTCAATTCAAACAAACAATCCAATATTTCCACTTTATAATATTAGTTTAAATCTGTATTTTGAGTAGATAGTATTGAGTAGTAGAACTTACCGGTTCAACAACTACAAATGAATTGTGCTTTTCCCTGTCAGGCTTCAGTCCGGTGACGAACTGGTCCTTTACAATACCACCTGTGTAGAAATGTGGGTAGGACACAACCATTGGGAAATCTGAAAAAAATGGTATGTTACTGATCCAGATAGCTTTTTGAAGTAAAGCTTCTTTACGCACGCTCGACTCGGGGAGTAGCTGGTGAAAGCGAGCCGAACCAAAGTTGAAGTTGTTTTACGTAGATTTCTATTGTCAACATAACATAAGCTAAACATTTGTATTATTATGTTGATAAGTCCGGTAAAATGAAAATGTATAATTGTCAAGATGGCGACATTAACATTAAACAAAGCAAAAACAAAGTTATACCGGCCGACAGATAGAGCTAAACTAAAGTTTTACTTCACTCGTGCGGTCTAAAGCACACTTGTTTTTATTGTTTAGTAATATTGGTTATGTGAAATGAAACGTTAAATTTTCAAGATTTATTTAACCGGCAAATAGATTTTTTTTCAACTAAATACAATGATATAATAATATAAAACGCTATCAACTATTACAAAAAAAAAAACTTTTGCACTATATTACAGGCTGCGATTATCCATAGCTCCAGTACCGGTAGGTAGCGTACCCAACATGCTGGCATCATTGCCCCGTTGACTTTTTTCTTCTTCTTTTAAGGCCATGACACGGTTAGCGTATTGTGCCAGTTTTCAAGTTGCTTTTCTTTTTTTCATTTCTTATTGACTCTTGTATTTTGTTTTTAGGTTCGTTATTTAGTTTAGTTATTTTTGTAATTTCTTTACTTTACTTTCGTTAAAAACGGGGAAACTTAGGTTCGGATTATTAATGTTTAAACAAGTCTAATAATTTACGTATAGCATCCCCGTTGAATTTCAATGCTGATTCGTTGTGCTAAATAAGTGCCAGCATTTTGGTCACGACCAGGTGCTCTGAAAAAATTTTGAAAACGCAAGCTCCCGGCCCTCACGGACCCAGGGTCTCACGACCAAACGGCAATTTTTTTATTTTTTTTTTTGTTGTTTGATAGCCTGCGTCTGACCACTATCGCACCTGATGGTAAGTAACGATGCGGTCTAGGATGTAGCACGCTTGCCTAGAAGATACCTGTTCACTCTCGATTTGAAGACTCCCAGGTTGCAGTTATCGGGAAATACGGAAGCCGTTAAAGCGTTTTTTTTTATATTCAAGTAGACATACCATAGTAACATTTGGATGCGTCACTAACTCCAGCAGGCAGACTTGGCACGGTGTCATAGCAATCTGTGGCGTTGGAGATTCGTTCGTAAACACTCTCTGACAGGTTGTATCTGTACAGTGGTATACTGTTTATTTGCAGCTCGCCTGGGATTTAAAAAAAAAAGAAAAAACATTATGGTTTGTATTACAGGGCCCCAAGTCACTTTGTTTGAAATATCATTAACTTGAGAAATTACCAATTACTTAACACTGGCTAAATACACAAAAGTGTTGAGCTAAACATAAAAAATTTTTTTTTTAAAGTCACTTGCTTTTTTTTTAGCGGGAATACGAAAAAGATCGCGTCACTTCATTGTATTATTTTCCAAAACTTGTATTTTTTTCAGTGTTAGTGCAAAAAGTTGGTGGCGTTTTATTCGTTAAGTGCTGGATTACAGGCATGAGTGTGAAGTGGTATAATGATGGTAAAAAGTATCTTTTCGGGTTGTTTCCAAAAGTGTATAGAAGCTTCTGGTAAAGTTGCCACCACTTTACTAGGAGTACTATGACTTGACTTGATGACTTGGACTGAGACTTGACTTTACAGAAACATTAACTAACTTGAGAAATTACGATACTCTATGTTTTGGAGTTCCGAGTGACACTGTTCTGTTATGGGCAGCCGTGTCGCTTAACATCAGGTGAATGACTAGCTCGTCACATCAATAACTAATATTAAAATAAAGATGGCGCTGTGTGATAGTTATATTCTATTTATTTATTATTGACAGATAAACTTTTTTTTTTAGTTTTGGCTCAACACTTTTGTGTATTTAGCCAGTGTCAAGTAATTGATAATTTATCAAGTAATCGATATTTCACGCAAATATGTGTCAAGTCACAGTCGAAGTCATCAGGTCAAGTCATAGTCTAGTCAAAGTCACTCCTAGTAAAGTGGTGGCAACTTTACTTGAAGCTTCTATGGAGTTTTGGAAACAACACGAAAATAAACGTTTCACCATCATTATACCATTTTCCCACACTCACGCCTGTAATCTTAACGAATAGAATGCCACCAATTTTATGCACTAACACTGAAAATAACACAAGTTTTGGAAAATAATACAATGCGGTGACGCAATCTTTTTCGCATTCCCGCCAAAACTACGCCCTTCATATGTATGTGATCGTTGGGAGTTTATTATTATTATTATAGTAACTTACTGTCAAAATAAAGCGGCATTAGTTTACAGACCGTCTTCCTCCAATACTGCAAGACATCTTGTTTAGTCAGACGTTGCCGGTACATAACCCCTTCCGTCGAGCCCGCAATGCGGTCCTGACACACCTGAAACCAAACCAAAAGGAGTTTTGTAGCTAAATTATTATTATTTTACATCAAACTTGTCTATCATTTGAAGAGGTGAGAATAAAAAGCTTTTGACTGATTTTTTTTTCACAAAATGACTTATGGGTATCGTTGGATTCAGCGTGACATTATCTACAATAATACATCCTTTTACTAGGTGGTAGGACTTTTCTGCAAAGTTCGTCTAGGTAGGTACCACCGCTTTGCCAGTTATTCTGCCGCCAAGCGGTAGTGCAAGCACTGCTGTGTTCCGGTTTGAAGGGCACTGTAGCTAGTGAAATTACTGGGCAAATGAGACTTTATGATCTGATCTCACAGTTTAGTAATCTTATTACTAGATTGTGCTGATGTCTCAGGATGACGTGCGCAGTGCAGTGTCACGCGAACCTCTATACTTTAGAGTTCTGAGTGACACTGCAGCTGATATGGGCAGGCGTGTCGTTTAACATCAGGCGAACGGATAGCTCGTCACGTCATTCCTTATCATAAAAAAAATTTGAAGATGTGAGAATAAAAAGATTTTAACTGATTTTTTTCACAATATGACTTATGGGTATCGTTGGATTCAGCGTGACATTATCTACAATAATACATTCTCAAAATACCGAAATGAGGCTTAAATCTCGAGATTTTGAGTCTAAAAACGGTTTATTGTCACAGGAATACAGTTCGCTTAGTATAAAAACATTATTATATTTATTTCATTATATTATATTTTTACAGTAATTGTATGAATTAGTACTATATTTAGTATTTTAAAATAGAATTAATACATTTTCAAGCAACTGAAACTTACATAAACCTTTTCTATTACTTTATAAGCACTCTACATTAAAATAACGCCGTTAAGTTTAAAGTCAATTTTCTCGAAACTGTCAATTTGACAGTTAAACCCTTTTTATTCTCAACCATTCTTTTGACCACGCTCTCACTTGATGGGAAGTGACGATGCGATCGAAGGTGCAGCATGCTAGCCAAGTAAATACCTATTCACTCTTCTCTTGAACACGCCCGGGTCATATTTCGCCGGAAACACAGACGCTGGCATTCCATTCCTTAGCCGTTCTAATGAACGTGGAATCAAATCGCTTGGTACGAATGGGTGGTATTTCGACCACGAAGAGATGGCGCTTAGCTAAATATAAATAACTAGATACGCCCCGCGGATAAAAGAAGCCTATGTGTTAATCCATTATATAAGCTACTAGCTTCTACCCGCGGTTTCGCCCGCGTGGTAAAGAAGAAATTTTGTCATAGATAATTCAACCACCCATTCAGTTCAGTATTCAGTGATAATGTAGCATTCAAATGGTGAAAGAATGTTTAAAATCAGTTCAGTACTTTTTGAGTCAATTCGTTACAAACATACAAATCCTTCCTCTTTATAATATTAGATAGATAGATAGAAAATTATTTATTGCACAAACAACAACAATTGAAGGTACATAGGCGAACTTAATGCTATCGAGCATTATCTTCCAGTTAACCCTGGTGTATTGTGGAAGGCTTGATGCGGTAGTGCAACAATAATGAGATATAAAAAAAAGAAAACAACAACTTAACTATACGTCTAAACTGGTGATAATACAAGTAACACCATAATAAATATACAAAATTAAATACACACAATAATATAAATATAATACATATTATAATATACATACATATACAAATAATTAGATGGATTGCTTTCAGTTCGTGATTTGATTTTGAAGAGTAAGGTAGTGGTTATAGACTTTAGAGTTAAATACTTCAATTGATGTTCAAATATTAGTATAGATATAGATTGAAGTTCCGATGGAAACTCACATCAGGGTTGTATCCAGGCAGCTGAGGGTTTCCCCTGAACTTGTCGATTTGGAAGAACTCCTTGTGGCCCCAGTGAGGGCCTATTTTCACAGTCATCTCGTCCGTGAAGTCGCCGTATATCTGAAAAGCATAGACATTTCTATATTTGTCTCCCTCTCGCTACACTTTCGACATACTGATCGAAGTGAAACAAAAAACCGAGTGAGCTTTAGACCACACGACTGAAGTAAAACTTCTTTAGCTCCATCTATCGGACGGTGTAACTTTGTTTTTGCTTTGTTTAATGTTAATGTCGCCATCTTGATTTGGAAAATCTACGTGAACTAGGTGGTAGGACTTTACTGCAAAGTTCGTCTAGGTAGGTACCAACGCTTTGTCAGTTATTCTGCCGCCAAGCAGTAGTGCGCAAGCGCTACTGTGGTCCGGTTTGAAGGGCACTGTAGCTAGTGAAATTACTGTGCAATTGAGAGTTTATGATCTGATCTCACAGTTTAGTAATCTTATTACTAGATTGTGCTGATGTCTCTGGATGACGTGCGCAGTGCAGTGTCACGCGAACCTCTATACTTTAGAGTTCCGAGTGACACTGCAGCTGGTATGGGCAGCCGTGTCGTTTAACATCAGGCGAACGGCTAGCTCGTCACGTCATTCCTTAACATAAAAAAAAACTAACAAATTTCATATTTCACTTCCGTTCACCTCGTCCTCGTGCTCTGTCCACCTATTGTTCAATCCTTCCTATTACTTGAAGGAACGATTTCAGATATTTTATAATTCTCACTCGAATACCATGTGTCTCAGGTCATCAGAGAACCTTCTTCTCAAGCCACTTGTGCGTCGTACCACCTTCTACGACCATTCATTTACTGCTCAAGCTGTACGATTGTGGAATGAGCTTCCACTTAACTTTCGACAGGCTCAGGTCCTTACAGAACGATGCTCAGTCATCGATCGGTGCTCAAGCAGAGATTTCATTATCTAATTGATCACTTTATGAATTAAATTTCTGCTTGAGCACCGATCGATAACTGAGCATTGTTCTGTAATACGGACCTAAATCACTCACTGCTTATAGCTTAAGCATTTTTATCTCTCTAGCTTGAATGCGAAATATTTGATTTTTTTTATGATAGGGAATGTCGTGACGAGCAAGTCGTTCACGTGATGTTAAGCGACACGGCAGCCCACAACAGAACAGTGTTATCGGATCTCCAAAATATATAGTTTCGTGTGACACTGCACTGCGCACATCATCCTGAGACATCTGGTAAAATATTACTCGACTGTGAGATCAGATCATAAACTCTCAATTGCACAGTAATTTCACTAGCTACAATGCCCTTCAAACCGGAACACAGTAGCGCTTGCACACTACTGCTTGGCGGTGGAATAACTGGCAAAGCGGTGGTACCTACCTAGACGAACTTTGCAGAAAAGTCCTACCACCTAGTACCAAAATCCACATTTTCAGTGATCTTACTTCTGTAAGATCACTGAAAATGTGGAAAATGTGGAAACGGTTCATTCATCATCATTGATTAGACTTGTGTGGAATAGTTTTTTTTTGTTTTTGCATTTACGCCTGCATGCTCATAGGCAAACTATCTACCATATCATATATGTAACTAGCTATAATTTCTCAGCGAGTGAACTCTATGTTATGTGAGAAATAATGAATCTTAAACCAGATCTATCTCTGTCCATCCAAAGGTTGTATGGTAGAGATCGCCCACTGTAACCTACTTATAAGCTATCCTGTTTTGTATTTCATCATCTTGGTGTCAATAAAGAGTTTATCTATATATCTCGTTATGCATTTATCAAGTCCCTAAATCAAGCGTGCGTAAAGTTTTCTTTAAAAAAACCGCTCCGCTTACAGATCAACGGCCTACTTTTCTTACATGACGGGATCTTATACCCAGTTACTATGTAGTTAGTTGATAATTCAACGCATGCGCACGACCTCAAACATAGTTTATCTGTAATAATGATTTATTACATCACTGGTAAGCTTGAAAACACTAGTTATATTTATTCTAAAGTATATTACACGAGCTTCTGCCCGCAGCTTCGCCCGCGGCGTGGCCTATGGGAAAATAATTCAACCACCCATTTCACCCTCTTAAGGGTGGAATTTCGAAAAATCCTTCCTTAGCGGATGCTTACGTCATAACATCTAACTGCATGCCAAATTTCAGCCCGATCCGTCCAGTGGTTTGGGCTGTGCGTTGATAGATCACTATGTCAGTCAGTCACCTTTGAGTTATATATATTTAGATGAAAGCACTTTTTAAGTTAGTTACTCAAAAAAAGGAAAATTTGTCAACTATAATAATAATCACGCCCAACGATCACATACATAGATCCTGGACCCTAACTAGGATTCCTTGTATCTAGGGACCTAGGAACTACGAGGACCATGCTCCCACAATACCCAGACTCGGAACAAGTATTTGCCCTTTTTTTCTGTAAATAAATACTTGTCCAGCGGCGGGATTCGACCCGCCATCTCCGACCGAGCTGACCTGCTCAACCCCCACACCACAGAGGCTGTCATTATTTATTACTAGTTACGCCCCGCAATTTCACCCGCGGATAAAAAGTATTTTATTTATTTATCATCGCACAGGAAAATTTTGCTTTTCCGGGATAAAATGTAGCTTATATGTTAAACCAGTGTATAAGCTATCTTGGTACCGAATTTCATCTAAATCCATTTAGACGTTTGAGCGTGAAGAAGTAACAAACATACACACATACAAACTTTCGCCTTTATAATATTAGTGTGATTATATATTAAGGCAAATTTGCCATTAAAAAGAAAGATATATCACTCACCCTAGCCAGCATGCCCATATTGTTGACGGGCACCAGCCCAGGCGCGACACTCTTGGATAAATCTAATACAGGATCTTTGAAGTCCCATAGGTATTCGTAAATGGTCTTTTTGACGAAGAAGTCAGATCGCTGCGAGCTGACGAGTATTCTGAACGCTGTCTTGATAAAAAACGGCGAGCTGTGAAGATAAGACGCCAAGCCCTGTAAAAAAAGAGTATTTTTGGAACGAAGTTCTTTATCACGCGTTGCGAAAGGGGGCTAGACGGAAAAATATTAAGACTAAAAGTTGTAACGACACTTTTTGAAGACGTGCGGCGTGCGCGTGTTTCTTTATTTGTCTCTCTATATCTCTCTCTCTCATAGAAAGCAAGACAGTTATTTTCGTTTCTATTTCGCATTCATATTAATATTCTTTCTATTTACATCAAATAAATAAATTAATAAAATTTTAATCAATACAAAAGGTAACCAGCCAAACCTGACCAAAACCAATAGTCACAGTCTATTTTGCCCATAAACCACAGAAAAAGGCATACAGACACACCGCAGTCTGACTGGCCCGATAGCTCAGTTGGTAGTAGCCCTGCCTTCTGAACTGTGGGTTGTGGGTTCGATTCCCACTCAGGACAAACATTTGTGTGATGAACATAGGTGTTTGTTCTGTGTCTGGGTGTCATATTGTATTCTATGTATGTATTTACAAACAAAAAGTATCTAAGTATTGTATCAGTTATCTGGTTCCCATAGTACAAGCTTTGCTTAGTTTGGGGCTAGGTGGCGTTGTGTAAGATGTTCACACATATTATTATTATTATATTATATTATTATAGTCTAACGTAGCGCAATCTGAGACATGAGTAGACGATATGAAATGATACAGTTGTGCCTTTTGTTCACGAGTATTTTCCTTTTTCTATAATACTATACTTAGTAATACATTTCCTATTTACATTATATTTGTTAAAAATAAAAAAAATATAATAACTTTAAAAAAATATTACAATTCCTTCACTAATTAATCGAAAGGAACTTCGTTCTATCCGGTGTCCCTTGACACCTCTCAAGTTTTTAAATTAGAGTCAATTCAAAAAGTTTGGTGTTGAAAGAATGGGTCCCTGGAGCTTTATGAGTTGATGCACGACCTGGGTCCTTACCGCGTGAGTCTGGTGGAGATGGTAATCGTGTTCTCTCTTGCTCGCACTAGTAGACTTGTTAATTGGTGCGTGCAGGATGGCAGGCGAAGCCAATGCCCAGTACAGTTACGCGGTAGGGGTGCTGGCTGGCACGTACCTCGGCCAACGAATTAGCCTAGCTATTCAACGAGGGAATGTTGCCAGCTTTTTGGGTACGCTTTCTGCAGAAGGTGATCTAAATTCCGTGTTTTATTTATGACCCCTTTTTAACTACAATATTACTCTTTTTCAAATAATTAAATATAATTTAGTATTATGTTTATATGTAATCGAATTAGTAATCATTTCAATATTTTTATAAGTTAAAAGATTTATTGCGAATAGGCTATTTTAGCACTTTTACAAGTCAAAACTATATTACGTACTTAAAATTAAGTTATTTTACTGAATACAAAAAATTACAAAGTGCTTATTATTAAATATTATATAACAAGCCCATTACAATATATGACTGAATACTCTTCCCCACTGCTGGTGCAAGCTATCCGACACAATGCAGAACAGAAAACTCCGATCCGAAGCTTCGATTACAACTGTAAAGAAGAAGCTACAAGAAACTTTACAGTGATGTTTTTTTTTATTTTTACTGTCTTTTACAATATATATAATTTATTACCGTTGAGACAGTGAATATATTAATATAAATTTAATAATAATAATAATAACTGAAAAGACGCATACATAGATCCTCGACCTTAACTAGGATTCCTTGTGTTTTACCCAGGAACTATGAGTCACATGGTCCATGGTCCCACAAAACCCAGACTCAGAACAAGAATGCTCTTCTACCAACAGTGTTTCCTCCTGGGTATAACCTGGGTCTTTGTAAGTCGAGAGTGAATGGGCATCTCATGGGCAAGCGTGCTCCACCTTAGACAACTTCGTCACTTACCATCAGGTGAGTTGTTGTCAAACGCATGCCCATTTTACCATTAAAATAAAGTATTTGCGCTTTTCTGTGCACAAATACTTGTCCTGCCGCGGGAATCGAGCCCGCCACCTCCGGGTTATGAGCGGATCTGCTCAGCCACCACACCACAAAGGCTGTCAGTTTGATCAGGGTTGCCAGTTTTTTCGTTTTTACTGTATTTTTACAGTAAATATACAGACAATGTTTACACCTTAAAAATTAATTCAATGTAAGCGTATCATAATTATTTTTAGATAAATAAATTAAACTTGGCCAGCATTTCCTAAAATCAAAAACTATATTAACCTTTGTATTTCTAAACATAGATCTATTATTGAAGTAAAAATTCTTTACGCACGCTTAATTTGGGTAGTGAGCTGGTGAATGCGTAACGAGGTGAACGGAAGTTGATAGATTGTTATGTTGACAATGGAGTCTCCATTGTCAACATAACAAAGTTAAAAATTTGTATTATTTTATTAGTCTGGTAAAACGACAATTGAAGGGTTGAGAATAAAAAGGGTTTAACTGACAAATTGATAGTTTCGAGAAAATTGACTTTAAACTTCAACAGCTTCATTTTAATGCAGAGTGCTTATAAGGTAATAGAAAAGGTTTATGTGAGTTTCAGTTGCTTGAAAATGTATTAAATCTATTTTAAAATACTAAATATAGTACAAATTCACACAATTACTGTAAAAATATGATATAATAACATAAACATAATAATGTTTTTATGCTAAGCGAACTGTATTCCTGTGACAGATAAACCGTATTTAGACTCAAAATCTCGAAATTTAAGCCTCATTTCGGTATTTTGTGAATGTATTATTGTAGATAATTTCACGCTGAATCCAACGATACCCATAAATCATTTTGTGAAAAAATCAGTTAAACCCTTTTTGTTCTCACCCCTTCAATTTAGAATTGTCAAGATGGCGACATTAAAACATTAAACAAAGCAATAACAAAGTTATACCGGCCGATAGATGGCGCTAAACTAAATAAATTTTACTTCAGTCGTGTGGTCTAAAGCACATTTATTTTTGTTTGTAATTTGCCCGTTTTCTCGGACGAATAGTCCCGTTAGGAACTGTCAAATTACAGACGGTCAAAAACCTTCTAAAGTACATACAAGCAGTTACTTATATAAATGTTTCGCGTTATAAAAGACGGCTCTTTTATTAATTATTATGTACGTAGCGTACTTGACACAGTAATTAGGCATACATTCATGTTTATGAGTGAGATAACTATCTATGTTTCGCAAAGAAAAATAATTTTGTGTCTAGCGTGGGTAGGTAACAATAATTGTGCCAATCTTCTTGTTAGAAGTAGCAGCACGAAACTAGCGCTGCGCATCATTTATACCAATCTTTAATCATAGTCTAAGGGGCCGTTCAAGTATTACGTAAGCACTATGGGGGGGGGGGTCTTTGCTTGGCTTATTTTGGATGACATGGGGGGTAGGGGAGTCTAGATGATGATTACGTCATCGGTAGTTATTTACCTTTTTTACACGAATATTGCTTGAAACACTAAACATTACATAACAAAGAGACAAAAGATGGTGTAACTAGTCTAAAGCTAGTTCGTGTTTATTAATAAGGCTGTATGAATATAATATAAAAAAAATCAATAAATTAATTGAAAAATGTTTACGTAAGCACTGGGGGTAAGAGCTTTGCTTACTTTTGCTGACAAGGGGGTTGGGAGGGGGTAAACAATTGTAATAAATCTGCTTACGTAATACTTGAACGGCTCCTAATCATAATTTTATTTTTATAATGAATGATGTGACGAGCTATTCGTTCACCTGATGTTAAGCGACACGGCCGCCCATAACAGAACAGTGTCACTCTGAACTCTAAAACAAAGTTTCGCGTGACACTGCACTGCGCACATCATCCTGAGACATCAGCACAGTCTGGTAATAAGATTACTGAACTGTGAGATCAGAAAGTCTCAATTGCCCAGTAGTTTACCTGCAGTGCCCTTGATGTGGCGAGCTGACGTAGATAGTGGAGTGGACGTCATGCAATTAATTATTTACTATCGACAATTAATTTATACTTATAACAATATAAACCTGAAACGCAATTCTTGACCTCCAGTGATTTATGTCCCACATAATGTTTGTTTACGTAAAATAATGTTATTATTTAACAGTTGCTGTGGTGTGGTGGTTGAGCGGGTTGGATAACACAGAGGTGGCGGGTTCGATTCCCGCGATAGGACAAGTATTTGCTATCAGAAAAAAAGGGCAAATACTTGTTCTGTTTCTAAGTGTTGTAGGACCATGGTCCTCGTAGTTCCTGGGTCCCTAGACACAAGGAATCCTAGTTAGGGTCCAGGATCTATCGTTGGGGGTTTTTATTATTATTACACACGATAAAATAGCGAACACTAAAAAAAAACGCCGATAGTATCGATAATTGAAACATATACAATATAAAAAAAACAGGAAACCTCGTGGTATAATTTTGGACAAATAGTATAATTTTATTTTGCACGTACAATATTTTTTTGAGGTTCTGAATCCAACCCTGCCTACATATGAAAACTCTAAGGTATCTACGTATTACAGAACGATGCTCAGTCATAGATCGGTGCTCAAGCAGAGATTTCATTCACTAATTGATCACTTTATGAATGAAATCTCTGCTTGAGCACTGATCGATGACTGAGCATCGATGTTTGTTCTGTGTCTGGGTGTTATGTTGTATTCTACGTATATATTTACAAACAAAAAGTATCTAAGTATTGTATCAGTTATCTGGTTCCCATAGTACAAGCTTCACTTAGTTTGGGGCTAGATGGCGTTGTGTGAGATGTCCACACATATTATTATTGTTATTATTATTATTATCGTTCTGTAATACAGACGTTACAGTACTTACCAAAACCGCCATATTTGGTACGAAGATAGTAGCGTTCAAGTCGACATGGTTCTCATGGGGCAGGAAGATTGGGAAGCGCTTGGCTGTATACGTCATGGTGCTGTTGTCATTAAAACTAATGTTCGAATGTAGAAGTTTTTCTCTGAAAAAATAAAAAAAAATGTTATAACAAAGCTTCTATGGAGTTTTGGAAACAACACAAAAAGAAACGTTCACCATCATTATACCATTTTTCTACACTCACGCCTGTAATCCAGCACTTAACGAATGGAACGCCACCAATTTTATGCACTAACACTGAAAATAACACAAGTTTTGGAAAATAATACAATGCGGTGACGCGATCTTATTCGTTTTTCCGTTATAAAGCACAACTGTTTTACTTCAGTCGTGTGGTCTAAAGCACACTCGTTTTTTGTGTAGCTGACTGCAAGTTGAACATGTTGCATTTGCATTTTAATTTGCATCTCCAAGTCCACGCGTGTAGCGTGTTATCAGTCTTCGCAGCCGACCATACAATGATGCGTTTAAACGACTTAACCACGAGACACGTGTAGACCCGGACGATCCTCTAGCAGCCTAGTATCGGCTGCGCTCGGATCACCAGACCCTAGCCCTTCTGGCTCAGGTACCGGCACCGGTATAGGATACCAGCGTAACACAACCAGACCCCGACCCCGCCGCCGAGGTCGACGTACCCCCCGTAGGTTAGCTAGAACGGTCGCGACTTTTAATAGGGTCCACTCTTCCAGTGGACGTAGTCTTCTCGATCTTATCCCGGCAACGGCCCAAGCCGAGGCTCGCACCCCAGGGGTGCCCTTGAGCTAGTTGCCTCCCACTTTTGACGGCTGGGCGCCTTAAGCTCCCACCCGTTAAAAAAAGCGTTTACGTAACTCAAAATCACTGTTAAAAACACGGAAATCGTACACAAACTAGTTAGTATTCAACGGCTTCGCTTCCCCATTGACATAATTCTAAACGTTATCTAAAAGCCGTTACAATGCTATTCAGTTTTAGCTTGTTTTAAAGCTGGCTGACCAGTTTATGAAGCTAAAGTAAAGCTATAAAAATACGGCTATGTGTCGGAAGTTTAATTAAAATAAATAAAATAAAAAACAAGAATATGTAGTCAATTACTTAGACTGGCCCGATAGCTCAGTTGGTAGTAACCCTGCCTTCTGAACTGTGGGTTGTGGGTTCGATTCCCACCCAGGACAAACATTTGTGTGATGAACATCGATGTTTGTTCTGTGTCTAAAAAATGTTAAATTGTATTATGTGTATGTATTTACAATCAAAAACTATTTAATTATTGTATCAGTTATCTGGTTCCCATAGTACAAGCTTTGCTTAGTTTGAAGCTAGATGGCGCTGTGTGAAATTTCCACAAATATTATTATTATTAATATTCTATTAATTAAAAAATTTAATTATCTTCATATCTCATTAAAATGCATGTTTAACAATAGAAAGAAGAATATATATAATATTATATATTTATTGATTGATGTGACGAGCTAGTCGTTCACCTGATGTTAAGTGACACGGCCGCCCATAACAGAACAATGTCACTCGGAACTCTAACATGTAAAGTTTCGCATGACTGCTGCATTGCGCATATCATCCTGAGACATCAACACAGTCTGGTAAATGTTTAAATTAATTATATCATATATTCTCTTAATAAGCATTAAATTATTATATACACAGTGGTATCACATCACATCACACTTCACATTAATATTATAAAGGCGAAAGTTTGTATGTATGTATGTGTGTATGTTTGTTACTCCTTCACGCTCAAACGGCTGAATGGATTTGGATGAAATTCGGTACTAAGATAGCTTATACACTGGATTAACATATAGGCTACATTTTATGCCGGAAAAGTGTAATGTTCCCGTGGGATGAAGCAATAGTTAAAATACTTTTTATCCGCGGGTGAAACCGTGGGGCGTAACTAGTTAAAGGAGCAATTTATAAAAAATCCCGCTTAAAATAACTGGTTGACAACCGAAATGTCTATTTAACGGTACACACAGCACGGGCACCAGCTAAGTGCTTTGTAAATGTTTCGTAGGCAATAAAACACCTGCTTTGTTCAATGTCACAAGGCTTTTCTTTAGAATTTGAACTCGCAGTATGTTGATAATACCCAGATTTAAATTTTAATTTATAAGTACTTTCGGTATTTAGTTACATAGGAGCGTTCTATAGCATGGATTGAGTATATAAATGTAAGGAAAAGAACGAATTAAATTCCACAGTGTATGGAAGAATTACGAGTGTTTTGGGCCGTATTGTGAAAAAAAAGAACGAATGATCGGAAAGATGAATGAATGCATGAATACATATCAGATCAGTCAATAATAAGCTAGCAATAAAGTATTAGTACCTACTTAGATGGAAATATGGTTAACCTATTTTGACGCACTAAAGATATTTGAAGTAAAACTTCTTTACGCACGCTTCACTTGGGGAGTGAGCTGGTGAATGCGAGGCGAACAGAAGTTGAAGTTGGTTCACGTAGATCTCCATTGTCAACATAACAAAGTTAAAAATTTATATTATTCTGTTGGTATGTCCATTAAAATTACAATTTTCAATTGTCAAGATGGCGACATTAACATTAAACAAAGTTATACCGGCCGATAGATGGAGCTAAACTAAAGAAGTTTTACTTTAGTCGTGTGGTCTAAAGCACACTCGTTTTTCTCTAGCTATAAAAATCTTGTCCGCTGATCTTGCTGTACGACAAAGCACTCATCCATATGTGCCGTTGACCTTAAACACATCATATGGTAACGGATGACTCTAACAAATAAAGAATTACTATTTGTTTATGTTTTTTTATTGTGTGTAAGTATTGTATCAGTTATCTGGTTTCCATAGTACAAGCTTTGCTTAGTTTGGGGCTAGATGGCGTTATGTGAAATGTCTACAAATATTTATTATTATTTATTATGTTTTTTTTTGTTTTTGTTTAGGCTCCAAAATTTTGTGTATTTAGCCAGTGTCAAGATTTGATAATTTCTCAAGTTAATTCACAGTCCAAGTCATCATACTAAGTCATAGTCTAGTCAAGTCATACTCCTAGTAATATAGTGGCAATTTTACTAAAAGCTAGAAGCTCTACGGAGTTATGGAAACAACACGAAAAGAAACATTTCACCATCATTATACCACTTTCCCACACTCATGCCTATAATCCAACACTTAACGAATTAAATGCCACCAATTTTATGCACTAACACTGAAAATAACACAATTTTGGAAAATAATACAATGCGGTGACGTTTTCGCCAAAACTTGTTTTTTATGTTACTACACGATGGAGGAAGATTGTGTCGTTTGAATCTAGTCAACACTAGATTTGACTGATGTTCTCAATCAATATTAGTTTTGACCAGTTATGAATTTTGACTGTAACATAATAATAGTAACGCCCAACGATCACATACACAGATCCTGGACCCAAACTAGAATTCCCTGTATAATTTTTTGTTTAAACTTGACTGGCCCGATAGCTGCGTTGGTAGTAGCCGTCTGAATTGCGGGTTCGACTCCCACCCAGGACAAATATTCGTGTGATAAACATAGGTGTTTGTTCTGTCTCTGGGTGTTATATTGTATTCTTTGTGTGTACTTACAAACAAAAAGTATCTGAGTGTTGCATCAGTTATCTGGTTCCCATAGTACAAGGTTCGTTTAGTTTAAGGCTAAATGGCGCTGTGTGAAATGTTCATAAATATTCATGGCCAGATAGCTCAGTTCGTAGTAGCCCTGCCTTCTGAACTGTGGGTTGTGGGTTCGATTCACACTCAGGACAAACATTTGTGTGATGAACATAGGTGTTCTGTGTCTGGGTGTTATATTGTATTCTATGTATGTATTTACAAACAAAAAAGTATCTAAGTATTGTATCAGTTATCTGGTTCCCATAGTACAAGCTTTGTTTAGTTTGGGGCTAGATGGCGTTGTGTGAGATGTCCACACATATTATTATTATTATTTATTTTATTATAATCCCGATTTGTTTATTTACAACTAATGTGCCGATTTTGATAAAACTTATGGAATCGATGTAATAGTATCACACTAATATTATAAAAGCGAAAGTTTGTATGTGTGTATGTATTTACTCCTTCACGCTCAAACGGCTGAATGGATTTGGATGAAATTCGGTGCCAAGATAGCTTATACACTGGATTAACATATAAGCTACATTTTATCCCGGAAAAAGTGAAATTTTCCCGTGGGATGAGCAAATAATTAAAATAATTTCTATACGCGGGTGAAATCGCGGGGCGCAACTAGTATTCTATAAAAAAAAAGATATTTCGAAGGTCATAAATGACGTAGATAGAGAAGTAACAAAGATAAATAAAGAAGAAAATATACAACTGACTTTAACAAAATAATATGCCAACATAATAAACAGCCTCTGTGGCATGGTGGTGGATCAGGTCGGCTCATAGCCCGGAGGCGGCGGGTTCGATTCCCACGGCAGTACAAGTATTAGTACACAGAAAAAAAGCGCAAATACTTGTTCTGAGTCTGGGTGTTGTGGGACCTCTTAGTACCTGGGTTCCTAGACAGGGAATCCTGGTTAGGGTCCAGAATCTATGTAAGTAATCGTTGGGCGTTATTATTATTATTAAACTTACAAGTAAACTATTGGTCCAATCTCATCCACGTTTAATTTCTCGTCTTCTCCAGACAGGAACCGTTCGTGGTTGGTAATATTGAACACGTAAGCTCGTAGCTTCACCTCGTCGGGGGGGTCCGCCCACCACTCGAAGGGGGGGAGACCTGGAACAATAATATAATAATTACTTGCCAATACGGTTTCACCTTTTTTTTTAAATGTTAAGGAATTACGTGACGAGCTAGCTGTTCGCCTGATGTTAAACGACACGGCTGCCCATATCAGCTGCAGTGTCACTCGGAACTCTAAAGTATAGAGGTTCGCGTGACACTGCACTGCGCACGTCATCCAGAGACATCAGCACAATCTAGTAATAAGATTACTAAACTGTGAGATCAGATCATAAAGTCTCATTTGCCCAGTAATTTCACTAGCTACAGTGCCCTTCAAACCGGAACATAGCAGTGCTTGCGCACTACTGCTTGGCGGCAGAATAACTGGCAAAGCAGTGGTACCTACCTAGACAAACTTTGCAGTAAAGTCCTACCACCTAGTAAAATAAAAATATATAGGCTCAAGATTAGGCATGGCGAGCAAACAATAGAACTATAGGCCTTCAGCATGCGCACCGGGCAGGGTCCGGAGCAAGAATGATCCGTAGTACACCGAGCGCTCCCTTTTTATAGCCAGATGGGTGGGGAGCGATGACAGTTGCCGGTGTTGCCACTGTGATAAATTTAAATGCCACCACAGGGTAAATTACGGTACTGCCCGCTGCGCATAGAGTTTACAACTGGACGTTGCCGCCGTCATATATATAAGCTATCTATTGTGATATATATGTAGAAACTCTGTGGTTTATAATTGAAGGGGTGAGAACAAAAAGGGTTTAACTGATTTTTTTCACAAAATGACTTAAGGGTATCGTTGGATTCAGCGTGAAATTATCTACATTAATACAATTTTAAAATAGTGAAATGAGGCTTACTCCTTCACGCTCAAACGGCTGAATGGATTTGGATGAAATTCGGTATCATTATAGTTTATACACTGGATTAACATATAGGCTACATTTTATCCCGGAAAAGTGACATTTTCTCGTGGGATGAGCAAATAATTAAAATACTTTTTATACGCGGGTAAAACCGCGGGGCGCAACTAATATTTAATATGTACGTGATCGTTGGGTTATTGAAGTAAGACTTCTTTATGCGCTTTACTTAGGGAGTAAGCTGGTGAATGCTTGACGAACGGAAATTGAAAATTGTTGATTAACGTAGATCTCCATTGTTAACCTAACAAATTTAATAGTTTGTATTATTATGTAGGTATGTCCGGTAAAATGACAATTTATAATTGAAGGGTTGAGAATAAAAAGGGTTAACTGTCAAAATTACAGTTTCGAGAAAATTGACTTTAAACGTCAACGGCTTCATTTTAATGTAGAGTGCTTATAAAGTAATAGAAAAGGTTTATGTAAGTTTCAGCTGCTTGAAAGTGTATAAATTCTATTTTATAATACTAAATATAGTACTAATTCATACAATTACTGTAACAATATATTATAATAAAATAAATATAATAATGTTTTTATGCTAAGAGAACTGTATTCCTGTGACAGATAAACCGTTTTTAGATTCAGAATCTCGAGATTTAAGCCTCATTTCGGTATTTTGAGAATGTATTATTGAAGATAATTTCACGCTGAATCCAACGATACCCATAAGTCATTTTGTGAAAAAATCAGTTAAAACTTTTTTGTTTTGTCTCCACACTTTTGTGTATTTAGCCAATGTCAAGTAATTGATATTTTTTCATGTTTATTAATATCATATAATGTGTTAAGTCAGGTCAAGTCACAGTCCAAGTCATCAAGTTAAGTCGTAGTCTAGTCTAGTTAAGTCATAAAACCTTTTTGTTCTCACCCCTTCAACTGTCATGCGACATTAACAGTAAACAAAAACAAAGTTACACCGGCCGATAGATGGAGCTAAACTAAAGAAGTTTTACTTCAGTCGTGTGGTCTAAAGCACACTCGTTTTTTTTTTGAAAGGATACGTTTAGCTCCAAACGAGTTTAACTTCAATCGTGTGGTCTAAAGCACACTCATTCATTTTTATTTTTTATTTAAATATTTATAAAGCACATCACTATTTAACAAGGCAGCTTGAGGCACCTAGTAACAGTTAAAATTTATTTCCTGCACTGTTTCGAGACCTTTACAGTGACTATTGTGTAATTTGGACCTCAATGCGAAGATCTCAGCACTCCGGAAACGGATGTTTATTGTTTATTGATAATTGAAGGGGTGAGAACAAAAAGGGTTTAACTGATTTTTTTCACAAAATGACTTATGGGTATCGTTGGATTCAGCGTGAAATTATCTACATTAATACAATTTTAAAATAGTGAAATGAGGCTTAAATCTCGAGATTTTGAGTCTAAAAACGGTTTGTCGGTCACGGGAATACAGTTCGCTTAGCATAAAAACATTATTATATTTATTTCAATATATTATATTTTTACAGTAATTGTATGAATTAGTACTATATGTAGTATCATAAATAGAATTAATACATTTTCACGCAACTGAAACTTACATAAACCTTTTCTATTACCTTATAAGCACTCTACATCAAAATGACGCCGTTGAAGTTTAAAGTCAATTTTCTCGAAACTATCAGTTTGACAGTTAAACCCTTTTTATTCTCACCACTTCAATTATTGTTTTGCTGCATACTTTTGGAGGGAAGACATGAATTATGATGATTGCTTTTGTATTGCGCCGTGTTTTTGTTTTCATAGCTTGGGATACTGAATATCTGACAATGTTGACAATGGAGATACGTTAACCAACAACTTTCAACTTCCGTTTACCTCGTTACGCATTCACCACCTTAATCGCCAAGTCAAGCGCGCGTAATGAATTTTCACTTAAAAGGTTAAAACTAATCACATCACACTAATATTATAAAGCCGATAGTTAGTATGTGTGTTTGTGTATGTTTGTTACTCCTTCACGCTCTAATGGCTGAATGGATTTGGATGAAATTGGGTACCAAGATAGCTTATACACTGGATTAACATATAGGCTACATTTTATCCCGGAAAAGTGAAATTTTGCCGTGGGATGAGCAAATAATTAACATACTTTATATCCGCGGGTGAAACTGCGGGGCGCAACTAGTTTCATAATAAGAGTGCTTTATGATACTTCGACGATATTAAATTCGACTGGCCCGATAGCCTGCCTTCTGAGCTGTTATGGGTTCGATTCCCACCTAGAACAAACATTTGTTTGATGCACATCGATGTTTGTTCTGTATCTGAATGTTATATTGTATTCTATGTATGTATTTACAAACAAAAAGTATTGTATCAGTAGTATAAGCTTTGCTTAGTTTGGCACTAGATGGCGCTGTGTGAAAGTTCCCAAATATTTATTATTTATAGTATCAAATTATTATATTATTATTATTCTATTTTATTTTTTATTTATTTTATTAATTTATTTTTATTTTACTATTATATATAGCATCAAATTTTGAATTTTTCGTCTCCCTGTCTGTCTGTATGAAAATCCATCAAACTACTGGATGGTTTTTGATGCCATTTACTGTTATATGTATATACAAAATGATATAAGAATATTTAGTGTAATTCCATTAAAAACAAACAATAAGATCTATATTGGGGAGTAATGTTCCTGTGGGAATAATTTTATCCAAATCGGTGCAGCCATTTTGACAAACCGATTTTTTTTTACATTTTAACCGAAAAAATGAAAGAGGTTCTGTTTTCTACTGTACCTATTTATTTTGCTTATTTATTTGTTCGTTGTGGGACCATGGTCCTCGTAGTTTCTGGGTCCCTAGACACAGAGAATCTTAGTTAGGGTCCAGGATCTATGTATGTGATCGTTGGGCGTTATTATTATTATTATTATTAAACTCACAAGTAAACTATTGGTCCAATCTCATCCACGTTTAATTTCTCGTCTTCTCCAGACAGGAACCGTTCGTGGTTGGTATCGCAGTTAGGGTCCAGGATCTATATAATGTGATCGTTGGGCGTTATTATTATTATTATTATTTTTAATGTTTATTGAGTCCTCAGAAATGCCTGGACCAACGATCCCAGGGACCCAGGAACTATGAGGATTATATAATAATATTAATAATAACGCCCAACGATCACATACATAGATCCTGGACCCTAACTAGGATTCCCTGTGTCTAGGGACCCAAGAACTTCGAGGACCATGGTCCCACAACACCCAGACTCGGAACAAGTATTTGCGCAGTATATTTTTTTCCATGTTCAAATACTTGTGCTGTGGCGGGAGTCGAACCCGCCGTATTCGCCTACTTATGCCACTTATGAAAGTACTGTATTCTATGCGATGAGATTACGGCCTTGACAGCTAAGGTTACAGCCCACAGTTTACCGTAAGAGCTAAATGGTGTTGGAAGCCATAACTTTTTTTTTTAATTTTATGAACGATTTTTGAATTACGTACATATTTCAACGTGGCAATGCTGCCAGCATAACGGGCACGTTGCCTACTGGTAGTGGTTTGTTTGATTAAGTTCCCTTTTTATTGTTTTATGTTTATTAAATAATATTATGTTGTATGTAATAAAAATATTTATACATTCTATAAATAAAAAAAAAAATTAATATCACACTAATATTATAAAGGCGAAAGTTTGTATGTGCGTTTGTGTCTATGTGTGTATGTTTGTTACTCCGTCACGCTCAAAAGGGTGAATGGATTTGGATGAAATTCGGTACCAAGATAGCTTATACACTGGATTAATTAAAATATAGGCTACATATTATCCCGGGAAAGTGCAATTTTCCCGCGGGATGAGCAAATAACTAAAATACTTTTTATGCGCGGGTGAAACCGCGGGGCGCTACTAGTATATGTATACTAGTCTATTTAAAAGGCTTTGTCCTGACTGACTGACTCACAACGCACAGCCCTAATCGCTGGACGTATAGACTTGAAATTCGGAGGGTGGCTACCTTTTATGACGTAACCGCGTGCTAAGAAAGGATTTTTGAAAATTCAACCCTTAAGTGGGTAAAAAGGGTGAAAAACGTTTGTATGAAAAACCTACATTTAGTAACTTAACATATGCAAACAAGTATAAAAATAAAAGAAATGTAATTTTTTAGTTTTTTGAAATTCAATTTTTAAGGGGATAAAAAATTTTTAAAAGTTTGAATGGAAATTTCAAATAAAATTACCGTATCATACTGAAATTTGAAATCTGTAAAGAACATACGAAATAAATATATACAGGTCACGGCGTTTTTTGAATTACATCCTCTGAAAGGATTTTTGGCAAGGTTTAATTTAAGAGGTGAAAATGAGAACTAAGGTTTATGAACACAATTATTTTTAAGGGCACGTTCGGAAAAACGGTAATTATTAAATTTATATGTTGTAGGTTTTAAATAAAATAAAATTAATAAATAATTAAATTAATAAAATTAATAAATTACTTACTAAAATATTATTGTAAGGTTAATTAGTTGCGTCAAGCGTGCGTAAAGAAGTGTCACTTTAAAATTATACAGTTGGTAATTTATGCAAGTTGCGGAGAGCACGTGTGATTGGCAAACCGAACTGGTTCCATGACCTTTATGAAAGATTGTGTAATCGTGTGAAACGTGTTGATACCTGTTTATTAAAGTCGGTATAACGTTACAGTTACCACCGGCTAGAGTTAAATAGTTATAAAAATACATTATTTTGTTTATTAAACAAAAATAATAATAATAAACATAACTAACTAAATAATAATAAAATATGTGGACATCTCACACAGCGCCATCTAGCCCCAAACTTAGCAAAGCTGTCTATGGAACCAGATAACTGATACAATACTTAGGGTGGATTCGACCAAACGAGAGTAAATTTTATTCTTAGAATAAATCGCCATTTGTTCTAGAGTAATGATTTACTCTAGTAAATCAATTTCACATTTTACCATCTACAATTCTAAGAATAGCAAGTCTATTCGAGTATTATTACTATACTACCGTTTTGGTGGAATAACAGAGTTCCGAGAATATTTTAATTCAATATAGACCAAGATAAAAAAAGACGTCCGACCATGTATTTTGTCATTTACTTTCCTACACTATAATACGACAAAAGCGAGTTGATATGACATAAGCTTGAATACCGTGTCGTTGTAGAACAACAATTGTTAACTGGGTGATAGATTCGTTCATCATTTATTCCACTATTCGCGTATAGTTATTCTAAGCGTAGCTAAACTTTGTATTGCGTGGAAAAATGAAGAATGAATTACTCGAGTATAATATCGTGGAATAGATTTATTCTAGTATAGTTACTCGTGTATAAATCCAAGTTTGGTCGAATCCACCCTTAGACACTTTAAATACATACATAGAATACAATATAACACCCGGACACAGATCAAACATCGATGTTCATCACACAAATGTTTGTCCTGGGTGGGAATCGAACTATAAGCTGCGTTGCATTGCCACACAAAAATTTCCACGTTACACCAAGGTTAACTGGAAGAAAACGCTCTCTAGCATTAGGTTCGCCTATGTCAGTACCTACGTTTCTTGTTTATGCAATAAAGCAATTTCTATCTTAAAATTTTTGTTGACTTTTCTAGGTTATAGGACTTTCCTGCAAAGTTCATCTTGATAGGTAACCACCGCTTTGCCAGTTATTCTACCGCCAAGCAGTAGTGCGCAAGCACTACTGTGTTCCGGTTTGAAGGGCACTGTAGCTAGTGCAATTACTGGGCAAATGAGACTTTATGATCTGATCTCACAGTCGAGTAATCTTATTACCAGACTGTGATGTCTATGGTAATAACGCGCTACGATCACATTTATAACGTACATAAATCACACATACATAAATCACACATACATAAATCACACACACATAAATCAATCAATCACACATACATAACTTGGCTAGCATGCTACACCCTCGATCGCATTGTCACTTCCCATCAGGTGAGAGCGTGGTCAAATGTTAGACAAGTTTGATGTAAATAAAAATAAAAATTATGGTTCTCATCTCACCAGGTCTCATATTGAGTTTTTCCCACAGCATGAAGTCTTGAGGGGTGAAGATGAACCCGGTGACTGATAGAACAATTAGCAGGACTCCCCATAAACACTGGCATAAGGCACCTGAAAAAAAAAGTTGATTGGTATTTTTAAAGCAACAAGAAGCAAGAGGAGTTTTGGCGGAAACGAAAAAGATCGCATCACCGCATTGTATTATTTTCCAAAACTTGTGTTATTTTCAGTGTTAGTGCATAAAATTGGTGGCGTTTTATTCGTTAAGTGCTGGATTGCAGGCGTGAGTGTGGGAACGTGGCATAATGATGGTGAAACGTTTCTTTTCGTGTTGTTTCCAAAACTTCATAGAAGCTTCTGGTAATGTTGCCACCACTTTACAAGGAGTATGACTTGACTTAACCAGACTACATTATGACTTGACCTGATGACTTGAACTGTGACTTGACTTGACACATATATATATTAATTAACTTGAATAATTATCAATTACTTGACACTGGCTAAACACACAAAAGTGTGAAGCCAAAAAAAACAAAAAAATACTTCAATAGCGGAGGTGAGGTGAGGGACATTTTTGAAGTGAAAACTTCCTTAGGCGCGTTGACTACTTTATGGGTGAACAAAAATCGTGGAAATCGCGTCATCGTCACCGAACGCTTTCCTTGCTATACTGTGTATATATGAGTACTTTTTGGGTGAGCGAAAATTGTGAAACTCGCGTCATCGTCACCGCACGCTTTCCATGAGCTGTATGTATACTGTGTACATATGTGTATTTTTTGTGAACAAAAAGCGTGAATTTCGCGTCATCGTCACCGTACGCTTCCCATCAGCTGTATGTCACCACCTACTCAGTTTTCACTACCATATCGGCAGCCCAAAGACTGCCCCACATGTTTTTATTGTTGAATGCAGTATACTTACCTACGTTTAAAGCAGCTTGTACTAGGACGTCAAGTCATTGTCCAAGTCATGAAGTCAAGTCATAGTCTAGTCAAGTCATACTCCTAGTAAAGTGGTGGCAACTTTACCAGAAACTTTGTAAGTTTTGGAAACAACACGAAAAGAAACGTTCCACCATCATTATACCATTTTCTCACACTCATGCCTGTAATCCAGCACTCAACGAATAAAACGCCACCAATTTTATGCACTAACACTGAAAATAACACAAGTTTTGAAAAATAATACAATACGGTAAATTATAAATTTTCGTTTTACTGGATATATAAACATAATGATACAATTTTTTAACTTTGTTATGTTGGTAATGGAGATCTACGTATCAAATTCCGTTCGACTCGCCTTCACCAACTTACTCCCCAAGTCAAGAGTGCGAAAAGAAGTTTATCTCCAAAAATCAAAAATACAAAACAAAACGCTTAATTATACCAGCTTAGTATTACTATTATTTCTATTGATAATAAATATAGCAAAATTATTTAATAACTCTATAATAGGATTTCCGTGATCGCCCAAATTGCTTATTACAATAATAATACCATGTTTTAAAAGGATCAAGTTGTTACTAATTTAGTAAAGCAGGAAAATTAGTCATTCTAAACCGTTTCAGATTTACCAGTAAGGCGCTTAACACACGGTAACACGCACCGCCGCGGTAGGGTTGCCAACCGTACTATCACACTTCGCACTAATATTATATAGGTGAAAGTTTGTAAGATAGCTTGTACTTGGATTAACATAAAGGCTACATTTTATCCTGGAAAAGTGAAATTTTCCCGTGGGATGAGCAAATAATTAAAATATTTTTTATTAGCGGGTTAAACCGCGGGACGCAACAAGTTCTACTATATTTTTTACAAGTGTGCTATATTTTTATATATATATATATATATATATTAGTGTATGATTAAATATGTATATATGTATAATATAATATGTAATTTTATGTGTAAGTATTCTCGTTTATCCCTTCTTTAAAAATTAATAAAAAAATCTTTTTCGAATTGTGCATTGGTTCCATCCCCTCTGGGTCTAGGCTGAAAATCAGCGCTTGATGTCTCTGATGACCAGCAATATGCTGAGCCGACGCCCATTCGACACTTGTTTATTTCTATTCATTATGTACACATTATGTGTATAAATTTAACCTGTTTTTGTACTTCAATTTTAGACAAGTATTGAATAAATGTTTTTCTACTCTATTCTACTATATTCTACTCTATTCTACTCATTTCTACTCTATTCTACTCTATTCTACTCTATTCTACTCTATTCTACTCTATTCTACTCTATTCTACTCTATTCTACTCTATTCTACTCTATTCTACTCTATTCTACTCTATTCTACTCTATTCTACTCTATTCTACTCTATTCTACTCTATTCTACTCTATTCTACTCTATTCTACTCTATTCTACTCTATTCTACTCTATTCTACTCTATTCTACTCTATTCTACTCTATTCTACTCTATTCTACTCTATTCTACTCTATTCTACTCTATTCTACTCTATTCTACTCTATTCTACTCTATTCTACTATATTCTACTCTATTCTACTCTATTCTAATCTATTTTACTATATTCTACTATATTCTACTTTATTCTTCTCTATTCTACTCTATTCTACTCTATTCTACTCTATTCTACTCTATTCTACTCTATTCTACTCTATTATACTCTATTCTACTCTATTCTACTATATTCTACTCTATTCTACTCTATTCTACTCTATTCTACTCTATTCCACTCTATTCCACTCTATTCTACTCTATTCCACTCTATTCCACTCTATTCTACTCTATTCTACTCTATTCTACTCTATTCTACTCTATTCTACTCTATTCTACTCTATTCTAATCTATTTTACTATATTCTACTATATTCTACTCTATTCTACTCTATTCTAACCTATTCTACTCTATTCTACTCTATTCTACTCTATTCTACTCTATTCTACTCTATTCTACTCTATTCTACTCTATTCTACTCTATTCTACTCTATTCTACTCTATTCTACTCTATTCTACTCTATTCTACTCTATTCTACTCTATTCTACTCTATTCTACTCTATTCTACTCTATTCTACTCTATTCTACTCTATTCTACTCTATTCTACTCTATTCTACTCTATTCTACTCTATTCTACTCTATTCTACTCTATTCTATTCTATTCTATTCTATTCTGGTCTATTCTATTCTTTACACACGTACACCGCCCGACCGCGAGTTCGAGCGGTACTCTTGCCGTCACAGCCTGCAGGGGCGGCGCTTCACACACGGGGCGCGGCGTAAGCCCGCGGAGCATTGCGGGAGAAGGATATGCTACAGTTAGAAAAAATATGGATTTCATGTCGAAACGTTAAATTCATCCGCGCGGACCGCCTCACCGCGCATCACACTGCTACAATATCCGCTTATCTGTCTCCGCAAGCCGCGGCGGCACGCGGTGCCGTGTGGTAACCGCCTTATATCTAAAACTAGCTTAGAATGACTAGCAAATATTACTAATAAATAATTTAACAGGTGAAACAACTAAGAATTACCAATTTTGTAGATCATTAATAGAAAAATGCTTACGGCTCACCTCTTCCGTACAATCTAATAATAATATAATATATAATCTACTAATCCCCTGGTTTTCACGTATATCTATCTATACATATAAAATTCAAAGTCCTGACTGACTTATATATAAATGCACAGCCTAAACCGCTGCTCCTAGAGACTTGAAATTTGGAGGGTGTGTTCTTTGTAAAGTGTAGGAATCCACTAAGAAAGAGTTTTTCGAAATTCAACCCCTAAGAGGGTGAAATGGGTGGTTGAAATAACTTTTGAAAAGATTTTCTTCGTTTCCTATATGCCACGCGGGCGAAGCCGCGGGCAGAAGCTAGTAATGTATAAAATATAATAATAAAAAAAATTATATTTGTGGACACTTCACACAGCGCCATCTAGCCCCAAATATATACATAGAATACAATATTTTTGACTGCCTTTGTGGTGTGGTGGTTGGGTCGGCCCAAAGCCCGGAGGCAGCGAGTTCGATTCCCGCGACAGCACAAGTATTTGTGCACAGAAAAAAAAGCGCAAGTACTTGTTCTGAGTCTGGGTGTTGTGGGACCATGGTCCTAGTAGTTCCTGGGTACTAGGATACTTTTGGTTTGTAAAGACATACATAGAATACAATATAACACTCAGACACAGAACAAACATCGATGTTCATCACACAAAAATGTTTGTCCCGGGTGGGAATCGAACCCACAACCCACAGTTCAGAAGGCAGGGATTCTACCAACTGAGCTGTCGGGCCAGTCAAGTTATTTATAATTATTTCATGACAGACGAATGAATGTGTGAAGTCTCTACATTTAGCTGTCATATTTCGCATGACCTTCATGACCATAGAATACTAATAATTAATAGATGTACGATCTTCCTCTATCGCTTTTATGGTGGTCGACGGTCGGTCGCGTCACGGTACTCGGGCAGTCTCATTTTAATCGAACAAAAGACATTGTTGTCACGTTTACATCATTTTTATAAGGTACACATTTTTTTATAATTTACACATTTTATAAGGTACACATTTTATAAGGTACTCATTTTATTAGGTGCACGTTTTATTAGGTACACATTTTATTAGGTGCACATTTTATAAGGTACACATTTTGTAAGGTACACATTTTATAAGGTACTCATTTTATAAGGTACACATTTTATAAGGTACTCATTTTATTAGGTGCACGTTTTATTAGGTACACATTTTATTAGGTGCACATTTTATAAGGTACACATTTTATAAGGTACACATTTTATAAGGTACTCATTTTATAAGGTACACATTTTATAAGGTACTCATTTTATTAGGTGCACGTTTTATTAGGTACACATTTTATTAGGTACACATTTTATAAGGTACACATTTTATAAGGTACACATTTTATAAGGTACTCATTTTATTAGGTGCACGTTTTATTAGGTACACATTTTATTAGGTACACATTTTATAAGGTACACATTTTATAAGGTACACATTTTATAAGGTACACATTTTATTAGGTGAACATTTTATACGGTAGGTACACATTTTTTACAAGGGACACATTTTATACGGTTGGTACACATTTTTTATAAGGGACACATTTTATTAGGTACACATTTTGGCGATGAAGTTGTCGTTTATTTAAATAATCTCCATCTGTTGGGTTTTTGGGTTGTCTGGAAGAGATCGCTTTAAGCGATAAGACCGCCCTTTGTGTTAATTTTTAAGTGTGTGCTTGTAAATTGTTCCTGTAACGTGGTGTTTCAATAAAGAGTTTTATCTATCTGTTTTTCGGGCATCATAAAGTCAGAGTAAAAAAATTTATTGTAAATAGGCTGTTTTTAGCACTTTTACAAGTCATAACTATATTAGGTACTTACAATTAAGTTATTGTTCAAAGCAGATAAAATTACAGAGTACTTATGTCAAATAATATAATATATAGCAAACCTATTACAATATGTGAGTTGGAAAAAAAGTAGTTCTCTTTCTAATCAATAATAATAACCATCGTTGCAATAGAGTTACGTGATCGCCCAGCAGATCATAAAGTCTCATTTGCCCAGTAATTTCACTAGCTACTTTAAACCGGAACACAGTAGTGTTTACACACTACTATATAATACTATAGTGTTAGCTTGGCGGCCGATGAGTAATATCTGTATTTTTGACCCTTTTTTACCTACAATATTACTCTTTTTCAAATAATTAAATATAGTTTAGTATTATGTTTTTGTGTAAATTGAATATTTAATTTAGTGAGTATTTATGGTTGTCAAATAAATGTCATATAATTTAATATAACTAAAATAAAACGGGCAGAAAAACCCGCAACAATACGACGTTTAAAAAAACTTGAATAATTATCAATTAATAGACTCTGGATATTTGATAGTAAAATAATAAAATTAAGTAGTAATAATTATTATAATATCACAATCTTTGACTGGCCTGATGGCTCAGTTTGTAATGGCTCGGCCTTCTGAACTAACCTACAGTTCAGTAGGTTCGATTCCCGCCCAGAACAAAATTTGCGTAATCAACATCGATGTTTGTTCTGTGTCTGGGTGTTATATTGTATTCAATTAATGTTAATTGATAGAGTTAGGCGTGACTTCGCGGAAGGTCATCTTAAATACAAAATGAAATGAAAATATTAGCGTGATTCCGCTAAAAACAAACAATAAGATCATCTTTATTGGGGCGGTTACAAAGGATTATTGTAGGTAAATTAATGATTCGGGGCGAGATGGTTAATGCAGTGTGTCTCCATCCCGGCGGCGGTCGGATCACGGGGGGGTTTTAGTGGGTTCGAGTCCCACATACCCCCTGCCACCACCCCCGTGGTGGCAGGGAAGTGCGAGGGCATTTCCCCCCCTCAAAAAAAAGGTAAATTAATGATTACACTTGAAAAATCCTAAATAAAACCTAAAAAAAACATAATTGAAGGGTTGAGAATAAAAAGGGTTTAATTGACAAATTGACAGTTTCGAGAAAATTGACTTTAAACGTCAACGGCGTCATTTTAATGTAGAGTGCTTATAAGGTAATAGAAAAGGTTTATGTAAGTTTCAGTTGCTTGAAAATGTTTTAACTCTATTTAAAAGTACTAAATATAGTACTAATTCATACAATTACTGTAAAAATATAATATAATAAACTAAATATAGTAATGTTTTTATGCTAAGCAAACTGTATTCCTGTGACAGATAAACCATTTTTAGACTCAAAATCTCGAGATTTAATTCTCATTTTGGTATTTTGAGAATGTATTATTGAAGATAATTTCACGCTGAATCCAACGATACCCATAAGTCATTTTGTCAAAAAAATCAGTTAAATCCGTTTTTTTTCTCACCCCTTCAATTATTAAATTAAAATAAATTATTATGATTGCCTCAAACGGATGAAATATGAGGGTGGTGAGGGTTACATATTTGTTCCGTTTGGGGATGAAACAACGGGTTCCTGGGGCAGGCGCGGTTTCTTGTCAAGGAGCAACCCAGGCGATTTTTTAAATATAATTCTGCTTTGCCACAGACTCTTGGCTCCATGCTCTTTTTTAATATACTGCTTATTATTTTTTTGTTTATTTATTAATTAGAAAAAATACTAAGATCTTAATAAACATTACAAATAGAAACTGACATTATACATAGGAACAGGCAATAGGCAAAGTACCTAAGATTTTATACCATTAAACGTGGGATATTCAGCTTTTTTGTCTGGCAGATAATTATTTATTGTATAATAAGCTTTTTGCCTAGAAGCTACAAGAAAATTATTGTAGATTCTTCTTTACAGGTGTAATCGAAGCTTCGGATCGGAGTTTTCTGTTCTGCATTGTGCCGCATTGCTTACACCAGTAGTGAGAAAGATAACTTCTCTTTTTTTAAACGTATATTGTAATGGTCTTGCTATATATTATTTGAAAATAAGCACTTTGTAATTTAATCTGTTTAGTACAATAACTTAATTTTAAGTACCTAATATAATTTTGACTTGTAAAAGCGCTGAAAATTGCCTATTTGCAATAAATCTTTTGACTTTGACTTTACACTAAAACAGGGCTGTAGCTAGAGTAGAATTTGAAGTAGGGCATCTGTTACAGGTAGAAGTAAAATAAATCATAATTGATCTGACCTTTATCGGTCGGCGATGTACATTCAATAGCCTCAATTCAAGCTTCAATTGACTGGCCCGATAGCTCAGTTGGTAGTAACCCTGCCTTCTGAACTGTGGGTTGTGGGTTCGATTCCCACTCAGGACAAACATTGGTGTGATGAACATAGAATTTTGTTCTGTGTCTGGGTGTTATATTGTATTATATGTATGTATTTACAAACAAAATTAAGTATTGTATCAGTTATCTGGTTCCCATAATACGAGCTTTGCTTCGTTTGGGGCTAGATGGCATTGTGTGAGATGTCCAACACATATTATTATATTATATTATATTAATAGCTATTCGTAGACAAATAATTTCTGTGACAGAACATGAGCATGAATCTAAGATTTTTTTATATCTGAAACTATGGATAAAAAATTTAATTTTAATAATGTAGGTATTATAGTTTTTGGTATTTTTAAAGTAGGTGATTTCAAGGTAAGGCATTGCTCCACCCCTAGCTACGGCCGTGCACTATAAGCTAGTAGAATACAATTTTTTATTTAATAATAACTTAATTCTTTTTGGCCTTCTTTTAAAATTATATGTTTCCTTGTATATTATACGAGCTTCAGCCCGCAGCTTCGCCCGCGGCGTGGCCTATGGGAAAATAATTCAACCACCCTTTTCACCCTCTTAAGGGTGGAATTTCGAAGAATCCTTTCTTAGCGGATGCTTACGTCATAACATATACCTGCATGCCAAATTTCAGCCAGATCCGACCAGTGGTTTGGGCTGTGCGTTGATAGATCACTATGTCAGTCAGTCAGTCAGTCAGTCACCTTTGAGTTATATATATTTAGATAGATTATTCATACTGTTGGATTCATTAACTAAATAATTAAATAGATATATTTATAAATAAGTACAAAACATCGAATTGATGGCGGCTTAAAATAATATTACGTATTGCCAAAACGCTTCCGTATTCGAGTGATGAAATCACTAACTTCAAATGTTATTTCAAACTTGAATTTTTTAACAATTCAGGTTTAGAATTCATAGGTATAAGTGTGTATATATGAGAGTTTTGGAAGGAAACGAAAAAGATCGCGTCACCGCATTGTATTATTTTCTAAAACTGGTGTTATTTTCAGTGTTAGTGCATAAAATTGGGGGAATTTTATTCATTAAGTGCTGGATTATAAGCATGAGTGTGGAAAAGTGGTATAATGATGGTGAAACGTTTATTTGGTGTTGTTTCCAAAACTCCATAGAAGCTTCTGGTAAAGTTGCCACCACTTTACTAGGAGTATGACTTGACTGGACTAGACTATGACTTAACTTGATGACTTGGACTGTGACTTGACTTGACTTTTGACATAACTTTAGAAATTATCAATTACTTGACTAAATACACAAAAGTGTGAAGCCAATTTTACGCCCTAACACTGAAAATAACACCAGTTTTAGAAAATAATACAATGCGGTGACGCGATTTTTTTCGTTTCCACCCAAAACTCTCATATACATACTGGATTTTCATCACCCGGGACAAACATTTCTGTGACGAACATAGATGTTTGTTCTGTGTCTGGGTGTTAAATTGTATTCTATGTATGTACTTACAAACAAAAAATATCTAAGTATTGTATCAGTTATCTGGTACCCATAATTACAAGCTTTGCTAGTTTGGGACTAGATGACGCTGTGTGAAATGTGCACACATTTATTTATATTTTTATTCCCTATTCAGTTATTGGAATTTTTTTTCTTAAAACGTAAAAACATGTATTTAGGTTTTAAGCTATGCTAATATAGACTCGCGAGGTAATAAAGCGTAAGCGAGGCTCTGGTAAACTTTGGAAAACTAAATAAATTCCCCCGTTTCCATAGATTTAGGGTCCCAACACTCTAAGACACACACGCTAGAATCACCGGACCCTAGCCCTTCTGGCTCAGGTGCCGGCACCGGTATAGGATACCAGCGTAACACAACCAGACCCCACCCCCGCCGGCGAGGTCGACGTACCCCCCGTAGGTTAGCTAGAACGGTCGCGACCTTCAATAGGGTCCACTCTTCCAGTGGACGTAGTCTTCTCGATCTTATCCGCCCATAACATTTACAATGCCACACATAATTTCACCATCGTCATAACCTAGCTACCTTGATTTTACATGGATTCCAAATTTAACACCAAAACTGCACTCCGCATTTTATGTTGAAAATACAAGTAAATATCAAGAGAGTCAATATTTCGGGTTTTATTTCGTCAAGCAATAAAACTCGCAGTGTCTCCCTGCATTCCTTTTTTAGTTTTGAATGGGCCTGTTGATCTCTACCGATCTTTATAGCGTCACCAGGCGCCCAGCTGTGAAAAGTGAGAGGCAAGCTCAGCCTGCCCTTGAGCTAGTTGCCTCCCACTTTTGACGGCTGGGTGCCTAAGGCGCCTGCCCTCCCGCCCGGTGACGCTGTAAAGGTCGATAGAGACCAACAGCATTAGCCCGTTTAAAAAACAAAGCTATTTGTTTAGTGTAGTATTTGCAGTGTGTTTCTATTTTTCATAATCTACGTATTTGACGACTGGCCCGTTAGCTCATTTGGTAGTATCCCTGCCTTCTGAACTGCAGGTCGTGGGTTTGATTCCTACCCAGGACAAACATTTGTGTGATGAACATCGATGTATGTTCTGTGTCTGGGTGTTTATATTGTATTCTATGTATGTATTTACAAACAAAAAGTATCTAAGTATTGTATCAGTTATCTGGTTCCCATAGTACAAGCTTTGCTTAGTTTGGGGCTAGATGGCGCTGTGTGAAATATCCACACATATTTATTTATTTCCGTATAACTCTTCATATATACCAACAAAAAAACTATTACACAAAAACCAATTAATTTAAACAGTTGCAGCTAAGATTCATTTTTATGAATTCATGTTTGGTGCAATGATTTAATGATTAAGTACAGGAAAGGTCAATGGTTATATTCTTAACTAGATGTGCGCCGCGGTTTCACCCTCGCATAAAAAGTAGGTTTTTTATTTATTTATATGTAAGCCGGACTGAAAAAAACGTTTAATTAATAAGCCCGCGGCGTCACCCTCGTGGTGTTCGATAATTGTCCCACGAGAACTTTCTATCGGGATAAAAAGTATCCTATACGTTAATCCAGGTTATAAACTATCTGTGTTCCAAATTTCATCGAAATCCGTTCAGTAGTTTTTGCGTGAAAGAGTAGCAAACATTCATCCATATATTCATACAAACTTTCGCATTTATAGTATAGGATTAACAAATCCGCATAAGGAAAACTATTTTTTAAAATGTAATTAAAGGTTATAGTGTAAGTCAGACAATTTATTGCAAATAGGATCCTTTTTGCAATTTTACAAGTCAAAAATAGACAAATCGTATTTCAACTACTTAATGCCGCGTCACCTTTTTTGACGGGATCTCTATTACGCTCGGTTTTAAGTTTAAAATCGCTGATCATAAATCTGAGGCTTTTCGATGGTGGATATAAAAATCCAATAAAATCAATTTTCAAAATGGCCACCATTTTAAATCCGCATTCGCATAGCGGCCATTTTGAAAATGGGTCCGATTCGACGAGCGTATTAAAATAAAAGAACTTAAAATAACTTTTTCCTATTCTGGTGCAATTATTGAGTACAATGCAACTGCACCCACGCGATACTGTCGCTTGGTCCATTCTAAAGCGGTAAATTATAATTTTAAGTATTTCATCTTTATTTTTATAGCCTAGGTAGCTGGTAGCATTAGGACTTACAGCACTCACGGGAAGAAATGGTTGAGTTTTGGCGGGAACGCGAAAAAGATTGCGTCACCGCATTGTATTATTTTCCAAAACTTGTGTTATTTTCAGTGTTAGTGCATAAAATTGGTGGCATTCTATTCGTTAAGTGCTGGATTACAGGCGTGAGTGTGGGAAAATGGTATAATGATGGTGAAACTTTCTTTTCGTCTTGTTTCCAAAACTCCATAGAAGCTTCAAGTAAAGTTGCCACCACTTTACTAGATGTATGACTTTGACTAGACTATGACTTGACTTGATAACTTCGACTGTGACTTGACACATATTTGCGTGAAATATCATTAACTTGATAAATTATCAATGACTTGACACTGGCTAAATACACGGACGTGTGGAGCCAAAACATTAAAAAAAATAAATGGTAGTTATTTTAACATTTCAACAAATAACTACCATTTCTAAACATCATAAAAAAACGAGTGTGCTACCACATGACTAAAGTAAACCTTTTTTAGTTTAGCTCCATCTATCGGCCGTTGTTTAATGTTAATGTCGCCATCTTGACAAGTTATTCTCAATTGAAAGGATAAGATCAAAAAGGTTTAACTGATTTTTTCACAAAATGACTTATGGGTATCGTTGGATTCAGCGTGAAATTATCTACAATAATAAATATATTCTCGAAATATCGAAATGAGGCTTAAATCTCGAGATTGTCAGTCTAAAAACGGTTTATCTGACACATGAATACAGTTCGCTTAGCATAAAAACATTATTATATTATATTATATTTTTACAGTAATTGTAAGAATTAGTACTACATTATGTATTTTAAAATAGAATTAATACATTTTCAAGCAACTGAAACTTAAATAAACCTTTTCTATTACTTTATAAGCACTCTACATTAAAATGACGCCGTTGAAGTGTGAAGTCAATTTTATCGAAACTATCAATTTGACAGTTAAACCTTTTTATTCTCAACCTTCAATTGTCATTTTACCGGACATACCAACATAATAATACAAATTTTAACTTTGTTATGTTGACAATGGAGATCTGCGTGAACCAACTTCAACTTTCGTTCGCCTCGCATTCACCAGCTTACTCCCCAAGAGTGCGTAAAGAAGTTTTACTTTAAAAATGGCAAGCATTAAAAAGTCTTACCACAGCAAATTCTTTTCTCTACATCCTTTGTTCCAGACTCCTCACTGTCAACACAGCTCATTTTGACATCGACACAGTTGACGTTGTCATTGCTGACATTGTCACATCTGTCATTCCTGTCAGCTGCGTCGCTGTCAGCGCTTCGGGTAGATGGCGTGCGGGATAACGTTTCACTGTCAGTGGAAAGAATCACTTCTGAAGACATTCTGGGATGTGTCTGTGGACAAATAAAAATTAATTTCAATTTATTGTCATAGAAAAGTTTTTGAGGGATTTTTAGATCGCGTTTTAGAAAAAAAAAAGTTGTAATTAGCTCGATAGGTGGGTATAGACACTTTTCTGTCACAAACGGACTCATATATCTATTCCATTATTTTGACAGCTCTGTGGTGTGGTGGTTGAGCAGGTCGGCTCAGAACGCGGAGCCGGCGGGTTCGATTCCCGCGGCAGGACAAGTATTTGTGCACAGGAAAAAGCGCATTACATGTTCTGATTCTAGTTGTTGAGGGGGACCATGGACTACGAGGTCCATGGTCCCCCTCAACAAGAGACCCAGGAACTACGAGGACCATGGTCCCACAACATCCAGACAGAACAAGTGATTGCGTCTTTTTTTTTGCATAAACACTTGTCCTGCCGCGGGAATTGAACCCGCTACCTCCAGGGTATAAGCTAACCTGCTCAACCACCACTCCACAGAGGCTGTCCGATTGTATCGCATATTATTTTGAAACGACCGTGAGTATAAAAGCAAATTGCACAACTTTAATAATGTATTAGGAGTTGTCTTAATTAGGGATGGGGTAAAGACTTATCAATATTTGCTGAATATATTAACAACTAGTTGCACTCCGCGGTTTTACCCGCGGATAAACACTTTACTAATGCAAAAATGTGTCATTCAACTATCATTGTAATCACACTAATAATATATTATACAGGCGAAAGTTTGTATGTGTGTATGTTAGTAACTCCTTCACGCTCAAACGGGATTTAAATTAAATTCGGCACCAAGATAGCTAATACACTAGATAAACATATAGGCTACATTTTATCCCGGAAAACTGAAATATTCTCGTGGGATCAGCAAATAATTAAAATACTTTATCTGCGGGTGAAACCGCGGGGCGCAAATAGTACTTCATATTTCATTTAATTCATGCTAAAAATCGTTAAAAACCTTTTATCAAACTATTTATTAGAGCATTAAAGGTATCCATAATTGACGATTACAAAGAACACCTCTAATCTTCTACTAATTACTCACGTATAAAAAATGGCAAAATATTCAATGCAACTTAGTACAGTATGAGGTACCTTTCTAATAGCGCCCTTGGTGCTTCAAATCTATGATAAACTAGCGGCCCGTCCCGGTTTCGCTCGGGTGGACGTTTATTTATTAAACATGTTATAATATACGAAAACAATATATCACGCACCGGCGCCATCTACTTAAAATGTTGGCTTGTCCTGAATTTTTCCTGAATTTTCTTTGCTATAAACCTCACGGAGCCCGAGACCTTTCCAACGAATGCAAAACCGTGGAAATCGGTTCGTGCGTTCTGGAGTTATAGCGTCAGGAAGGAAAACCCGACTTATTTTTATATAGTAAAAAAGAAAAAGATAAATAAATAACGCCCAACAATCACATACACAGATCCTGGACCTTAACTATAATTCCCTGTGTCTAGGGACCCAGGAACTACGAGGACCATGCTCCCACAACGCCCAGACTCAGAACAAGTATTTGCGCTTTTTTTATGTGCACAAATAGGTACTTATCCTGCCGCGGGGATCGAACCCGTCGCCTCCGACCTACCTACTCCGACTATGAGCCGACCTGATCAACCACCACACCAGAGGCTGGCAACCTGTCAGTTACACTACCTACAAAAAACATTTAGACTACGTACTAGCCGCGATGACCTATAGACAGTCCAGATGTTTTAGCCCACTACCAGTAGGTAGCGTTTGACATGAAAGAAAATATAAGAAAAAAATAAATCAGGTTTCCCGAAGGTTTTAATTCTAAACGACCTTGACGCTAAACAATGGAAAGAAAACTCCGATCCAATGTCATAGAATAAATAATGTTAGGTGTGTCCGATGTTTCAGGATGACGTGCGCAGTGCAGTGTCACGCGACACTGTACATTTTAAAGTTCCCAGTGACACTGCAACTCGGTCGTTGAAAAGAATCCGAAAATGGCGGTTATGAAACTTGAATTTTTTCCATTACGCGTAATTTTTTAATTTTAATGTGTGATAAGGGTGGATTATTATCCGTTAAGGTTCCAAGTTTTTTTTTCTTTTTTTCTAACTGCATTTCCACAGAAAACTGGGTCCGTGCCTTTTGTTAAAAAAAAAATGTTTAAATTTAAATTTAAAAAAAGGTTTTTAAACCATGCCTTTTCGTTTTCTCTTCAAGGTTTCCTAGAGCCTTCAGTAAAATATCCACCATTTGACTGTGGCATTTTGACTGACAAACTAAGACTTTGACATGACATAACCGTACAAATATTCCTTACTTGACATTGGCAGAATTATCACTAAAAAGCGATAGAAAGCCATTAAACGAAGAGAAGAAGACGCTTACCTAAAGGGGGGGGGGGGGGGGGGGGTGATGAGAAACATGCACACAAGCTAACCGAAATTGATGATGGATTAAAAAATGTGTAGACATTTCCCAAAGCGCCATCTGGTCCCAAACTAAGCTAAGCTAAGCAAAGCGTACTATGGGAACCAGATAACTGATACAATACTTAGATAATTTTTGCTTGTAAATACATACATCGAATACAATATAGCAACCACAACAAACATCGCTGTTCCCATACAAATGTTTGTCCTGGGCGGGAATCGAACCCAGAATCTACAGTTCAGAAAGCAAAGTTACTTATAATTGTCAGTCAGTCGAAATGGAAATAAACCCTCTTTTTGAAGTAAAACTTCTTTACGCTCGCTTGACTTGGGGAGTAAGCTGGCAAACGGAAGTTGAAAGTTGTTGGTTAACGTAGATCTTCATTGTCAACTCGGTTTTCCTAGTTTGGGTACCAAATTTTTCCAACCAGGAGTACACTATGTGTATTTTTCGTAGACTGTTTTATGTTTAAACCGATGTTTGTAAACATTTAATAAACTATTTCATTTCATTTCAACATAACAAAGTTAAAAATTTGTATTATAATGTTGGCATTTGCGGTAAAATGACAATTTCATAATGGTCAAGATGGCGACATTAACAATAAACAAAGCAAAAACAAAGTTATACCAGCCGATAGATGGCGCTAACCTAAAGACGCTTTACTTCAGTCGTGTGGTCAAAGGTTTAAAATGTTTTGTTTATATCACTTTGATTACATTATATATTTGTAATCACCAAATAAACTGAACTTAGAACCTTAAAACAAATTAAAATTATTTTTATCTTTTTATTACCTTATATTTCAAAAGTCATTCGCGTTAATTACAAAAAGAAAAACAATTGTTAATAAAAAATAGAGACAAAAGTTGGTGTTTTTCTTAAGTTATCTTATCAAAAAAGGGGTTAAACCGACTTTCATCGGCTTTATGACAGACTGAGAAATAATTGGGTGATTAGATATTTTTTATGTTAGTCAATGTGACGAGCTAGTCGTTCACCTAATGTTAAGCGACACGGCCGCCCATAACAGAACAGTGTCACTTGGAACAAAATATAAAGTTTCGCGTGACACAGCACTGCGCACATCATCCTGAGACATCAGCACAGTCTGGTAATAAGATTACTTGACTGTGAGATGTGATCATTGTCTCAATTGCCCAGTAATTTCACTAGCTACAATGCCCTTCAAACCGGAACACAGTAGTGCGTGCGTAGTATTTGCGAGAAATACTCGGACGACACTATAATTTACTGACTTTTTCACTTCAATCGACTGCCCCGATAGCTTACATACAAGCTTCTAGTAAAGTTGCCACCACTTTACTAGGAGTATGACTAGACTATGACTTGACTTGATGACTCGGACTGGACTTATGACACATATCTGCGGGTTAACTTGAGAAATTAAAAGAGAAAAAAAATAAAAAATAAAAAAAAAATATCAATTACTTGACACTGGCTAGAAACAAAGTGTGGTGCCAAAACAAAACCATAATATCTATACATATAACATTCAAAGTCTTGACTAACTGACTTATATCAACGCATAGCCTAAGGCGCTAGTCTTATATAGCCTTATTAATAAACGGGTACTAGTCTCGGATTAGTTACTTCAGCTTTTGTCCTTTTTTTTGCTACTGGAATATTTAGCTGGATCGAAAGAGACTAAAGATGGTATAACTAATCCAAAGCTATTTCGTGTTTATTAATAAGGCTGTTAGACTTTAAATTTGGAGGGTGTGTTCTTTGTAAAGCGTAGGTATCCTAAAAAAGGGTTTTTCGAAATTCCACCCCTAAGAGGGTGAAATGCGTGGTTGAATCACACTAATATCATAAAGGCGAAAGTTTGTATGTGTGTGTATGTGTGTATATGTGTATGTTACTCCTTCACGCTCAAACAGCTGAATGTATTTGGATGAAATTCGGTACCACGATAGTTTATACATTGGACGTTATAGGCTATATTTTATCCCGGAAAAGTGAAATGCTCCCGTGGGATGAGCAAATAATTAAAATACTTTTTATCCGCGGGTGAAACCGCGGGGCGACACGAACGACGAAAAACTTTTACTAGGTGGTAGGACTTTTCTGCAAAATTCGTCTAGGTACCACCGCTTTGCCAGTTATTCTGCCGCCAAGCAGTAGTGTGCAAGCACATGGTTGACGGCTTGAAGGGCACTGTAGCTAGTGAATTTACTGGGCAAATGAGACTTTATGATCTGATCTCACAGTCGAGTAATCTTATTACGACTGTGCTGATGTCTCAGGATGATATGCGCAGCGCAGTGTCACGCGAAACTTTATATTTTGGAGTTCCGAGTGACAGTGTTCTGTTATGGGCGGCTGTGTTGCTTAACATCAGGTGAACGACTAGCTCGTCACATCATTCAATAACATAAAAAACCGTTTTCTACAGGCCACGCGAGTCGCGGGCAGATGCTCGTATATGATAATAAAGTCACTGCCCTATTGGATGCCGACGTCCGATGGAATTGGACATCATATGTACGAGTAGTGGCATTTTCGCAAGCAAGGTTATCAAGTTTTTTAAATAAACGAATAAAATGACGAGCTAGTCGTTAACCCGATGTAAAGCATCACGGCTGTCCACTAGTTGCAGTGCCACTGACCTCTAAATGGTGAACTTCTTGACACTGCACTGTGCACGTCACCCTGAGACATCAGCCCAGTTTAGTAATAAGATTTTTTATGTCTCCCCACTTTGTGTTTTTAGCCAGTGTCAAGTAATTGATAATTTTCAAATGATCATTTACAAATTTCACTTTCATATTCAAATACAATTTTCCAATTATAATTTTCAAATTATCAATTACTTGATTTCATATATATTAGGTCTTTACCTATGAAATGGCCGTTTTGTTTGAAAAAAGTTAAAGTATTTTTTTTTCGGACTTATTTATTTCTTTTATTCAAAGTAATCACCCCTGCAATCAATGCATCTTTGCCAACGCTGTGGCAGTTTATGGATGCCCTTCTTGAAAAAATCAGCAGGACGGGAGACAACAAACTCTTCAAAGGCGTTTTGTACTGCCTCTCGGGAATTGAATTTTTTTCCCGCTAAAAAGTTGTCCAAATTTTGGAAAAAGTAATAGTCGGTAGGCGCAAGATCTGGTGAGTATGGCGGATGAGGGAGAGCTTCCAAACCCAACTCATTCAGCTTAGAGACGGTCTGTTGTGCAGTATGGGGTCGCGCGTTGTCGTGAAGTAGCAGTGGAGACGACCGATTGACCAAAGCTGGTTGCAGACGTGCGAGTTTCGCCATCATTGTGGTCAGTTCTTCAATGTACACATCTGCAGTAATGCTCTCGTCGTTTTGTAAAAAGCTATGATGAATCACACCAGCACTAGACCACCAAACTGTGACCATCACCTTTCTAGGGGCATTTTTTGTTTTGCACATTGCTTTGGTACCGAACCAGGATCTAAACAACTTGCTGAGCGCTTTCGATTGTCAAAAAGAATCCATTTTTCGTCGCACGTAACAATTCGGTTCAAAATTCCTTCATTTCTGTGCCTGTTAAGCAGCGCAAGGCAAGTCTCGACGCGTACGTTGCGCTGGCGATCGTTAAGTTCGTGGGGCACCCATCTATCAAGCTTTTTTATCTTGCCAATCTGTCGCAAATGGACCAATATTGTTTTGATGCTAACATCAAAAGCTGCTGCCAGCTCAGCTGTAGATTGAGATTCATCAGCTTCCACAATCGCCTTTAATTCATCATTGTTGACCAAAGTTTCCGGACGATCACGAGGCTCATTTTTCAAGTCAAAATTCCCAGAACGGAACCGAGCAAACCAATATCGGGTTGTACGTTCGTTTGTACAGTTCTCTCCGTAAACGTCGTTGATGTTACGTGTCGTTTGTGCCGCGTTGGTGCCACGACGGAACTCATATTCCATAATTACACGAAATTTCAAAGTATCCATTATGAGGAAAAATGTTGAAATGTAATGAAAATACAACGCTAATCAATAAACAAAAGACTTATATTGTAAATAGAATGTCATATTTTTTAAACAAAATTAATTTGAATTTAGAATTCATAGCCAATCATTACTTTTTTTTGTTTGAAAAAGTCTGTACTGCAATACGGCAATTTCATAGGTAAAGACATATTATATGTGTCATGTCAAGTCACAGTCCAAGTTGTCTAGTCAAGTCATACTCCTAGTAAAGTGGTGGCAACTTTACCAGAAGCTTCTATGGAGTTTTGGAAACAACACGAAAAGAAACGTTTCACCATCATTATACTACTTTTCCACACTCACGCCTGTAATCCAGCACTTAACGAATAAAATGCCACAAACTTTATGCACTAACACAGAAAATAACACCAGTTTTAGAAAATAGCACAATGCGGTGACGCGATCTTTTTCGTTTCCCCCCAAAACTCTCATATACATACCAATGAATTCTAAACATGAATTGTTAAAAAATCAAGTTTGAAATGAGAAGTAACATTTGAAGTTAGTGATTTCATCACTCGAATACGGAAGATTAATAGACTATAAGATTAATAGACTGTGAGATCAGGGGGATGATCACGAAACTTTGATTGCAACGCAACAGGAGAAATTTCCATACTAACAATGCACATAAACTGCGTATTCAAACTGTCAAATCTATACAAATTTGTGTTTCTATAAGTTACAATCGAGTTACCTGATCGCCCAGCCAGTCTTGTAATAAGATTACTAGACTGTGAGATTAGGTCATAAAGTCTTATTTGCCCAGTAATTTCACTAGCTACAGTGTTTCAAATCGGAACACAGTAGCGGTAAGGTATCTGGCAAAGCGGTGGAGATGAGCTTTTAAAAACCTACCATTCTTATTCAGAGTAGAGTGTAGTCAAGTACATTGTTATTTTAATATATTACAGCCTCTGTGGTGTGGTGGTTGAGCAGGTCGGCTCATAACCCGGAGGCGGCGGGTTCAATTCCCGCGACAGGGCACGTATTTGTGCACAGAAAAAAGCGTAAATACTTGTTTTGAGTCTGGACTAGTTGTGTAAACTATATACTTTTTATATTAAAACGAGCTTCTGCCCGCAGCTTCGCCCGCGGCGTGGCCTTTGGGAAAATAATTCAACCACCCATTCCACCCTCTTAAGGGTGGAATTTCGAAAAATCCTTTCTTAGCGGATGCCTACGTCATAACATCTACCTGCATGCCAAATTTCAGCCCGATCAGTGGTTTGAGATGTGCGTTGATAGATCACTATGTCAGTCAGTCAGTCACTTTTTAGTTATATATATTTAGATATGCAATAGTGATTCCGGTTCAAACTAGGACTATTCTAGTTATACTAGAATTGTTGGGACCACATTAATCCTTATCCAAATAAATCACTTCATATATAATTAATAATTTTTAAATATATTGTTAAAGCTAGTTTATAATAATAATAATAACGCCCAACGATCACATACATAGATCCTGGACCCTAACTTGGATTCCCTGTGTCTAGGGACCCAGGAACAACGACGACCATGGTCCCACAACACCCAGACTCACAACAAGTATATGCGCTTTTTTTTCTATGCACAAATATTTGTCCTGTCGCGGGAATCGAACTCACCGCCTCCGAGTCATGAGCCGACCAGCTGAACCACCATACCACAGAGGCTGTCGAACTTACATACACACTACAATTTAAAATGACGTATTTCCCCATAACTACAACCTTGGAGTCTTCAAATCGAGAGTGAACAGGTACCTTCTAGGCAAGCGTGCTACATCCTAGACCGCATCGTCACTTACCATCAGGTGCGATAGTGGTCAAACGAAAGCCTATCTAGCAATAAAAAAAATTAATAATAATTACATTCAAGACAAATATTGCATCTATTTTATTTTTATTTTATTTATATTATAAAATCCACAGCCCTTAAGTAACAAAGTTTATTATATCTAGGTTTTTCTTTCATCAGCGGAAACTGCATCACTCCGCAATACTAGTTTTTTATTCAACAACTTCTATTTATTCTGTGTCAGTTTAAAGGGCTTCAGTTGAACCCACGACCTTCACTGCAGCTTTACTACCACTAAGACACTCGGAATACTGGCCCTCAGTTAAACAACTTTCATTCTTTAACTCACAAGGTAACTGCTGGGTAAAATTAACTCTTTTTTTATACATTAGCATTAAAAAAGAAACTCAGAATTGTTGCCAAAATAAAAATTAGGCAACAATTTAGACATGTATTTAATTATCCGGCCAATTCTGGTGCCGTCTTAGGGTGGATTCGACCAAACGAGAGTAAATTTTATTCTTAGAATAAATCGCCATTTGTTCGAGAGTAAATCAATTTCACATTTCACCATCTACAATTCTAAGAATAGCAAGTCTATTCGAGTATTATTACTATACTACCGTTTTTGGTGGAATAACAGAGTTCCGAGAATATTTTAATTCAAAATAGACAAAGATAAAAATAAGACGTCCGACCATGTATTTCGTCATTTACTTTCCTACACTATAATACGACAAAAGCGAGTTCATATGACATAAGCTTGAATACCGTGTCGTTGTAGAACAACAATTGAAGGGGTGAGAATAAAAAGGATTTAACTGATTATTTTGACAAAATGACTTATGGGTATCGTTGGATTCAGCGTGAAATTATCTTCAATAATACATTCTCAAAATACCAAAATGAGGCTTAAATCTCGAGATTTTGAGTCTAAAAATGGTTTATCTGTCACAGGAATACAGTTTGCTTAGCATAAAAACATTACTATATTTATTTTATTATATTATATTTTTACAGTAATTGTATGAATTAGTACTATATTTAGTACTTTTAAATAGAATTAAAACATTTTCAAGCAACTGAAACGTACATAAACCTTTTCTATTACCTTATAAGCACTCTACATTAAAATGACGCCGTTGACGTTTAAAGTCAATTTTCTCGAAACCGTCAATTTGTCAGTTAAATCCTTTTTATTATCAACCCTTCAATTTATTCCGCTATTCGCGTATAGTAATTCTAAGTGTAGCTAAACTTAGTATTGCGTGGAAAAACGAAGAATGAATTACTCGAGTATAATATCGTGGAATAGATTTATTCTGGTATAGTTACTCGTGTATAAATCCAAGTTTGGTCTGAATTCACCCTGTCAATGGGTCATCCGGACAAAGTGACTCTATCCAATCTCTAAATTGCGTTTGTATAATTAATTTTATACGATAATATGTAAAACATACACACGTTTGACCGATTTATGATAATGTTAACGCGCGTGGCTTCTGCAATCTCAGGCATTGTGCTTTGTGTTTATATAATGTAGGTATAATAAATATGTATATGTAGTAATAGCAAAAAACATGTATGGAATAAAATATTTAAGTACCGAGGGGACTAGGAGCTCATCGCATTTTTTTTTTTAATGTTACGAAATGACATGACGAGCTAGTCGCTCGCCTGATGTTAAGCGACACGACTGCCCATATCAGTTGCTTGAAATTCAAGTGTAGTTTCGCGTGGCACTGCACTGCGCATGTCACTCTGAGACATCAGCACAGTCTAGCAATAAGATTACAGGTCATAAAGTCTCATTCGCCCAGTAATTTCACTAGCTACAGTGCCCTTCAAACCGGAACACAGTACTGCTTGGCGGCAGAATAACTGGCAAAGTGGTGGTACCTACCTAGACGAACTTTGCAGAAAAGTCCTACCACCTAGTAATTTTCAAAGTTTATAATAAATAAAATGCCCCAAGTTCACTTACATAGATCCTGGATCCTAACTAGGATTCCTTGTGTCTAGGGACCCAGGAACTACGAGGACCATGATCCCACAACACCCAGACTCAGAACAAGTATTTGCGCTTCACCTTACTTTTAATGTTTATCTGAGTGCCTAGTCGATGCTACGTCTGACAAAAATGCTGGCACTTATTTGGCACAACGAATCAACATTGCAATTCAACGGGGCAATGCTGCCAGCATGTTGGGTACGCTACCGACTGGCAGTGGGCATTTGGACTGTCTATAGTTCATCCCGGATAGTATATAGTTCAAAAAATTTGTTTGTAGTAGGTTGTGTTTAGTATTAGTTATTATATCATTGTAGTGTTTAGTGGAAAATAAAGGCATTTTGGCGTTTTTATTTTCAAATAAAGATTTGGATTTAAGTAAACAGAAATAAATATGTGTGGACATTTCACGCAGCGCCATCTAGCCCTAAAATAAGCAAAGCTCCGTACGATACTTACTTTTTTGTTTGCAAATATGTATTTACAAAGAATCTTGTATATACAAAGAATACAATATAACACCCAGATACAAACACCTATGTTCATAACACAAATGTTTGTCCTGGGAATCGAACCCACCACCATCAGAAGGCAGCGCTACTACGAACTGAGCTTTCAGGCCAGTCAAATATACTAATATTCAATAATTCCTGTGTCGATCTTGTTAAAAAAATAATTTAATTAACAAATAAGTAATTTAAAAAATATATATTTATATATTTAAAAAAAGAGCACGGATCCAGGAGTCTGTGGTAAAGCAGCATCATAAAAATAACTTTTAGTTTTAAATTTAAGTTAGTTTGACTTTTCATTAATCTTAATTAGATCAACAGTACCCACACAATATTTTATCTGTGTGCCCCAACAGTTGACCTTTCAAAACGTACCAATAACATTATGATGACATATATATGACAGCCTCTGTGGTGTGGTGGTTGAGCAGGTCGGCTCATAATCCAGAGGCGACGGGCTCGATTTCCGCGACAACACAAGTATTTGTGCACAGAAAAAAAAAGCGCAAATACTTATTCTGAGTCTGGGTGTTGTGGGACCATGGTCCTCGTAGTTCCTGGGTCCCTAGACACAGGGAATCTTAGTTAGGGTCCAGGATCTATGTATGTGAAAAAAAGCGCAAATACTTGTTCTGAGTCTGGGTGTTGTAAGACCATTGTCCTCGTAGTTCCTGGGTCTCTAGACACAGGGAATCTTAGTTAGGGTCCAGGATCTATGTATGTGAAAAAAAGTGCAAATACTTGTTCTGAGTCTGGGTGTTGTAAGACCATTGTCCTCGTAGTTCCTGGGTCTCTAGACACAGGGAATCTTAGTTAGGGTCCAGGATCTATGTATGTGAAAAAAAGCGCAAATACTTGTTCTGAGTCTGGGTGTTGTAAGACCATTGTCCTCGTAGTTCCTGGGTCTCTAGACACAGGGAATCTTAGTTAGGGTCCAGGATCTATGTATGTGAAAAAAAGCGCAAATACTTGTTCTGAGTCTGGGTGTTGTAAGACCATTGTCCTCGTAGTTCCTGGGCCTCTAGACACAGGGAATATTAGTTAGGGTCCAGGATCTATGTATGTGAAAAAAAGTGCAAATACTTGTTCTGAGTCTGGGTGTTGTAAGACCATTGTCCTCGTAGTTCCTGGGTCTCTAGACACAGGGAATCTTAGTTAGGGTCCAGGATCTATGTATGTGAAAAAAAGTGCAAATACTTGTTCTGAGTCTGGGTGTTGTAAGACCATTGTCCTCGTAGTTCCTGGGTCTCTAGACACAGGGAATATTAGTTAGGGTCCAGGATCTATGTATGTGAAAAAAAGTGCAAATACTTGTTCTGAGTCTGGGTGTTGTAAGACCATTGTCCTCGTAGTTCCTGGGGCTCTAGACACAGGGAATCTTAGTTAGGGTCCAGGAGCTATGTATGTGATCGTTGGGCGTTATTATTATTGGTGCAATGTGAAGATACCGATCAATAATCATTGCCAAATGCATTGTAAATTAATGTAGATTGAAAGTAGATTGTTTGCCAACCTGAATAAGCAGCTGGCCTGGATATCAAACGCATCAATTGTATCAATCTATTGGGGGCGAGACCTTTACCCTTAGAGAATTTTGCCACTGTTCAGTACTTAGTTAATAATAATAATAATATGTTTGGACATCTCACACAACGCCATCTAGCCCCAAACTAAGCAAAGCTTGTACTATGGGAACCAGATAACTGATACAATACTTAGATACTTTTTGTTTGTAAATACATACATAGAATACAATATAACACCCAGACACAGAACAAACATCGATGTTTATCACACAAATGTTTGTCCTGGGTGGGAATCGAACCCACAACCGACAGTAGAAGGCGGGATACTACCAACTGAGCTATCAGGCCAGTCCAGTCAGCCTTTACCATGTTAAAAAGAACTGCATTTTTGAATTAAACTTCTTTACGCACGCTTGGAGAGTAGGTAAGCTGATGAATGCGAGGCGAATGGAAGCTTAAGTTGGTTTACTTAGATCTCCGTTCCCAACATAACTAAGTTTTTTTTTGTGTTGTTGTTTGGCTCTACACTTTTGTGTATTTAGCCAGTGTCAAGTAATTGATAATTTTTCAAGTTAATTAATATATTAGGTCTTTACCTATGAAATTGCCGTTTTGTTTGAAAAAAGTTAAAGTATTTTTTTTTCGAACTTATTTATTTCTTTTATTCAAAGTAATCACCCCTGCAATCAATGCATCTTTGCCAATGCTGTGACAGTTTATGGATGCCCTTCTTGAAAAAATCAGCAGGACGGGAGACAACAAACTCTTCAAAGGCGTTTTGTACTGCCTCTCGGGAATTGAATTCTTTTCCCGCTAAAAAGTTGTCCAAATTTTGGAAAAAGTAATAGTCGGTAGGCGCAAGATCTGGTGAGTATGGCGGATGAGGGAGAGCTTCCAAACCCAACTCATGCAGCTTAGAGACGGTCTGTTGTGCAGTATGGGGTCGCGCGTTGTCGTGAAGTAGCAGTGGAGACGACCGATTGACCAAAGCTGGTTGCAGACGTGCGAGTTTCGCCATCATTGTGGTCAGTTCTTCAATGTACACATCTGCAGTAATGCTCTCGCCGTTTTGTAAAAAGCTATGATGAATCACACCAGCACTAGACCACCAAACTGTGACCATCACCTTTCTAGGGGTCATTTTTCGTTTTGCACATTGCTTTGGTACCAAAAGAGGATCTAACCAACTTGCTGAGCGCTTTCGATTGTCAAAAATAATCCATTTTTCGTCGCACGTAACAATTCGGTTCAAAATTCCTTCATTTCTGTGCCTGTTAAGCAGCGCAAGGCAAGTCTCGACGCGTACGTTGCGCTGGCGATCGTTAAGTTCGTGGGGCACCCATCTATCAAGCTTTTTTATCTTGCCAATCTGTCGCAAATGGACCAATATTGTTTTGGTGCTAACATCAAAAGCTGCTGCCAGCTCAGCTGTAGATTGAGATTCATCAGCTTCCACAATCGCCTTTAATTCATCATTGTTGACCAAAGTTTCCGGACGACCACGAGGTTCATTTTTCAAGTCAAAATTCCCAGAACGGAACCGAGCAAACCAATAACGGGTTGTACGTTCGTTTGTACAGTTCTCTCCGTAAACGTCGTTGATGTTACGTGTCGTTTGTGCCGCGTTGGTGCCACGACGGAACTTATATTCCATAATTACACGAAATTTCAAAGTATCCATTATGAGGAAAAATGTTGAAATGTAATGAAAATACAACGCTAATCAATAAACAAAAGACTTATATTGTAAATAGAATGTCATATTTTTAAAACAAAATTAATTTGAATTTAGAGTTCTTAGCCAATCAAAACTTGTTTTTGTTTGAAAAAGTATGTACTGCAATACGGCAATTTCATAGGTAAAGACCTATTATATGTCAAGTCAAGTCAGAGTCCAAGTCTACACACAAGTTTTGAAAAATAATACAATGCGGCGACGCCATCTTCTTCGTTATCCCGCCAAACCCATAACTAACTTAAAAGCTTGTGTTATTGTTAGTATGTCCAGTAAAATGACAATTTACAATTGTCAAGATGGCGACATTAACATTAAACAAAGTTATACCGGCCGATAGATGGAGCTAAACTAAAGAAGTTTTACTTCAGTCGTGTGGTCTAAAGCACACTCAGTTTTTTTTAATTAGGCTCAGCTTAAATTTTAGTTTGAACTCTGTCTGGTCTGTCTGGTCGGAGTAATTTCGACTTTTAATTGGGGCAGCCGTGTCGTTTAACACCAGGCGAACGGCTAGCTTGTCACGTCATTCCTTAACATAAAAAAAATATATATATTTGACGCGTATTTTTTTTATATTATAAATTAATGACTATGGCTATGAATCGTAGACCCTTTCTCCCTTTGACAGAGACCCCGTGTCCCAGCTGTGGGAACGTGGGAACGCCTGATGATGTTTCATGTCACACATCCTTTGTTCATCGTTTTATAAAACAAAACATGATGTAAGAACAACAATCTCATTCTTCATTACTTTCTCAGTAATTGTTCCAGTAATACTTAACTAATTATGTAAACTATTAGGTATCCTTATCTGTAAATATAAAAATCGTAGTCCTGACTGACTTATATATCAATGCACAGCCTGAACCACTGGTCCTAGAGACTTTTTTAAAAATATTTTGGTTCCACGCTTTTGTGTATTTAGCCAGTGTCAAGTAATTGATAATTTATCAAGTTAATGATATTTCACGCAAATGTGTGTCAAGTCATAGTCGAAGTCATCAAGTCAAGTCAAAGTCATATTTTTAGTAAAGTGGTGGCAACTTTACTTGAAGCTTCTATGGAGTTTTGGAAACAACACGAAAAGAAACGTTTCACCGTCATTATACCATTTTCCTACACTCACGCCTGTAATCCAGCACTTAACGAAAAGAATGACGCCAATTTTATGCACTAACACTGAAAATAACACAAGTTTTGGAAAATAATACAATGCGGTGACGCAATCTTTTTCGCTTTCCCGTCAAAACTCTCTTAGAGACTTGAAATTTAGAGGGGGTAATCTTTGTAAAGTGTAGGTATCCACTAAGAAAGGGTTTTTCGAAATTCTACCCTTAAGAGGGTGAAATGAGTGATGAAAAATTTTCTTCTTCGTTTCCTATCCTACGCGAAGCCACGGGCAGAAGCTTGTCTAAAAAAGTTCATCAATTCACTGTTCATTGTAACAATTTAATTTACTCGCAACGCAACCGTTTTATAATTTGTTTAATTAAATAGAAACGAGCACAACGAGACTGTGTGACAAAGATGATGCATTACAAACCAAAGTGCATTATTACCACCAGTATATTAGGTGGTAGGACTTTGTTGCAAAGTTCGTCTAGGTAGGTGCCACCGCTTTGCCAGTTATTCTGCCGCCAAGCAGTAGTGCGGAAGCACTACTGTGTTCCGGTTTGAAGGGCACTGTAGATAGTGAAATTACTGGGCAATTGAGACTTTATGATCTGATCTCACAGTCGAGTAATCTTATTACCAGACTGTGCTGATGTCTCAGGATGATGTGCGCAGTGCAGTGTCGCTTGAAACTCTATGTTTTAGGGTTCCGAGTGACACTGTTCTGTTATGGGCGGCCGTGGCGCTTAACATCAGGTGAACGACTAGCTCGTCACATCATTCAGTAACATAAAAAAAAAGTATCTGGGTACCATCGAAATCTTGCGCGTGAAACTCAGTTATGGTAAATATTATTCACTTTTGCAGAGATTTTTATTGTACGTATCTAATTATTTGATAAAGATTTGAGTGTTATTTAATGATATTTTAATTATTAAGGTACTTAAACATTGATAATCAATTAATCATTGCATATTTAGTACATTTCACAGTGCATTCTTGTGATCCTATTGTAGTGTACTTTTTAACCGCATTCAAAAAAAGAAGAGGTTCTCAATTCGACGGGTATTTTTGCACACTACGATAAGAACTGTTTTACTGTTGACTGGCCCGATAGCTTAGTTGGTAGTAACCCTGACTTCTGAACTGTGGGTTGTGGGTTCGATTCCTACCCAGGACAAACGTTTGTGTAATGATCATAGGTGTTTGTTCTGTGTCTGGGTGTTATACTGTATTCTATGTATGTATTTACAAACAAAAAAGTATTTAAGTATTGTATCAGTTATCTGGTTCCCATAGTTCAAGCTTTGCTTAGTTTGGGACTAGATGGCGTTGTGTGAGGTGTACACACACACATATTTATTATTATTTATTTATTATCTCTGTCCATCCAAAATTTATCTGGTAGAGAAAAGTAAAAGTAAGGATGTTTAACAGACTTAAAAAAGGAAGAGTTTCTCAACTCGACTATATTTTTAAATAAGTGTTACCTCAGAACTTTCAACTGGGTGAACCAATTTTGATGATGTTTTTATTTAAAAACTGGTGCTATTTGCAATAAAATCTATTAACCTTTACTCGGATATTATTATTTTTAGCCTACAGATCGAGCTCTTGTTAAAAGCTAAAACCATATACTTAGATATATATACCATATACTTTTTTGGCTAGCATGCTACACCTTCGATCGCATCGTCACTTCCCATCAGGTGAGGGCGTGGTCAAATGCTAGACAAGTTTGAAGTAAAAAAAAAAGGATTTTTTTTAAATCGATTTTCTTATTCGCGAAATTCAAAACAATTGAAGGGTAACTTTAAATAGGTGCCTATTTATTTACTTGTTTCAACTGACGGCCATCACTGTTTCAACCGCCCCTGGTATGGGGTCGGTTGAAACAGTGTCACATCTTCGGGGGCGAGTTGGCTGGACTGCAGTCGCGACCCCTTCTCGCCCGGTACGGCGGACGAGGGCTCACGGGGGGGTTTTAGTGGGTTCGAGTTCCACATACCCCCTGCCACCACCCCCATGGTGGCAGGGAAGTGCGAGGGCATTTCCCCCCCTCAACAAAAAAAAAGTGTCACATCTTTTTATTACACGCTTGCTATCTAGTAAATATGGCAGTTGAGCTTCTATTTCTAGTATTTATTTGAAGACGATTGTCTACTCTCTCATTTTATGTGTTTTGTTTGTAATTACGTATCATAATGACAGTACTACAGGTGTTTAATCGAAAATTGTTTCAACCGTACCCAGTCTCCCCTTTTTTTTTTGAGGGAGAGAAATGCCCTCGCACTTCCCTGCCACCACGGGGGTGGTGGCAGGGGGTATGTGGGACTCGAACCCACTAAAACCCCCCCTGATCCGACCGCCGCCGGGATGGGGCGAGATGGAGACACACTGCATTAACCATCTCGCTCCGGCGGTAGGCCCTTCCGGGCCTCTGCGCCAGTGGGTGGGCAACCTTCCACCTCAGTTGCCCACCAGACGTGTGGGGCCATGTGAGTGCAGCGGAGAGTACCCAGTTTCCCCTAGTTAATATTGAAGACAGCGTAGACAATTTTTACTATAACGCTACTAAAAATATGTAATTACAAGCTGCACCCTGCGGTTTCACCCGCGGATAAAAAGCCTATGTGTTAATCCACTATATAAGCTATCTATATTCCAAAGATTATTTTTTTACTATTTCGGTATGGAACGCTAAAAATGTCAAAAAATCAATTTTAATTTAAGAAATTTATTTAGATGTTAATATAAACTATTTCAGCCTTATTAATAAACACGAACTAGCTTTAGACTAGTTACACCATCTTTTGCTTTTTTTTTTATCCAGCTAAATATTCCAGTAGCAAAAAAACGACAAAAGTAGAAGTAACTAATCCGAGACTAATACCCGTTTATTAATAAAGCTGCTAGTGTTTCAAATTTTATCCAAAACTGTTGAGTAGTTTTTGCGTAAAAAGCCCGCGGTGTTGCCCTCGTGGTGTTCGATAATTGTCTCACAGGAACATATTATCGGGATAAAAAGTATCCTATATATTAATCCAGGTTATAAGCTATCTGTGTTCCAAATTTCATTCAAATTTGCTCAGTAGTTTTTGTGTGAAAGAGTAACAAACATCCATACTCAGAAACTTTTGCATTTATAATATCAGTAGCAAGTAGCATATAATTATATTTTATATTGTATTGTGTATCTACAATGAATATATAAATAAACTAAAACCAAAAAATAACCCTATATCATAATGAGTTAAATTCTGAAGAGTGAAGTTTTTTAAATAAATATTTAAGAAGTTGAGAAATGTGGTCAAATGCAAACCTTTCTATGGTATTGTTTCTTGTACAAAATTTATAAAAAACTAGTGGCGTCCCGCGGTTTCACCCGCGGAAAAAAGTATTTTAATTATTTGCTTATCCCACGCGAAAATTTCATTTTATCAGGATAAAATGTAGCCCATATGTTAATCTAGTGTATAAGCTATCTTGGTACCGACTTTCATCCAAATCCATTCAGCCGTTTGAACGTGAAGGAGTAACAAACATACACACATGCACATATACACACTAACAAACTTACACCTTTATAATATTAGTGTGATAATAATAACAATAATAACGCCTAAAAATAATAATAATAAATCTATTGAGATTCTTCGCCTGAGACGTACCTAAGATTATTACGCCATTTTCTAACCTCACAGATTATTCACACAAGATATTTTTTTAATAATAATAACGCCCAACGATCACATACATCCTGGACCCTAACTAGGATTCCCTGTGTCTAGACACCTAGGAACTAAAAGAACCATGGTCCCACGACACCCAGACACAGAACTAGTACTTGCGCTTTTTTTTCTCTGCACAAATACTTGTCCTGTTGGGAATCGAACCCGCCGCCTCCGGATTATGAGCCGACCTGCTCAACCATCACACACAGGTTGTCGCTTTACTAACACAAAGCTTTAGGGGTCATTGATCACTAAATATACAAATATTTTAATATTTATAATTTCGATATTTCACACAGACCTCTGAATAATCGTAGATTGCGAAATGTTATTGAAATTATTCAAATCATCGGCTGACCTTAACTTTAGATTTTTAACAAAGTTATAAATATGCAATAAATTAATTTAGAAAGGCAACAAAAATATTTAAAAATTATTATTCGCCTAAAAACCGTAATAAAACTTGCATATAAAACTTATTATTAATAATAATTAAACATTATAAATAATTACGATTTATACCTTTTAAATCCACAGCTAAATTACACCATAAAAATCACTGGCTAAATAAAACTAACAGCAATGCACTAAACCAAATAATAAAAACAAATTGATTTTGTTTAATACATTTTACGCGCGGCGTTTCGTTCGTAAATCCGCGGCGACCCGCGCTGCGCGGATTCTTGCGAAATACTGAATGTATGTTAACCTTAGGTTGGAAGCATTCATCTATCCATGGTCTCGCAGGCTGATAATGGTTGCTTAAAATTGCTTATAATTATACAGTAATAGCATCTTTATTATGTTGCTATTTCTTGTCAATTAATTCAGGAAAATGACACTAAGATTTGAAGGTATGATTTTTGAACGTTTTACTTGTATTTTTTAAATTAGAGCAGGGACAAATTCGGGGATTTTCTTTTGTTTTAAAAGTAGGAAATTAAAGGTATAATTTTTGAACGTTTGACTTTTTGAATCGTAATTTTAAAATAAGATCAGGGCCGAATTCGAGGACTTTCTTTTGTTTTTAATTGATTCCTTCTCGTATAGCAGGTAAGCTCTGGCGTCAGAATTTTTAAGCCACCTCGAAGGTGACTTGGCTTAACGAATGCTGTCTTACTACGATGACTTAATGTGCTGCAAGCACGTTACCGCTCAGTTTTGTAAATATCTGATAATTAGTGGTCATCCATCCAATTACCGCAGCGAACTTTATTTCTTTGAGAACGGCTCATAATCTATCATAGAATTAACCACTACAACTGATAATAACTGTAATCTATTCTAAATATATATAACTCAAAGGTGACTGACTGTCTGACTGACATAGTGATCTGTCAACGCACAGCCCAAACCACTGGACGGATCGGGCTGAAATTGGGCATGCAGGTAGATGTTATGACGTAGGTATTCGCTAAGAAAGGATTTTTCGAAATTCCACCCTTAAGAGGGTGAAATGGGTGGTTGAAATATTTTCCCATAGGTCACGCCGCGGGCGAAGCTGCGGGCAGAAGCTCGTATAATATATGATGCAGATCTTCCAAATGAGCTAGTCTTTTACCTGATGTTAAGCGCTACGGCTGACTATAAAAGTTGCATAGCCTTGAAGCGAAGAAAATTATAGTTGCGTGACCTTGGACTGACGGCATGTCATCCTGAGACATCAACACAGTCTAGCAACAAGATTACTAGACTGTGAGATCAGATCATAGTCTCATTAGGCTAGTAATGTCACTAGCTACAGTGCCCTTTAAACTTCAAAACGGAACACAGTAGTGCTTGCACACTACTGCTTGGTGGCGTTATAACTGATGACAATGGTCGAATATCTAGATGAACAGCAAAGTGTTGCCACCTAATTAAATTTATTGGGGTACATAATTAAATTTATTGGTGATTTCTTCCTTATTTACATAAAGATGTATGTTATCAGGTTGCGGCCTTATAACTGTTGATAAGAATACCTACTTGCCTATTATTTACTAATATTTATCATAATTCTTGTTTAAAGCCATGTAGTAACTGACGGTCAAAGTCGAGCGGCCTGTTGCGAGGAGTCGCGCGACGTTGCGAGCGTCCGGTGATAATGGTGAACGTAATTCAGCAGTAGCTAGGTAACCAAAGGCCCTGGGGCCACAAAATAAATTAGGGCCCCAACGAAACTATTTAAAATTATTTGTTCCGATTTCTACATAATCCAGATTCGTCGTACTAGGTTTATTTATATTCCGAATGTGGGAGAAATTGTGTTCCGGTTTGAAGGGCACTGTAGCTAGTGAAATTACTGGGTAAATGAGACTTGATGACCTGAATGACCTGATCTCGCAGTCGAGTAATCTTATTACCAGACTGTGCTGATGTCTCAGGATGATGGGCGCAGTGTCACGTGAAACTTTATATTAGGTCTTTACCTATGAAATTGCCGTTTTGTTTGAAAAAAGTTAGAGTATTTTTTTTTCGAACTTATTTATTTCTTTTATTCAAAGTAATCACCCCTGCAATCAATGCATCTTTGCCAACGCTATGGCAGTTTATGGATGCCCTTCTTGAAAAAATCAGCAGGACGGGAGACAACAAACTCTTCAAAGGCGTTTTGTACTGCCTCTCGGGAATTGAATTTTTTTCCCGCTAAAAAGTTGTCCAAATTTTGGAAAAAGTAATAGTCGGTAGGCGCAAGATCTGGTGAGTATGGCGGATGAGGGAGAGCTTCCAAACCCAACTCATGCAGCTTAGAGACGGTCTGTTGTGCAGTATGGGGTCGCGCGTTGTCGTGAAGTAGCAGTGGAGACGACCGATTGACCAAAGCTGGTTGCAGACGTGCGAGTTTCGCCATCATTGTGGTCAGTTCTTCAATGTACACATTTGCAGTAATGCTCTCGCCGTTTTGTAAAAAGCTATGATGAATCACACCAGCACTAGACTACCAAACTGTGACCATCACCTTTCTAGGGGTCATTTTTCGTTTTGCACATTGCTTTGGTACCGAACCAGGATCTAACCAACTTGCTGAGCGCTTTCGATTGTCAAAAAGAATCCATTTTTCGTCGCACGTAACAATTCGGTTCAAAATTCCTTCATTTCTGTGCCTGTTAAGCAGCGCAAGGCAAGTCTCGACGCGTACGTTGCGCTGGCGATCGTTAAGTTCGTGGGGCACCCATCTATCAAGCTTTTTTATCTTGCCAATCTGTCGCAAATGGACCAATATTGTTTTGATGCTAACATCAAAAGCTGCTGCCAGCTCAGCTGTAGATTGAGATTCATCAGCTTCCACAATCGCCTTTAATTCATCATTGTTGACCAAAGTTTCCAGACGACCACGAGGTTCATTTTTCAAGTCAAAATTCCCAGAACGGAACCGAGCACACCAATAACGGGTTGTACGTTCGTTTGTACAGTTCTCTCCGTAAACGTCGTTAATGTTACGTGTCGTTTGTGCCGCGTTGGTGCCACGACGGAACTCATATTCCATAATTACACGAAATTTCAAAGTATCCATTATGAGGAAAAATGTTGAAATGTAATGAAAATACAACGCTAATCAATAAACACAAGACTTATATTGTAAATAGAATGTCATATTTTTAAAACAAAATTAATTTGAATTTAGAATTCATAGCCAATCAAAACTTTTTTTTGTTTAAAAAAGTCTGTACTGCAATACGGCAATTTCATAGGTAAAGACCTATTATTTGTTATCTATCCATTTATTTAGCTAGTCCGAAGACAAATTCGTTACAAATATGGGTTTATTAGTTTTTTTTTTGGTTTGATTTTGGCTACACACTTTCGTGTATTTAGCCAGTGTCAAGTAATTAATTTTTCAAGTTAATTTATGTATGTTGTATGTGTCAAGTCAAATCATAGTCTAATCTAGTCCAGTCATACTCCTAGTAAAGTGGTGGCAACTTTACCAGAAGCTTCTATGGAGTTTTGGAAACAAAGCGAAACGTTTCGACATCATTATACCACTTTCCCACACTCATGTCTGTAATCCAGCACTTAACGAATAAAATGTCACCAATTTTATGCGCTAACACTGAAAATAACACAAGTTTTAGAAAATAATACAATGCGGTGACAAGATCTTTTTCGTTTTCCCGCCAAAACTCAATTTAATTAGTTTTATGAACTTACACTTTCGAAAGAAAGAGAGAAGAGAAAAGGAAAAAGATGGTGAATAAAGATATTTTGTATACTTCCTTCTTCATCAAATGTCAATAACTATACCATTAACAATAGAAAGATAAATATGAAATTTCTAAGTATTAAAAAACCTTGTAAACCAGTGTTGTGCAGTGTAGAACAATGGGCGGTATTATCGCTGACAGCGATCTCTTCCAGACAACCTTCTGATTACAATAAAATAAAATAAAAAAACTAATAACGCCCAACGATCACATACCTAGATACTGGACCCTAGGATTCCCTGTATTTAGAGACCCAGGAACTACGAGGGCCATGGTCCCACAACTCCCAAACACAGAACAAGTATTTACGCTTTTTTTCGGTGCAAAAATACTTGTCCTGTCGCGGGAATCGAACCCACCACCTCTGGGTTATGAGCCAACCTGCTCAGCCACCACAGCACAGAGGCTACGGAATTTAAAATTACTGATCATAAATAAATTTTCAGAAAAATAATAGTACTTGAATTTGTGACGATCTAAATGTAGTCTATTATAGAGTACCTTCTGTCAGTCATTATGTCCGAACATTCGAGAAAAAGATTGTTTTCTTTCTATCTTTTATCTTTTTCCCTCTACCTTTTCCTTTCGACAGGGTAAAAGGTTTGTCCTGAGTAACTGGCTGACAGTCAGACAATGTACAATGCAATTGGGCGTAGAGACTTGATTTCTGGGGGGTTTGGAGGGCTTGCTTTTTTTTGAACGGGCTAATGTTGGTCTCCACCGACCTTTACAACGTCACTGGGCAGGGCAGGAGGGCAGGCGCTTAAGGCGCCTAGCCGTCAAAAGTGGGAGGCAACTAGCTGGCGGGCACCCCTGGGGTGCGAGCCTCGGCTTGGGCCGTTGCCGGGATAAGATCGAGAAGACTACGTCCACTGGAAGAGTGGATCCTATTGAATGTCGCGACCGTTCTAGCTAACCTACGGGGGGTACGTCGACCTCGCCGGCGGGTCGGGGTCTGATTGTGTTACGCTGGTATCCTATACCGGTGCCGGTACCTGAGCCAGAAGGGCTAGGGTCCGGTGATCCTAGCGCAGCCGATACTACGGCTGCTATAGGACTACTGTCGCTCTACACGTGTCTGGGTGGAGATGACGGTGTGAAAAGGAAGGAGGAAAGGGTTTTATAAAATTCAGCTCTTGTTAAGCCTTAATTTACTAGGCCCATTTACTTCTAGAAGTAAATTGGCCTATCGAAATTTTTCAGTAAACTCCGATCCGCGAGCTGTCTAGACCCGAATACCGACCTTTTTGCCGATGACTAAGCCTTCAATTGCTCTGATTACGTAATCTGCAACAAACCCGAAGGCAAAGCGTTTTGAAAGTAAAGACATTGAGGCTTTTCGAAAAAAGTATCAACTCCCATTATTTCAAAGTAGGTGGTACTCATGCGTCATCATAAAGATCCGGATGATATTTTTCTTGAATAAGCAAGGGGGGAGTTTTGGCGGGAAAGCGAAAAAGATTGCGTCACCGCATTGTATTATCACCACTCCGACCAGGTTTCGGACATATTCGATGTCCTTCTGGGAGCCAGTTACTTACGCAAACCACGGCGGCTTTCCCGAGCGTCACACTTCACACTAATATTATAAAGGCGAAAGTTTTTATGTGTGTTTGTGTGTATGTTTGTTACTCCTTCACGCTCAAACGGTTGAATGGATTTGGATGAAATTCGGTACCAAGATAGCTTATACACTAGATTAACATATAGGCTACATTTTATCCCGGAAAAGTGAAATTTTCCCGTGTGATGAGCAAATAATTAAAATACTTTATACCCGCGGGTGAAACCGCGGGGCACAACTAGTAATAATATATAGTGATTTATAAATACACACATTTGAAACACAGAAAACTAAATAAATATAGGTAAAAAAGTGTAATTTAAGATGTCGTTAAGCGTTGGGACTCGGGGTCCATAGAGACTGGGAGCTCATGGCATTTTTCAAAGTTTATCAGAGCGCCTGGTCGATAAAACGTCTAAGGCCCATATTCTAAGACTTAACTCGAGATTTCCTCGACTCGACTTCCACTCAAACTCGACTGGAGGCGCCTCGAACATCCCTCCGAAACTTCCTCAAAATCGGTATTTTTAGTTAAGTTTTCGAGGTTCCTTTAAGTGAGTGGAGTTAATTTGGAGTCGAGGAATTACGTCACTATACGTCATCAGTTCGAGGATAATTTTATCAAACCTGAGGAAATTTTTAGTCTATGCTGGGTTTTGACAATGTAATAATATTGTAAACGTCAAAGAAATTCCATTTCGTGATATAAGTGGTGCCATCTTAGCATATTTTCTGCTGTATTAGCACTTCTTTATGGTTAAATTCTTCAATCCTAATTTTTCTTCAGTATAATAATCCGCTATGAGAACAAACCCGACATAGATGCATCTTTAGCGGTTTACTGACCTTGGATAGTTATATCATGGACGCTATTGGAAGGTTTGAGTAACCGTTTCGAAGCGGAATATATTTTTTTATCTATTACTTTCAACAGACGCCATATGAGACTTACAAGCTTCAGCTATACGAACCTTAAGGTTTGACCGCAAATCAGAAAAAGGATTGTAGTCTTCTACACACAATGTACGCTTCCATATCCTATGCAGGGATTTTTTCCTCCGACTTTCCCTAATAATTGAAGGGTTGAGAATAAAAAGGGTTTAACTGTCAAATTGATAGTTTCGAGAAAATTTACTTTGAACTTCAGCGGCTTCATTTTAATGTAGAGTGCTTATAAGGTAATAGAAAAGGTTTATGTAAGTTTAAGTTGCTTGAAAATGTATTATTTCTATATTAAAATACTAAATATAGTACTAATTCATACAATTACTGTAAAAATATCATATAATAAAGTAATTATAACAATGTTTTTATGCTAAGCGAACTGTATTCCTGTGACAGATAAACCGTTTTTAGACTCAAAATCTCGAGATTTAGTCTTATATCGGTATTTTTAGAATGTATTATAGTAGATAATTTCACGCTGAATCCAACGATACCGATAAGTCGTTTTATGACAAAAATCAGTTAAACCCTTTTTGTTCTCACCCCTTCAATTGAGAGGTGAACCAAACTGGATATCTGACAGAAGTAGTCCTTGGTCGCTTCTTTTTGGGTACACATTTGTCAAAAACGGCGTACAAAATTTCGTAGAAAACATTGGTAGCCATCCTAGCATCCTTACATCTATCTACGATATCTCTCTCTATCTATCATCTATATACGAATATATAAAAGAAAGTCGTGTTAGTTACACTATTTATAACTCAAGAACGGTTGAACTTATTTGGCTGAAAATTGGCGGGGAGGTAACTTAGAACCAGGAGACGGACATAGGATACTTTTTATCTCGTTCGACCGTGGATTAATAATCAAACGTGCGAGGCTGATGCCAGTTATTTATATTAACAATAATAATAATAAAATTCATTTATTTAAACAGTAAATAAGAACTTAATATGTGAGTTGATCCTTATATCCCACACTAGGATGACCTGTGTCGTGGGATTCAGTCTCATCCAATTTGTATAAAAACTTAAGAATAAGGGTAGACTAATTTATATGTATTAAATATAGATAGATAGATAGATAGATAAACACTTTATTGTACACCGTAAAAAAGAAAACAATTTACAAAAAGAAAAACTTACATAATAAACTAGTACTAGTACAACAGGCAGTCTTATCGCTTAGAGCGATCTCTTCCAGACAACCTTTGAATCGGAGAAATCTGTAGCTTAGAATTTTGGGCTTTGGTGTACAGGTAAAAACAAAATGAACTTCAAATCGAGAGTGAACAGGTATCTTCTGGGCAAGCGTGTTACATCCTAGACCGCATCGTTACTTACCATCAGGTGCGATAGTGGTCAAACGCAAGCCTATCAAACAATAAAAAAAAAAAAACTAAAACTATTTCAATAAGTTGTCCTACAATATTAACTAAAATAAGTATATATACTGTTGGAAATCCTAAGTGGTTTATGTTTTAAAAAAAGTAACCTTACAATCAACATACAAATATTTATTAAGATTTACTAAGAACCGACAATAATTAACCGCGTGATTTTATAAAACGTCCGTCGCCTCTGAGTGCTGCCTGAAAAGTGAGCCCGAGCCTTCTTCGTCGCTCGTATATATACTACGCCGCTTGCATCAGCTCCCGAAGTGAAGTATTTTGTAACACGGCCGTTTCTGCTTGCGTGTTGTCCTCAACAGCTGCTTCATCTTCAAGCGGCACATTGTCGTCGACCTCGGCCATTGTGTCTTCTTCTATAACACAACAAAACATGATTTTAGGACCCGATGTACAGGCATAACGTTGGTAACTGAAACCATTTCAAAATTAAAATGAAGCTGTTGCTCAATTCAAAGAAATTTCAATTTAGAGAAATTCAACAGGTACTTGTAATAAACATTGAAAACGGAGACTGCAAAACAACTGTGTTAGAAGCACAAGCGTGCACTCAAGTACAACCAACACAGGTCTCGCATACTAATTTTATGAAAATTTGTAAGAAAAAGTAAGGTTCCAACCGCATGTAAGAAAGTACTTTAGTACTTTAGCATAGAAAATAAAGAAAAATAAATGTATTGCGAATTTCAGAATTCCGGACTTCTAAACTTCGCCACACATTGTAATAGAAAACGGCAACTGTATGGGATAACATTCATAAACCACATCATACATTGCAAAAACGGCAACTGTATGATGTAATACTCACAAATCACGTCATAAATAGCATAAACGGCAACTGTATGATATAATACTCACAAAACACGTCGTACATTGAAAACACGGCAACTGTATGACGTGACACTCACAAATCACGTCACACATTGCAAAAAACGGCAACTGTATGATATGGCACTCACAAACCACGTCTTACATTGCAAAAACGGCAACTGTACGATATGGCACTGACAAACCACGTCATACATTGCAAAAAACGGCAACTATGTGGAGAGAATAATCTCGTCACATATTGCAAAAGGCAACTGCATGAAGAGGCATAGGCCACCTCACACATTGCAAATAGAGAGAAGGCAACTGTGCGAAATGATCACACATTGCAAACGACGCCACACAAAGTGCAGTCATCGCTGAGTCACATTGGTGAGACAGATATCCGCAGTGGAGAACGCAGAACAAGCCTCCAGCGTCCATTCGCCCCGCCAAAACACCATGTGATCGGCGGCCGCTTGCGTTGTCTTGCCTTAAGACCCGCCGAGAAGTTTCAAGCTACAGCGGTGGGTGGCAGCACATGCAGGACCTTGTAGGGCCCCAGCATGCCAGAGTCCAGCTTTCCCGTAGATTGTGACGACCTGTTCACGAACACAAAATCGCCGACGGTGAAGGTTCGTGACTGCTGACGACCTTTGTTGACGACATAAGCGTCTTGGAGTTGCTGGTCAGCGTCTGGTAGTGTGGACGCAGTATTATTCATCACCGCATCTTAACGGTACACCAATGCGAGTTCTGTTTTGAATGAATAACCGGGGATGTACCGTCTAAAGTAACAAAAACTAACTTAGTAGCATTAAAAATGTCTAACCTCTTTAGACATTGCTTGGCACTTACGTGTTAACAGAAGCTTCTACCTTATGCTCGCTCGGTCTCACCTGACCATTAGTAATCATTTGACCTATTTCAGTTTTAAGAAATTCACATTTCTTAACGTTGATGGAAAATCCTGCCTCAGTCAAAGTCTTTAGAATCACTATACTCGCGTTTTCGCTTGTTTTGTTGAACATAACCTTTGCGAAAAACACCACGACCTCGAACGGGTGTAATCTGATGAGGTTTCACATAAATGGACAGAAAACTCGCTAAATTCATAGCAGTTGCGCGAATTTGAGGATCAGTAACACCAGCGTGTAACTATCGCTACAATGAACTCGTCACTCAAATCGTTAACCATGCGTAACGTAACATCAAACGTCTAGCATATTCTGCATACGTGGGGTAGTTATCGGAATCATTTTTCATAACATCAAATAAAAAGTTCGCGATATCTACTCGTATAGGGCACAATGCCTTAAATTCACACTTGAAATTTGGCCAACTACGATCATTACTAACCCAATCGTATAGCCACGACCTCGCGTCACCTTTAAGACAATTACCTATACGTGCTAAACACTCACTGTCGTCCCATCTATTTAGTTTGCGCACATGATCAATTTGACCACACAACGAATCAAAATCATGCAAAGACAGATCGAAATTCGACATAAACACATGGTTCGATCTTACCGGCATGGCATCATAGCATTAATGAGCTTTTCGGTTACTTCACATATAACCATATCCGCGGTGGGCGGAGGCGTGCTTGAACATGGCACGGACAGGTCCAGACTTGCAGGGTACGACTCGGCGCTCGACAGCGCAGTCAGCGGGCAGACGGCTCGACGCGGCTGGCGTGCCGGAGCATCCGGTGCAGGTGCCGACATGGCGCGCGATGTACTCGCAACAATACTTGCACTGCGTGTCCTGGAATCTTCCAAAACACCTAAGCGGCTTATGAAAGTTTGAAGCTAGGCTTCTAAACCAGGAATAGACGTTCGATCTCATTCGTTCGATCGACTTTTACGTTTACTAGTCTCAGACATAGCTACAAATATGTTACGTGGAAAATCTTTAAAATCACAACAGCAAAATCAAAGCAATATTTGAAATCAGAATAACCAAGTCAGAATTGAGTTAGATCCCGCTTCTGGTGTTGGAAATCCTAAGTGGTTTATGTTTTAAAAAAAGTAACCTTACAATCAACATACAAATATTTATTAAGATTTACTAAGAACCGACAATAATTAACCGCGTGATTTTATAAAACGTCCGTCGCCTCTGAGTGCTGCCCGAAAAGTGAGCCCGAGCCTTCTTCGTCGCTCGTATATATACTACGCCGCTTGCATCAGCTCCCGAAGTGAAGTATTTTGTAACAATACAAATAATATCTAAACATACAAACAAATATACATACTATATAATATAAACATATATAATTAAATATATACATATATATATATATACCGATTGATTAACATATTATATAGTACATAATATAATATAGTAGGTACTATATCAAGAAAGAAAAAAAAAATAGGTAGGTAGGTGATGTTTTAGTTTGAAAACTATCGTGAGGATGACACATTTTGTAAGATAAATAACGGCTAAAACTCACGTCAATTAAAAGTCGAAATTACTCCGACCAGGTTTCGGACATATTCGATGTTCTTCTTCTGGGAGCCAGTTACTAACGCAAGCCGCGGCGGCTTTCGCGAGCGTCACACTTCACACTAATATTATAAAGGTGAAAGTTTGTATGTGTGTTTGTGTGTATGTGTGAATGTGTGTATGTTTGTTACTCCTTCACGCTCAAACAGCTGACCAGTTGGTCGATCGCAGCGCCAGTTACGTGCTGACGCTCGCGAAGGTAGGTGATGAATTAAGTTTAAACATTTCTTTGGTCATAAACTTCTATAGCAAAGAAACAAGAAATTTCATTCAAAAAATGTATTACATATAAGTAAACTTTTAGCATAGACACACGTTTACAAAAAAAAGAAGCCGATTAAAGGTCCTCACGGATAGACAAAAAAAAAACTACAATTTACATGAAGTGAACACCTAAGAGACCTACATAAACACTGCATTAGATTAACTTACGAAGTTATAATTAGCTATGCACAATAATAAATTATAAATAAATAATTACTTAATTATAAGTAAATAAATAATTAAGTAGCAGTTTATCTTAGTAACTAAAGAAGAAATAAAGAAAGAAAGAAAAACATTTATTCAACACTCACTTATAAAAATAAAATAAAATTTACAAGAACATACAAGTATATACATACAACAAGATAATATAATTAGATATAAACAGTACCTAGTTAGAAGCATTTAATAAGGGAAATAAAAGAGTAGATAATAGCACGGGCAGTGGTGTCGAAAAGGGCTTAACTCATCATTCATGCCGGTGTACTCAACACCTGACGCTGATTTTCAGTTAAGCCCTATGGTTGACGGGTAAGTTGTTAGGTGACCATAATAAAACAAATATTAAAATATACACAATACACATACAAAAGAAAAAAAAAGTAATGGTTGTATGTACCGGTATTTTCTAAAAGAAAACAGTCCTCAATTCTTTTTATTAAGCAGTTACATTAACTAAAAATAACTCATTTATAAACGATTTAATAAATACAGTTTATTGTGCAAACCTTCAAAAGATAAGTGCTACTTATTGTCAAGGACACAAGTTATTGTGAAACATAATTAGATTTAAATGATGTTATGGTGGCTCAGTGGCTCAGTGAAGCCGGCTTGCGATGCTATAGGTTACAGGTTCTGTAATTTTTGTTTGCAATAATATGACCATATTCATTCGTTGTCAATTAACTTTGAATTTTGTCCACGGTATTCGATTGTTTTTTCTCTAATCTATGACTCACTTTTTTTTTCTGTATGTTTTATTTTCATGTTGTATGCAAGACTATGTAAGGTTTTTTTTGACGGGAAAGCGAAAAAGATTGCGTCACCGCATTGTAATATTTTCCTAAACTTGTGTTATTTTCAGTGTTAGTGCATAAAATTGGTGGCATTGTATTCGTTAAGTGCTGGATTACAAGCTTGAGTGTGGGAAAATGGTATAATGATAGTGAAACGTTTCTTTTCGTGTTGTTTCCAAAACTCCATAGAAGCTTCAAGTAAAGTTGCCACCACTTTACTAGGAGTATGACTTTGACTAGACTATGACTTGACTTGATGACTTCGACTATGGCTTGACACATATTTGCGTGAAATATCATTAACTTGATAAATTATCAATTATTTGACACTGGCTAAATACACAAAAGTGTGGAGCCAAAACTTAAAAAAAAAAACTATGACAATGACGTGACCAAAATGCTGGTCTCTATTTAGCCCAAAGATTAAGCATTGCCATTCAACGGGGCAATGCCGCTAGCATTTTGAGCACGTTGCCTACTGGTAGCGGCTTTTTAGATTAAGTTTTGCTAATGCTTAGTTTTTAATTTAATTTAAATTTAGTTTTATTATTTAAAAACGTATAATTTGTTCTCAAACTAAATTGGTTAATGTTATATGTGTTGTCCTGAATAAATGTATTTTCTTTCTTTCTTTTCTTTCTTTAAATCCAATCATCAAGTCAAGTCAAAGTCAAAGTCAAAAGATTTATTGCAAATAGGCTAATTTTAGCACTTTTACAAATCTTTTAAGATTCCGTAAATGTAAGTGCCTAGTGTTTTTATCCGTTTGCATCTTAAAGACTAAGAGGTAACTCAATAATTACAAAATTTTGCCTAAATTTCTGCTATAATAGACTTTAACGCCAAGGCGTTTTTTTCTAGCTTCAAGTAAAATCTTGCTATAGCCTTACTTTTTAAAAATAAAAAAATCTACAATTTCATTTAATTTTTAATTTAATTTTTTTTAATTTTTTTTTTTTTAAATTATTTTTTTTTAAATTTTTTTTTCAATGTTCATAACAAAATAAAAAATAAGCGCCTGTAATTTTTCACCTAACTTTTAAATCAAACTAATTCACACTATCACACTAATCACACTAATATAACAAAGGCGAAAGTTTGTATGTGTGTTTGTGTGGATGTGTGTATGTTTGTTACTCCTTCACGCTCAAACCGCTGAATGGTTTTGGATGAAATTCGGGACCAAGATAGCTTTTACACTAGATTAATATTAGGTCTTTACCTATGAAATTGCCGTTTTGTTTGAAAAAAGTTAAAGTATTTTTTTTTCGAACTTATTTATTTCTTTTATTCAAAGTAATGACCCCTGCAATCAATGCATCTTTGCCAACGCTGTGGCAGTTTATGGATGCCCTTCTTGAAAAAATCAGCAGGACGGGAGACAACAAACTCTTCAAAGGCGTTTTGTACTGCCTCTCGGGAATTGAATTTTTTTCCCGCTAAAAAGTTGTCCAAATTTTGGAAAAAGTAATAGTCGGTAGGCGCAAGATCTGGTAAGTATGGCGGATGAGGGAGAGCTTCCAAACCCAACTCATGCAGCTTAGAGACGGTCTGTTGTGCAGTATGGGGTCGCGCGTGTCGTGAAGTAGCAGTGGAGACGACCGATTGACCAAAGCTGGTTGCAGACGTGCGAGTGTCGCCATCATTGTGGTCAGTTCTTCAATGTACACATCTGCAGTAATGCTCTCGCCGTTTTGTAAAAAGCTAGGATGAATCACACCAGCACTAGACCACCAAACTGTGACCATCACCTTTCAAGGGGTCATTTTTCGTTTTGCACATTGCTTTGGTACCGAACCTGGATCTAACCAACTTGCTGAGCGCTTTCGATTGTCAAAAAGAATCCATTTTTCGTCGCACGTAACAATTCGGTTCAAAATTCCTTCATTTCTGTGCCTGTTAAACAGCGCAAGGCAAGTCTCGACGCGTACGTTGCGCTGGCGATCGTTAAGTTCGTGGGGCACCCATCTATCAAGCTTTTTTATCTTGCCAATCTGTCGCAAATGGACCAATATTGTTTTGATGCTAACATCAAAAGCTGCTGCCAGCTCAGCTGTATATTGAGATTTATCAGCTTCCACAATCGCCTTTAATTCATAATTGTTGACCAAAGTTTCCGGACGACCACGAGGTTCATTTTTCAAGTCAAAATTCCCAGAACGAAACCGAGCAAACCAATAACGGGTTGTACGTTCGTTTGCACAGTTCTCTCCGTAAACGTCGTTGATGTTACGTGTCGTTTGTGCCGCGTTGGTGCCACGACGGAACTCATATTCCATAATTACACGAAATTTCAAAGTATCCATTATGAGGCAAAATGTTGAAATGTAATGAAAATACAACGCTAATCAATAAACAAAAGACTTATATTGTAAATAGAATGTCATATTTTTAAAACAAAATTAATTTGAATTTAGAATTCATAGCCAATCAAAACTTTTTTTTGTTTGAAAAAGTCTGTACTGCAATACGGCAATTTCATAGGTAATGACCTATTATATAGGCTACATTTTATCCCGGAAAAGTGAAATTTTCCCATGGGATGAGCAAATAATTAAAATACTGTTTATCCGCGGGTGAAACCGCGGGGCGCAACTAGTATCTAATAAAAAATTGGGGGAATTACTAAGTACTAATTACTTGTAAAAGTGCAATTAATGCTAAGTTTATTTAGAATTATTGCTATAAAAAAACGAACTTATTTATTTTTGGTTTAATTCTCTTTTACGTAAACAATAGTTTTCATCAAACAATATTAAAAATAGTCATAATTTAAGTAACTCAAGTAGGCGACAAAATGTTAGGTAACGTTATACCTACAATTGAGCCTATAGCCTTGTCTAGCCATAGCGTGGAACCTAGATATCCTAGATGCAAGCACAAGGACGACCTAGTGCACTGAACCTTCTAAACCTAAGCTAGTAGTGAACGCCTAGATCGTAGAACGCGCGTTACTTGATTATTAAATGTCAGATTGTTTTTTTTGTTGTTTTGGTTTTGGCTCAACATTTTTGTGTATTTATCCAGTGTCAAGTAATCAATTTCTCAAGTTAATTAATATTATATATATCTATATATGTGTGTGTCAAGTCAAGTCACAGTCCAAGTCATCAAGTCAAGTCATACTCCTAGTAAAGTGGTGGCAACTTTACCAGAAGCTTCTATGTAATTTTGGAAACAACACGAAAAGAAACGTTTCACCATCATTACACCACTTTCTCACATTCATGCCTGTAATCCAGCACTTAACAAATAAAATGCCACCAATTTTATGCACTAACACTGAAAATAACACAAGTTTTGGAAAACGATACAATGCGGTGACGCGATCTTTTTCGTTTTCCCGCCAAAACACGCATTACTTTATATTGCCTAGATTATTTATCTACTCAATTGTCAAAATTTGCATAAGGAAGATCGATAAGGTTCAGTTTGTACGTACAATTAGATTTTTGGACGCGTAATACTATTTCCATCGAATACTAATCTAGATAGATAAATCATTGGGGCCGGTCGCACCACACTAAACCATTGTTAAAAGTTAACCAACGTTTTCAAACGTCGCTCCATTACGCGTGCCGTGTCTGAACAGGACGCCTGTAGCGATAGAAAGAGAGGCACTAGTTTAGTGAGGGCTTGTAGCGTTGTGCGAGCAGGACCGCACCTTATTGCGTGGTACTAAAGTCGCTATTTATTTATCGCAGTAAAGCTTCTTGTACGTGTAATGAGGGCTAAAACTTAGATTAATGCCCAGTTAAAAAGGCAATACAGGAGTTTTGGCGGGAAAGCGAAAAAGATTGCGTCACCGCATTGTATTATTTTCCAAAACTTGTGTTATTTTCAGTGTTAGTGCATAAAATTGGTGGCGTTTTATTCGTTAAGTGCTGGATTACAGGCATGAGTGTGGGAAAATGGTATAATGATGGTGAAACGTTTCTTTTCGTGTTGTTTTCAAAACTTCATAGAAGCTTCAAGTAAAATTGCCACCACTTTACTAGGAGTATGACTTGACTAGACTAGACTATGACTTAATTTGATGACTTCGACTGTGACTTGACACATATTTGCGTAAATATAATTAACTTGAAAAATTATCAATTACTTGACACTGGCTAAATACACAAAGGGGTGGACCCAAAAAATTAAAAAAAGTAGATTACAGGACAAACAATTTGAAATGGTTTAGTTGGGGCCCTAGTATATTTTTGCCCCAGGGCCTTTGGCTACAAAGCTACGCCACTGAGTTCGACCAATGAACGATGACGCGGATACGTCATATAACCTTTCTAGCGTTTTCATTGGTAAAACGCTTACTCGATAAAAGAGGTATATCGATTTTTATAGCTTACTAGCTTCTGCCCGCGTCTTCGCCCGCGTGGCCTATTAGAAAAGAAGAAGAAAATTTTTCATAGATAATTGAACCACCCCTTTAGGTATGGAATTTCGGAAACCCTTTCTTAGTGGATACCTACATTTACAAAGAGCACACCCTCCAAATTTCAAGAATCTAGGACCACTGGTTTATGCTGTGCGTTGACATATAAGTCAGTCAGGTCTTTGTCTTATATGTATAGCCCTGATAGTGTCAAAATATTTAAAACTCTGAAGGTTTCTGATTGGCTTAAAGAGCAATGTCTTACAATAACCCAACAATCAAACATTATCTTTCATGAGCAATAAGTCACAAAAATTACAAACCAAGATAATACACTTGCCTAAAACACGACGATAACCTTTGTGCCTACACAAAAAAAAACGTGTGTGCTCAATCATTGAGCTGTGATTTCATTCACTAATTGATCACTTTATGAATGAAATCTCTGCTTGAGGACCGATCGATGACTGAGCATCGTTCTGATTACAGACCTTACTCCCCAAGTCAAGCGTGCGTTTGAAGAAGTTTTATTCAGCTTGAGGCTCTGGACTCGATTGAACGGCGTGCAAAAAGGCTCATTGACGATGACACTTTGGTTGGTGAAAGGCTCCAGAGCCTAGCACACCGACGTAAGGTGGCAAGTCTGTCGGTCTTTTACAGATTACACCACGGCGAATGCGCAGAACTGCATGATCTCATTCTCCCATCACCATTCCACTACCGGACTACTAATAGACGCTCGGCTAAGCGCCATCCTTTCGTAGTCGAAATACCACCTATTCGTATCAAGCGATTTGATTCCACGTTCTTAATTGGAACGGCTAAGGAATGGAATGCCCTGCCAGCGTCTGTGTTTCCGGCGAAATATGACCCGGGCGTGTTCAAGAGAAGAGGGAATAGGTATTTACTTGGCTAGCATGCTACACCGATCGCATCGTCACTTCCCATCAGGTGAGAGCGTGGTCAAATGATAGACAAGTATGAAGTATATATATAATACTTCAGAAAATGGTTAAACCAGGCCTTCGTTTAGGCATCGTCCGTGCCAAGGCTGCACGTCACAAACGTCTGTCGCACGCAATGGACGCGACGCGCATAAAATCCTCGTTACATTGTGTCTCAGCTCAGCTGATGGGTGACTGCGTTTGTTTAGCGCATTCATAAGGTGTCTTATGTCAGAGGACTACACGTTTGTGATACGTCATCTATGTCCTTAATAAAAAAAAGCGAGAGTGCTTTAGACGTCATTGAAGTAAAACTTCTATACGAAACGTTGTAAAATTAACAACGGATAAACTCACGTCAATCTAAATATATATAGCTCAAAGGTGACTGACTGACTGACTAATATAGTGATCTATCAACGCACAGCCCAAACCACTGGACGGATCGGGCTGTAATTTGGCATGCAGGTAGATGTTATGACGTAGGCATCCGCTAAGAAAGGAATTTTCGAAATTCCATCCTTAAGAGGGTGAAATGGGTGGGTGAATTATTTTCCCATAGGTCATGCCGCGGGCGAAGCTGCCGGCAGAAGCTCGTTAATAATAAAACCCATTTATTTCTTTAAATAACATTGCTTAAATAATAAAAAAAGTTTTATATAAATAAACGTTTTTTGTTTGTAAATACATACAAAGAATACAATATAACACCCAGACACAGAACAAACATCAATGTTCATTACACAAATGTTTGTAATGGGTGGGAATCGACCCACAACCCACAGGTCAGAAGGCTTAGTTAGTAGAAGGTTAATACCGACTGAGCTATCTCTAAATTTCGTAATTTTCATTCATATTAATTTGACTGTCTGTTTGTGTAGCTGTCACGCCAAAATGGCTTAACCGATTTGGATTAAATTTGGCTCGCGAATATTTTATATTGTTGACATAAATACACGATATTATTTGACTGGCCTGATAGCTCAGTTGGTATTAACACAGCCTTCTGAACTGTAGGTTGTGGGTTCGATTCCCACCCAGTACTAACATTTGTGTGATGAACATCGATGTTTGTTCTGTGTCTGGGTGTTAAATTGTATTCTATGTATGTATTTACAAACAAAAAAGTATCTAAGTATTGTATCAGTTATCCGGTTCCCATAGCACAAGCTTTGCTTAGTTTGGGGCTAGATGGCGCTGTGTGAAATGTCCACACATATTTATTACCTTTTTTATTTGTAGGAAAACAGGTAAGTTGAGCCGCAAGATATTTCTAGTGTTGTAATAAATAACCTTTATAGGCTCGCAAATCTATGCAAATAGCCTGTAACCTGTAGATTTATGTCATAGTCTAACCCTAAACCTAAACCTAACACCTCTCATTTCAATTTTTATTTGCTTCACACATAATAAATCTTTATTTCAGAACAAGACAAGAAAATAATTTTTACTGAAGTAAAACTTTACGCACGATTGACTTGGGGAGTAAGCTGGTGAATGCGTAACGAGGCAAACGGAAGTTGAAGCTAGTTCAAGTAGACCTCCATTGTCAACAAAACAAAGTTAAAATATTACTTAAAACTTAAAATCTTTTTTTTTTTTTTAGTAGGTAGTGTTTAGTATTAGTTATTATATCATTGTAGTACCTATTTAGTTTGAAAATATCTTAAAACTTGTATTATTATGTTGGTATATCTGTAATATTATAGAAACTGACGTGAGTAGTACTCATAACTACAACTATTACACTGTGGTGGCGTTATGTTGATGATGTGTTCGCTATAATTGACAAGAATGCACTATGTGATTTCTCGTCGCACCTCAATGCTGTGCATAAGAACATCTCCTTTACGGTAGAAGAAGAGAAGGAGGGAGAGCTGCCGTTTTTAGATGTTCGTGTCATTCGAGGACCTGACGGGGCACTGTCACATACCGTATACCGGAAACATACACACACTGATCGGTACTTGCGGGCCGACTCTCATCATCACCCCTCGCATTTATCTTCTGTACCGAGAACATTGATTAACCGTGCGTTAAGCCTCTGCGACCCTCAATACGTCGGTGTTGAGCTGGAACACGTACAGAAGGTGCTGGAAAATAACGGGTATAATTGGCGGCAATGTTCTCGATTAGTGGGTGGAAGCGTACGCATACGGCCATCTACCGTGGAACGGTCGCCTATCTATTTGCCGTTTGTAAAAGGAATAACGGACAAGATCGGATACCTGCTACAACGGAAATATGGTATTAGGACGTTCTTCCGCGCACACGTCCAACTTCGGCAAATGTTACGATCGCCCAAAGACCAAGAGCCACTGAATGTCCCGGGGGTATACAAGATACCCTGTGACTGCGGGAAGAGTTATATTGGGGAAACACGACGTAACATCGCGACCAGGCTGGCTGAACATATTAGGAGCATTAAGAACTTAGACACAGAGAGGTCCGCTGTTGCAGAGCATGCCCTTATCGAGGAGACGAGCCATTTTATTAGGTTCGATAAGGCCTCCGTACTAGCGAGGGAGAAGTTTTTTGTGCCGCGAAAAGTACGTGAGGCCATTGAGATTGCTCGTCATCCGAACTTTAACCGGGACCGAGGATGGACCTTACCACCTGCGTGGAATCCAGCTCTTAATGTTGTCTCAGCCAGAGTCGAACCATTTATGCGTGAATTGGATACGGTCGGTGTGGTATGTGACAATCCCATACGCTGTGGTAATGTTTGTGACAGTGACAGTGATAGTGACACTGACGTAAGCGTGTGCGCCGCCGCTCTGACAACTGAGCACCTGTCGCCGCGGCCTGCGTCCCCCGCGCCGCTCTCACAGCGGGCGACGCGAGCCATGGTCCGCAGTCAGCGCCGAGCCGCCACCACCGCCGCCGCGCGTACTCCTTGAGGATGGGCATCTATATTGCCCGAACACCGGTCGATTTATTCGACTGTATCTCGTTTTAGCCGTGTAATAGTTGTAGTTATTGGTATATCTGGTAAAATGACAGTTGACAATTTGTCAAGATGGCGACATTAACATTAAACAAAGTAAAATCAAAGTTATACCGACCGATAGATGGAGCTAAAGAAATTTTACTTCAGTCGTGTGGTCTAAAGCACACTCATTTTTTTAACAGCCTCTGTGGGGTCGGCTCATAGCCCAGAGGCGACGGGTTCGATTCCCGCGGCAGGGCATGTATTTGTGCACAGGAAAAAAGCAAATACTTGTTTTGAGTCTGGGTGTTGTGGGAGCATGGTCCTCGTAGTTCCTGGGTCCCTAGACATAGGGAATCCTAGTTAGCGTCCAGGATCTATGTATGTGATCGTTGGGCGTTATTATTATTATTATTTTGACGAGAGTGCATTGGCCATAGTAAATGTATGCACTGCTACTTTGACAACATCTTCTCATTCTCGGATGACGTCTCGGTGACGGCGCGGTGGATAAACGCCTAAAAGTGTTAAAAAAATAATAAAAATATTTCAAAAATTAAGAAAAATATTATATTATCACATTTTGTATCAAAACGTTTGTAGAAGAATTTTACAATAAAAAGGTCACTAAATAGTGAGTCTTTAATATTTGGCAACAATATTATATTAATTATATTAAAAGTATATATAAATCAAACGTGACTGACTGACTGAGTGACGAATATAGTGATATATCAACGCACAGCCCAAACCAACGGACGGATCGGGATGAAATTTGGCATGCAGTTAGATGTTATAACGTAGGTATCCGCTAAGAATTTTTCGAAATTCCACCCTTAAGAGGGTGAAATGGGTGGTTGAATTATTTTCCCATGGGCGACGCCGCGGGCGAAGCTGCGGGCAGAAGCTCGTTAAAAGTATAAAATATTAACTGTCATAAATAAGTTTATTAATAGATGATACCTTTTTGTACGTACTTACGAATTTAATAATAAATAAACAAAATACATTGGATATAAATTAAATTAAATAAATAATATTAATTATTAATAATTAAGTAGGTAAATTAAACATTAATTAAAACAAACTAAGTATATCTGAATCTATAATTTTTAACAATTTAAAAAACTCTAATCTTTAGAACGAAATATATATGAAAATGTTTTTAGTGACTGGCTTCCAAGCAAATGTTTCTATAGTATCAAGGGATGTGTAACATGTAGTAACAAAAATATTCATTATGTTTTGCAAGCTTGCTTGCAGACTGAATGTACGTATCTACTATTTAATATGTAAGCTTATACCCAAATTAAAAGTGTATAATTGCAAATAAACAAATGATTTGAATTGATCTAAACTTACTGACTTAAACTTACTTAAACTTACTGACTGACCCGATAGCTCAGTTGGTAGTGACCCTGCCTTCTGAACTGCGGGTTGTGGGTTCGATTCCCACCAAGGACAAACATTTGTGTGATGAACATCGAGGTTTGTTCTGTATCTGGGTGTCATATTGTATTCTATGTATGTATTTACAAACAAAAAGTATCTAAGTATTGTATCAGTTATCTGGTTCCCATAGTACAAGCTTTGCTTAGTTTGGGGCTAGATGGCGTTGTGTGAGATGTCCACACGTATTATTATTATTATTATTATGAATAAAAAATAGCGTTTAAGTTACTGTCTGCGGATAAAGTGCCAAAAACCTGGCAACATTACCTCGTTGAATAACCAACCTTAGGCCAAGGTAAGAGCCAGCTCTTTAGTCACTCATAATTTCGATAGATCTTTATACATACAAAAATTTCGTGTCGCACTGTTTGTTACCATACTCCTTCGAAACGGTTGAACCGATTTTGATGAAAATAGGTCTGAGAATAGGTTGTTATTTTTCATCCTCCTAAGTGATTGTGGCCCACATAAATTCTACTTTTATTTTTAGGACTGATTTTTTTTGAAATGGCGTTAAAAAATACATACACCTCTAAATTATCTACCTTCTTCCATGATCCCTTATTTTTTAATAGCGATATTAAACAGTGCTCTATGCGTCTTCTACTCATACACTACATCCTCACGTACTTACAATAACTTTGTTTCTACTAAAATAATCTCTAAAAAGAATCTATATGGCAAAACAACGTTTACCGGGTCAGCTAGTAATTCAAGGGGTGAGATCAAAAAGGGTTTAACTGTCAAATTGTTTCGGAAAATTGACTTTAAACTTCAACGGCTTCATATTAATGTAGAGTGCTTATAAGGTAATAGAAAAGATTTATGTAAGTTTCAGTTGCTTGAAAATGTATTAACTCTATTTTAAAATACAAAATATAGTACTAATTCGTACAATTACTGTAAAAATATAATATAATAATGTTTTTATGCTATGCGAACTGTATTCCTGAGTCAGATAAACCGTTTCTTGACTGACAATCTCGAGATTTAAGCCTCATTTCGGTATTTTGAGAATGTATTATTGTAGAAATTTTCACGTTGAATCCAATAACACCCATAAGTCAATTTGTGAAAAAAATCAGTTAAACCCTTCTTGATCTCATCCCTTCAATTATATAAAAAAAAGTTTATCAGAGCGTCTGGTCGACGCGACGCGTGACCAAAATGGCACTTATTTGGCACAACGAATAAGCATTGCAATTCAACGGGGCAATGCTGCCAGCATGTTGGGTACGCTACCTTCTGGTAGTGGGCTGGAGCATTTGGACTGTCTATAGGTCATCGAGGCCAGTATATAGTCCAAATTTTTTTTTTGTAGTAATCATTATAGTGTAGTGTAGTAAATCATTGTAGTATTTAGAAACTAAAAGCAATTTGCCGTGTTAAAAAAAAGTCTATATAAAGGATATATTATATATCTATTTAATCTTACAAATCAAACTAAAACCACTAGACAAACATAACCAAGAAAACCAAATATATATAGCTAATACTACATAATTCAGATGCCTAAACCAAAACTGTTTTCTCTGTCCCACATTTGTATTCTTCAGCCCATCCTTTATGATATACTTTCTCACTCCTATACACCATATCTTACAGTATTCAAACCAGTTTATTGATTTCATATCGAAAAAGAATATTTTCTTGTCTGTTGAAGACATTCTCTTGAATAAGTTTTCTGTGTTTTTTCCATCTAAATGGTAAGTGTGGTTAAGGAAGTAGGAAAGCGATACGGAAAGCTTGAATATCTTCTTGTAGATTTTGAGGAATCTGAAACTAAAAGAAAATAATTACTAGGTAGTAGGACTTTGTTGCAAAGTTCGTCTAGGTAGGTACCACCGCTTTGCCAGTTATTCTGCCGCCAAGCAGTAGTGTGTAAGCACTACTGTGTTCCGGTTTGAAGGGCGCTGTAGCTAGTGAAATTACTGGGGAAATGAGACTTTATGATCTGATCTCACAGTCGAGTAATCTTATTACCAGACTGTGCTGATGTCTCAGATTGATGTACGCAGTGCAGTGTTACTCTAAACTTTATATTTTGGAGTTCCGAGTGATACTGTTCTGTTATGGGCAGCCGTGTCGCTTAACATCAGGTGAACGACTAGTTCGTAACATCATTCACTAACATAAAAAAATTTTAAAAATAAATTTAACAAACATTTTATGTTCTATTGACGGCCTCTGTGGTGCGGTGGCTGAGCAGGTCGGGTCATAACCTGGAGGTGGCGGGTTCGATTCCCGCGGTAGGTCAAGTCTAAGTGAGTCTGGGTGTTATGAGACCATGGTCCTTGTAGTTCTTGGGTCCCTAGACACAGCGAATCCTAGTTAGGGTCTAGGATCTATGTATGTGGTCTTTGGGCGTTATTATTATGATTATCATTATTATTATTTCAAACAAATTTTCTTGGTCATAACTACAAAATATGGTGAAAATTTAAAATAACTTAAGCATATTTTTTCAGTCTATGCTTGAATTTTTTACAACATAAATAAATAATCGAAATCGAATAACATTTAGAGGTAGCAAAACAATTAAGGATAGCAAAACATTTAGGGATAGAAAAATATTTAGGGATAGCATAATATTAGGGATAGCAAAACATGTAGGTATAGCGAAACATTTAGAGATAGCGAAACATTTAGGGAAAGGAAAACACGTAGGGATAGCAAAGTATTTAGGTGTAGCAAAATATTTAGGATAGCTAAACATTTAGGGATAGCAAAACATTTAGGAAGAGGAAAACATATAGGGATAGTATAATATTTAGGAATAGCAACACATTTCGGTATAGTCAAACATTTAGGGATTACATAACATTTAGAAATAGGAAAACATTTAGGGATAGGAAAACATTTGGGGATAGTAAAACATTTAGGGATAGCTAAGCCCTTAGGGATACCAAAACATTAAGAAATTGCAAAACATTTAGGGACAGCAAAACATTAAGGGATAGCAAAGCACATTCGTTTTTTAATAACTTTTGTTTAATTACAGAAAGTTTTCTCATTACCTTCGTTCCTTCCTCAACACCATTAGCAATAGATCAGCGAGGCAAGCCGGCACAAAATGCAGGAGTACAGTCAGCAGCAGAAACCAGTAGTACTGTCGGACACAAAAAACGTACGCGACCCACACGGCTGACGGCATGGCCAACTCTTCCCGGATTATTAGATAATTCTCACGTACCATTTCTGGAAAAACATCAATCAAGCTATCAATCAGTCAATCAATCTACTTTTTTTGTATTTGTTGGCTCCACACTTTTGTGTATTTAATTATAATAATAAAATATTTGTGGACATCTCACACAACGCCATCTAGTCCCAAACTAACCAAAACTTGTACTATGGGAACCAGATAACTGATAGATACTTTTTGTTTGTAAATACATACATAGAATACAATATAACACCCAGACACAGAACAAACACCATCAGGACAAACAGTTCATCACACAAATGTTTGTCCTGGGTAGGAATCGAACCCACAACCCACAGTTCAGAAGGCAGGATTACTACCAACTGAGCTATCGGGCCAGTCAAATAATAAATCAATATATAATGATAATAATAAATGTTAATAAATCAATGATTAATTATAACTGTAAATTTTTTAATATCTCTTAAATTGAACACAAAATATCAGTTATAGATTTACACAGGTCATCTTATGACCCGTATGTCTAATCTGTACATATAAAATTCAAAGTCCTGACTGACTGACTTATATATCAACGCACAGCCTAAACCGCTGGTCCTAGAGACTTGAAATTAGGAGGGTGTGTTCTATGTAACGTGTAGGTATCCACTAAGAAAGGGTTTCACGAAATTCTACTCCTAAGAGGGTGACATGGGTGAATTATTTATGAAACAAATTCTTCTTCGTTTCCTATTGGCCACGCTCCTTTACCATTAACTTCTTTTAGGGGGAAAAATGCTTTCGTTTATTCATGCCACCACCCCCGTGGTGGCAGGAATAAACGAAAGCATTTTGCAGCAGGTGTGTGGGACTCGAACACACTAAAACACCCCCGTGAACAGTTTTCCGCCGTAGTGGGGCGAGATGGGGTTATTGCATTAGCTATTAACTTACCCCAACTTAGTTTATTTTCCTGTGACATGACAACATTGTATATCGTCGTCTCTTTCGTCTCTCCCTGTCTCGTTCCCACCTCCCAGCCAGCTGATATTATGGCATTATTTACGTAGTCCACTGGGACAAGACTAATTTCTGTACTTGGTATTGTTTGCATTACATGGATTAAACCAAGACCAGAGCCGATGACGAACTGAAAATATGAAGAATTTACACCACCGACCCAAATAACATGGTCATTTATATTTATCGTGACCAAAATGCTGGCACTTATTTGGCACAACGAATAAGCATTGCAATTCAACGGGGCAATGCTGCCAGCATGTTGGGTACGCTACCTTCTGGTAGTGGGCTGGAGCATTTGGACTGTCTATAGGTCATCGCGGCTAGTATATAGTCCAAATGTTTCTTTTTTTTTGTAGTAGGTAGTTTTTAGTAATAGTTATGCCGTGTAAATAAAAAATTAATATCACTAGTGTAAGAAGTCCTTTTCAATTTTAAAAAAGGGCATCTTGCAATAGTGATATTTTCTGATCTTTTGCAAAACAACACTTTCAAGAAGTCCTTTTCATATAATACCACTTTTTCAAGAAGTCCTTTTCATATAAATAAAATAATAAATATGTGTGGACATTTCACACAGCGCCATCTAGCCCCAAACTAAGCAAAGATTGTACTATGGGAACCAGATAACTGATACAATACTTAATATACTTTTTGTTTGTAAATACATACATAGAATACAATATAAACACCCAGATACAGAACAAAAATCGATGCTCATCACACAAATGTTTGTCCTAGGTGGGGATCAAACCCACAATTTGCAGTTCAGAAGGCAGGGATACTACCAACTGAGCTATCGGACCAGTCAAATATAATACCACTTTTTCAAGAAGTCCTTTTCATATAATACTACTTTTTTAAGAAGTTATTTTCTATAAAACCACTTTCTCAAGAAGTTCCTTTCACAATCAGTTTCACCAGGCTTTCCATTTCAAAATTATAACTGACAGTGTCTAATTTAAACGTATTTATTCCCATTCGTAAAAGATTACTTACGCAAAATGCCTTTTGTAAAATATAATTTTTCAACAAAATGCCTTCCGAGAAAGATAAAACTTCAAGAAAATGCTTTAGCAAAAGATAATTTTTCAACAAAATGCCTTCCGCAAAAGATAATTTTTCAACAAAAAGCCTTCCGCAAAAGATAATTTTTCAAAAAATCACCCTTATTTTTAAAGATATAATTGGTGATATTTACCCCACTGGCCGAATAAGCGCAGCTCATATCCAACCACCCTGGACTTGGTTCGTAGTAAGACGAGATTACTGAAAAAAACGAGTACTTTAGACCTCACGACTAAAGTAAAACTTCTTTAGTTTAGCGCCATCTATCGGCCGGTATAACTTTGTTTTTGCTTTGTTTAATGTTAATGTCGCCATCTTGACAATTGTAAATTGTAATTTTACCGGACATACCAACATAATAATATAAATATTAAGTAATTTTTAACTTTATTATATTGACAATGGAGATCTACGTTGTAGTTTTCGCGGTTGTCCGATGATGGAACAGTGATGGCAGAATCAGGTTATGCAACTCCGATGCGCACTCTCCAAAATGCAGTCGATATGTGTAAAATATAAATATATCCAAACTGCAATTTTCCAGTGAGCGTGCACTTCATGTCCCATGGGTCCCAGGTCTTACATACCTATGGAAGGTCTCACGATGCTGACGGGTAAATCTCCAGCCATCAGCCGCACTTGTTCCTCAGCTACCGCTTTGGCAAAGGTATAGGTATTTGGCCAACCTTCCGTTAACCTTAAAATATATACAGGGTTACAGGAAAAATTGTGCTAGATCCGTTAAGGGCGTGGAGTACCCATCGTTTCTGACTTATTTTACTATTAAACACCCTAAACTTAACCCTTTTCAAGATATTCGACTTTTATTTTTTTTGATTGAAAATTGCCGATTTTTAGGCTGCAAAATTTTAATATGTAATTTTTTTTTATTTGGCTGGACTGCAGTTGCGACCCCTTTTCGCCCCGGTACGGCGGACGAGGGCTTTGGAAGCTGGTTAAAAATATTATCAGCCTATACGTTCCCACTGCTTTTCTCTCTCTCTCTCTCTCTCTCAGTCACACTTAATTTTATTGTCATACACACACACACACACACACGCGTGGACACACGCACACACATAGAGAGAGAGAGAGAGAGAAAGAGAGAGAGAGCCCAGCATTTGGCACTGCATTTTTTATGGGTAGCCATGACGCTTAACACCAGGCGAACAACTATAGAAAAATTGCGGTTTGTGGGCAATAAAAGTAAGTGGTGTAAGGATTACAGAAGATTTTATTATGGAAACTAACGTGGTTTTCACACATTTTGTCTTATTTGTACGGGATTTACTCACGTTTAAAATTGGCCGGACTATCCGAATATAGTTTCAACTGCATTCGGCAGCCTTCCTCAAGGTGAGTGACAGCGACTTGCTTAGCACTGACTAACTATAGTCGGATAGTCCGGCCAATTTTAAACGTGAGTAAATCCCGTACAAATAAGACATTACAGAAGATATTGATGTACTCGTATATTATCTGACTCCTACCACAGAATGACAATGCAACACTTAGATAGCGGTTTGCTTTAATATTAAAATCGTAAATCGTAATCATAATGTAATCGAGTTTACTTATTAATTTATGCAAATCAAAATGAAATAAACAACAGCTTGATTTGACAGCTGTGGTGTGGTGTTTGAGCAGGTCGGCTCATAATCCTGCGACGGCAGATTCGATTCCCGCGGCAGGACAAAAGACACACACAAGACACAGAAAAAAAGCGCAAACACTTGTTTGCTATACGTAGTTCCTGGGTCTCTAGACACAGGGAATCCTAGTTAGAGTCCAGGATCTACGTACGTTACTCGTTCACATGAAAAGCAGAAAAAGACAAAGGTACACTTACCTATGAGCTATACCTTCCAACCTTCCAGTTTCCACCCTCTCCACCAATCGGATCATCGTCTCCGGAGGTACAGGAGTGGGGTAGAACTGCTCAGACACGGTCTTCCCAATCTTCTCTGCTGTAGCATGAGAGTAAGCCGTAGAGACGTGGATGAAAGATCTAGGGAAAGTATTTATAGAAGATTGTATAGGAGTTTCGGTGGGAAAGCGAAAAAGATTCCGTCACCGCATTGTATTATTTTCCAAAACTTGTTTTATTTTCAATGTTATTGCATAAAATTTGTGGCATTCTATTCGTTAAGTGCTGGATTACAGGCGTGAGTGTGGGAAAGTGGTTTAATGATGGTGAAACGTTTTCGTGTTGTTTCCTCAACACGAAAACGTTTCACCATCATTAAACTCCAATACTCCAAACTCCATAGAAGCTTCAAGTAAAGTTGCCACCACTTTACTAGGAGTATGACTTTGACTAGACTATGACTTGGTGACTTCGACTGTGACTTGACACACATTTGCGTGAAATATCATGCATTGCAATGCAACAGGAGATATTTCCATACTAACTATGCACATAAACTGCGTATTCAAACTGTCAAATCTATACAAATGTGTGTTTCTGTCGGTAGCAATCGAGTTACGTGATTGCCCAGCAGGTCATAAAGTCTCATTTGGCCAGTAATTTTACTAGCTACAGTGCCCTTCAAACTTTGATTGCAATGCAACAGGAAAAAATCCAGCTATGCACATAAACTGCGTATTGAAACTGTCAATTTTATAAAAAAATTGTGTTTCTATTGGTTTCAATAGAGTTACGTGATCGCTCAGCTGATCTCAAATGTAACCTCATTATTAGACTGTGCTGATGTTTCAGGGTGACGTACGCAGTGCAGTGTCACGCGTGTTTTAGTTTAGAGTTTCAAGTGGCACTGTAATTGTTATGGGCATCTAACACCAGACGGAAGAAAATTCGTTGTATGTGTTAACGGTTTGTCTGCTTTTTTATGTTAAAGAATGACGTGACGAGCTAACCGTTTGCCTGATGTTAAGCGACACGGCTGCCCATATCAATTGCAGTGTTACACTCTAAAATAAAGAGATTCGCGCAACACTGCACTGCGCACGTCATCCTGAGACATCAACACAATCTAGTAACAAGATTACTAGACTGCGAGATTCATTTTCACCCCTCAAGACTTCATGCTGTAGGGAAAACTCAATATGAGACCTGGTGAGATTAGAACCATGATTTATGTATGTGAGATTGATTGATTTATGTATGTGTGATTTATGTACGTTATATATGCGATCGTAGCGCGTTATTACCATAGACATCAGCACAGTCTGGTAATAAGATTACTCGACTGTGAGATCAGATTATAAAGTCTCATTTGCCCAGTAATTTCACTAGTTACAGTGCCCACAGTAGTGCTTATCAACTACTTTAAAGCAGTGGACGTAAAACTGCTAATGATGAGACGGGTAGTTTAAGTAAACCAAACGCTAGTCTAATACCTCAGCTTCCTACAAGCCTTTCCCAGCTTGAGAGCCTCTCGCGTACCCCTCACATTGACGAGAGTGGCTACTCGGAGGCTCTCGTCAAACCTCGTGGTGGCAGCTACGTGGAAAATTACGTCCACCTGTAATTAAATCAGAAGGTAATTGAAGGGGTGAGAATAAAAAGGGTTTAACTGATTTTATTCACCAAATGACTTATGGGTATCGTTGGATTCAGCGTGAAATTATCTCCAATAATACATTCTCAAAATACCGAAATGAGGTTTAAATCTCGAGATTTTGAGTCTAAAAACGGTATATCTGTCACAAGAATACAGTTCGCTTAGCATAAAAACATTATTATATTTATTTTATAATATTATATTTTTACAGTAATTGTATGAATTAGTACTATATTTAGTATTTTAAAATGGAATTAAAACATTATCAAGCAACTGAAACTTACATAAACCTTTTTTATTACCTTATAAGCACTCTAGATTAAAATGACGCCGTTGAAGTTTGAAGTCAATTTTCTCGAAACTATCAATTTGTCAGTTAAACCCTTTTTATTCTCAACCCTTCAATTATCATCGTCAAATGACATAAAATGAGATATTTTAGTTTAAAAACTATCGTGAGTATGACACATTTTGTAATATAAATAACGGCTAAACTCACGTCAATTAAAGTCGAAATTAGTCCGACCAGGTTTCGGACGGGCGCGGCTGGCGTTAGTAACTGGCTCTCAGAAGGACATCGAATATGTCCGAAACCTGATTGGAGTAATTTCGACTTTTTAATTGACGTGAGTTCAGCCGTTATTTATCTTCACTACATAGTATAAAACAAAGTCGCTTTCTCTGTCCTTATGTATGCTTAAATCTTTAAAACTACGCAACGGTTTTTGATGCGGTTTTTTTTTTAATAGATAGAGTGATTGAAGTGGAAGGTTTATATGTATAATAATAACATCCATTAAATACTGGTATTTTTGAGGTTTCTAATCTGATGTCGTAAATAATTACATTTTTTCCGCTTACATTGCAAACGCAGGCTGAACCCAACGACATTTATCAAAATAATGTACTAAGTATTGTACACATTGAAAAGGTCTACAGAAAACTCCGCTATAGTATATGTCTATCTCTTATGGATATCCCACAAAATCATTTTTCGTCATTTACTTTTTACGATAAATAATACACATAACAAAAAAGTTTCTATGTACTGTATCAGTTATTTGGTTCCTATAAAACAAGTTTTGCTTTGTTTGGGACTAGATGGCCTTGTGTGAAATATATATAAATATTTATTTACTTATTTATTTAAATACCAAACTATTGTACTTATGCATATAGAATTTCCCAAATTGGATGGACGACGAATGACAGAGACAAACATAAAAGAAGTAAATATAACAATTGAGTTTTTTTTCAAACAACTTTTTACTTTTCTCGAAGTCGGTAGAAAAGAACAAATTTATATGCGTTAACTATAAAAAGGTGGGTATTACCTCATGAGAAATAGTGTTCCAGTCTTCATCATTGAGACCTAGATTGATCTCCGCCACATCTCCCTCAAGGCAGACGATCTTCTCCGCGAAGCCTGGCTTCAGCTTCAAGAGAGATGAATATACCTGATGGAAGAGAAGTTTCGATGTTACCCATGAATAGGCATGACGACAGTATCAAAAAATGATTGATTTAATATTTTTAGGGTAAAATTTATAATAAATAACATTAAAACACTGGTTTAGTTTTAATAAAAAATTAACATTACTTAGATTTTCAATAAAATAAAACATTAAAATACTGCGATCGGCCATTTTGACTGAAACGCCAATCACAGCGCATGACGTCACACTTAGATTTTTGCTGTTTGTTATACAAATTTGGATTGATTTTGTTATTTTGTATTCTTTCACGTGTGATTTATCGACTCCACTCTGCTGTAACAATGGAACCAAGCTTTATTAAGGCAAGTAGCCCAAATTTGCCTTAGATTGATGTATTAATTATGGGCGATTTCCTCGCAACATATAAGGAATTTTGCTCGTCTGAGTTTAGAAACGTGAAAACTTCCTTGTAAATAAATACGGAAGAGGATTTCAAAATCTTTCGTCATGCCTATTGTGAAACCAAAAACCACACAATTTTAGAATCACCGTTCCATTATCGGTCATTATAATAGCTATGCATTATAATAATAATAATAACACCTAACTATCACATACACAGATCCTGGACCCTAACTAGGATTCCCTGTGGACCCAGGAACTACGAGGATCATGCTCCCACAACACCCAGACGCAGAATAAGTATTCGCGCTTTTTTTTCTGTGCACAAATACTTGTATTGCCGCGGGAATCGAACCCACCGCCTCCGGGCTATGAGCCGACTACAACCACCCTACCACAGAGGCTGTCAATATGTCACTATTGTAATGTCAATATGTCACTAATGTCACCATGTACTAAATCTGTCAAATCCATACAAATTTGTGCATGAAAAAAAAATAGTGAGGAAATTTTTACAATATGACGTGAAAAGAAGATGAAAAGAAAAAGAAATCCCTCGCTTGATCGGTCATTAAAATTGAACATTGGTTAAAAAGCAACTTTGCACTCTTGTGTAACAAATAACTTATTAGGTGGTAAGACTTGCCAAGTTCGTTTATGTAGGTACCACCGCGTTGCCAGTTATTCTGCCGCCAAGCGGTAGTGTGCAAGCACTACTATGTTCCGGTTTGAAGGACACTGTAGCTAGTGAAATTACTGGGCAATTGAGACTTTTGATACCTCACAGTCGAGTAATCTTATTACCAAACTGTGCTGATGTCTCAGGATGATGTGCGCAGTACAGTGTCGCGCGAAGCGATATATTTTGGAGTTCCGAGTGACACTGTTCTGTTATGGGCGGCCGTGTCGCTTAACATCAGTTGAACGACTAGCTCGTCACAAAAAAACTATCCGAGATGGAGGGATGAAATGAAAATTTATTTCCATCGAGTTCAATGATCGTCTAGCTAATGTATAAATGAAAATTGTGCGCGCACGCGTATTTTTAAAAGATTAAACAAGTTATTACCGGATCTTCTAGAATATCCTTTAGACGTTCTTGAACCTTCTTCCCTTTCTTCGGTCTAAGCAGCAAATATATTCGCCTTACTTCACACGCTCTGAAATTTAATTAAAATACATATTAATGATTAATTATGATTCATCAGATTAATGCTATTTTTATTTTTGAAGTAAAACTTCTTTACGCACGCGGAGTAAGCTGGTGAATGCGAGGCGAACGGAATTTGAAGTTGGTTTACGTAGATCTCCATAATCAACGTAACAAAGTTAAAAATTTGTTTTATTATGTTGGTATGTCCGGAGAAATTACAATTTACAATTGTCAAGATGGCGACATTAACATTAAACAAAACAAAAATAAAGTTATACCAGCCGATAGATGGAGCTAAAGAAGTTTTACTTCAGTGATGTGATCTAAAGCACACTCGTTTTTTATTCAACGAATCAGCATTGCAATTCAACGAGGCAATGCTGCCATCATGTTGCCTACCTATACTGCTTGGCGGTAGAATAACTGGCAAAGCGGTGGTACTCACCTAGACGAACTTTGCAGAAAAGTCCTACCACCTAGTTAGTAGGAGTAGTTGTTATATTATTATTATTATTATTATTTTGACTGGCCCGATAGCTCAGTTGGTAGTAACCCTGCCTTCTGAACTGTAGGTTGTGTGTTTGATTCCCACCCAGGACAAACATTTGTGTGATGAACATCGATGTTCGTTCTGTGTCTGGGTGTTATATTGTATTCTATGGTCCGTACTACAGAACGATGCTCAGTCATCGATCGGTGCTCAAGCAGAGATTTCATTCACTAATTGATGACTTTATGAATGAAATCTCTGCTTGAGCACCGATCGATGACTGAGCATCGTTCTGTAATACGGACCTATGTATGTATAAACAAAAAGTTTCTAAGGATTGTATCAACTGGGCGATCACGTAACTCGATTGCAACAATTAGAAACACAAATTTGTATGGATTTGACAGTTTGAATACGCAGTTTATGTGCATAGTTAGTATGGAAATTTCTCCTGTTGCATTGCAATCAAAGTTTCGTGATCACCCCCTAGTTATCTCGTTCCCATAGTACAAGCTTTGCTTAGTTTGGGTCTAGATGGCGCTGTGTGAAATGTCCACACATACTGAGGCTGGAACATGCGTCAAGCTCGTGAACGGGTGCTGCTTGCGGAAGCTGGTTTGCTCGGTGGTGTACGCACAATTAGAAATAAGTACTTATGTTCATGTGTTATTGGCTGTATTGTCCTTCCTGTATTATATATATGTTCATGTTAATAATAGGCTTAATTAATAAATATAAAAAATAATCTAACAAAAAGCACGGACCCAGGTGTTTGTGGAAATGCAGACAAAAAAAAATGTCTACACATATTTATTTTATTTACATATTTATTTATATATCTTACCTAAACAATTTCTCAATCAGCTGTTTGCCCAGAAACCCTGAGCTCCCAGTTATGAACACGGTGGCGTTTTTATAAAACTTTTGTATATCGGAATCCCCTAACGCGGTGGCTTGGATCATGGTTTTTTGACGAGATAGCATCTCAGACTCTAGTGCCAGGGCTGGGTCCGTTTCTGAAACGATGAGTACAAGTACTGAGTATTTATTATTTACTAGCCGCACCCCGCGGTTTCACCCGCGGATAAAAAGTATTTTATATATTTGCTCATCCCACGAGAAAATTTCACTTTTCCGGGATAAAATGTAGCCTATATGTTAATCCAGTGTATCAGCTATCTTGGTACCGAATTTCATCCAAATCCAATCAGCCGTTTTAGCGTGAAGGAGTAACAAACACACATACACACATGCAAACTTTCGCCTTTATAATATTAGTGTGAAGTGTGACTAGCCGCGCCCTGCGGTTTCACCCACGAATAAAAAGTAACCTATGTGTTAATCAACTATAATATAAGCTATATATATTATTTAAAAAAAAACAATTAAAAAACGGGATAAAAAGTATTCTATGCCCGTCTCCTGGTTCTAAGCTACCTCCCCACCAATTTTCAACCAAATCTGTTCAGCCGTTCTTGAGTTATAAATAGTGTAACTAACACGACTTTGTTTTTTATATATATAGATTACAACTTCTGTCTGTGGTGTGGTGGTTGAGCAGGTCGACTCATAGCCCGGACGCGGCGGGTTCGATTCCCGTGATTGTGCAAAAAAAAAGCGCAAATATAATTTTGAATCTGGGTGGTAATAAGATTACTCGCCCGTGAGATCAGATCATAAAGTCTCAATTGCCCAGTAATTTCACTAGCTACAGTGCCCTTCAAACCGGAACACAGTAGTGCTTGCATACTACTGCTTGGCGGCAGAAAAGCTGGTAAAACGGTGGTACCTACCTAGACGAACTTTGCAGAAAATCCTATCACCTAATAAAAAGTTATAGTGGGAAGCAGTCATTATGAGAAGCACAGGAATGTTTAATTTGGATGTCCATTTTGAGAAATGGACTTTCCAAAACGAAGGTCCTATCCATTCCTTCCATGGACCGATAATAATAATAATAATAACGCCCAACGATTACATATATAGATCCTAGACCCAACTAGGTTTCCCTGTGTCTAGGGACCCAGGAACTACGAGGACCATGGTCCCACAACACCCAGACTCAGAACAAGGATTAGGACTTTTTTTCTGTGTACAAATACTTGTCCTACCGCGGGAATCGAACCCACCGTCTCTGGGCTATGAGCCGACCTGCTTAACCACCACACCAAACCAGGAACGAACAAACATTTTAATTTCAGTTTAATTAACATAGATAATTTTATAACTTGATTACCTTGTTTATATTCCCCTTCTTCAATAGCAAACTGACTAATCCATTCTGTATACATATTTTTTTTGGTAATAATCACTTATTTATCCACAAAATATTTGTAACTCAAAAATTTGATACATTAAAACACGCGTGTGTATTAACAATTATAATGTAATACTGAATTACGTGGATAAATTTACTTACGTGTTAATAGTAACGTGACAGATGCGACACAATTGATTAAGTTGTTGTTGAAAAAGTAGGTAACTTGACATATTTTTTTGTTATTCATAATAACCAAAATACAAATCCAATATCGTTGAAAAATGTCTATGTGATTAATCACATCACATCACACTAATATATTATTATAAAAGTGAAAGTTTGTATGTGTGTATGTTCGTTACGCCTTCACGCTCAAACGGCTGAATGGATTTGGATGAAATTCGGTACCAAGATAGCTTATACACTGGATTAACATATAGGCTACATTTTATCTCGGAAAAGTGAAATTTTCTTGTGGGATGAGCCAATAATTAAAATACTTTTTATCCGCGGGTGAAACTGGGGAGCGCAACTAGTAAATAATAATAATAAGATTATAATTACTTTGAAAATATATCGTTCCAAATAAAAAAGGAATAACAATGATAATAATAAAATAATAATAACGCCACCGATCACATACATAGATCCTGGACTGAACTAGGATTCCATGTGTCTAGGGACCTAGGAACTACGAGGACCATGCTCCCACAACACCCAGACACAGAACCAGAATTTGCACAAGTACTTGTCCTGTCGCGGGATTCAAACCCGCCGCCTCCGGGCTATGAGCCGACCTGCAACCATCACACCACAGAGGCTGTCAGTTAGGGTCCAGGATCTATGTATGTGATCGTTGACATTATTTATAAAAAACTAACGGCCCGTTTCGCCTTCGCACGTGTAGACATTTATTTTTTTTAAACATTTTGGCGTAAATGTACTGTAAATGTAGCCTATATTAATCAGTGATAAAGTAGCATTCACGTGGTTAAAGAATTTTTAAAATCGGTCCTGTACTTTTTGAGCCAACTCGTTACAAACATACTTACATACAAACCTTTTCTCTTTATAATATTAGTACAGATAATAATAGGCACCTTGACGGCATCCGCGTAGTCACCTCTATATTCCTAATCTATGCACTCTTTTCAAAGAATGCGCGTCGACTGAATTCTTGGACGTGCATAAACTGCTGAGACTCATTTCCTTATTTGATTATTCAGATACCTAACTACATTATAGCTTCTGACGATCTCTCCAAAGCAGTTTATCAGTTTTTTTTTATAACAAAGACAAACAAGCAGACGGCCCGCCTGATGGTAAGCAGTTACCGTCGCCTATAGACACCTGCAACACCGGGGGCGCTGCCAATGCGTTGCCTACCTTTCAAGACTCTATTTACCCGACGTTTGAAGTGCCCCATGTTGTAGCTCAGCTCAGTTTCTTAATTCACCAGATTCACAACTCACCAAATTCTCTATTCATCAGATTCACAACTCACCAGATTCTCTAATCATCGGATTCACAACTCACCAGATAATCTAATCATTAGATTCGCAAATCACCAGATTCTCTAATCATCAGATTCACAACTCACCAGATAATCTTATCATCAGATTCGCAACTCACCAGATTCTCTAATCATCAGATTCGCAACTCACCAGATTCTCTATTCATCAGATTTGTAACTCACCAGATTCTCTATTCATCAGATTTGCAACTCACCAGATTCTCTATTCATCACATTCGCAACTCACTAGATTCTCTATTCATCAGACTTGCAACTCGCCAGATTCTCTATTCATCAGATTCGCGACTCACCAGATTCTCTATTCATCAGATTCGCAACTCACTAGATTCTCTATTCATCAGATTTGCAACTTACCAGATTCTCTATTCATCAGATTCGCAACTCACCAGATTCTCTATTCATCAGATTCGCAACTCACCAGATTCTCTATTCATCAGATTCGCAACTCACCAGATTCTCTATTCATCAGATTTGCAACTCACCAGATTCTCTATTAATCAGATTTGCAACTCACCAGATTCGCAACTCACCAGATTCTCTATTCATCAGATTTGCAACTCACCAGATTCTCTATTCATCAGATTCGCAACTCACCAGATTCTCTATTCATCAGATTCGCAACTCACCAGATTCTCTATTCACCAGATTTGCAACTCACCAGGTTCTGGACTTTTTGTATGTTAAGGAATGACATGATGAGTTAGTTATTCGCCTGATGTTAACGGCTGCCCATATCAGCTGCAGTATCACTTTCGCGTAATACTGCACTGCGCACACTGGTTAATAAATGACAGTTCTGTTCGTGATCACGGAATTTGATTGCAATGCTGGAGAAATTTCGGAGATATATTGAAATATTATACTGAATTGATATATTATTGTCAAATCCATACAAATTTATATTTTTATCGGTTGCAATAAGTGCCATGATCGACTAGCAAGTAACAAACTTAAAAGATATAATCGAGTAGAGAAATTATTTTTGAAGTCGTTTGAAAAGAATAAAACATTTTTTATAATAAACATTTTATTACAAAAGTTTCAATTATACACTTATTTTGAACAAAATGTGGTTTAAACCATCCATCCATCAATCATCAATCATCCAACATTCCATCAATTTATGGCTTTAAAAAATGGACTTTCACACCGACGCATTAAAAACACTACAAAAACGTTCAAACTTAACTATTACATAAATATTTTATATCACAGTTTTAAGTAAACAATGTAGATAATTGTTAGCACATTCATTCGCTATTAAGCAAATATGTAACGATATAAATGAACACAATTTACTCACGAAACAAGCTAAATTGAAGTTTTAAATGAAATTCCTCTATACAATCAACTAATCAAACATAAATTTCACAGCATAATTAAAATTATTTTACTAATCCTTTACAAAAGGAACCCAAGATACAAAGTGTAGCGGGCAGTACAAGGACATCAAAGTTGCGTTTTCGCAGCGTTTACGTAACGTTAGTGTGAAAGCTCAAAATGCATAATTATTTAAACAGGGTGCATAAATTTAACCTTAAGAGTTAATAGTTAATTTAAAGAAAAACTGAGATCATTTGACGAAAATAATTATTAAATTATAGCCTTAACTTTAGTCCTTAAAAAAATCAAGGTCCATAGTAAAATAATCAGACCAACTGTAAAATAATTCGGTCAACTGGATAATAATAAGGTCAACTGTAAAATAATTCAGTCTACTGTAAAATAATTTGGTCAACTGTAAAATAATCGGATAAGTGAATGTAAAATAATACGGTCTACTGTAATATAATCAGAAAAGTAAATGTAAAATAATTCAGTCAATTGTAAAATAATCAGATCAACTGTAAAATAATCGGATAAGAGAATGTAAAATAATACGGTCTACTGTAATATAATCACATAAGTAAATGTAAAATAATTCAGTCAACTGTAAAATAATCAGGTCAACTATAAAATAATTCCGTCATTTGTAAGATAATTAGATCAACTGTAAAATAATTAGGTTAACTGTAAAATAAAACGGTCAATCAATGAATAACTGTTGCATCAATGTAGTATGTAATAATTATAATATTATAGAAACTGACGTGAGTAGTACTCATAACTACAACTAGTACACGGCTAACACTCCCGAGATACAGTCGAATAACTCGACCGGTGTTCGGGCAATATAGATGCCCATCCTCAAGGAGTACGCGCGGCGGCGGGGGCGGCTCGGCACTGACTCATTTTAAGTTATTCGACTGTATCTCGTGAGTTTTAGCCGTGTTATAGTTGTAGTTACGTAATAATTATAGTGAAAAATTAAAATTAAGTTACCCAATCAAAGGTTAAAATTATGCCCCTAGATAGTATAAATTGCGTGTAGGTTTGTTTGTTTATTTCTCATGTTGATTCAATCTACGTAGACTTGTCACGTCCATGCCGTATATCGCGAAGCACGCAGGCTCTTCGAACCTCACCTAAAAGAGACAGAAAATAAACTTTACGAATAGGACATTACGGGAAAGTGATTGGAAAGATAATGTGGAACCGGGGGACATTTTGGGAAAGTCATATTAGGTACTGTAGGGTATTAAAATATTGTTGCGGATTGTGCTACTTGAGGGTAGTTCGTAAATAAATCAGTTGTTCACTGAACTGCAAAATTTATTTATCGTGCCTTAATATTTCGTAATATCCCGCTGGTACTTAATCGCAAAAAAGCGTTGGTTGATTTTACAACTCGTACATAACTTGTGATTTTACAAATCGCCCATAACTTGTGATTTTACAACTTGTACATTACTTGTGATTTTACAAATCGCCCATAACTTGTGATTTTACTACTCGCACATGACTTGTGATTTTACTACTCGCACATGACTTGAGATTTTACAACTAGCACGTGACTTGTGATTTTACAACTAGCGCATGACTTGTGTTTTTCTTCCAGGCTAGCTTAGAATGGACAGGAATTAAATTACTAAAATTGCGGTTGGTATTGTTGCAATATGTGAGTTTGAAAAAATTTTCTTTCTCACTACTATTGGTGCAAGCAATCCGGCACAATGCAGAACAAAAAACTCAGAACCGAAGCTTCGATTACACCTGTAAAGAAGCTACAAGAAACAGTTTTGAACCTGGGTGCATGATACAAACCTCTTTATTGCTCTCTTTACTTTCTTGCTTCTCCAATTCCGCGTTTGTTTTCGATTTATCTGCTAGTACTTTAACCTGAAATATAAAAATACCATACATTAATCATCAGGTCAAAAATTAGATGCATGATTGCAATTTTACCTCTTTGCTGTCATCTCCCGGCTCATCTCTAAACACAGGCGGTATGTTGGCGCCGAGCTTCTCGACCAAAGTGGCAACCTAAACAAAAAGTGTGCTTTAGACCACACGACTGAAGTAAAACTTCTTTAGCTCCATCTATCGGCCGGTATTACTTTGTCTTTGCTTTTTTATGTTTTGGCTCCACACTTTTGTGTATTTAGCCAGTGTCAAGTAATTGATAATTTATCAAGTTAATGATATTTCACGCAAATATGTGTCAAGTAACAGTCGAAGTCATCAAGTCAAGTGATAGTCAAGTCAATCTAGTCAAAGTCATACTCCTAGTAAAGCGGTGGCAACTTTACTTGAAGCTTCTATGGAGTTTTGGAAACAACACGAAAAGAAACGTTTCACCATCATTATACCATTTTCCCACACTCACGCCTGTAATCCAGCACTTAACGAATAAAATGCCACCAATTTTATGCACTAACACTGAAAATAACACAAAGTTTTGGAAAACACCGACCCATCTCAATTACCTCCATTCTCTGTAAGAGTATGGAGCGTATAATTAACAACAAGCTCTTGGCATACCTTGAAGACAATGATCTCCTCAGTGACCGGCAATACGGATTTCGCCGAAACCGGTCCACTGGGGATCTTCTCGCGTATGCCACTCACATATTGAGCGAAGCCTTAGAGATGCATGGAGAGGCACTTGCTGTATCTCTAGACGTCTCTAAGGCATTTGATCGGGTCTGGCATGACGGACTTCTGAATAAGCTTCCATCTTACGGACTACCTGTTGGTCTGTGCACTTGGATATCAGACTTTTTGAGGGAACGATCGCTAAGAGTAGTTCTTGATGGCTGCTCCTCCGATCAATTAGCTATTAATGCTGGTGTACCTCAGGGGTCAGTTCTTTCAGCAACACTATTTTTACTCCACATCAATGATCTGCTAAAGCCCGGTACCTTTGGGTATGCAGATGATAGTACTGTTGTTGAAAGATACACATCCAGTGCCCGTGCCAGTGGTGACGACGTCCGGATTGAGAGAGAGGCTATGGTTGAGCGCATGAACCTGGCTTTGAAAGCCGTGTCCGATTGGGGCGATGCTAACTTGGTTAGGTTCAATGCTGCAAAAACACAGGCGTGTTTATTCACTGCTAAAAAGAGCCCACTCCATCTGGCTCCTTCATTCCGTGGTGTATCTGTAAGTTTAGGAAACCATCTTGAGCTTTTGGGTGTTGATCTCACGTCAAACCTAAACTTTGGATCCTACATCGAGTCCAAAGCCAAAGTAGCTTCAAAAAAACTCGGCATATTGTCCAAGGTAAGGCGGTACTTCACACCTGGACAGCTTCTAAATCTGTATCAAGCACAGGTCCGATCGTGTATGGAGTACTGCTGCCACCTGTGGGACGGGTCTGCCAAGTACCAGCTTGAGGCTCTGGACTCGATTGAACGGCGTGCCAAAAGGCTCATTGACGACGACACTTTGGTTGGTAAAAGGCTCCTGAGCCTTGCACATCGACGTAAGGTGGCAAGTCTGTCGGTCTTTTACAGAATACACCACGGTGAATGCGCTCAAGAACTGCATGATCTCATTCTCCCATCACCATTCCACTATCGGACTACTAGACGCTCGGCTAAGCGCCATCCTTTCGTGGTCGAAATACCACCCATTCGTACCAAGCGATTCGACTCAACTTTCTTAATTAGAACGGCTAAGGAATGGAATGCCCTGCCAGCGTCTGTGTTTCCGGCGAAATATGACCCGGGCGTGTTCAAGAGAAGAGTGAATAGGTATTTACTTGGCTAGCATGCTACATCTTCGATCGCATCGTCACTTCCCATCAGGTGAGAGCGTGGTCAAATGCTAGACAAGTTTGAAGAAAAAAAAAAAAAAAAAAAAAAAAAAAAAAACAATACAATGCGGTGACGCAATCTTTTTCACTTTCCTGCCAAAACTCTCTGTCTTTGCTTTGTTTAATGTTAATGTTGCCATCTTGACAATTGTAAATTGTCATTTTACCGGACATGCTAACTTAATAATACAATTTTTAACTTTGTTATGTTGACAATGGAAATAAACGTGAACCAACTTCATATTCCGTTCCCCTCGCATTCATCAGCTTACTCCCCAAATCAAGCGTGCGTAAAAAAGTTTTACTTTAAAAGATTGGTTTAGAAAAAAAAGTGTTTTGTAGCGTTAGATCTTTTTAACCGTACTTAGATCCAGGTTTGGTTTGGACATGATCTTTCCCCTAAACTACTCATTTACCTCTAATAGAGATGAAAAGTGATATTTGGTGACTGGCCTGATAGCTCAGTTGGTAGTAGCTGCCTTTTAACTGTAGGTTATGGATTCGATTCCCATCCAGGACAAACATTCGTGTGATCAACATCGATGTTTGTTTTGTATGTGTGTTATATTATATTCTATGTATGTATTTACAAACAAAAAGTATCTAAGTATTGTATCAGTTATCTGGTTCCCATAGCACAAGCTTTGGTTAGTTTGGGGCTAGATGGCGTTGTGTGAAATGTGTATGACGGCGGATACGTCCAGTTATAAACTCTATGCGCAGCGGGCAGTACCATAATTTACCCTATGGTGGCATTTAAATTTATTACAGTGGCAACATCGGCAACTATCATTGCTCCCCCAACCATCTGGCTATATAAAGGAGCGCTCGGTGTACTTCAGATTCATTCTTGCTCGGGACGCGGTGCGGTGTGGACATGCTGAAGGCCTACAATTATATAGGTTGCAACCTACGCACAACCCGTTCCTGCCTACATGTACAAATATTTATTATTTATTTACATTGGGATACTGCGAGAAGCAAGCCCGGGCTTTCCCTGTACACGGCGGCGCGACCGCTCGCCCGTACCGGTCGCGATCCGCCGGATCAAACATGTAGTAACCTGCGGGTTAATGTTGAATAATAATAATATAATAACGTTCAACGATCACATACATAGATCCTGGACCATAACTAGGATTCCCTGTGTCTAGGGACCCAGAAACTACGAGGACCATGGTCCCACAACACCCAGACACAGAACAAGTGTTAGCGCTTTTTTTCTAAAATACATGTCATGTCGCAGGAATCGAACCCGCCACTTCCAGGTTGTGAGCCAACCTGCTCAACCACCACTCCACAGAGGCGGTCAACTTCGTCCCTTTTACGTATTTTTGTTTTTGTAGCAGAAAAAAAGCGCAAATACTTGTTCTGAGTCTGGGTGTTGTGGGAGCATGGTCCTCGTAGTTCCTGGGTCCCTACAGGGAATCCTAGTTAGGGTTCAGGATCTATGTACGTGATCGTTGGGCGTTATTATTATTCACTTGGACAACTGGAGATTTATGAATTAATCGAAATTCAAAAAAATTAGATTCAGATACAAAAAAAAATCTTATTATACTTTTATTGTATTGTTAGATAGGCTTGCGTTTGACCACTATCGTACCTGATAGTAATGATGCGGTCTAGGATGTTACACGCTTGCCTAGAAGACACCTGTTCATAACTACAACTATTACACGGCTAAAACTCACGAGATACAGTCGAATAACTCGACCGGTGTTCGGGCAATAAAGATGCCCATCCTCAAGGAGTCAGCGCCGAGCCGCCCCCGCCGCCGCGCGTACTCCTTGAGGATGGGCATCATTATTGCCCGAACACCGGTCGAGTTATTCGACTGTATCTCGTGAGTTTTAGCCGTGTAATAGTTGTAGTTATGAGTACTACTCACGTCAGTTTCTATAAAATTATAGACACCTGTTAATTCTCGATTTAAATATATTAAAAAGATATACCTACATTATGTACTCAAAACTCTTTTATTTTCACTCGAAATGTCAAAGTGAATGAACTTTACCTCTTGGAGTTCTAAACAATGCGACAGAAAAGTCTCCATCGCCAGCAACGAAGACACCTGATCTCTCTTCCCTGAAGAACTCTGTCACCTAGGCGAAAAAAATTACCGTATATTAATCGGCTACAGCAGTCTTTCCCAAAGTGGGCGATGTTGCCCCCTTCTGGGCACTGTAGACCTCAAGGGGGAGAGGGGGCATTTCAATAATCATTCTCTATCAGCCTTACTAATAAACACGAATTAGCTTTAGACTAGTTACACCATCTTTTGTCTCTTTCGATTCAGCTAAATATTCCAGTAGCAAAAAAAGGACAAAAGTTGAAGTAACTAATCCGAGACTAAGGCCCATATTCTTAGACTTAACTCGAAATTTCCTCGACTCGACTCAACCTTACATTTGAGTTTTGGTATTTTTAGTTGATAAGATTTCCTCCACTCCACCTCAACTCGAATTTCACTCGAGATTTTCCTCATGTGAGGGAAGCGAACGAACTGTCAACTCAAGGTACCTCGCGATCTACCTTGAAACTTCCTCGAAGTCGCGTCTTGTGTTTATTTGTATTATTATGGCTTTTGAAAAAGCTGATTACCCATTACGAAGATATTTTAAGGACGCAGAGAATCCTTTGGAAGTATATAACAATTTCGAATCCCAAAAACAACACCCTTTCAGTAAGGATAGTGTAGTGCATATTTTGCTTCCATTGTTATCAATTGACAATCGTGTCGACAGCCGCGGGTGACAAAATCGCTAATGTGTAAGGTGTGCAACACTGTAAATTATACATATAAAGAGAAAACTTGACAAAAATATTATCTATGGCACTGAGCTACACCATTGAGATGGCAAAATAAATTACCGTAAGCAGCAAGTGACCAACCCCGGTTTTTTCGAAAATGACTGTAATTTTTTGTGCAGAAATTTCACACTACGCCATCTAGCCCCAAACTAAGCAAAGCTTGTACTATAGGAACCGGATAACTGATATAATACTTTTATACTTTTTATTTGTAAATACATACATAGAATACAATATAAACACCCAGACACAGAACAAACATTGATGTTCATCCCAAAAATGTTTCTCCTGAGTGGGAATCGAACCTACAACCCACAGCTTAGAAAGCAGGGATACTAGCGACTGAGTTATCAGGCCAGTCAATAAACTAAATTTACAGTGAGTAAATTTACATATTCCAAAGATGCGTTTCTTCAAAGCACGTCATTCTGATACCAAAATATTAAAATGGCAAATAAGTCAAGCCACCATTATCATCCATTTTTTGTTTTTGTTTAATTGTATTTTATATTTTAAATAGGAAAAAAATTGGGACTGAAGAATTTAACCATGAAAAAGTGCTAATACAGCAGAAAATATGCTAAGATGGCACCACTTATATCACGAAATGGAATTTCTTTGACGTTTACAATATTATTACATTGTCAAAACCCAGCATAGACTAAAAAGTTCCTCAGGTTTGATAAAATTATCCTCGAACTGATGACGTATAGTGACATAATACCTCGACTCCAAATTAACTCCACTCACTTCAAGGAACCTCGAAAACTTAACTAAAAATACCGTTTTTGAGGAAGTTTTGGAGGGATGTTCGAGGCGCCTCCAGTCGAGTTTGAGTGGAAGTCGAGTCGAGGAAATCTCGAGTTAAGTCTAACAATATGGGTGTAAGGCCCATATTCTAACACTTAACTCGAAATTTCCTCAACTCGACTCAACCTTACATTTGAGTTTTGGTATTTTTAGTTGATAAGATTTCCTCCACTCCACCTCAACTCGAATTTCACTCGAGATTTTCCTCATCTGAGGGAAGCGAACGACCTGTCAACTCAAGGTACCTCGCGATCTACCTTGAAACTTCCTCGAAGTCGCGTCTTGTATTTATTTGTATCATGATGGCTTTTGAAAAAGCTGATTACCCATTACGAAGATATTTTAAGGATGCAGAGAATCCTTTGGAAGTATATGACAATTTCGAATTCCAAAAACGACACCCTTTCAGTAAGGATAGTATAGTGCATATTTTGCTTCCATTTTTATTAATTGACAATAGTGTCGACAGCCGCGGGTGACAAAATCGCTAAGGTGTAAGGTGTGCAACACTGTAAATTATACATATAAAGAGAAAACTTGACAAAAATATTATCTATGGCACTGAGCTACACCATTGAGATGGCAAAATAAATTACCGTAAGCAGCAAGTGACCAACCCCGGTTTTTTCGAAAATGACTGTCATTTTTTTGTGCAGAAATTTCACACTACGCCATCTAGCCCCAAATTAAGCAAAGCTTGTACTATAGGATCCGGATAACTGATATAATACTTTTATACTTTTTATTTGTAAATACATACATAGAATACAATATAAACACCCAGATACAGAACAAACATCGATGTTCATCACAAAAATGTTTCTCCTGAGTGGGAATTGAACCTACAACCCACAGCTAAGAAAGCAGGGATACTACCTGACTGAGTTATCAGGCCAGTCAATAAACTAAATTTACTCACTTTACATATTCCAAAGATGCGTTTCTTCAAAGCACGTCATTCTGATACAAAAATATAAAAATGGTAAATAAGTCAAGCCGCCATTTTTTGTTTTTGTTTAATTTTATATTGTAAGTAGAAAAAAAATGAGGATTGAAAAATTTAACCATAAAAAAGTGCTAATACAGCAGAAAATGCTAAGATGGCATCACTTATATCACGAAATGGAATTTCTTTGACGTTTACAATATTATTACATTGTCAAAACCCAGCATAGACTAAAAAGTTCCTCAGGTTTGATAAAATTATCCTCGAACTGATGACGTATAGTGACGTAATTCCTCGACTCCAAATTAACTCCACTCACTTCAAGGAACCTCGAAAACTTAACTAAAAATACCGATTTTGAGGAAGTTTCGGAGGGATGTTCGAGGCGCCTCCAGTCGAGTTTGAGTGGAAGTCGAGTCGAGGAAATCTCGAGTTAAGTCTTAGAATATGGGTGTAAGACCCCTTTATTGTTAAGACTAGTATTAGCTATATCTATTCCTAACAACTACATCACTATCGGTTAGATACATTAGTTACTCTGTGGTTAATCTCTTCCGGTTCTCTCTGATATTTTCCCCGGTTCACGATCTCTCATGTTCTTTGTTAAATCCAAGTTAACTGTAATTAATATAAAGTAAAATCTTCGATGTACACTGATATTTTAATAAATATCAATTGCGACGTTATTCGGGAGTTCATATTTATGTTCCTGCTATTGCCAAAACTCTGGCCAGCACGACGCCGACCTAAGCTGGGCCTGCTTCATCACGACAGTTCCGCTGCTGCATCTGGTGTTGCTGCTCCACACCACGAGATCGGGCTCCGCTACATTTATTAATAAGGCTGAATTAGTTTTTTTTTATTCTGCTTTACCACAGACTTCTGGATCCGTGTTTTTTTTAAATATACTACTTACATAATAGTTTGTAGTATTTTTGTTTTAACAAACACGGAAAATACGTTATTTTCCTTTTTTTCTTACAATTTTGGACACTGCATAACATTTAAGCATCAGGAATCACAAAACATTATGCAATGGGAGAAATTTCCATAGTAAAAATGCATATAAACTGTCAAATCCATACAAATTGGTGTTTCTTTAGGTTGCAATCGAGTTACGTGATCGCCCAGCAGGCCTCAGGTTAATTCTTGCGGGTTATAGTAAAAGTCTCGTTTAGAATAAATGTTCAATATCCGCTAATAATTATAGCTCAAAATAATTAATTTTATTTGAAGTTATAGTGGTTTTTAAGTAGGTTTGCCAGTTATTCTGCCGCCAAGCAGTAGTGCGCAAGCACTGCTGTGTTCCGGTTTGAAGGGCACTGTAGCTAGAGAAATTACTGGGCAAATGAGACTTTATGATCTGATCTCACAGTTTAGTAATCTTATTACTAGATTGTGCTGATGTCTCAGGATGACGTGCGACACTGCACTGCACTCTGAAGTATAGACTTTTATTAGAGTTCCGAGTGACACTGTAGCTGGTATGGGCAGCCGTGTCGTTTACCATCAGGCGAACGGCTAGCTCGTCACGTCATTCCTTGACAAAAAAAGGGGGGCGCTAAAAATAACTTATTCTCAAAGTGGGCAGTATATAAAATAAGTTTGGGCGCCCCTGGTCTACAGCAAAAAAGGAAAAGCGTGTAGAATGAAAAATATTATTCTGTTTATATGCATGAAAAAAAAAAAATAAAGTGCGTAATGTCAAATATTATTTGACGTGCCTATTAAAATTGTGCCAGTTTGATAAAGAGAAGTTCTTTTTCTCACTACTGGTGCAAGCAATCCGGCACAATGCAGAACAGAAAACTTCGATCCGAAGCTTCGATTACACCTGTAAAGAAGAAGCTACAAAAAACTTTACAGTGATAGAAACTTTACTGTGAATCCAGGTAAATTGATTTTTCTATAAAAATTAATAACCATAAATTAATAATATTGACACTAAATTCTGAATTATTCATACTTTTAACTCTAATATTGACATGTGTTTTAGGTTATTTTATTTTATTTTAGTTTTGTGATTTGTTTTTGATGTTTTAGCTTGTTTTATCGAGTATTATATTTAATGACGAGCTTCTGCCCGCAGCTTTGCCCGCGGCGTGGCCTATGGGAAAAATAATTCAACCACCCATTTCACCCTCATTTCGAAAAATCCTTTCTTAGCGGATGCCTACGTCATAACATCTACCTGCATGCCAAATTTCAGCCCGATCCGTCCAGTGGTTTGGGCTGTGCGTTGATAGATCACTATGTGAGTCAGTCAATCAGTCAGTCACTTTTGAGTTATATATATTTAGATTGTAGTTTCGTGCTGACAAGGTTCAGTATAAGATTTGCAAGCTGTGATAGCAAAAAACATATACGGAATAAATTATAAGTACTTACCATCTGTATGAATCTTCGACAACCTTGTTTTATTTGCAATTAACGATTTGGATATGGTCTCCTGTCCAACGTATACAAGGTTTTAAGAGGTCAATCTCACCTGCTCCAGTAAGTCTGTGTCGACAGTACCGCTGTGTCTTGACTGGTAAACCACCACGCGACACACGCAGTTACCCGGAGTGTAAAACTTGCGGAGGATCTGTGAATGAGTCGTGTGAGAAGAATAAATTGGTCAAGTGAGAAGAGCAAATGAGTCAAATGAGATGCACTCATCAAATGACTCCGTCGTCAAATGAGTGATTCGCTCTTCTCACTAGAAGAGAGAATTAGTCAAATGAGACGAGTGAGAAGAGCGAATTAGTCAAGTGAGAAGAGTGAGTGTGCCGAGTGAGAAGAACGAATGAATCGGGTAAGAAGAACGAGACGCACGAGAAGAGCAAACGAGTCGAGTGAAAAAAGTAAACATGTCAAGTGAAAAGAGTAAGTGAGCCGAGCGAGAAGAGGGAATGTGACGAGTGAGACGAGAGGGAAGAGCAAATGCGTTGAGTGAGTGAGAAGAGCGAAGTAAATTGGTGTCTCAGTAATATGTAAGATGTATATCCAGCTGAGCAGTAAGTGAATCTATTAAGTTATTTATATTTATAATTGTGTATAAATAAACGTCATTTAAGAAAAAGTAAAAGTAAAGTAACTTTAAAAGACAAATAAAAACACAATAGTTTAATAACGCTTTAGTTTTCAAATAAAACCCGTTTAAATCTTGAATCACTTGTATTTTTTAATTTTAAAATTCGATAATATAATTGTGCGGTACAATTGATTCATAAAAAACACATCAGCAAGTAACATTATGTAAGTCATTACGAAATGATAAATGAGTGAAGTAAGTTTAAATGAGTTATGTAAGTTGAGCATCGGATGAGTCAAGAAGATAAAATAGTAGATAAAAGACATGTCAAAAATGAGTTAGACAGTCAACAATGCTTTCTTAGACCCTCACTTGTTCTATCTTCAAGACCTTAGTTCCAGGCCGGAAGTGCAAGTAGCTATCCTGGTGGAGCTGGTCTCCAGCCTCCAGGACCTGGTCCAGTGTAGAAGAGCACCAGCGGCACACGTCCTGTACTCGGGACATTGCCACCGCCATCACTGACATTGATACCGCCTGGAGATTAAAGGATAATTTTTACTATCTCACTAAACTTTACCATTTGAATTAAAGGATAGTTTTTTATTATCTCACTAAACTTTACCATTTGGATCGAAAGATAATTCTTTATTATCTCACTAAACTTTACCATGTGGATTGAAAGATAATTATTTATTATCTCACTAAACTTTACAGTTTGGATTGAAGGATAATTTTTTATTATCTCACTAAACTTTACAGTTTGGATTGAAGGATAATTATTTATTATCTCACTAAACTTTACAGTATGGATTTAAGGTTAATTCTTTATGATCTCACTAAACTTTACCGTATGGATTAGAAAAATGCTACCCCATCTCATCCCATGGTTGGGAATATCCAGGGTTGACTGCAGCTCAGAAGGCAGGGTTACTACCAACTGAGCTATCAGGCCAGTCAAGTGCGAAAGACATGTTTAAGCAGAGAAAGTGTGAAGAAGACAAAATAAATATGTTTAATCTCACCTGGTTCCCCCTAGATGCGTAAGGGAACTTCTTGCAAGCCATAGAATGTTGTGCTGACAAGAACTGCGTACCATCGCTAAGTACCAGCCAACCGCTTGTGTTCCTGAGTCCTGAAGGATAATAAAAACGAGTGTGCTTTAGACCACACGACTGAAGTAAAACTTCTGTAGTTTAAAACTTTTTAAACTTTCGCGACTTGAACTCATATTGTAAAGATAAAACGGGTATATTCGCGCACAAAAATTATCAAAACATCCCCCTCCCCCTCGTGACCGTGGCCAATGTAACTTGGTCGAAACGTCGAGGTTAGTTAAAATTATGTTTTGATAATTTCTTTAGTTTAGCGCCATCTATCGGCCGGTATAACTTTGTTTTTGCTTTGATTAATGTTAATGTCGCCATCTTGACAATTGTAAATTGTCATTTTACCGGATACACCATTACAATAAAACAAATTTCTAACTTTTTAATGTTGGCAATGGAGATATACGTTAACCAACAACTTTTACCTTCCATTCGCCTCGTTACGCATTCACCAGCTTACTCCCCAAGAGTGCGTAAAGAAGTTTTACTTCAAAAGAAAACCAATTTGCCTTATTTGACTTGGTCCCATCTATACCGGTGTTGCTGCCCCACCGGGGCTCTTGGGAAAAAAGTGCCATCCACCCCAATAGCCTTAACAACGGCACTCACCGGTAACACATAAAAAGTGATACGGATAAATGCGAACTTAGGATCTATCAAACTTCAGTGCAAACGGTCATTAATAATAATAAAATAATAATAACGCCCAACGATCACATACATAGATCCTGGACTATAACTAGGATTCCCTGTGTCTACCCAGGAACTACTAAGGACTATGGTCCCACAACACCCAGATACAGTACAAGTAGATGCGCTTTTTTTTTCTGTGCATAAAAACTTGTTTTTAAACTTGTTTACCTTTAAATCTGTTTTGTTCCTTGTCTCGTTTTTCAGATGCGCGTTGCGCGTCCATACAAGTGGCGCTTCCTGGAGGATGTTTTCTGTCCTTCTCATCCGCTCGTCTCCTGCTACCATCGAATCCCACCTGGAAAGAGTACACACATTCACATAAAAATACATCATTAAATGATTTATTGATGGGTGATGTATGTGTTATTGGTTGATGATGAATTAATCGGTTGCTCGTTTATTTTTACACACATATACTCAAACTGTTTTAATTCACTTTGTAGTCACACATTTCTAATGTAATAATTTATCAATATATTCATCACTAACCAATAAATCCATCACACAACAATAAATTCATCACCAACCGGTAAATCCACCATCTATCAAAAAATTCAATTGAATTTATCATGAACTAATAAATCCATCACCCACTAATAATAAAAAACAGCAATCTCTTCCATCTGGAAACCTTTGGATGGGAAAGAGATAGATCAATGAGCATGAAATGTGGTGCTATAAAATAAAATAAAAATATACATCAATAAATTCATCACCCAGCAATAAATCCATAACAAACCAATAAATTCATCACCCACCAATAAATCCATAACAAACCAATAAATTCATCACCAACCAATAAATTCATCACCCACCAATAAATTCATCACCAACCAATAAAGCAACCACTACATGGTTCCCCAGCTCTTACCTTGCTAGTAGCCGGCACGAGCCTGGCCCCGGGGAGTGCCTGCACCAACGGCGGCTCGACTCCGCCAAGCTTCTTGATCGGAGCGATTGATACATTTATGGCGTAAAGCTGGAAGTCATGCTTTGGACGTTCAGTTGCTGGCACGTTTTGAAGATAGCTATTAAATAGAGAAAAAAAATCAGTTACTAAAATGAAATAGATTCTTCACCTTAGCAGCTCAGATTGTAGCTTTATAAAAAGCATAATCGCAGTTGTGTTAATGTTTAATTTAGATAATTTTTATTATAGTTTTCTGTGTGTAAAGTGTAAATTTTTTTTTTAATGCCATTCCGGCAGAACGTGGAGAAACCAATTATTATTTTTATCATCTATATAAGTACCCATGATCAAGCAAATAAAGGATAGATTTTCATTTTCATTTCATTTTATAATGTTTTTCACCTCAGCAGCTCAAATAGGTATCTTTTTTAATATTTTTCACCTCAGCAGCTCAAATAGGTATCTTTTTTAATGTTTTTCACCTAAGTGGCTCAAATAGGTATCTTTTTAATGTTTTTCACCTCAGCAGCTCAAATAGGTATCTTTTTTAATGTTTTTCACCTCAGTAGCTCAAATAGGTACCTTTTTTCAATGTTTTTCACCTCAGTGGCTATAATAGGTAGTTTTTTAATGTTTTTCACCTCAGCAGCTCAAATAGGTATCTTTTTTAATGTTTTTCACCTCAGCAGCTCAAATAAGTATCTTGTTTAATGTTTTTCACCTCAGTAGCTATAATAGGTAGTTTTTTAATGTTTTTCACCTCAGCAGCTCAAATAAGTTTTTCACCTCAGTGGCTATAATAGGTAGTTTTTTAATGTTTTTCACCTCAGCAGCTCAAATAGGTATCTTTTTTAATGTTTTTCACCTCAGTGGCTATAATAGGTAGTTTTTTAATGTTTTTCACATCAGTAGCTCAACTAGGTAGCTTATTTCATGTTTTTCACCTCAGTGGCTATAATAGGTAGTTTTTTAATGTTTTTCACCTCAGCAGCTCTAATAGGTATCTTTTTTAATGTTTTTCACCTCAGTAGCTCAAATAGGTACCTTTTTTCAATGTTTTTCACCTCAGTGGCTATAATAGGTAGTTTTTTAATGTTTTTCACCTCAGCAGCTCAAATAGGTATCTTTTTTAATGTTTTTCACCTCAGCAGCTCAACTAGGTAGCTTATTTAATGTTTTTCACCTCAGTGGCTATAATAGGTAGTTTTTTAATGTTTTTCACCTCAGTAGCTCAACTAGGTAGCTTATTTAATGTTTTTCACCTGGATATTTCCTTATTCTTATTACGGCACCCGCGGGAAGAGATGGGGTGGTCATATTAATGATTATACTTACGCAAAAGCCATTAGTTTTGCTGATGTAAATGTGCAAACACACGCAGCTCCATCATCCTGTAAAAAGGTAAATAATAATAATGATTTATTATAAATCATAGCTTATAAACTGGATTAACATATAGACTACATTTTATCCCGGAAACGTGGGATGAGCAAATAATTCTAATACTTTTTACCCGCGGGTAAAACTGCGGGGTGCAAGTAGTAATAAATATAAATCTAAGAAACATTCCGATTTAGCCAGCCTTTTAAAACAAACACATTTCTTGATATAAAAAAAAGTAAAAAAACCATAACTATATTTTTTTGAACAGGCTAATGCTGTTAGTCTCTACCGACCTTTACAGCGTCACCGGGCGGGAGGGAGGCGCTTAAGGAGCCCATTCGTCAAAAGGCAACCAGCTCAAGGGCACCCCTGGGGTGCGAGCTTCGGCTTGGGTCGTTGCCGGGATAAGAGGATCGAGAAGACGAAACTCCACTAGAAGAGTGGAGTTCGAAATATAAAGACATTTTCTAGGGAACTCGTGATAACTTTGAATTGACTGGCCCGATAGCTCAATTGGTAGTATCCCTGCCTTCTGAACTGCAGTTCGTGGGTTCGATTCCCACCCAGGACAAACATTTGTGTGATGAACATTGATGTTTGTTCTGTGTCTGGGTGTTTATATTGTATTCTATGTATGTAATTTACAAACAAAAAAGTATCTAAGTATTGTATCAGTTATCTGGTTCCCATAGTACAAGCTTTGCTTAGTTTGGGGCTAGATTGCGCTGTGTGAGATGTCCACACATATTTTATTTATAATTGAGGGGTATAGAATCAAATGCAGCTACGAGCACAATCTTCAATTTAAAATTTAAGTTGTCTTTGATGTTTGCATGCCGTTTTTAAGCTGACTTTGACCCCAATGCAGATTTTTAATCTGGTTTTTGTATTATTTTAAGCTGGTTTCGATGCAAAATTATAAGTTGAGATCATACACAATTGACAGACCTATATTTTTGCATTCATAGGTCAGATTTAAAAAAAAAAATTGCAACTAGCTGCTTTTGATTCTATACCCCTCAATTATAGAGAGTCAAGTTTGCATGAACGAGAGTCGAGTGTGCCACCTGCGCGTCGGCCCGCAGCCCCGTGGGCCCGCAGGCGTGGGGCTCCAGCATGTAGAAGGGCGGAGCGCCGCGCGCGCGCCACACGGCCGCCGCGTGCGGCGCCGCCCACAGCACGCCGTGCGTGTGCGCCTCGAAGAAACGCTCCAGGGCGCATCTGATCATCCAACAAACGCAACATTTTTTTTATGGTCGTGAATGACGTGACGAGCTAGTCCTTCATCGTTAAGCGACGGCCGCCCATAACAGAACAGTGTCACTCGGAACTCCAAAATATAAAGTTTCACACGACACTGCACTGCGCACATCATCCTGAGACATCAGCACTGGTAATAAGATTACTCGACTGTGAGGTATCATAAATTCTTATTTACCCAGTAATTTCACTAGCTACAAGTGCCTTTCAAATCGAAACACAGTAGTGCTTGTACACTACTGCTTGGTGGCAGAATAACTGGCAAAGCGGTGGTACCTAGACGAACTTTGCAGAAAAGTCCTACCACCTAGTGAAGTTCCATTATGTTATTGTAAATTAAGCCCGGAGAAAGCAATACCATCAAATGCTACAACACTGGAACAGTTATGCCAGCGACCTGAGGCAGTGCTCCGCTACGTGAAGGAGCTGAGCTGGCTTGGGTAGATGCTGGCAGAAGGAAATGCATAATGCACCCCATGCGGGACGTCAGTGCAGGCCTTACCACCCGCAAAAAGAAATAGGATTAACAACCTCTAAAACTTTTTTATTATAATAATTCACAATTATTTTCCTCTTTTTATAAATTATATATATCAGTTGAAATAATAATAATAATAACGCCCAACGATAACATAGATAGATCCGCGATCCTAACTAAGATTCCCTGTGTCAAGGGACCCAGGAACTACGAGGCACATGATCCCACAACACCTAGACATAGGACAAGTATTTGGGCTTTTTTTCTATGAGAAAATACTTTTCCTGCCGCGGGAATCGAACCCACCGCCTCCGAGTTTTGAGCCGACCTGCTCAACCACCACACCACAAAGATTGTCTGATAAAATTATGTTGATACCTGACTGTCATTTCCGTAGCTTCTTTCTGCTCTAACTTGCCAGAAAACACTTGTTCCAGATCATAACGGACATAGTTTACACCTAAAACGAATCTTTTCAGCACCTGCAATATAAAAAGACATAAAACGAGTGTGCTTTAGACCACACGACTGAAGTAAAACTTCTTTTTACTTCATCTATCGGCCGGTATAACTTAGTTTTTGCTTTGTTTAATGTTAATGTCGCCATCTTGACAATTGTAAATTTTCATACCGGAAATACCAACATAGAATTTGACAATGTAGATCTACGTGAACCAGTACAACCCACCTCTCTCTCTTGCCGGTACAGTAATATACGAAACTCTCTTTAATTCTTCACTAACTTATATCTCCCTCTCAGCTTCCATTCGCCTCGCATTCACCAGCTTACACCCCAAGTCAAGCGTGCGTAAAAATTATTTTTATTTTATTTTTTCATGTTATCAAATGACATGACGAGCTAGTCACTCGTCTGATGTTAAGCGACACAACTGCCCATATCAGTTGCAGTTACACTTGAAACTCTAAAGAATAGTTTCGCGTGACACTGCACTGCGCACATCATCCTGAGACATCAGCACAGTCTAGCAATAAGTTTACTAGGCTATGAGATCAGATCATAAAGTCTCAACTGCCTAGTAATTTCACTAGCTACAGTGCCCTTCAAACCTGAACTCAGTAGTACTTGCACACTACTGCTTGGCGACAGAATAACTGGCAAAGCGGTGGTACCTACGTAGACGAACTTTGCAGAAAAGTCCTACCACCTAGTAAACGTAAAATAAAATATATGAAACGTAACTCTTTTCCTTCACTAACTTGTATCTCCCTCTCAGCTTCCGTTCGTCACGCATTCACCAGGTTACTCCCCAAGTCAAGCGTAAAGAAGTTTTACTTCAGTTATAAACAAACCTGTAAAGGTAACAGCACATCTTCTCCAGGTCTGAACTCGTATCCAAGAGAGCCGAGCGAAGCCGCGAACAGCCGGCAAGCGACCGACATCACCTCGTCCACCGTGTTCCTCGTCCACAGGTGGGGACGCCGTATGTGGGACATGCAGGCCCCCACTATAGCCCCGCAGGATGACTGGAGGATGGCGTCGCGGGTGAACCTGTAAATATTATGTGTGCATACTCAGAGGAATAACGATTTATATTTCTACTAGTAGCCCGCCCCGGCTTTGCACGGGTATTTTATATATGTCTATTATAAATTGAGATATATATATAAACTTACAACTATCCTATCTCTCAAGTTGGATCGAACTGCACATGGTGTGCGAATTTTATTATAATCGGTTCAGTGGTTTAGGAGTCCATTGAGGACAAACATTGTGACACGAGATTTATATATATTAAGATGTGTGCACACTTTTTTGACAGCCTCTGTTGTCGTAGTGATTAAGTAATAAATCCTGGAGGTGGTGGGTTCGATTCCCGCGACAGAACAAGTATTTGTGCACAGAAAAAGTAATATAGGCCCTAGTAATATAGTAATATAGGCCCAGTCGGATAACCAATTGAAACTACTTTGAGTGATGTTGCCAATGTTGCCAGTTTCGACTGCAACAAATATTAAAAAAAACTTATAGTCAACATTGTTGATTATTGACTTTACGTACCTATTTTTGTCTCTACCTATTTTAAAGTAGTTTGAAAAAAAGAAAAAAATTGAACATCTTTAAGAATAAAAAAAGACATATTATACTAATGTATCTCAAACTACATTTTTTTATGTTGTGGCTCCACACTTTTGTGTATTTAGTCAGTGTCAAGTAATTGATAATTTTTCAAGTTAATGATATTTACGCAAATATCTGTCAAGTCACAGTCGAAGTCATCAAGTCAAGTCATAGTCTAGTCAAAGTCATACTCCTAGTAAAGTGGTGGCAACTTTACTTGAAGCTTCTATGGAGTTTTGGAAACAACACAAAAAGAAACGTTTCACCATCATTATACCACTTTCCCACACTCACGCCTGTAATCCAGCACTTAACGAATAAAATGCCACCAATTTTTACTAACACTGAAAATAACACAAGTTTTGGAAAATAATACGATGTTTTTCGTTTTCCCGCCAAAAACTCCCAAACTACATTTTATTAATAGGATTAAATTTAAATTTAAAATTCGAATCGAAAAAGACAAACTAATTAATCTCAAACCAAACATAACTTATAGGGTTAAATTTAAAGTCTTAATTCGCAGTTACTTGACAAGGTCCGGAGGTCTGGATCCGCGTAGAATGGTCCTACCACGCGCAGTTTCCACGTACGCTGTTAGTACCTGTAACATAGCCACATATCAAAATTCATAAACATCGTACATTGAATTACATCTTTAATACTTATTTTATTATATTCTAACTTGTTAATTTGTTTCTATTTTATGAAATTAATTTTGGTGAGTTTTTCTTTTTTCTGGCTGGCAACTCTCACGGGCGCGTTATTGGACGAACGCGTGAGTCAACGGTTGACTGGAAATACGATGAATCTTTGGTTTACTAGTGAAAAGTTTAAAGCTAGGATTTATAGTGAAAAATTAAAAATAAGCAAAAATGTAAGAAATACCTGTGGTTTTTTTTAAACAGTTATCTTTTATTTTAGAATTTTTGTTAATCTTTCAAGTCTGTTTCAGAATTCAAAAAAACAAAAACACTGGACTATTTTGATACCATCTCTTGTTATCTACCACAGCGCCATCTAGCCCCAAACTAAGCAAAGCTTGTATTATGGGAACCAGATAACCGATAGAATACATAGATACATTTTGTTTGTAAATCTAAATATTTATAACTCAAAGGTGACTGACTGATTGACATAGTGATCTATCAACGCACAGCCCAAACCATTAGATGGATCTGGCTGAAATTTGGCATGCAGGTAGATGTTATGACGTAGGCATCCGCTAAGAAAGGATTTTTAGAAATTCCACCCTGAAGAGGGTGAAATGGGTGGTTGAATTATTTTCCCATAGGCCACGCCGTGGGCGAAGCTGCGGGCAGAAGATCGTACATACATATAACACCCAGACAGAACAAACATCGATCATCACACAAATGTTTGTCCTGGGTGGGAATCGAACCCACAATCTACAGCTCAAAAGGCTGAGCTGTAGGCCTGTAACTGTAAATCAGGTATAAGATGAAAATTCTGAGCAGGTATGGTTCTTTTATCAAAATCGGTTCGTTGGAGCGTATAAGTTTGATCTCGCTAAGGTTGGATAGGGAACCTTAGAGAGGTCGTAAGGACAAACAGAGGGGGAGGGGGGAGAAAATATATGGAAACCTTACCTTCCACTCGTACCCTTCATCAGGCACCGCCCCCTGCTCTGTCACTCCTTGTACTGTCTTCGAAAATTCCCAGAACACCTTTACAGGTGAAATGGAAAACCTGGACCGGTATAAAACAATCCATTAGATAATTTTTTTAAATGTTATTGACGATGTGACGAGCTAGTCGTTCACCTGATGTTAAGCGACGCGGCTGCCCCTAACAGAACAAAATCACTCGGAACTCCAAAATATGAAGTTCCGCGTGACACATGAAAACATGGGGCACTTCAAACGTCGGGTTAATAGAGTCTTGAAAGGTAGGCAACGCATCGGCAGCGCCCCCGGTGTTGCAGGTGTCTATAGGCGACGGTAACTGCTTACCATCAGGCGGGCCGTCTGCTTGTTTGTCTGTCTATGTTATAAAAAAAAAACAAAAAAAAAAACAGCAATGCGCACGTCGTCTTAAGACATCAGCACAGTCTGGTAATAAGATTACTGTGAGATCAGATCATAAAGTCACAATTGCCCGGTAATCTCACTAGCTACAGTGCCCTTCAAACCGGAACACAGTAGTGCTTGCACACTACTGCTTGGCGGCAGAATAACTGGCAAAGCGGTGGTACCTAGCTAGGCGAACTTAAATTATAAAATAACTTTGAATTATATTATAATAATAACGCCCAACGATCACATACATAGATCGTGGACCCTAACTAGGACTCCGTGTGTCTAGGGACCCAGGAACTACGAGGATCATGGTCTTACAACACCCAGACTCAGAACAAGTATTTGCGCTTTTTTCTGTGCACAAATACTCGTCCTGCCGCGGGAATCGAACCCACCGCGTCCGGATTATGAGCCGACCTGCTTAACCACCACACCACAGAGGCTTTCTAACTAATTTTTAAACGATTATTATATCTCTATGATTATATACTAGGTGGTTGGACATTTATGCAAAGTTCGTCTAGGTAGGTACCACCGCTTTGCCAGTTATTCTGCCACCAAGCAGTAGTGCGCAAGCAAGTTTGAAGGGCATTGTAGCTAGTGAAATTACTGGGCAAATAAGACTTTATGATCTGATCTCACAGTCTAGTAACCTTATTGACTGCTGATTTCTCAGGATGGCGTGCGCATTGCAGTCCCTAGACACAGGGGATCCTAGTTATAGGGTCCAGGATCTATGTATGTGATCGTTAGGCGTTATTCGTTATTCATTATTCATTAGTTAACTTACCTATTGCCTCCTGGTCTGGCCAAAAGTTTGACGTTTTCTGTAAATGTTTCGGCCAAAATCTCCGGCGAGGAGAATAGAACGGCAGCTGCACCGCCTGAACACGATGTACGCCCTGGGAAGATTTATTGTACACATAATACAGTGCACGGTAGCATAGTGCAGTGCGAAAAATACAGTGCAGTGAAGAGTTTAACAGTGCAGTGCATAATAGTAGTGCAGTGCATAGTAGCACTGTGCAGCGTGTAATAATGCAGTGCAATGCATGGTAGCAGTGCAGTGCGTAATAGTACTCGGCTGTGTATGGTGGCATAGTGTATCTGTAATGCATGGTAGCATAGTGCAGTGTGTATAAATACAATGCAGTGCACGGTAGCACAGTGCAGTGCAGACTATTACAATGCAGTTGTAAATATTACAATGCAGGGTATCACAGTGCAGTGTATGGTAGCAGTGTTATGCGTAATAGTACAGTGCAGTGAATGGTAGCATAGTACAGTGCAGAACAGGCTATTGTAGCTGTAATGCATGGTAGCATGGTGCATTGTGTATAAATACAATGCAGTGCATGGTAGCACAGTGCAGTGCATGGTAGCAGTGCCGTGCGAGTGCAGTGCGGGATAATAGTATTTGTGTACACGAAAAAAAGCGCAAATACTTGTTCTGAGTATGGGTGTTGTGAGACCATGATCCTCGTAGTTCCTGGGTCCCTCGACAAGGGTAATCCTAGTTAGGGTCCAGGATCTTTGTATGTGATCGTTGGGTGTTATTTATTATTTATTTATTGTCATACTTACCAGCCGGTCCCACAATATGCGGTTCCCACAGTAAATAGGATTTGTCATCATTACCACGCCATAGACCCACGCAGTAGTTCTTAGCACACAGCACGCCGTGCTTGTTCTGGAAAGAAGTTTCAAGAAGATATTCATCTAAATCTAAACAAATGTTATAAAGAGGAAAGATTTTGATTGTTTGCTTAGATTGAATAGGCTCTCTGTTCAGGCCTATGATATATTTTTTTTTATGTATACGCTCCACACTTGTGTATTTAGCCAGTGTCAAGTAATTGATAATTTATCAAGTTAATGATATTTTACGCAAATATGTGTCAAGTCATAGTCGAGGTCATCGAGTCAAGTCATAGTCATAGTCTAGTCAAAGTCATACTCCTAGTAAAGTGGTGGCAACTTTACTTGAAGCTTCTATGGAGTTTTGGAAACAACGCGAAAATAAACGTTTCACCATCATTATACCATTTTCCCACACTCACGCCTGTAATCCAGCACTTAACGAATAGAATGCCACCAATTTTATGCACTAACACTGAAAATAACACAAGTTTTGGAAAATAATATAATGCGGTGACGCGATCTTTTTCGCTTTCCCGCCAAAACTCCCCTATGATAATTATTTAACACTTCAATAGCTTGCTAACATATTTTGGTAGGCGTTCATTTTTTTTATGTTATGAGAGGTAGTTCATAAAAAAGACACCATTTTCATCTAACCAGCAAGCAACACGTAATAATTGTATTCTAGTCATAATATATAAAAATACAAGTAATTCAGTACTCAAAACGGGTTTAATTTGAAGACTAAACCTACCTATGTCTACTACAAGACACTCTGTAACTACTGGACCAATTTGAGAAAGAATAAGAACGTACCTACTAAAAGAAAAATTAAAATGCAATTTGGTTGGTTTGGTTGTTTGGTTCTTTTAAAAGCAATTATAAAAGACTTGTTAATAACCGTAAAAAACCAATCATAAGGTACCTATTATCAATAAATTAAATAAAGTAAATTGTGAACGTTTCACACAGCGCCATCTAGCCCCAAACTAAGCAAAGCTTGTACTATGGAAACCAGATAACTGATACAATACTTAGATACTTTTTGTTTGTAAATACATACATATAATACAATATAACACCCAGACAAAGAAAAAAGATCGATATTCATCACACAAATGTTTGTCCTGGGTGAGAATCGAACCCACAACCCACAGTTCAGAAGGCAGGGGTACTACCAAGTGAGCTATCGGGCCAGACTATGAATATGTACATTAAAAAACAACATGACAAATATATTTTCTTTTTTTTACAATCTAATTTATTTCTTACTGTTTTGTTTCTTTCGAAATTCTTTTATTTCTTTAAAATAAATTACAATTCAATGAAAAGATTGAATTGTAATTTATTTTAATCAAATTGTAATCGTATTTATGTAGTTACTAATTGCGCCCCGCGGCTTCACCCGCGGATAAAAAGTATTTTAAATATTTACTCATCCCACGGGAAAATTTCACTTTTCTTTTATAAAATGTAGCCTATATGTTAATCCAGTGTATAAGCTATCTTGGTACCGAATTTCATTCAAATCCATTCAACCATTCGAGCGTAAAGGAGTAACAAACATACACACAAACACACATACAAACTTTCGCCTATATAATGTTAGTGTGATGTTTTATTTCTTTCGTTTCCATTTAATTGTAATTTAATTTAATCTAATTGTAATTGTATTTATGTAGTAAGCAGCGTTTGTTAGTAGTGTGATTGGTGTAACCGTACAAATTAATTAAATAATTAAATGATGTGATGTAACAATATTTTGAATCTCACGCTTTCAAAGAACTTCTTGATGCCTCTGGCGAGGTTGAGGATCGCGCCACTGTCCCCCGCGTTGAGATCCCCACTCACGGCTCCATCTCCTATCTCCAGTTTTACCTGCGAAAACAAATATATTATCATTGTGTAATTTTTTCATGGCTGGGGTGGTAGGGAACGATCCCAAAAACTGTAGCTCAGAAGGCAGGGTTACTACTACCAAGTGATCTACCAGGCTCAATTTACAATACAAATAAGATACAATACAAAAAATCTTTATCGTACACCAGAAAATGATCGATCTGTACCTTATTATTTAATAAGGTAATAGTTTTTTTATGTTAGTGAATGATGTGACGAGCTCGTCGTTTACCTGATGTTAAGCGGCACGGCCGCCCATAACAGAACAGTATTACTTGGAACTCTAAAAAATAAAGTTTCGCGTGACACTGCACTGCGCACATCATCCTGAGACATCAGCACAGTCTGGTAATAAGATTACTCGACTGTGAGATTAGATCATAAAGTCTCAGTTGCCCAGTAATTTCACTAGCTACAGTGCCCTTCAAACCGGAGCACAGTAGTGCTTGCGCAATACTGCTTGGCGGCAGTATAACTGGCAAAGTTTACTATCTAGACGAACTTTGCAGAAAAGTCCTAACACCTAGTAAACTAAAGTCAAATCTAGTGACTTACGTTAAAGTTAGTTACGTGAAACATCTCAGTCACTTCTGTAGGCTTCAAATACGGTGGGTCCTTGGCTCGCGGTATCGATAGAGTGTATAAACGGTCTCCATATTTCAAAATGGCGTCGATCAGTTGTGGCTTCCAGTAAGTGTACGGCTCAATGTGTTCAACGACAATGCCCATAATTGCGTTTGCTGCGTCCTGCACAGTTATTGTTCATAATTAGTTATAGTTCTAATAATAATATGTGTGGACATCTCACACAACGTCATCTATCCCCAAACTAAGCAAAGCTTGTACTATGGGGACCAGATAACTGATACAATACTTAGATACTGTTTGTTTGTAAATACATACTTAGAATACAAGTTAGAATTTAATATTAAAAAAAATCTCTTTATCATTAAAAAAAAATAAATAAAAAATTTAAAACTACCCTGACACTATATCTAAAAGAAAAGCGAGTGTGTTGGAGACCACACGACTGAAGTAAAACTTCTTTAGCTCCATCTATCGGCCGGTATAACTTTGTTTTCGCTACCGGACATACCAACATAATAATACAAATTTTAAGTAATTTTTAACTTTATTATGTTGCCAATGGAGATCTACGTGAACCACTACGCACTCTTGAATTGGAGAAAAGCTGGTGAATTTAATAATTAATTAAGTGAATTTATTATTTAACGACGTGACGTGTTGGAAATTGTTAGTTCACCTGAATCTCCATTGTCAACATAACAAAGTTAAAAATTACTTAAAATTTGTATTATTATGTTGGTATGTCCGGTAAAATGACAATTTACAATAGGCTATTTGACTACTATATTTTTATTACATACATAAATAATATACCTCAAAAAATAGATAACTGTGAAAACAAAACTTGAATATCTCAAAAAATGACTAAGTTACAGGCATTTTAGAATACAGAAATAGAAAGAGACAACTCAAACACGCAGTGACGTCAGTTACCAGTCCTCACAGTAACTCATTACTAAGCTGTGGTAGCTCTACATACAATTTTTTTGGCATGTGACGTCACAAGCCATGCCTTCATAGTAGCTGTGAGGAAGCTCAACACGATCTCTGTTTTGCGAGAAAGGGACAGGCGATGAAACTTTTAAAGCGTACTACTCCGTGATTAATTTACCGATTTTACTTATTTTTACAATGATTACATTCGTTTTTAACCTACTTTATGAAAATAATATTTACTTGTTCATTTTTAATAGTAGTCAAATAGCCTATTGTCAAGATGGCGACATTAACATTCAACAATGCATTAACAAAGTTATACCAGCCGATAGATGGAGCTAAACTAAAGAAGTTTTACTTCAGTCGTGTGGTCTAAAGCACACTCTTTTGTCTTTTTACATATTCATTCCTCAATATCTTAAATACCTGTAAATCCCGCTGTGAGTCCATAAAGTAGTTCTCCGCTTGTCCGAGGCGACCCCGCACCGACGCCGTGGTCCGTCCTAGACGGGTGAAGTTCTTGCCGAGCGCTGCATCATCTAACGGTTCTACTAACACTTCCTCATCTGTTAGAAAAGGCTACTTGTTAATCATCATCACCACCACAACTACCATTATCACCATCATTACCATATTCATTACAATCATCATCACCATCATCACCACCACCACCACCACCATCATCATCATCATCATCACCACCACTTCCACCATCATAAGTCATAGTGTTATAGATTTTTGATACTTTTATATTTGATTGGTGGAAGAATAAAGAGTTCTCTATCTATATCTATTTATCTATCATCATCCTCATCATCATCACTACTACCACTATCATCATTAGCATCACCATCATCAGCATCAAAATGAGGCAAAGAGGGGCCCAAGTGAGAGTGAGGCAGAATGGGGCAGAGCGAGAGTGAGGCAGTTAGGCAGATTGAATCAGAGTGAGGCAGAGTGAGGCAAAGTGAGGCAGAGTGAGGCAAAGTGAGGCAGAATGAGGCAGAGTGAGGTGGAGTGAGGAAGCGTGAGTAAGAGTCAGGCAGAGTGAATAATAAATAAATAAATATTTGTGGACATTTCACACAGTGCCATCTAGCCCAAACTAAGCAAAGCTCGTACTATGGAAACCAGATAACTGATAGAATACATATATACTTTTGCTTTCTAAATACATACACAGAATATAACATAACACCCAGACATAGAACAAACACCTATGTTCATCACACAAATGTTTGTCCTGAGTGGGAATCGAACCCACAACCTACAGCTCAGAAAGCAGGGTTACTACCAACTGAGCAGTCAAAAAAAGTGAAACCCCCAGGTTTTAAAAAAAGGGTAAAATTGTTAAAGTCAAATGCTAACCTTCTTCGGGTCCACCTTCTCCTTCAGCCTGCTCGCGCGCCGGCGAGGGTCGCTTATCCTTCAGCATGGAGGTCAGCTCATTGGTGACAGTCACCGGGTAAAGCTTGTACGGGGCGAGACACTGCTTGCGGTCTAAACCGCCTTGCAAAGCTGTGGACAGATAATTAAGACAAAAGAAAGAAGATACATTACATAACTATAAAGTTGGGGTTTTGGCGAGAACGCGAAAAGGATTGCGTCACCGTATTGTATTATTTTCAAAAACTTGGGTTATTTTCAGTGTTAGTGCATAAAATTGGTGGCATTCTATTCGTTAAGTGCTGGATTACAGGCGTGAGTGTGGGAAAATGGTATAATGATGGTGAAACGTTTCTTTTCATGTTGTTTTCAAAACTCCATAGAAGCTTCATGTTGCCACCACTTTACTAGCAGTATAACTTTGACTAGACTATGACTTGACTTGATGACTTCAACTGTGACTTGACACATATTTGCGTGAAATGTCATTAACTTCATAAATTATCAATTACTTGACACTGGCTATATACACAAAAGTGTGGAGCCAAAACTTAAAAAAAAATATAAAGTTTCTAGTTGCTTTTTCACAGTCAACAGTTTTGATTTACAAAAGGACGATGAACTACAGATGCAGGTGAAGAACTCTTGAAACATATACTTGGTGCTTGGGAGAAGTCACAGGATGCCATATTATGTTTTGTGACTAATCCAAAGCATTTGATAGCGTATGTCATGAAGCCTTAATTTTTAAATTAAAACTTTTTTTTAAATGTTAGTGAATGATGTGACGAGCTAGTCGTTCGCCTGATGTTAAGCGACACGGCCGCCCATAACAGAACAGTGTCATTCGGAACTCCAAATTACCAAGTTTCGCGTGACACTGCACTGCGCACATCATCCTGAGACATCAGCACAGTCTGGTAATAACGTTACTAGACTGTGAGATCAGATCATAAAGTCACAATTGCCCAGTAATTTCACTAGCTAAAGTGCCCTTCAAACCAGAACACAGTAGTGCTTGCACACTAACGCTTGGCAGCAGAATAACTGGCAAAGCGGTGGTACCTACCTAGACGAACTTTGCAGAAAAGTCCTTCCACCTAGTCAACATTACATTATTATACTCTTCTTATCTTGGTAATAGAATTCAGACAGTTGAAGTTAATGGAGCAGGATCATCTGGTTCTATCACCAAAATGGGGGTCCCTCAAGGTTCAATACTAGGACCATTCTTATTTTTGGCCTATATTAACGATCTTTTGTAAAGATCCATTTTTTGTAAAGAACCTATGTGGTATTGATTTGTTCGCAGATGATACGTCTCTTATTTTTAAGGTTGATCGAGATATAAGTTTATGATTATAAGTTTATGATGACATAGACTTTATTGATACTTACAAAGACTATCGATAGTTTCTGAGTTTATCGATACTTACAAATATTTATCGATACTTACAAAGACTATCGATACTTACTGAGTTTATCGATACTTACAAATACTTATCGATACTTACAAAGACTATCGATACTTACTGAGTTTATCGATACTTACAAATACTTATCGATACTTACAAAGACTATCGATACTTACTGAGTTTATCGATAAATTCTCCAGGGCTTGCAAACACCATTAAGGCGGGGCATGACTCAATTGGCACCTCTTCTTCGACTATCTCAGGTTTTTCTTCACCCTCTGTGAAATCATAACCATCGGCCATAAAACAAATTGTAAGCTGTATATTCACCCTTAAGAATTTACACCACCCATTTCACCCTCTTAAGGTTGAAATGGGTGGTTGAATTATACTCCCATAAGCCACGCCGCGGGCGAAGCTGCGGGCAGAAGCTCGTAGTTTTATATAAGCGCCCCAGCTTGCAAAACAAATACACTTGTTAATTTTTAATGTTTGTCGTTTCTAGGATTTATAAGTACACTAGAAACGTTCAATAAGTATTGTAATTTGATGAGAAGAGAAATAAAGATAACTGAAAATTGAATTGAACAGGTGATTATGGTCTCCGATCAAATCACGCTGAAACTCACCTCCACCAGCTTCATCCTCTTCTTCTTCATCATCATCACCGGCTGCTTCACCGGACATCTCGTCTTTTAGACGCTGTAGCCGGATTTCATCACCTGTGAAGACTCGTTACGATTTAGTACTATACTATTTATACTCATCATAAATATCACACTAATATTATAAAGGCGAAAGTTTGTATGTGTGTATGTTTGTTACTCTTTCACGCTCAAACGGCTGAATGGATTTGGATAAAATTCGGCACCAATATAGCTTATACACTGGATTAACATATATGCTACATTTTATCCCGGAAAAGTGAAATTTTTCCGTGGGATGAGCAAATAAATAAAATACTTTTTATCCGCGGGGCGCAACTAGTTATCCATAGCCTGAAGACGACCAGCTGTGAACTTATATATAAATAAATATTGACAACTAGTTGCGCCACCCATTTCACCCTGTTAGGGGTGGAAGTTCGAAAAACCCTTTCTTAGTGGATACCTACACTTTACAAAGAAAGCACCTTCCAAATTTCAAGCCTCTATAGGACAAGCGGTTCAGGCTGTGCGTTGATAATAGGTCTTTACCTATGAAATTGCCGTTTTGCAAAACAGACTTTTTCAAACAAAAAAAAGTTTTGATTGGCTATGAATTCTAAATTCAAATTAATTTTGTTTTAAAAATATGACATTCTATTTACAATATAAGTCTTTTGTTTATTGATTAGCGTTGTATTTTCATTACATTTCAACATTTTTCCTCATAATGGATACTTTGAAATTTCGTGTAATTATGGAATATGAGTTCCGTCGTGGCACCAACGCGGCACAAACGGCACATAACATCAACGACGTTTACGGAGAGAACTGTACAAACGAACGTACAACCCGTTATTGGTTTGCTCGGTTCCGTTCTGGGAATTTTGACTTGAAAAATGAACCTCGTGGTCGTCCGGAAACTTTGGTCAACATTGATGAATTAAAGGCGATTGTGGAAGCTGATGAATCTCAATCTACAGCTGAGCTGGCAGCAGCTTTTGATGTTAGCATCAAAACAATATTGGTCCATTTGCGACAGATTGGCAAGATAAAAAAGCTTGATAGATGGGTGCCCCACGAACTTAACGATCGCCAGCGCAACGTACGCGTCGAGACTTGCCTTGCGCTGCTTAACAGGCACAGAAATGAAGGAATTTTTGAACCGAATTGTTACGTGCGGCGAAAAATGGATTCTTTTTGACAATCGAAAGCGCTCAGCAAGTTGGTTAGATCCTGGTTCGGTACCAAAGCAATATGCAAAACGAAAAATGACCCCTAGAAAGGTGATGGTCACAGTTTGGTGGTCTAGTGCTGGTGTGATTCATCATAGCTTTTTACAAAACGACGAGAGCATTACTGCAGATGTGTACATTGAAGAACTGACCGCAATGATGGCGAAACTCGCACGTCTGCAACCAGCTTTGGTCAATCGGTCGTCTCCACTGCTACTTCACGACAACGCGCGACCCCATACTGCACAACAGAGCGTCTCCAAGCTGCATGAGTTAGATTTGGAAGCTCTCCCTCATCCGCCATACTCACCAGATCTTGCGCCTACCGACTATTACTTTTTCCAAAATTAGGACAACTTTTTAGCGGGAAAAAAATTCAATTCCCGAGAGGCAGTACAAAACGCCTTTGAAGAGTTTGTTGTCTCCCGTCCTGCTGATTTTTTCAAGAAGGGCATCCATAAACTGCCACAGCGTTGGCAAAGATGCATTGATTGCAGGGGTGATTACTTTGAATAAAAGAAATAAATAAGTTCGAAAAAAAAATACTTTAACTTTTTTCAAACAAAACGGCAATTTCATAGGTAAAGACCTAATATATAAGTCAGTCAGGACTTTGAATTTTATATGTATAGATTGCCCTAATATTTTATTTTCTTTGTAGGAAAACTAACCTTTAAGAATCCTCTGTGACGTAAGTCGTCCTTTCGCAAGGGTTGGTGCAGGGTCGAAAGCCACCACCTTGCCGCCTGGCGACATCCACACCCCCAGCTGGTGGTAGTCACCGTATAGGATGGAGACGGTGGAAGGCTTGGTGTGGTCATGCCACATTCTAAACAGGGCGTCTTTGATCTCTGTAAATTATTTAATAAATAATAATAATATGAGTGGACTACTCACACAACGCCATCTAGCCCCAAACTAAGCAAAGCTTGTACTATGGGAACCAGATAACTGATGCAATACTTATATACTTTTTGTTTGTAAATACATACATAGAATACAATATAACACACAGACACAGAACAAACATCTATGTTCATCACACAAATGTTTGTCCTGGGTGGGAATCGAACCCACAACCCACAGTTCCGATGGCAGGGTTACTACCAACTGATCTATCGGGCCTGTCGTAATAATTTATAATTATTAAAAGTGAATACATAATTAAATTTATCTATATTTATATATTCCAATGTTATTTATTAAAAAAAAACACACCATTCGTTGCTACAAAAAAGGTAGCTCTTTAAAAACTTTGAAATTTTGTATATTGTAAGTTTTTACTCTTCCGACTCTAAAGGTTGCCGATCCCTATTCTAGTACGACCTAAAATATTTAATTTGTATTTAAATTTATTTATAGCTAACGTTTCATAGTATCCGGTACTTCTTCCTCTTCTCCTTCGCCTAATTCTTTCTCCGCCGATTCTTCTTCGCCACCCTCCTACAAAGATCATAAAGAACGATATTCCTCTTTGTTCCCTAGGGACTCGTAAGTTATAATGAATTAGTTCTAATTATCAATTTTTATCACATCCATATCATTCCTTCATACATTATTTTTCGAGGGGGGGTAATGCCCTCGCACTCCCCTGCCACCACACCCGTGAGTATGTGGGACTCAAACCCACTAAAACCCCCCGTGATTCGTCCGCCGCCGGGATGGGGCGAGATGGAGTCGCTGCAGTCCAGCCAACTCGCCCCCATTCTTCATATACCTACAATAATCCTTTGCAACCGCAATATAAATGATCTTATGGTTTGTTTTAGCGCATTTACCTTAAATATTATTGTTTCATTTTGTAATAATAATAACGGCAAACGATCATCTATATAAAACCTGGACCCTAACTAGAATTCCCTGCATCTAAGGACGCAGAAACTACGAGCAAAATACGAGCAATTTACAATGTTCGCTTATAAATCTACCCCCATCTCAAAAAACCTCTCAAAATCTTCTTCTAATGCAAGGGAGTTAGAAGAATATGATCAGAAATTCGACACTTACTCCTGCGGGTTCATCCGGCAGCCTCAAAGGCAGTTTAATGGGATCTCCTAATTCTATGGAGAAGGTATTGGCTCCCATCTCAAATTTCTGCGTCAGGTCTTCTGGAAGGATCTCCTTGCGACCAGTTTTCGTCACGTGTTTCAGGTAATATTCTGTGCCCGCGTCTATATGTAACAGTAAAGATAATGATAAAGCCGGCTAGGCGATAATATACCTTAATTACAGTAATAATAGGTCTTTACCTATGAAATTGCCGTATTGCAATACAGACTTTTTCAAACAAAAAAAAGTTTTGATTGAAAAAGTCTGTATTGAAAAAAAATCAATTCCCGAGAGGCAGTACAAAACGCCTTTGAAGAGTTTGTTGTCTCCCGTCCTGCTGATTTTTTCAAGAAGGGCATCCATAAACTGCCACAGCGTTGGCAAAGATGCATTGATTGCAGGGGTGATTACTATGAATAAAAGAAATAAATAAGTTCGAAAAAAAAATACTTTAACTTTTTTCAAACAAAACGGCAATTTCATAGGTAAAGACCTAATAATGTTTTGAAGTAAATTATAATGCAAATTGCATTTTTTCTTTTTCATTGGTTTTTTCTGTGCTTTGCCCGCGTGGCAAAATGAAGTAGAAAAATGTTCATAGTTAATTCAACCACTCACTTCGCTCTCTTAGGGGTGGAATTTCGAAATACCCTTTCTTAGTGGATACTTACACTTTACAAAGAACACACCCTCCAAATGTCAAGTCTCTAGGAGCAGCGGTTTAGGCTGTGCGTTGATATATAAGTCAGTCAGGACTTTGAATTTTATATGTATAGAATAACATTAATTAACTTGAGAAATTATCAATTACTTTTAAACTTTTGCGACTTGAATCCATATTGTAAAGATAAAACGGGTCTATTCACGTCAAAATAATGCCTTGATAATTTTTGTGCGCGAATAGATATACTACTAAATATACTATAGAATAGATTATTTTTATCTTTGGATCTTTATATTTAAGTCGCAAAAGTTTAAAAATAATTGATAATTTCTCAAGTTAATTAATGTTATAAATAATAATAATACCGGACACTGGCTAAATACACAAAAGTGTGGAGCCAAAACAAAAAAAAAAGGTTTTCTAACCAAGGAAGTTGTACATATGATCCTGATGCATGTATTGCGGGGGGACAGCCTCCGTGGCTGCAGTGAAAGCGGCTGCAGCTGGTAGAGCCAGCTGACGACCTGCTTTATCATCAGCCTGCGAAAAGCAACTCTCAATGGAACCCACCCACTCACTAGGTGGTAAGACTTTTCTGCTAAGTTCGTCTAGGTAGGTACCACCGCTTTGCCAGTTATTCTGCCACCAAACAGTAGTGTGCAAGCACTACTGTGTTCCAGTTTAAAGGGCACTGTAGCTAGTGAAATTACTAGGCAATTGAGACTTTATGATCTGATCTCACAGTCGAGTAATCTTATTACCAGACTGTGCTTATGTCTCAGGATGATGTGCGCAGTGCAGTGTCACGCGAAACTCTATACTTGAAGTCCGAATGACACTACGACTCGTTAGTTCGTTAGCTAGTTATGTCATACCTTAATATAAAAAAAAAAAAAGAGAACCTTTACCAGGCTTCCTGTATTTAATTAGTAGGGACTATGAAAAACACGTTAGTCAACAAAACGGGAGCGTATATACTAGCAGATGCTTTGGTTTGATTCGTCCGCAACACCGTGGATATAAATTCGAAATGTTCTTTTTTTTTTAGTTTGAAAACTATCGTGAGTATGACACATTTGGTAAGATAAATTACGGCTAAAACTCACGTCAATTAAAAGTCGAAATTACTCCGACCAGGTTTCCGACATATTCGATGTCCTTCTTCTGGGAGCCAGTTACTAACGCAAGCCGCGGCGGCTTTCGCGAGCGTCAGCACGTAACTGATACGTACCTACTTTAACTTTGTACTGAACGTAATTTCGACTTTTAATTAACGTGAGTTTTAGCCGTTATTTATCGATATATGTTCTTGATATATAGTTACGCATGAAGTTTTTTTTTTAAATCTAATTTTTGGGAGCTTTAGTCGCATGGCGATTATGTCAGCTCCATTATATACATTCATAAAATTCTAACAAAATATATCTTTTATCATGCTAAAAAGTGTCTTGGCAGCTCCACTCAGTGGAAAAGCCAAGACACCTTGAAACACTTCTACATCCGAAAAATTTAGACCGAACTGTGCTAGCATAATTATATGCTCTCACAGACTGAGTCCTGACACATTCCACTAGGACATGATTTTCCTTTTTTTAAATAAATAAATGTATCACACAGCGCCATCTAGCCTCATACGAAGAAAAATTGGTACAATGGGAACCAGATAACTGATAACATTACTTATAACTGATACAATACTTAGATACTTTTTGTTTGTAAATACATACATAGAATACAATATAACACCCAGACACAGGACAAACATCGATGTTCCTCTCTGTATTTTATAAATGTTTATGTTAATAATAGGCTTAATTAATCAATATAAAAAATAATCTAACAAAAAGCATGGACCCAGATGTCTGTGGAAATGCAGTATAAAAAAAAATCGATGTTCATCACACAAATGTTTGTACTGGGTGGGTCGAACCCATAACCTGCAGTTCAGAAGGGTTACTACCAATTGAGCTATCGGGGCAGGACTACAATCAGGATCCATTGCTCCATGGGATCACATTTGCGTCGTTAATATGTAGAATTTTAAATGTAATAATAAAAAAATAAATATGTGTGAACATTTCACACAGCGCCATCTAGCCCCAAACTAAGCAAAGCTTGTACTATGGGAACCAGATAACTGATGCAATACTTAGATACTTTTTTTTGTAAATACATACATAGAATACAATATAATGAATGTATTTCTCACCCCAATGCCAGCCTTCTTGGCCAGTTTTCCAATTGCGGTGTTTTCTCCGCGTGGTCCCATCATAATGGCCGCCGTGCCTTTTGATATCCACTCAAAAGCTTTGCTCTGTAAATAAATAAACAATTGCCCAACGATTGCATACATAGACCCTGGACCGTAACTAGGATTCCCTGTGTCTAGGGACCCAGGAACTACGAGGGCCATGCTCCCACAACACCCAGACTCAGAACAAGTATTTGCGCATTTTTGTGCACAAAATTCTTGTCCCGTCGCGGGAAGAAAAGTGATCACTAATATATATGTGCTTTAGACCACACGACTGAAGTAAAACTTCTTCAGTTTAGCGCCATCTATCGGCTGGTATAACTTTGTTTTTGCTTTGTTTAATGTTAATGTCGCCATCTTGACAATTGAAGGGATGAGATCGAGAAGGGTTTAACTGTTTTTTTTTTTCACAAATTGACTTATAGGTATAGATAGTTGAAATAGTTGAATACCTATGTTCACTTTTCGTATTTACGTCTATGAAAATAACCTGGTATCCCTAAATTAGTAGTTTTTAAGTAGCAACACACTTCTTTTACTTGTCGTTTTTCGCCATCCGTCGAAGGCGGTTCGGTTTTGTCGTAAAATATATTTTTCGTGCTTTACTAGCAATTTGTCGAGGGCTAAACCCTATTTGTCGTTATTGTTAAACCAACTAGTGAAATATCGCGTGTGCGACCACCCGCACCCATCCAAGGCTGTGCAAAACCCAAATCATCACCCGGCGCAGGCGCCATACTGGTCAGGTAACCCAAGCTCATTCGGAGGTAAGCTAGCGAACCAAAGTTTAGTGGAAGGTAACGAAACACCAGCCCAAATCCACCTAAACGAATATCCTGGTGAGTTGCACAGATCCTAACTTTTCTCGTTTTCGTTTCCCCATTCATTTGAATACAGTCCACTTATATCGCAACCTTTTTTCGAAAATAACAGCTTAATAATAACAACCTACATTCTCAAAATACCGAAATGAGGCTTGAATCTCGAGATTGTCAGTCTAAAAACGGTTTATCTGACACAGGAATACAGTTCGCTTAGCATAAAAATATTATTATATTGTTACAAAATACTTCACTTCGGGAGCTGATGCAAGCGGCGTAGTATATATACGAGTGACGAAGAAGGCTCGGGCTCACTTTTCGGGCAGCGCTCAGAGGCGACGGACGTTTTATAAAATCACGCTATTAATTATTGTCGGTTCTTAGTAAATCTTAATAAATATTCTTAGCTTGATTGTAAACTTATTTTTTTAAAAATTAAAACCACTTAGGATTTCCAACATCAGAAGTGGGATCTAACTCAATTCTGACTTGGTTATTCTGATTTCAAATATTGTTTTGATTTTGCTGTTGTGATTTTAAAGATTTTCCGCTTAACATATTTGTAGCTATGTCTGAGACTAGTAAACGTAAAAGTCGTAAGCGAAATCGATCGTCTATTCCTGGTTTAGAAGCCCAGCTTCAAACTTTCATAAGCTGCTTAGGTGTTTTGGAAGATTCCAGGACACGCAGTGCACGTGTTGTTGCGAGTACATCGCGCGCCATGTCGGCGCCTGCACCGGATGCTCCGGCACGCCAGCCGCGTCGTGCGAGCCGTCTGCCCGCTGACTGCGCCGTCTGCACTGCCCTACCAGTCTAGACCTGTCCGTGCCATGTACAAGCACGCCTCCGCCCACCGCGGATATGGTTATAAGTAGCCGAAAAGCTCGTTAATGCTATGATGCCATGCCGGTAAGATCGAACCATGTATTTATGTCAAATTTCGATCTGTCTTTGCATGATTTTGATTCGTTCTGTGGTCAAATTGATCATGTGCGCAAACTAAATAGATGGGACGACAGTGAGTGTTTAGCACGTATAGGTAATTGTCTGAAAGGTGACGCGAGGTCGTGGCTATACGATTGGGTTAATAATGATCGTAGTTGGCCAAATTTTAATTGTGAATTTAAGGCATTGTGCCCTATACGAGTAGATATCGCGAACTGATTCCGATAACTACCCCACGTATGCAGAATACGCTAGACGTTTGTTGTTACGTTACGCATTATTAACGATTTGAGTGACGAGTTCATTGTAGCGATAGTTACACGCTGGTGTTACTGATCCTCAAATTCACGCAGCTGCTATGAATTTAGCGAGTTTTCTGTCCATTTATGTGAAACCTCATCAGATTACACCCGTTCGAGCTCGTGGTGTTTTTCGCAAAGGTTATGTTCAACAAAACAAGCGAAAACGCGAGTATAGTGATTCTAAAGACTCTGACTGAGGCAGGATTTTCCATCAACGTTAAGAAATGTGAATTTCTTACAACTGAAATAGATTACTAAGGTCAAATGATTACTAATGGTCAGGTGAGACCGAGCGAGCATAAGGTAGAAGCTTCTGTTAACACGTAAGTGCCAAGCAATGTCTAAAGAGGTTAGACATTTTTAATGCTACTAAGTTAGTTTTTGTTACTTTAGACGGTACATCCCCGGTTATTCATTCAAAACAGAACTCGCATTGGTGTACCGTTAAGATGCGGTGATGAATAATACTGCGTCCACACTACCAGACGCTGACCAGCAACTCCAAGACGCTTATGTCGTCAACAAAGGTCGTCAGCAGTCACGAACCTTCACCGTCGGCGGTTTTGTGTTCGTGAACAGGTCGTCACAATCTACGGGAAAGCTGGACTCTGGCATGCTGGGGCCCTACAAGGTCCTGCATGTGCTGCCACCCACCGCTGTAGCTTGAAACTTCTCGGCGGGTCTTATGGCAAGACAACGCAAGCGGCCGCCGATCACATGGTGTTTTGGCGGGGCAAATGGACGCTGGACGCTTGTTCTGCGTTCTTCACTGCGGAAATCTGTCTCAGCGATGACTGCACTTCGTGTGGCGTCGTTTGCAGTGTGTGATCATTTCGCATAGTTGCCTTCTTTCTTTTTGCAATGTATGACGTGGCTTGCGAGTGTCATGTCATACAGTTGCCGTTTTTGCAATGTATACATGGTTTGTGAGTGCCGTGTCATACAGTTGCCGTTTTTGCAATGTATGACATGATTTGTGAGTGTCATGTCATACAGTTGCCGTTTTTTGCAATGTATGACGTGGTTTGTGAGTGCCATGTCATACAGTTGCCGTTTTTGCAAAGTATGACGTTATTTATGAATGTTATCTTATACAGTTACCGTTTTTGCAATGTGTGACGTGATTTGTGAGTGTCACGTCATACAGTTGCCGTTTTTGCAATGTATGACGTGGTTTGTGAGTGCCGTGTCGTACAGTTGCCGTTTTTGCAATATATGACGTGATTTGTGAGTGTCACGTCATACAGTTGCCGTTTTTGTAATGTTTGACGTGATTTGTGAGTGTCACGTCATACGGTTGCCGTTTTTGCAATGTATGATGTGGTTTATGAATGTTATCTCATACAGTTGCCGTTTTCTATTACAATGTGTGGCGAAGTTTAGAAGTCCGGAATTCTGAAATTCGCAATACATTTATTTTTCTTTATTTTCTATGTAAAGTACTTTCTTACATGCGGTTGGAACCTTACTTGTTCTTACAAATTTTCATAAAATTATTATGTGAGACCTGTGTTGGTTGTACTTGAGTGCACGCTTGTGCTTCTAACACAGTTGTTTTGCAGTCTCCGTTTTCAATGTTTATTACAAGTACCTGTTGAATTTCTCTAAATTGAAATTTCTTTGAATTGAGCAACAACTTCATTTTAATTTTGAAATGGTTTCAGTTACCAACGTTATGCCTGTACATCAGGTCCTAAAATCATGTTTTGTTGTGTTATAGAAGAGGACACAACGGTCGAGGTCGACGAAAATGTGCCGCTTGAAGATGAAGCAGCTGCTGAGGACAACACGCAAGCAGGAACGGCCGTGTTACAAAATACTTCACTTCGGGAGCTGATGCAAGCGGCGTAGTATATATACGAGTGACGAAGAAGGCTCGGGCTCACTTTTCGGGCAGCGCTCAGAGGCGACGGACGTTTTATAAAATCACGCTATTAATTATTGTCGGTTCTTAGTAAATCTTAATAAATATTCTTAGCTTGATTGTAAACTTATTTTTTTAAAAACTATAACCACTTAGGATTTCCAACAATATTATATTATATTTTTACAGTAATTGTACGAATTAGGACTATATTTTGTATTTTAAAAAAGAATTAATACATTTTCAAGCAACTAAAACTTACATAAACCTTTTCTATTACTTAATAAGCACTCTACATTAAAATGAAACCGGTCAAAGTATCAATTGGCAGTTAAACCCATTTTAACCTCATCCCTTGAATTGTGAATTGTCATTTTACCAGACATACCAACATAATAAAACAAATTTCTAACTTTGTTACGTTAACAATGGAGATCTATGATAAAACTTTCAACGTCCGTTCGCCAGCTGACTCTCCAAGTCATGCGTGCGTAAAGTTTTACTTCAAAAAGTCATACCTCAAGCTTAGTCTCAGGCGCTGCCAACTCGGGATTGAGTCTCGCATGCGAGATGTTAACAGGTGAGATGTTGAAGCTATCGTCGACTCCCGGTGCGAGATTGCTCAGGATTGCGTCCGCTAGCGAGCTCAATCCACCTGATACTTTGATGAGGCAAGCTGCGGACCGAGGCTCGTCTGATGGATAACCTGGTTTGGAGTAGATAAGATAAAGAGATAGTATTTTAAAATAGAATTAATACATTTTCAAGCAACTGAAACATACATAAACCTGTTCTATTAATTAATAAGCACTCTACATTAAAATGAAGCCGTTGAAGTTTAAAGTCAATTTTCTCGAAACTATCAATTTGACAGTTAATTTTTATTCTCACCCCTTCAATTATGAAAGAAAGAAAGAAAGAAAGAAAGAAAGAAAAATACTTTTATTCAAGACATCACACAACATTACATTTTTACAAATATGAGACGTAGAATGAAGGCAAAAAATAAGAGAATCGTGTGTTGCAGCTTGTAACTAAAATGATGCATTTGATTTAGATTGGTTAGAGTTTTACTAAACTCAGGCGTCACTATTTCGAGCGCCAGCGTCAGTTGCACGAGAGCCGCCGGCAAGAGCGGAAGTGTGCGTGTGTCGGAGCCAGTGTTACATTTAAATACCTATTAGATGGTTAGGTAACGCGAAGTCTGACAACAGACATGTCATAGCGTGTTTACGGGCAGTGGTTGGTGCTGATATACCCACATAATTATTATTAAACTAGCTATCTTGGTACCGAATTTCATCCAAATCCATTCAGCCGTTTGAGCATGAAAGAGTAACAAACATACACATATACACACATACAAACATTCGCCTTTATAATATTAGTGTGATATATAAAGCTGAAAACTTGACCATTATGAGATCATGGACTTACCATTCTCATCACACCCATGAGGTTCAAACACGTAGTACTGATTATGTTCTTTCCACACCCCCCGGGAACTGCCTCTGGCCGTCACCACACCATGTGTGTACGAGTTGAACAGATGCTTGAGGCTGTCTTTGAGTGACAGGATACCCGTTCCTGGTTCAGAGCTTAGGGAACCTGGAAACGTATCATTTTCTTTTACATCAGACAAATGTCAGACGGGAATTTTTTTGTCGCATTACCTGAAGGTAGCTACGCTTTAGTGTTGCGTACTGATAGACCATCAATGGTTAAGACAAAACTAGTAACTGAAATCTATTTATAGTATAACCGTTTTTCAATACTACAAATCAAGTGGATGTTGTCAAATTGTGATATCATATATCTCGTAGTTTATGGGTCCTTAGATACAAAGAATCCCAGTAATAGCTTATGCACAGGGCGGCGCGCAGACGTCGTGCATTTAGAGCGTGTGCAAAGGGTGCGTAGCTGCAACTGAATCTCATTAGAAGCGCGTATACGTCAACTGCGCACTAAAAAAATATGCCGTTTGAATAGGCCCTTAGGGCTCAGGATCTATGTATCATACATATTGTTGGGCGCTGTTCATAAAATAATTAATAAATAATTAATTTAAAAGAAAAATTTTTTTTTAAAACAAAGTATTCCCCCAAATTAAGCAATCGAGTCCAACACAAATGCTAATAGAATATGCAAGGCGTTATTAATTGGTGCGAAGTTAAGTGATAGAAATCGCTCACATTACGACTTGTCTCATAACAAAATGGACTTTAAGAAAAACGCTCTCATCATTCGTTTTTATGACTAACGAAGCAACATCATCATTGCGGACCAGCAATACGAACAAACGTTATTAAAATAAAACTTCTTTTCGCACGCTTGAAGTTGAAAGTTGTTGGTTAAAATAGATCTCCATTATCAAAAGTTAAAAATTAATTTAAATTTGTATTACTATGTTGGTATGTCCGGTAAAACGATAATTTACAATTTTCTAGATGGCGACATTAACATAAAGCAAAAACAAAGTTACACCGGCCGATAGATGGAGCTAAACAAAAGAAGTTTTACTTCAGTTGTGTGGTATAAGCACACTCGTTTTTAATTATCATTAAATTTACCATTAAAAGCGCTATCCATAACATCAGTCTCGATACAATCCACATCTGTTACAGTAAACTTGTTCATCACATCAACAGCTGCAAGGGTACCACTCGGTCCCCTCTCTTCTTCTTCCGTGCCAGCTTCGTCGTATTCCGTCCTTGTCGTCTCCAAGCTTATTCCCATGCGCTCCAGGTTTTCCATCGTGTTTTGATAGAGTATATCGCCTCTGACTAGAACCTGAAAAAAATAATCATAGTTAATAAAACATAAATGTGGTTAATTCTCGAGAGTGAACACCCTTCAATGTCAAAGAATTTATTACAAGCCAGCTGCTGCCAGTGGCTCCACCTGCATTGCCTATAGGAAACGAATGACATATTTAAAAAAAGGCTATTTTTAGTGATTTACAAGTACATTGACTTTTTCTTTTAAAAGTCAATGTTGACAATAAATACCTCATCGATATCATCCGGTGTCCATTCGTCAGTGGGTCTAACGTGTGCCATAGCGAGCGCTACAATAGACATTGGGGTGGCCTGCTTGTTCCTGTGGTCCTCTGGGAACCGGGAGTCGCCCTCGTGGAAATGGCCACGGACCACCCAGCGACCGGGGGCTACCGCTGTTGAATAGATTATTTAATATTTAATTTTTAAGTAACATGATCTAAAAAAAAACGAGCGTGTTTTAGACCTTACGACCGAAGTAAAAATTAGCTCCATCTATCGGCTGGTATAACTTTGTTTCTGCTTTGTCGCCATCTTGACAATTGTAAATTGCAATTTTACTGGACGTAATAACCTAATAATTCAAATTTTATGTAATTTTTAACTTGGTTCTCTGTATGTTATCTATATATATGTATATATATATATATATATGTTTATACATATAGATGGAGCTAAAGAAGTTTTACTTCAGTCATGTGGTTTAAGCACGCTCGTTTTTTTTACTAGATACTAATGTTCAAATGAACTTATGCAGTGAATTCAATTATGTGAACGCGATAATGTTTAAATATGATTAATGTGGATCTAACTTTAATTAAACACAGTCACTAAAAGTACATACTTCCACCCATCATCTGTAGTCTAAAAACGAAATGGGCTCGCAAAGTCTACGCCAGTAATGCAAAACGCAGTACATACGCATCAAGTTGTTAACAGGCTCAGGCATGTCCGAGCTTCTCTTGGTGATCAGGACATCGCTGATGCTGAAAGGTCGTCTAGTGAGTTCAGAACAACTGCTCAGGAGGTGTTCGCACATGTGGCCGATCCGAGTAAAGTAGAGGATGCAAGCTTTGCCACCCTCACGGAGACCGACCTTGGGAGATGGAAGATGACGTAGATAGGTTAGGAAAAAAGAGATGGAAAGTACAAGAAAGTAATTTCAATAGAGTATTAGACAGGTATGGGAAGATATGATTAGTAGTATAGCTTTAGGTTTTCTGTTGAAGTAAGCACTGTCATTTTAAATCGCGAGATCCACAAATGGTTGCACATTTTCTTCGCATAGACTTCAAAAAAGGATTTTTTAGAATTTTTTTAAATATTTGTCACCTCAGTCAACTTTCGACTTGGTGTACCGATTTTGATGGATCTTTAGTTGTTTGAAAGCTCGTGCTTTCCGTGTAACTTTATTTCAATTTGATCAAGATCAGATGCGTGGTTTTTGAGTTATCCTTAATAATGTTTATTTTGACTTCAACTACATTAGTGATGTTCTCATTTTCGTAAGTCAAAATCAAAGTCAAAGTCAAAAGATTATATTACGCTATTTTAACACTTTTACAATAACTTATTAACAAATGCGGCGGGTGGGATTAAATTCAGTTGGAGATTAGTTATTATAAAAGTGTTAAAATAGCCTATTTTAATAGGAATTAAAATATTACTTAACGAAATTTTATTATGTTATTATTGTTTAAAATGCAAGAAATTGTTAGTTTATTATTTTGTGGTGGACTAAATTTGATATCATATAGAAGGTTCAATGCACTATCATAAGTTTAGAGACCGACACTGTAAACTAATATTCATAACTTACCCTTTTTCCGTATCGATCAGCTGGCCAGGGATGATATAAATAGAACTTTCCACCCTCATTCCAAATTGCTGCCTCAAATTCACCAGGAATCTAAAAAAGCAATAATTATGAGAACAAAAACGAGAGTGCTTTAGACTTTTAGACCACACGACTGAAGTAAAACTTCTTTAACTCCATCTCTCTTGCCCCTTCAGTAATACACAAAACTCATTATTTCTATCTTCACGTTGATATATAAGTATATCTCCCTCTCAACTTCCCCTCACCAGCTTACCCCTAAGTCAAGGGTGCGTAAAGCTTTACTTCAATAAAAAATGTAGTTAGAGAAAGTTAACGTAATAAGCATTTACATAATATGGATCATCATCAATTTGTATTATTTCACTACTGGACATATATCTTTCCCAAGGGCCACTGAACCTGGTCTTTTGCTCTTTTCATTCAATTACTGGCAGCCACTCGGCGCAAGTTGCATCTAATTCGGAGACGTCTTGTCTTCTCTCAAGAACACGTCTGCCTTGTCAGCTGTTGGTTTACGGATAACAAAATAGCAAAACAAGAAAACGAGTGTGCTTTAGACCACACGACTGAAGTAAAACTTCTTTAGTTTAGCTCCATCTATCGGCTGGTATAACTTTGTTTGTGCTTTGTTTAATGTTAATGTCGTCATCTTGACAATTGTAAGCTTTTACCGGATATACCAACATAATAATATAAATTTATTACCTTGATATGTTTACAATAGAGATTTACGTCAACCAACAACTTTCAACTTCCGTTCGCCTCGTCACGCATTCACCAACTTACTCCCCAAGTTAAGTGTATGTAAAGAAGTTTTACTTCAAATGTTAACGTGTTAATGAAACAAACAACAATAATAAGGAATATGCTTACCTGAAGTAAACCAGAATCAGATTCCTTGAAAAAAAGATCGAGACCTCTACAAAGGTCAAACACTTTTTGATTTGAGGAGATCATCTTGCCCCATACTGCTATTCCACGTTCCTGAAAATACCATTAAAGAAAGAAATGAAAGAAAAATGCATTTTTTATGTCAGTGAATGTGACGAGCTAGTCATTCACCTGATGTTAAGCGCCATGGCCGCCCATAACATAACAGTGTCACTCAAAACCCTAAAACATTGAGTTTCGAGAGACACTGCACCGCGCATTTCATCCTGAGACATCAGCACAGTCTGGTATCAATAACATTACTCGACTGTGAGATCAGATCATAAAGTCTCAATTGCCCAGTAATTTTACTAGTTATAGTGCCCTTCAAACCTGCGCACTACTTCTTGGCAACAGAATAACTTGTGAAGTGGTGGTACCTACCTATACGAACTTTGCAACAAAGTTCTACCACCTAGTAAATTTTATCTATTGTAAGACTCAAGTTACACGTTGCAAGACACACTGCGCTATAGCTAAAACAATAGTTTCCACATACCTGCTAGACGATCATTGAAATTTACCTTATGTGAGTATTCCTGGTCTCGAATACGTAAGGTCTCCTTCATTTCTCCTAAAACCAATCTTCTAATGGGACCACTTCTTTCTGCTAATGATTCCTGTAATGTTGTTATATTCCTGTATATTGATTTAAGTTTTGGAAAAACTTAAAAGATTCTGGAGTTTTCTAATTTAACGATTTCTATTCAGATCCATATAACTATAGATAATAAATATACTTTTTCGTGTTTCGTCTAATATACTTTTTCTTAATTCAGAGCTAAACTGGCTGATCCAATTGAATGATTTATGATTGAGTCTTTTTTTTCTTTGGTTGAGTAAGTCCGTATTCTGCAGACTTGTTACAGTCAAGGTGCAGAGTGTAGGCTCAAAGGCCTCGTTTTTCAAGGAACAAAAGGAACTAACCCTAAATAAGTTATATCCGACATCCAGGGTTTCATCTACCGTGTCTTCATTCCAAGCTCTCGAGCGAAGCCTGCCCAGCATGGCCAGCGCAGCCACGCAGCAAGCCACGCCCGTGTACGATTTAAACGTTTGATATCTGAAGGGATAGACTTTTTACTGAAGTAAAACTTCTTTACTCACGCTTGACTTGAGGAGTAAACTGGCGAGGCAAACGTAAGTTGAAAGTTGTTAGTTAACGTAGATCTTCATTGTTACCATAACAAAGTTAAAAGTTTTATGTTATGTTGGTATGTCTGGTAAAATTACAATTTATAATTGTCAAGATAGCGACATTAAACAAAGCTATACCAGCCAATAGATGGAGCTGAAGAAATTTTACTTCAGTTGTGTGGTTTAAAGCAAACTCGTTTCTTTAAAGGAATGATCTGAACGAACTATTCATTCGCTTGATGTTAAGCGGCTCGACATGGCTGACCATATCAGATTTTTGTTTTTATCCCTACTTTATTGGTTGCATTCTTCTTTACTTACTCCATTCCTTCCCTTTTTTTCAATATATTTCAAAGTAAATATTTTTGTTATATTCTAAATTAATATATAAAGAAGAAAGATTTGGTTATTTGTTTGCATTGAGTATACTGAAAGTACTGGACTGATTTGAAAAATTCTTTCACCATTGGAATCCTACACAGAATATAGTGCAAGGCTGCTAGTACATAAATTGTCGCACCAAAAAACCGCACTAAGTTTGACATAGTGCTTACATCCAATCTATCTTTATTCATTACCTGTAGCTAGCAAAATGTCTGGTCCCCCTCAGCAGGAACTTCTCAGCATCTAACTGCTTATACTGCGAGTGGTAGTTCTTGTCCGCAATCTCCACGGGGCTGTGCAAGACTGTCTCCGACTTGGGAAGAGGTATCATGTCATCTCTGTGGAGAAGTGACCGGATTTAAATTTGAGTGTATCAGTTACTACCTATAGTTATCAGGCTATGTAATGATTTGATCATTTCTTCAGATACTATAAAAATACATCTGTTGCTATTCTCACTTCTTTAATAGTAGATGGGTTAGAATTTAACGATGGAGATAAATAAGACTCACACCCATATATCTCGACGAAGCGTTCCTTCAACCAACCTTACTTAAGAGATTATGGATGCTATGAGAATATTGGTGATTTCTAATTGGTGTGACTTTTATTGGAGAGCCCTGACGCAGTCTATTATCAGACGTTTATCATGCAAACAGCCGAAGAGTGGAACGTTTTACCGGCGTCCGTGTATCACGAAAACAAATACCTTAATGGAGTCTTCAAATCGAGAGTGAACAGGTATCTTCTAGGCAAGCGTGTTACATCCTAGACCGCATCGTTACTTACCATCAGGTGCGATAGTGGTCAAACGAAAGTCTAACAAACAATAATAAAAGTCTCAGTAGGCCGTGTCAGAGTGGCATTGATCTTGAAATGGGGCCATAATTCTTGAACAAATATGGCAAAGCGCACTTGACTCTACTCTTGAAATCTTGATTGACTGCAACATACAGGGGAGTCAATGAAGCCGATATATAGGATGGGATGCCATTTAACATGTCAGCCTGACGTGGGCTGTATTGAGTGGTTGTCTGTAGCTGTCTAGGAAGCTCGATTTATGCATCAGTCCAAGTCCAAGCTCCTACCTTCCATAAGTATGTCCATCGACTCCTGGGCAGTACAGAAAGAAGTCCTCTCCACGTAGCGACATGATCTGTTCCTGAGTTGGTGGTGCTGGTGCTTTTTCTGGTGCCACAGGTAACACTGGTGGGGGCTAGGGTGGAGATAAACACAAGGAGATGTAGTGTTAAGATGGGTGGACGTAAATACAAATATTAATTAATACATTTCACATAGCGCCATCTAGCTCCAAACTAAGCCAACCTTTTATATGGGAACCAGATTACTGATAAAATACCTTTTTTGTAAAAAGTCTACTGAGGGACCAAAGATCTCTCTCATAGAAATGAGCAGCGCACTATTTTATAAAATTCAATTTAATCACAATGGATCTTGTTCCATTTATTTTTCTTACAAGACGGGGGGAGGGGGGATGTGTATGCGGACAGTCGCTCTACAAAGATTGACTTAACCGATTTTGATGCAATTTCCATGGGATTCAACTAAAAAATCCAAATCGGTTATTCGGAATAGACAATTTCCTTTTTGGATTCGGTATTGGAATTTTCATTCTTATGGATTACCTCTCTCGGAGATTTCTGGTAGAAATCCTTAACTTTCTTCCTGGACGTCGCTCTGGATGTGGCAACACTCACCGCGCTGAGCGAGCATTGGGGAAATTTACCCTGGAAATAATAATAATATTAACGCCTAACAATCATATACATAGACCATGGACCCTAGGATTCCCTGTATTTAGAGACCCAGGAACTATAAAAACCATGGTCTCAGGCTCAGAACCAGTATTTGCACTTTTTTCTGTGTGCAAATACTTTTCCTGATGCGGGAGTCAAACCCACCGCCTCCGGGTTATGAGCCGACCTGCTAAACCACCACACCACAAACGCTGTCAATAATAATAACATGATGATAATTACTATATTGCTACCACCTTACTTTTATTCATTTCCTTTTGGAAGACCAACAGCTGTTATAATTATATAGACATACATTTACAAAAAAAGGAAGCCAATAAAAGGTAACAAACTGAATTATATAACAAAGGTAACAATTTAAATTACCTCGAACCTCTTCTTGTCAATAAGAGAATTGATGTTCAAACTGTCAAACTCGGCCCGACAGTGTATCTTCAATGTTTTCAAGTCCAAATCATAATTGGGTAGTCTTTCTAGGGGTTCTTTTTGCACCACCTGAAATTTACCATCCACAAATCATAATAATATCCAAAAAATAATAATAATAAAACCAACAACTTTCAAATTTCGTTCACCTCATTACGCATTCATCAGGTTACTCCCCAAGTCAAGCGTAAAAAGTTTTAATTAAAAAACGGAACAATTACAGTAAATACTAACTTCAATATTCGTCAAAGTAATAGGAGGCTTAGGGTTCCCTTTCTTGGCAGCGTCCAAGTCTCCGTAATTGTTCAAAAAGTCCAAAACAAACGACGTTATCCCAGCGTACCGGATAAATGCACCAGCACCATATCTATACCACAAATGTAAGTTTTTTTTTGTGTTTTAGCTCCACACTTTTGTGTATTTAGCCAGTGTCAAGTAATCGATAATTTATCAAGTTAATGATATTTCACGCAGATATATGTGTCAAGTCAAGTCACAGTCCAAGTCATCAAGTTAAGTCATAGTCTAGTCTAGTCAAGTCATACTCCTAGTAAAGTGGTGGCAACTTTACCAGAAGCTTCTATGGAGTTTTGGAAACAACACGAAAAAAAACGTTTCACCATCATTATACCACTTTCCTACAGTCACGCCTGTAATCCAGCACTTAACGAATAAAATGCCACCAATTTTATGCACTAACACTGAAAATAACACAAGTTTTGGAAAATAATACAATGCGGCAACGCGATCTTTTCGTTTTCCCGCCAAAAAACCCAAATGTAAGTTGTAAGCTCGAAAACTATCGTGAGGACATATTGGAAAATAGCGGGTAATTTTACATCCATTAAAAGCCACCTTAATTATAATAATTTTTTTAAACGGGTTTTTTTAAACTATTGGTATTTACCGATTTTTACAGCGTCACCGGGTGGGAGGGCAGGCGCTTAAGAGGCCCAGTCGTCGTAACTGCAGCGAGCTATAATGCAGCTCGTAATACAAATGTTTACTTTACATTAAAATTAATCTATTTTAATTTAATTCAGCTAAGTTGGTGTATACCAAAATTGGCACTACATATACAATTATTATTTCGATGATTAAAATTATTATTTTAATAAAACATTATGTATAGTTTAGTTTTTATTTTATTTTTTTATTTATTTCTTAACCTATTTTCAATTATATAAGTAACCATTTTTGTGTATTGTTGTATAAATTAAATAAATAATCAACACTTATTAATAAAAAAAATAAATAAATGAGCATCATCACATTGTGTATAGTCATGTAATGCAAATAAACAATTGAAATTGATAATTACAATAATTATTTTGATAATAACATACAATAATTGTTTTGATGATTACAATTATTTTTCGGGAATCTGACTCTTTTGGGGTGGTCAGGTTTCGACAATAGGATTAACATTTAGGATTGACGATTACGATAATTATTTTGTTAATTACAATAATTTTGATAAACACTCACAGTCAGTCAGCACCGAGCCGCCACCGCCGCCGCGCGTACTCCGCGTACTCCTTGACGATGGGCATCCATATTGCCCGAACACCGGTCGAGTTATTCGACTGTATCTCGTGAGTTTTAGCCGTGTAATAGTTGTACTCACAGTTTGTGTGGGTGTCCAACATCATCTAACATGTGTGGGTCGAATATATAAGCGATGGTCTTGACGTTACCCCCCTCTGAGGGAGGGTATCCCCAGATTAGGAAGTGACGATCATCGCCGATAGTCAGAATCATCGTGTAGGTTTGACCCACGCGTTTCTCCATTAATCTGTGGGAATAATTGACATATTACTAGTTACTAGGTAATAACAATAACAATAATAAATAATAATAATACGTGTGGACATCTCACACAACGCCATCTAGCCCCAAACTAAGCAAAGCTTGTACTATGGGAACCAGATAACTGATACAATACTTAGATATTTTTTGTTTGTAAATACATACATAGAATACAATATAACACCCAGACACAGAACAAACATCGATGTTCATCACACAAATGTTTGTCCTGGGTGGGAATCGAACCCAAAAGGTGGTAGGACTTTGTTGCAAAGTTCGCCTAGGTAGGTACCACCGCTTTGCCAGTTATTCTGCCACCAAGCAGTAGTGTGCAAGCACTACTGTGTTCCGGTTTGAAGGGCACTGTAGCTAGTGGAATTACTGGGCAATTGAGACTTTGTAATCGGATCTCACAGTCAAGTGATCTTATTACCAGACTGTGCTGATGTCTCGGGATGATGTGCGCAGTGCAGTGTCGCTTGAAACTCTATGTTTTAGGGTTCCGAGTGACACTGTTCTGTTATGGGCGGCCGTGGCGCTTAGCATCAGGTGAACGACTAGCTCGTCACATCATTCAATAACATAAAAAAAAAATATTTAAAACAAATTAAAATTTAAACTAGTGAAAACATAAAATCACCCAATTTTTCAACTGTTTAGCCTCGCAAGTAGTGAAACAAAGTGAATTGGCGCTTGGCTAGTATTTAATTAGCTTTGACTAACGATTGAATGATCTTGACTAACGTTTAATTAACCTTGACTAATGTTTAATTAACCTTAATTAACGTTTAATAAACCTTGACTAACGTTTAATTAACCTTGACTAACATTTAATTAACCATTACTAGCGTTTGACTGCCATTAACGAGCTAAGACTACTCACGTCATTAGATCAGGCTGAGCTTGTATATTGTCCGGGTGCTTGGCTAGCAACCCTCGATCCACTTCCACCATTTTTACGGTGTATTTCGTGTCGTGAAGGAAGAAAGATGTTAGAAGCTGATTCAATTGAAGCTGGGGCTTGCCTGGAACATAGTAATTAATGTAGTAATTTTTCTTAAGTGATGTTAATAATTACCGTGTACGTGCAGTATTGGCTCGTACATACCGTATTTTATTTAATTTTATCTAAATAGAGATAGTTATTGTAGTGTTCGTGAGTAAATAATATAAGGGTACATTATTACTATGCATAATTTATTGCGTGAAGTGTCTAAGAGTACTCGGGCGTCACTATTTCGAGCGCCAGCGTCAGTCGCACAAGAGCCGCCGGTCAGAGTGGCCGTATTGAGGTAATTTACAATTACAATTGATTTAAAGTATCCAAAATACCTTTATAACATTTTAGAGAGAGCAGGCATCGCTTATAATAGTTATCACCGCAAGATATACACTCGTCCACATCATTCTTAATCAGTTGCGAAGTTGACTTCTCTTCCAGTAGAGCTCGACATACCACTGCTATACAGCCAGTCTGTGACCCTGGAGATGAGGATGGGAAATAAAATAAGAAGGGAAGTGTAGTGTGTGCGAGGTAATAATATAGAAGTACCATGAATACTCAGGCGTCACTATCTCGAGCGCCCACGTCAGTCGCACGAGAGCCGTCGGCCAGAGCGAACGTGTGCGTGTGTCGGAGACAGTGTTACATTTACACTCTACAGTTAGGCACTAGGTGGTAGGACTTTTCTGCAAAGTTTCTTTTCTTTATTCTAAGTGCACCGGTACTTAACACAAACTATAGACAAAACTCGTATTTATGGAGGGCCAGCAATGGGTTTAATATACTTGATAAGCGTCTTAACTTTGACCTATTCTGTACAAGCGTGGCGTCGGCCAGGCAGCGGTTGAGCAGTGAATTTTTTGACTAATTAATTACCAATAATTAACTGTAATATTTTTAGTTACTAGGCTAGCTGCTACCTTAATTATTTATGTACTTATAATTTATTATTTTGCATAGCTATTCTATAACTTAGTGAGTAATACCATGCAGTGCGTATGTAGGTAGTGCTCTTAGGTGTTCACTTCATTTAAATTATACTCTTTTTTGTCTATCCGTGAGGACCTTTAATTGGCTTCTTTTTTTGTAAACGTGTGTCTATTGTAATTATAACAGCTGTTGGTCTTCCAAGAATAAAATAAATAAATAAATAAGTTCATCTAGGTAGGTACCAGCGCTTTGCCAGTTATTCTGCCACCAAGCAGTAGTGAACTGCTGTGTTCCGGTTTACAGGACATTGTAGCTAGTGAAATCACTGGGCTCTCAATTGCCCAGTAATTTCACTAGCTAGTGCTTTATGAACTGATCTCACAGTCGAGTAATCTTATTACCAGGCTGTGCTAAAGTCTCAGGATGACGTGCGCAGTGCATTGTCACGCGAAACTCTATCCTTTTAGTGTTCCGAGTGACACTGCAACTGATATATATACTTAACATCAGGCGAACGGTTAGCTAGTCACGTCATTACTTAACATTAAAAAAAATTACCACAAGCAGTAGATGAGTAACGCTTGGAATTGCATCCGATGCTGCCTTGGAGCATCATTTTATTCTTCTCCACTTGGCTAAAGTTGTGCCAGATCTACGGAAAGAACAATACAAAGGTGACATCATAAAAACTAATTACAATTTGAGATACTTAGTCTTTTGATTCTACCAATAGACTAAGTAAGAAAATAAACGGACCACACGACTGAAGTAAAACTTCTTTAGTTTAACTCCATCTATCGACCGGTATAACTTTGTTTAATGTCAATGTCACCATCTTGACAATTGAAGGGTTGAGAATAAAAAGGGTTTAACTGTCAAATTGACAGTTTCGATAAAATTGACTTTAAACGTCAACGGCGTCATTTTAATGTAGAGTGCTTATAAGGTAATAAAAAAGGTTTATGTAAGTTTCAGTTACTTGAAAATGTTTTAATTCTATTTAAAATTACCAAATATAGTACTAATTCATACAATTACTGTAAAAATATAATATAATAAAAGAAATACAGTAATGTTTTTATGCTAAGCGTACTGTATTCCTGTGACAGATAAACCATTTTTAGACTCAAAATCTCGAGATTTAAGCCTCATTTCGGTATTTTGAGAATGTATTATTGAAGGTAATTTCACGCTGAATCCAATGATACCCATAAGTAATTTTGTCAAAAAATCAGTTAAACCCTTTTTATTCTCACCCCTTCAATTGTGAATTGTCATTTTACCGTACATACCAACATGATAATGTAAGTTTTTAACTTTGTTATGTTGACAATGGAGATCTACGTGAACCAACTTCAACTTCAGTTCGCATTCACCAGCTTACTCTTCAAGTGAAGCGTGAGTAAAGAAGTTTTACTTCGAAAACCCGTCTGTTCAACCTTAGCCGTAGTAATCATCTTCTATCCTTTTTTCTCGTGTAGGCAACTGGTTATCTTTGGTGTCTTAATTTTTATGCCATACGATCTTCTGCCCGCAGCTTCGCCCGCGGCGTGGCCTATGGGAAAATAATTCAACCACCCATTTCACTCTCTTAAGGGTGGAATTTCGAAAAATCCTTTCTTAGCGGATGCCTACGTCATAACATCTACCTGTACGCCAAATTTCAGCCCGATCCGTCTTGTGGTTTGGGCTGTGCGTTGATAGATCACTATTTCAGTCAGTCAGTGACCTTCGAGTAATTATTAATATTTAGATTTCCATTTATGTTAATTTTAAAAACCTTATTTCTAAGCCAATATAGCCGTGGTATATGGTATTTGCGAACATTTCACACAGCGCCATCTAGCCCCAAACTAAGCAAACATTTTACTATGGGAACCAAATAACTGATAATTTACTTAGATACTTTTGTGTTTGTAAACGCACAGAACAAACACCTATGCTCATCACACTTGTTCATGTTTGTCCTGGGTGGGAATCGAACCCACAACCCACAGTCCACAAGGCAGGGTTACTACCAACTGAGCTATCGGACCATCCAAAATATAGAACTTGGCAAAAACTTAATTAAATTCAATCAACACATACTTTTAAGTTTACAGTTAAATGTTTTTTAATTGGGTAAGGTTTATTGCAGCGTTAATGAGTTTTTAGCAAACAAATCGTGACCTATGCCTTTTAATGATTACTAGCTTCTGCATTCTGCTTCGCCCACGTGGCCTAAAGGAAAAGAAGAAGAAATTTTGTTAAAGATAATTAAACCACCCATTTCACCCTCTTAGGGGTGAAATTTCAAAAAACACTTAGATACACACTTACAAAGAACACACCCTCCAAATTTCAAGTCTCTAGGACCAGCGGTTTAGGCTGTGCGTTATATATAAGTCAGTCAGTCAGGACTTTGAATTTTAAATGTATAGATTTTAAAGCGACATTTTAATTATTAATTTGTAAAAGATTTTAATTCGGGTATCTCTTTGACAGTTTATCACCCTTTACTCATACTCAAACTTTTTTATTATTTATTACATTCGTTAATATAAAAATTTAAGGGGTGAGATAAAAAGGGTTTTACTGATTTTTTTCACAAAATAACTTATGGGTATCGTTGGATTCAGCGTGAAATTATCTACAATAATAGATTCTCAAAATACCGAAATGAGATTTTTAGTCTAAAAACGGTTTATCTGACACAGGAATACAGTTCGCTTAGCATAAAAACATTATTATATTTATTATAATAGGTCTTTACCTATGAAATTGCCGTATTGCAGTACAGACTTTTTCAAACAAAAAAAGTTTTGATTGGCTATGAATTCTAAATTCAAATTAATTTTGTTTTAAAAATATGACATTCTATTTACAATATAAGTCTTTTGTTTATTGATTAGCGTTGTATTTTCATTACACTTCAACATTTTTCCTCATAATGGATACTTTGAAATTTCGTGTAATTATGGAATATGAGTTCCGTCGTGGCACCAACGCGGCACAAACGACACGTAACATCAACGACGTTTACGGAGAGAACTGTACAAACGAACGTACAACCCGTTATTGGCTTGCTCGGTTCCGTTCTGGGAATTTTGACTTGAAAAATGAACCCCGTGGTCGTCCGGAAACTTTGGTCAACAATGATGAATTAAAGGCGATTGTGGAAGCTGATGAATCTCAATCTACAGCTGAGCTGGCAGCAGCTTTTGATGTTAGCATCAAAACAATATTGGTCCATTTGCGACAGATTGGCAAGATAAAAAAGCTTGATAGATGGGTGCCCCACGAACTTAACGATCGCCAGCGCAACGTACGCGTCGAGACTTGCCTTGCGCTGCTTAACAGGCACAGAAATGAAGGAATTTTGAACCGAATTGTTACGTGCGACGAAAAATGGATTCTTTTTGACAATCGAAAGTGCTCAGCAAGTTGGTTAGATCCTGGTTCGGTACCAAAGCAATGTGCAAAACGAAAAATGACCCCTAGAAAGGTGATGGTCACAGTTTGGTGGTCTAGTGCTGGTGTGATTCATCATAGCTTTTTACAAAACGGCGAGAGCATTACTGCAGATGTGTACATTGAAAAACTGACCACAATGATGGCGAAACTCGCACGTCTGCAACCAACTTTGGTCAATAGGTCGTCTCCACTGCTACTTCACGACAACGCGCGACCCCAAACTGCACAACAGACCGTCTCTAAGCTGCATGAGTTGGGTTTGGAAGCTCTCCCTCATCCGCCATACTCACCAGATCTTGCAAAATTTGGACAACTTTTTAGCGGGAAAAAAAATCAATTCCCGAGAGGCAGTACAAAACGCCTTTGAAGAGTTTGTTGTCTCCCGTCCTGCTGATTTTTTCAAGAAGGGCATCCATATACTGCCACAGCGTTGGCAAAGATGCATTGATTGCAGGTGTGATTACTTTGAATAAAAGAAATAAATAAGTTCGAAAAAAAAATACTTTAACTTTTTTCAAACATAACGGCAATTTCATAGGTAAAGACCATATTATATTAATTATATTGTTACAGTAATTTTACGAATAAGGTTTACAATTATATTTATAAAAGAATTAATACATTTTCAAGCAACTGAAACTTACATAAACTTTTCTATTACCTTATAAGCACTCTACATTAAAGTGAGGCCGTTGAAGTTTAAAGTCAATTTACTCGAAACTATCAATTTGTCAGTTAAACCCTTTTTATTCTCACCCCTTCAATTATGAATTACCTTCTTCAGTTTAGCGCCCTCCCATAAAGGCTGCGTCATTTCTCCAGGCGGGATCCTCATGAGCCGAGGTCTCTGACGCCTCTTGCGAGTATAGGGGGGCACCCAAGGGCGTATTGTCAACTGGGGCAGGTCTATCACCTATGGAAGGTTTGAGAAAAGGAAAGATTACTAGGTGGTAGGACTTTTCTGCACATTTCGTCTAGGTAGGTACCCCAACTTGGCCAGTTATACTGCCGCCAAGCTGTGTTCTGGTTTCAGACTATCATCTGATCTCACAGTCGAGTGATCTTATTACCAGACTGTGCTGATGTCTCAGGATGATGTGCGCAGTGCAGTGTCACGCGAAACTTTATATTTTGAAGTTCCGAGTGACACTGTTCTGTTATAGGCGGCCGTGTCGCTTAACATCAGGTGAACGACTAGATTCACCGTAGTCACATCATTCACTAACATAAAAAAGCCTTATTTCTACTTCTTTATATTATTTATACATATTTAAGGCATGCAAAATTGTTGTGGTTTAATTTATTATTTAATAGGTGTATTATTATAATTGTATTTGATTAAAATAACTTCGTATTTTTTCTTTGTGTTTGTGTCAGTTTTCATCCTCATTTTTTTAGTAGTAGTCCCTCCATGGCGGTGTTCCCCCGACTCTATCCACCATTTTCTGTCTCTAACTTTTGTCATCCATTCAGATCCTATTACTTTCGGGAAAAGTATACAAAAAAACGAGTGTGCTTTAGACCACACGACTGAAGTAAAACTTCTTTAGTTTAGCTCCATCTATCGGCCGGTATAACTTTGTTTAATGTTAATGTCGCCATCTTTTTTTTTTTTGTTTGGTTTTGGCTGCACACTTTTGTGTATTTAGCCAGTGTCAAGTAATTGATAATGTCTCAAGTTAATTAATATCATATAATGTGTCAAGTCAAGTCAAGTTACAGTCCAAGTCATCAAGTCATAGTCTAGTCTAGTCTAGTCATACTCCTAGTAAAGTGATGGCAACTTTACCAGAAGCTTCTGTGGAGTTTTGGAAACAACACGAAAAGAAACGTGTCACCATCATTATACCACTTTCCCACACTCATGCCTGTAATTCAGCACTTAATGAATAAAATGCCACCAATTTTATGTACTAACACTGAAAATAACACAAGTTTTGGAAAATAATACAATGCGCCGGTGCGATCTTTTTCGTTTTCCCGCCATAACTCGTCGCCATCTTGACAATTGTAAATTGTCATTTTACTGGACATACCAACATAATAATACAAATTTTAATTATTTTTAACTTCGTTATGTTGACAATGGAGATCTACTTTAACCAACAACTTCCAACTTCCGTTACCCCTTACTCCCGAAGTCAAACGTGCGTAAAGAAGTTTTACTTCAAAATGTAAAACTTACAATAGGCGGCATCCGTTGCGGCGGTGGCGGCGGGTGCCAGGGTCTTGTGCTGATCTTCACTTTTGTCACCTCAGGCCATTTACGCTTGAACCTTTGTTTACGTAACATAGCACGGAATTCAGCTTCCCTGATCGAATAGATTACAAGTGTTAGTAATAAGTCTTACTAATATTATAAAGGTTTTTTTTTTGACGGGAAAACGAAAAAGATCGCATCACCGCATTGTATTATTTTCCAAAACTTGTGTTATTTTCAGTGTTAGTGCATAAAATTGGTGGCATTTTATTCGTTAAGTGCTGGATTACAGGCGTGAGTGTGGGAAAGTGGTATAATGATGGTGAAACGTATCTTTTCGTGTCGTTTCCGAAACTCCATAGATAGCTTCTGGTAAAGTTGCCACCACTTTACTAGGAGTATGATTTGACTAGACTAGATTATGACTTGACTTGATGACTTGGACTGTGACTTGACTTGACTTGACATACATATATATTACCTACTTAACTCGAAAATATCAATTACTTGACACTGGCTTAGGTATACACAAAAGTGTGGAGCCATACCAAAACAAAAAAAAAAATTATTAACTAGCTACGCCCCGCGGTTTAACCCGCAGATGAAAAGTAGCTTTATTAATTTAAATATATATAACTCAAACGGAGGCAGCGGGTTCGATTCCCGCGGCAGGTCAAGTATTTGTACACAGAAAAAAAGCGCAAATACTTGTTTTGAATCTAGGTGTTGTAGGAGCATGGTCCTCGTAGTTCCTGGGTCCCTCCAGGGACTCCTAGTTAGGGTCCAGGATCTATGTATGTGATCGTTGGGAGTTATTTATAACTTACTCGAGAGCCAGTTGAGCCGCCGTCTTCGGTTGTTCTTCTTCTTCAACCGTTTCTATAATCTCCTTCTCTTTACCTTTCGATTTCTTCTCATCTTTCTTGTCATCGCTCTTGATTTCTTTCTTATCATCTCTCTTTTCTTCTTTCTTGTCTTCTTTTTTATCTTTTTTCTTTTCCTCCTTCTTATCTCCTTTTTTCTCGTCTTTTTTAGCGGGCGCGTCGCCAGCTGCGGCCGCTCTGCAATTGTTTTCATAATTATAAACATAAGCCGAAGTGTTAGGGCTTAGCAAATTAGGTACCTACCAATTTTTCATCTACTGTTTTAAAATAAAGGTTAGATCTTTTATTTATTTGTTTTATTCCAGCGACTATGTATCAATTCTGAATTGTGATTCAAAGTTTGATTATTATTTACTATGCATATGTACGTTATGTAACCACATTTAAAAAACACAATATGACAAAAGTATTTTCCTTTTTTACAATCAAATTTATCTTAATAATATATATAAATCTCGTGTCACAATGTTTGTCCTCAATGGACTCCTAAACCACTTAACCGATTATAATAAAATTCGCACACCATGTGCAGTTCGATCCAACTTGAGAGATAGGATAGTTTATATCTCAATCTATAATAGATATATATTAAATACCCGTGCGAAGCCGGGGTGGGCCGCTAGTTTCTTATATGTTTTATTTATTGCGTTTTAATTTAATTGTCATTTGTTTTAATCATACTGTGATTGTATTGATGTAGTGATTAGTGGAATTGGTAATTGGTGTAACCGTACTAATTTAATGAATAAATAACTAAATACATTTTCTTCTTAAATTATAGGGAAGTGGTTAGCTCGAGTGTCACTTTTTAAGCCACTCTTAGACTTGGCTTAACAACTGCTGTCGACAACAACTACGCTCGACTATAATATAAGTTCAAACTATCAAATTGTCGGGAAATGTGTTAGCAATTAAAATGTTTATGGAAAGATTGATGAAGAATTACAATTAGAACAATAAGAAACATTTGTGGACATCTCACAAAACGCCATCTAGCCCCAAACTAAGCAAAGCTTGTACTATGGGAACCAGATAACTGATTCAATACTTAGATACTTTTTTATTTGTAAATACATACATAGAATACAATATAACACCCAGACACAGAACAAACACCTATGTTCATCACACAAATGTTTATCCTGAGTGGGAATCGAACCCACAACCTACACCTCAGAAGGCAGGGATAATAATGTAATACCAACTGAGCTATCGGGCCAGTCATAAATAAATTTAAAATAAACGTTTTAGGCTTACGTTGGAGGCGCTGTTTTAGCCATTTTTCTCAGTAATCGTAATTCACTTGGTCCTTATTTATAGGCTAGAAAAATAAATAAAAAACATGTAACAAAAAACGAGAAAGCTTTAGACCAACAGTAAAACTTCTTTAATTTAGCTCCATCTATTGGCCGGTATATCTTTGTTTTTGTTTTGTTTAACGTTAATGTCGCCATCTTGAAAATTGTAAATTGTCATTTTACCGGACACATCAACATAATAATAATCGTTTTGGCGGGAACCCAAAACAGATTGCGTCACCGCATTGGATTATTTTCCAAAACTTGTGTTATTTTCAGTGTTAGTGCATAAAATTGGTGGCGTTATATTCGTTAAGTGCTGAATTACAGGCATGAGTGTGGGAAAGTGGTATAATGATGGTGAAACGTTTCTTTTCGTGTTGTTTCCAAAATTCCATAGAAGCTTCTGGTAAAGTTGCCACCACTTTACTTGGAGTATGACTTGACTACACTAGACTATGACTTAACTTGATGACTTGGACTGTGACTTGACTTGACACATATCTGCGTGAAATATCATTAACTTGATAAATTATCGATTACTTGACACTGACTAAATACACAAAAGTGTGGAGCCAAAATCAAACAAAAAAAAAACATAATAATACAAAATATGTTTAACTTTGTTATGTTGACAATGGAGATCTACGTGAACCGACTAAAACTTCTGTTCGCCTCACATTCACCAGCACACTCTCCAAGTCATGCGCGTATAAATAAGTTAACTGGGCGCCTTAAGGGTCTGGGCGCCTTAATATCCCGGGCGCCTTAAGCGCCCGCCCTCCCGCCCGGTAACGCTGTAAAGGTCGATAGAGACCAACAGCATTAGCTCGTTCAAAAAAAAGCGTAAAGAAGTTTTACTTCAAAAATTAGTCATCATCACCATCATCACTTCAGCCTATAAGCTACAATGCCCTTCAAACCGGAACCCAGTAGTGCTTGCCCACTACTGCTTGGCGGCAGAATAACTGGCAAAGCGGTGGTACCTACCTAGACGAACTTTGCAGAAAAGTCCTACCATCTCCTACTTAACTAAAGTAACAACTCACCGTCTTGTTTTTGACATAATCTCCAAAAATTGAATCAACAGCCTCCAATGACGAGATTAATTCACATAAATGTAAATAAAGAATAATTTATTTCACTGCAACAAAATACAGTGTCAGTTTACATTTTTTTTTCCCCTCCTTTGAGGAGAAATGGTGTCGCACAACACATATTTATTTATTTAGTAAGAAACACCTACTCTATACATATTTAATGAATGAATGATTTATTTCTGAAATATTATTATAATTAAAGCCCGGGATAAGAGGATCGAGAAGACTACGTCCACTGGAAAAGTGGACCCTATTAAAAGTCGCGACCGTTCTAGCTAACCTACGGGGGGTACGTCGACCTCGCCGGCGGGGTCGGTGTCTGATTGTGTGACGCTGGTATCCTATACCGGTGCCGGTACCTGAGCCAGAAGGGCTAGGGTCCGGTGATCCTAGCGCAGCCGATACTACGGCTGCTATAGGATCATCCGGGTCGCTCAGGACGTGTCTCGGGTGGCGACGGCGAACTGGGCTGATAATGACCTCGCCGGGTATAGGATACCCCAAGCTCAATCTTGCCTTGCAGGGCATGGATTGGAACTTCTATCCCTAGCTCCGGTTTCTCGTGCATTTTTTAGGCTAGTGCCAAGCAACATGCCAAATGCTGCACGCTCATTGGTTGAGACAGCCTATGATCAACAGGTAACCAATGAGCGTTCAGTATTTAGTCCGCCAACTTGGTTGAACGACGTATACGAGAACCAGAAAGGAAAGTGTTACTTAGCTAAGTTGTATTTTAATAGACTTTACAAATAACTGTTCAAAAAATAGAATTAATCATAATTTTATTTTGTTTTACAGAAGTAGCTTACCGTTGTTTGTTTTACAGTTTTTTTGTTATTTTCTTTGTATTTTTTTTTTACCAAAATCTAAACCACATTTCGTCACTTTGTTTGCATAATTGAATGACAGATATTGCAGTCACATTGATTTTCCAATTTCGTAATTATTTTCACAAAACTAGTAGATAACTTTTTCTTACTTTTGTACAGCGTAATTTTCTTATTAATGGGGTAATTAAACACTCAGTATGGCAATACCAGATATTACAATTTCAATTTTAATTTGCATTCCACAATGTTGTTTACAGATGTAAGTACTTTTTTAAAAGTAAGAGTTCATCGTGGACTCTTTTGGGCACACAAAATTAGAAGAGAGGAAGACAAAATTAAATTAGGTTAGAAGAAAAATAACTACTTGTTAGGTATCAAAGATATTATATTACAAAAGATCCATTCCTTAATCCTTGCCCGAATTTTCTATGATAAAAAGAGATAGCAATAGACACTCACGCACATCTTGAAGCCCAGCATGCTACCAGTCACCGGTAGCCATATTGGTTTTTAACCAGCTGGTTAACACCAACCCAAGTAGGTGTTTTGACGGAGAAATACCTAATTATATCGTTTCATAGGTAAGTCATCTCATGATTGCACTTTATTAAGTAAAATTGAATGCTTTTGCCTAAAATCTAACACACAACAAGAGTCAATCATTGGCTGCATACACAACCCTTATTTCTCGTATGTTGCTGCGTTTTTCATGAATTAATTTTTTAATTTTTTTAATCATTATTGATTAAAAAAATTAAAAAAATAGCAATCGTAGCTTGTGGCGTGACTTTGAGCTTCATCTACTAATGAGGCCGGCAGATGCAGTAAGCCATCTTTGTCTGTTTATCATGAGGGCTGCCACAATCATCACGTTTGGAAGATGTCTTGGTGCTCGCAGGTGTACGTTATTTACTAGGTGGTGGGACATTCCTGCAAAGTTCGTCTAGGTAGGTACCACAGTAGTGCGGTTTGAAGGGCACTGAAACTAGTGAAATTACTGGGCAAATGAGACTTTATGACCTAATCTTACAGTAATCTTATTGCTAGACTGTGTTGATGTCTCTGAATGACGTGCGCTGCCACCATGATGTGAATAAAACATTGGTTAGATCAAGACTGGTTTTTGTTCTACTACCTCCATAAACAATAACAATCAGCAAATATAATTTATTATTTTACCTACCTACATAATAATATAGGACACTATACTTTAAGAGTTTCAAGTGATTCAAGTGAACTGATATGGGCAGTCATGTTACTTGACATCAGGTGATCGACAAGCTCGTCATGTCATTTCGTAACCTAAAAAAAAATTGTCACAGTCACTGTCACACACATCACTGAGCGTTTAGGATCGTCACATAACACACCAGCTAGGCGATCATGTAACTTGATTGCAACTCCGTGTCCTTGGCCCGTGGTCCGTGCTTGGTCCGTGGCCTTGTGTCCGTTAAGTGCCTAATATTGAGGAAAAATATACAACATGGCAGCACTTTTTATCATAGACAAGAAAATCATAGAATCATCTGATAACTGTCATTTTGGGCTGTCACTCTGATTGTCATTCTCATTGAAACTGCTGTCATTTCGTTTAGGATTTACTCCGTAATTGTTTCTCAATTTTTTTACTTGATTTACTTTAAATAATTATGTCTGACAACAAGGATGAAACCAAAAAAGCAGTCGATCCGGAGCTGGATGATTTACTGGATAGTAAGTGGTTATTTTTCTTGCAAATAAGTCATGGTCATGTTGTGTAACTAACCTATTTTAAACTCATTAATAATGCTATTATTTGAGCTGTTCCTATCGCGTACGTGCTTTATTGTGTCATAAGGACCTTTCACGGACCATTTTTGCCTTCAAAATATCTCGGGAAAGGTGATGCGATTTTTATATCGTCTATGTATTTGGACTTTACACACTACCATATAAATATGATATAAAATGGTCTTATCAGCAGGCTAGAAACGGTTCCATAAGTTAGTCAATTATTTTGTTAATCCTTAGTCCTAATCCGCATTCGCAAATATCTTATCAGAATTTTAAATGATATTTAAACTACCCTATGTCATTACATTGCTCAATGTTCACCCTTAATAACTAGCGACGAAAACGGAGAGTTGTTTTAAGTTTAACAACAATCTTTGGCATTTTAGATCCCTAATGGAAGACTAGGAATTTGCTTTGAAGTGTATAGCTATTAGAGGTTTTATTTGTGATGATTGCATTAGGCAAGTTACTTGTATGCAAGTTGCAAATTGCATGCAACTTGAACAAATCTACATACAAGCTACAACTTGCCATAGGTAGTTTAAATATGCAGGTTATATTTTAATTTAATTGTTAAAACATTACTAATTATTAATTAGATGTGCATTAAACTATACCATTGATACACTATTGAGAATATGAATGCATATTTAATTTTTATTATCAGAAACCCAGATCTTCCTACCAAAATGCTGGCACTTATTTGGCACAATGAATAAGCATTGCAATTCAACAGTGCAATGCTACCAGCATGTTGGGTATGCTACCTTCTGGTAGTGGGCTGGAGCATTTGGACTGTTTATAGTCCACTGTTTTTTTGTAGTAGTAGTAGTAGGTAGTCTTACTAGTATTTAGATTTTCTCAGCAACAATTTTTATCTATTCTATATCCAATATGTTCCAACTGCTAGGCCTTCTTTCACATGGAGAGAATGTAGGCTCCATCCATCATGTTGATTCTTGAACATATTGTTTGCCTTACAATGTTTTTTATATATATTTGTGATTCTAGGTGCACTCCAAGACATGACAAAAAAGCCGGAGTCAACGGATCCACCTGCCGAGGGCTCGGAGGTCCCACAAAACCTGTGGAGCGAGGAGTTCATCAAGGAAGCCGCTGCACAGTTTGAAAGCAACATGGCTGCCATATTGGGCAGTTTTAGTGGTGTGCCAGGTAATTTTTTATTTGTTAAAGACTGAAAATTAAAATGAAAAATCATTTGTTTGACAAAAGGCAAAATTACATAAATGTTGAGATTGGAACACCTGGACCCCACACTAGGCTTGAAACCCGTGCTGTGGGAATCAGGACTCATCAGAGATACAGTTTTTATACACTAGCAATTGCCCATGGTTTTTTGGGTCTCATTTTTCTCTAGTGTATGACAAGTATTAAGTTTAATAAAATGATTATAATAACTTTAATAAGTACATATTTATGAAACACAAATGTATTGGTTTTCTTTATAGTTTGTGTCAAGACACAAACTAAAAATACAAAATACAATCAAATACAAAAGAAAAGAATGAAGAATAAAACAATACAAAAATAGATTGACTGTAAACTAATATAAACCTATTTATATACACAACAACGGTAAATTTACTTGTTACAAGCCTTTTTTTTTGTTTGATAGGTTTGCGTTTGACCACTATTGCACCTAATGGTAAGTGATGATGCGGTCTAAGATGTAACACACTTGTCTAGAAGATACCGGTTCTCGATTTGATTCTTTTGATTTGGTTCTTTCTTGATTTGTAGACTCCAAAGTTGTAGTCATACCTCAGATCTTGTCATGGCTGCGAGTCTCACCAGATCTCGCTATGGCTATACAGTATCGCGAGATCTTGCGATGGCTATAGATAGATAGATAAACTCTTTATTGAAACACCACATCTTAAATAACAATAAAAAAAGTGAACAAACTAAAGTGTAACAATGGGCGGTTTTATTGCTCAGAGCAATCTTTTCCAGACAACGCAGGAAATGAATAACGCACTTATATAGGGACGGTGGTTTTCATATAAAAAAGCACTGCATATATGTACATAATATACACATAAATATACAGTACATACATATGGGTACACCTACATATACATAATAGGTAGGTAGATGCGGTCTAGGATGTAACACGCTTGCCTAGAAGATACCGGTTCATTCTTGATTTGAAGACTCCAAAGTTGTAGTCATACCTCAGATCTTGTCATGGCTGTGCAGTCTCACCAGATCTCGCTATGGCCACACAGTCTCGCGAGATCTCGCTATGACCACACAGTCTCGCGAGATCTCGCCATGACTACACAGTCTCACGAGATCTCGCTATGACTACACAGTCTCGCGAGATCTCGCCATGACTACACAGTCTCACGACATCTCGCTATGACTACACAGTCTCGCGAGATCTCGCCATGACCACACAGTCTCGCGAGATGTCGCCATGACTACACAGTCTCACGAGATCTCGCTATGACTACACAGTCTCGCGAGATCTCGCCATGACTGCACAGTCTCGCGAGATCTCGCTATGACTACAAAGTCTCGCGAGATCTCGCTATGACTACAGTCTTGCGAGATCTCGCTATGACTACAGTCTTGCGAGATCTCGCTATGACTACAAAGTCTCGCGAGATCTCGCTATGACTACAGTCTTGCGAGATCTCGCTATGACTACAGTCTTGCGAGATCTCGCTATGACTACAGTCTTGCGAGATCTCGCTATGACTACAGTCTTGCGAGATCTCGCTATGACTACAGTCTTGCGAGATCTCGCTATGACTACAGTCTCGCGAGATTCCTTAGCCCCGCTAATCATTGTAACGGAAACTTTCACTATGTTGTGCATTAAAAAAAAACGTTTTTCTTTCAGAGGACCAAATATCGCAAGAGCAAATCACGTCTACCTTTTCAAAAATGGCGGGTGAGTTTTAGTTTATTTTTTTGCTGTCCAATCTTTTCCCACTGTTGAGATACACGCCTACTCTCACAAGGAAAGAGTAGGCCATGCTGGCCAAGTGTGGATTGGTGGATATATTTTTTTAATGTTAATTAATGATGTGATGAGCTAGTCGTTCACCTGATGTTAAGCGACGCACGACGAGCACGGCATTTTCCATTTAAATAAACAAATAAATAACACCCAACGATCACATACATAGACCCTGGACCCTAACTAGGATTCCCTGGTCCCACAACATCCAGACTCAGACACAAATTGCTCCTTTTTTTCTTGTGCACAAATACTTGTCCTGTAGCGGGAATCGAACCCACCGCCTATCGGTAATGAGCCGACCTGCTAAACCACCACATCACAGAGGCTGTTAGATTTGTTTTTCATATTACATATAGTTCCAGGGTTAGTGAATCTGGGTATACCCGTTATATGGGTTTTCACACGAAATTCGAAACTAATCGCTGAACAAATGCCGGATTTGGTCACACGTGGGGCATAAAAATGAATGAAAATTAAAAATTAATGAATTATGATTATTATTTTTATAAATAATAATCAATAATATTAATAATTATTAATATTATTGATTATTATTATCATGGAATTAATGTCTAGCAATGTTATAAAGCTCCCTTTCGACGCAGACATTTCTATCTTGACACACTTTTTTTATTTGACAGCCTCTGTGGTGTGGTTGAGCAGGTCGGCACGTAACTCCGGGTTCGGTTCCCGCGGCAGGACCAGTACTATTTGTGCACAGAAAAAAAGCGCGAATACTTGTTCTGAGTCTGGGTGTTGTAGTTCCTGGGTCCCTAGAGACAGGGAATCCTAGTTAGGGTTCAGGATCTATGTATGTGATCGTTGGGTGTTATTATTATTATTGTTACAAATGTGACAATTTGTATTATTTCCTCAGAAGCTGCAGCACAAGTGTTAAAACCCGGCACAGGGGAAATGGCACCAGATCCAGAATTAACTAACGACCCTGTGGCACAAGAGAAAATGGATGAGGTAACCTATACAGATGTTTTAAAAGCCAGGCATAAAGTGTCGCTACCGCAGAGCATAAAGATTTTTTATGTTAAGGGATGACGTGACGAGATAATCGTTCACCTGATGTTAAGCGACACGGCTGCCCATATAAGTTGCAGTAATCACACTGTAAAGTATAGAGTTTCACCTGACACTGCACTGCGCACATCATCCTGAGACATCAGCACAGTCTGGTAATTAGATTACTTGACTGTGAGATCAGATCATCAAGTCTCACTTGCCCAGTAAACTCACTAGCTACAGTGCCTTTCAAGCTGGAACACAGTAGTGCTTGCGCACTATACCGCTTGGCGGCAGAATAACTGGCAAAGCGGTGGTACCTACCTAGACGAACTTTGAAAAGTCCTACCACCTAGTTGCGCCTAGATATAGACGCCTTGCTCAACACTTCATACAAAACTAGCGTGTCGTGTTTTACAATAAAACCTAATCTACTTACATGCGCAGTTGATATATAATGTACCAGCTTTTGCTCGCGTGGCCTATAGGAAACGGAGAGAAAATTTTTCACCCATTTTACCCTCTTAAAAAACTTTTCTTAGTGGATACCTACACTTTACAAAGAACACACCCTCCAAATTTCAAGTATCTAGGACCAGCGGTTTAGGCTGTGCGTTGATATATAAGTCAGTCAGTCAGGACTTTGAATTTTATATAAATAGATTGTTTTGATATTAATGTTTGCGCTCGGCGCCTATATGTTTGGCACGAAATTTGACTAAAATTTTGTCTCTATCGAGGTGTGTCATTTTTCCTTGCTCTGTGGTCGCCGCTTTAGATAAATAACTAAAAATAAAATTACACAAAACGAGGTTTAAAATAGTTCTATTTGTTAATACAACATAATAATTTATGTTGGTATGTCCGGTAACTGACAATTTACAATTGAAGGGGTGAGAATAAAAAGGATTTAACTGATTTTTTTGACCAAATGACTTATGGGTATCGTTGGATTCAGCGTGAAATTATCTTCAATAATACATTCTCAAAATACCGAAATGAGGCTTAAATCTCGAGATTTTGAGTCTAAAAATGGTTTATCTGTCACAGGAATACAGTTCGCTTAGCATAAAAACATTACTTTATTTCTTTTATTATATTATATTTTTACAGTAATTGTATGAATTAGTACTATATTTGGTAATTTTAAATAGAAATAAAACATTTTCAAGCAACTGAAACTTACATAAACCTTTTCTATTACCTTATATAACTCTACATAAAAATGACGCCGTTGACGTTTAAAGTCAATTTTTTCGAAACTGTCAATTTGTCAGTTAAATCCTTTTTATTCTCAACCCTTCAATTGTCAAGATGGCGACATTAACATTAAACAAAGCATAAACAAAGTTACACCGGCCGATAGATGGAGCTAAACTAAACAAGTTTTACTGTGGTCTAAAGCACACTCGTTTTCTTTCCCCAGGTGTCAGCAGCTATATCACAGACGTTACAGAACTTGAATACCAATTCTGAAACATTGCAAACTCCATTCTCTGATGCAGACCTCGCTAATATGTTTAACAATTTCAACATGGGTGAAGGTGGACAGGTAAAAATACATTTATTTATCTATATATGACAGCTTCTGTAGTGTGGTGGTTGAGCAGGTCGGCTCATAACCCGGAGGCGGTGGGTTCGATTCCCGTTACAGGACAAGTATTTGTGCATAGAAAAAAAAACGCAAATACTTGTTCTGAGTCTGGGTGTTGTGGGAGCATGGTCCTCGTAGTTCCTAAGTCCCTACACAGGGAATCCTAGTTATGGTCAAGATCTATGTATGTGATCGTTGGGCGTTATTGTTATTATTATTATATTTGTATGTATTTACAAACAAAAAGTATCTACCATCCTTCTGTACTTAAGTCTATTAAAATACTCATTGAGCAAACACTTTTAATGTACATCAACTTGGTCAAATACCTAACACATTGCACCTAATAATTAATGCATCTCACACAACGCCATCTAGTCCCAAACTAAGCAAAGCTTGTACAATGGGAACCAAGTATATGTATATCTTATCTTAATATATATAAATCTCGTGTCACAATGTTTGTCCTCAATGGACTCCTAAACCACTTAACCGATTATAATAAAATTCGCACACCATGTGCAGTTCGATCCAACTTGAGAGATAGGATAGTTTATATCTCAATCTATAATAGATATATATTAAATACCCGTGCGAAGCCGGGGCGGGCCGCTAGTATATATATATATATGCTACATCTTAGACCGCATCGTTACTTACCATCAGGTGCGATAGTGGTCAAACGCAAGCCTATCTAACAATAAAAAAAAACCAGATAACTGATACAATAATTTGATACATTTCGTTTGTAAATACATACATATAATACAATACAACACCCAGACACAGAACAAAGATCGATGACACAAATGTTTGTCCTGGGTGGGAATCGAACCCACAACCTACAGTTCAAAAGGCAGGGATACTAGTAACTGAACTATCGGCCAGTCATGTATTTATTATTTTTATTTATATTATTTATTTCAGGAAAACAACATGTTCGTGCCGTTTATGCAGGGCATGATGCAGTCATTGCTCTCCAAGGAGGTCCTGTACCCCTCGCTCAAGGATCTAGTGGACAAGTACCCGGCTTGGCTCGCCGACAACAAGGGGAAGATTGACCCCGCTGAGTATGAGAGGTAAAGAAAAGGGGGAACATTGACCTCGCTGAGTATGAGAGGTAAAGACAAAGGGAATATTGACCCCGCTGAGTATGAAAGGTAAAGACAAATGGGAACATTGACCCCGCTGAGTATGAGAGGTAAAGACAAAGGGGAACATTGACCTCGCTGAGTATGAGAGGTACAGACAAAGGGTTACATTGACCCCGCTGAGTATGAGAGGTAAAGACAAAGGGGAACATTGACCTCGCTGAGTATGAGAGGTAAAGACAAAGGGTTACATTGACCCCGCTGAGTATGAGAGGTAAAAAAAGGGGAACATTGACCCCGCTGAGTATGAGAGGTAAAACAAAGGGGTACATTGACCCCGCTGAGTATGAGAGGTAAAGTCAAAGGGGAACATTGAACCCGCTGAGTATGAGAGGTAAAAAAAGGGGAACATTGACCCCGCTGAGTATGAGAGGTAAAACAAAGGGGTACATTGACCCCGCTGAGTATGAGAGGTAAAAAAAGGGGAACATTGACCCCGCTGAGTATGAGAGGTAAAACAAAGGGGTACATTGACCCCGCTGAGTATGAGAGGTAAAGACAAAGGGGAACATTGACCCCGCTGAGTATGAGAGGTAAAGACAAAGGAGAACATTGACCCCGCTGAGTATGAGAGGTAAAGACAAAGGGGAACATTGACCTCGCTGAGTATGAGAGGTAAAAAAAGGGGAACATTGACCCCGCTGAGTATGAGAGGTAAAACAAAGGGGTACATTGACCCCGCTGAGTATGAGAGGTAAAGACAAAGGGGAACATTGACCCCGCTGAGTATGAGAGGTAAAGACAAAGGGGAACATTGACCCCGCTGAGTATGAGAGGTAAAGACAAAGGGGAACATTGACCCCGCTGAGTATGAGAGGTAAAGACAAAGGGGAACATTGACCCCGCTGAGTATGAGAGGTAAAGACAAAGGGGAACATTGACCCCGCTGAGTATGAGAGGTAAAGACAAAGGGGAACATTGACCTCGCTGAGTATGAGTGGTAGTAGTGGTCGTTGGATAAACAAACAGTTTTATTTAACTTTTTCTCTGCCGTGAACAAATAGACTAGTTTATAGTTCACAGATTTAAACATGTTTATTGTCTTTTTTTTAATATTTTTTTCCCTAGGTTCGAAAAGCAGCAGCAATTGATGCAGCAAGTGTGTTCTGAGTTGGAACCGGAAGAGGAGTCGGATCCAGAGGATGTTAAGAAGAAAAGATTTGAAACCGTCCTGGAGCTCATGCAAAAGGTTGGGAAACATACCCCATGTTTATATCTGTAGTATTAGCTATCTGCGTGCAGAATTTCATCCAAACTGGTTCAGCCGTTTACACGTGACATCAACGAAAATTTATACAATAAATTAGAAGGGATGGGACATCTTTATCAACACTTTTCATATGATCAAAGCGTGTTAACATTTAGATTAAAAATTCTACAGCCTTATTAATAAACGGGTATTAGTCTCGGATTAGTTACTCCAGCTTTTGTCCTTTTTTGCTACTGGAATATTTAGCTGGATCGAAAGAGACAAAAAATGGTGTAACTAGTCTAAAGCTAGTTCATGTTTATTAATAAGGCTGCTATGGTTTACCTGTGCGGATGACTATATAACACTACACTGCGTACGTCATCCTGAGACATCAGCACGGTCTAGTAATCATATTATTGACTGTGAGATTAGATCATAAAATCTCATTTGGCCAGTAATTTCACTAGTTACAGTGCCCTTTGAACCGGAACTCATTAGTGCTCATTGGCGACAGAATAACTGGCAAAGCGATGGAGTAAGTGGTGGCGGTAAAGTAGGTACCTTTTTTTGAGCTGGGGAAATGCCCTCGCACTTTCGGGGTGGTGGCAGGGGGTATGTGGGACTCGAACCCACTAAAACCCCCCCGTGAGCCCTCGTCCGCCGTACCGGGGCAAGAAGGGGTCGCGACTGCAGTCCAGCCAACTCGCCCCCGGTAAATTAGGTACCTAGACCAACTTTGCAGAAAAGTCCTACCACCTAGTAAAATTCAATATTATTATTTATCAGATAACACGCCGTAATAACGCATATTCGGCAATCATTCTATTACGCCCGGGAAATACAGAGTTTCGAGGCTTAGTAATAAAGACCCTTTTATCGTTTTGGTACAAAATTTCATAAAAACATAATATTTCAGATGCAAGACCTGGGTCAGCCCCCTACAGAGTTAGTTGGAGACATCGCTTCACCTCCGCAGGGCTTCGCCCCGCCTGTCAACGACGGAAGCCAGTGTTCTCTTATGTAGTGTACAAATGTGTTGAGACGATGACGCCGGACTTCGTGACGCGACGGAAGCTTTACGTGACGTAATGCTTCGCAACGTCAGCCTTGGCAGTGTCAGCTTCGTGATGTAATGCTTCGCGACGCTAGGCTTCGTGACGTAATGCTTCGCGACGGAATGCTTCGCGAAGTCTGTGAAGTGAAGTGTCGTAACTTGGTGGGGTAATAAAGTGTTTTGGGTGACCATGTGAGGCAATAATTGAGGTTTTGTGACTTGTTATAAAATAGAAAGGGGATAATAAGTAACTATTATAGATAGAAGAGACTAGAAAATGTAACATCCAAAGAGAGAAAAAGGCTTCGTGACATCTGGAAAAGTAGGGATTTGCGAGTTCCTGCAATAATTTTAAATGTGAAATTACAAGCTATTTTGCAGCTACTGGCAGCAAAACGCTTTTTAAAAAATTTTCATAGCTTGTCGAAGAAGAAACTTTATTACAGGTTTAGCAAAGTTAATAGTTCTTCGGCACATGTAAAAACAAAACGCCAAAGTGTGCTATAATTTATGGTACAAAGATTGACAGCAGATGCCTTAAAAAGTTTCAATGTGTGCCAAAAACACCAAAAACGTAGCAATTGAGTTGTGTACCGAAGTTTTAAAAATGTAAGGAAGTTTGCCGAAGGAATAGAAATGCGCTAATGTGATAAATTGATTTCGAAGTGAGTATAAAAATGGTTACGAAGTGTGCCGCAGTTGCAAAAGCGGTTACGAAGTGTCCCGAAGTAATAAAAATGGTTACGAAATGTGCCGAAGTTGTAAATAGGTCGCGAAGAGTTACGAAGTGTGTCGAATCGTTTTTAATGGACCGTTTTGGTGCTTGCTTAGTGGACTATGTGACATATTTTTACGGGCGTAAATGATTTTATTGGTATTTAAAAAAAGGATTTTAGTACAATTTCGGTCAAAACTATATGAAAATGAAAAAACATTTATTTGACAAAAGGCAAAATTACATAATGGTGGAGATTAGAACACCAGGCTCCCACACTAGGCTCGAAACCCGTGCTGTGGGAATCAGGACTCTTTCGTCGGATATCCTATCAATCTGTAGGCTTATTCAAGCCATTGATTAATTGGTATATTACTAATGGCTTAATGAATAAGGCTCGAAAAACTTTACTTAAATGTCTTGTCAACTTCTAGCTGACCTGAAATGTCACCAGCGAAAATGAGACAACATTTTAAGGGTCAATGTTACCTTGATCTTTTATCTCGCTCGTGGATTGCGCAATTTCAAAAAGATAAATAATGGCTAAACTCACGTCAGTTAAAAAGTCGAAATTACTCCGATCTGGTTTTGGACATATTCGATGACCTACTTCAGGGAGCTTCTTCGACTTTTTAATTGATGTGAGTTAAGCCGTTATTTATCTTACAAAATGTGTCATACTCACAATAGTTTTCAAACGAAAATTTCCAAAATTTTTTGCTCTTTCTATTTTGTTTTTATTTATACAAAATTCTTTGATGTGAATTAATGTGGTATTTTTGTTGTACATTTGTAATTTTATTCTAGAGGGCTTAAAATAGACAAATTTTTCATTAACAAATTCAGTATTTTTATGTATGAATACATTAATATATATATAAATACATACATGAATACAATATATCGCAATGTGTGCGATAAAGGATATATAGCGATATAGCGCTCTTAATGGGAAATGATATTCATATAAAGTCTGATATTGTAATATTCTTTGACCGTAATTGTACATTAATCTTATTGTAAAAAAAAGCAGTAGATGGTCAGTATTTATAATTTATACAAGTTGTAATTTTTAGATGGGCTTGTGAATGGTCAACCATTTAAGTGGTAACCACAGCGAATATAAACTTTACTGATTGTTTGATAAAGATTATATTTGCCTATTCTTAGTTTTTGCTTGTTCACGATCGATCTAAAAATTCCACCTGTATAATATAATTAATTCAACTAGCATTTAATATATTTGTACTAATTGTATGTATCACATATTTTTATGTATTTTTTGAAGTAAAACTTCTTTGACTTGGGGAGTAAGCTGGTGAATTCGAAATGAGGAGGATGGAAGTTGAAAGTTTTTGGGTAACGTCGATCAAGTTAAAGATTACTTAAAATTTGTATTATTATGTTGGTATGTCCGGTAAAATGACAATTTACAATTGTAAAATGGCGACATTAACATTAAGTTATAACCGGCCGATAGATGGAGCTAAAGAAGTTTTACTTCAGTAATGTGGTTTAAAGCACACTCGTTTTTTTGTAAATGCGATACTATTGTCATTTGTACTCATAGTATGGGAATATTGAAATATACAATACTGTACTCAATACTAAGGTCCATAATCAGAACAATGCTCAGTCATTGCTCGGTGCTCAAGCAGAGATTTCATTCATTAAGTGATCAATTAGTGCATGAAATCTCTGCTTCAGCACCGATCAATGACTGAGCATCGTTCTATGAATGAGCACGTTATTTACGTAAAGTCACCGCTAGGAGGCGCTTTGCTGGATTTCATACAAATATTCTATGATACTCTAGTTTCAATTATAGTCACAATAGACTTCTTATACTTCAGAACAACTATAGCAAAACAATGCTTACGTATGAAAGAGTACGTTATAATAAACTACCCTCACATATTAAAAAAATGTTCAATTAACCCATTCAGGTTGCAATTGACTCAATACCTTATGAAGGATCAGCCGAAGTAAACAATGTGTTTACTTCGGCTAAATTATGTCTTGTTGAAATGTAATGTTACTTAAGCATGTGTTTATGTTACTATACTTACATTATTTAATGTGACGACGAATGTAGGTACTTATATTAAAATTTTTGAGTCTAACATGTTCTCATGAAAGACACTTTTTGTCTTATTTGCGAATAAATTTCTATAGAGATTTATTCTCAAATAAGATCCATTAAATCTATATAGAGTACAGTAATGTACAAACAAATAAACTCCTCCCAGGGGACTATAATCACTGAAAATTGCATTCAATTTCAAAATTAATTGTGGCGGGTCAATGACCGTAGAGGTCGTTGACCGAACCGCGCGTGGTTAACTTCAAGAGGTCATTCACCCGCATTGGATGAGTTTATGTAAACATTTTAGAAGTTAAAATTTGTTCACTATTTGATATTGGATTATCGACCTTCCTGTATATAGTAAAACAGTACGTTGTTGTACATTTTTATATATATGTGAGAAAAAAGATTATTCACTAAGGGTCATAGTCGCGTGAGTGTCGCGTGACAAGATCGCTGAACAAATGTCTCCTAATGAATATGGGCTTCAAAAACGCATGATTATTAAAAAATCTAATAATTACCTATCAATTTTGTTTATCATTGTTCATTTTATAATTTTATTATCTTAGTCGAATTTCTCACCTCAGTCAGCCTTTGTGGTGTGGTGGTTGAGCAGGTCGGCTCATAACCAGAAGGCGGTGGATTCGATTCCCGCGGCAGAACAAGTACCTATTTGGGCACAGAAAAAAATTCGCAAATACTTGTTCTGAGTCTGGGTGTTGTAGGACCATGGTCCTCGTAGTTCCTAGGTCTCTAGACACGGAATCCTAGTTAGGGTCCAGGATCTAATGTGATCGTTGGGCGTTATTATTATTTTATTCTATACATAAACAAATCTATCTGAGCGCTTATAACTCGACTTCTACTGGACAGATTTTGATGCAGTTTTGATTATTATGTATGGCATTTATTCCGGGAGATTTTAGTAATCTCATGCCAGTAATAAATTTAGACAGCTTCTAAGTTCGCACTTATCTTCTATGACATACCTAGGAGCTGTCTAACTTTAATAAAAATGGACATTGGTTACATACTAAGTTAATGGTAACCTATATTTTTTGTATAAAATAGTAAACTACCAACATTAACCAGTATATTATTTACAACGTATATTTATTGTATTATTAGAGGCACAAAAATATAATTATTCCTAATCGTAATTAGATTTTGTTATTAATTCGATTAATTGATTGTGTAAAAATTATTTAATTTTGTTTAGTTTCAATGTTTAAAAAATGGTTAAATTATATAAAATTGGTTTTAATGTTTGTTTTATTTATCTGTGAAGCCATTATTGTGACATGGCCATATTTTTCAATATAATTTATTATAGTGTTGCAATGGCCGATAGATGGAGCTAAAGAAGATTTACTTTAGTCGTGTGGTCTAAAGCACACTTTTTTTGTAGTGGCAGCTGTGAAGGTTCAGGTATAGAGAAGATAATTCATCATAATATCACATGTATTCTTGACGAATCCGACAATGGCGGCAGTAGCGCGTGGCCGTACCTAAATCCTTAACATTTTTGCAGCAGTCACCCATCCAAATGATGTCAACGAACGATGCTTCACTTACCAGTCGAATTTCGTTATGAGAGCTGTATGATGACGATTATATATATACGAGCCCGCAGCTTCACCCGCGGCATGTCCTATGGGAAAATAATTCAACCACCCATTTCACCCTCTTGAAAGTGGAATTTCGAAAAATCCTTTCTTAGCGGATGCCTACGTCATAACATCTACCTGCATTCCAAATTTCAGCCCGATCCGTCCAGTGGTTTGGGCTGCGCGTTGATAGATCACTATGTCAGTCAGCTTTGAGTTATATATATTTAGATATATCTATCTTCTTTTTTTTTTCTTTATAAATATTTGTGGACATCTCACACAACGCCAATTAGCCCCAAACTAAGCAAAGCTTGTTCTATGGGAACCAGATAACGTATACAATACTTAGATACTTTTTGTTTGTAAATACATACAATATAAACACCCGGACACAGAACAAACGTCAATGCTCATCACACAAATATTTGTCCTGGGTGGGAATCGAACCCACAACCTGTAGTTCAGAAGGCTGGGATACTACCAACTGAGCTATCGGGCCAGTAAAAAAAATCAGTAAAATTCAAAGTCCTGACTGACTTAAATATCAACGCACAGCCTAAGCCTCTAGTCCTAGAGACTTGAAATTTGGAGGGTGTGTTCTTTGTAAAGTATAGGTATCCTCTAAGAAAGGGTTTTTTGAAATTCCACCCCTAGAGGGTGAAATGGGTGGTTGAATTATATATTATAGGCCACGCGGGTAGAAGCCAGTGAAGAATAAGTTTTATTTATTCGAAGAGCTGGTCTTTTCCCTGATGTTAAGCGTCACCACTGCCCATAATAATCACAGTAAAATGTTAGATATGAAGTATAAGTAGTCGTTGAACTGGCACAAAGTAACAAATTGGCAAAAAGTCCGCCCTTTCTGTACACAATAATTAGGAGTTATTTTGCTGAGTACACGAACGAAGTGGACGTTTTGATGCTTCTTCATCTTTTGATTTATAGTTCATAATTTTTTTATGCGACAGAAATAGGAATATAATTTTTAACTAAGTAGGTGATGATCGGTTAGTTATAAACGCTAGCTAATAAGGAATAGCTAAAAGTTATTCTGCCGCCAAGCAGTAGTGTGCAAGTACTTCTGTGTTCATGTTTGAAGGGTTCATTGTAGCTAGTGAAATTACTGGGCAAATGAGACTTTATAATCTGATCTCACAGTCGAGTAATCTTATTAGACTGTGCTGATGTCTCAGGATGATGTGCGCAGTGCAGTGTCACGTGAAACTTTATATTTTGGAGTTCCCAGTGACTGTTCTGTTATGGGCGCCCGTGTCGCTTAACATTGCGTATTATTATGTTGATATATCCGCTAAAATAACTATTTACAATTGTCAAGATGGCGACATTAACATTAAAAAAAGCAATAAAGTTATACCGGCCGATAGATGGAGCTAAAGAAGTTTTACTTCAGTCGTGTGGTCTAAAGCACACTTGTTATTTTTTCGCACGACAAATTGCGTGCATCTAATTTAAGTGGACAACCGCGAAAAGCCATCTCTCTTTTATTTACATCAGGTACTTTAGACTCGGAGCTGAACGTCCTCTTCGCTCGTCTGCCTCATTAGCAATCCGCCATTTTGGCTCCCGAATTTTTAATTACAGTTTTTGTGTCATCTCGCCAAAGGCCTGCGGCTACATCTTTCGTTTTTGTCCTTCCTTCCTCGAACAATATTAACTAAATACTTTTAATTTGAGACGTTTCAATTCTTGTAAAAGGCATGAAGATTACTTGGGAACAAACCTGGAAGACGGAATGTACCTACCTAAACTGTTCTTAGATTGAAAGAAATATGTAGATAGCACATTCGGAACTAGTTACAGCACGCATTTTATATTGTTAAGGAATTCCAAATGTACTGTAACAAAAATATTATTTAATATTTTCACACTTGAATGCAGGTTGAACACAAAATGTCTAATTATTTTAAGTAACTTATGTTCACATCTCTTGAAAATTGTGTTCTAGCAAATAAACATTTGATTGATTGATTGATAGTTGTAGAAAGTGGGAACAAAAAGGGAATACTTTATCGAAAAGAAATTAAGAAATGAGAGAATGAGAGCGTGGAAGCCAGTTCTCAATCTAGGCTACATAGTACTATTATATAACGAGCTTCTGCCCGCAGCTTCGCCCGCGGCGCGGCGTGGCCTGTGGGAAAATAATTCAACCACCCATTTTACCCTCTTAAGGGTGGAATTTCGAAAAATCCTTTCTTAGCGAATGCCTACGTCATAACATCTACCTGCATGCCAAATTTCAGCCCGATCCGTCCAGTGGTTTGGGCTGTGCGTTGATAGATCACTATGTCAGTCAGTCACCTCTGAGTTTTATATATAAGAATATATATATTCACCTTAACCATATTGTCAATTATGCCAATGACAGCCTCTGTGGTGTGGTGGTTGAGCAGGTCGGCTCATAACCCGGAGCCGGCGGGTTCGATTCCCGCGGCAGGACAAGTAATTGTGCACAGAGAACAAAGCCCAAACACTTGTTCCCACCCAGACAGATTTTGGCTTTGGTGGTGTGTTCCGATTTGAAGGGCATTGGAGCTAGTGAAATTACTGGGCAATTGAGAATATGATCTGATCTCACAGTCGAGTAATCTTATTACCAGACTGTGCTAATGTCTCAGGATAATGTGCGCAGTGCAGTGTCACGCGAAACTCTATTTTTGGAGTTCCGAGTGACACTGTTCTGTTATGGGCAGCCGTGTCGCTTAACATCAGGTGAACGACTAGCTCGTCAATTATTTCATTAACATAAAAAGTTATCATACACATCGGTTATGGTCGATGCTTACTTATAATACTTAAACACCAAATACAGTACGCTTATTGGTCAAAGAGATCAACAGGCAACCAATGAGGGGTCAGTATTTGGTATGTTACGTTTATACTAGTTTGTCCAACATGCGAGATTCCGAATGTTAGATTAGAGAGTTTTGGCGGGAAAACGAAAAAGATCACGTTACGTTATATTATTTTCCAAAACTTGTGTTATTTTCAGTGTTAGTGCCTAAAATTGGCGGCGTTTTATTCGTTAAGTGCTGGATTACAGGCATGATTGTGGGAAAGTGGTATAATGATGGTGAAACTTTTTTTTTCGTGTTGTTTGCAAACCACTTTACTAGGAGTATGACTTGACTAGACTATGATTTGACTCTGACTTGACTTGATGACTTTGACTGTGACCTGACACATTATTTACGTGAAATATCATTAACTTGATAAATTATCAATTACTTGACACTGGCTAAATACACAAAAATGTGGAGCCAAAACACAAAAAAAAGAAGGTTAAATTAGAATTTCTTTTTTTAAAATAATTAATCCTGGACTCTAACTAGGATTCCGTGTCTAGGGACCTTGAACTACGAGGAACATCAGACTCAGTATAAGTATCAACTGTTGCGGGAACCGAACCCGCCACCTCCAGGCTATGAGCCAACCTGCTCTACCACTACACCACAGAGGCTGTCAAATACTTCGTTTTGCGTTTGTACTCAATTGTCGATAAAAATAAACATCGATATTATAACAAAAGCTTTGCTTTCTCGGTGTTCCGAGAAAGTGTTGGGCCTTGTAGGGGTTAAGTGAACGAATGTAGTGCTGAGAAATGTCGATAAAATTGGTAAGTATATTTATTGACTGGCCCGATAGCTCAGTTGGTAGCAACCCTGCCTTTTGAACTGTGGGTTGTGGGTTCGATTCCCACCCAGGACAAACATTTGTGTGATGAACATCGATGTTTGTTCTGTGTCTGGGTGTCATATTGTATTCTATGTATGTTTTTACTAACAAAAACTATCTTAGTATTGTATCAGTTATCTGGTTCCCATAGTACAAGCTTTGTTTAGTGTGGGACTAGATGGCGTTGTGTGAGATGTCCACACATATTATTATTATTATTTATCAACTGACTTCAATAAAGAGGAGTTCCTAGGTACAACTGCTTTTTTTAAATTACATATTTTATATTACATTTCGTTTGGTAATTCTTTTTTATTTGAAAGCTGACGCTTCCCGGGTGTCCCCGATCCCCATCATGACAATTCACAATTGTCAAGATGGTGACATTAACATATACCGGCCGATAGATGGAGCCAAACTAAAGAAGTTTTACTTAAGTCGGGTGGTCTAAAGTACACTCACTTTTATTTACTTAGTTGTACATTTTTTTTCGAATTATAATTTTCAAACAAAATAGCTACGTAATAAAAATTATAAGGTAAACTTTAATAGTAGGTACTTAACTAGTTATATAATTAGATATTTTTCTAGTTGTTTGTTGTTTATTGGCCTTTGCAGAACTTAATCATGTTAATAAGCCATTATAAAAAAACTTGATAAAAATGATAATCAAGTTTAAAAAGTTTATATCTTTTTCTAATAATCAATCACTATCACCAATTATATCTATAACTTTTATGTTTTATCGTGTTTATAAAAAAAATAAATGTTATCGTTATTTTTTTATCGACTACATCTCATCACTACCGTAACCCATGACTCCATGACTAACACACCATGCTAAGTTTAGAACCAGGTTCATTGTGTCGAACACACGTCTGGTAGAAATGGGCGATAAGACCGTCTATAGTCTTTTTTTACGGGCTAATACTGTTGGTCTCTATCGACCTTTACAGCGTCACCAGGCGGGAGGGCAGCCGTCAAAAGTGGGAGGCAACTAGCTCAAGGGCACCTCGGCTTAATATCATTTTGATAAATGCTACGCGTGACCAAAATGCTGCCACTTATTTGGCACAAGGAATAAGCATTGCAATTCAACGGGGCAATGCTGCCAGCATGTTGGGTACGCTACCTACCACCGGTAGTGGGCTGGAGCATTTGGACTGTCTATAGGTCATCGCGTCCAAATGTTTTTTTTTAGTAGGCAGTGTTTAGTAAAAATAATAATAATAATAACGCCCAACAATCACATACATAGACCCTGGACCCTAACTAGGATTCCCTGTGTCTAGGGACCCAGGAACTACGTGGACCATGCTCCCACAACACTCAGACTTAGAACAAATAGGTGCACTATTTTTCTGTGCACAAATACTTGTACTGCTGCGGGAATCGATCCCGCCACCTCCGGGCTATGAGCCGACCATTTCAACCACCACACCACAGATGCTGTGAATGTGGGAAGCGACGCGTTTCTTTGCTTGTGTTTGCTTCTATCCCTTTTTTTCAAGTTGACCGCGCTTCATTTGCGCTGTATTGTTGCGCGGTTGTTTGGGGAGATGCTAGCGAGTTAAACGGCCATTTGCTGGGGCTGTAATAAATAATGTAGGTACATAAATATATTGAACGAGCTTCTGCCCGCAGCTTCGCCCGCGGCGTGGCCTATGGGAAAATAATTCAACCACCCATTTCACCCTCTTAAGGGTGGAATTTCGATAAATCCTTTCTTAGCGGATGCCTACGTCAAAACATCTACCTGCATGCCAAATTTCAGCCCGATCCGTCCAGTGGTTTGGGCTGTGCGTTGATAGATCACTATGTCAGTCAGTCAGTCTCTTTGAGTTATATATATTTAGATATATTGAATATTGACTGGCCCGATAGCTCAGTTGGCAGTAATCCTGCCTTCTGGACTGTGGGTTGTGGGTTCGATTCCCACCAAAACATTTGTGTGATGAACATCGATGTTTGTTCTGTGTCTGGGTGTTGTATTGTATTCTATGTATGTATTTACAAACAAAAAGTATCTAAGTATTGTATCAGTTATCTGGTTCCCATAGTACAAGCTTTGCTTAGTTTGGGGCTAGATGGCGCTGTGTGAAATGTCCACAGATATTTATTTATTATTTAATATTGGTCGAGCGGGCTAGAATCCATGCGGTTGGAGTGTGTTTACGCTTGTTGGACGATTTTTATCCGGTATGGTATCATTATTACATTCTGTCGGTGTCATAGCTTACGGGGGGCGTGCGGTGACGATGACGCGAGTTTCACGCTTTTTGTTCATCCAAAAAGTTCACATATATGCACAGTATACATATAGCTCATGGGAAGCGTTCGGTGACGATGACGCAAGTTCAATGATTTTTGTTCACCCAAAAAGTGTTCAATATTAAAACTTACTTACTTACTTATTACTTTAAAAAAAGCGCAATTAGGTACTTGTTTTGTGTGTGGGTTTTGTAGGACAATCCTCGTAGGTCTTAGGTTCCTAGATAAATATATCTAAGATCTATGTATGAAGTGAGTTGGACGTTAGATAGATAGAGAACTCTCTATTGTCTCACCAATAATAATAATAATATAATAATATGTGTGGACATTTCACACAGCGCCATCTAGTCCCAAACTAAGCAAAGCTTGTACTATGGGAACCAGATAACTGATACAATACTTAGATACTTTTTTTGTTTGTAAATACATACACAGAATACAATATGACACCCAGTAACCACCAATGACGTATAAAATCAGGAATAAAAATAATATTTACAAATTGGTGTAACAGTAGGCGGTCTTATCGCTGACAGCGATCTCTTCCAGATAACCTTTGGGTGGACAGTAGCAGTAGAGAAGAATAAGACGTTATTAAAGAAACAGGAAATGGATGCGTAATTCAATTGAAGGGTTGAGAATAAAAAGGGTTTAACTGTCAAATTGATAGTTTCGAGAAAATTCACTTTAAACTTCAACGGCTTCATTTTAATGTAGAGTGCTTATAATGTAATAGAAAAGGTTTATGTAAGTTTCAGTTGCTTGAAAATGTTTAAATTCTATTTTAAAATACTAAATATAGTACTAATTCATACAATTACTGTAAATATATAATATAATAAAATAAATATAATAATGTTTTTATGCTAAGCGAACTGTATTCCTGTGACAGATAAACGTTTTTAGACTAAAAATCTCGAGATTTAAGCCTAATTTCGGTGTTTTGAGAATGTATTATTGTAGATAATTTCACGTTGAATCCAATAATACCCATAAGTCATTTTGGGAAATAAAAATCAGTTAAACCCTTTTTGTTCTCACCCCTTCAATTGATGTCCGTTTCACTCGATAGCTCGCTATACAAACAGACTCACGTATGATTATGTCATTGTTGGTGCAGCGGCAGCCGTCGACTCTACTCCCTACCGCTTTTGTACTTAAGTTATTTCAATAAGTATTACAATATCAAACGGTCCCAGCTGTTGTTATAAGTCAACAGTCGCTAGGGGAAGCCAGAAGCCTTCGGGCGGTCCGAATCTGGTACCAGAACCTCACGCACGAGTGTTTTTCAGTGTTTGACAGCCTCTGTGGTGTGGTGGTTAAGCAGGTTGGCTCATAACCTGGAGACAGCGGGTTCGATTCCCGCAGCAGGACAAGTATTAGTGCACATAAATAATAAGTTAGTGATAATAAGTTTTACTAGGTGGTAGGACTTTTCTGCAAAGTTCGTTTAGGTAGGTACCACCGCTTTGCCAGTTATTCTGCCGCCAAGCAGTAGTGCGCAAGCACTACTGTGTTCCAGTTTGAAGGGCACTGTAGGTAGTGAAATTACTGGGCAGTTGAGACTTTATGATCTGATCACACAATCGAGTAATCTTATTACCAGACTGTGCTGATGTCTCAGGATGATGTGCACAGTGCAGTGTCGCTCGAAACTATCTACCTATAAACTATATATCGGGTTCCGAGTGACACTGTTCTGTTATGGGCGGCCGTGCCGCTTAACATCAGGTGAACGACTAGCTCGTCACATCATTCAATAAAATAAAAAAAATAAAAAAATTGCCTTATTTTCATTCTAACATCCTAACTCTTTATATAAGAGTACCTGCTTTCTTGGTAAGCACTAAATAATTCAGTGCGACCACGATCAGCGGTTAGCAAACAAGCTTGTTATATGTTCGCATTAGTGCCTAGCGCGTGTGATTTCGAGGAGCGACCGCTTTGTGTTTGACGACAAATGTCGCACGTTTAGAGCAAACATTTGTATGTTGTATAACTTAATTAGGGTGTTTAAAAAAGTAGGTTTTAAATTTTTGACGATTTTCCTCGATAATTTGCGAACTGGTTTAGTAGCTAGATACAAAAATATAAATATGCATAACTAAAATTCCTTAAAACGGATTTTGAAATGTGTTTCAAAATATTATTCACCGCAAACTAAATAATTTAATTTAATTTAATTTATTTATAAGTAAAGAATAAAACTGACATAAAATTAAAAACTATGGATTAGCAAAACTTAAAATAAGAAATAATAAAATAGTTTATAACTACAGATTATAACAAAACAATAATATTATATTATTACGAGCTTCTGCCCGCAGCTTCGCCGGCGGCGTGACCTATGGGAAAATAATTCAACCACCCATTTCACCCTCTTAAGGGTGGAATTTCGAAAAATCCTTTTTTAGCGGATGCCTACGTCATAACATCTACCTGCATGCCAAGTTTCAGCCCGATCCTTCCAGTGGTTTGGGCTGTGCTTTGATAGATCACTATGTCAGTCAGTCACCTTTGAGTTATATATATTTAGATTATTAAACACCGCCAATAAGTCTTAAAATTTAGGACATATATTAAGAAGCAATCTAGAACAATAATTTTAAAAATGTAGTACTTAAATACAAAAGCTTAGAAAAAAAAAAATTATTGCTGGGAAAAAAATATGACCAAATACATATTGTATAAAAAAATCTACTTGAAAATTTTTGTTCAATAGGTAAATTAAAAATATATTAGAGTTTCTGTTTTTTTTATGTTATGGAATGACGTGACGAGCTAACCGTTCGCCTGATGTTAAGCGATACGGCTGCCCATATCAGTTTCAGTGTCACTAGGAACTAGAGTTTTGCGTGACACTGCACTGCGCACGTCATCCTAAAACATCAGCACAATCTAGTAATTAGATTACTAGACTGTAAGATCAGATCATAGTTTCATTTGCCCAGTAATTTCACTAGCTACAGTGCCCTTCAAACCGGAACACAGTGCTTGCACACTACTGCTTGGCGGCAGAATAACTGGCAAAGCGGTGGTACCTAGATGAACTTTGCAGAAAAGTCCTACCACCTAGTAAAAAAATGTAAACAAATTTTAAATTCAATACAATAGTATTATATAAAAAAATCTTTAGTGAAAAAATATTAAAAATTTTATCGCATCAATCTGTATAACCTGTCACGTATGTATAGGGTGGTCTGTTTTTTGTCCCCCAATCTCACCGTTCCTCTTAAGCCGCTCTACCACACATTATAAACAATACACAAATTATAAAAATTTAAACAAATACGCCATATTTGTTAAGGCTTGTTTAGTTTCTCTTGTTATAAAATGTTTTATTTGTTTAATTTTGTAAAACTCGTAATTTTGTTAGAATTGTTTTTATTTTAACGAGTATTTTTATCTTTATGTTCTTTTTTAAGTCAATCATGGGCTTTTTTTTTTGTTTATTTGTTTTTGGCTCCACACTTTTGTGTATTTAGCCAGAGTCAAGTAATTGATAATATCTCAAGTTAATTAATATCATATAATGTGTCAAGTCAAGTCAAGTTACAGTCCAAGTCATCAAGTTAAGTCATAGTCTAGTCTAGTCTAGTCAAGTCATACTACTAGTAAAGTGGTGGCAACTTTACCAGAAGCTTCTATGGAGTTTTGGAAACAACACGAAAAGAAACGTTTCACCATCATTATACCACTTTCCCACACTCATGCCTGTAATCCAGCACTTAACGAATAAAATTCCACCAATTTTATGCACTAACACTGAAAATAACACAAGTTTTAGAAAATAATACAATGCGGCGACGCGATCTTTTTCGTTTTCCCGCCAAAACTCCCATCATGGGCTTTAGTGCTATAACCGTATTTATGGCTTAATATAATAGAGCTAGGAATGTCCCGCCGCGCCGTTGCGTGATGGCTTAAGATTTTTTTTCAACTAAATCATAATAATAATAATTTATACATCAACTAGTTTCACTCGCGGATAAAAAGTATTTCAATTATTTGCTCATCCCACGGGAACATTTCACTTTTCTGGGATAAAATGTAGCCTATATGCTAATCCAGTGTATAAGCTATCTTTGTACCGAATTTCATCCAAATCCATTCAGCCGTTTGAGCGTGAAAGAGTAACAAACATACATACATACACACATACAAACTTTCGCCTTTATAATATTAGAGTTAATAGTGTTTACACATAAATACTACAATGAACACATGTTAACAATAGGACACAAATGTTAACATGTTAATAATAGGCTTAATTAATATATATATAAAATATAGTCTAACAAAAAGCACGGACCCAGGTGTCTGTGGAAATGTAGAATAAAAAAAAATACTACAATGATATAATAACGAATACCAAACACTATTACAAAGAAAAAAATACATCACCGTAAAGTTTCTTGTAGCTTCTTTACAGTTGTAATCGAAGCTTCGGATCGGAGTTTTCTGTTCTGCATTGTGCCGGATTGCTTGCACCAGTAGTGAGAAAGAGAACTGCTTTTTTTAACTCATATATAATTGTAATGGGCATGCTATATATTATTTGACAATAAGCACTTTGTAATTGTTTATGCTTAGTACAACAACTTAATTTTAATTACCAAGAATATCTTTGACTAAAAGTGCTAAAAATAGCCTATTGGCAATAAATCTTTAGACTTTGACTTTATGTATATAATACTATTTATGTGAACCATGTATGAAATGACTCTTAAGTCACTGAAATATTAAGTCAAACTTTTTATTCGATACATACACAATGTTTGCTTCGGAGTCGTTGAAAAGAATTCGAAAATGGCGGTTGTGAATTTCGATGTTTTTTCGTAACCCGTGTATTTTTGAATGTTAATGTGTAATAAGGTTTATCCTGGATGAGAATCGAACCCACAACCTATAGTTCAAAAGGCAGAGTTACTGCCAACTGAACTATCAAGCCATTCAAATACAGCACAATCCTAAAAAAAAATTTTTTTGTATGTTTTGGCGCCAAAATGTTTATCTCCTCTGCTATACAGAACAGGTGACAATCACACTATCACACTAATATTATAAACGCGAAAGTTTGAATGTGTGTATGTGTGTATGTTTGTTATTCCTTCACGCTCAAACGGCTCAATGGATTTGGATGAAATTCGGTACCAAGGTAGCTTATACAGCGAATTAACATATAGGCTACATTTGTCCCGGAAAAGTGAAATGCTCCCGTGGGATGAGTAAATAATTAAAATACTTTTTATCCGAAAAAATAATTATATAAATTAAAATAATAATAAAAATAATACTTTTTATCCATGAAACCGCGGGGCGCAACTAGTTAATAATAATAACGCCCAACGATCACATACATAGATCCTGGACCCTAACTAGGATTCCCTGTGTCTAGGGACCCAGGAACTACGAGGACCATGTTCCCACAACACCCAGACTCAGAACAAGTATTTGCGCCTTTTTCTGTGCACAAATACTGGTCCTGCTGCGGGAACCGAACCCGGAGTTACGTGCCGACCTGCTCAACCACACCACAGAGGCTGTCAAATAAAAAAGTGTGTCAAGTTAGAAATATCTGCGTCAAAAGGAAGCTTTATATCATTGCTAGACATTAATTCCGTCCCATTTTAATGCTCCACATGTGAACAAATCCGGCATTTGTTCACCGATTAGTTTCGAATTTCGTGTGAAAACCTTTATTCCGGGAATTTAAGAAAAAGAATCGCCGAAGAATGGCGCTTACATTTTGTAAGAAAAAATATTAGTTGTAATTTTCTAGGTTATGAGATTGTCTTTCTAAAGGAATTATTTGTTTAAAACTTCTTTAAGCACGCTTGACTTGGGGAGTAAGGTCCGTATTACAGAAAGATGCTCAGTCATCGATCCGTGCTCAAGCAGAGATTTCATTCATAAAGTGATCAATTAGTGAATGAAATCTCTGCTTGAGCACCGATCGATGACTGAACATCGTTCTGTAATACGGACCTTAGCTGGTGAATGGGAGGGGATGTTGAAGTTGATTCACGTAGATCTACATTGTCAACATAAAAAACTAAAAAAATTGTATTATTATGTTGGTATGTTCGGTAAAATGTCAATTTACAATTATCAAGATGGCGACATTAACATTGCACAAAGCAAAAATAAAGTTATACCGGCCGATAGATGGAGCTAAACTAAAGAAGTTTTACTTCAGTCGTGTGGTCTAAAGCATACTCGTTTATTATAAAATCTTATCTGTTATCTGTGGTCAAAGAACGAGTTTTATGAAATTTTTACCCAGTGTTAATTTAGCTGTTATTTTAAAGATCGTATAAAAAACGCGGGTGAAGCCGTGGGCTACCTTCTAGTAAATATGTTAGAAATGTCCCAATCCACCTAATTAATACAGTATTATGCTTTTAGGCATTCATCAAACAAAATAAATACCTAAGGATTTGATGAGAGCTTTTGCGCTGCAAACTCTCAATATACAAAAAGAAGCATGAAACTTTAAAAATATTATCTATACTCTATTCCAAAGACTTACAGTTTAAGTTTCTTTAAAAACTAACATGCTTTGATGAAAAATTGATTTGTAACTCGTATAGAATTTCGGCGCGTTTTCTATTGTCATTTGCTAATCCACAGACAATGAATTTTTTCCTTTTTTGAATTCTCAGCTTTTAAGATTTCGCGTAACCATAGAGTAACATAATACTTTTTAAATCCCAAATTGAATAGATTTGAAATTGAATTTCGTGTGAATACGAACGAAATGTATTCAATTTTTTTTTTGTTTTGTGTAAAAACGTATTTTAAGTCAGTAGTTAAATTACCGTGAAACTTACTTAACACGTTTGTCATATTCTATTGTTAAAACTATGGTTATTAACAATAGTTAATTTTATGTAAGGGCTGGTCGTATTGTCGTTGAAAAGAATTTTGGAGTTTTGGCGGGAAAACGAAAAAGATTGCGTCGCCGCATTGTATTATTTTCCAAAACTTGTGTTAGTGCATAAAATTGGTGGCTTTTTATTTGTTAAGTGCTGGATTACAGGCATGAGTGTGAGAAAGTGGTATAATGATGGTAAAACGTTTCTTTTCGTGTTGTTTCCAAAACTCCATAGAAGCTTCTAGTAAAGTTGCCACCACTTTACTAGGAGTATGACTTCACTTGATGACTTGGACTGTGAGTTGACATATATAATATTAATTAACTTGATAAATTATCAATTACTTGACACTGGCTAAATACACAAAAGCCAAAACAAAACTAAAAAAGAAAAGTCCTGCCTAACTAGTTCAAAAATGTTTTGTAAATTGATGCTGGTTATAAAAAAAACGAATGTGAGTGGCTTAACCACACCGAAATCAAACTCTTTTGTCAAACGTCGAACACAAAAGCTCAAAATGTGAAAAGAAACGTGACTTTAGTGATGGGCGCATAAAATTTTATAACTAAACTAAAAAGTTAAGTTAATATATAAATAAAATTGAGTTATAACTAAATTTCTGGTGGCCGCCGTGGTTTATAAAAAACCTCGGCGTGGCCTATGGGAAAATAATTGAACCACCCATTTCACCCTCTTAAGGGTGGAATTTCGAAAAATCCTTTCTTAGCGGATTACTACGTCATAACATCTACCTGCATGCCAAATTTCAATCCGATCCGTCCAGTGGTTTGGGCTGTGCGTTGATAGATCACTGTGTCAGTCAGTCAGTCACAATTGAGATATATATATTTAGATATATTTATAGATATGTGTCTATTTACTTTCAAACTGGCGTAACCTGGTTCATATCTTGCTCGGCCCTACACCAATAACTTTTTAGCGAAATGTACAGTTTTCTGCAATGTTCGTCTAGGTAGGTACCACCGCTTTGCCAGTTATTCTGCCGCCAAGCGGTAGTGCGCAAGCACTACAGTTACTGTGTTCCGGTTTGAAGAATATTGTAGCTATTGAAATTACTGGGCAAAGGGGACTTTATTTTATGTATTATGCGTAATTTATTTCTCAATCAGTATCCAAACGGATTACGAGTATGTAAGTAAGAAAGAAAGAAAGAAAGAAAGAAGAAAGAAAGAAAGAAAGAAAGAAAGAAAGAAAAAGAAAGAAAGAAAGAAGGAAAGAAAGAAAGAAAAAAGAAAAAGAAAGAAAAGGAAAGAAAGAAATAAAAAAGAAAGACAGAAAAAAGAAAGAAAGAAAGAGAAAAGAAAGAAAGAAAGAAAGATAAAAGAAAGAAAGAAAGAAAAAAGAAATAAAGAAAAAAAAGAAAGAAAGAAAGTAAATTTATTTTGTAACAGAACTAAAACATTGAAAAACCATGAAAATTACCTAAGAACATCGCTTTCAAGTTCTGTCACAAACCGGCCCCAACTCAGCATGGTGCTAGTTCTCACGAACCGGAGCTGGTCTTCCGTTGGGACCGTTTAGTGAAGCCACGGAACAGACACACACCGATGTTCTAAACGATAAAAAATATCACACTAATATTATATAGGCGAAAGTTTGTATGTGTGTTTATGTGTGTATGTTTGTTACTCCTTCACGCTCAAACGGCTGAATAGATTTGGATGATATTCGGTACCAAGATAGCTTATACACTGGATTAACATATAAGCTACATTTTAACCCGGAAAAGTGAAGTTATCTTGTGGGATGAGCAAATAACTAAAATACTTTATATCCACGGGTGAAACCGCGGGGCACAACTAGTATACGTATATTTTTATAAATAGTTTTACAAACAAAAACAGTAGTAGTAATATTGAAAACCCATACTTAAAATTAAAAATACAACAAACAAAAATATTAAAACGAATTTTACGAGCTAGTATACAAATAAAACAATGGACCTAGTGATAGTCATTAAGAAATAAATGTTTTATGTTTATTGTTTCTTTAAATTAAATATTGTATTATTTTTTATGAATAGTTACATCGTAGATTTTACAATGCTTTAAGATAAAATTGGCTATAGTATTTGGTAATTGGCGGACGATCCTATAGCAGCCGTAGTATCGGCTGCGCTAGGATCACCGGACCCTAGCCCTTCTGGCTCAGGTACCGGCACCGGTATAGGATACCAGCGTCACACAACCAGACACCGACCCCGCCGGCGAGATCGACGTACCCACTGTAGGTTAGCTAGAACGGTCGCTTTCAATACGGCCTACTCTTTTTCTTTCTCTTTCGAGTTTTATTTTTATACTGAGGGTAGATATCATTTTGTATCGCTTCTAAAACTTAAAAAAAAACTAAAACCTCTTTAGTTTAGCTCCATCTATCGGCCGGTATAACTTTGTTTTTGCTTTGTTTAATGTTAATGTCGCCATCTTGACAAGTATAATTTGTCATTTTACCGGACTTACCAACATAATACAAATTTTTAACTTTGTTATGTTGACAATGGAGATCTACGTGAACCAACTTCAATTTCTGTTTGTCTCGCATTCACCAGCTTACTTCACAAATCAAGCTTGCGTTGCTTCAAAAAAATTGAATGAAATCGTGACAAAAGGAATTTTGACTTAGAATTGATTTCCAAAGCGCATCCGGACGCGTTTACTAGGCAATAAATAATGTATTTAGTCACCCTTAAAGGTGCAATCGGTCCATTTGAAGGTAGAATAAAGGGTGTCCTTTTATTAAAGCAGGAAATGGCAATGTTTTTACCACTGCTACCTGTGGTTATACAGGTTGGGTTTTAGGTGTGTTTTGTTTAAATCTTAAGCCATCTTCAAACTCAAGTCAACTAATTATTTTAAGTAATGTATAGAAATTAAGTGTGACTTAATAGTAGGTTGTATCACAAGCTAAAGTGGCAGTGGGCTGGTCATATCTGCCGAAGACCCGATAGCCGTTGGGGCAGACATGTTCTGGAGTGGAGACCGCGGATCGGCAGACATAGCATTGTGCCGGATTGCTTGCACCAGTAGTGAGAAAGAGGACTGCTTTTTTTTCAAACTCATATATTGTAATGGGCTTGCTATATATTATTTGACAATAAGCACTTTGTAATTTTATATGCTTAGTGAAATAACTTAATTTTAAGTACCAAATATAATTTTGACTTGTAAAAGTGCTAAAATTAGCCCATTTGCAATAAATCTTTTGATTTTGACTTTGACTTTAGTGTAAGACGCCCTGCGGCAAGATGGAGCGATGATATACGCAAGGTAGCTGGTAGTAACTGGAAGAGTAGAGCCGAAGACCGGGCGCAGTGGCGTGCCTTGGGAGAGGGTTATGTCCAGCAGTAGACCAGTGTAGGCTGATGATGATGATGATGATGTATCATAAGGGAGACACAGCCACCTATAACAGTTGCAGTGTTACTAGCAGCTCTACTCTAATATAAAGTTTCGAGTGACACTGCACTGCGCACGTCATCTTGAGACATCTGCACGTCATCACTACTGCTTGGCGGCCGAATAACTGGCAAAGCCATGGTACCTACCTAGACGAACTTTACAGCAAAGTCCTACCACCTAGTCATAGTCCTATATTAATAAGCGAGGCCTAATCTTGTACCATGGTCCTCCAGGAACTATCCTGTCGTGAAATTTATTAATTGATACTATTAAAAATTAAGAGGTGTTTTTGATTTTAATAGAATGTAAAAAAAAAAAAGTGTTTAGGTTGGCAGCACTGCCGGAAGGGCCATGATTGGTTGGTATCATGAGCCAATCATGGATGGTTCCAACTCAGTAAAATAGAGTTTGGTGGGGGGAAGTTGAGGCGCGACGAAAAGGTCGAAAAAGCGGGCAATTCTCGTTGATCGGCAGAAGCGTCGAGACATATATTTATATATGACGGTGGCAACGTCCAGTTATAAACTCTATGCGCAGCGGGCAGTACCGTAATTTACCCTGTGGTAACATTTAAATTTATTACAGTGGCAACACCCGCAACTTTCATCGCTTCCCCACCCATCTGGCTATATAAAGGGAGCGCTCGGTGTACTACGAATGATTCTTGCTGTGGACGCGGCCCGGTGCGCACGCTGAAGGCCTATAGTTTTATAGGTTACAACCTACGCTCAACCCGTCTGCCTATATATACATAATTATATACACTTGTTAGTTGACTCTATATTAGAAGTATAAGAAATGTATATTGTGTTATGTAAGAAGTATGTATAAGAAACAAGAAATATACAAGATGGACCCTAGTTACGGGGAATCCTAGTCAGGGTTCAGGATTTATACACGGTAGAATTTAATTCACTATTTTCCTGAAATGTATGTACTCAGACCATGCTATAAAATGTTCGTACAATGGCCAATAAAATAAAAATTGATTTTCTTTTAGTATTAAGTGCCTCTTAAAATAACTGCATGACAGCCGAAATGTCTATTTATTTTAACGGTACACACAGCGCGGGCACCAGCTGAGTGCTTTGTAAATGTTTCGTAGGGAATAAAACACCTGCTTTGTTCAATGTCACAAGGCTTTTCTTTAGAATTTAAATTAGATAATACCTACATTTAAGTTTTATTTCATAAGTACTTTTTTTATTTAGTTATATGGAAGCATTCTATATGCTATAGCTGCCATGCTGGACTGAATACATATATTAAAGGATAAGAGCGAATTTAATTCCACCTTGTATATGTCATTGTTAGGCGATAATTATTATTATATCTGAAGGTAGGGAAAGAGTAGGGTTTTCTGTGGCATAGTGAAAATAGAACACTCTGTGTACTGATAAATAGTTTGACTAGGTAAGAAATACCTTTGGCACAATGAGCTACCTTTTTGCAATGCATTCGTCATCCTTTGTCGAAAGGTGTGATTCAATTCATCAAAACGTAAGGAAATCAAATGACATTCGAATTTTTAAGTGAATTTGAAAAATATTATGAATGATATATGGGTTTGCTCGTAAAACGGTGGAATTATTACAAATACATATATACAAAAATGTTGACATAAATATAACATTATTTTTTTATTTGTTGTTCTATTTATAACCCCCTTTTAACTACAATTTGGCTTATTTAATTAAAAATAGTTTAGCTTTAGATTTAATTTAGTTTGTCAATATATCAACTCATCATAAATCATAAATATATATAACTCAAAGGTGACTGGCTGATTGACTGACTAATATAGTGATCTATCAACGCACAGCCCAAACCACTGGACGGATCAGGCTGAAATTTGGAATGCAGTTAGATGTTATGACGTAGGCATCCGCTAAGAAAGGATTTTTCGAAATTCCATCCTTAAGAGGGTGAAATGGGTGGTTCAATTATTTTCCCATAGGCCACGCCGCGGGCGAAGCTGCGGGCAGAAGCTCCTCTATTATAAGTTTAAAAGTTTTATTTATTTCATGTTTATTTTGCAATTATTACAATGTTATCAATTACTCGGTAAATAAATGGAATTTATGGATAAGGGCATCAAACTTCCGATCTAGGGTCATAGGACTCACAAAATGAATTTAATATAATTTAAATTAATAAATTTTATACATTCCCGAACTAGTTTTTAAACTGTGTTTCAGGAATCAGTCGCTTCTTCCGATATTTTAAAATTTTATTATTATGATATCTAATAATAACGCCCAACGATCACATACATAGATCCTGGACCCTAACTAGGATTCCCTGTGTGACCAAGGAACTACGAGGACCATGGTCCCATAACACCCAGACTCGGAACAAGTATTTGCGCTTTTTGTGCTCAAATATTTGTCTTTTTGCGGGAATCGAACCCAGCGCCTCCGGATTTTGAGCCGACCTGCTCAACCACCACACCACAGAGCCTTGTAGTGTAGCCTACAGTTGAAAGAAAACATTATTATTTACATAGATTATATACATTTATTTACATAAGCCCCTATTTATATTATGCCCTGAATTTTAAATTAAATTCCTAAAATAGATATATAATGTAACGTAACCGAGTTGGAGATGAAGAAGCGAAGACTGGAAGTTGACTTGACTTGAAGTTGAAGATGATGAAGCAAAGTATGGCCCCGAAGCACACCCTGGAGTCGATGTAGCCGCAGGGAGACGTCCAGAGGCGCAGCGAATGACCGCTGCTTGTGCCGAGCTTAGCAACACGGCGGGCAGCCGTCACAGAAAGCCACCTGCTAATGAAAAGGTCTTATCAACTGTTCACGCCAAATCCACTGCAGGCCGCCGTCACCGGCGGAGATTGCCACCGCTTAAGGCCTGGTTTAAACAGGGGTGGTCCGCAACCGTCACGAATAGAAAGGCGAAGCGGAGAGGAACTTAGGACGGTAAACTGCCTATCCGTGGCCACACAGAGTGCCACTTGCACGGCAGCACCAAGTACACTTCAGTTACACTGTTCAGAGTAATGAATATAGTTATGTTCAGAATATAATTTAGTGGTGAAGTCCAGAGGAAGACTGCCCCCGCGTGGCTATTTTTCAGTTTTATCAAGCCTCACGCAGTCACCAAAACAACAGACAAAATCCTTGAAAATCGAGAGAACGAAATATTTGAAATCCTGTCACAATTTAATATCAGCTAGCATTAAAATAGGTTGATGAGCAAAGACTAATACAAAATCCTAAACAACCTAACCTTAAAATGTCGTAAATTCATGAAAACTTATGGTGAGAATCTCTTTCAGGGAATTAGAAAAGTCAATAGATGACATCTGTCCAAAATGTAAACAAACATTAAAATCGTTATTTTAGTGCTCCTACTGGAAGAATCACTACAAAAATGCAATGAAAAGCCATAATAAAATCAGCTTCAACACCAGTGTAAATTTGGTGAAGATCTGTGAGGTAATATGAAAAAGTTATTTCTTCCTGAAACACCCGTAATTTAGGGAAAAGCTTAGGGAAACGACACGTAAGATGTTCCTGTGATCTATATCTACCGATCCACTGCCAAAATAACCCATACCAAAGGCTTTAAATACCATTTTAGAGCACAACATTTTATTCACAATAACCCAGAAAACAAAAAGGTATTATTAAAGTGTTTTGGAACATTTCAGGAGCCTGCAAGGAACATTCAGATTATGCTTTACAGAAGAAATAAAATGAAAAACCAAAAGCCATAAAAATATCATAAATAACTGAAACTATTCATTAAGAAAAGTGTGCTACTAAGCACTATGGCGTAGGGGTAACCCTACAGCCTGTCATATCACATCACGCTATTTTTATAAATCTGAAAGTTTATGTGTTTGTTACCTCTTCACACCGTAAAGGCAGCAAGGATTTCAAAAAATTGGAATGGAGATAGTTTATACGTTGGATTAACATATAGGCTACATTTTATTATTTCATATAACATTCCATTAGTAATTATATATTTAAAAACGTAAATTAATAAGTGCCTAAACTACACTTATCACAAAAATCAATTGTACAACCAAATCCGTGGGCGGAAAGCTACCAACAAACACTTATTTGTAACGACTTACGAGTACTCGTAAGTCCAACTAAAAGCATATATACAATCGGTATTGTTTGTCCGTAAGTGGCTTATAATCCGTAACTTAATCCATAGTTCTAAACACGACTTGTGATGGTTGAACGATTTTTTATTTAATGGGTTCTGTATAAAAATATATTAAAAATCCAATCGAAATTATTTCATTTTATAGAAGGTATCGAAATTCGAAAACCAAATAGTGATTATTATTTAAAAAGTTTTTTTTTGTTTAAGCTCTACATTTTTGTGTATTAAGCCAGTATCAAGTAATTGATAATTTCTCAAGTTAATTTATTTAAATATATAAGTGTCAACTCAAGTCAAAGTCATCAAGTCTAGTGATATTTTATTATGGAAACTAACGTGGTTTTCACACATTTTGTATTGATTGTACGGGATTTACCTATAATATAATTTATAATATTCTTTGTAAAGTGGTGACAACTTTACCAGAATCTTCTATGTAGCGTTGGAAACAACACGAAAAGAAACGTTTCTTCATCATCATACCAGTTTCTCACACTCATGCGTGTAAACTGTCATTTTATGAATAAATTAATCATTGATTATTGATTAATAAAAATGTAATCACAAAAAAAAATCAATAAACCAACTCTGCTGGTGAGCGGTAGAGACCAGCACTTTTTTTCTTTTTCTACCGACCTTTACAGCGTCACCGGGCAGGAGCCCAGCCCTCAAAAGTGGGAGGCAACTAGCTCAAGGGCACCCCTGGGGTGCGAGCCTCGGCTTGGGTCGTTGCCGGGATAAGATCGAGAAGACTACGTCCACTGGAAGAGTGGACCCTATTGAAAGTCGCGACCGTTCTAGCTAACCTACGGGGGGTACGTCGACCTCGCCGGCGGTCGGGGTCTGGTCGTGTGACGCTGGTATCCTATACCGGGGCCGGTACCTGAGCCAGAAGGGCTAGGGTCCGGTGATCCCACAGCAGCCACGGCTGCTATGGGATCATCATTTGACCACCTTTGTAAATATTAACGGATCGTATAGGGGCCGTTCAAGTATTACGTAAGCAGATTTATTACAATTGTTTACCCCCATCCCCTTTGTCAGCAAAAGTAAGCAAAGATCTTACCCCCGCCCCCATGCTTACGTAAACATTTGCAATGAATGTATTGTTTTTTTAAATATTATAATCATACAGCGTTATTAATAAACACGATCTAGCTTAAGACTAGTAACACCATCTTTTGTCTCTTTCGGTCCAGCTAAATATTCCAGTAGCAAAAAAAGGACAAAACTAAACTGAAGTAACTAATCCGAGACTAATACCCGTTTATTAATAAGGCTGATAATGTTTAGTGTTTCAAGGTGAGGGTTGCTGTTCGTATAAAAAGGTAAATAACTACCGATGACGTAATCATCATCTAGACTCCCCTACCCCCCATGTCATCCAAAATAAGCAAAGCAAAGACCCCCCCCCCACACCCCTCCATAGTGCTTACGTAATACTTGAATGGCCCCATGTCATGAAACTCAACCATACAAAAGGGTTGTTAAAAAACGGGTTCACGTCACGGAACCCTAACCCTAAACAAATAGTTACGCCCGCTGCGACAACCTGATGCGTGTTATTTCACTAATACAATGTTATTAATCAATATAAATTATAAATAAACGGTAAGTTGTGGTATTGGACGGGTTTGGTAATTTCTAGGTATTTAGACAGCTTTATTTTGACAGCCTCTGTGATGTGATGGTTGAGCTGGTCGGCTCATATCCCGGAAGCGACGGGTTCGATTCCCGCGGCAGGACAAGTGTTTGCGCACAGAAAAAAAACAGCGCAAATACTTGTTCTGTGTCTGGGTGTTGTGGGAGCATTGTCTTCGTAGTTCCTGGGTCCCTAGACACGGAATCCTAGTTAGGGTCCAGGATCTATGTATGTGATCGTTGGGCGTTATTATTATTATATTATTAAGAGTAGAGTCATATCACTTCTAAGTTTCGTTGTACCGTACTTTTTTTTATGCTAAGAAATGACGTGACGAGCTAACCGTTCGCTTGAAGTTAAGAGGCACGGCTGCCCATATCAGTTGCAGTGTCACTCGGAACTCTAAAGTATAGAGTTTCGCGTGACACTGCACTGCGCACGTTATCCTGAGACATCAGCACAATCTAGTAATAAGATACGAGAATAATATTAATATGATAAGAATAAGAGACTGTGAGATCAGGTCATAAAGTCTCATTTGCCCAGTAATTTCACTAGCAACAGTGCCCTTCAAACCGGAACACAGTAGTGCTTGCACACTACTGCTTGGCGGCAGAATAACTGGCAAAGCGATGGTACCTAGGTCCTACTACTTACTAGGACTACTACTTACTAGTACTACTACTTACTAGGACTACTACTTGCTAGGACTACTACTTACTAGGACTACTACTTACTAGGACTGCTACCTACTAGGATTACTACTTACTAGGACTACTACTTACTAGGACTACTACTACTAATTACTTAATTTAGGACTACTACTACTGTGGCATACTACTACTACTACTAAGTACTAAGTAGTAGTAGTCCGAAATTAGTTCTTAATTTTATCTCCATTCCAAAGACCATGTACCGGAATAAGTTAATTAATTTTCTTTGTATATTTATATTTTGTGTATCTGTCTGTATTGTAAAAAACACAAAGTTTATTTTATTTCAGTAGCTTGTTAAAAACTGTCAAAAATATTAAAATAAAACGATATCGTTCGACCCACTCCAACACGCAAGGTTTTGTTCCCACGTTTAATAAATATCACACTAATATTATAAAGGCGAAAGTTTGTATGTGTGTATGTTTGTTACTCTTTCACGCTCAAACGGCTGAATGGATTTGGATGAAAATTGGTACCAAGATAGTTTATACACTAGATTAACATCTAGGCTACAATTTGTCCCGGAAAAGTGAAATTTTCCCGTGGGATGAGCAAATAATTATACTTTTTATCCGCGGGTGAAACCGCGGGTGCGATTAGTATAAAATAAAATAAAAAAGTATCAAAACGTCTCGTTCGTGATACGTTCATGTCAGATCGTTGAAGCGTTCGGTATCATAAAACTTTATTATTTCAATTCAATAATATAGTTGAAGGGTTGAGAATAAAAAGGATTTAACTGTCAAATTGACAGTTTCGAGAAAATTGACTTTAAACGTCAACGGCGTCATTTTAATGTAGAGTGCTTATAAGGTAATAGAAAAGGTTTATGTAAGTTTCAGTTGCTTGAAAATGTTTTAATTCTATTTAAAATTACTAAATATCGTACTAATTCATACAATTACTGTAAAAATATAATGTAATATAATAAATATAGTAATGTTTTTATGCTAAGCAAACTGTATTCCTGTGACAGATAAACAATTTTTAGACTCAAAATCTCGAGATTTATACCTCATTTCGGTATTTTGAGAATGTATTATTGAGGATAATTTCAAGCTGAATCCAACGATACCCATAAGTCATTTTATCAAAAAAATCAGATAAATCCTTTTTATTCTCACCCCTTCTTTAGATCCCGCGGCGTTGTGGTTAGTTTGGACTGCAATTACTGCTATATTTTTATGCAATAAGTAAATAATATATCAAAAAAATTGACAGTTGTAAAAACATACACTTACCTACGTTGTTTTACTAGGTGGTAGGACTTTTCTGCAAAGTTCGTCTAGGTAGGTACCACCGCTTTGCCAGTTATTCTGCCGCCAAGCAGTAGTGCGCAAGCACCTGTTCCGGTTTGAAGGGAACTGTAGCTAGTGAAATTACTGGGCAAATGAGACTATGATTTGATCTCACAGTCGAGTAATCTTATTACGGGACTGTGCTGATGTCTCAGGATGATGTGCGCAGTGCAGTGTCACGCAAGACTTTATATTTTGGAGTTCCGTGTGACGCTGTTCTGTTATGGGCGGCCGTGTCACTTAACATCTGGTGGACGACTAGCTCATTACTAACATAAAAAAAGTATCCCGCGTCTTTTCCCATGGTTAAAACTTTCTATAGCTTAGCTACAGTGCCCTTCAAACGGGAACACAGTAGTGCTTGCACACTACTGCTTGGCGGCAGAATAACTGGCAAAGCGGTGGTACCTTAGATGAACTTTGCAGAAAAGTCCTACCACCTAATACTTTAACATTATCACGATAAACTGTAGCCCACGCGTGTGGAGTCGCGGGCACCAACTAGTCTTGTATAAGATACCCGTGTGACACACTCAGGAAATAATAATAATAGTAACGCCCAACGATCACATACATCCTGGACCCTAACAAGGATTCCCTGTGTCTAGGGACCCAGGAACTACGAGGACCATGGTCCCACAACACCCAGACTCAGAACAAGTATTTGCGCTTTTTTTTTCCTGTACACAAATATTTGTCCATTCGGGAATCGATCCCGCCGTCTCTTTTTTATGTTATTGAATGATGTGACGAGCTAGTCGTTTACCTGATGTTAAATTCGGTCGCCCATAACAGAACAGTGTCACTCGGAACCCTAAAACATAGAGTTTCAAGCGACACTGTACTGCGCACATCATTCTGAGACATCAGCACAGTCTGGTAATAAGATTGCTCGACTGTGAGATCAGATCATAAAGTCTCATTTGCCCAGTAATTTCACTAGCTACAGTGCCATTCAAACCAGAACACAGTGTCACTCGGAACTCCAAATTAAAGTTTCACGTGACACTGCACTGCGCACATCATCCTGGGACATCAGCACAGTCTGGTAATAAGATTACTCCACTGTGAGATCAGATGGTAAAGTCTCAATTGCCCAGTAATTTCACTAGCTACAGTGCTCTTTAAACCGGAACACAGTAGTGCTTGCACACTACTGCTTAGCGGCAGAATAACTGTCTCGTCTCCGGATAATGAGCCGACCTGCTCAACTACCACGCCACAGAAGCTGTCAAATCCAGGTACTTTATTAGATATAGGTATTAACGGCTTATCGTTATCGTTAGTCATAATAAAAATAAAAATGCACATTTATTTTTATTATGACATATACATAAAATTATACATTAGATGGAAATCCATTATTTATATGCGAAAGAACGGAATTCTCTGGTGGCATCCATTTACCATATGCCTAGTAATTCGACAAGTTTCAACTCGATTGGTTCTTGCCTCGGGGGATCCCAGAGCTGGCACATACTTCGCTCAGAAGCTAAGGTCCGTATTACAGAAGGATGCTCAGTTATCGATCGAGCAGAGATTTCATTCACTAATTAATCACTTTCAGTCTTATTACAAAACGTGGACTAAATAGACATTTAAGCCTGAACCAACTAGTCCTAGTTTGTTACGGTACTAAGTAGCACAGACCAAGTAGAGGATACTACTAAGTAGTTAGACCTTGACTTTATTACAAAACGGCGACTAATCGAAGATCAGCTGATACCAGAGATAGTCCATAGCTTAAATATTGACCATAGACTAAATACGAAAAAAGTTTGTTCATTTGGACCACATTTATTCACACGATCCTTTTTTCACGTTTCATATATTTAGATTTTTTGTTTTCGTCTATAATATACGTGCATTGGCCTTGGAAAGCTTATTGTTTGCATATTTTTTAATGAATAAATAATCAGATTCATAAAAGTCAGCTTTGCTTCAATGATTTTCAACTAATAAAACTATCAAGTTTTAATAGTTACCAACGAGGCTTGCGAGAATCAGAACGTAAATATAGCATTGCTTAACGCGCGAAAATTGATATTTCTGTTTATTGTTGTTTTAACTAACTGTAACTACAATAAATATCGTAAAAATGAAGCAACAAAATATAAAAACTTAACCGAGTAGATATATTTTATCAAAGACCAAGACAACCTCAAAATCGTGTAACAAAGAAGGTTGATATCCCAACATTGGCGTTAGGGGCGTAAATAGTTTTTAATCATAAAAGTTTAATTTTTCCACCACCGTGGCGCTAGTTTCTTTGCTTTAGCGAGTTAGTATATTACCATAGTTAAACTAGGGTCGTCGGAGGACTAACTTTAGACCATGGACGATCCCCTTATCAGCGATAAACTCGTTTTTGTAATAAGGTTTTTAAATAGTCTAGGTTTAGACCTAGTACTAACTTTAGTCCACGCTTGGTCTGCGTTTTGTAATAAGACGGTTTATGAATGAAATCTCTGCTTGAGGACCGATCGATGACTGAGCATCGTTCTGTAATACGGACCTGGTCTGTATTACAGAACGATGCTCAGTCATCGATCGGTGCTCAAGCAGAGATTTCATTCACTAATTGATCACATTATCCATTAAATCTCTGCTTGAGTACGGATCGATGACTGAGCATCGTTCTGTAATACGGATCTAAGGTCAGTATTGCAGAACGATGCTCATTCATCGATCGCTGCTCAAGCAGAGATTTCATTCACTAATCGATCACATTATCCATGAAATCTCTGCTTGAGTACCGATCGATGACTGAGCATCGTTCTGTAATACGTCCGTAATTAACTAAGTCTTCTAATTCAGCGAGGTAATGCTGCCAGTATTCTGGGAACCTTACCACGCGGTGGTGAGTTGGATAGCGTATTTATTTTGTAAACGAGCTTCTGCCCGCAGCTTCGCCCGCGGCGTGGCCTATGGGAAATTTATTTCAACCACCCATTTCACACTCTTAAGGGTGGAATTTTGGAAAATCCTTAGCGAATGCCTACGTCATAACATCTACCTGCATGCCAAATTTCTGCCTGATCCGTCCAGTGGTTTGGGCTGTGCGTTGATAGATCACCATGTCAGTCAGTCAATCAGTCAGTCTTCACCTTTGAGTTATATATATTTAGATAAAGAATTTTATTAGTTGTAATTTTTATTTATGCCTAGTAATCAAAAATAATTCTATATCACAGTAGGTGGTAGGACTTTTCTCTGCAAAAGTTCGTCTAGGTACCACCGCTTTGCCAGAATTTTGGCGCAATGTACTATTTTGCAAGCACATGTGTTCCAGCAGGCTTAGCACGGCATGTGGAGAAATTGTCTTTCCCCCGGTTTTTTCCACCTGTCAGTTAAAATAATCCCCCTCTCTACCTTACGTAGCACGGCAACGAGGAGAGGAAAGAAATATTTCCCTTTGACATTATCGTAGACATTATATCCCGCTACTCCCCGCTTCAGAGCACGGACTCGGAAGAAAGTGGATAATATTCTCTTGAATTGACATAAAGCAGAGAGTATTTATCTTCGACTCTTGTAGGTGGGTATAAGGAAGTCAAAGTGTTTTAATAGGGACAAAAATGTCGCGTGCCTATTATAACTATGTCTAATCGCGGGAACTCGAATTTTGGAGCGAAAGTTACACCGGGAGAAGCATTCGGAATACAAGTAATCCCTTCTAAATCCCGGGAAATGAGTTTCAATACAAAAAAAATACATAGCGAAATATTCGTGAAATTACAATTATTAGTTTAGTTTTAATAAGGAAATTATTTAATTTACGTAATTAACTTAAATGATGCACATATTTTTTGAGTATATTTTATTATAAAATATATACATATAAAAATTTAAAATATAACTACTACACAATAATTAATCACGTTTTTCCGCTCATATTACAAACAAAATAAAATTTAATATAAACTATTCACTTACTCTCACTCATATACATAGTATTCGTTACATACTCTTTGATTAACACAGGGACACAGACTCATAAACCTATTTTTTTCTTATAGAACCTTATTTTTTTATATTTTGTCTTCAATCCCAGTATATTTAGCCGAACAATTATCGATGGTTTGATGGACTGAACAAAATATTGAAGCATGTAATGTCATTTTAGTTAAATTTTCTCGTACTGGCAACAATACGGTAGAGAAATCTAAAAACGCTACTCCCGCCGTTTATCCCCCGGATAAAGCTTTCCACTGTCGCGGCCGTGCTCGCAGAGTGGAATAAAGTGACAGTGAGGATAAGTTTGTTATCTACTCCCTGGGGAGAAGTTGTCCACCGGCCGTGCTAGGCCTGCAGGTTGAGTAGCACTACAGCTAGTGAAATTACTGGGCAAATGAGACTTTATGACGTCTCAGAGTCTAGTAATATGATTACTAGACTGTTCTGTAATATAAATAATTTAAAAAAAACGTACGTAAACGTAGATCTCCATTGTCAACATAATAAAGTTTAAAATGTATATTATTATGTTGGTATGTCCGGTAAAATGACAATATACAATTGTCAAGAATGGGACGTGAACATTAAACAAAGCAAAAACAAAGCTATATCGGCCGATAGATGGAGCTAAACTAAAGAAGTTTTACTTCAGTCGTGTGGTCTAAAGCACACTCGTTTTTTTATTCCCGTGCGAAGACTGGTGGGTCAACTAGCACCCAAGATGTAATGTAATAAATTAAGTATATACCAGTCCGACCACATTCAGCTAGCTCCGATTGGGTTGTATTGCAAAAAATGTATATTTTGGATGTTAACGTATGCGAGAGTGAAGCAAGAAATAAATTAAATATTTTTGTACTTTTGTAATATGTAAGTTTCAGTTGCTAGTTTGCAGTTCTATTTTAAAATACAAAATAGTACTAATTTGTGCAATTACTGTAAAAATATAAAATAATAAATAAAAGAATGTTTTTATGCTAAGCGAACTGTATTCCTGTGTCAGATAAACCGTTTTTAAACTGAATATCTAGAGATTTATGCCTCATGTCGGTATTTTGAGAATGTGTTATTGTAGATAATTTCACGCTAAATTCAACGATACAAGTCATTTTGTGAAATAAATCAGTTAAACCCTTCTTGATCTCATCCCTTCATTTGATATTTCAAACACTCGATAATTCTTAACATTTACAGTGTTATTACAAAACGTGGACTAAGTAGAGGTTTCAGCCTGGACCAGCTAGTCCTAGTTTGTTACGGTACTAAGTAGTTAGACCTTGACTTTATTACAAAACGGCGACTAATCGAAGACCAGCTGATACCAGAGATAGTCCATAGCTTAAATATTGACCATAGACTAAATACAAAAAAAGTTGGTTCATTAGGCCCATATTTATTCACACGATCCTTTTTTCACGTTTCTTATATTTAGAATTTTTGTTTTCGTCTATAATATACGTGCATTGGGCTTGGAAAGCTTATTGTTTGCATATTTTTTTAATGAATGAATAATCAGTTTCATAAAAGTCAGCTTTACTACAATGATTTTCAACTAATAAAACTATTAAGTTTTAATATTTACCAACGAGGCTTACGAGAATCAGAACGTAAATATGGAATTGCTTAACGCGCGAAAATTGATATTTCTGTTTATTGTTGTTATAACTCACTGTAACTGTAATAAATATCGTAGAAATGGAGCAACAAAATATAAAAACTGAACCGAGTAGATATATTTTATCAAAGACCAAGACAACTTCAGAATCGTGTAACAAAGAAGGTTGATATCCCACCATTGGCTTTAGGGGCGTAAATAGTTTTTAATCTTAAAAGTTTCATTTTTCCACCACCGTGGCGCTAGTTTCTTTCCTTTAGCGAGTTAGTACCACAGTTAAACAAGGGTCATCGGAAGACTTAACTTTAGTCCATGGACGATCCCCTTATCAGTGATAAACTCGTTTTTGTAATAAGGTTTGTAAATAGTCTAGGTTTAGACCTAGTACTAACTTTAGTCCACGCTTGGTCTGCGTTTTGTAATAAGACGATTTAAGACTCCCTCGAGTTTCGAATTAATGAGTTGACTGTAGTTTTTTAACATTACAATGCTGGCTACATCTCGTCCACCGCCCGCCTCCTAAAACACACAGCACTCGTCTCGCACTATAAATTACAGGTAATTTGAATAATTCAGCGCTTAGACGGACACCTCACTAATAAATGGATCTCGGAAGTGTGAAACCGTGACGTGTGGATGCGGCAGACGGCTGTTTCACTCAACAGCATGATATTAATATTAATGACAGCTTAATTACAGCCAAACTGTGACGTAACTTAATTGGACATTTTGTTGTTGTTGTTGCCAAAAGCTCAACGCTACAATTTTTTTTTCCATTTCCCTTTTAAACTACCGAGTTTAAAAGGGAAACGGAAAAACTGTGTACAAAATTTCGTGCCGTTGTGCTCTTGGCAACACCAAAGTTGTAAGTGAATCTCGGTAGATTCAATTACGATTGTATCGGAAATTAAAATTTCCTATGGTAAACTGGTAAAATTCGCAGTATCTATGTATGTGATCGTTGGACGCTATATATTTATATGTTTTCGTTAGACATTTGCAAACGTCGCCCTGAGATAAAAAGCCTAACGAACTAAATAAAGCAACCTAAAACAAACCTAAAAATTAAACAAAAACAAAACATTTCAATTTATTTAAATTTTTTTTTCAAAAAACCGGCTGTAAAAAAGATTCAACAAAATACCACATCCAAGCAAATATATTTTTATTCATCCACGCATACCTATTTGTCAATACCGAATCTAACCAAACTTTGGTATGAAAAATTACAAGCGTCGTCGGTTTTGACTATTCCTATTGATTATATTATACACGAGCTTCTGCCCGCAGCTTCGCCCGCGGCGTGGCCTATGGGAAAATAATTCAACCACCCATTTCACCCTCTTAAGGGTGGAAATTCGAAAAATTCCTTAAATTTCCTATCTTAGCGGATGCCTACGTCATAACATCTACCTGCATGCCAAATTTCAGCCCGATCCGTCCAGTGGTTTGGGCTGTGCGTTGATAGATCACTATGTCAGTCAGTCAGTCAGTCACCTTTGAGTTATATATATTTAGATTTATTCGGTCGGAGGAAAAGTGTCTTCGTATTTTGTCCGAAAGTGCTACAGTAAAAATACAAAGTAATTATAAAGTAAATTGAATTTAGAATGCACTAAGTTTTATAAATTCAATACATGATTAAAAACCCTTTTACTTCTACTTCCATGATGCCGAATTTATCATACAACCTTTTTTAATTAGTTAAAAACTCAGACTTGGAACCTTCTTGGTGTAATTTTATTTACTTTGCGCGCGCCATTTTCATTTCACGTCATATTGTTAAAATTTCCTCGTTAAGGTGGGATGTGGTTTCAAGTTTTAAAACCATGCCTTTTCATTTTCTCTTCAATGCTTCCTAGAGCCGTCAGTAAAATATCCACCATTTTATTGTGGCATTTTGACTGACAAAATAGGACTTTGACATGACATAACCGTACAAATTTCCTCACTTGACATTGGCAGAATTATCGCTAAAAAGCGATAGCAAGCCATTAAACAAAGAGAAGAAGAAGGTGGGAGGGAGATTTGGCGGGAAAACGAAAAAGATCGCGTTACCGCATTGTATAATTTTCCAAAACTTGTGTTATTTTCAGTGCTAGTGCATAAAATTGGTGGCATTTTATTCGTTAAGTGCTGGATTACAGGCGTGAGTGTGGGAAAAGGGTATAATGATGGTGAAACGTTTCTTTTCATGTTGTTTCCAAAACTCCATAGAAGCTTCAAGTAAAGTTGCCACCACTTTACTAGGAGTATGACTTTGACTAGACTAGACTATGACTTAACTTGATGACTTCGACTTTGACTTGACTTCGACTCTCGTTAATTCGAAACTCGAAGGACTCTTAAAATGTTACGAATTATCGAGTTGTAAAATATTAAAAGGTTCGAAACTTTTGCAAAACACAAAAGCGTAGAGCCAAAACAAAAACAAAAAAAAACTATTTCTAAAAGGATCTAAGTGAACTTCGTATACAAACACCAACAGCTACGAAGAAACTTCCTTTCTCAACCTAATATATATGCGATAAAATAATGTATATAAAATTCTAAAATTATATGGGTGGTCGAAAACATATCATCCAATTATAATCAAGTCGTAAATTATCTATAATTCGCATAATCTAGCCAACAATATCAATTTACTGAATAAACGTGACACCTACCTAATTCCTGCGCATAATTAAATCAATACCTATATTCTACATACTAGTTGGAAGCTACGGATTCGCCTGTAAAATATTTTGAACACTCAATTATTATTATTTTTATTTTGGCTCCACACTTTTGTGTTTATCCAGTGACAAGTAATTGACACTGTATTGACACTGGATAGATGACTCTGACTGTGACTTGACTTGACTTGATATATGTAATAATAAATAATTATCTGTGGACATTCACACAGCGCCATCTAGCCCCAAACTAAGCAAAGCTTGTATTATAGAAACCAGATAACTGATACAATACTTAGATACTTTTTGTTTGTAAATCTAGACACAGGACAAACATCCTGGACCAAAGTCCTGGGTGGGAATCGAACCCAAACTGCAGTTCAGAAGGCAGGGTTACTACTAATATTAACTGACTGGCCCGTTACTACGAGCTAACGGGCCAGCCAGTTAATATTAATTAACTTGAGAAATTATCAATTACTTGACACTGGCTAAATACAAAAAAGTGTGGAGCCAAAACATTAAAAAAAACAATGCTTCAAACGCAGTTTTTTGTCCCGTGCGCTTTAAGCGACATCTAGTAGGACCGCGTTGAACTTTTACAAACAAATCAAAGTAACTCCTGAACAGAGTTTTGGCGGGAAAACCAAAAAGATCGTGTTGCCGCATTGTATTATTTTCCAAAACTTGTGTTATTTTTAGTGTTAGTGCATACAATTGGTGGCATTTTATTCGTTAAGTGCTGGATTACAGGCATGAGTGTGGGAAAGTTGTATAATGATGGTGAAACGTTTATTTTCGTGTTGTTTCCAAAACTCCATAGAAGCTTCTGGTAAAGTTGCCACCACTTTACTAGGAGTATGACTTGACTAGACTAGACTATGACTTAACTTGATGACTTGGACTGTGGCTTGACTTGTCATACTATATACATTATAGTATATTAATTACTCGAGAAATTATCAATTACTTGACACTGGCTAAATACACAAAAGTGTGGAGCCATAACAAAAAAAAAACACTAGGTAAAACCGCGCGCTTCCCCTACCTTAATATTTAAAGGATTATTATAATTAAATGATTTTGATGTCCAAATAGAGCAAAATAATGGTCTTCAAGCGTGAAGAATGTAGTGTAATGTCATATTTATGCGTAAATACCAAACACATTTCTAGAATCTACATTATATAAAGTTAAATGTTGACTCACTGACTTAGATCATTGATTGAAGAGATGGAAGGTGATGGAGAAAAATCGACTTTAGGTTCGCGTAGAGGAGGGCGAGTAACCGACGAGAAAAATCTGACATCACCGAAAAATCGTCTCCGAGATGGAACCGCTCGACGGATCTCGGAAACGGTAAGTCGGATCGGTGTCGAGTTCTAACTAAAGTAGGAGGAAACCTTGGGAGGATTTTAGAGAAATAAAAAAAAATCGGGTTCCCATACAAAAAAACTAAAATTCCATACAAAATGGAAACGCTCGTAGATCGAAAACGGTAAGAGTCACGCGGGGGGTGCTCGACCGAATGTCGTAGAGGACGTTGGGGGCTTTCCGACGGTGGTCATTAAAATCCAAAATGGCGGATTCAAGATGGCGGCCATTTTGAAAGTTGGTCCGATCCGACTGATATTTTGCATCGGAGGGTTTTCGAGGCCGCAGATTCCATATTTGAAAAAAAAATTTCGATTCCGCCATTTTTAAAGGTGGCCGCCATACAAATTTTTTTTTACAAATTCAACGCATCGTTTCTCGATACCTATGGGAAACTTTGCAATCGTTCTTTACGATTCGTATAGACGTGGTAGTTTGAAATTCAAAACAATTCTAATCCTGGTCTTCCGACCTCCCATCATCGCGACCGTCAACGGCCTGGCTACACCGTACGAGATAGGTCACGTGCGTTTTAAGGAATGTTATAGCAAACCTTGGGACGATTTTAGGGCACATAAAAAAAATTCAAAATGGCGGAAAAAAAAATCCGCCATACAAATTTTGACCGGAAATGACGCCGAAACCGTGATACTTTAGTATAAAGAGCTCAAACTAATATTGTTCGGGAGCCCGAGGGGAAGAAATAAGAATATTTTTTTTTTCAAAATGGCGGAAACTTAGGTCACGGCGGAAAAAAAAGTTTCACCGATCCGGATGAAAATCGATATCTGAAAGTTCCATAAAATGTCGATCAACATTCTGAAATCAAATTTTAACTTACGCTATTTTTTAATATGGCCGCCATACAAAGGTACTTTTATCGAAATGTACACTTTCCTTTTTGGAACCACGAATACCAATATTTTAGAAAAGTCGTTCCTAGGGATCAAGTGAAGATACAATAAGGGTCAAAATGCAAATATAACAAAACCGATTTTTTTCAAAATGGCGGCTACAGTAATATCAACTTTAAGAAAACGTTATCCGATCCAGATGAAAATCGATATCTGACTATCTCCCTCGAAGATTAGTAGGAATATGGAAAAACAATTTTGATTCCGCCATTTTTCAATATGGCCGCCATACAAAGGTACACCATACCCCCTACTTCCCTCGGAAATCGCGAGAGATAGAGGGGTCGACCTTGAACTAAAGTTTGCGTGCTTTTTGGTACCCTTTCAAATCTGTAAAAAAAAATACAAGTTTCATACAATTTTTTTTTTTTAATCCTAAGAAATTCGGGCCTCGTTCGGGTTCCGCGCGAATCGCGAGAGACTTTCAAGGAAGTTCATACCAGTTTTCAGCACCGTTTCGAAGCTGAAACTGTAAGCTATTTTTTAATGTAAAAAAAAAGTGGGGTTATCGCTTTAGATTTTGAATTACGGACCTTTTTTTAAAAAAAAAACTAACTTCTCTACGGATGTCGGTTAAGAAAAACTAAATATGCAGATTATACACCGGTCAATAGTAATTTTATTTTTAATCGATTTTTAAAGGTATTATTTCATGCGCGGTTCGAAGCACGCTCTTAATAATAGTATCCGTAGTAGGTACGTTGAAACGATTCGACTCTATTGTAACGCAGCCAAGGTTGACTTTACTATACCGTTACTTGACCATCGCTCCTATTGCATTCGGAAACTGATGGTACCACAAAAGCTTACTCCATTGGTTGGTTATGCAGAATGACTGGTGAGATGCGAACGATACTGAAGGAGAGCACTCGGTAAACGATTGTCGTTATGATTATGTAATATGTCCACACATATTATATTACATTAATAAAATTAGGTACTCCATTTTTGACCAAATTGCCTTATAAATAAGTGAAGTATGGTGAATACATTTCACAAAAAAGCACCCCCGCCACCCCGTCCGCCTCAACCCGCTGTCCTGTCGCATCACCGGCGCCTGCCCACTGCGTAATTAGTGTGATCGCAAGCGCCGACAGATGTGTACATCCGGTTTACCGCTTCCTACTTCCGCGCCCGCAACAATACGCGTGTAATCCTTCGTGTGTCGTGCGCGTGTGATCCGTGATAAAGGGTGTAGGTATTCAGCGGTTGGGAAACATTGGTGTTCTAAATAACTGTTTCTTAGGCCCGTATTTTATCGAAGGAAGACTGAATAATGTGTCATACTTAAACGTTTTAAAAAGTGTGATGAACGACATGTAGTCGCAAGGACGTGAGTACTTAAGTAGTAACTTTGAATATAGCTGGACAGGTCGTAGAGGGCCTGTTCCGTGACCAGCTTGCTCTCCGGATCTCACTCCATTAGATTCTTACTTATGGGGTGAGGTAAAACTATTTGTGTACGCTACAGAGTATGTAAACAGGGAAGAATTAATGACTAAAAACATTAGTGCATTTAAAACTGTTAAAAGTGATTCATTCGTTTTGAATCGTGTGAAAGACAACATGCGTAAGCGTTCCGAGCTGTGCTTCACGCGAAGAGGTGCACATTATTAAAATTAAGGTTGTAAATAGGTAGTAGTACGACTTAGTTTAATCGTTGTAAATAACTATCATTCCCTTTTTTAAATACGCCAAAAATACCAAGGTAAGTCAATGCGTATTCAATTCATTTTGATTTAAGTTCGTCTTAAATATAAATTATTTCAATTTCTAAAATCAACCTAATTAATCAACAAATTGCTGATTATGTATTTTTGCCTGATTAAACTATGAATGGAAAACGGACCATAGCAGCCTTATTAATAAACGGGTATTAGTCTCGGGTTAGTTACTTCAGCTTTTGTCCTTTTCTTGCTACTGGAATATTTAGCTGGATTGAAAGAGACAAAAGATTGTGTAACTAATCCAAAGCTATTTCGTGTTTATTAACAAGGCTGTATGTACTTCTTCATCGCAGGTTGCCTTACTTTATGTGCTCTCGGAAGTCATAGAGTAAATGGCCGAGTACCAAACCGCGTTTGGTACAGTTAAGTGCATCATGTATATTGTAAAAGCGGCCATACAGTAACTGCATGTCGTTACGATGTATTGTTTTATCGTTTGAAGACTGATCTGAAGTACAACTTTTGACGAACGTTAGATCGTAGCGTGTCTGTATCTGTTGTCTGGCATGAATTGGCTACTTCTTACTTGTATTTACTAAGTTTTAGACAAAGAATGTACACATCTAAAACATGCGTGCAAACAACAATAAAAAATCAAACAAAAATAACAGAAGCAAGTAAATTTTTTAACTAATAACAATGAAAAATAACTGAAGACTGTACTTTCGAAAAGCAACACGCATGTGTTTCGTGTACAACGTAAAACTCACACAAACTCATGAAGCTGCTAGACGAGCGCGGGTGGGAAGTGCGGGGTGCGCGGGCGGTTTCATCCCCGAACCGCTTCCGCGTCCCTCTGACTGCACAGCCATCCACCCTAACTTCCGAGAGCTCATAAAGTTTTTTACCCTGTTACAAGGTCTTGGCGTAAACAGTACAATGTGCAGGTAACGGTATAACCAGAAATGGTACAAAGGTACGGTACCTACCTATTCTATTCTGTGGTAAGGTTAAATTTTCTCAGCAGTCAATTAATATTTATTTTTCGAATTATTCGGAAACTGATGGCACCACATCACAATAGCTTACTCCATTGGTTGGTTATTAATACCATGAAATCAGAGTTTTGGCGGATTCATTTGTTTTATTATACAGAATTTGAAGGAAATGTTAGTTTTTTAGTTTTTCAAACTCATGCGGTACCAAATGCGGCCGACATTTGCATTAAAAAAATCTTATTCATTGTAAGTTGGTGTGATGACTTGAATATATATATATACTTATTACTTGTATGCTGATGTAACTCGTGAGTGAGCAGATTTAATGTAGACCTACCTACGGAAAAGCATACATATCAACTGCAAAATAAACATTATTCTGTCTGTAGGTCTAAAATTACTAAAATTGTAGGTAAAATTATTCTGTCTACCCAATTATCAAAAATTAAAATTGAAATGATTTATGATTACATAAGTATTATTATTATGTATAACCAGTCAATATCGCGAACCGCATCTGTAGGTATAGGTATCTATCTATACGAAAGGCGCGGCGGCTCAGCACCCTTACCGCGTTACCGTTCTGGGAATCGGCTTAGCTTGCCATCTTGCACGCGCCAATTTTTTTTCACAAATTCAACACATTGTTTCTCGATACCTATGGGAAAGTTTGCAATTGTTTTTTACGATTCATATAGATATGGTAGTTTGAAGTTTAAAAAAATTCAAATCCTGGACTTTCGATCTTCCATCATCGCGACCATCAACGGCCTGGCTTAACTATACGAAGGTCATGTGCGTTTTAAAAAATGTTATATGTATGTTATAGGGTTATAACCCTTGGACGATTTTAGGGCACATAAAAAAATTCAAAATGGCGGAAAAAAATCCGCCATACAAATTTAGACCGGAAATGACGCCGAAACCGTGATACTTTAGTATAAAGAGCTCAAACTAATATTGTTCGGAAGCCCAAGGGGAAGAATTCGGAATATTTTTTTTTTCAATATGGCGGAATTTTAGGTCACGGCGGAAAAAATGTTTCACCGATCCGGATGAAAATCGATATCTGGAAGTCCTATAGAATGCTTATCAACATTCTGAAATCAAATTTTGACTTTCGCCATTTTTTAATATGGCCGCCATACAAAGGTACTTTTATCGAAATATACACTTTCCTTTTTTGAGCCACGAATACCAATATTTTAGAAAAGTCATCCCAGAGGATCAAGTGAAGATACAATAAGGGTTAAAATACAAGAACAACAAAACCGATTTTTTCAAAATGGCGGATACGGAAATATCGACTTTAAAAAAACGTTATCCGATCCAGATGAAAATCGATATTTGACTATCCTCCTTGATGATTAGTAGGAATGTGAAAAAAAAATTTAGATTCCGCCATTTTTCAATATGGCCGCCATACAAAGGTACTTTATACCCCTACTTCCCTCGGAAATCGCGAGAGATAGCGGGGTCGACCTTGAACTAAAGTTTGCGTGCCTTTCGGTACCCTTTCAAATCTTTAAAAAAATTACGCGTTTCAATCAATTTTTTTTTATCTTAAGAAATTCGGGCCGCGTTCGGGTTCCGCGCGAATCGCGAGAGACTTTCAAGGAAGTTCATACCAGTTTTCAGCACCGTTTTGAAGCTGAAACTGTAAGCTGTTTTTAATGTAAAAAGGGGGGGGGGGGGGGGGGTTATCGCTTTAGATTTTGAAATACGGACCCTTTTAAAAAAAAAAAAAACCAACTTCTCAACGGATGTCAGTTAAGAAAAACTAAATATGCAGATTTGTTGCAAAAAAATCATATATTACGATGCTATATTTTTCAACACACCGGTTTATAGTAATTTTATTTTTAATCGATTTTTAAAGGTATTATTTCATGCGCGCATCGAAGCACACTCGTAATAATAGTAGCCTTAGTAGGTACGTTGAAACGATTCGACTGTATTGTAACGGAGCCAAGGTTGACTTTACTATACCGTTACTTGACCATCGCTCCGATTGCATTCGGAAACTGATGGCACCATAATAGCTTAACTCTATTGGTTGGTTATTAAAGTTCTTATTACAGAACGATGCTCAGTCATCGATCGGTGCTCAAGCAGAGATTTCATTCGCTAAATGATCAATTTATGAATGAAATCTCTGCTTGAGCACTGATCGATGACTGAGCATTGTTCTGTAATACGGACCTAAAAGTATGAAATCAGAGTTTTGGCGAGAATGCCGAAGTTTCGTGTTGTTGTTTTTGCATTATTTGTATTCAATTTCGATGCGTAAGGTTAAAAACTGCGTAGACCAGTAGTGGCGGCACTTGATTGCAGTGCGTGAGGGCCCTGATTCGGATTCACACAATGCTGATGATTTTTGTAGGAGCTTTTTAATATATTTTTTTAAGTCGAATAACACGAACCCCGCGTATCGCTTGATTTAAATTATATAATACAATAACAATAATTTTTTTATAGGTAATTGTTTACCACATTTTTGCAAGCGTCATGTCAAAAGAGAAAATGATAGGTAAGAATAACTATGTATGGGCATTCCTTACCTATTGGCATTATCGTCAACATCTCGTAAGCTTTAAAGTCAGAGTCAGTCAGACACGGTACACGGCACGGTCTAAATACTTTTTTTTCTTCTGTTTTGGCATCGCGCTATTGATGCAATCTGCCAGTGTCATGTTAGATTTAACTTTTCAATTAAAAGTGGGGAAACTTAAACGCGGTAAATTGTATTTTGAGCTTACAAAATTTGAAATATTTTGGAAAAAGATGGGATCAGGAAAGTATGTGAAGGAAAAGTGTAATAAAAAACTGACAATAAAAATAATGGAAAAGATAGAGTTTATAATTTTGAAAGTTATTAGAAACAATAAACAAAGCCAAAGCTTTATGAATATCAGGATAAATATTTGAAAGTAAAGAAGATATTATATTTCTAGGAGGCCCAAATACTGTCGGATGGTATATTGTTTTTTTTTAACGCGGACCCGCGGCGCTACCGTGCGAATATTGCGTGGCCCAGTGGTGGCGGCTCTTGGTAGCGGTGCGTGAGGGCCCTGGTTCGCATTCAGACAACGCTGACAATATTTTATTTTTTGTAGAAATTTTATATAAATAATATTTTTTAAGGCAACATACCGCGGGCCGCTCGCGGCCCGCGCACGGGGCATAATACTAGTCTACATTATATAAAGTTAAATGTTGACTCACTGACTTAGATCATTGATTGAAGAGATGGAAGGTGATGGAGAAAAATCGACTTTAGGTTCGCGTAGAGGAGGGCGAGTAACCGACGAGAAAAATCTGACATCACCGAAAAATCGTCTCCGAGATGGAACCGCTCGACGGATCTCGGAAACGGTGAGTTGTTTTGATGTCGCGTTTTAACTAAAGTTGGAGGAAACCTTGGGACGATTTTAGAGAAATAAAAAAAAATGGGGTTCCCATACAAAAAAACTAAAATTCCATACAAAATGGAAACGCTCATAGATCGAAAACGGTAAGAGTCACGCAGGGGGTGCTCGACCGAATGTCGTAGAGGACGTTGGGGGCTTTCCGACGGTGGTCATTAAAATCCAAGATGGCGGATTCAAGATGGCGGCCATTTTGAAAGTTGGTCCGATCCGACTGATCTTTTGCATCGGAGGGTTTTCGAGGCCGCAGATTCCATATTTGAAAAAAAAATTTCGATTCCGCCATTTTTAAAGGTGGCTGCCATACAAATTTTTTTTTACAAATTCAACGCATCGTTTCTCGATACTTATGGGAAAGTTTGCAATCGTTCTTTACGATTCGTATAGACGCGGTAGTTTGAAATTCAAAAATATTCAAATCCTGGTCTTTCGACCTTCCATCATCGCGACCGTCAACGGCCTGGCTAAACGGTACGAGATAGGTCACGTGCGTTTTAGAGAATGTTATAGCAAACCTTGAGACGATTTTAGGGCAGATAAAAAAAATTCGAAATGGCGGAAAAAAAAATCCGCCATACAAATTTTGACCGGAAATGACGCCGAAACCGTGATACATTGGTATAAAGAGCTCAAACTAATATTGTTCGGAAGCCTAAGGGGAAGAATTCGGAATATTTTTTTTTTCAAAATGGCGGAATTTTAGGTCACGGCGGAAAAAAAAGTTTCACCGATCCGGATGAAAATCGATATCTGAAAGTTCCATAGAATGCCGATCAACATTCTGAAATCAAATTTTAACTTTCGCCATTTTTTAATATGGCCGCCATACAAAGGTACTTTTAACGAAATGTACACTTTCCTTTTTGGTGCCACGAATACCAAAATTTTAGAAAAGTCGTTCCTGAAAATCAAGTGAAGATACAATAGGGGTCAAAATGCAAATATAACAAAACCGATTTTTTCAAAATGGCGGCTACAGTAATATCGACTTTAAGAAAACGTTATCCGATCCATATGAAAATCGATACCTGACTATCCTCCTCGATAATTAGTAGGAATATGGAAAAAAAATTTTGATTCCGCCATTTTTCAATATGGCCGCCATACAAAGGTTTACTATACCCCCTACTTCCCTCGGAAATCGCGAGAGATAGAGGGGTCGACCTTGAACTAAAGTTTGCGTGCTTTTTGGTACCCTTTCAAATCTGTAAAAAAAATACAAGTTTCATACAATTTTTTTTTTTTAATCTTAAGAAATTCGGGCCGCGTTCGGGTTCCGCGCGAATCGCGAGAGACTTTCAAGGAAGTTCATACCAGTTTTCAGCACCGTTTCGAAGCTGAAACTGTAAACTATTTTTGAATGTAAAAAAAAAGTGGGGTTATCGCTTTAGATTTTGAATTACGGACCTTTTTTTAAAAAAAAAACTAACTTCTCAACGGATGTCGGTTAAGAAAAACTAAATATGCAGATTTGTTGCAAAAAAATCATATATTACGATGCAATATTTTTTTACACACCGGTCAATAGTAATTTTATTTTTAATCGATTTTTAAAGGTATTATTTCATGCGCGGAACGAAGCACGCTCTTAATAATAGTATCCGTAGTAGGTACGTTGAAACGATTCGACTCTATTGTAACGGAGCCAAGGTTGACTTTACTATACCGTTACTTGACCATCGCTCCTATTGCATTCGGAAACTGATGGCACCACAAAAGCTTACTCCATTGGTTGGTTATACAGTATGACTGGTGAGATGCGAACGATACTGAAGGAGAGCACTCGGTAAACGATTGTCGTTATGATTATGTAATATGTCCACACATATTATATTATGTATATATTAATAAAATTAGGTACTTAATTTTTGACCAAATTGCCCTATAAATAAGTGAAGTATGGTGAATACATTCCCACATTTCACAAAAAAGCACCCCGCCACCCCGTCCGTCTCAACCCGCTGTCCTGTCGCATCACCGGCGCCTGCCCACTGCGTAATTAGTGTCATCGCAAGCGTCGACAGATGTGTACATCCGGTTTACCGCTTCCTACTTCCGCGCCCGCAACAATACGCGTGTAATCCTTCGTGTGTCGTGCGTGTGTGATCCGTGATAAAGGGTGTAGGTATTCAGCGGGTGGGAAACATTGGTGTTCTAAATAACTGTTTCGTATTTTATCGAAGGAAGACTGAATAATGTGTCATACTTAAACGTTTTAAAAATTGTGATGAACTACATGTAGTTACAAGGACGTGAGTACTTAAGTAGTAACTTCGAATATAGCTGGACAGGTCGTAGAGGGCCTGTTCCGTGACCGGCTTGCTCTCCGGATCTCACTTCATTAGATTCTTACTTATGGGGTGAGGTAAAACTATTTGTGTACGCTACAGAGTATGTAAACAGGGAAGAATTAAAGAATAAAATCATTAGTGCATTTAAAACTGTTAAAAGTGATTCATTCGTTTTGAATCTTGTGAAAGACAACATGCGTCAGCGCGCCGAGCTGTGCTTCACGCGAAGAGGTGCACATTATTAAAAAAATTAAGGTTGTAAATAGGTAGTAGTACGATTTAGTTTAATCGTTGTAAATAACTATCATTCCCTTTTTTAAATACGCCAAAAATACCAAGGTAAGTCAATGCGTATTCAGTTCATTTTGATTTAAGTTCGTCTTAAATACAAATTATTTCAATTTCTAAAATCAACCTAATTAATCAACAAATTGGTGATTATGTATTTCTGCCTGTTTAAACTATGAATGGAAAACGGACCATAGCAGCCTTATTAATAAACGGGTATTAGTCTCGGGCCATACAAAGGTACTTTTATCGAAATATACACTTTCCTTTTTTGAGCCACGAATACCAATATTTTAGAAAAGTCATTCCTGAGGATCAAGTGAAGATACAATAAGGGTTAAAATGCAAGAACAACAAAACCGATTTTTTCAAAATGGCGGATACGGAAATATCGACTTTAAAAAAACGTTATCCGATCCAGATGAAAATCAATATCTGACTATCCTCCTTGATGATTAGTAGGAATGTGAAAAAAAAATTTAGATTCCGCCATCTTTCAATATGGCCGCCATACAAAGGTACTTTATACCCCTACTTCCCTCGGAAATCGCGAGAGATAGCGGGGTCGACCTTGAACTAAAGTTTGCGTGCCTTTCGGTACCCTTTCAAATCTTTAAAAAAAATTACGCGTTTCAAACAATTTTTTTTTTATCTTAAGAAATTCGGGCCGCGTTCGGGTTCCGCGCGAATCGCGAGAGACTTTCAAGGAAGTTCATACCAGTTTTCAGCACCGTTTTGAAGCTGAAACTGTAAGCTGTTTTTAATGTAAAAAGGGGGGGAGGTTATCGCTTTAGATTTTGAAATACGGACCCTTTTAAAAAAAAAAAAAACTAACTTCTCAACGGATGTCAGTTAAGAAAAACTAAATATGCAGATTTGTTGCAAAAAAATCATATATTACGATGCAATATTTTTTTACACACCGGTCAATAGTAATTTTATTTTTAATCGATTTTTAAAGGTATTATTTCATGCGCGGAACGAAGCACGCTCTTAATAATAGTATCCGTAGTAGGTACGTTGAAACGATTCGACTCTATTGTAACGGAGCCAAGGTTGACTTTACTATACCGTTACTTGACCATCGCTCCTGTTGCATTCGGAAACTAATGGCAACACAATAGCTTAACTCTATTGGTTGGTTATTAAGGTTCGTATTACAGAACGATGCTCAGTCATCGATCGGTGCTCAAGCAGAGATTTCATTCACTAAATGATCAATTTATGAATGAAATCTCTGCTTGAGCACTGATCGATGACTGAGCATTGTTCTGTAATACGGACCTAAAAGTATGAAATCAGAGTTTTGGCGAGAATGCCGAAGTGTCGTGTTGTTGTTTTTGCATTATTTGTATTCAATTTCGATGCATAAGGTTAAAAACTGCGTAGACCAGTAGTGGCGGCACTTGATTGCAGTGCGTGAGGGCCCTGATTCGCATTCACACAATGCTGATGATTTTTGTAGGAGCTTTTTAATATATTTTTTTAAGTCGAATAACACGAACCCCGCGTATCGTTTGATTTAAATTATATACAATAACAATAATTTTTTTTTATAGGTAATTGTTTACCACATTTTTGCAATCGTCATGTCAAAAGAGAAAATGATAGGTAAGAATAACTATGTATGGGCATTCCTTACCTATTGGCATTATGGTCAACATCTCGTAAGCTTTAAAGTCAGAGTCAGTCAGACACGGTACACCGCACGGTCCAAATACTTTTTTTTTCTTCTGTTTTGGCATCGTGCTATTGATGCAATCCGCCAGTGTCATGTTAGATTTAACTTTTCAATTAAAAGTGGGGAAACTTAAACGCGCTAAATTGTATTTTGAGCTTACAAAATTTGAAATATTTTGGAAAAAGATGGGATCAGGAAAGTATGCGAAAGAAAAGTGTAATAAAAAACAGACTATAAAAATAATGGAAAGGATAGGGTTTATAATTTTGAAAGTTATTAGAAACAATAAACAAAGCTTTATAAATATCAGGTTGAATATTTGAAAGTAAAGAAGATATATTTGCAGGAGGCCCAAATACTTTCGGATGGTATATTGTTTTTTTTTTTTTATTCTTTTAACACGGACCCGCGGCGCAACCGCGCGAGTACTTCGTGGCCCAGTGGTGGCGGCTCTTGGTAGCGGTGCGTGAGGGCCCTGGTTCGCATGCAGACAACGCTGGCAATATTTTTTTTTTTGTAGAAATTTTATATAAATAATAATTTTTAAGGCAACATACCGCGGGCCGCTCGCGGCCCGCGCACGGGGCATAATACTAGTCTAAATATATATAACTCAAAGGTGACTGACTGATTGACTGACTAATATAGTGATCTATCTACCAAACCACTGGACGGATCGGGCTGAAATTTGGAATGCAGTTAGATGTTATGACGTAGGCATCCGCTATGAAAGTATTTTTCGAAATTCTACCCTTAAGATGGTGAAATGGGTGGTTGAATTATTTTCCCATAGGCCACGCCGCGGGCGAAGCTGCGGGCAGAAGCTCGTAGATTTATAAAATCACTAGCTTGTGCCCGGTCTTCGCCCGCGTGGCCTATAGAAAACGAAGAAGAAAATATTTCATTGATAATTCAACAACCCATTTCACCCTCTTAGGGATGAAATTTCGGAAAACCCTTTCTTAATAGATACCTTCACTTTACAAAGAACACACCCTCCAAATTTCAAGTCTCTAGGACCAGCGGTTTAGGCTGTGCGTTGATATATAAGTCGGTCAGTCAGGACTTTGAATTTTATATGTATAGATGGATTGGCTGGCAAGACCTTATCAGCCTTATTAATAAACTGGTATTAGTCTCGGATTAGTTACTTCAGCTTTTGTCCTTTTTTTGCTACTGGAATATTTAGCTGGATCGAAAGAGACAAAAGATGGTGTAACTAGTCTGAAGCTAGTTCGTTTTTATTAATAAGGCTGTGTGGGTTTATCTCTGAAACAAGAATAGTGTAATTCAGCAAAAAACAAATTAATAAACTTTTTTATTATATATTTTATTTACTAGGTGGTAGGACTTTTCTGCAAAGGTACCACCGCTTTGTTGTTCGCACCAGTTGTTCTCCTGCCAAGCAGTGGTGTGCAAGCACTACTGTGTTCCGGTTTGAAGGGCACTGTAGCTAGTGAAATTACTGGGCAAATGAAATTTTATGATCTGATCTCACAGTCTAGTAATCTTATTACCAGACTGTGCTGATATCTCAGGATGACGTGCGCAGTGTCACGCAAAACTTTATATTTTGGAGTTCCGAGTGATTTTTTTCTCAGCTCAGTGGTGTGTCTTAGAATAGGCGTATGTCTAGCTGTGGACTATAGTATAATAATAATAATAATAACATCCAACGATCACATACATAGATCCTGGTCCCTAACTAGGATTCCCTGTAGGGACCCAGGAACTACGAGCACCATGCTCCCACAACACTCAGAAGTATTAGCGCTTTTTTTCCTTGCACAAATACTTGTCCTGCCGCGGGAATCGAACCCAAATCTCCGGACCATGAGCTGACCTGCTCAACTACCACACCACAGAGGCTGTAGTATAAGCTGATGATAATTATTATTATTATTTATTTACAATCTTATTTAAATTTAACATTACAAAAATACAATAAAAAACCTAAACCTAGTGTGCCGCCTGCAGCGGGGCAAGGCCCAAGCTACCGGTGGTTAGGGCTGCAGACTGAGGAACCTCCTGACAATACGTGCCGTGTCAAGAAGTACTGCCTTCTGAATCTGACCCTTGATCCAACCGTCTAACGAGAGCCTCTCGAGGTGTTGGTCGAGGCTCTTCGCTATAAGGCCTTTCGCCGAAACAACTATCGGAACGATGCTCGTTGAGTCAACACTCCACATGGCGGTTACCTCGTGAGCTAAGTCAAGGTACTTGCTGAGTTTGTCCTTCTCAGCTTTCACGAGGTTCTCGTCATGTGGAATAGCGATGTCAACGAGCACTGCACGGCGTTGGGACCGGTCTATCAGCACGATATCAGGCTTATTAGCTACAATAGTCCTGTCCGTGATGATAGAACGATCCCAATAGAGCAATGCACGGCCATTTTCGAGAACTGGCCCCGGTGTGTACTTGTAGTACGGCACTATTAGTGTTATTATTATTATAATCAATTTTTAATACACTCTTTAGAAATCAGCGTATTGCAAAAAAAGTTTAGGGACTACAATATTTTTGTGGGCTTGTCGTCTTATATCCATTTACATATGAGGGGTATAGAATTAAAAGCAGCTAGTTGCATTTTTTTAAATCTGACCTATGAATGCAAAAATATAGGTCTTTCAATTGTGTATGATCTCAACTTATAATTTTGCATCGAAACCAGCTTAAAATAATACAAAAACCAGATTAAAAATCTGCATTGGGGTCAAAGTCAGCTTAAAAACGGCATGCAAACATCAAAGACAGCTTAAATTTTAAATTGAAGGTTGTGCTCGCAGCTGCATTTGATTCTATACCCCTCATATATATATATATATGTACCTAGCTATATTAAACTTTATTTTATTCAATGGAAACATTAATAATAGGTCTTTACCTATGAAATTGCCGTATTGCAGTACAGACTTTTTCAAACAAAAAAAAGTTTTGATTGGCTATGAATTCTAAATTCAAATTAATTTTGTTTTAAAAATATGACATTCTATTTACAATATAAGTCTTTTGTTTATTGATTAGCGTTGTATTTTCATTACATTTCAACATTTTTCCTCATAATGGATACTTTGAAATTTCGTGTAATTATGGAATATGAGTTCCGTCGTGGCACCAACGCGGCACAAACGACACGTAACATCAACGACGTTTACGGAGAGAACTGTACAAACGAACGTACAACCCGTTATTGGTTTGCTCGGTTCCATTCTGGGAATTTTGACTTGAAAAATGAACCTCGTGGTCGTCCGGAAACTTTGGTCAACAATGATGAATTAAAGGCGATTGTGGAAGCTGATGAATCTCAATCTACAGCTGAGCTGGCAGCAGCTTTTGATGTTAGCATCAAAACAATATTGGTCCATTTGCGACAGATTGGCAAGATAAAAAAGCTTGATAGATGGGTGCCCCACGAATTTAACGATCGCCAGCGCAACGTACGCGTCGAGACTTGCCTTGCGCTGCTTAACAGGCACAGAAATTAAGGAATTTTGAACCGAATTGTTACGTGCGACGAAAAATGGATTCTTTTTGACAATCGAAAGCGCTCAGCAAGTTGGTTAGATCCTGGTTCGGTACCAAAGCAATGTGCAAAACGAAAAATGACCCCTAGAAAGGTGATGGTCACAGTTTGGTGGTCTAGTGCTGGTGTGATTCATCATAGCTTTTTACAAAACGGCGAGAGCATTACTGCAGATGTGTACATTGAAGAACTGACCACAATGATGGCGAAACTCGCACGTCTGCAACCAGCTTTGGTCAATCGGTCGTCTCCACTGCTACTTCACGACAACGCGCGACCCCATACTGCACAACAGACCGTCTCTAAGCTGCATGAGTTGGGTTTGGAAGCTCTCCCTCATCCGCCATACTCACCAGATCTTGCGCCTACCGACTATTACTTTTTCCAAAATTTGGACAACTTTTTAGCGGGAAAAAAATTCAATTCCTGAGAGGCAGTACAAAACGCCTTTGAAGAGTTTGTTGTCTCCCGTCCTGCTGATTTTTTCAAGAAGGGCATCCATAAACTGCCACAGCGTTGGCAAAGATGCATTGATTGCAGGGGTGATTACTTTGAATAAAAGAAATAAATAAGTTCGAAAAAAAAATACTTCAACTTTTTTCAAACAAAACGGCAATTTCATAGGTAAAGACCTATTAATATTATAAAAATATATAATATTAATAAAATATTAATAAAATTATAAAAAATTATTAATATTATAAAAACTATAAATAAAAAGTTACAACTAATAAAACATTACTTACATTATAAATATGCTGTCCTATTATTATTATTTACTAGTTGCGCCCGCGGTTTCACCCGCGTATAAAAAGTATTTTAATTAATTGCTCATCCCACGGGAATATTTCATTTATCCGGGATGAAATGTAGCCTATATATTAATCCAGTGTATAAGCTATCTTGGTACCGAATTTCATCGAAATCCATTCAGCCGTTTGAGCGTGAAAGAGTAACAAATATACACACATACAAACTTTCGCCATTATATTAGTGTGATGTGATTTATTGTGATGATGGAAAAAGAAAAAGAGCTAGAAAAGCGCAAGGGTTTGCGCGCTTGAAAACATAAACCTCGTGTGTATGTTATGTGTATGTATGTATGTTGTGATAGTTGCAGTGGACGCACTTAAGGCAAAGTGCGGGGTTATGACCGATTATATTGATGTGAATGAAGCGCGTTGTTGTGAATTAAGAATTGGGTTCCGTACCAAGTTATTAAGCTATTGTATAGCTTTTATCGCGGGCCTTGAACGTGGGGACCGAATCCAGAAATTCCGTAACGAAACAAACCTACCACCCCCCACTCCGGACCGCTGCGCCGTCGGAGTACAACAACCCAAGGGGTATACAACCCGCCTTTAGGTGGCATTGGTTGTATTGGGAAACTACCGTAATCTGTTTGTGAGAAAGTATATAGGTGTATAGGTATTTATCATCTATGTACAACAGTGAATATCTGTACTTGTATAATTTGTGTACAAAGTGTTTTAAATGTGAATAATCAAAGTGCATTTATTAATGAAGAAAGTCAGATATATAATTATACATATATATATTATAATTATAATTTGTATATATTAATTATAATTGCATAAGTTGATAAAAAATGCTATGCAATAGCTTTACCGCGGCAGTCACTAGGTTCACCAGGTGGTAGGACTTTACTGCAAAGTTCGTCTAGGTAGGTACCACCGCTTTGCCAGTTATTCTGCCGCCAAGCAGTAGTGTGCAAGCAATACTGTGTTCCGGTTTGAAGGGCACTGTAGCTAGTGAAATTACTGGGAAATTGAGACTTTATGATCTGATCTCACAGTTTAGTAATCTTATTACTAGATTGTGCTGATGTCTCTGGATGACGTGCGCAGTGCAGTGTCACGCGAACCTCTATACTTTAGAGTTCCGAGTGACGCTGCAGCTGCTATGGGCAGCCGTGTCGTTTAACATCAGGCGAACGGCTAGCTCGTCACGTCATTCCCTAAAATAAAAAAAAATAAAAATAAAAAAAAAAGTCTCCGCTAATCGTTTATAGAAGCTAGTCGTTTATAATATTTACCTTCCATTATAATAATCGGTTATATTTTATTAACAAAATTAAAGATACAATTTACACATAACTGGCCCGATAGCTCAGTTGGTAGTAACCCTGCCTTCTAAACTGTGGGTTGTGGGTTCGATTCCCACCCAGGACAAACATTTGTGTGATGAACATAGATGTTTGTTCTGTGTCCGGGTGTTATATTGTATTCTATGTATGTATTTACAAACAAAAAGTATCTAAGTATTGTATCAGTTATCCGGTTCCCATAGTACAAGCTTTGCTTAGTTTGGGACTAGATGGCGTTGTGTGAGATCTCCGCACATATTATTATTATTATAAATATAATACTAAACTAATACCACCCAGTCGAAAGTACTGAAGTAACAAACATAAAAAATAATACAAAGTAGAGTCGAATTGAGAACCTTCTTCTTTTTTGAAGTCCATCAAAAAGCGATCATTTGATCGTTGGCTTGTTAGTGAAAAGTTACAATATATTTTGAAAAATGAAGAAAAAACTAAATTAAGAAATACACAGGTTATTCACAATATCTGTATTTTTCAAGTTTTTTTTGTTTGTGAATGATGTGACGAGCTAGTCGTTCACCTGATGTTAAGCGATACGGCTGCCCATAACAGAACAGTGTCAATCGGAAGTCCAAAAGTTTCGCGCGACACTGCACTGCGCACATCATCCTGAGACATCAGCACAGTCTGATAAGATTATTCGACTGTGAGATAAGAAGATCATAAAGTCTCAATAACCCAGTAATTTCACTAGTTATAGTGCCCTTCAAACCTGAACACAGTATAATATTATAGAAACTGACGTGAGTAGTACTCATAACTACAACTATTACACGGCTAAAATGAACACACAAAATGAACACGGCTGAACACGGTAATAATAATAAATGATAATAATAACGCCCAATGATCACATACATACATCCTGGACCCTAACTAGGATTCCTTGTGTCTAGGGGCCCAGGAACTACGAGGACCATGGTCCCACAACACCCAGACTCAGAACAAGTATTTGCGCTTTTTTTCCTGTGCACAAATACTTGTCCTGTCGCGGGAATCGAACCCACCGCCTCCGGATTATGAGCCGACCTGCTCAACTACTACACCACAGAGGCTGTAGTATAAGCTGATGATGATTATGATGAGATTAGAAGTGTGCAAGCACTACTGCTTGGCGGCAGAATAACTGGCAAAGCGGTGGTACCTACCTAGACGAACTTTACAGGAAAGTCCTAACCACCTAGTAAAGTAAATTAGTTTTATAATACCTGCTCCTTAAATGATTTGACGTAGTCAAATTAAAAGTTAACAAGGCATGACCATACCAATTTAAATCACAGTCAAATGCTAAAATCTATACATATAAAATTCAAAGTCCTAACTGACTTATATATCAACGCACAGCCTAAACCGCTGGTCGTAGAGACTTGAAATTTGGAAGGTGTGCTCTTTGTAAAATGTAGGTATCTACTAAGAAAGGGTTTTTTGAAATTCCCCCGAGGGTGAAATTGGTGGTTGAATTATTTTCCTATAGGCCACGGGGGCGAAGCCACAGGCAGAAGCTAGTCCAACATAATGCTTTGCTTTGTGTGTGTGGTTAATTTAGTAAACCAGGCGGAAACACACCGTTTCTAATTTCTAGTTGCTACGCTTTTTGCGATGGAATTCATCCCACGCTTATCTTAAATAATATATAACTCAAAGGTGACTTGACTGATTGACTGACAGACATAAAGATCTATCAACGCACAGCCCAAACGACTAGACGGATCGGGCTGAAATTTGGCATGTAGGTAGATGTTATGACGTAGGCATCCGCTAAAAAAGGATTTTTCGAAATTCCACCCTTAGAAGGGTGGTTGAATTATTTTCCCATAGGCCACGCCGCGCCCGAAGCTGCGGGCAGAATCTCGTCTTAAATAATAGTTCTTTGATATTTTTGACAGCCTCTATAGTGTGGTTGAGCAGGTCGGCTCATAATCCGTGGCAGCGGGTTCGATTCTCGTGGCAGATCAAGTATTTGTGCACAAGGAAAAATGTAAATACTTGTCCTGAGTCTGGGTGTTGTGGGAGCATGGTTTTCGTAGTTCCTGGGTCCCTAGACACCGGGAATCCTGGTTAGGGTCCAGGATCTATGTATGTGATCGTTGGGCGTTATTATTATAATTATTATGAATAAGCGTTCAGTATTTGGTGTGCCAAGATGACACAAATTTAAAAAACGTCCTAGAACCCGTTGCTTAGCTAAGTTGTATTAATTGACTTCAATGCAGACGGGTAAAGTATTCGTTACTGCTATAATTTAATCACGAAGTTCTCCTTCACCTTGCTCCAGGATTCCAACTTCTGACCCACAGATTGCAAGCCGATGTCACCAACAACTGAGCTAACGTCGCTCTTAAACCTTTTTGAAGTAAAACTTCTTTACGCCCGCTTGACTTGGGGAGTAAGCTGGCAAGGCGAACGGAAGTTGAAAGCTGTTGGTTAACGTAAATCTCCATTGTCAACATAACAAGGTTTGAAATTTGTATTATTATGTTGGTGTATCCGGTAAAATGACAATTTACAATTTTCAAGATGGCGACATTAACATTAAACATAACAAAAACAAAGTTATACCGGCCGATAGATGGAGCTAAACTAAAGAAGTTTTACTTCAGCCGTGTGGTCTAAAGCGCACTCGTATTTTATGTTATTCAACAAGGCATGACTAATTAGTGTGTAAAATTATCAAATCACTAATCACACTCGTCCTTACCCCATGCTGTCAGGAATTCAATGACATTTGCAATTAAATGATCGATTTGTGTTGATGACTAGACAGATTTTGAGCTACCTGGGATTTTAAGCATCAGCTGCTCCTAGTATCGAAATAAACGTGGTAAAACCGCTTGCACGTATAAAAAACGAGCGTGCTTTAGACCACACGACTGAAGTAAAACTTCTTTAGTTTAGCTCCATCTATCGGCCGGTATAACTTTGTTTAAGGTTAATGTCGCCATCTTGACAATTGTAAAGTTTAATTTTACAGGACACACCAATATAATAATACAAATTGGAGTTTTGGCGGGAAAACGAAAAAGATCACGTTACCGAATTATATTATTTTCCAAAACTTGTGTTAGTGCATAAAATTGGTGGCATTTTATTCGTTAAGTGCTGGATTACAGGTATGAGTGTGGGAAAGTAGTATAATGATGATGAAACGGTTTTTTTTTCGTGTTGTTTCCAAAACTCCATAGAAGCTTTTGGTAAAGTTGCCACCACTTTACTAGGAGTATGACTTGACTAGACTAGAATATGACGTGACTCTGTGACCTGACACATTATTTACGTGAAATATCATTAACTTGATAAATTATCAATTACTTGACACTGGCTAAATATACAAAAGTGTGGAGCCAAAACACAAAAAAAATAATTATTATAAAAAAAAATTTAACTTTATTATGTTGACAATGAAGATCTACGTTAACCAACAACTTTCGACTTTCGTTCGCCACGTTACACATTCACCAGCTTACTCCCCAAATAAAGCGTGCGTCAAGTTTTACTTCAAAAAAATTCCACATTATTATCTTAGTAGTTAATTAATATAAATATATTAGTAGCGTTCACGCCCAAAGATCACATACCAGGATCGTAACTAGGATTCCCTGTGTCTAGGGACCCAGGAACTACGAGGACCATGCTCCCACAACACCCAGACACAGAACTGTGTCTGGTGTTGAACATAAACATAGCATTTGTGGACATCTCACACAACGCCATCTAGCCCCAAACTAAGCAAAGCTTGTGCTATGGGAACCGGATAACTGATACAATACTTAGATACTTTTTGTTTGTAAATACATACATAGAATACAATATAACACCCAGACACAAAACAAACATCGATGCTCATCACAGAAATACTGGTCCTAGGAATCGAACCCATAACCTACAGTTCAGAAGGCAGTGCTACTACCAACTGAGCTTTCAGATCATAATTATAGTATACGAGCCTCTGCCCGCAGCTTCGCCCGCGGCGTGGCCTATGGGAAAATAATTCAACCACCAATTTCACCCTCTTAAGGGTGGAATTTCGAAATTCCTTTCTTAGCGGATGTCTACGTCATAACATCTACCTGCATGCCAAATTTCAGCCCGATCCATCCAGTGGTTTGGGCTGTGCGTTGATAGATCACTATATTAGTCAGTAAATCAGTCAGTCACCTTTGAGTTATATATATTTGGATATATACATCGCTTAATGTGATAATTTCGTTCTTGTTCTACTATTTTTTGTAAGTTTTTTAAGGTGCATTGCTATGTATTAGTAGTGTTCAATAAAGTATTATTGTATTGTATTGTTGACTGACCCGATAGCTCAGTTGGTAGTGACCCTGCCTTCTGGACTGCGGGTTGTGGGTTCGATTCCCACCCAGGACAAACATTTGTGTGATGAACATCGATGTTTGTTCTGTGTCTGGGTGTTATATTGTATTCTATGTACGTATTTACAAACAAAAAGTATCTAAGTATTGTATCAGTTATCTGGTTCTCATAGTACAAGCTTTGCTTAGTTTGGGGCTAGATGTCGTTGTGTGAGATGTCCACACATATTATTATTATTATTATTGTGTAGTAATGGAGTAGTTAGTTGGGGTTGTATTTTTGTGGCGTTTTTATTTTCTCCCTACGGATCCCTAAATCAGAAATCCAGTGACGGCTAGTACACTACTTAAAGGCAGCCACATTAAAGGATAAAAAGTAAATGGAATGAATCATACCTCATATCACTAAGCCTTTTAGATAACGAGGGTATGGGGCAAAGAGTAGACAGAAAACAGATATGAACTTTTTACACTGGCTATTTACTTGCCTACACGAGAAGAAAAAATAATAAAAATTAACTTTTGAAAAGTTTTTTTTCCTAAATTTTGGCTTAACAGGAATATTTTGACTGAGTCTTACAAGAGTTCAAATAAATAAATAAATAAAGAGTTTCACTTTGGTGCTGAACAAATTTAAATGCAATTAACGAATTTGCTTTAGACCACACTTTTGAAGTAAAACTTATTTAGTTTAGCTCTATCTATCGGTCGGTATACCCTTGTTTTTGCTTTATTTACTGTTAATGTCGCCATCTTGACAAAGTAAATTAAAGTAAATTGTCTTTTTACCGGACATACCAACATAATAATACAATTTTTTTACTTTGTGGATAATGGAGATCTATTTTAACCAACGACTTTCAACTTCCATTCGCCTCGCCAGCTTACTCCCCAAGCCAACCCGCCCAAGTCTCCAAGTCGTGCGTAAGAAGTTTTAGGTACTTTAAAAATTGCGGTAGTAATATTCCTTTATTTGACTTATTACTTTACATTTTGGTTTTTAGTATAATAATTTAAATCGGTACATACGTTTTTTTTTTTTACTTCAAACTTGTCTAGCATTTGACCACGCTCTCACCTGATGGAAAGTGATGATACGATCGAAGGTGTAGCATGCTAGCCAAGTAAATACTTATTCACTCTCCTCTTGAACACGCGCGGCCGAATATTTGTTTTTTTAAATATTTATTTTAAATTATATGTAAATGAAGAAACTTTAGACCAATCATACAGCATAATTTTTTAAACTAAATTTACAAACGGGCTTGGTTACTTACGTCTAATCTACTTACCCAATAGGTAATTATTTCTATCATCCAAACCAAAATCGCCTCTGGACCACTGCAATGTATATTCTTTGCCCTATCGCTTCACCGGGAGGTCTCACAGCTGACGTGTCCCCGTGGCAATAGATAGCTCACTTAAGTGGCAGAACTTTTTTTTAATGTTAGTGAATGCTGTGACGAGCAAGTCGTTCACCTGATGTTAAGCGACACGGCCGCCCATAACAGAACAGTGTCATTTTGAACTCCAACATATAAAGTTTCGCGCGACACTGCACTGCGCACATCATCCTGAGACATCAGCACAGTCTGGTTATAAGATTACTCGACTGTGAGATCAGGTCATAGTTTCGATTGCTCAGTAATTTCACTAGCTACAGTGCCCTTCAAACCGGAACACAGTAGTGCTTGCGCACTGTTTGGCGGTACAGTAACTGGCAAAGCGGTGGTACCTACTTAGACGAACTTTGCAGAAAAGTGCTACCACCTAGTAACCCTAGGTACTGTGGAGGACTAGTAACTGACGTCACAGCGTGTTTGAGCTGTCTCTTCTATTCCTGTATTTGATAATGCCCGTAGCTTTGTCATTTTTTGAGATATTTAATTTTCGTTTCCACGATTGTCTATTTTTTTAGGTATATTAATTATCTATGCAATAAAAATATAGCAGTCAATTAGCCTATTATATCACATCCACACATATAAAATTCAAAGACCTGACTGACTCACTTATATATCAACGCACAGCCTAAACCGCTGGTCCTAGAGGCTTGAAATTTGGAGGGTGTGTTCGTTGTAAAGTGTAGGTATTCAATAAGAAAGGGTTTTTCGAAATTCCATCTCTAAAAGGGTGGTTGAGTTATCTATGAAAATATTTTTTCTTCTTCGTTTCCTATAGGCAACGCGGGCGTAGCCGCGGGCAGAAGCTAGTAATATCATAAGAACCTTTGTTGAAAATAACCCTCCCCATTTAGGGGTTGCTATAATGGTGATTTTGCGTTTGAATTGTAAAATTTAATTATGTAGGATGAGCTATTCAATGGCCTTGCGCATTTTAGTTCGCGACAGGGAGCGCTCCTTTTAGTTCGCAGGTTGGTGACCTAGGTCGTTCTTCTAGTTCACTAGTTCGCGGTTGGACCGAGAGCGGGGAAGACGATTGCTCTCAGCGATCTCTTGCCTGGTGTCGCAAGAGCGACCTATTTAGTTCGCAGAAGCCAAAGAGCTGAAGGAAGAGCTGTACTTATATCTACTACTATGCTCTCTTTTGTTTATAAATTGTTATAGCTTCTGTTGTAATAACTACTAACTAGGTACATTTCCATGTTTATTTATTAATTAAGTGCCATTGCATAGTATTTAAGAAAAATTGATTTTATATTAGTACCTATAGGTACTCAGTCTACTTAGGTAATAATAGAAAGATATTAAACTAGGTAAGTACTAAAAATATGAAATAAGTAGTTTCGATGGACATAAGTATTTATTAAAACTATGTAGGAAGGTATTCTTAATGTTCATTTAAGTGAAAAAAAAATGTCTATAATATTAAGCAGCCTTTATGTAATCGATATTTGAAATATTCTAAGTAAGAATGATATATATGATCAACGCTCTCTCTCCCGCTCGCGACACGCGCCTCGGAGCACGGTGCGCTGGGGAGCGCGACTCTCGCCGCTTGCCATAAGTCGGTCAGTCAAAGAACGAAGGAACTAAAATCAGACGCAACCGAAACCTAGTTCGTGTAGTTCGCACAAAGGAGCGCTCTTTTGAACTAGGTCATTCGCGAACTACACAAGGCTACTATTCAACTTCTATGCCGTGTATTTTTTTTTCACTAGGTGGTAGGACTTTTCTGCAAAGTTCGTCTAGGTAGGTACCACCGCTTTGCCAGTTATTCTGCCGCCAAGCAGTAGTGCGCAAGCACTTATTTACATGTTGGAGTTCCGAGTGACACTGTTCTGTTATGAGCGGCCGTGTCACTTAACATCAGGTGAACGACTGGCTCGTCACATCATTCAATAACATTTGAAAAAACTCATTACTAAGCTGTGGTACCTCTCGTCACAAGGTATACTTTCATAGTAGCTGTGAGGAAGCTTCACACGTTCTGTTTGGCAAGAAAGGGACAGTGATGCCCCCTCCAGAAAACAAAAGGAAAAGAAAAAGTTTTTTTCCTTTTGTTTTTTTTCCTCCAGAAACTTTAAAGGCGCACTATTCTGTGATTTATGACTAGCCCGATAGCTCAGTTGGTAGTAACCCTGCCTTCTGAACTGTGGGTTGTGGGTTCGGTTCCCACCCAGGACAAACATTTGTGTGATGAACAAAGGTGTTTCGATTCCCACCCAGGACAAACATTTGTGTGATGAATATAGGTGTTTCGATTCCCACCCAGGACAAACATTTGTGTGATGAACAAAGGTGTTTCGATTCCCACCCAGGACAAACATTTGTGTGATGAATATAGGTGTTTCGATTCCCACCCAGGACAAACATTTGTGTGATGAACATAGGTGTTTGTTCCGTGTCTGGGTGTTATATTGTATTCTATGTATGTATTTACAAACAAAAAAGTATTTAAGTATTGTATCAGTTATCTGGTTCCCATAATTTTATAATCCCATTATTATTCATTTATCGATTTTACTTATTTTTTCGATTATTACATTATTTTTTTCATTGACAGCTTCTGTGGTGGGTTGGTTGAGCAGGTCGGCTCATAACCCGAAGGCAGCGGGTTCGATTTCCGTGGTAGGACAAGTATTTGTGTACATAAAAAAGCGTAAATGCTTGTTCTTAGTCTGGATGTTGTGGGACCTCGTAGTTCCTGGGTCCCTAGATACAGGGAATCCTAGTTAGGGTCCAGGATCTATGTATGTGATCTTTGGGCGCTATTATTATCAAATAATGATTATTAGTTCGTAAGATAAGTCTTATTTGCCCAGTAATTTCACTGCTGCAGTGTCCAAACCGGAACACAGCTTAGTTCCTGCACACTACTGCTTGATGGCAAAGCGGAAGTACCTACCTATTTTCTTAATTATTCAAGGCTTAAATAAAATATAATAAAGTTTATTAAAACTCCATTTATTCTTAATAAAATTATATTTTACATTTATTTACATATTTTAAAGCTTTTCGTCCGATTTATGATAATAAATTAACGTTAATTACAGATGACACTTATTATTAAAAAAAAATGTTATAGTAAAGAAAATTAAACATACAAAATTGATTATTTTTTTTAATTAACAATACATTATTTCGGACGAATACAGAATCGTTTATTTACAGAAAAATATTACTAAAATACATATAATATTGATTACAGTATCACTTTTGTTTTAAGATCAAAACAAATAAACAATATTTAGAAACTGGCACAATTGATTATTATAATAAATAATAATTTATTTGGTATCGAAAAAATGCTGAATGTACATCTCACTTTTTGACACTAATGAGGTTGGTTTGCTATAGATTTTTTTAACAGGCTAATGCTGTTGGTCTCTACCTACCTTTGCAGCGTCACCATGCGGGGTTTCTTAATGAAATTAAAAAATAAAGAATGAATAAAAAAGAAAACAAAAAAGTTTAATAAATTTATATTAAACGAGCTTCTGCCCGCAGTTTCGCCCGCGGCGTGACCTATGGGAAAATAATTCAACCACTAATTTCACCCTCTAAGGGTGGAATTTCGAAAAATCCTTTCTTAGCGGATGCCTACGTCCTAACATCTACCTGCATGCCAAATTTCAGCCCGATCCGTCCAGTGGTTTGGGCTGTGCGTTGATAGATCACTATGTCAATCAGTCAGTTAGTCACCTTTGAGTTATATTTATTTATAAGATAGGATAAGATTGCCTGGTTGTTATTTAAACTGTGGATTTAGTCTTTAAAACAAAAAATCAGTGTTATTCACTCGATTAAAAAAAAAGGCAATTTTTTTAAACAATATTAAAGAAAAGTATGTTAGTAAACATTCGCCTTGTTTGAAAAAAAAGCAGAAAATTATTTTAAAAATAGTATCAACATAAAAATATTATAATCTCCATAAAGGATTTTTTTATTGATTCAGCAAACTTCAACCTCTTTAGCGTTTCAACCTCCGACTACCTGAAGGTGGTTGCACATTTTTCCACCTGATTCAGCACTTTACCAATCCTCTCGTGTAACACTTTTGCATTTTTTTCTGGCAACGGAGGTAAAATATCTCTGATCACCGCATTATTTTTTTTATGGAACATTGCACTTAATTTTTCCCCCACTGTCTGGTTTTCGTACAAACCTTTTAAACTATCAACAGTCTTTTTTCTAAACACACACAAATTGTCCAGCATTTGGCTATGATACACGTTATACTTCTTCAAAAGTCGATATCCATGGAGAAGACCCGATTCATTATCTAAAAAGACTAGTAGACCACTGTCCATCTTCCTGGCTAAGTTATGAGCTGGTCCATCCATTATATTCACATTCCATTGGTAGTTGAATAAGTTATTGACAATTCTATCCAAATTCGCTGTCAAATAATCAAAAATGATCAGATCTGACCACTGTGCTAGCTCAAGAAACTTTTTAATAGTCTTTTTGCTTAACTTCATATCAATATGATCAAAGTTTTCTAATGTTTCTTCAATTTTCTTATTTTTAAATCTTAATTTCTTTAGCAGAACTTCCTTCGAAGCTTCAGCTGTTTGATTTTCTTTAGCTGACATTTTGAAAACATCTATTTTATTCAAATGTCGATCAGTTGGTTTAAAAATGTCTGGAATTGAAGCTGATTCTAAGCTAGGTATGTATTGGGTAAGTACCACAGCACGATTGGTGTTCCATTGCGCAGTACCTACATCATTTACGACATTCCTCCATAGTTTATCTTTCAAATCGACAACTTTGACTACAGACGGTGCAAGATTAGTAAGGTTTAGTAATCTCCCGACATAGAAACTAAAGATTTCTCCTTGTATCTGATCAGTGTTTTGTCTATATCTGACGCAAGCTTGGATGCCATCTCTAAAAGTGACCAAACGGTTTTGCATTCTTCCGCAACCAGATTCCATCTTAACAATTTCGCTATCTTCTACGTAGCTTTCCCAAATTTCTGCAGTATTCTCACCATACCCTTGAGGGATTGCATTTTCTATTTCTGGCCCCCAAAATATACTATCGTATAACACAGTCATATCATTAGGAACAAATGTGAAATTAACATTATTAATTTTATGTCTATGATGACTTTCTTTGTTATCTTTCAATATTTCTTTCATATCTTCTGTCAGTCCTTTGGGATACACTTCTTTGTCATATTTCTTGTGTTCTCCAGTGAATGAGACGGCTGAATATTTATCACTCTCATTTACATCATCTATCCTATCATCAGTCTTAATGGCATTAGGATTAACTGAGTTCAAAGTTCTCATAATGACTTGAGAATGGTTTAGCTTAGATCTATCTTCGAGAGGTCTAGGATTTGATCCCATAAGAATAACGCCTATGGATAGACCAAGAATAAAACTAAGTAGAACACTTATAAGACAATATGTGTATAAGTTACTATCTCTTCGTAAACTCTTTTTGATTTCATCTCTATAAAAGTTATCATATATCACATAATTTGATTTTTTGCAAAATCTTTTCAAATCTATTTGAGACATATCCTTGTCTTTTTTAGTCTTTTTTGTGTCTATTTCTTGTATTGTGGGTATTCTTGACGTAGTATCAGCGTGGAGTCTTTGTTCTAAAGACTCCATGGTGAAGCTTGGGGGTTTTTTATTCAGTGGCAGCCATCTTGGATTTCTGTAACAAAGAGATTTTTTAATAAGTTTTAATACTATTATATGACACTGGCTAAATACACAAAAGTGTGGGGCCAAAACAAAAACATAAAAAAACTAATATATACATAATTTAAAATCTAATTTGTTTGTTTTGGCGGGAAAGCGAAAAAGATAGCTTCAACGCATTGTATTATTTTCCAAAACTTGTGTTATTTTCAGTATTAGTGCATAAAATTGGTGGCATTGAAGGCGTGAGTGTGGGAAAATGGTATAATGATGGTGAAACGTTTCTTTTCGTGTTGTTTCCAAAACTCCATAGAAGCTTCAAGTAAAGTTGCCAGCACTTTACTAGTAGTATGACTTGACTAGACTAGATTATGACTTGACTTGATGACTTGGACTATGACTTGACTGGACACATATATCTAATACCTTTTAACTTGAAAAATTAGCAATTACTTGACACTGGTTAAATACACAAAAGAGTGGAGCCAAACCAAAAACCAAAAAATCTATCTCGTCAAGTCTTAGACGTGTCGGGCGCCCAGTATCTGTACGAGTTTATTCGAATGTGCATTACTGTACTTATTATTGAAACCTCAAGTTTTTGTCTTAGGTTTTTATAATTATTAAGCTACCAAGTTGGTCACATGGCGTCTCAAATAAGCAGACACAGATAGTAAGCATCTCAAAAAACTCCGTAGCATTTCGAGTACCTATCTAACTGTACAAAGCCAAGTTATTTTTGTAAGCGTTTTGACAGACGTGTATGACAGGCCGCCATTTTGTAAACACAACAATGTTTTCGAAAGATTTCCGAGTATTTTGACAGTTCGTACTTTCACCGCCTGATTATGGGCGATGACAAATCATTTTTTGAGTATTATTTTACGAATGTGTCGAGAGTGGTAAATTTATTAGGTAAGTATATTTTACATGTAAAATTCAAAGTCCTGACTGACTTATATATCAACGCACAGCCTAAACCGCTGGTCCTAGAGACTTGAAATTTGGAGGGTGTGTTCTTTGTAAAGTGTAGGTATCCACTAAGAAAGGATTTTTCGAAATTCCACCCCTAAGAGGGTGAAATGGGTGGTTGAATTATCTATGAAAAAATTTCTTTTTTTTTTTTTCTTCTTTTCCTATAGGCCACGCGGGCGAACCGCGGGCAGAAGCTAGTATTATATATACGGATTTTTTAATGTTGTTAAAATAAAACTTCTTTATGCACGCCTGACTTGGGGAGTAAGCTGGTAAATGCGACGCGAACGGAAGTTGATTCACGTAGATCTACATTGACAACATAATAAAACTTTATTATTATGTTGGTATGTCCAGTAAAATGACAATATACAATTGTCAAGATGGCGACATTAACATTAAACAAAGCAAAATCAAAGTTACACTGGCCGATAGATGGAGCTAAACTAAAAAAGTTTTATTTCAGTCGTGTGGTCTAAAGCACACTCGTTTTTTTTCAGCCCATTTTTACTTAATACTTGATTACTTACATAATATTTGTTTTTTAATTTAATTATATCAAAAACAAATACGGCAATATCAAACCAATATTTTCAAAAAAGAAACATGTATCTAAGTTCTTAATAACATAAAATTATCCTCGTTAAAACACATGTTATTTTAAGGATCCGTAACGGAATCTATTTGCAACAATACACCCACATGCAACACAAAAAAGACAAAGCACAAAAAAAACATAAAAAGGTCGACGCAAAAAGTTTGGTTAGCTATGTTTATTGAGCTGATGATACCCCTTCGTGTTTTAGTGGATTTTTAGATAAATCAACCACCCATTTCACCCTCTTAGGGGTGAAATTTCGTAAAACCCTTTCTTAATGGATACACTTTACAAAGAACACACCCTCCAAATTTCAAGTCTCTAGGAGCAGCGGTTTAGGCTGTGCGTCGATATATTAGGTCTTTACCTATGAAATTGCCGTTTTGTTTGAAAAAAGTTAAAGTATTTTTTTTTCGAACTTATTTATTTCTTTTATTCAAAGTAATCACCCCTGCAATCAATGCATCTTTGCCAACGCTGTGGCAGTTTATGGATGCCCTTCTTGAAAAAATCAGCAGGACGGGAGACAACAAACTCTTCAAAGGCGTTTTGTACTGCCCCTCGGGAATTGAATTTTTTTCCCGCTAAAAAGTTGTCCAAATTTTGGAAAAAGTAATAGTCGGTAGGCGCAAGATCTGGTGAGTATGGCGGATGAAGGAGAGCTTCCAAACCCAACTCATGCAGCTTAGAGACGGTCTGTTGTGCAGTATGGGGTCGCGCGTTGTCGTGAAGTAGCAGTGGAGACGACCGATTGACCAAAGCTGGTTGCAGACGTGCGAGTTTCGCCATCATTGTGGTCAGTTCTTCAATGTACACATCTGCAGTAATGCTCTCGCCGTTTTGTAAAAAGCTATGATGAATCACACCAGCACTAGACCACCAAACTGTGACCATCACCTTTCTAGGGGTCATTTTTCGTTTTGCACATTGCTTTGGTACCGAATAGGGCGTGCAGTTTCATAGATTTTCACTTTCGAAATTGGCCTATGAAATTAGTGTCATGAGTTTCGAAATTTCGAAATTTCGAAACTCATGACGAAAGCAACTCTGTAGTACAAATTGCACTTCTTGCTATATCGTTTTGCTCTGATAATAGTTTTGGAAATGGGCCATTCAAGAAGTGGACCAAACCGACCAGAAGGCTTTATGCTTTAGTCTTGAATTAAAGTGTAAAAATGTATAAATAGGTGTGTCTAGGAAAAATGAAATACATTTTTACTCACTGATGATCAATGATGAAAGTCATCGTTATCATCATCATCATCATCAGCCTATATTAGACATAAACTTCTCCCAAGGCACGCCACTCAGCCTGGTCTTCGGCTCTACTCTTCCATGTCCTGCCGCAGGGCGTCCTACACTACGTCTGCCGATAGCGGTCTCCACTCTAGTCATATCTACCCCAACGGTTATCGATTCTTCGTCAGATATGACCAGCCCGTGAAAATACCCCTAACATAGCTCTTTCCATAGCTCGCTGAGCGACCTTGAATTGAGGGACTAGTCCTACTGTCCACGTGAGTGTCCACGTTTCGGCTCCGTAGGTCATGACCGGTAAGACGCACTGCTCAAAAACTTTAATCTTAAGACTTTGCGACATGAGCGATGAGAAGACTCGGTGAAGCTTCTCAAATGCTATCTAGCCCAGCTATATTTTTCTTTTGGCTTCACTCTCGAAATTATTTTCCTAGTTGAAGCGTCTGCCCTAGGTAAACGTACTTCCTAACAACTTCAAGAGCAACTCCATTTATGATAATCGGTCTCAGAACAACGTGCTCGTTGAATATGACCTTGGTTTTATCCAAGTTCATCCGTACTGGTGTACTGAAACGACCTAGCTGATTCTTCTCTACGCATATCGATGCGTCGTTCCGCATTCGTTGTAGGTCCTTCAGCGATTCAGCCATTATGACGATGACGTCTGCGAATCACAAGTGAGAAACGTACTAGTAATTTATGTTGATGCCACAACTATTCCAGTCCAGCGTCTTAAACATTTCCTCCAAAGCGATTATGAATAATTTCGGGGATATAACATCCCCTTGTCTCACATACAATCCCCTTGTTTTCTATACAATCTGCCGCACTGGTGCTATACCCGTAAAAACCCGGCCTGTTCTGGCGACTCGTCAAGCCTTCGCGCCAGACAATTCGTGATAATCCTGGAAAACAGCATGTAAACATGGCTCAGAAGCGATATGGGTTGATAATTCTTCAAAAGGTTTTTATCATCCTTTTCTAAGAACAAAACGTGCTTCTATTCCTTTGGAGTTCAGCCAGTAAAGAAGACAGACTCAAAAAATGCCTGTAGCTCACTGACTACTGGAGCCCCTTCAGCTTTCAAGAGCTCAGTCGTTACTCCGTCCTCACCTAAGGCTTTTCCATTTTTGGGCTGTTTAAGGGCCATCAGGATCTCGTCCTGGCTGACTTCAGGCAGCTCTTCTGTGTAGTGGCATGTTGAAGTGGCTCTACAGTCCTCTAAATGAGGGTCAAATTAAGAAGAACGTGATGCGAAAAGTTGGCCAAAATAAATCTTCAACTTCCGAAAGGAACTCCAGCTTTGAAGAGACAAATTTCTCTGCTGACGTGGTCATTTTCGTCAGGTAGCTTCTTTCAAGTTGCTGATGGACGAACACTTTTGACCCCTGATTCTGCTCTATAGGTCTTCCAATTTCGCTCGAAATGCGCTCCAATGCGGTCACATCGTACCAGCTTTTTAATTGACTTGTTGAGTACCTGCTAGTATTCTGATGAAGTAGACTGGGGGTTTACACGTTGTTTCTCTATAAGCTTCATAGTAACTCTTGAAAGCTTAGACTTTCTGCCAGTACGCTGCTTTGCACTTCGCGCTTTCTTCGCTGAAGATTTACCACTTAGCCAAGCTTCCTGTCCACATCATCTGTGGTTTCCAAGGCCACGAATTGATTTTCCAGTTTTAGCTGGAATGTTTCAAACTCTTGATGTTCCATGATTCCATGATTTGTCCATGCTCGGTCGGAACTTGGACTTCATTAAACGAGCTCGTTCCAGCTTAAAGTCGATATTCAGAGTGCCTCCTGCCTGTGATCATGTGATGTTCACCTTGTGATCACTGAGACATTTCTAAATCTACGCCGTTTGTCCGTTTCGTTTGTCGTCCGTCATTTTTGTAATACAATCGAGGCTCTGCCACGTCCTAGGAAGGAAGCTCCTTTGACCTAGCAACAATCTACGGTACGCAGCGGCTATAAGCAACCGCAACGCTACTTTAACAAGACCGTTATCGAAATAAAAGTAAATTTCGAAATTTCGAAACTTAAGGTATCAATTTCGAAATTACAGAACATGAAAAAATGGTCCGAAATTTCGAAACTATGAAATTTCGAAATGCATGCCCTAGTACCGAACCAGGATCTAACCAACTTGCTGAGCGCTTTCGATTGTCAAAAAGAATCCATTTTTCATCGCACGTAATGATTCGGTTCAAAATTCCTTCATTTCTGTGCCTGTTAAGCAGCGCAAGGCAAGTCTCGACGCGTACGTTGCGCTGGCGATCGTTAAGTTCGTGGGGCACCCATCTATCAAGCTTTTTTATCTTGCCAATCTGTCGCAAATGGACCAATATTGTTTTGATGCTAACATCAAAAGCTGCTGCCAGCTCAGCTGTAGATTGAGATTCATCAGCTTCCACAATCGCCTTTAATTCATCATTGTTGACCAAAGTTTCCGGACGACCACGAGGCTCATTTTTCAAGTCAAAATTCCCAGAACGGAACCGAGCAAACCAATAACGGGTTGTACGTTCGTTTGTACAGTTCTCTCCGTAAACGTCGTTGATGTTACGTGTCGTTTGTGCCGCGTTGGTGCCACGACGGAACTCGTATTCCATAATTACACGAAATTTCAAAGTATCCATTATGAGGAAAAATGTTGAAATGTAATGAAAATACAACGCTAATCAATAAACAAAAGACTTATATTGTAAATAGAATGTCAAATTTTTAAAACAAAATTAAGTTGAATTTAGAATTCATAGCCAATCAAAACTTTTTTTTGTTTGAAAAAGTCTGTACTGCAATACGGCAATTTCATAGGTAAAGACCTATTATAAGTCGGTCAGTCAGGACTTTGAATTTTAATTCACATATTTATTTGAACTTGACTGAACTTTTGTCTATACAGTTTAACAATAACACTTTCTTCCATTCAGTTCCAAAAAAAAACTACGCCACCTTTCGACCTTTTCTATAAACGGTATCCCAAATACCGGCGCACGCGCAGGGCGTGTCTGCCCATTACATAATTACAGGCCGCGCCGCTAATACATTTATTAGTAACTAGGTAATTGAGGGTTTCGACAACTCTTATGTTTATTGCCTTTTTTGTATTTGTTGATACAGGTTGGATTTTTTGTGTTTTTAAGTAAAATTTCTTTAGACAACCCCTTTAGACGGCTTATTCCCAAAGTACTCCATTCTTTTGTTTATGAAAGATAAGAATCTCATACATTAGTTCTCATAATACTCCACAGAATTATTATTATGAATAATTTATTTTAAAATTCAATTTTTCTGTTTCATTTTACTCCACGGCCATCTGGACCATTGTCAAAGTACTCGGATATCTAATTCTCAAACTGCTCCATCGAAAACAATAGAGAAATTACATTTGAATAAAAAAGGTTTCATTTTGCTCCTTGAAATATTGAGGGGTACAGTCAGTCACGTAAGTAATAGCTCTGTAATTAAAATTATGCTGAATAACAAAAATATAAGTTAATTCCATCTATCTTACATTTACATAGAAGAAACATGCACAGCTGCAGTTCTTATAATTTTCGGCAATATTGTAAAAGACGTATGTATTAACTAAGCAACGGCTAATCTCAAGACCAAACAATAAAGAAGAAAATCAGCACGTGGCTAAATGTGGTGCTTTAGCTCATCTTCAAATTGAATTCGTTGAAGATGGTTGGTTGGTAATAATGGAAGAATCCCCTACAAGTGAACCTGTCACTGAATTCAATAACTATTTTGTTTTCACCAGGCTCGAGAGTAAGTCTTTTCAGATACATTTATGGAATTGCGAAGGAGAACGTCACAGAACTACTAACATGGTAGGATGGTGGTACAAACGATTAAACACCATTTACGGCAAAAAAACCACGGCTGCTGCAGTTTTTACAAATCATCAAAGATGAAGCGCTTCATTTTGAACGTTACCGTTGCACTCCCACCGTAAACAGAAGCCGACAGTCTATAAATAATACGAACTTACTGCATCAACCTCCTTGTCGTAAAAATATATATAAGAGAAAAGTTTATAATATGTGCATATCAATAAATAATTGTGTACCTAATGACATAAAAATTTTAAAGGGCAAACTATTTAATAAAACTTTGTATGACTGGTTGTTACAACACGCATTTTATAGTGTTAAGGAATTCCAAATATACTTTAACAAAAATGTTATTTAATATTTGCACACTTGCATGCATGTTTTTTTTTTGGGCGGTAGGTGTGAAAAAAGTAACAACTATTTTTAAAAAGCTCTCACTTTATTAATTGAATAAAAACATAAATCATAATCAAAAGTGTAAAATATATGCATATTTGCATGCAATAGCTCACCTCACCTGCCAGTAAGTGTTATTATCCTCTATAAAGGTTAAACTTTTACTAATATTTCACTTCACTACTCTTCACTGAACTTTATGCATTAACAAAATGGATGCCATACAAGAGTCTTTAAACCAAATGATGTGTGCCTTTAATAGGCGTTTGGACTCTATAGAGGGACAGCTGCCAAAGACTCAACCACTTAGCGAACCTGAGAGTGTTGCTGCAGAGCTTTCATCTTTCAAGGCTTTTGTGCTAATGTCATTTCGGGCTCTTCAAAGCCAGATTGCAGTACTGGCTAGTCAAGTTGATGCTGTTGAGATGCGTGGAAGGCGAAAAATTCTTCTGCTACATGGCCTTCCTGAAGTGGAAAAAGAAGAAACTTCATCTATTCTTGTGAAAGCAGTGTTAGAGAGGTTAAAACTTAGTAATTTTAAAATTAAAGATATCAGCAGATGTCATAGAATGGGCCGTTTTACTTCTACTGGAAAGCCGCGCCCCATACTCTTCAAGTTGCGCGATGTGTCACTCCGTGACAAAATCTGGTCTTCCAAGACAAACTTGAAGGGGTCAGGCGTAACACTGTCAGAGTTCTTGACGAAGACTAGGCACGATGTTTTCTTGGCGGCTCGCCAGCGTTTTGGCGTCACGAAATGCTGGACAAGGGAGGGCTGTGTGTTTGTGCTCGGGCCTGATGGCACTCGTCACCGTGTAAGGCCCATGCGCCGGCAGCTGTTTCCTCTAAAGAAGCAGTGGCGGTCGTTAAGGCGGCTGCGGTTGTCAAGGAGGCGGCGGTCGTCAAGGAGGCGGCGGTCGTCAAGGAGGCGACAGTCAAGGAAGCCGCGGACGCCAAGGAGGCCACGGCTGCAACGAAGTCCAGACGTGCAGCCACGATGAAGAAGTAAGGGACGTCGCGATCGCGACTCAAAAATGTATATCTAAGTTCATTTAGATGTAGTTTGCCTCCATATACCGGCTCAGTACAGGGTAGGCTAACAATACTTTAATTATTGTAACCCCACTGCAAAGTTATTATTTTTTTCTTTACCGTCACTTCACTGTTTTTTCTTTTTTGGATAACATTTACTAATTGTATTGAATCTTGGTGGTTTCTGCGGTAATTTTACCACAGTGTCGTCAATGTCTCGTACTAAGATGATAGTTGTTTCCAACTTGTCAGTGACGTTTTAGTACATCGTTGACTTATTGATGACAGTTTCCAATGGTTATGTCATTGTTGTCAGTGTCACAGTGCCAATTTAAATTTTTTTTCCCGTAGGCACATGTCACAGATTAGAAGGAAACAATTGACTCTTTGGGTTATCCACAGACTAGGCTAAAAATGAGGTAACTTAGATTGGCTTTGCTAAATTGTGTTCCATTTTACGTGGTGGTTTTCAAGGAAAATTAGCTACCCTGTTTATAAATACATAAAATAATTCTTTTTTCGTTATTTTATCCTAATTTTAGTATTAATGCAACATTCGATTGCTGGTATTTGGAAATGATTGTTTTCTTTTTTATTATATTAGATAGCATTTTCGTTCTTGTTGATAGTCTTGAACAGAATTTGGAGAAAGTTTTAAACCTGTTATTAAAATCTGTTCTATACGTTAAATAACACTGGCGGGGTTTTTTTGGATACATATAACTTTAGTTTTTTTTTTTTGTAGATAATTAGCTATATGGTATTATCGTATATTATATATTATTGTATTGTATTATTGGTAGGTATTGATATTTAATTCTATGTTAACCAATTACAATAGTGACAGCGATTGTTCCGAATTTGTCTCCTGCACCTCGTCAAGCGAGAACAGTGATGATAGTTTCGTTAGCATACCAACTCTTTCTAGTAGTATTGAGTCCTTTGTTGGTGATGTCCCAAAAAACTTTAATGTTATCCATATCAACGCGCAAAGTATCCCGGCTCACTATCCTGATATGCTGGCGTCTTTTGAACATAAAAATATTCATGCTATTTTAATTTCAGAGTCGTGGTTGAAGCCCTGTTTACCTACTACCTCGTACTCCTTACCTGGTTTCATACTGTTGCGTAATGATCGTATTGGTAGTGGAGGTGGTGGCGTTGCCATATATCTGCGTGCTCACTTTCCCTACTCTATCTTGAGTATGTCAGTGCAACCCCCTCCACACGATGCCGGTGAGCACCTTCTAATTGAAGTTACTCTTTCTCATACCAAGGTGCTTTTAGGAGTTTACTACTGTCCTTCTCTTCGCATTAGTTTTTTCTCTTCCTTTGAAAAACTTCTACAAGATCACACTCCTTCTTACGGTCATAATATTATTCTGGGAGATTTTAATACTTGCTTGCTTAAACGCGACTCCCGTTCGTCCTCTTTTGAATCGGTTATCAGGGCTAATAACTTGACCATACTACCACTCAACGCTACGCATCATTTCCCTCACTCTGCTCCATCTCTCCTTGACCTTATTCTTGTTTCATCTACTAGCCACGTTGTTAAGCATGGTCAATGTTCGGCTGATAATTTTTCCTGTCATGATCTACTTTTTCTTTCTTATAAAATTCGCCCGCCTAAGCTAAAGCCAAAAGTTCTTTTACTGCGCAATTTTGGTGGTATTGACTTAGAATGTTTGCGTAAGGATGCTCTTGACCTTGATTGGTCAGCTGTCAGAAACGGAGTTTCGATGGACGAAAAAATTGAAGGTTTCAACCGTACTTTGATGAAATTGTATGACGTCCATGCGCCGATCCGACCTGTCAAGATGAAACATCTTCCGGCACCTTGGCTTACGCCTGATATAAGAGCTGCTATGCATAAAAAACTAGTAGCTAAGGCTAAGCTCAAATGTCGACCCACAGATCATAACAAAGAGCAATACGTAAAGCGTCGTAATCACTGTAATAGAGTTTGTAGGAATGCACAGCGCCAGCACGTTCATAAGTCAGTTGAAAACGAGGACTCTGCCAAGGTGTGGAAATTCCTTAGGTCGATGGGAGTGGGAAAGTCTCGTCAAGATGATATTCCTAAAAATATTAATATAGATTTATTAAACCGTCACTTTTCTACGTCTGCCAATTTTCATGGCCCTGTAAAGTCAGCTACACTCCATTATCTCTCTTCTATTCCTCCTCCCGACCATTCTGCTTTTTATTTTAGTCAATTTAGCGATTGTGACGTTAAGAGAAGTATTTCTTCCATCGCATCCAACGCCGTCGGCAGTGATAGCATCAGTCGTAAGATGATTTTACCCATACTGGATGAAGTCATTCATATTATCACATATATTCTCAACTTCTCCGTATCCTGTGGCACCTTTCCATCATTATGGAAAGAAGCCCTAATTACTCCTCTTCCAAAAAAAGCTAATCCATCCTCGTACTCTGAATTCCGCCCAATTTCCATTCTCCCATTTTTGTCAAAAGTATTAGAGCGCCTCGTTCATCAGCAACTTTCCTCCTTTCTGAATAGGAACGCTCTCCTTGACCCCTTCCAATCCGGTTTTCGACCTGGTCACAGCACCGTCACTGCATTGGTTAAGATTACTGACGATATCCGGTATGGTATGAGTAACGGACAACTGACTATTTTATCACTACTTGACTTCAGTAATGCGTTCACCAACGTTGACTTCGATGTCTTGCTTGGTATTCTTCGCACTCTTAACGTATCTCCTATTGCTATTGACTGGTTCCATAGTTACCTGCATGGGCGCCGGCAGCGTATTCGCATTGAGGATACGCTTTCATCCTGGTGTGATACCCAGGCTGGTGTTCCTCAGGGCGGCGTTTTGTCTCCTTTACTTTTTGCAATCTTTATTAATTCAATATCCCAGCAATTATCTTCTTCCTACCATCTCTATGCAGACGACTTACAAATCTACACTCAAGCACCTCTGGATCAACTTCACTCTGCTATCGATACAATAAATAATGATTTTAGACGCATTTCGAGCTGGAGTAGATCATATGGTCTTGATGTCAATCCTTTAAAAACGCAAGTCATAGTCATCGGCAGTTCCAGGATGATATCCAAAATTGACTGGTTCCGCCTCCCACAAGTTCTGTTTGACGGCACCAGCATTAACATTAGCGAAACGGTCAAGAACCTGGGAGTGATCTTTGATAGAACGCTATCGTGGGGTCCTCAGCTGGGCGAGGTCAGCCGAAAAGTGTTCGCGTCAGCAGCATCACTTCGTAGGCTGCGCAACTTTCTACCAATTACCACCAAAACTGCTCTTGCACAGTCACTTCTTCTTCCTATTCTGGACTACGCAGACTCCTGCTATCTGGACTTGACCCAAGAACAACTTAATAAACTTGAGCGCTTACAAAATTTTTGCATACGGTTCATATTTGGTTTGCGCAAGTATGACCATATTTCCGAATTTCGCAACAAGCTCAACTGGTTACCAATCCGCCGTCGCCGGGATGCTCATTTTCTCTCTCTACTTTATAGTGTACTGTTCATCCCCTCCACCCCTCTATATCTCAAAGAACGTTTCGTATTTCTCCACCTTAGCCATGCTCGCTCTCTTCGTTCCACCAACACCCTTCAATTACAAATGCCTGTTCATGCTTCAGCAGTGTATGATCACTCCTACACTGTACAAGCTGTCCGTTTATGGAATGCGCTACCCATAAATATTCGTCACGCTAAGTCTATCGCCATCTTTAAAGACATGGTGAGGAAACATTTCCTATCGGAACAGTCCTAGTTTTGCTTAGAATTTGTCAATGATCTATCAATTTAATTTTATTTATATATCTATTATATATATATATATATATATACTATTTTTATATATTATATATATATATTCATATACATGTAATATATGTATTACATATATCGTATTATTATATTATATGGTATTAGTATGTATTATAAGTTTAGTATTGATTGTTTTTTTTTTTTTTTTATATTTGAGGTGATTATACCTAATTATTGTTATTTATAGTATGTAAGTTGTAACAACACCGACCGCAATTTTATTCCTTTATTTCCTGTCCATCCTAAGGTAGCCTGGAAGAAATCGCTTAATGTGATAAGGCCGCCCTTTGTTCTACCATTTTTGTAAGTTTTTTTTAATGTGCGTTTTTATGTATAAGTTGGTGTTCAATAAAGTGTTATTGTATTGTATTGTATTGTTGAACAACACAAAATGTCTAATTATTTTAAGTAACCTATGTTAATATCTCTTGAAAATTGTATTCTAGCAAATAAACATTTGATTGGTTGATTGATTGATATAAACAGGGACCTGAAACTGGCATTGGTTGTAAAGCAGCTTAAAGAAAAAAAAATCTCTGCAACAAGCATTACATCAAATAGGCAATTTATCGAGATGAAATAAAAATCAAGTATTAATAATTTTATATAAGTATTTGAACGTATTGATGTTCAAAATGGATATTATATATGGCTTCTGTTTACGGTGGGAGGGCAATGGTAACACTGCAGCAGCCGTGTTTTTTTTTTGCCGTACTGTTATTTAATCATTTGTGTCCCGATTCTACCATGTTAGTAGTTCTGTGACGTTCTCCTTCGCAATTCCATAAATGTATCGGAAAAGACTTACTCTCGAGCCAGGTGGAAACAAAATACTTGATTGATACTGGCTGATTTTATGTTGAATGTTAGGTTTGTAAGTTTTCATGTTTTTTAATTGTTTTCCTCGTATTGTTTGATTTTTAAGGTTTTATTTTTAATTATCTCGTTGATTTTGGCATGTTATAAATACTTATTTTTAATTATTAGTATTATTATATTTAATAATAAAAAATATTGCTAATCAAGTACTCTGTATTTTATTTAAACTTCTCCTCATAGTTAACACACAGCTTTATTACAAGTAATACCTAGAATTTTTGCACCTGACTGTACGGCACCTTTTTGGAGTAAAATGAAACATAAGAACAATGATCATAAATTTAATAAAAATTGCGTGGAGTTGTTTGAGAATGAATGTATGGCTTATTCAATTTCACGAAGCCGGTTACGTGAAGTACTTTGAGAATGCCGTGGAGCAGTTTGAAACCAAAATTATTATTCATTATTTTGATGTTTTTTTTCGTGGAGTATTTTGAAACTATTTCTTGGAGTACTTTGAGAAGAACCCCTTTAGACACGCATGATTTCGGGAGTTGTTGTGAATGCGCAACGAGGCGAACGGGAGTGAAAGTTGTTAGTTCACGTAGATCTCCATTGTCAACGTAACAAAGTCAAAAATTTGTATTATTTGTATGTCCGGTAAAATGACAATTTACAATTGTCAAGATGGTGAAATTTTTTTGCTTTTGTTTTGGCTCCACACTTTTGTGTATTTAGCCAGTGTCACGTAATTGATAATTTCTCAAGTAAATTAATATAATGTGTCAAGTCAAGTCACAGTCCAAGTCATCAAGTCTAGTCTAGTCAAGTCATACTCCTAGTAAAGTGGTTCCAACTTTAATAGAAGTTTCTATGGAGTTTTGGAAACAACACGAAAAGAAACGTTTCACCATCATTATACCACTTTCCCACACACTCATACCTGTAATCCAGCACTTAACGAATAAAACGCCACCAAGTATGCACTAACACTGAAAATAGCACAAGTTTTGTAAAATAATACAATGCGGTGACGCAATCTTTTTCGCTTTTCCGCCAAAATTCCCACAAATAGATTTATTTATGTAAATCGAGAAGAACAAATTATATCGAATTAAGAAATGAATCAGCACCCCTACCGCGTAACCGTTCTGGGAATCGGCTTCGCCTGCCATCCTGCACGCGCCAATTAACAAGTCCACGAGTGCGAGCAAGAGAGATTTACCATCTCCATCAGACTTACGCGGTAAGGCCCCAGGTCGGTAAGCAAACGAATCGATTCACGACCGATTCAAATACGAGTGACCTTTGTCCCTGACTGTGTTTCAATGATAGACATGGATTAGGTAGCTACTTACCATGTGGCTCAGCGGTTACCCTGACGACTTATGTCTTATGTTTGCCCTCTCTCTTACAGCCTTATTAATAAACGGGTATTAGTCTCGGATTAGAGCTTTTGTCCTTTTTTTGCTACTGGAATATTTAGCTGGATCGAAAGAGACAAAAAAGCTATGATTTCACCGAAATCTCAAGCTTGCAGGATTCGAATCCAAGACCCGCGGATTACAAGTTAAACTTTTTTATGTTAGTGAATGATGTGACGTGCTAGTCGTTCGCCTGTTAAGCGACACGGCAGCCCATAACAGAACAGTGTCACTCGGAACTCCAAAATATAAAGTTTCGCGTGACACTGCACTGCGCCCATCATCCTGAGACATCAGCACAGTCTGGTAATAACATTACCCGACTGTGAGATCAGGTCATAAAGTCTCAATTGCCCAGTAATTTATCTAGCTACAGTGGTCTTTAAACCGGAACACGGTAGTGCTTGCGAACTACTGCTTAGTGGCAGAATAACTGGCAAAACGGTGGTACCTACCTAGACGAACTTTGCAGAAAAGTCCTACCACCTTTATACCAACTGAGTGATCACCTCTTTAGAACATTTTCCGAGAATCAAATCCCAGGGCGGGTCATCTAGTTAAACAATCAAATGAACAAACTTATAACCATTGATAAAGATCAATAGAATAGAAACCCGTCTGGAGAGATATCACAGTATAAAAAATTAACACAGTAGGTCAACTTACAAAGAACGCTGAAACGCGTCTATTTACCGCACGCACACATTCGTAGTGTAACATAGATACTGGCTGTAAGTGCAGGTCGTAGCAGGAGGTCGGCTCACAACTTGGAAGCGGCGGGTTCGATTCCTTATCCCGATAGGACAAACGTTTGTGTGATGAACATCGATTTTTGTTCTGTGTCTGGGTGTTATATTGTACTAGTTTCTGCCCGCGGCTTCGCCCACGTGGCCTATAGGAAACGATGAAGAAAATTTTTCAATGGGTGGAATTTCGAAAAATCCTTTTTTAGTGGATACCTACACTTTACAAAGAGCACACCCTCCAAATTTTAAGTCTCTAGGACCAGCAGTTTAGTCTGTGCGTTGACTGACAGTCAGCCAGGACTTTGAATTTTTTATGTATGTGTTTAATAAAATATTTTTAAGTATTGGTTCCCATAGTATAAGCTTTGCTTAGTTTGGGGCTACAAGGCGTTGTGTGAAATGTGTACAAATATTTTATTATGATTTATTATTAAATTTATATTTTAGTAATTTAAAGTAATATATTCATTTATTCAAGAAGAAATTATAAGTGTTTGATCAATACAATTAAAATAAAATTAAAAACTATGCATTGGAAAAACTTAATCTAAGAAACCGCTACCAGTAGGCAACGTGCCCAAAATGCTAGCGGCATTGCCCCGTTGAATGGCAATGCTATCTTTGGGCTAAATAGAGACCATCATTTGGTCACGTGTTGCCTGTATCTGTATCATTAACTTTTCACTTAAAACTTATGTTGCTTTACAAAAGCGTGTCTAAGGTCCGTATTACAGAACGATAGTCAGTCATCGATCTGTCCTCAAGCAGAGATTTCGTTCACTAATTGATCACTTTATAAATGAAATCTCTGCTTGAGCACTGATCGATGACTGAGCATCGTTGTGTAATACGAACCTAAGACAAGTTTCAGGCGTTTATTTTGATTTCCCCTTACTGTTTATTTTGTATGTACGTGGTACCACGCGATTGAAGTGTGACGGGCAATAAGATGTGTCGTATATTAATTAATTTGTCTTTGACAGGTATTCACACATCTCCATTACCTACTCCTATAATAAAGTTTATATCTATTACTTAAAACGTCTGGTAACATTTTTTTTATTTTTTTTATTATGTTTTGGCTCCATACCTCCGTGTATTTAGCCAGTGTCAAGTAATGATAATTTATCAAGTTAATAATATTTCACGCAAATATATGTCAAGTCACAGTCGAAGTCATCAAGTAATAGTCTAGTCTAGTCAAGTCATACTCCTAGTAAAGTGGTGGCAACTTTACTTGAAGCTTCTATGGAGTTTTGGAAACAACACGAAAAGAAACGTTTCAACATCATTATACCATTTTCCCACACTCACGTCTATAATCCAACACTTAACGAATAGAATGCCACCAATTTTATGCACTAAGACTGAAAATAACACAAGTTTTGGAAAATAATACAATGCGTTGACGCAATCTTTTTCGCGTTCCCGCCAAAACTCTAACATTTTTTTAAGTAAAACTTTTACACGCTTTACTTGAAATTTCTGTTCTGCATTGTGCCGGATTGCTTGCACCAGTAGTGAGAAAGAGAACTTCTTTTTTTTCAAACTCATATATTGTAATGGGCTTGCTATATATTATTTGACAATAAGCACTTTGTAATTTTATATGCTTAGTGAAATAACTTAACTTTAAGTACCTAATATAATTTTGACTTGTGAACGTGCTAAATATAGCCTATTTAAAAATTTTTGATTTTGAATTTGACTTAGGGGTAAGCTGGTGAATGCGAGGCGTTCGGAAGTTGAAGTTGGTTTACGTAGATCTCCATTGTCAACATAACAAAGTTAAAAATTTGTATTATTATGTTGGTATGTCTGGTAAAATGACAATTTACAACTTCAGGATGGTGACATTATTAAACAAAGCAAAAACCAAGTTATACCGGCCGATAGATGGAGCTAAACTAAAGCAGCCTTATTAATAAACGAGTATTAGTCTCGGATTAGTTACTTCAGTTTTTTTCCTTTTTTTGCTACTGGAATATTTAGCTGCATCGAAAGAGACAAAAGACGGTGTAACTAGTTTAAAGCTAGTTCGTGTTTATTAATAAGGATGTATAAGTTTTATTTCAGTCGTGTGGTCTAAAGCACACTCGTTTTTCATTTGCCAATAAGTAAATAACAATCTTATGTCTTTAGGTATAGATTCCTGCTAAATTTTGATTGATTGACATTGAGGGAGGAAATTCCTTGCTGCCACCACGGGGGTAATTATTACAAAAAACAATTAATTAATCTATGTGTATCTATATAAATGTACTAGCTACTGCCCGCGGCTTCGCCCACGTGAACTATAGAAAACGAATGGCTAATTTTTGCCGAAATAAACATAATAAACGCCACTCTGGTGTCGATTCTGTGTCGCATACTCTAAAGCTAAACGAAATTATCATATTTCCGTCTTTTTCATTTCCCCTTTATCAGAAGAGTACCGCTATACTTTAAGTTTAGTTTTAGAGAATGTGACACAGAATCGACATCTCTCTCTCGATATATTATACAAACTGAAAATATCCCAAACTGTGCAATGATATTAAACTCTGGGATGTGAGTAGTATGGTTTGAACAGTACTCAAAGCGTGTGTGAAAAGATCTAATTAGGAGACAACCAGAAACTGGATGCAGTATTTTCAAACAAAACAATATGGTCAAACGGTTTTATTTCGTAAAACTGAAAAAGTGGAGTTTTGGCGGGAAAGCGAAAAAGATTGCGTCACCGCATTGTATTATTTTCCAAAACTTGTGTTATTTTCAGTGTTAGTGCATAAAATTGGTGGCATTCTATTCGTTAAGTGCTGGATTACAGGCGTGAGTGTGGGAAAATGGTATAATGATGGTGAAACGTTTCTTTTCGTGTTGTTTCCAAAACGCCATAGAAGCTTCAAGTAAAGTTGCCACCACTTTACTAGGAGTATGACTTTGACTAGACTCTGACTTCGACTATGACTTGACACAAATTTACGTGAAATATCATTAACTTGATAAATTACCAATTACTTGACACTGGCTAAATACACAAAAGTGTGGAGCCAAAACATTAAAAAAAGACTGAAAAAGTAATGATAATAATCAAATGAAATAGGAACTTTATAGAGGGATAAGTACGAACTTAGGAGCTGAAATGCAGACGAACATGCTTGCTAGTGAAAAGTTACTACAGAAGGTCCGTATTACAGACCGATGCACAGTCAGAGATTTCATTCATAAAGTGATCATTTAGCGAATGAAATCTCTGCTTGAGCACCGATCGATGACTGAGCATCGTTCTGTAATACGGACCTAAGTAATGCCAACTTCTGTTAAAGCAATGTTTTCCAAATTAGTATGGCTATCAGTTATATTTTGAATCAAGTTTATGGCAACACAGGAATAGATCCTGCGACCTCTGATATTGCTGCCGCCCACAGCGCCACAACTCGCGTCAGAGTCGTAATATAATACTAACTGATATTCTACCAAATGCAGACCTATTGTGAAACCTCATTCTGTTCTTGTACACAGTACAGTAATAGACAGTAAGGGACGTAAGAAGAATTCAATATTTATAGGTATAAGCATTGCCAACGTCTGTGGTAAGGTGGTTGAGCAGGATAACCCAGAAGTGGTGGGTTCTATTCGGACAAGTTTCTGTCTCTGGGTGTTGTGGGAGCATGGTCCGCGTAGTTCCTGGGGTCGAGGTCTTTGACCTTATCTCGGTAAGTTATCTAATTAAAAACAAAGAAGAATTTTTTTCATAGATTATTTAACCACACATTTCACCCTTTTAGGGGCGGAATTTCGAAAAACCCTTTCTTAGTGGATACCTAAACCTTACAAAGAACACAGCCTCCAAAGTTCAAGTCTCTAGGATCAGCGGTTTAGGCTGTGCGTTGATATATAAGTCAATCAGTCAGGACTTCGATACTCGTAAATGTTTTAAAGTCCATACTGTCGGTACTGTCGCACAGTTTTGATATCAATATTTTACGCGACCAATATTATATTCAAATAATGCAGGATTCTAAGAGAAACGGAATTATTTATTATATCTACCCACAAGCTGGCGTCAAGTCGTAAATATCGCAAACTATTACCGCCCCGCGGTTTCACCTGCAACTTTCTCGTTTTCTTATGGAAACTGTTGAAATAAAACTTCTTTACGCACGCTTGACTTGGGGAGTAAGCTGGTGAATGCGAGGCAAACAGAAGTTGGTTTACGTAGATCTCCATTGTCAACATAACAAAGTTAATGTATTATTACTTTGGTATGTCCGGTAAAATGACAATTTACAATTGTCAAGATGGCGACATTAACATTAAACAAAGTTACACCGGCCGATAGATGGCGCTAAACTAAAGAAGTTTTACTTCAGTCGTGTGGTCTAAAGCACACTCGTTTTTTATATAAACGAATACTAACGCGCTAGTCGTTCGCCTGATGTCAAGCGACACGGCTGCCCATATCAGCTGCGGTGTCACTCGGAACTCTAAAGTATAGAGTTTCGCGTGACACTGCACTGCGCACGTCATCCTGAGACATCAGCACAATCTAGTAATAAGATTACTGGACTGTGAGATCAGATAAATACTCAATTGTCCAGTAATTTCACTAGCTACAGTGCCCTTCAAACCGGAACACAGTATTGCTTGCGCACTACTGCTTGGCGGCAGAATAACTGGCAAAGCGGTGGTACCTACCTAGATGAACTTTGCAAAAAAGTCCTACCACCTACTAAAAGTATGTATGTGATCGTTGGGCGTTAAATAATAAATCATAATTTTTTTGGTATTGCTGCCTAGTGCAGTCTAGTAATACGATTACTAGACTGTGAGATTAGGTCATAAATTCTCAAGTGTCCAGTAATTTCACTAGCTACAATGCCCTACGGTACGGAACACAATAGGGTTTGTGTGATTTAGGTCCCGACTCAGCATGCAATTAAGGTCACCGTGTGACCTTAATAACTGATCTTTAGTCTTTAGTGAAGTATATAAGTTAATTTCGGGAGCATTAGCAAATTTTGTGCATAATAATAATAATAACGCCCAACTATCACATGCATAGATCCTGCACCCTAAATAGGATTCCCTGTGTCTAGGGACCCAGGAACTACCGAGCACCATGGTCTCACAACACCCAGACTCAGAACAACTGCGCTTTTTTTCCGTGTACAAATACTAGTCTCGTCGCGGGAATCGAACGCCTCCGGGTTATGAGCCGACCTGCTCAACCACCACACCACAGAAGCTGGATGTTGACTTGATATTTTAAGGGTGTCTCCCTTTTATAGAGTAGGCGTGTACTAAGAAAGGGACACTTATACCGGTCTATACTTTCTTTCTTTCTTTTGTGACATTTCACACAGCGCCATCTATCCCCAAACTAAGCAAAGCTTGTACTATGGGAACCGGATAACTGATACAATACTTAGATACTTTTTTGTTTGTAAATACATACATAGAATAGGCGTGTTTATTCACTGCTAAAAAGAGCCCACTCCATCTGGCTCCTTCATTCCGTGGTGTATCTGTAAGTTTAGGAAACCATCTTGAGCTTTTGGGTGTTGATCTCACGTCAAACCTAAACTTTGGATCCTACATCGAGTCCAAAGCCAAAGTAGCTTCAAAAAAACTCGGCATATTGTCCAAGGTAAGGCGGTACTTCTCACCTGGACAGCTTCTAAATCTGTATCAAGCACAAGTCCGATCGTGTATGGAGTACTGCTGCCACCTGTGGGACGGGTCTGCCAAGTACCAGCTTGAGGCTCTGGACTCGATTGAACGGCGTGCCAAAAGGCTCATTGACGACGACACTTTGGTTGGTGAAAGGCTCCAGAGCCTTGCACATCGACGTAAGGTGGCAAGTCTGTCGGTCTTCTACAGATTACACCACGGTGAATGCGCTCAAGAACTGCATGATCTCATTCTCCCATCACCATTCCACTACCGGACTACTAGACGCTCGGCTAAGCGCCATCCTTTCGTGGTCGAAATACCACCCATTCGTACCAAGCGATTTGACTCAACGTTTTTAATTAGAACGGCTAAGGAATGGAATGCCCTGCCAGCGTCTGTGTTTCCGGCGAAATATGACCCGGGCGTGTTCAAGAGAAGAGTGAATAGGTATTTACTTGGCTAGCATGCTACATCTTCGATCGCATCGTCACTTCCCATCAGGTGAGAGCGCGGTCAAATGCTAGACAAGTTTGAAGTAAAAAAAAAAAAAAAAAAAAAAAAAAAAATATAACACCCAGACACAGAACAAACATCGATGTTCATCACACAAATATTTGTCCTGGGTGGGAATCGAACCCACAACCCACAGTTCAGAAGGATTACTACCAACTGAGCTATCGGGCCAGTCAAGTTACATTTTATTTTTATTTTTTTATGTTATTGAATGATGTGACGAGCTAGTCGTTCACCTGATTTTAAGCGCCACAGCCGCCCATAACAGAACAGTGTCACTCGGAACCCTAAAACATAGAGTTTCAAGAGACACTATTAGAAATTGTTTAAATGAAAGCCCCAAAGTTAGCCAAACACGTTTATTTATTAATAGCTAGGAATATATTTACAAAGTACGTCCTACATCTACGCCATATTAGCCGGAAGAGAATCAGAGACAACTTCTTATTTTTAAAGGTATCCCAGTCAGCATAGACAATGATATATTAATCGTTTACATCGTATACACACGCAATCATACGCGACGCGTTCATCTCACATCAATGTCTAATACCCCCGCTCAAGTTATAGTTTATTAAAATAAAGTTACACAAAATGTTTTTTAAACTTTAACTTGGTAACACTACATTTCGGTGAATTCATATATACGTGTACTGGCAACATTTACAACGTACAAAACTTCAACTTCAACTTGACATGACTTTGACATCTGACATTTAAAACTAGAAATTTGAAAACAAATATAACCTCAAAATCTGTTAAACGAAAAGCATTGTATATTTTACCAGTTTACAAAAGAAATGATTAAAATCATCAATCAACAGTACGACAAAAATATCAGAAAAATGTTATGTAACACAGTATGTATTCAACTTGGTAAGTATACATTATTCAATCTTAGTTATATTACGAAATAGACATATTTTATTATGAAATAGACTAAACTAGCTTTTAACACTTATCATCATTTAAACAGTACTATAATATTATCATCTTTTACTATCAAGAAACAAATTAACAACAAAAAGCATCAAAAGAAAATATCTTCTAAATGTACATAGCTCAAGATACTATCATATTATCTAAGTGTATCTCATGACTTTATTGTAAGAACAAAAATAAGGTGTTGGCATACTTAACATTAATCAATGTATAGTTAGATTAAAAAGGCAAAATAAACTAAAATCCTAGTAATTTACAAAGGTATTGGTGTCTGACTTTAGACAGTGGTTTAGTTAGTATATCTGCTCTATTTTCAGAACTTGGAACATACTTTATTTTTATTAACCCTTTATTTACAAAATCTTTGATCAAGTGTGCTCTTATATCTATATGTTTGGATCTCCTACTATTCTCATAGCTTTGAATCATGCTTATTGCACTTTGGTTATCAATTAACAAATTACAATCTAAATTATTATTACTGCACTTCAAGTCTTTTAGCACTCTAGTAATAAAAATAGTTTCACTTACAGTCAATGACGCTGCATAATATTCACTTTCACATGTTGATAGGCAAACTGCGGATTGCTTTTTGGAGCTCCAGCTTATTAAGTTTCCTTGGTAGAAAATTGCGGTTCCACTTACACTTTTACGGTCCATCTTTTCAGAGGCAAAATCTGCATCTGAAAAAGCTGATAAATTATTATTATTATTTTGTTTTGTGTACACTAATCCTTTGTCTTTTGTCTGTTGCAGATATTTCAAGACTCTTTTTCCAGCAGTCCATAATGTAGCAGTTGGACGGTGCGTGTATCTGCTGAGAAAACCGGATACATATGCGATATCTGGTCGTGAAACGGTGGCCAGATAAGAGATTGATCCAACAAGTTCTCTATAGGGAATGTTCATTAACACTGTTTCATTCTCATTTACTTCCAGGCCAACTTCCATTGGTGTACTTATGCCTTTACAGTTTTCCATGTTAAATTTTAATAAAATCTTGTCTATAATTTGTGTTTGTTTTATTTCAATTTTATCTTTAGTTCTTGTTATCTCCATTCCTAGAAATTTATTAATATTTCCCAGATCTTTTGCTTGAAATTCATTAAGTCTTTCATTCCAACAACGCGGTGATTCTTTTAAACCATATAGAGCTTTCTTTAGTTTCAGTACTTTTCCTTCTTTTTTCTGTAAGCCTTCAGGAAATTTTATATATATATCTGTCTTTAAATTTCCATTCAGAAAAGCTGTTGGTATGTCTAGTTGTTTGATAGGTAAATCTTCTTGTAGAGCTTTATTTATGAATAATCTAACAGTAGTCATTCTAGCGACTGGCGCATAGACATTTATTGTGGTTTCTTCCTGGAAACCTTTCGCAACTAATCGTGCTTTCTTTGTATTATCTGATTTTGTTTTAAATACCCATCTTGTATCGATAGCCTTACAGCCTTTGGGTAAATCACATTCTTCCCAAGTTTGTAGATTTCTGTGAGCTTCAAGCTCTTTTTCTATGGATTCTTCCCATCCTTGATCTATTGCTTCACTGTAGTTTGTGGGATCTGCAGATATTAATGCATATGCTATATTAGATAGATCATATATACCAAATCTTTTAGGTAACCTTCTTTCCCTTTTTCCTGTAATTATATTTTCTTGTTTATCTGAATTTTCACTTTCTGTATCTGTATTTTCTATGTCAACTTCCTCTTCTTGGAATTTTCTTGTTGATTGTATCATTTTATCATCTTTTTTCTCTGGTGATTTTAAGTTCCCTTGTTCATTTTTTGGTAATTTTTCTTTCTGAGTAATTTCTTTAGATTTTTGTGGTTCATAATCTTCCTCTTCTTCATATTCTATGTATGATTCTGGACCCTGACTTTCCTCTTTATACTTATAGTTTGTTTCGTCGAATCTCACATCACGGGATACTAGTATTTCATCTGTTTTTGGATTCCATAACCTATAGCCTGACCCGCTATATCCAATCATAATTAATGGTTTAGCACGAGGTTCTAGCTTGCTTTGTTTTGGTAGAATAACACTCCATGCTTTTGATCCGAAGACTCTCAGGTTATCAAGCTTTGTCTTTCCATACCATATATTGGCTGGAACATCACCTTTAAGTGCTTTAGTGGGCGATCTGTTTAATGTGTATGCTGCACATCGTATTGCTTCTCCCCATAAGTATTTAGGTAAATTTGTCTCTAGTAACATAGCTCGAACTTTGTCATTCAGTGTTCTGTTCATTCTTTCACATACTGAGTTCTGTTGTGGAGTATAGCTACATGTTGTTTCTTGTATGATACCATTTTCTTCATAAAATTTCTTTAATGTTTCATTTAAAAATTCTCTTCCTCTGTCTGTTCTTATTCTCTTTATATTTATGTTATTGTTTTTCAGTTTTCTAATATAGTTTATTATGTGACCTTTTGCTTCATCTTTGGATTTTAATAAATATACTTCTGTGAAATGTGAGTAGTCATCTATAATAGTTAAATAATATCGTTCACTATCCTGTGTTTGTGGTGTTATTGGCCCTCCAATGTCACAATAAATTAAATCTCCTATTTGTTTAGTTCTGGGTATTGAATGTGATTTGAATGAGCATCGGGCTCCTTTGGCTTCCATGCATACTGAGCACTTTTCATCGGATAATGGTAAACCGAGTATTTTCATACCGCCATAATTTAGATGACCCATTCTTCTGTGCCACAAATTATTATCATTCTTTTGTGTAACCATACAACCCTCTTTATTTATGATCATTTTAACAATATACAATTTTCCATTGCCTTGGCCACTGATAGTAGCATTTTGATTACTTATTGTTAAGAATTTCTTTTCAAATTTCACTATTAAACCTTTTTCATTAAGTTTCATCACAGATATTAGATTATGTGACAGTTTTTCCATGATAAGACAATCTTCTATGGTGACTTGATAACCTTCTTTTGATATTACCGATAGATTTCCTTTTCTCTGAGTTGTTATCATGCTGCCATTTGCTACTTGTACTTGTAGTTGTGGAATTTGTTTTATATTAGTCATGAATTTTTCATACTTTTGATTAATCATATGGTATGAGGCACCTGAATCAATTACAAATTCAATTTCATTGATATTATTTACTTCTAAACTTGGTTTTGATGAAGCTACAATAGATATTGGTTGGATTTCCTTTTCTTCCACTAGATTAACACTTGGTTTTCTGTTGTAACTAGATCCTCTACTATAGTTACGCCTTCCATTGTATCTACCTCTTTGATTTCCACGTCCTCGCTGATATTTATTTGGACAATTTCTCGCAAAATGATTGGTTTCACCACAAGAATAGCACTTTCTGGGTTCTGTACTGTGAAAAACATATTCACTGTTTGATGAAGACTTTCTTGTTGTACTTCTTTCTTTGAGTTCTGCATCGAGTAACTTACTTTTTACAAATTCTGTTGTCAGTTCCATGTTTGAAGTTTCTAATGCTGTTACCACATGTTGGTATGCATCTTCCACGCTAATAAGCAGTTGACAAACCTTATCTTTCTCTTCCATTTTGTTACCATTTGCTTCTATTTCTCGAATTATTTTATCAAATTGGGTAAAATGCTCTTCCAGCGTATTATTATTTTTCTTGTACTTAAGGTTTATTAGTTTTCTTTTCAGATATATTGTTGACACTGTGCTTTTTCTTTCAAATATTTTTCTCAGATTTTCTATCATCTGGTGGGCTGATTTTGCTCCCTTTACGTATTCTAGATGTTTATCGGGCAACGACTGTATAATTAGGTTACGCGCTTTAGCATCTTGTTGTTGAGCTTCTTTGCTTGCTGCACCTGGTTCCGTTTTGATCACATCGCTACAACCTTTTTCATCCAATGCCATCTCAATTCTGAACATCCAATTATTGAAATTTCCATTTTCCAGTGGTGGTACTTTGTATAAATGTGCCGACAACGCACTGTTTTCCATTTCGTTGCTTTGTTTTATAGCTGAAAAATTAATCCTATTTTTCCTACCCCTTGACCTTATTCAATGGCCGTCTAACCACGTTATCACGTTATTAACTTTTTACACTTCCTACGCTAAACTGTGCCGATCTGACTGACTATGGGTTCTGGGCCCATAACCTATTAGAAATTGTTTAAATGAAAGCCCCAAAGTTAGCCAAACACGTTTATTTATTAATAGCTAGGAATATATTTACAAAGTACGTCCTACATCTACGCCATATTAGCCGGAAGAGAATCAGAGACAACTTCTTATTTTTAAAGGTATCCCAGTCAGCATAGACAATGATATATTAATCGTTTACATCGTATACACACGCAATCATACGCGACGCGTTCATCTCACATCAATGTCTAATAGACACTGCACTGCGCACATCATCCTGAGACATCAGCACAGTCTGGTAATAAGATTACTCGACTGTGAGATCAGATCATAAAGTCTCAATTGCCCAGTAATTTCACTAGCTACAGTGCCCTTCAAACCGGAACACAGCAGTGCTTGCGCACTACTGCTTGGCGGCAGAATAACTGGCAAAGCGGTGGTACCTACCTAGACGAACTTTGCAACAAAGTCCTACCACCTAGTAAAACCACCTACTAAACTAAACTAAATTTGACAGCCCCAAAGCCCCTATATTTGGGTATGTTACAAAGAAATAAGTGCACGTAAGAGGAGGAAGTAACATGCCTAAGATATATAAAACTCTTTATTGAAACACCACATTGTAGGAACAATTTACAGTCACAAACTTAAGAATCAAGTGTCACAATGGGCGGTCTTATCGCTTAAAGCGATCTCTTCCAGACAACCCAAAAATGTAGGGGGGAAAAAGACAATAAAACAAGGACAGTGGTTTTTAGATACAGGAAAAGCTATGCAAACTATACTTAATGCTAATTACGATAATGACAAATATATACTTTAAAATATACTAATACATATGTAAATATATACACAAACACATAAATACGTAAATAATATATATAAGACGTACCTAAATGCATTCCAGTAAGTATCTCATAGAGGAATAACTGCGAACTTAGATGCTGTCTAACCTTAGTACAAAACAGACATCCTAAGAAGCTATTTGCAAATTCAATCCTAACAAAGGGATAACGCCTATGATAATTATATACTTCTATAACTTGCCAATATATTCCTCTAGACGTTTATTTTTTTTTATGAGAGGTAGTTAATAAAAACTGCAGCACTATGATCTAACCAAAAAGCAACACGTAAAAATTGTATTCTCGTCTTCTATACATAAAAAATTTTATTAAAAAAAAAAATTTATTATATATCAACGCACAGCCTAAACCGCTGGTCCTAGAGACTTGAAATTTGGAGGGTGTGTTCTTTGTAAAGTGTAGGTATCTACTAGGAAAGGGTTTTTCGTAATTCCACCTCTATGAGGGCGAAATGGGTGGTGGAATTATCTATGAAAAAAGCCGCGGGCAGAAGCTAGTAAAATATAAAAATACAAGTAATTGTGTACTCTAATAAACGGGTTTATTTGAAGATTAAACTTACCTATGTCTACTACAAGAGAAAGGGTCAAATGGGATGGATAAAGACGGCAGAATCGCGGGTAAATACTTAGACTGCCTTTTCTTATGAATATTTTTATGGATTCATTTAACTCATTTAAACTGCATGGAGAGCGTTATAATAATGATTTGTATGACTTTAACTCATATGAATATTATGGTTCTAGTTATTTATGTGCAAGCGAAGGAATTCTGAGTTTTCTTAATGGGGCTATGTTGTTATTTAATCAATGCATTCGTTAGGTCAGAACACACTAAGGTTAAATGTAAGGAATATCTTTTTTTGGGGTTTCGCGCCGTAAATAAAGAAAAAAAGAAAGAAAGAAAGAAAAAGGAAAGAAAGAAGGAAATAAGAAAAGAAAGAAAGAAAGAAAGAAGGAAGGAAAGAAGGAAAGAAGGAAAGAAAGAAAAAAGAAAGAAAGAAAGAAGGAAAGAAGGAAGGAAAGAAAGAAAGAAAGAAAGAAAAATCATTGATTCGTGACACACAACTGATAGAAAATACATAACACCAAAATAATAAAATGGTGCTATGTCGTGTCACGAATGAACTAAGAAATAAGAATTTTTAAAATCGGTCCTGTACTTTTTGTGCCAATTCGTTACAAACACACATACATATACATAAATCTTTCCTCTTTATAATATTAGTATAGATTAATTAATTATTATTATTATTACTAGCATGTTGGATTTGCTACCGGTAGTGGGCTGGAGCATTTGGACTGTCTATAGGTCATCGCGGCCAGTATATAGTCCAAATGTTTTTTTTTTGTAGTATAGTTTAGTATTAGTTATTATATCATTGTAGTATTTAGTTGAAAAAAGGCATTTTGACGTTTAATTGACTTTTGACGTTTGATTGATTTTTGACTGGCCCGATAGCTCAGTTGGTAGTAGCCCTGCCTTCTGAACTGTGGGTTGTGGGTTCGATTCCCACTCAGGACAAACATTTGTGTGATGAACATAGGTGTTTGTTCTGTGTCTGGGTGTCATATTGTATTCTATGTATGTATTTACAAACAAAAAAGTATCTAAGCATTGTATCAGTTATCTGGTTCCCATAGCACAAGCTTTGCTTGGTTTGGGGCTAGATGGCGTTGTGTGAGATGTCCACACATATTATTATTATTATTAATTTTTTTTAAAAGTAAATTTTGTTTTATTAATCACTGATTTATAAACTTTATTATTTACGTCCGGTGTGCACACGTGTTAACAAAACCAGTAATTTTACGACTCACCGTAAAGTCCCAGCTCTCGATGCAAGCACTAATTCGAAATGTGGTGCGGGGAGGCTTGGCCGGATGGGATACCCGCCATAATCATCCGGCATAACTTGTTACTTTCTTGTTTACATATCAAAATCTTTGACAACTTAATATTTTTGAAGTTAAATATCTCTCTTATCATAAAAGTTGAACATCTTTACACACGCTTGACTTGAGGAAGTAAGTCAAGTACTTACTCCCCAAGTAAGCTGGCGAAGCTATCGGAATTTGTAAGTTTTTGTTAACGTAGATGTCCATTGTCATCATATTAAAGTTAAAAATTACTTAAAATTTGTAATATTATGTTGGCATGTCAAGATGGCGACATTAACATTAAACACAGCAAAAAGAGCTATACCGGCCGATAGATGGAGCTAAAGAAGTTACTTCAGTCGTGTGGTCTAAAAAACACTAGTTTTTTTTAATTATCTCACTATTAGATCCGTATCCAGAACGATGCTCTGACATCGGTCAGTGCTCAAGCAGAGATTTCATTCATAAATTGATCACTTTACTTGAGCACTGACCGATGTCAGAGCATCGTTTTTTTTTATATTAGGAAATGACATGATGAGCTAGTAACTCGCCTGATGTTAAGCGACACAACTGCCCTTGAGACTAAAGTATAGTTTCGCGTGACACTGCACTGCGCACGTCATTCTGAGACATTAGCACAGTCTAGCAATAAGATTACTAGAATGTGAGATTAGATCATAAAGTCTCATTTGCCCAGTAATTTACACTATATATAGTATAAACTAGCTACAGTGCCCTTCAAACCGGAACACAGTAGTGCTTGCGCACTACTGCTTGGCGGCAGAATAACTGGCAAAGCGGTGGTACCTACCTAGACGAACTTTGCAGATAAAGTCCTACCACCTAGTAAAACGGACGTAAGTTCTGTAATACGGACCTTAAATCGCAAAATTTACGGATAAATGACGGCACGCTACATAACAATAGAATTATGAATGAGAGCTGTGCGCCCGAGACGTTCCCAATCAGACCTGAATAATTCTATGGAATCCGGCCAAAACATTTTTTGCCGGATCCATCCCCTCCCTAGTCTAAATGATTAATGGTACGATTCACTGACCATCTAGTTATACTCGCGTTATTTTTAATGACTTACTCTAACGTTGTAGAGAGCTTGTTATTCGGATAATAGCTAGCGCTAACAAGAACGACGTACTCGTATGTTCGAGAAAAAACGAGTGTGCTTTTGACCACACGACTGAAGTAAAACTTCTTTAGTTTAGCTCCATCTATCGGTCGGTATAACTTTATTTTTGTTTTGTTTAATGTTAATGTCGCCATCTTGACAATTGAAGGGATGAGATCAAAAAGGGTTTAACTGATATTTATCACAAAGTGGCTTATGGGTAGGTCGTTGGATTCAGCGTGAAATTATCCACAATAATACACTCTCAAAATACCGAAATGAGGCTTAAATCTCGAGATTTTCAGTCTAAAAACGGTTTATCTGACACAGGAATACAGTTCGCTTCGCATGAAAACATTATTATATTTATTATATGAATATGTTTACAGTAGTTGTACGAATTAGTACTATATTTTGTATTTTAAAATAGAATTAATACATTTTCAAGCAACTGAAACTTACATAAACCTTTTCTATTACCTTATAAGCGCTCTACATAAAAATGAAGCCGTTGAAGTTTAAAGTCAATTTTCTCGAAACTATCAATTTGACAGTTAAATCCTTTTTGTTCTCACCCCTAGAATTGTAAATTGTCATTTTACCGGACATACCAACATAATAATACAAATTTTAACTATGTTATGTTGACAATGGAGATCTATGTGAATCAACTTTAGCATCCGTTCGCTTCGCATTCATCAGCTTACTCCCCAAGTCAAGCGTGCGTAAAGAAGTTGTACTTCAACTAGCTTCTGCCCGTGGCTTGACCCGCGGGGCCTAAAGGAAACGAAGAAGAAATATTTTACAAGATAATTCAACCCCCCATTTTACCCTCTTAGGGGTGGAATTTTGAAAAACCCTTTCTTAGTGGATACCTACACTTTACAAAGAACACACCCTCCAAATGTCAAGTCTCTAGGACCAGCTGTTTAGGCTGTGCGTTGATATATAAGTCAGTCAGTCAGGACTTTGAATAATAATAATAATAATAATAATAATAATAATAATAATAACACCCAACGATCACATACATAGATCCTGGAGACACTACCTAGGATTCCCTGTGTCTAGGGACCCAGGAACTACGAGGACCATGCTCCCACAACACCCAGACTCAGAACAAGTATTTGCACTTTTTTTTCTGTGCACAAATACTTGTCCTGTCGCGGGAATCGAACCCGTCACCTCCGGGTTATGAGCCGACCTGCTCAACCACCACACCACAGAGTCTGTCAATGTGTTGCATGTTATATGTACAGATAAAGTAACTATTACCTAGACTGTTACTGACAATAGGTAAAACGATAGTACAGATTATGTTACATCCGGTGCCGTGCGGTCGCCGTGCGGTTGTGGTGCGGTTTGCGTGCGTTTTGTCCCAGAGTGGCCGGTGTGAAATATTGCGCGTTTTTACACTTGTTTTTTTTCATGTTTACGGTTTACCTACTACGCCATTATCTTTTTTTATCTAAACGTGGAGTTCGTTTTTTTTTTATTTTGGCTTCACGCGATCTATTCATTTAATCAGTAACTATATTACATTTTTTTAAATAACAACGCTTAACGATCACATACATAGATCCTGGACCCTAACTAGGATTCCCTGTGTCTAGGGACAAAGGAACTACGAGGATCATGGTCTCACAACACTCAGACACAGATGTTTTTGGGTTTATTTTTCCTAACTTGACATTGACAGAATTATCATTGCCGGATTGCTTGCACCAGTAGTGAGAAAGAGAACTGCTTTTTTTCAAACTCATATATTGTAATGAGCTTACTATATATTATTTGACAATAAGCACTTTGTAATTTTATATGTGTAATAACTTAGTGAAATAACTTAATTTTAAGTACCTAATATAATTTTGACTTGTAAAAGTGCTAAAATTAGCCTATTTGCAATAAATCTTTTGATTTTGACTTTATCGCTAAAAAGCGTTAGCAAGCCAATAAACGAAGAGAAGAAGAAGTAGATTTGGAGAGAACACAAAAAATCAAGTTTTCTATATTTAGATATAGATTTTACCATTATTACGCGTTAAAATTCGAAATTATATGTTTTGGCTAAACACTGAAGATAATAATACCCTTTTTTTCACTCAATTAATTTTATCTTTGTTTTCTATTTAACTATATTTCTATAGAGCTAACCTCACGATAAGCAAGGATAATTCGATTGTGTTTCTCTCTCACCCTATGACGTCACATTAGAATAGAGACGTCTAGCCACAACCGGTCCCGGGAACCGAACCCGCACGAGATAGCATCGGCCGCCGGCCCGGTGGTATTCCAAAAATTTTTGACTCAGATATCGGGTATGGTCTGCAAAGAAATTCATTTGCATACTTTCTTTTTTTTTAATGTTTTGGCTCCACACTTTTGTTAGTTTACAGCCAGTGTTGAGTAATTGATAATTTGTCAAGTTAATGATATTTCACGCAAATATGTGTCAAGTCACAGTCTAAGTCATTAAGTCAAGTCAGTCAAGTCATAGTCTAGTCAAAGTCATACTCCTAGTAAAGTGGTGGCAACTTTACTTGAAGCTTCTATGGAGTTTTGGAAACAACACGAAAAGAAACGTTTCACCATCATTATACCATTTTTCCACACTCACGCCTGTAATCCAGCACTTAACGAATAAAATGCCACCAATTTTATGCATAACACTGAAAATAACACAAGTTTTAGAAAATAATACAATGCGGTGACACAATCTTTTTCGCTTTCCCGCCAAAACTCCAATTTGCATACTTCAAGAGATATTTTTTTGTTGGTTTATGTTTTACCCTTGGTACGGTGAAATGAGCCTGGGATTTATTTTTATCTTTGCTATAATGCCTTAGGGGTGTTCACGAAACTTTGTTACATGAAAAATTACATTTTTTTTATGTTAATTAATGACATGAGCGAACCTTTCACCTGATGTTAAGCGACACGGCGGCCTATATCAGTTGCAGTGCAACTTGGAACTTTAAGGTATACAGTTTTGCGTGACACTGCACTGCGCACGTCATCCTGAGACATCAGCACAGTCTGGTAATAAGATATAGATTGTGGGATAAGGTCATAGTCTCATTTGCCCAGTAAGTTTCACTAGCTACAGTGTCCTTCAAACTGGAACACAATGCTTGCGCACTACCGATTGGCGGCAGAATAACTGGCAGAGCGGTGGTACCTACCTAGACGAACTTTGCAGAAAAGTCCTACCTAGTAGAAAAATCCTACCTCTTAGTAGAAAAATTCTACCACCTAGTGAACACCTACATACCGAATTCGAAAAATTGCGAAAGTTTGTATGTGTGTATGTGTGTATATTTGTTATTCCTTCACGCTCAAACGGCTGAATGGATTTAGATGAAATTCGGTACCAAGATAGCTTATACACTGGATTAACATATAGGCTACATTTTATCCCGGAAAAATGAAACGTTCCCGTGGGATGAGCAAATAATTAAATTACTTTTTATCCGCGGGTGAAACCGCGGGGCGCAACTAGTAAATAAATATTTGTGGACATTTCACACAGCACCATCTAGCACTAAACTAAGCAAAACTTGTACCATAGATACATATAGATAGTGATTGAACACATAAATAATAATAAAAAATATATAAAACGATACATACAATTTAGTTGTATACTGTAATTTATACAATAATATAAAATGTTATGCTCACATTTTAATATTACCGACTTATGTAATTATTGTCACTTCTCTGTCTTTTGCCATAAAGTCTGTAACCTGCCTAAGAGTTGTTTATTCACATTTCATGTTTGTAGCTAACTATTGGTGTAGCAAACTCTTTGTTTTTATATAAATAAATAAAATAAATAAATATGTGTGGACATTTCACACAGCACCATCTAGCCCCAAACTAAGCAAAGCTTGTACTATGGGAACCAGATAACTGATACAATACTTAGATACTTTTTTTTTGTAAATACATACATAGAATACAATATAACACCCAGACACAGAACAAACATCAATGTTCATCACACAAATGTTTGTCCTGGGTGGGAATCGAACCCACGACCTGCAGTTCAGAAGGCAGGGATACTACCAACTGAGCTATCGGGCCAGTCAAAATATAAAATATAAAACCTGTACAATATAAAACCTGTTTAGTTAAGTTTTTATTCAAAATTTAAAAACTATATTTTTGTTCTTTTTTGGCATTTAGATTTTGACAGATGGTCTTTGATTTTTCGCCTACGAAGTTGGTTGTATTTTTTTTGCATAATTTTCTGCTTTTTAAATATACTAATATATTATCATTGTACAAGTCCATTAAGGTTTTTATTATCATCTGCACCACGTAGTTCACTTCAATTGGTAATCTGTTAATTACTTTGTTTGGTACCTATATTAAGAATAATAAAATAAAAATAAAACTGCCCGATACAAATTAAAAATAAACCATTCCAAATTCAAACATCTATGCCAACGGTACACACAACCATCAGGCCTATCATTCATGCTTACATGTCGTATGAGGTACCTGTGTTCCTTTTTTCTTTTCCCCGCCACGGGGCAAGACCGAACGCTAATGTGCGTATGTATTTTGTATTTTTAAAATGCTGCCAGTGTTATATCGATTGAACGTTGCCAATATTAAAAATTGTTTTTTTTTTCCGATTTTTGACGAATTGCGTTCGAAGAATAGATAATTATCTGGGTTTTGGGGTTTGAGCCTGTTTTTAATAGCAGTGTATTTTCGATGGCGGACGGTGGACAAACTGCACAGAGAAGGGCAAAATGGGGTAATTATTTTGTAAAATTATATCACCTATGACTGCGTTTACAATTTTTTCTTCTCTGGATCAATTGACTCGAAAATCTATGTTTTTTTTATGTTAAGGAATGACGTGACGAGCTAGCCGTTCGCCTGATGTTAAACAACACGGCTGCCCATATCAACTGCAGTGTCACTCGGAACTCTAAAGTATAGAACTTCGCGTGACACTGCACTGCGCACGTCATCCAGAGACATCAGCACAATCTAGTAATAAGATTACTAGACTGTGAGATCAGATCATAAAGTCTCATTTGCAAACAACATGTTATTCAATTAAAATTATGAGATACCTGTATCACAGTTTGCCCAAAATTATCCCCGGTTCTCCCTTATAACTATCCCAGCTAAGTTAAATGTTCGATTGAACTCGAAGGGGTAGCATCCTCTGAACACACAGACTCTCCACGGGATCCTCAGGGGTCAGTATAGAGTGACATGTGAGTTGAAGAAAGGAAGAGCGACAATAATGTTTGTTTCGGCAGAAAAAAGAGGCCATTCGTTTCCTATAGGCCATACGGGCAAAGCCGCGGACAGAAGCTACTTTTTAGCTGAAAAAAAAGATCGCGTTACCGCATTGTATTATTTTCCGAAACTTGTGTTATTTTCAGGGTTAGTGCATAAAATTGGTGGCGTTGTATTCGTAAGTGATGGATTACATGCATGAGTGTGGGAAAGTGATATAATGATGGTGAAACGTTTCTTTTTATGTTGTTTCCAAAACCGCATAGAAGCTTCTGATAAAGTTGCCACCACTTTACTAGGAGTATGAATTGACAACACTATGACTTGACTTGATGACTTTGACTGTGACTTGACATATATACATACATATATATTAATTAACTCGAGAAATATCAGTTACTTGACACTGGCTAAATACACAAAATTTTGGAGCCAAACAAAAAAAACTTTTAAAAGTAAATACTTATAGAAGGTCACACTAATAAAATACACAAAAAAAGATAAAGCAGTTACATATTTTACAACATGGCGGCTAGAAATGCGTTCGAAAACTAAAAATAAAACCACCGAATTTATTCCCCTGGAAACGGATGTATACCTTTTTCACAATAATAAAGTTTATTTACGATTTACCGTCAAGATATCATCTAGAAAACATAGTCGTATCTCAGCCCAGTCGATCTGTATTTAATTTAAATGTATTCATTGATAAATATTAATAGGAAATGGAACCGTTACCGCCACTTTTACGTGTGAAACGTATTTATGATTAGTGAACAGTATTGCGTTTCTCATACGTTTTACGTTCTATCGCTTTATTATTTGAAAACTAAATCGAGGTTTTCTTGTGACTTCCATTTTGGCGCCATTATTCACGGAGAGTTAAGATGTTAAAATGTTTTATTCAACTGTTTAAATTAATTTAATTTTATTGTAATCATAAAACATTCTTGTTAAATGGCTTTCTATCGCTTTTAAGCGATAATTCTGCCAATGTCAAGTAAGGAATTGTTATACGGTTATGTTAAAGCGAAATTAGATACACTTTTGTTGTAATAGAAGGAGGTCCATGGGTTTGCTGAATTAATGATATGCCGATTGACTTTGTATACGATATATTAATTAAAAAGATATTTACAAAAACCAAATTGCGGAAAATAAAATTTTCTCTAATGTGAAGTCTATATCAACAACATTCGTTGCCCCTAGCAACTAGCTGGAAAAGTTCTCTATTAAACTGGTATGTAAACTTTTTCGTGGGCTAGCACGCCACATCACCCCCCTCCAGAGACCGTCCTACGGGCGATAATATTCTGGAAAACGCACTGTTCGTCCTGATCGAGTGGTGGTCACTGGAGCGTCTCGGGTCTCAGGTGCTGCCACGACGGGAGAATGGTCCAACTCACGAAGTATGTAGGCAGGTTTAATGCGGTCCACTGAGACAGTGACTTCTTTGCCTTTTATGCGGAGCTTGAAAACTTTATCCCCTCGTTCTATCACCTCATGCGGCCCTGTGTAAGCTGCTTGAAAAGATTGGTGCGAGGTGTCATCTCTTAGAAAGACGTGGGATGCTGTTGCTAAATCTTTGAAAATGAATATGGAGCGGTTATTCCCATGGTGAGAAGTTGGTAATGGCAACAAATTTTTGGCGAATGTGCGCAGTCTTTCAGTGTATACTGTCAAGTCCTCTGTGCCATCAGCCGATTGACAAAAAATGTCCCCTGGGAGTCGTAGTGTCTCTCCATATACGAGCTCAGCTGGAGTCGCTTGTAAGTCTTCCTTAAATGCCGCCCGGATTCCCAGTAGAACAAGTGGAAGTGTTTCAAGCCAGCTGCTGGTCGCGTGACATGTAATAGCGGCTTTAAGCTGTCTGTGGAATCTTTCGACGAGTCCATTGCATGCTGGATGGTAGGCTGTAGTTCGTCTGCGTTGAAATCCGATGATGTGGGACAGATGCTTAAAAAGTTCTGATTCAAACTGTCGACCACGATCAGTGACGATATCTTCAGGGCAGCCGAATCTGGATATCCATCCGTGAACTAAAGCTTTTGCCACTGTTTCAGCTGTTATCTCCTGTAATGGTATAGCCTCGGGCCATCGTGTGAAGCGATCTACACATGTGAGACAGTAACGATACCCCTGTGAAAGAGGTAAAGGTCCGATCAAATCTATGTGGATTTTCATGAATCTGGCTCGAGGTAAGTTGAATGATGCTAATGGAGATGAGACATGACGTGTTATTTTTGATCGTTGGCATGCTAGGCAGGAACGAGTCCACTCTCTGCAATCTTTTCGCATAGTAGGCCATACATAGCGTTCCGATATCAGTTTCGTCGTCGCATTTGTGCCAGGGTGGCTAAAAGAATGCAAGTTTTTGAATACTTGCCGTCGCATGTCTTTGGTCACATAAGGTCTGGCCACATTGCTGCTCTTGTCACAATAGATTTCTGTGTGAGATCCAGGCAGTTTGATTTTTGTCAAGCGCAGAGAAGTATCGCTATCCAAAAGTTGTTCTAGTTCAGGATCTGTGCTTTGTGCTTGAGCAAGCTTGGATAGATCGATGGGCTGAGTAATCTCTTCGATGCGTGATAAACTGTCAGCCACAACGTTATCCTTTCCTGAAATATGCCTGATATCTGTGGAAAACTGTGAAATAAAATCCAGATGTCTGAACTGTCTTGGTGAGCACTTTTCTTTTCGTGAATGAAATGCGAAAGTTATGGGCTTATGGTCAGTATAAATAATGAAATCTCTCGCCTCCACCATGTGACGAAAGTATTTTATTGCTTCGTAGATGGCGAGAAGTTCCCTGTCGTAAGGCGAGTATTTCTGTTGACATGGCGAAAGTTTTCGAGAGAAAAATGCTAAAGGTTCCCACAGGCCGTCTCTATGCTGTTGTAAAGCTGCGCCCATTGCTGTGTCTGAAGCATCGGTGACTATAGCGAGCTTCGCTTGGCAGTCTGGATGAGCGAGTAGTGCTGCTTGGCAGAGACTTTCCTTGCAGGTGATGAATGCTTTAGTAGCTTCTTCTGATAAATGCACGGGATGTGAACCTTTAACTGATCCTGTGAGCAGTGCATTCAGAGGCGCTTGATGCCGCACTGCATCAGGAATAAACCTTCTGTAAAAGTTCACCATTCCTAGGAATCTTCGCAGTTCTCTGACGGTTTTCGGTGGTGGGTAATTCGCAACCGCTTCTACCTTCGATGGTAATGGTTTAGTCCCAGCTGCTGAGATGCTGTGTCCTAAAAACGTTACCTCTGATACACCGAATATGCACTTGTTCGTGTTGATAACCATGCCGTATTCCTTTAGTTTGTTGAAGAGCAGATGAAGGTGCTTCTTGTGTGATTCTTGATCAGGTGAGAAGATCAAAAAATCGTCCAGAAACGGGAAGCAGAACTCTTCAAGGCCCCTAAGCATCTCGTCCACAAATCGTTGAAACGTTTGGCTGGCATTACGTAGTCCGAACGTCATGAACGGGAATTCGTATAAACCAAACGGCGTCGTGATTGCGGTCTTCGGAATATCCTCAGGGCAGACAGGAATTTGATTATAAGCTTTTACGAGATCGATAACCGAGTATACTTGACAGCCGGAGAGACAATGTGCAAAGTCATGTATGTGCCGAATGGGATAGCTGTCTGGTACGGTTCTAGCGTTGAGCATTCTGTAGTCACCGCATGGACGCCAGCCGTTATCTTTTTTAGGCGCAAGATGAAGTGGTGATGACCATGGTGACTTTGAAGGTCTGGCTGTTCCGTTCCTCAACATATCTGCAAATTCGTCTTTTGCGATTTTTAATTTATCCGGTGCTAGTCTTCGTGGTGTGCTGCTAATTGGCGGTCCTGCAGTAGTCTGTATATGATGCATGGTATTATGCTTCGGAACACGGTGGACACCGGAAGGTCGAGTAATCTCAGGGTATTCGCTTAGTATGTTATGATATACGGAATTTCCAGAAATAACTTTTACCGATGAAATGTTCCCAGTTGACTGTGCAGGTGAAGCTGGGGACGTAAGGCTTGTGGTGTTGTCGATTAAACGTTGATTTCGACAATCCACGATGAGGTTGTAAAATGATAAAAAATCTACACCTATTATGGCCTTTGTAACGTCCGCTACGATGAATCGCCAAGTAAAGTCGCGGCGCAAGCCTAGGTTCAGCACTAAATGAGCGTAGCCGTAAGTAGAAATGGGTGTACCGTTTGCCGCACACAGCTCATAATTTGTTTTCTCACGACGTTCCTTGAGTGCCGATCGGGGGAAGACACATACGTCACTGCCAGTATCGATGAGAAACTGCATCTTCATAGCGCCGTCCGTGACAAATAGGCGACCGGAAGTTTGGCAATCGGTCGTCGCCATTACCGACTGCTGTTCGCGTTTCCCGCATGGTAGTCGCACGGTTTTACGCACTTACTTGCTTCATTGCCGAACTTATTATGATACCAGCACACAGGAAATTTTCTATAGTTCGACTGTGATCGTGTGGAGCTAGAACGACCGCGCGTTTTCTTGTTTGAACGATTCGGTGCACGTGAATGCCGGTTCACCTGCGCAGTTAGAGCTTGCACTTGTTTGGTAAGTTCAGCAATCTGTTGGTTCATGGCTTCTAAAGAGCTTCCTGGTATGGCACTTGATGTTGATGCTACGTGCGCTGTAGGCGAAACAACGTCATGGATGCGGTCAGCGAGATCTGCGAGCGCTTCCAGTGAAGACATCATCTGCGAAGCGATTATCGTTTGCGTGCTACTTGGTAGGCGACTGGTCCATATAGTACGTAGAAAATCTTCGGGAACTCCAGGTCCAGCCAAATGTTGCAAATGTCTTAGAAACTGAGATGGCTTACGGTCTCCAAGTTCTGCGTGCATAAGTAATTGCTTGACCTTCTTTTCTCGTGACGCGGACAGTCGTTTGATAAGTTCCGACTTCAATTTTTCATACCTGTTGGTGTCGGGCGGGTTGATGATTATATCTTCCACCTCAGAAGCATACTGCGGGTCTAGTTGGCCGATAACGTAGAAAAACTTCGTATTGTCCGTAGTAATGTTCGATATCGCGAATTGGCCCTCGATCTGCGCGAACCAAATGGCCGGCTTTTCAGGCCAAAACGGCGGAATTCGCACGCCCACACGACAAACATCTTCGTTCTTATCGGTTGAGAGCGACATTTTTATGTGAATCAGTATCAGAATTATCGCAATCAGCAACAAAATCAAAATCACACACATTTACTGCAAACGTGGACTTTCGGTTCAAAACAGGTCACCAGTAAAGCGAAGTTAGATACACTTTTGTTGTAATAGAAGGAGGTCCATGGGTTTGCTGAATTAATGATATGCCGATTGACTTTGTATACGATATATTAATTAAAAAGATATTTACAAAAACCAAATTGCGGAAAATAAAATTTTCTCTAATGTGAAGTCTATATCAACAACATTCGTTGCCCCTAGCAACTAGCTGGAAAAGTTCTCTATTAAACTGGTATGTAAACTTTTTCGTGGGCTAGCACGCCACAATGTCATGTCAAAGTCTAATTTTGTCAGTCAAAATGCCACAGTAAAATGGTGTATATTCTACTGAAGGCTCTAGGAAGCCTTGAAGAGAAAACTAAAAGGAATGGTTTTAACACTTGGAACCATTTGCCAACACTCGTGCACGTTTACGAACACTTAACTGATAATAATCCACCCTTATCACACATTAAAATTCAAAAATACACGGGTTATGGAAAAAAAATTCATAATTCACAACCGCCATTTTCGGATTCTTCTCAACGACAATCATAAAACAATATTATAAGAAATGTTGTGATTTTTCTTGTTTGTTGTGTTTGACACTGATTTTTTTACAGATAATTTTGTATTACAGATAATAATTAATACACGTATTTACCTACTAAGGTTTATTTATTTATTTGCATTACATTGACTTAGTTACTAAACATTTTTATCTATATACTAGCCGCGATGACTTATAGACAGTCCAAATGCTCCAACCAACTACCGGTAGATAGCGTACTTAAACGTAATATAAATTTACGAATTCTGACAAGAAAGTTTCAATTATTGCTTAAGACAAACAGTAACTTATGAATTAAATGTATTTAGGTCCAACAAAGATCTTTTTTCTTTTTTATGCCTGTCGTTTTTGAACGCAATTTACGTTAACTGAGTCAATACTTTTCGTTTGTAAATTGCAAGGTTTTGGTAAAGTGACATGTTCAAGTTCTTAGTTATTTATTAAGTTTTAGTGTGTCGTAGGTTTTAAATGTTGAATGTAAGTCATCTTGTGATTGTTAAATCACGTGGGCAATTCAAATTACAGGCAGGTTTCGTTTCCATCCTCTTAGCTCAATACCAGCACAAAACAACTTCGGCATCGTTCAGAAATCTGGCCGATTCTATGTCGACGTATCTCAAAATTGGCATTCCTGTGGCTCCCTGCAAAAACGGGACAAAGCTAATGACTGAAGAATCTCTTTGTCCCGGCCTCGTTCCGAGAACTGGGACAATTATCGATTTTATTATTGTTTTTAATTGTTAGGCGGCCAAGTTTTTTTTTAGTTGGACGTGCTTTTGGCAAACGCGGTAATGTGACAATGTATGTTGCCTAATGTGTGGTTTTTTTTTATTTTTTATAGTTACTTTATAAGTTTTATGTAAAGTCAAAGTTAAAAGATTTATTGCAAATAAAGCGTGGTTAGACACACTTTTGTTGTTGTTAATGGAAGGAGGTCCATAGGTTTGCTAAATTAATGATATGCCGATTGACTTTGTATACGATATATTAATTAAAAAGATATTTACAAAAACCAAATGGAGTTTTGGCGGGAAAACGAAAAAGATCACGTTACCGCATTATATTATTTTCCAAAACTTGTGTTAATTTCAGTGTTAGTGCATAAAATTGGTGGCATTTTATTCGTTAAGTGCTGGATTACAGGCGTGAGTATGGGAAAGTGATATAATGATGGCGAAACGTTTTTTTTTCGTGTTGTTTCCAAAACTAAATAGAAGCTTCTGTTAAAGTTGCCACCACTTTACTAGGAGTATGACTTGACTAGACTATGACTAGACTCTGACTTGACTTGATGACTTCGACTGTGACCTGACACATTATTTACGTGAAATATCATTAACTTGCTAAATTATCAATTACTTGATACTGGCTACATAAAACACAAAAAAAAACCAAATGCGGAAATAAAATTTTCTCTAATGTCAAGTCTCTATCAACAATATTCGTTGCCCCTAGCAACTAGCTGGAAAGATTTTCTGAGTCTGGTATAGAAACTTTTTCGTGGGCTAGCACGCCACACAAATACGCTATTTTTAGCACTTTTACAAGGCAAAATTATTTTAGGTACTTAGCTTGAGTCGCCTAGTATTATATAGAAACCGATTACTAAATAATATACAATTATAGTAACACGTTTCATAATAAAATTAACCAAATCTAATAAACAGGGTGATTTTAAATTATAATTTCGCGGAATGATATTTAAATTATATACCAAAATAACGAATGGGAACTGGTGATATCTATTTCAAAAAATGCTAATTGCTAATAAATAACTTAAAACAGAGATATAAATAAGACAAAACAAATAATGATAGACGACGTTGTATTTGTTTTATATAGTTATACAAATTTCGCGGTTTTATTGTACAATTATTAAATCAATAATAAATAACGCCCAACGATCACATATATAGATCCTGGACCCTAACAAGGATTCCCTGTGTCTAGGGACCCAGGAACTACGAAGACCATGGTCCCACAACACCCAGACTCAGAACAAGTATTTGCGCCTTTTGATGCACAAATACTTGTCCAAAAAAACGAGTGCACTTTAGACCGCACGACTGAAGTAAAACTTCATTAGTTTAGCTCCATCTATCGGTATAACTTTGTTTTTGTTTTGTCGCCATTACAATTGTAAATTTTCATTTTCTTATAATGCAAATTTTAAGTAATTATTTACCTTGTTATGTTGACAATGGAGATCTACGTTAAACAACAACTTTATTCCGTTCTCCTCGTCACGCATTCACCAGCTTACTCCCCAAGTCAAGCGTGTCAAAGTCAAAGTCAAAAGATTTTATTGCAAAAAGGCTAATTTTAGCACTTTTACAAGTCAAAATTATATTAGGTACTTAAAACTAAGTTATTTCACTAAGCATATAAAATTACAAAGTGCTTATTGTCAAATAATATATAGCAAGCACATTACCATATGAGTTTTAAAAAAAAATAGTTCTCTTTCCCACTACTGGTGCAAGCAATCCTCCAAAATGCAGAACAAAAAACTCCGATCCGAAGCTTCGATTACAACTGTAAAGAAGAAGCTACAAGAAACTTTACAGTGATGTTTTTTTTTTCTTCTTTCTACTGTCTTTTACAATGTGCATGCGCAAAGTTTAAATTTAAAAACCGTTGTTGAAAGTCGTTGAGGTTATAATATTATATATTTCAAGACAGCTTAAATTAAGGTTTTTCTTGTTTCTAGAATATCCGGCGAATTAGCTACATGGACCGCCTCTGTGGTGTGATGGTTGAGCAGGTCGGCTCATAGCCCGATGGCGGCGAGTTCGATTCCCGCGGCAGGACAAGTATTTGTGCACAGAAAAAAAAAGCGCAAATACTTGTTCTGAGTCTAGGTGTTGTGGGACCACGGTCCTCGTAGTTCCTGGTCCCTAGATACAGGGATTCCTAGTTAGGGTCCAAGATCTATGTATGTGATCGTTGAGCGTTATTATTTCGTATCCTGCGCAGTCCCATGATAACTTATTCAGGGCTCAACTTACTTTAGGCGCTATGGTTCTGGCTCATTATTAAATCATGAATATTGGATTAGGCAGTCATTTTACGACGTCAAAGTTTATTTTTATAAGCCACCGGCTGAATCTAATAAATCTTAAGAAGCCACAGTAGCCATAGACAAAAATAACCTGTTATTTTTTTAATTCCTCTACATTGCTAATGTGGCATTTGTTTAATAAGTCAATTTTAAGTTTTATGTCATAGTTTACCAATTTACGTGCTTTGTTTTAAAAAGGGTTTGTTATTCAAATTAAAAATGTGCATTCAACATCATATATTAAAAAAAATTGGTTACCAATAAATTGGCGGCCAAAGCACATCTTATAAATAATTAGACAATTCTGACAAAAACAGTCATTACTTTTTAGGGGTCTCCAATAAAAACTAATAAAGAACATCAATAATTTATTATTATTTCGTATCAAATCAATTTGAAACATTTTCTATTAGTAATAAGGTAATTTATAATCTGTAAAATAGCATTTTTAAAAGTCCCAAGTTGTTATTTGACAACGTTGTCCGCTAAATGGTAATACTGATTTATTTATTAACGTGACATTTATAGAGGAGGTTGGGCTAAAGTGGACATATTTTAGTAAGGGGCCATGCACTGCTCTGAAACTTCATATAGAAGATCTAGACCGTTCTTTTGACCATAGACAAAGCGTAACAAAGAGAAAGCGAACGACTGAACGAGATAGATGAACAATGAACAAACAGGTTTTTTGGCGGGAAAACTAAAAAGATCGCACTGCTCTGAATCTTCATATAGAAGATCTAGCCCGTTCTTTTGATCATAGACAAAGCGTAACAAATAGAAAGTGAACGACTAGAACGAGATAGATGAACAATGAACAAACAGGTTATTTGGCGGGAAAACGAAAAAGATCGCGTCGCCGCATTGTATTATTTTCCAAAACTTGTGTTATTTTCAGTGTTAGTGCATAAAATTGGTGGCATTTTATTCGTTAAGTGCTTGATTACAGGCAGTGGTGGCAACTTTACTTGAAGCTTCTATGGAGATTTGGAAACAACACGAAAAAAAACGTTTTACCATCATTATAACTTTCCTACACTCATGCCTGTAATTCAGCACAAATACCGTCAATGATGTGCACTAACACTGAAAATAACACAAGTTTTAGAAAATAATACAATGCAACGTGATCTTTTTCGTTTTCCCGCTAAAACTCCCGTTGTGGCTTTGTTTTTGCTTTGTTGAATGTTAATGTCGCCATCTCGACAATTCTAATTGCCATGTTACCGGACATACCAACAAAATAAGACAAATTTTAAGTAATTTTTAACTTCAAATTTGTATGAATCAATCAATCAATTAATTAATTAATACATAATCAATCTCATTTTCATAGGTAACTACGAAAATCATTATCCATTTGACCCCACCATCCTCTTTACAACAATCCAAAAGATAAAACTAGACAAATTTGTGGCGATATCTTTTGAAATATTTACGATCACCAAAAAACCAAACCCGTTCCCAATGTTTGCACTCCAATAATATATAACTATTGCAAATATATATATTCTATGGCCACGTCAATATAATAGGATTAATTTAGTATAATATTCGAGAAATAAAACTCTAAATGGCGTAGATATCAAATATAAATATTTTATCGGTTACGGCGCTATGAAAAAAAGGGGTATTAGATTTCTAGGATGTATCCACAGATACTTTGTAGCTTAGAGGTTTTATTCAAGTATAATTTTCAAGGCAAGAGTAATCACACTTTTTTTTGTTCGGTTTTGGCTCCACAATTTGTGTATTTAGCCAGTGTGAAGTAATTGATAATACCTCAAGTTAATTAATATTATATAATGTGTCAAGTCAAGTCAAGTCACAGTCCATGTCATCAAGTTAAGTCATAGTCTAATCTAGTCAAGTCATACTCCTAGTAAAGTGGTGGCAACTTTACCAGAAGCTTCTATTGAGTTTTAGAAACAACACGAAAAAAAACGTTTCACCATCATTATACCACTTTCCCACACTCATGCCTGTAATCCAGCACTTAACGAATAAAATGCCACCAATTTTATGCACTAACACTGAAAATAACACAAGTTTTGGAAAATAATACAATGCGGTGACACGATCCTTTTCGTTTTTCCGCCAAAAACAAAATTTGTATTTTTATATTGGTATGACCGGTAAAATGACAATTTACAATTATCAAGATGGCGACATTAAACAAAGTTATACCGGCCGATAGATGGCGCTAAACTAAAGAAGTTTTATTTCAGTCGTGTGGTCTAAAGCACTTTTTTTTATCTAGACTGCTTTATTTTTATGAATAATGCGAAATTTACGTAAAAAACCCGTACAAAGCCCAAAAGCAAAGCCTAGCACAAGACGGAACAAAACCAGTTTCAAAGATTTATTAGATCTGCATTAGCAAATGATTGTCTCTATTGAATTTGCTTACAGTCCCACATATCATAGCGACTTATCTCGAGTCATTCGTTTTTGTTTTGAATTGTTTCATTTAAAGATTTATTTTGTTCTAAGCAAGAATGAAGTTTTGATGCGTGAATTTTTTTTTAGTACAGGCAGGCTAATTTATGAATTATAACATTCACTGGCTAATAACACAAATCACGTGAAGCCAAAAAAAATTTTTTTTAGTATTGCGTTAAGGTCGCAATGGTTTATGTTATAATTATTATAATGCAAAGCTACATACAGTTGTCATCAACATTTATTATATTAATTATTATTTGTCGATATATATTAATTGTGAGCATAAATATTATTTTAAAATCTTTATAAATGAGTGCGTAGTTGACTACGAGTAATGGATGGTCAAGAAAAGGCAAGATGGCGGAATCGAGGCAGAAGCGATTTTAACAAGGAAAGCAAAAATACGTTTAATATCCACAAAAGTAATAACGGATCCATTACTCGTTGCCAACTACGTACCTAAATAGTGTTACGTGTGATTTATAATAAAAGTGAAATATATGAGTGATTCAAAGTGAGTATTGCGTATCTTTTATTTTTAAAACTTAACGTAAATTGTAAGTGTAGTTTTTCCTAATTAACCTAAATACCGCTAGAATGGGCCTGAATCCTACACAGTTTTATAATGAACTAGCTTCTGCCCGCGGCTTCGCCCGCGTGGCGTGGAAATCGTAGAAGATTTTTTATACATAATTTAGCCACCCATTGCACCCTCTTAGGTGTGGAATTTCGAATAACCTTTTCTTAGTGGATACCTATATGTTACAAAGAACACACCCTCCAAATTTCAAGTCTCTAGGAGCAGCGGTTTAGGCTGTGCATTGATATATAATAAGTCAGACAGTCAATCAGTCAGGACTTTGAATTTTATATGTATAGAGGTTAATTTTAGAACGTCTATTCCTCCATGTTTCGTTGTTATTATGTTGTCAAATTTTGGCATTAATATAATTAGATTTGATGGATTTCCCTTACGATTTAATGGATTTTTGTTTATACTAACTCCATTTTATGAAAATCGTGAGAAGATTTGTCATTTCGTATCACAGCTCAGCAAAAACCAAAGCGCTTCGTGACTTTTGACCTAAGCTTGAAATCGAGAGGTCACGCGCCATTTTTGACACAATGGCGGGAACGTGACGCCATCTTGGATCATAGACAAGTATACTTTTTTTACTTTTCTTTTGTGGCTCATGCCCTTTAAGGTTGTCGGTCGTGAGGGATCGGAATGGAACTCATTCAAGTTTGATTATCATTTCTATGTCATGAAGTATTTGTCATATCCGTTGACGTTTCTAGAGCTAAAAGAAGAATGATTTGAAAAAAATAAAAAGCTATTCTAATATCTATACATATAAAATTCAAAGTCCTGACTGACTGAATGACTGACTTAAATATCAACGTGCAGCCTAAACCGCTGGTCCTAGAGACTTGAAATTTTGAGGGTGTGTTCTTTGTAAAGTGTAGGTAGGAAAGAGTTTTTCGAAATTCCACTCCTAAAATGGGGAAATGGGTGGTTGAATTATTTTCCTTGAGGTCACGCGGGAGAAACCAAGGGCAGAAGCGTGTCATTCAATAAAATAAAATTCAAAGTCCTGACTGACTTATATATCAACGCACAGCCTAAACCGCTGGTCCTAGAGACTTGACATTTGGAGGGTGTGTTCTTTGTAAAGTGTAGGTATCCACTAAGAAAGGGTTTTTCGAAATTCCACCTCTAAAAAGGTGAAATAAGTGTTTGAATTATCTATGCGAAAATTCTTCGTTTCCTATAGGCCACGCGGGTGAAACCGCGGGCTGAAGCTAGTCATTCAATAAAATGTATTTTCTTTTAGTTTTATTAGTCACAGATTAGAGAAAAATACAATATGTTCGCACGTGATGGACTACTAACTTTTTTCATAAACATTATCAGCCTTATTAATAAACGGGTATTAGTCTCGGATTAGTTACTTCAGCTTTTGTCCTTTTTTGCTACTGGAATATTTAGCTGGATCGAAAGAGACAAAAGATGTTGTAACTAGTCTAAAGCTAGTTCGTGTTTATTAATAAGGATGTACAAGTTTGTAAATAAGTCCGTTACAATAAAAGCTTGGTTCATTACTAACAATCAAATTTCTTCACTTTATTAATGATTGCATTGTCTTTATCTTGACTTAGACAATAGGTATCTAGGTTATATTACTTAAGCAGCTTTCGCCTAGGCATTGTAGATAGACCTAAATCATTTCTAGACTAGGATTTAGATATCAAATACAAGTTTGTGCAAGAATCTAGCTTTATTTAGATGTTGTATTTTGCACTAAGTGTCCATTAATTATAAATAAATGGCATTCAACTGATTTTTTTTTTGTGTTTTGGTTCCACACTTTTGTGTATTTAGCCAGTTTCAAGTAATTGATAATTTAGCAAGTTAATAATATTTCACGTTAATAATGTGTCAGGTCACAGTCGAAGTCATCAAGTCAAGTCAGAGTCAAGTCATAGTCTAGTCAAAGTCATACTCCTAGTAAAGTGGTGGCAACTTTACTTGAAGCTTCTATGGAGTTTTGGAAACAACACGAAAAGAAACGTTTCACCATCATTATACCACTTTCCCACACTCATGCCTGTAATCCAGCACTTAACGAATAAAATGACACCAATTTTATGCACTAACACTGAAAATAACACAAGTTTTGGAAAATAATACAATGCGGTGACGCAATCTTTTTCGCTTTCCCGCCAAAACTCAACTCAAAAAAAAGAAGTAGAATAAATTCTTTTAGTTAACGTTTATTTATTTGTTTGTTTGTTTGCCTTTCATGCCAAAACGGCTGAACAGATTTGTATAATACACTATCAACATGCGTGTGCGCATACATAAAACTGAATTTACTCTTGTTTCTTTGTTGTTTTTTATTGTTATCGTTTTTCTAGTGGACAGTCACTAGAAAAACGATAACAATCTTTCGAAATATAGAATGTAAATCCGATTTTGGCTGTAGGTTTAGCATGTTACGTTGCCGCGTGACGTCACCTGCCGTATAGCAGCACAGGCATCAGCTGAACAATGCAGCGTCAGCATGCAGGATCTCATGTCATTTTAAAGTAGAAATTTGCTTTATATAACCACTCCGGTCCCGGCCTTGGGGCCGGAAGCACCACCTTAGATTGTAGGACTAGTAAGATATATACATCGTGTAATATTTGAACGTCAAATATAGATTAAATTAGCCTTACAATCAATATTAGTTTCTTTCTGCATCCTCCACCTGCAGCCTCCGTAACTAGCATGTAAATAATAAACTTTGTTACTTAAGGGCTGTGGATTTTGTAAAATAAATAAAATAAAATAAAATAACAATTTGTAAACAGATCACTTACATTACCGGGATCCACATAGAATACTTTTATCCCGGAATATTAGTTCCTGTCGGGAAAACGGGCGATTTGAGGGTGTAACCGCGGGGCGCCTCGTGGAATGCAATAAACAAAACAACAAATGCAATAAACAAAACAACAAAAAGAGAGTGAAATGGACATAAAACAAACCCGTAAGTTTGAGGACACTATTTCACAACACTTTATTCTTTATTGCCAGTTAAAAAAATACCATAAAAATGTAAATTATTGTTTGTAATAAGTCATAAAACGCGTTGTGTTATTGTACCGTCCCTTAACGTCTTAAACAATATTTTATTGTATCGTTTTGTTCTTTTCTTTATGACTAGGTACATCCCGTGGCTTTGTGTGCATCAATCGAAATTTTATACAACTAGATGTGTCATATGGTTTCACTCGCAATTCACAAGTTTTACTATTTTTTTATTTAATTTTGTATTTGTCTTATGTTTTTTAATCTTGAGCGTAAGCAATCTGTGTTGCAAATTTTCATCGAAATTGGTTTAGCAGAAAAAGCTAACATGAAATTTCATTATTGGAAAGCATTTTTATGTTTTGTAGAAAACTGATACATGTATCGATCATTAAAAAAACATTTTTAATTCTAGTAAAGCTTTTTTTTATGTTACGAAATGACATGACGAGCTAGTCGCTCGCCTGATCTTAAGCGACACGACTGCCTATATCAGTTGCAGTGACACTTGGAAACTCTAAAGTATAGTTTCGTGTGACACTGCACTGCGCACGTCATCCTGAGACATCAGCACAGTCTAGCAATAAGATTACTAGACTGTGAGATTAGGTCATAAAGTCTCATTTTCCCAGTAATTTTACTAGCTACAGTGGCCTTCAAACCCGAGCACAGTAGTGCTTGCACACTGCTGCTTGGCAGTAGAATAATTGGTAAAGCGATGGTACCTACCTAAACGAACTTTGCAGAAAAGTCCTACCACCTAGTAAACTCCTGTAGCTTTTGGTACTTCCCCAGAATATAGTTATGTACCTATATACTTACATGAAACAGTCTAAACAATAAATTAATGACACAACGAATACATAAATAAAATGATAATTTGTGAACATTTCACACAGCGCCATCTAGCCCCAAACTAAGCAAAGCTTGTATTATGGGAACCGGATAACTGATACAATACTTAGATACATACATAGAATACAATTTAACACCCAGACACAGAACAAGCATCAATGTTCATCACACGAATGTTTGTCCTGGGTGGGAATCGAACCCACAACCTACATTTCAGAAGGCAGAGCAACTACCAACTGTTTTACCAAACTAAATGAAAAATGGAAGAAACAAAAACAGATTTTCTCTTTGTTTATTTAGAAATAAAATCATCACAGACAGAAAAACTATCGACGTTATATAATATTTGGTTAATTTTTTGTTTCATCAAATTGTCAAAGGATTTTATTGCAAACTAGCTTCTGCCCGCGGCTTCGCACGCGTGGCCTATAGGAACAAGGTTTTTTCTTAGATAATTGAAACATTAATTTCACCCTCTTAGGGATGGAATTTCAAAAAACCCTTTCTTAGTGGATACCTACACTTTACAAAGAACACACCCTCCAAATTTCAAGTCCCTAGGACCAGCGGTTTAGGCTGTGCGTTGCTATACAGGGTTACAGGAAAAATCGTGCTAGATCCGTTAAGGGTGTGGAGTACACATCATTCCTGACTTATTTCACTATGAAACACCCTAGCCTAAACTTAACCCTTTTCGAGATATTAGACTTTTAATTTTTTTATTGAAAATTGCCGATTTTAAGGCTTCAACATTTAATTTATTTTGTTTGGGGGCGAGTTGGCTGGACTGCAGTCGCGACCCCTTCTCGCCCCCGGTACGGCGGACGAGGGCTCACGGGGCGTTTTAGTGGGTTCGAATCCCACATACCCCCTGCCACTACCACCGACCTATATCTCTCCAATAATTCTTTCCATCCAAAGTTGACTGGAAGAGATCGCTTTTAGCGATTAGTCCGCTCATTGTACTATAGCTTTAAGTTTAATAATCTGTAACTGTTTTTTTTTTCTGGTGCACTATAACACGTTTTTGTATTGTATTGTAGTACTACTTGAGAAGTTACTTTTGAGTTACAATAACTCACTGTTCAACGTTTGTCTGGAAGAAAGTCCTTAATAATCCAAAAGTACATTTATTATTATGATTTTGTGTGGAATTTTAAAATATTCCCACTCGCCTTTCTAAGCTTTAAAGATAAACATATTTTGATTATTCTTTTCATAATACTACTTCTCCGGAAGAAAACGACACAAGCATACATCATAAACAAAATAAAAGTCACCAACCTTTTTCGAAAATTCCAATCATAAATATCGTAATATTTATGAAAAATAAATTGTCTATGTCATCCGAAACTTTGACGAACACAGCACAAAGCACTTTAGAATCTTGCCAAAAAACAATTTAAGCAACACTCTTACGAAATTCAATAAATGTCACAGACAAATACAAAAAATGACAACAACAAAAACAACGAAACGACGTCCATGCGCTACCGTGCCTGAAGCAATACTGATTATCAAACGGCATACTCACTTCAATATGACCCATACCCGTCCCTTTCCCACCAACAACGCTCAGCGCGCTAAAACAAGACAGGTATATTGGTATGCATTATGGTACTGTGTCCAAGTGCTTTTTTTCTGATTTCTTTGAACGATCGAGAGATCTACAAGCAATGATCTATAGATCTTTATAGTTGAAGCGTGAATTATGCTTCTCTCATTGACTAGCACGGTTATAAAATTATAGTATTTGAGTTTTGGAGGTTGTTTTTTTTAATGTTTATTTATTAATATGTTTGAATTCCGAAGGTACTAAAATTTTATTATATTAAACATAGGTATCTATGTAGTAGTAAATATTGATTGGATTACACATATACATTAAAGGGAATGGGTTTAGATCCATTTAATAGGGTTTTTGTACCCGATTCGGTTTTTAACTACTGTATTTTAAAACACTGCGAAGTTTAAAAACATACGTTTAATAAATAATCTATTTATTTTATTGTGTTAATTTTATGTGATAAAATCAATTATAATTGAAGGGTTGAGAATAAAAAGGGGTAACTGTCAAATTGATAGTTTCGAGAAAATTGACTTTAAACTTCAACGGGTTCATTTTAATGTAGAGTGCTTATAAGGTAATAGAAAAGGTTTATGTAAGTTTCAGTTGCTTGAAAATGTATTAATTCTATTTAAAAATACTAAATATAGTACTAATTCATACAATTACTGTAAAAATATAATATAATGCAATAAATATAATAATGTTTTTATGGTAAGCAAACTGTATTCCTGTGACAGATGACCATAATAAAAAACTAATCAGGGTTATAAAATAACTAGTTGCGCCCCGCGGTTTCACCCGCGGTTAATAAGTATTTTAATTATTTGCTCATCCCACGGGAGCATTTCTCTTTTCCGGGATAAAATGTAGCCTATATGTTATCCCGTGTATAAGCTATCTTGGTACCGAATTTCATCCAAATCCATTCAGCCGTTTGAGCGTGAAGGAGTAACAAACATACACACATACAAACTTTCGCCTTTATAATATTAGTGTGATAAAAGAATCCACTGGGCTATTACAATAATGTCAAATAAAATATCAGAATCAGAATTTACTTTATTGTATAAAAACTGTGTACATGCAAAGGTAAGATAAAATATTTGTATGGTACAAAATAAAATATTTCTATTTTTATTTGTGGATATTTCACACATCGCCATCTAGCCCCGAACTAAGCAAATCTTGTACTATGGGGACCGGATAACTGATACAATACTTAGATACTTTTTAAATACATACATAGAATACAACGAGCTTCTGCCCGCAGCTTCGCCCGCGCCGTGGCCTATGGGAAAATAATTCAACCTCTTAAGGAATTTGGAAAAATCCTTTCTTAGCAGATGCCTACGTCATAACATCTACCTGCATGCCAAATTTCAGCCCGATCCGTTCAGTGGTTTGGGCTGTGCGTTGATAGATCACTATGTCAGTCAGTCAGTCCCTTTGAGTTATATATGTTTAGAATATAACACCCAGACACAGAACAAACATCGATGTTCATCACACAAATGTTTGTCCTGGGTGAGAATGGAACCCACTACCTACAGAAGCCAGGGTTACTACCAACTGAGGTATCGGGCCGGTCAGGGCTATGTACATATGCAGTATAGTTATTGCAGTGGCCTAGGGGTTGGATAGGGATGAGAAGGAATAGAGGTAGGGGAAGGAAAATTAATAAGGTAGTAGGAACAGGAAATGTTTATAATTATGACAAATCGAGTAAGAATAGTTATGTTAGTTAGTTTATGTTAAGGAATGCTTTTGATGAGCTAACCGTTCGCCTGATGTTAAGCGACACGGCTGCCCATATCAGTTGCAGGTTAACTTGGATTTCTAAATTACTTATAAAGTTTCGCGTGACACTGCACTGCGCACGTCATCTTGAGACATCAGCCCAATCTAGTATTACTAGACTGTGGGATCAGGTCATAGTCTCATTTGCCCAATAATTTCACTAGCTACAGTGCTCTTCAGACTGCGACACAGTAGTGGTTGCACACTACTGCTTGGCAGCAGAATAACGGGTCAAGCAATGGTACTTAGACGAACTTTGCAGAAAAGTCCTACCACCTAGTGATTTATCTGTCTTGATAATTAATAATAATAATAACGCCCAACGATCACATACATAGATCCTGGACCCTAACTAGGATTCCCTGTGTCTAGGGACCCAGGAACTACGAGGACCATGGTCCCGCAACACTCAGACACAGAACAAGTATTTGCGCTTTTTTTCTATGCGCAAATCCTTGTCCTGCGGTAATCGAACCTGTCGCCTCCAGTTTATGAGCCGACGTGCTCAACCACCACACCACAGAAGCTATCAAATTCTTCCACTAATGGAAAGCTAACTATTTCTAAGTCCAACCTATCTTCTTTCATGGAACCGTGGGATGCATCTACAATGTAGTAATATTTTATATATATACTTAGCTTTAGTACTACTTGAATATCTTTATTTGTATAAGTTATGAGCTGACCTCAGAATGAAAGAAAAATAAAGATGGATGGTACGTAGCAATAAAAGTGTAGACATAGAACTTTCCTGATAAATTCGTCTAGGTACCATCGCTTGACCCGTTATTCTGCCGCCGAGCAGTAGTGTGCAAGCACTGCTGCGCAGAACCGGGACACAGCAGCTTTCACTAGTGAAATGACTGGGCAAATGAGACTTTGACCTAATCTCACCGCCTACTAATCTTATTACTAAACTGTGCTGATGTCTCAGGATGTCGTGCGCAGTGCAGTGTCACGCGAAACTATACTTTTGAGTTCCGAGTGCAACTGATATGGGCAGACGTGTCGCTTAACATCCGACGAATGACCAGCTTGTCAAAACATAATTTTGACTAGCCCTCGTGACCACGGCCAACGTAACTTGGTTGAAATGTCGGAATTAGTCAAAATTGAAGGGTTGAGAAAAAAAAGGGTTTAACTGTCAAATTGATAGTTTTGAGAAAATTGACTTTAAACTTCAACGGCTTCATTTTAATGTAGAGTGCTTATAAGGTGATAGAAAAGGTTTAGGTAAGTTTCAGTTGCTTGAAAATGTTTTAATTCTATTTTAAAATACTAAATATAGTACTAATTAATACAATTACTGTAAAAATATAATATAATAACATGAATATAACAATGTTTTTATGCTAAGCAAACTGTGTTCCTGTGTCAGATAAACCGTTTTTAGACTCAAAATCTCGAGATTTAAGCCTCATTTCGGTATTTTGAGAATGTATTATTGTAAATAATTTCACGCTGAATTCAACGATACCCATAAGTCATTTTGTGCAAAAAAATCAGTTGAACCCTTTTTTGTTCTCACCCCTTCAATTATGTTTTGATAATTTTTGTGCGTGAATAGACCAGTTTTATCTTAACAATATGAATTCATGTCGCGAAAGATTAGAAAGTGTTTTGAATGAAATTCGGTACCAAGATAGCTTATACACTGGATTAACATATAGGCTACATTTTATCCCGAAAAAGTGAAATTTTGCGCGGGGTGTAACTAGTTAAAACATGATGGTCGAAAAGGGAAAATATATTTATATTTATTTCAATCTCACGGCAGGCTATATGGTATTACATATTTACATTCTAGTTCTACATCTATATTATTCTTTAATCTGTGGCATTGAATATTGAAGTGTTATGATTATGACTCCAATATTTTTGATCAATCTGATAAAAGGGATAAAAGTTTATTTATGTTGGTTTATTGGTTGATATTATTTTTAAAACGCCTGGTTTAAAGTGAATGGCTTCTCGTATATATTATTAGATTATTTGTGTGAGGTTCGAAGATTTGGAGGGATCTGGAGATGGATAGGCCATCATCATTACATAGGCCATTTATATGCAAGCACTGCTGTGTTCCGGTTTGAAGGGCACTGTAGCTAGTGAAATTACTGGGCAAATGAGACTTTATGATCTGATCTCACAGTTTAGTAATCTTATTACTAGATTGTGCTGATGTCTCTGGATGACGTGCGCAGTGCAGTGTCACGCGAACCTCTATACTTTAGAGTTCCGAGTGATTCTGCAACTAATATGGGCAGCCGTGTCATTTAACATCAGGCGAACGGCTAGCTCGTTACGTCATTTCTTAACATAAAAAAAATATATTAACTAAATTTAATATTTAGTGTTGCGCATTTTAGTTCGCAACACGGAGCGCTCCTTTTAGTTCGCAGGTTGTTGATGAACTAGGTCGTTCTTCGAGTTCACTAGTTCGCGGCTGGACCGAGAGCGGGGAAGACGATTGCTCTCAGCGATCTCTTGCCTGGTCCCGCAAGAGCGACCTACTTAGTTCGCAGCAACCAGAGCTGAAGAAACAGCTGTACTTATATCTACTACTATGCTCTCATTCGTGTATGTGTGTGTGTGTGAGAGTGTGTGCGCGCGCGTGTGTGTGTGTGTGTGTGTGTGTGTGTGTGTGCATGCGACCGACCGTGTGAATGTGACGGTGTGTTGTTGTGTATATACATGTATAAATAGTATACATAATTGGCTGTATTGTCCTCCCTGTATTATATATATGTTTATGTTAATAATGGTGTCGATTCTGTGTCGCATTCTCTAAAACTAAAGTAAACTTAAAGTATGGCGGTACTCTTCTGATAAAGGGGAAATGAAAAAGACGGAAATATGTTAATTTCGTTTAGCTTTAGACTATGCGACACAGAATCGACACCAATAGGCTTAATTAATAAATATAAAAAATAATCTAACAAAAAGCACGGACCCAGGTGTCTGTAGAAATGCAGTATTAAAAAAAATAGTATACATGTATTTCATACCTTTTCGTTTTAAACGCTGTTGGTATCTACCGACATTTACAGCGTCACCGGTGGGTATGTATTTCATACATAATATAATAATAATAATATAATACATACTTACCAATCGGCTCAACCAACAATTTTCAGTTCTATCAATTCCTTGAACGGAGTTTTGGCGGGAAAGCGAAAAAGATTGCGTCACCGCATTGTATTATTTTCCAAAACTTGTGTTATTTTCAGTGTTAGTCCATAAAATTGGTGGCATTCTATTCGTTAAGTGCTGGATTACAGGCGTGAGTGTGGGAAAATGGTATAATGTGAAACGTTTCTTTTCGTGTTGTTTCCAAAACTCCATAGAAGCTTCAAGTAAAGTTGCCACCACTTTACTAGGAGTATGACTTTGACTAGACTTTGACTTGACTTGATGACTTCGACTATGACTTGACACATATTTGCGGGAAATATCATTAACTTGATAAATTATTAATTACTTGACACTGGCCAAATACACAAAAGTGTGGAGCCAAACAATAAAAAGAAATCCTTGAACGAGGAGAAAAAAACGGTAGAATGCAATAAAATGTACTTTTTTCCACGAACTGCAACAGATAAAACAGGGTCATGCCAATGAGTCACTAGAACTCTATGGTCACCTTCAAAATTCTATGAAATCTTAATGAAGAAAAAAGGTTTGAATGCCATAGACAAAAATGTTTTGTAAAAAAACATGTGCGGCATTTTTTGGGGACTGCCCACAGAAGTGAAAACTAAGCGAGTGAGTGAAGACGATGACGCGAGTTTCACGCTTTTTGTTCACTCAAAAAGTACACATATAAACACAATATACATATAGCTCATGGAAGCGTTCGGTGATGATGACACGAGTTCCGTGATTTTTGTTCACGCTCAACGCGCCAAAGAAATCACTTCAAAAACTTTTTGTCTATTTGAAATCTTTAACAGACTGCAAATAATTACGTTTGCCACGGGTTAAATAAATAACCAAAATTCTAAGTCCTGACTGACTGACTTATATATTCATATTCATTTATTTGCATTCATGTACAATTTATATATTATGTCAGGTCTTAACAACTAGTTTGGTAGGTACATGAACCCTGTAAGGGCGCTTGCAACTGAGTGCGATTAAAAATAAATTTATTGATTTCAACTACATAATAGATATATCGTCAATATTTAATAATATAATATAATATTTTCAAGAATTTCATTAATTAATTATTTGATTATTCAATTAATTACCTATTGAAGATGGCAAATCAATAGGTAATATGCAATTAATCTAATCAATCAACGCACAGCCTAAACCGCTGGTCCTAGAGACTTGACATTTGGAGGGTGTGTTCTTTGTAAAGTGTAGGTATTCACTAAGAAAGGGTTTTTTCAAAATTCCATCCCTAATAAGATAAAGATTTAGAAATGGTGGGTTGAATTATTTATGTGAAATTTTCATCTTTTTTCCCATAGATCATGCAGGCAAAGCCGCGGGCAGAAGCTAGTCGACTATGAAGCTTTTTGAGAAATTATTATTATATTATATTGTATAATAATAAAATATCAAAATAAAGTACTTGATTTAAATTAATAATAATAATGCCCAACGATCAGATACATAGATCCTGGACCCTAACCAGGATTCCTTGTATCTAGTGACCTATAAACTATAAGGACCATGCTCCTACAACACCCAGACACAGAACAAGTATTTGAGCTTTTTTCTGTGCGCAAATACTGGTCCTGCCGCTTGAATCGACCCCGCCACTTCCAGGTTATAAGCCGGCCCGCTCAACCAGACCACAGGTGTAAGTCTTGCCATCAAAACAAGAGATGACGTCACTAAATTACATTTTAAATTAACTTTTAAACATAATTAAGTGACTTACCGTCCATAAGTTCAATGAGGAATCATTTATTAAAAATCCTTTATTAAAGATTATTACGTTTCATTAAAAATGCTTGAGTGAACCTTCATCATTAATTTCCAAAATGGCGGCTCGGTATGGCGTCGCCATTTTGGGTTAAACTTTATTTTATTTCTTTTTTAATCTAATTATTACAATGAATCTGGAATTCGCAATAATGATTGATGAAGAAGGGTGTGTACACAGTACGGATATTTTTATTATTATTTTATAAAAATATCTAATACTAGTTGCGCCCCGCGGTTTCACCCGCGGATAAAAAGTACTTTAATTATTTGCTCATCCCACGGGAAAATTTCACTTTTCCGGGATAAAATGTAGCCTATATGTTAATCCAGTGTATAAGCTATCTTAGTACCGAATTTTATCCAAATCCATTCTGCCGTTTGAGCGTGAAAGAGTAACAAACATACACACAAACACACATACAAACCTTTATAATATTAGTGTGATGTGATAGTAAAATTATTTAATTTTGACCTAAAATTTCCATTGAAGTTTATCTGTAATAAATTAAAATTACCCGAAAAAATAGGACAGAAAAAAAAAAACTACGACCTCTATATAAAATGGAAGAATTCATACCGTGGTGTAATCTCTATACTATACTAGTGGTGGTTTCACCTGCGGATAAAAATTATCGTATGTGTTAATTCATACCGTGGTGTAATCTCTATACTATACTAGTGGTGGTTTCACCTGCGGATAAAAATTATCGTATGTGTTAATTCATACCGTGGTGTAATCTCTATACTATACTAGTTGCGGTTTCACCTGCGGATAAAATTTATCGTATGTGTTAATTCATACCGTGGTGTAATCTCTATACTATACTAGTGGTGGTTTCACCTGCGGATAAAAATTATCGTATGTGTTAATTCATACCGTGGTGTAATCTCTATACTATACTAGTGGTGGTTTCACCTGCGGATAAAAATTATCGTATGTGTTAATTCATACCGTGGTGTAATCTCTATACTATACTAGTTGCGGTTTCACCTGCGGATAAAAATTATCGTATGTGTTAATTCATACCGTGGTGTAATCTCTATACTATACTAGTTGCGGTTTCACCTGCGGATAAAAATTATCGTATGTGTTAATTCATACCGTGGTGTAATCTCTATACTATACTAGTGGTGGTTTCACCTGCGGATAAAAATTATCGTATGTGTTAATTCATACCGTGGTGTAATCTCTATACTATACTAGTGGTGGTTTCACCTGCGGATAAAAATTATCGTATGTGTTAATTCATACCGTGGTGTAATCTCTATACTATACTAGTTGTGGTTTCACCTGCGGATAAAAATTATCGTATGTGTTAATTCATACCGTGGTGTAATCTCTATACTATACTAGTTGCGGTTTCACCTGCGGATAAAAATTATCGTATGTGTTAATTCATACCGTGGTGTAATCTCTATACTATACTAGTGGTGGTTTCACCTGCGGATAAAAATTATCGTATGTGTTAATTCATACCGTGGTGTAATCTCTATACTATACTAGTGGTGGTTTCACCTGCGGATAAAAATTATCGTATGTGTTAATTCATACCGTGGTGTAATCTCTATACTATACTAGTGGCGGTTTCACCTGCGGATAAAAATTATCGTATGTGTTAATTCATACCGTGGTGTAATCTCTATACTATACTAGTTGCGGTTTCACCTGCGGATAAAAATTATCGTATGTGTTAATTCATACCGTGGTGTAATCTCTATACTATACTAGTTGCGGTTTCACCTGCGGATAAAAATTATCGTATGTGTTAATTCATACCGTGGTGTAATCTCTATACTATACTAGTGGTGGTTTCACCTGCGGATAAAAATTATCGTATGTGTTAATTCATACCGTGGTGTAATCTCTATACTATACTAGTGGTGGTTTCACCTGCGGATAAAAATTATCGTATGTGTTAATTCATACCGTGGTGTAATCTCTATACTATACTAGTGGTGGTTTCACCTGCGGATAAAAATTATCGTATGTGTTAATTCATACCGTGGTGTAATCTCTATACTATACTAGTTGCGGTTTCACCTGCGGATAAAAATTATCGTATGTGTTAATTCATACCGTGGTGTAATCTCTATACTATACTAGTTGCGGTTTCACCTGCGGATAAAAATTATCGTATGTGTTAATTCATACCGTGGTGTAATCTCTATACTATACTAGTGGTGGTTTCACCTGCGGATAAAAATTATCGTATGTGTTAATTCATACCGTGGTGTAATCTCTATACTATACTAGTTGCGGTTTCACCTGCGGATAAAAATTATCGTATGTGTTAATTCATACCGTGGTGTAATCTCTATACTATACTAGTTGCGGTTTCACCTGCGGATAAAAATTATCGTATGTGTTAATTCATACCGTGGTGTAATCTCTATACTATACTAGTTGCGGTTTCACCTGCGGATAAAAATTATCGTATGTGTTAATTCATACCGTGGTGTAATCTCTATACTATACTAGTTGCGGTTTCACCTGCGGATAAAAATTATCGTATGTGTTAATTCATACCGTGGTGTAATCTCTATACTATACTAGTGGTGGTTTCACCTGCGGATAAAAATTATCGTATGTGTTAATTCATACCGTGGTGTAATCTCTATACTATACTAGTGGTGGTTTCACCTGCGGATAAAAATTATCGTATGTGTTAATTCATACCGTGGTGTAATCTCTATACTATACTAGTGGTGGTTTCACCTGCGGATAAAAATTATCGTATGTGTTAATTCATACCGTGGTGTAATCTCTATACTATACTAGTTGCGGTTTCACCTGCGGATAAAAATTATCGTATGTGTTAATTCATACCGTGGTGTAATCTCTATACTATACTAGTTGCGGTTTCACCTGCGGATAAAAATTATCGTATGTGTTAATTCATACCGTGGTGTAATCTCTATACTATACTAGTGGTGGTTTCACCTGCGGATAAAAATTATCGTATGTGTTAATTCATACCGTGGTGTAATCTCTATACTATACTAGTGGTGGTTTCACCTGCGGATAAAAATTATCGTATGTGTTAATTCATACCGTGGTGTAATCTCTATACTATACTAGTTGCGGTTTCACCTGCGGATAAAAATTATCGTATGTGTTAATTCATACCGTGGTGTAATCTCTATACTATACTAGTGGCGGTTTCACCTGCGGATAAAAATTATCGTATGTGTTAATTCATACCGTGGTGTAATCTCTATACTATACTAGTTGCGGTTTCACCTGCGGATAAAAATTATCGTATGTGTTAATTCATACCGTGGTGTAATCTCTATACTATACTAGTTGCGGTTTCACCTGCGGATAAAAATTATCGTATGTGTTAATTCATACCGTGGTGTAATCTCTATACTATACTAGTGGTGGTTTCACCTGCGGATAAAAATTATCGTATGTGTTAATTCATACCGTGGTGTAATCTCTATACTATACTAGTGGTGGTTTCACCTGCGGATAAAAATTATCGTATGTGTTAATTCATACCGTGGTGTAATCTCTATACTATACTAGTTGCGGTTTCACCTGCGGATAAAAATTATCGTATGTGTTAATTCATACCGTGGTGTAATCTCTATACTATACTAGTGGTGGTTTCACCTGCGGATAAAAATTATCGTATGTGTTAATTCATACCGTGGTGTAATCTCTATACTATACTAGTTGCGGTTTCACCTGCGGATAAAAATTATCGTATGTGTTAATTCATACCGTGGTGTAATCTCTATACTATACTAGTTGCGGTTTCACCTGCGGATAAAAATTATCGTATGTGTTAATTCATACCGTGGTGTAATCTCTATACTATACTAGTTGCGGTTTCACCTGCGGATAAAAATTATCGTATGTGTTAATTCATACCGTGGTGTAATCTCTATACTATACTAGTGGTGGTTTCACCTGCGGATAAAAATTATCGTATGTGTTAATTCATACCGTGGTGTAATCTCTATACTATACTAGTGGTGGTTTCACCTGCGGATAAAAATTATCGTATGTGTTAATTCATACCGTGGTGTAATCTCTATACTATACTAGTTGTGGTTTCACCTGCGGATAAAAATTATCGTATGTGTTAATTCATACCGTGGTGTAATCTCTATACTATACTAGTGGTGGTTTCACCTGCGGATAAAAATTATCGTATGTGTTAATTCATACCGTGGTGTAATCTCTATACTATACTAGTTGCGGTTTCACCTGCGGATAAAAATTATCGTATGTGTTAATTCATACCGTGGTGTAATCTCTATACTATACTAGTTGCGGTTTCACCTGCGGATAAAAATTATCGTATGTGTTAATTCATACCGTGGTGTAATCTCTATACTATACTAGTTGCGGTTTCACCTGCGGATAAAAATTATCGTATGTGTTAATTCATACCGTGGTGTAATCTCTATACTATACTAGTGGTGGTTTCACCTGCGGATAAAAATTATCGTATGTGTTAATTCATACCGTGGTGTAATCTCTATACTATACTAGTGGTGGTTTCACCTGCGGATAAAAATTATCGTATGTGTTAATTCATACCGTGGTGTAATCTCTATACTATACTAGTGGTGGTTTCACCTGCGGATAAAAATTATCGTATGTGTTAATTCATACCGTGGTGTAATCTCTATACTATACTAGTGGTGGTTTCACCTGCGGATAAAAATTATCGTATGTGTTAATTCATACCGTGGTGTAATCTCTATACTATACTAGTGGTGGTTTCACCTGCGGATAAAAATTATCGTATGTGTTAATTCATACCGTGGTGTAATCTCTATACTATACTAGTGGTGGTTTCACCTGCGGATAAAAATTATCGTATGTGTTAATTCCGCGTATAAGCTATCTGCAATCAAAATTATCTGAAATAGATATTACAATTAGCAAATTGTTGAAGTATTTATTTGATATCCTCAAATTTAACACATTTTCATGCGCTGGCATTTCAAACTGGGACTCTGTTTGACATCTTATTATGATCTGCTATTTTCAAGTCTCATTTGCCCAGTAATTTCACTAGCTTCTGTTATGGGCGATACAGCCGCCCATAATAGAACAGTGTCACTCGGAACTCTACAACATAAAGTTTTGCGTGACACTGCACTGCGCATATCATCTTGAGACATCAGCACAGTCTGGTAATAAGATTACTCGACTGTGAGATCAGATCATAAAGTCTTAATTGCCCAGTAATTTCACTAGCTACAGTACCCTTCAAACCGGAATACAGTAGTGCTTACACACTACTACTTGGCAGCAGAATAGCTGGCAAAGCGGTGGTACCTACCCAGAAGAACTTGGCAGAAAAGTCCTACCACCTAGTAAGGACTGGAGGTAGGGATCTGAGACTGGAGAAGCTGGACGAAATCGCTCTAAGGTCCGTATTACAGAACGATGCTCAGTCATCGATCGGTGCTCAAGCAGAGATTTCATTCACTAATTGATCACTTTGTGAATGAAATCTCTGCTTGAGTACCGATCGAAGACTGAGCATCGTTCTGTAATACGGACATATAACACCGTCCATTGTATTTACCATTACGACGAATATTTTGTATAGTTGTGTATATTTGTGTGTAATTTGGTGTGCAAAAAAGTATTCTGTAAAATAATCGAGTGTGCTTTAGACCACACGACTGAAGTAAAACTTCTTTAGTTTAGCTCCATCTATCGGCCGGTATAACTTTGTTATTGCTTTGTTTAATGTTAATGTCGCCATCTTGATAATTGTAAATTGTCATTTTACCAGACATTAATACTACAAATTTTCACCATTGTTATGTTGATTTATGTGAACCAACTTCAACGTTCGCCTCGCATTCACCAGCTTACTCCCCAAGTCAAGCGTGCGTAAAGAATTTTTACTTCAAAAGAAGTTATTTGTTCCTTATGACCGCGTCCTTACTACCCCAGGTGTAAAATTTATCACAGTCAATGCGTCAGTGTTGCCTCTTGATTACTCCTGAACTCCCGGTCAATGACCCCATCGGAATTTCGCCTTCTTTCCAAACCGTGGTAAAAATTTCGTTGGTTTTTTATGTTAGTGAATGATGTGACGAGCTAGTCGTTCACCTGATGGTGATTTAATTGTAATTAAATTAGCTCGTTTAAACAAAAACCTTTTTAGGCGGACTTACTTGACTTACTTTTGGGACAGCCTGTATGTACTAGTACTAATGGATAGGCATGACAAATCTTTAACTGCTTTTTGAGTTGTAACTATATTCCACTTGCATTACAACAATTACATTATAACAAACATCTTTAATTTCATTCAAGAACGCATTCGCGTCTTGTTTATGTCTTTATGTAAATGGGTATTGGTCATCGTACCCTTTATTCCAGGACAGCTAGAATAATAATAATAATATAATAATAATAATATGTGTGGACATCTCACACAACGCCATCTAGCCCCAAACTAAGCAAAGCTTGTGCTATGGGAACCAGATAACTGATAAAATACTTAGATACTTTTTTGTTTGTAAATACATACATAGAATACAATATGACACCCAGACACGGAACAAACATCGATGTTCATCACACAAATGTTTGTCCTGAGTGGGAATCGAACCCACAACCCACAGTTCAGAAGGCAGGGCTACTACCAACTGAGCTATCGGGCCTGTCAGTCGTTCCGAAGCGCATACGATCTCCTTTATTATATGTATACATGTAAATATATGAGGGGTATAGAATCAAAAGCAGCTAGTTGCATTTTTTTTTAAATCTGACCTATGAATGGAAAAATATAGATCTGTCAATTGTGTATGATCTCAACTTATAATTTTGCATCGAAACCAGCTTAAAATAATACAAAAACCAGATTAAAAATCCGCATTGGGGTCAAAGTCAGCTTAAAAACGGCATGCAAACATCAAAGACAGCTTGAATTTTAAATTGAAGGTTGTGCTCCTATCTACATTTGATTCTATACCCCTCATATGTTACCTACATTAAAACAGCGTACAGGCTTTAAGGGCAAAGGGAAAGGGTTTATGGAGACGTCAACTATGTCTGTATTTAAAAGCTACTGTTCACCCCCATACCATTAAATATTTAATAGCTAAGGGTGTGGTGCTGACTATAGCGATCAAGGCTACATAATGTTTTTTTGACAGATTTCCTGTCGAGCTCAGTTTGCCACAAAAAAGCGCAAATATGTTCTGCGTCTGGGTATTGAGTCTCTAAACACAGGGAATCCTAGTTACGGTCCAGGATCTATGTATGTGATCGTTGGGCGTTATTATTATTATAATATTACTCGTGGCAAATTGACCATTATAATCATTACGAGGAAATTGTAGCCAAACCAAAAAAAGGTATACAACAAGTGAATAACCCATGCGTAGTCAAGTAGTTCATATCAACGTCTAACAAAGGTTGAAACAGATCAACGGTCTATTTAGTTTATCAAATATATATATACAGCAAGCCCATTACAATATATGAGTTTGAAAAAAAAAGCAGTTCTCTTTCTCACTACTGGTGCAAGCAATCCGCCACAATGCAGAATAGAAAACTTTGATCCGAAGCTTCGATTACAACTGTAAAGAAGAAGCTACAAGAAACTTTACAGTGATGTATTTTTTTTTCTTCTTTCTACTGTCTTTTACAATAATAAAATATATATATATATATATATATATATATATATATATATATATTACACAATAAATGATTATGTGTCGGACAAAAAAGCTTGGCTTGAATATCCCAAGCTTAACGGTATGAAATCTTAGGTACTTTGCCTATTGCCTGTTCCTATCTATAATTTCTGTTTCTATTGTATTGTATTGTATGTAATGTTTATTAAGATAATCACGGTATTTTTCTTGCACCGGTGTGACGTGGTGGTTACTTTTGTAACATATTCATTATCTCAACTGTAATGAATTATATACATTGTAAAAGACAGTAGAAAGAAGAAAAAAAATACATCACTGTAAAGTTTCTTGTAGCTTCTTCTTTACAGTTGTAATCGAAGCTTCGGATCAAAGTTTTCTATTCTGCATTGTGCCGGATTGCTTGCACCAGTAGTGAGAAAGAGAACTGCTTTATTTTTTCAAACTCATATATTGTAATGGGCTTGCTATATATTATTTGGCAATAAGCACTTTGTAATTTTATATGTGTAATAGTAAAATAACTTAATTTTAAGTACCTAATATAATTTTGACTTGTAAATGTGCTAAAATTAGCCTATTAGCAATAAATTATTTTGAGTTTGACTTTGACTTTGAAATAACTAGCTTCTGCACGCGGCTTCGCCTGCGTAGCCTATAGGAAAAGAAGATTTTTTTTCATAAATAATTCAACTATCCATTTCACCCTCTTAAAGGTGGATTTTCGAAAAACCTGGATACACTTTACAAAGAACACACCCTCCAAATGTCAAGTCTCTAGGAGCAGCGGTTTAGGCTGTGCGTTGATATATAAGTCAGTCAGGACTTTTATATGTATAGATAATTCGTTATTTTCGCTTAAGATTTATATCCGCGGGCAGTCGCACTCCGCCTCAACAACCTCAAACCGCGGCCACCACCAGAAGTCATAATTTACTCCTTCCCGCATGTAACATCATTTTTTACGAGCGAAATGTTTTAAAAACACTTAGATCTTGTAATACTTGACTTCTTCCTTTTATTGTGGTTGTCACGGATGAAAGCCAATAAACGCCCTATGCTAGCCAAAATTATATTTTAATCTGATTTTATTAGTAGACTTCATAATTGAAGGGGTTAACAAAAAGGGTTTAACTGATTTTTTTTTCACAAAATGACTTATGGGTATCGTTGAATTCAGCGTGAAATTATCTACAATAATACATTCTCAAAAAACCGAAATGAGGCTTAAATCTCGAGATTTTCAGTCAAAAAACGGTTTATCTGACACAGGAATACAGTTCGCTTAGCATAAAAACATTATTATATTTATTATATTATATTATATTTTACAGTAATTGTATGAATTAGGTCTATATTTTGTATTTTAAAATAGAAATAATACATTTTCAAGAAACTGAAACTTTTTTTATTACCTTACAAGCACTCTACATTAAAATGAAGCCGTTGAAGTTTAAAGTCAATTTTCTCAAAACTGTCAATTTGACAGTTAAACCCTTTTTGTTCTCATCCTTTCAATTAAGGACAACTAGTTGCGCCCTCGGATCCAACAGCGGGTAAAAAATATTTTAATTATTTGCTCATCCCATGGGAAAATTTCACTTTTCCGAGATAAAATGTAGCCTATATGTTAATCCAGTATATTAGCTACCTTGGTACCGAATTTCATCCAAATCCATGCAGCCGTTTGAGCGTGAAGGAGTAACAAACATACACACATACAAACTTTCGCCTTTATAATATTAGTGTGAAGTGTAATAGTGTAAGTTCTTAATCCATCAAAAGTTTAATTACATCATTCTTCGAATTCATCTTACTCTCATTAAAAACATCAACAGAGTTAAACCTATTAATATAAAAACTTAAATAATAAATAACTTAAACAACAACTTTTTTTTTATGTTATGGAATGACGTGACGAGCTAACCGTTTGCCTGATGTTAAGCGACACGGCCGCCCATAACAATACAGTGTCACTTGGAACTCTAAAACATGAAGTTTCGCATGACACTGCACTGCGCACGTCATCCTGAGACATCAGCACAATCTAGTAATAAGATTACTAAACTGTGAGATCAGGTCATAAAGTCTCATTTGCCCAGAAATTTCACTAGCTACAGTGCCCTTCAAACCGGAACACAGTAATGCTTGCGCACTACTGCTTGGCGGCAGAATAACTGGCAAAGCGGTGGTACCTACCTAGACGAACTTTGCAGAAAAGTCCTACCACCTAGTATATAAAACTAATACTAAATACTTAATAACTTTAATAAAAACTAACCTTATTGTTGTAGGTTCTATGTAGTTTTGACATAATTGCGTTTTGAGCATAATTAGCTCTGTTTTCGGGTTACGAGTGACACTGTTCTGTTATGGGCGACCGTGGCACTTAACATCAGGTGAACGACTAGCTCGTCACATCATTCACTAACATAAAAAAAACTTAGTCCGAGAATGTGAAACTGCAAATAAGTTTGTGTGTCTTGGTGTATTGGTTACGGTATCCATCGATTTGTTTGTCCATGGTGCATTAAAAGATCAAATGCACGCAAACGTCAAATTTGGTTTAGTAGGGTATAGTCCATTGATTGTGTATATATTTGAAAATAAATATGTTATGCTTAATGTTGCATTTGAATGGATTTTTAAATCAAAATTACTTCTTTTTTTATGGGGTATTGCTATGGTCTCTATCGACCTTCACAGCGAAAAAGACAAGCAAATACGCGTCTTGTTTTACTTATATATATATAATGAGCTTCTAAATACAAATAAATACAAAAATATTTATTGACATAAATATCATTACATTATCTTATATGAATCCATAGATTCCCGAACTAGTTTTTAAACTGTATTTCAGGAATCAGTGGCTTCTCCCAATATTTTTAAACATTATTATGTCTAAACATTGTTCTGCCCGCAGCATACATATTGCACTACTTTATGATAAAACATTTATTCAAGAACATAATATTATAAGTTTTTAAACAATAAAACTAAAATAAAATAAAAAAACTATGCATTAGCAAAATTTTCTTTGATATAATATATAATAATATCATAATAAAATATAATATTAAAATTACTAAAACCAACCAAATATTTTTTTCACACGAAGCATCTTTTTTTTTAATAATCTTTTGGCTCCACACTATTGTGTATTTAGCCAGTGTCAAGTAATTAATAATTTATAAAGTTAATGATATTTCACGCAAATATGTGTCAAGTCACAGTCGAAGTCAACAAGTCAAGTCATAGTCAAGTCAGTCTAGTCAAAGTCATACCCCTAGTAAAGTGGTGGCAACTTGAAGCTTCTATGGAGTTTTGGAAACAACACGAAAAGAAACGTTTCACCATCATTATACCATTTTCCCACACTCACGCCTGTAATCCAGCACTTAACGAATAAAATTCCACCAATTTTATGCACTAACACAGAAAATAACACAAGTTTTGGAAAATAATACAATGCGGTGACGCAATCTTTTTCGCTTTCCCGCCAAAACCCCAAAATATCAAATTCCTTTGGCATTATATCAAGGTAATTTTTTTAATGGTTATCCACGCTATGCTGTCTGTGGTACATTTATACTAAAATAAAGGTTGATACCATGGAATGATATAATTGAAATCGGTTTCCTTGGCTGTATAAATAATACTTGATGGTCATTCGGCAAAATGAGCAGTTTCTTATTAGAAATAAAAGTTTTGCAAAATGCACGCGTTCGTGTCTTTTATACGGGAGTTTGGTGAAGCTATTTAAAGATTTATTTTAATAAACCTAATAAAATTAAATCCAATTACTTAAAGCTGTCAAATAATGTTTGTAATAAATAGGAATACAATATTTTCATTGCTTTAATATATATATATATATAACTAGACGACTCACCCCGGCTTTGCACGGGCTATCTAAACCTTTCGAGGTTATCTAAGCCTTCCATTGTTATATAAGCCTTCCATGGTTAGATAAGTCTTCCAGGGTTATTTAAAAAGCTGTCAAAATTGTTTGTAATAAATAGGAATACAATATTTTCATTGCTTTAATATAACTAGATGACTCACCCCGGCTTTGCATGGGTTATCTAAACCTTCTGGGGTTATCTAAGCTTTCCATGGTTATATAAGCCTTCCATGGTTACATCAGTCTCCCAGGGTTATTTAAACCTCTCCTGGTTATATAAGCCTTCTAAGGTTATCTAAACCTTCCAGGGTTATCTAAGCAATCCAGGATTATTTAAATCTTCCATGGTTTTCCAAGCCTTTCGGGGATATCTAAACCTGCCAGGGTTATCTAAGCTTTCCAGGGTTATTTAAACCTTCCATGGTTATATAAGCCTTCCAGGGTTATCTAAACCTTCCAGGGTTATCCAAACCTTCCAGGGTTATACGAACTCGAACGTACACTATAGTCATAAAATTTGGCCCAAACGCTTAGGAAAGGTTGACTGACATATTATACACGTATTCAGCACTCAATTGATTAATTAGTGAATGAAATCTCTGCTTGAGCACCGATCTATAACTGAACATCGTTCTGTAATACTGACCTTGGAGTTTTGGCGGGAATGCGAAAAAGATTGCGTCACCGCATTGTATTATTTTCCAAAACTTGTATTATTTTCAGTGTTAGTGCATAAAATTGGTGGCATTCTATTCGTTAAGTGCTGGATTACAGGCGTGAGTGTGGGAAAATGGTATAATGATGGTGAAACGTTTATTTTCGTATTGTTTCCAAAACTCCATAGAAGCTTCAAGTAAAGTTGCCACCACTTTACTAGGAGTATGACTTTGACTAGACTATGACTTGACTATAACTTGACTTGATGACTTCGACTGTGACTTGACACATATTGGCGTGAAATATCATTAACTTGATAAATTATCAATTACTTCACACTAACTAAATACACAAAAGTGTGGAGCCAAAACATAAAAAAAAAGAAATACGGACCTTACATAGAGAAAATTATTTTTATGCTAATGCATTTTAGTTTTATGGTTCAATAACTTATAATTTGGTCATGAATAAAAAATTCTTTCTTTTCTTTCAATTCTTTTAAAAAATTGTCCATAATATTTTTATATGTAAAAGTATTTAAAAAAAAAGGTAGTAGCGTTCGTTTTCCAATCTGTTTTCAATAAATATGGTTTTACTGCAATATAATTAAAAACTCGTAAATCGTTAGTAACTTTTACGATTTCGTGCAAAATAACATAAATATTTTATTTCAATCGCACTGTGACTTAACGAATGCGCTGTAAGGGACGTACGCCTCAAATTTATGACGTTAATATTTATTTAAAATTTTTCATCCCAACAGCGCGCTCGCAAATTGTGTTTCGTTAAACAAACCTTTGCCACAGTATAATCATGCGAACCTTCCTCAGTTTTTTTATGTTAGTGAATGATGTGACGAGCTAGTCGTCCACCTGATGTTAAGCGACGCGGCCGCCCATAACAGGACAGTGTCACTCGGATCTCCAAAATATAGTTTCGCGCGACACTGCTACTAGGTGGTGGGACTTTGTTGCAAAGTTCGTCTAGGTAGGTACCACCGCTTTGCCAGTTATTCTGCCGCCAAGCAGTAGTGTGCAAGCACTACTGTGTTCCGGTTTGAAGGGCACTGTAGCTAGTGAAATTACTGGGCAATTGAGACTTTATGTTCTGATCTCACAGTCGAGTAATCTTATTACCAGACTGTGCTGATGTCTCAGGATGATGTGCGCAGTGCACAAGGTGAGCAAGGTCACCCATCCATTGGCGCGGAGAGGCCCGAAAGGGCCTGCCGCCGGGGGCGAGTTGGCTGAACTGCAGTCGCGACCCCTTCTCGCCCCGGTACGGCGGACGAGGGCTCACGGGGGGGTTTTAGTGGGTTCGAGTCCCACATACCACGGGGGTGGTGGTAGGGAAGTGCGAGGGCATTTCCACCCTCAAAAAAAAGGGCTACTACCAAATGAGCTATCGGGACATCCATTTATTTTAATAAGGTGAATTCCTCTTCTGTTTAGTAACTGTGTCCGTGTCAAGTATTCCTTTAAATTATAAACAGGGATCGTAAATTTGTTGTTTATAACTCAGAGACAGAAAGACAATGTTGGCACAGAAATTCTCAATAAATTGTGGAATAATAACAATTATTATGAGTCTGGTTAGAGCTACATTTAATTCTTGATTTTCTTGTATTAATTGACTGTCCCGATAGCTCAGATGGTAGTAACCCTGCCTTCTTAACTGTGGGTTGTGGGTTCGATTCCCACTCAGGACAAACATTTGTGTGATGACATAGGTGTTTGTTCAGTGTCTGGGTGTTATATTGTATTCTATGTATGTATTTACAAACAAAAAAGTATCTAAGTATTGGTTAAGTTAAAAATTTGTAGTATTATGTTGGTAATCCGGTAAAATGACGATTTATAATTGTCAAGATGGCGACATTAACATTAAACAAAGTTATACCGGCCGATAGATGGAGCTAAACTAAAGAAGTTTTACTTCAGTCGTGTGGTCTAAAGTACACTCGTTTTTATGTTTTTATTTTTCAACTAGTTGCGCCCCGCGGTTTCACCCGGAAGTAAAAAGTATTTTAATTAATTACTCATCCCACGGGTAAATTTCACTTTTCCGGGATAAAATGTAGCCTATATGTTAATCTAGAGTATAAACTATCTTGGTATTGAATTTCATCCAAATCCATTCAGCCGTTTGAGCGTGAAGGAGTAACAAACATACACACATACAAACATACAAACTTTCGCCTTTATAATATTAATTGTGATAATCAATTATATCTGAAAGTGGACACTTTACCTTACGCTGGGTTAATTTTGGCTATTTACATACAAATTTTAATTACAAAGTATAAATACAAATAACTTCAAAATTTAACGATCAGATTTAATTTTTCTCGTCTGTAAATGTCAAATGATAAATAATTAATTAAATAAAAACATAAATACGGTCCGGGGAAACATAAGTCATTTTATTCAATGTATGTACCATAGATTTAAAGGTATATTAGGTACTAGAAGTGACTATGTGGAGTTTTGGCGGGAAAACGAAAAAGATCGCGTCACCGCATTGTATTATTTTCCAAAACTTGTGTTATTTTCAGTGTTAGTGCATAAAATTAGTGGCATTTTATTCGTTAAGTGCTGAATTACAGGCGTGAGTGTGGGAAAGTGGTATAATGATGGTGAAACGTTTCTTTTCGTGTTGTTTCCAAAACTCCATAGAAGCTTCTGGTAAAGTTGCTACCACTTTACTAGGAGTATGACTTGACTAGACTATAACTTGACTTGATGACTTGGACTGTGGCTTGATTTGACACATACAACGTACATATGTATAATATAAATTAACTTGAAAAAATAATTACTTGACACTGGCTAAATACACAAAAGTGTGGAGCCAAAACAAAACAACAACAAAAAGAGGACTGTTGAGTTTTTTGGCGGGAAAACGAAAAAGATCGCGTCGAAGCATTGTATTATATTCCTATTAAATTATTATATTCTATTAGCTGTATTTTTTTAATGTTTGTCATTTGGATCTTTTGACTGGGTGAACCGATTTTGATGATTATTTTTAATTTGAAAGCTGGTGCTTTCTGTGTGGTCCCATTTAAATCTGATCAAGATCTGACGAGTAGTTTTTGAGTTATTCTCAATAATGCGTATTCTATGCGACTACATTGATAATGATTGGGCTTGAAGTCAGTTAAATCCCTTTATTAATAAGGAACTAGTTGACTCGCCCCGCTTCGCACGGGAGAATTAGTAAAACGCGGTCGAACGGGATGAAATGTATCCTATGTACGTCTCCTGGTTCTACGCTACCTCTCTACCAAGTGTTAGGGGTGGAATTTCGAAAAACCCTGTTCTTTAATTTTTTTCATAAATAATTCAGCTATTCATCCTCTTAAAGGTGGATTTTCGAAAAACCCTTACAGCCTTATTAATAAACACGAACTAGCTTTAGACTAGTTACACCATCTTTTGTCTCTTTCGATCCAGCTAAATATTCCAGTAGCAAAAAAAGGACAAAAGCTGAAGTAACTAATCCGAGACTAATACCCGTTTATTAATAAGGCTTTTAGTGGATACACTTTACAAAGAACACACCCTCCAAATATCAAGTCTCTAGGACCAGCGGTTTAGGCTGTGCGTTGATATATAAGTCGGTCAGTCAGGACTTTGAATTTTATATGTAGGTATAGATTATTTTAACTTCAACTTTAATTGGTAGAGATGTGAAATGCATTTTTTTTTTTGGCTCCACACTTTTGTGTATTTAGCCAGTGTCAAGTAATTGAAATGCATTTTATACAGACTATTCTAGTGACGTAACGTTTTTATATCTGTGGCAGAGGAATATAAAATTCTGCAGTGGAAGTCACCTACATCGACAGACTCGTTTTGCAATCTTGCGTTAGGTTGGGAGCACACTTAACGGAAAATCTTTTAATCCACGTATAAAATATCCTACAACAGAGTTATCTGCTGTGAAATGTTGCGAGTAAAAACGAGGCTCTAGTCTCGTCGTGGTGCGAGTAAAAACGAGACTCTAGTATCGTCGTGGCGCGAGTAAAAACGAGATTCTAGTCTCGTCGTGTCGTAAGTAAAAACGAGACCCTGGTCTACCTTACTACTTACTATTTACCGTCATTAAACATTGATTAAAAACTAATGTTTGTAAGTAATGGATTATTTATATTAACATTCATTTGTCCAAAGATTTAACTAAACGAAGTTGAAAGCTTAGTTGCCGTACCATTTAGTAGTTACGTTATTTTGAATTAAATTTTTGATGTGAAAGCTTCTTTACCACTTTAGCACTTTTTGGATAAACAAAAATCATGGAACTCGCGTCATCATCACCGAACGCTTCCCATGAGCTTATATATCACAAGTTACTTAGTTTTCACTTCTATCGGCAGTCCCCAAAGATTGTCACGCAATTTTTTTCTTATTTTCGTTCAAAACGTTTTTGTACTTCTTTCGACAAATTATGTACTTAAATTAATTGTATTGCCAGTTAAAATTAAAAAATACTTTTAGTGTCTATATCCTAATGGCGAATCTCATGAGTTTATATCACATCAAGATGGCCCCCTACGCGCATTATCACTGAATATACCTAACCATAATCAAATATTATTTAAACAATCCTTTTTATTCCTTCTCTCATTTGCATTCAGACATTTTCTTTGTTTATTTTACTACGTGGAAATAACAATATTTTTGGTGTAGTGGTTTAATGAAGCAGATATTATACGTTTGGGTTTTAGGTGTTTCGTTTGACGCCATTATTTTTATTGCAAACCATAGAATGCTTGTTATTGCTCGAAGATATAATGTAAAGGGAGTGTTACTTTTAGCGGGAAAAGAACTGTCTTGTTTTTTTTTTAGTTGGGTTTGGTTTTTTAAGATTTAAAATGCATATTAAAAATTCTGAGAAAATTTTCCTTAAATATCACAAAAAATAGAAATAGTGTTTTTATTTTTGTATAATCGTCATTTTATGAAGGCCAATCCTACTACTCTTTGACATTGAATAAAAACGAAAATTTCAATGACAATTTCCACACAAAATATTTCATACATTAACAAAAAACAAATCAGGGTTATAAAATAATAAAAGAATCCAAAGGATTATTAAAATAATTTCAATTAATATGAAATGAATTGGGTTTTTATAAATCAAAAACTATTTATTATACCATCAGATTGATTTCATAAAACTTCACAAAAATCGCTTTAAAAGTATTGGTAAAAAATAATCTAAAAAAAAAATATATGTAGATGATGATATCATCCAAGTATTTGTCATTATAAAATTGACGTGCTTCCAATCGTTTTTTTTGTTTGTTAGTGAATGATGTGACGAGCTAGTCGTTCACCTGATGTTAAGCGCCGCGGCCGCCCATAACAGAACAGTGTCATCGGAACTCTAAAACAGTTTCACGCGACACTGCACTGCGCACATCATCCTGAGACATCAGCACAGTCTGGTAATAAGATTACACGACTGTGAGATCAGATCATAAAGTCTCAATTGTCCAGTAATTTCACTAGCTACAGTGCCCTTCAAACCGGAACAAGGTAATGCTTGCACACTACTGCTTGGCGGCAGAATAACTGGCAAAGCGGTGGTACCTACCTAGACGAACTTTGCAACAAAGTCCTACCACCTAGTGAAACCCAATATTTTAAAAGCGTATTATTTGCTGGCTAAATACGCTAATGGTTAGGACCATTTAAAAAACCAGATAACATCTCTACCTACAAGTACGTTACCAATACCCCTAGGTCATTTAAAAACGACAAAAACATTCTTGAGTAGCATGCATGAATCACGACTACCCTTTTTCGTGGGACCAGATAAAAAATGACAAAAGGCGGTCCGCATACAGCCACCATACGTCACTCGGATATTTAACTGAATTTGACGTTTTGAGGATGCCGTGTTTTATATTATACGACTACAAAATGGCCGGATCGGATAGTTAGGTCTAGTTAGACAAAGAACCTTTTCACCCCGTCGTCGCCGCCCGAGACACGTCTTGAGCGACCCGGATGATCCTATAGCAGCCGTAGTATCGGCTGCGCTAGGATCACCGGACCCTAGCCCTTCTGGCTCAGGTACCGGCACCGGTATAGGATACCAGCGTAACAACCAGACGCCGACCCCACCGGCGAGGTCGACGTACCCCCCGTAGGTTAGCTAGAACGGTCGCGACTTTCAATAGGGTCCACTCTTCCAGTGGACGTAGTCTTCTCGATCTTATCCCGGCAACGGCCCAAGCCGAGGCTCGCACCCCAGGGGTGCCCGCCAGCTAGTTGCCTCCCACATAACAAAGAACCTTCTGCAAGAGAGTGATGACGCAGAAGGAGGCTGCGGAGCGGGTCAGGGAGGATAATACCAACTCTGACCCCCTCCAGCGCAGACGGGTGGGGAGACGGAGAAGGCGCTTCATTGAGCGCTTTCTCCATCCACCGTAGTGGGGCCAGTGGCGGAGAGTCGGGGGACTCTCCGCTGCACTTACATGGCCCCACACGTCTGGTGGGCAACTGAGGTGGAAGGTTGCCCACCCACTGGCGCAGAGGCCTGGAAGTGCCTACTGCCGGGGCGAGATAGTTAATGCAGTGCATCTCCATCCTAGCCCCATCCCGGTGGCGATCGGATCACGGGGGGTTTTAGTGGGTTCGAGTCCCACATACCCAGACGTGCAAGTGGAACTAGTGGAACTAGTGGAGTGGTGGACGTGGCCTGGAAGTGCAAGGGCATTTCCCCCCTCAAAAAAAAGTTAGACAAAAAACGCCAGTTGATTAAATAAGTAATAATAATAATAATAACGACCAACGATCACATAAATAGATCCTGGACCCTAACTAGGATTCCCTGTGTCTAGGGACCCAGAAACTACGAGGACCATGGTCCCACAACACCCAGACTCAGAACAAGTATTTGCGCTCTTTTCTGCTCAAATACTTGTCCTGCCGAGAGAATCGAACCCGCCACTTCGGGTTGTGAGCCAACCTGCTAAACCGTCACTCCACAGAGGCTGTCTGTAGTAATGAATCCATAGTTTACTTATCTAACATTATTACTGAAAAGATAATTCTCGACTGCCCCTATAGCTCAGTTGATAGTGACCTTACCTTCTGAACTGTAGATGGTTCAATTCCCACCCAGGACAAACTTGTGTGATGAACATCGATGCTTGTTCTGTGTCTGGGTGTTTATTGTATTCTATGTATGTATTTACAAACAAAAAGTATCTAAGTATTGTATCAGTTATCTGGTTCCCATAGCACAAGCTTTGCTTAGTTTGGGGCTAGATGGCGCTGTATCAAATTTCCACACATATTTTTTAAGCCTATAGTTCTTGTATTAGTTATTAGTTTGCGGGTCCCAAGCGGTACACACTTCCAGGTCAAATGGAGATCTACGTGAACCAAATCCAACTACCGTTCACCTCGCATTCACCAGCTTAATCCCCAAGTCAAGCGTGCGTAAAGAAGTTTTACTTCAAAAATAAATATTGATAGAGGAGCCTGGTTTATGGACAGTTGCAAGCCAATTTTAAAAAAACTTCGCATACTACCGCTGGTTTGCACATATATCAGGGATCTTTGTGTTTTTGTCAAGCAGTATCCGCAGTATTTCCAAATACAGTGGGAGGTATACATTAGAAGTACTAGATACAAAAACAAACTCTACCTTCCTCAGTGCAAGCTAGAACTGTACAGAAGGAATGCTTATATAAACGCTATTAGAGTGTACAATAACTTTCCTGACATTTACAAGAATTTGCCTCTAATTACTTTTAAGACAAAGTTGACTCAATGGCTCTTAGATAAATGTTTTTACGATTTAAATGAATATAATTATGACTTATAAAGAATGATATATATATATGGTATATTACCAACAATTGTATGGCTAGTAATTAATAAATGTAAGGAACTTATGACATTGCACACCACTGTCGTGGTAGAATGTACGAGCGTTTTAATTGTAATACCAACTATTTATGTACTACATTCTGCAATAAATGATATTCTATTCTATTCTAGAAAAATTGAAAATCATAAATCGTGTCGTAACGTATAAACTTCCAAACAGTTGATATTATTGATGACTGCAGAGCGCACACGAATGAAATGTCTCAAAGGGCATTCAAAAAGGATTCCCAGACGTGTAGTTATTTGAAACTATATCATAATAATAATATTGTAATTCTCTTAACTATGCTCAGGGGTATGAAGAATATTTAAATGAGACAAGGTTCCAAAACTGAATGTGATATAATGGGCTAGATCATTGTTTGTTTTGTAAATTCTATTTGTAAAGATTTTGTGTTGATTAAATCGGTTGATTCTTGTGATTACAAAATAACTTTAAGATATTTAAAGAAAATTTGATAGATAGCCTCTGTGGTGTGCTGGTTGAGCAGGCCGGCTCATAGCCCGGAGGCGGCGGGTTCGATTCCCGCGGCAGGACAAGTATTTGTGCACAGAAAAGCGCAAATATTTTTTATGAGTCTGGGTGTAGTGGGAACATGGTCCTCGTAGTTCCTGGATCCCTAGACACAGGGAATCCTAGTTAGGGTCCAGGATCTATGTATGTGATCGTTGGGCGTTATTATTATTATTAGTGACAGCATCAGAAGTTAAAATAACGATAAAAAAAACCACAGTCTAAATCAATAATCTATTGCCAAATTAAAAGAAGAAAAAAACAAAATGGCGCGCCCGTAACTTTTTTATTTCCTCTCATTCAAGGCAAAAGAAATCTCATATTGCGCCAAGCGATGAAGGTAATTAATAAATATTGAACATTTTGCACATATATTACAGATTTTGTAAGCAATCTGGATCAGGAAACAAGTGCTCCATTGATATTCTGTCGTTGATTCGTTTTCTTGATAAGGAAATTACCTTTTTTATTCGAATTAGGCTCTGTACTCACTACGATTTAACCGGCGAATTTTTTTATTAAAGAATAAGAATAAAAAAAAATTGTTTATTGCCAAAAAAAAGTAAAACAAACTGGGTACGTACAAATAATATTACAGTTAACATAATATAATTAATTGGCAACAGGAGTGTGCTCAGCAATGTGCTGCGTAGAAATGTTCTACGCAGGGCTGGTTTTCAGCATAACCCAGCTCTCGAGCAAAGGTCTTAGCTGAGTTTTAGCGAGTGTGCGCGGGTCATAAACTTGTTTTATTATATTATAATACAGCTTACAAAAAAATAAACTAAATTAGGGACAATAAAGCAAAAAAGTAATAAAAATTGAGTAAAAGAACAGTAAAATTTCTCAAAATTAACAATCGGGGAGTATTTTTCTAATTATAATTTAAGAAAAGTAAGTTAATATTATGAATTAATGTTAATGTAAAGGAAAATAAAACACTAACGAGTTCCATTCAAATGCTCATAATTATGTATGTTTTATGTGAATTAATAAAATAAAGAGCTACTTTTCCAAGTCCTGAAGAAGACAAATATGCCACTGTATTATTTGAAACTTCTTTAGGCGCAACGAACACTTTTGGGTGAACAAAAAGCGTGAAACTCGCGTCATCGTCACCGCACGCTTCCCATGAGCTTGTCACAAGTTACTTAATTTTCACTTCTATCGGCAGTCCTCAATAGTCAGCCACGTATGTTTTTTTTTAAATTATCAATTGGCTAAAGTCATTGAGAAAGAAAAATGGAAAAAAAAATGAAAAAACAGAAAAATGAAACACAGAGCAGAAAAATGCAAAGCTTCCAAAATATACTGCCTTGTTTTACGTACGTTTTTCGTGGTTCATTTTATGCAATGAAAAAGTGTAGTGCATTTCAACCAAAGCACAAGGCAAACACGTTTTTGTGCAACGTCGCTGCATATAATATTTTATGAGAATATTTTTACAGCAGAGGTGTGAGTAAAGTACCTGATCGTCAGGATTAGTAGCCAAATAAAAAAACGAGTGTGCTTTAGACCACACGACTGAAGTAAAACTTCTTTAGTTTAGCTCCATCTATCGGCTGGTATAACTTTGTTTTTGCTTCATTTAATGTTAATGTCGCCATCTTGACAAATGTAAATTGTCATTTGAAATACCCACATAACAACACATAACAATTTTTTTACTTTGTTACGTTGACAATATAGATCTACGTAAACCAACTTCAACTTCCGTTCGCATCGCATTCACCAGCTTACTTCTTTTTTTTGAGGGGGGGAAATGCCCTCGCACTTCCCTGCCACCACGGTGGGGGTATGTGGGACTCGACCCCACTAAAACCCCCCCGTGAGCCCTCGTCCGCCGTACCGGGGCGAGAAGGGGTCGCGACTGCAGTCCAGCCAACTCGCCCCACGGCCAGCTTACTTCTTAAGTTTTTTTTATATATTACGAAATGACGTGACGAGCTAGTTGCTCGCCTGATGTTAAGCTACACGACTGCCCATATCAGTTGCAGTGACACTTGAAATTCCAAAGTAGAGTTTCGCGTGACACTGCACTGCGCACGCCATCCTGAGACATAAGCACAGTCTAGCAATAAGATTACTAGACTATGTGATCAGGTCATGAAGTCTCATTTGCCCAGAAATTTCACTAGCTACAGTGCCCTTCAAACCGGAACACAGTAGTGTTTGCGCACTACTGCTTGGCGGCAGAATAACTAGCAAAGCGGTGGTACCTACCTACACGAACTTTGCAGAAAAGTCCTACCACCTAGTAATAAGTCAAGCGTGCGTAAAGAAGTTTCACTTCAAAAACCGGGCTTAGAACGTTGATCCATTCAGATCATGAGTCGATATATAAATGGAGCCATATTGGCGAAGCTGTGATAACCTACGCAAAGGTCCAGCCAAGAAAAAAAAACTATAATTGCGACTTCCGTTTTTTACAATAATTTGACTTATTAAAACCATCGCATAAGTCTTACCAAAAAAAAATTAAAGCCCAAGTGTGCCTTCCGATTTTTTTAAACTAAAAATACCGTTTTAATCAAGTGTGATGTCTATTTTATAAAAACGAATTAAAAACTAAATTGTTCCGGTTTAATATCAGCATCTTACCCACATTCTGTTAAAGATAAACATTTTTCAAATTGTGATTGTCAATTTCAAATGTCACAAGAACATTTAGTCATAACCTTAAAATATAAATTGATATTGTACATTTGCAATGTTTAAAATAAGAACGAAACAGCGAGTAGTTATCTGTGACATATCGACATCACAATATGCTTGGGTTTAAAAATGCCGCTTATTTAGGTCACAAAAGGAGCAAGACTTTAAAAAAATTGTCGATGGTTCAAATGTAGAATAGGTAGATTTCGAATTTTCCGGCATACAGCTCTATTGTCTATTTATGACTCACTATCTGCGTCCCATGGATTCAATTGCAAATAAATAAAATTTTAGTTTGAATACTATCGTGAGTATGACACATTTTGTAAGATAAATAACGGCTAAACTCACGTCAATTAAAAAAGTTGAAATTACTCCTACCGCGTAACCGTTCTAGGAATCTGCTTCGCCTGCCATCCTGCACGCGCCAATTAACAAGTCCACGAGTGCGAGCAAGAGAGAACACGATTACTACTTCCACCAGACTTACGCGGTAAGGCCCTAGGTTTCGGACATATTCGATCCCCACCCAGGACAAACATTTGTGTGATGAACATCGATGTTTGTTCTGTGTCTGGGTGTTATTGTATTCTATGTATGTATTTACAAATATAATATAATAAATAAAATAATGTTTTTATGCTAAGCGAACTGTATTCCTGTGACAGATAAACCGTTTTTAGACTGACAATCTCGAGATTAATGTATTATTGTAGATAATTTCACACCGAATCCAACGAAATCAATAAGTCATTTTGTGAAAAAAAAAATCAGTTAAACCGTTTTTGTTCTCACCCCTTCAAATATCAACTGTTGTGGTGTTAGGAAAGAACTAACACACAGACAAACATTTATATATGTTAATAGGTTTTTTATGTTAATGAATGATCTGACGAGCTAGTCGTTCAACTGATGTTAAGTTTCGCGTGACACGACACTGCGCACGTCATCCTGAGACATCAGCACAGTCTGGTAATAAGATTACTAGACTGTGAGATCAGATCGTAAAGTTTAATTTGCCCAGTAATTTCACTAGCTATAGTGCCCTTCAAACCGGAACACAGTAGTGTTTGCGCATTACTGCTTGGCGGCAGAATATCTGGCAAAGCGGTGGTAGGTACCTACCTAGACGAACTTTGCAGAAAAGTCCTACCACCTAGTTACTTTATTATTTACAAGACCACCCCTTTGTTCAACCGCACAGCACATAAAAAATATCCTAAAATGCCTTCATACAATTCCATCGGAAGTCTACCACAAAAAAAGTTAAAGGATTTCGAATTTCGAACATCTAAATACATGCACAGAACGAATGGCGCACATTTGTCTCCCTGCGCGACGCCGCGGTTGTATTTAAAAAAGGAACAAGGATTTTTTCTTTTATTATTTTTTAAAAAAGAACGCTGCGTTTTGTTTCTGTTGCGCTTGGCCGCGCTTGGAGATAAAACGATCGATATGTCGCATGAAGAGTTGGGAAGACTGTCTTCTGAACAAATGTCTTATTTTAATTATTTTTAAATTGTTTGCGTGTGTGTTTGCGTATGCGTAGTGTTTACGTGCTTTTTCCTTGAAACGTTCATTATTAAGTCGAGTGATTTTCTTTAAATATCACACTAATATTATAAAGGCGAAAGTTTGTATGTGTGTGTGTTTGTTACTCCTTCACGCTCAAACGGCTGAATGGATTTGGATGAAATTCGGTGCCGAGAGAGCTTATACACTGGATGAAAATATAGGCTACATTTTATCCCGGAAAAGTGAAATTTTCCCGTGGGATGAGCAAATATTTAAAATACTTTATATCCGCGGGTGAAACAGCGGGGCGCAACTAGTTTTTAATATATTTAAAAGACTGAATGAATAAAATGTAACTTTTTTTAGGTACATTGTTTAGTATTAATGAGAAAGAGAACTTCTATTTTTTTTCAAACTCATATATTGTAATGGGCTTTCTATATAATATTTGACAATAAGCACTTTGTAATTCTATATGCTTAGTACAATAACTTAATTTTAAGTACCTAATATAATTTTGACTTGTAAAAGGGCAAAAAATGGCTTATTTGCAATAAAACCTTTTGACATTGACTTTGATTAATTATTATATCATTAAAGTGTTTAGTTGAAAGAAAAATTAAATACAAAATGAAATAACAATATCTAGTGTAATTCCGCTGAATTCAAGTACTTACATTATCTATATTGGGGCAGTCGTAAAGGATTATTGTAGGTAAATTAATGAAAAAACCTAAAAAACTTGAAATAACAATAATAAATTTAAAAATATTTAAATTAATTATTATGATAAATAAAACTAAAATTTAAAAATATATATTTCATTTTGTATCTAAAATGAACTTCCGCGAAGTCGCGCCTGATTCTATCAATTATGAAAAAAAAAATTACAAAGTTCTTATTGTCAAAAGCAAGCCCATTACAATATATGAGTTTGAAAAAAACAGAAGTTCTCTTTCCCTCTAGTGGTGCAACCAATCCGGCACAATGCAGAACAGAAAACTGCGATGTTTAATTACAACTGTAAAGAAGCTACAAAAAACTTTTTTGTCTACTTGTTTGTCTAGTAGGTATACTAAAAGCCTAAATTTCTTGGTCACATCACCAAATGTATTAATTCCCTGTAAACCAACAACAATCCTATACCTTCCGAGCGCTCGATATTAGAAAAGGACGGAAGATTAAGTTTTTTCCCGCCAGTTATAAGAGAGGCAGCGTCGTAAAGTATTTAAAAATGATATTACTAAGACATCTCTGGATATTTTGAATATTTACTTTAATACCTCTACTTGTTTCTTTTTATCATTCTCATAGAAAGCCCGGGTGACTTTTTTATTTACTTTTTAATACGTTAAGACGTCCGGGTGTCCTTTGCCGCTGATCGTAATCTATAGAAGATATAAAATTCTTAAAATGAGAAATGGCAGATGTAGTTTGTATCATTCAGCCGGTTTTTTTTTGTGTTTTGTTATTTATGGCTTAAGTTTCATAATTTAATTGAATTATGTTAAACATTGGGATTGTTACAATAAACAATATATTTTATCTATTGTTATGACTTAATTACTAATTACATTTACGCAAATGAATTAACAATAACTAAACTAAACTATACCTAAAAAACTAAACCATATCTAAGAACTTAAAATAAATAAAAACTAAAAATTTAAAATAAACCGTTGGTAGAGGGGAAAGTTCCCAGAATGCTGGCAGCATTACCACGTTGAATGGCAATGCTTATTTTTTGTGCAAAATAAAAGCCAGCATTCTGATCACCTGAAGATTCAAATTAATTACTTATATATTATCTGTAAAGCACACATGTCACAGAACGCCATCTAGCCCCAAACTAAGCAAAGCTTGTAGTATAACTGATACAATACTTAGATACTTTTTGTTTGTAAATACATACATAGAATACAATATAACACCCGGACACAGAACAAACATCGATGTTCATCACACGAATGTTTGTCCTGGGTGGGGATCGAACCCATAACCTACAGTTTAGAAGGCAGGGTTACTACCAACTGAGCTATTGGGCTAGTCAAGTAAAATTTATCAATTATAAACCTACAACGAATGGGAAGAACGGTTCATTCAGATTCTGATTTTGACTATATATTTTTTTTTATTTGTGGACTTTTCACAGAGCGCCATCTAGCCCTAAATTAAGCAAAGCTTGTACTATGGGAACCAGATAACTGATACAGGGAGTTTTGGCGGGAAACGAAAAAGATCGCATCATCGCATTGAATTATTATCCAAAACTTGTGTTATTTTCAGTGTTAGTGCATAAAATTGGTGGCATTTTATTCGTTAAGTGCTGGATTACAGGCATGAGTGTGGGAAAGTGGTATAATGATGGTGAAACATTTCTTTTCGTGTTGTTACCAAAACTCCATAGAAGCTTCAAGTAAAGTTGACAAATATATATTTGTGTCAAGTCAAGTCACAGTCCAAGTTATCAAGTCAAGTCATACTCCTAGTAAAGTGGTGGCAACTTTACTAGAACCTTCCATGTAGTTTTGGAAACAACACGAAAAGAATCGTTTCACCATCATTATACCACTTTCCCACACTCACGCCTGTAATCCAGCACTTAACGAATAAAATGCCACCAATTTTATGCACTAACACTGAAAATAACACAAGTTTTGGAAAATAATACAATGCGGTGACGCGATCTTTTTCGTTTTCCCGCCAAAACTCCTCAGCGTAAAATTTACATTCAAGTCATTCAACGCTCATAAATAAAAGTAAAAAATGAACGCGCCTCGCCTTAACGCAAATCTAATTAAAGTCAAAATGGCGTCATTTATAACCGCCGTCAGTCAGCGGTCGCGAATTTTCATCAATAACACATAAATTAATGTTTAAATACAATCGTATTGATGAAGACGCGCTTTGGTCCAGTTTGACATATTGACAAATGATCTTGACGATTTACTAATGGCTTATTATATTATAAGTAAAGTTTTGACTACAGAATATTGTACCTACATAGACAAAGGTATTTGACAACTGAGGTTGAATGTTTACAAGTGCCAATTGGAACCGAGCTAGGAGTTGTGGCGGGAAAACGAAAAAAATGCGTCACCGCATTGTATTATTTTCCAAAACTTGTGTTATTTCAGTGTTAGTGCATAAACTTGGTGGCATTTTATTCGTTAAGTGCTGGATTACATGCATGAGTGTGGGAAAGTGGTATAAGCTTAGGTCAGGGCCTGCATGGAGTACTGTAGCCATCTTTGGGATGGCTCGGCCCGATACCAGCTTGCGACTTTGGACACAATTGAGCGGCGTGCTAAGAGGCTTATCAACGATGAGACACTAATTAAAGGGAAAATTCAAAGCCTTGAACACAGACGCAAGGTCGCCGGTCTGTCAGTTTTCTACAGGCTACATTTTGGAGAGTGTGCGCATGCCCTTCATCAACTCATTCCTTCATCTCCTTTCCATCATAGAACTACAAGACTTGGTGATTCGTCACACCCTTACGTTGTTAGTGTACCCCAAGTCCGCACTAAGCGTTTTGCTGACTCATTTATAGTACGAACGGCCAAGGAATGGAATGCTCTCCCAAAAACAGTGTTTCCTCCTGGGTATAACCTCGGTCTTTTTAAGTCAAGAGTGAATGGGCATCTCATGGGCAAGCGTGCTCCACCTTAGACAACTTCGTCACTTACCATCAGGTGAGTTGTTGTCAAACGCATGCCCATTTCATCATAAAAAATAATAATAATAATAATGATGGTGAAACGATTCTTTTCGTGTTGTTTCCAAAACTCCATAGAAGCTTCTGGTAAAGTTGCCACCACTTTACTAGGAGTGTGACTTGACTAGAATAGACTATGACTTGACTTGATGACTTGGACTTTGACTTGACTTGACACATATCTGCGTGAAATATCATTAACTTGATAAATTATCTATTACTTGACACTGGCTAAATACACAAAAGTGTGGAGCCAAAACACAAAAAAAAGAACCGAGATTATAAAAAAAAATCTTTTGCTTATTTTTGGCTCCGCACACTTTTTTAAACAGCCGGTGTTTTACGATGAATAAATCGTTAATATTTCAAGTACTGTGTAATATATTTTAGTCCAGAAAAGTCACGATCTAGTAAAATAGTCACATTATGGTCAAGCCTCGAGAAAGCTTTTAATTATGTTAATAAATTATAATTATGTAAGTAGGTATATTATATTATTTTTATAGTTGAGTATATTATATGTAATATTTTTATTATTTTTCTTACATAAGTATGCGTATTTTATTCTAATATCAATTTTATGCACCGCTACCATTTCTTTTCTGGCACATCCAGGTGACTGGTAGATAATGCGTCATAGCATTAAGTCCTCCTTGTACATTATTTTGTGCTAAGGTAAAATAAATAAATAAATTATTTCGTAGTGTATGGGAAAAAAAGAATTGCCATTTTTTCTTTTCTCTTTTTTATCTGAATTACGGATTTTCGCAGCTTGGTGAAAATATGTAAAAGTGCTAGCTAGATCTTTAGAAAATTTAATGATGATTAGGTTATGTCTAAATGTATTTACCGTGTTAAGTCATACTAAAAAAACTCGTCGTACACATTTTGAGGTTACCAAAAAAATTTATAACATATTCATTTTTTAAGCTTCGTTTTTAACTTACTAAACGCAGTTCCCCATCAAAACCATAGTGGGTCCATATAAATATCGCTCCTGCGTTTTAAGGACTAAAGAATGTATTTAACTTCAGTTGGATTCGCGCTAAAAACATGACAGTTCTTATTCCGTTTAAAAACTTCGCTGAAGTATCTCTGAGACCGTTAAATACACTGTATATTTTGAGTCTGTGGATGTATGAAATGTGGAGATGGCATTGGCTGTACGTTGTTAATTTATTTAATGTGATTTGCAAAATTTAATCTGTAAATTCGATTACAGAATATCAATTTAAATATTAAAGCAAACCACCTACCTAAGGTCCGTATTACAGATCGATGCTCAGTTATCGATCGGTGCTCGAGCAGAGATTTCATTCACTAATTGATCACTTTATGAATGAAATCTCTGCTTGAGCACCGATCGATGACTGAGCATCGTTCTGTAATACAGACCTAAGTTTTTCATCGTCATTCTGTGGTAGGAGTCAGTCGCATTGATTCCGACGATAAAAGAAGAGAAGAAGAACAATCTATGAATCTTTTTTTATTTGTAAGTACATTACTTCAGAATTTTTAATATTGTTTGTAGGTATTATTTATTTTATTGGTGTTTAATTTAAATAAAATTAATAATAAGTAGTATGCAGTAGTTTAGTGTACAGTTTATGTGTAATATACAATTAAATTTAATTAACTTCGAATAAAATCTTTTCCGACTGGGATTTGAACCTAGGTGTGTCAGCTTAAAAGTCACACAACGCAACATTTTTTAGTTATACCCGAACAAAATTTTCACTCCAACTTTTGTGTCCAGATTTATAGTACTTAACTGTACCTATTCATATTAGTCATTCTGTGGTAACTTGGACCTATATCATGACGTCACATTATATTTGAAGTTTCTCTCATTTTTGTGTGTGCTTTGTCTTCTATGAGTGCCTATTTGTAAAAATGTAATGTTGTGTGATATCTTGAATAAATGTATTTTCTGTCTTCCAATTTGGTCAACTTTTTTTTTGTTATATAGGCTTGCGTTTGACCACTATCGCACCTGATGGTAAGTAACGATGCGGTCTAGGATGTAACACGCTTGCCTAGAAGGTACCTGTTCACTCTCGATTTGAAGACTCCAAGGTTGTAGTTATCGGGAAATACGGACGTCGGTAAAGCGGCAACAACGCAACAACAACAACGCAACTTCTTTAGTGTGTATGTACCTAATAAAGAGCCACATCTAACGAGCTCAGTTCATGTTGTACCTTTCCCACATCCCAGAAGCTTCCAGAATATTTCCAAAAAAAAACCCAGTAAACTGGACCAAAACATTCGTCAAAAAACACTCAAATGCCGACGCGACTAAGAAAATTATCTTTGATTATTACAATCAGAGCTACGGCCGAATTTCAACCAGATTGCAATTAAAAAAACAAATTTGGCGCGAAAACGAACCTTATCTTGACAGATGCAAGATGACAGATGGCATTTTCAAATTAAATGCATAACTTTGTCGCCAAAAAAGCAAATTGGCGCGAATGTGCACCTTATATTGACAGATGTAAGTGTCAAATTTAATGTCAATGTCAAATGAGGATGTATGACCAAAATGGCGGGCGGGGTCGCTACGTGCGGTTTTTTTGCGTGAAAATTACTCGTTTTGGGGAGTGGTTTCTGTAACCACGCCTCAGTAATGAGTTTTAAGTGTAGGTACATAATTTCGGCAGCTGCAATAATAATTATTTCGTATCCATGTGCTTGTTCAGCTTGTTTGGAGGCATTTAGAAAGTTGAGTTTTTAAAATTACGTCCATGTCATCCAGCGGGGTAATTATCATCTCTAATATTCAATTAGCCATTCCCCGCGCCACTTAGCCTCTGAGGCAAAAATATAACACAAACTAGTTGCGTCCCGCGGTTTCACCCGCGGATAAAAAGTATTTTAATTATTTGCTCATCCCACGGGAAAATTTCACTTTTCCCTGATAAAATGTAGCCTATATGTTAATCCAGTGTATAAGCTATCTTGGTACCGAATTTCATCCAAATCCGTTTTAACGTTTGAGCATGAAGGAGTAAAAAACATCATATAGGTACACACAAACACACATACAAACTTTCGCCTTCCTTTCTTCTTCTTCTCTTTCTGAAAGAACACGAAAAGGAACGTTTCACCATCATTATACCATTACCCACACTCATGCCTGTAATCCAGCACTTAACGAATAGAATGCCACCAATTTTATGCACAAAAACTATGAAAATAACACAAGTTTTGGAAAATAATACAATGCGGTGACGCAATCTTTTTCGCTTTCCCGCCAAAACTCCTAGAAACAATAAAAATATTTATATCAGTTTTCAATTTAGATTATCTAGCACTGTGTGCATAAAAGTCTAAAATTCTATATCTAGGTACCTAAATATTACGTTACGTCGAGAAAGCCGCCGCGGCTTGCGTTAGTAACTGGCTCCCAGAAGAAGGACATCGAATATGTTCGAAACCTGGTCGGAGTAATTTCGACTTTAATAGACGTGAGTTTAGCCGTTATTTTTGTTACAAAATGTGTCATACTCACGATAGTTTTCAAACTAAAAAAACTAGTGTATTCATGACTTTTAAAGTAAAACTTGACCCACGCTTGACTTAAGGAGTAAGCTGGCGAAGCGAACGGAAGTTGTTGGTTCACGTAGATCTCCATTGTCAACATAACAAAGTTTAAAATTAGTTTTATTATGTTGGTATGTCTGGTACAATGACAAATTTACAATTACTTACGAGGCGGCGACATTAAAAACGAGTGTGCTTTAGACCACACGACTGAAGTAAAACTTGTTTAGTTTAGCTCCATCTATCGGTCGGTATAACTTTGTTTAATGTTAATGTCGCCATCTTGACCATTTTTTTCAAATGTTAATGAATGATGTGACGAGCAAGTCGTTTACATGATGTTAAGCGACACGGCCGCCCATAACAGAACAGTGTCACTTGGATCTCTAAAAAATAAAGTTTCGCGTGACACTGCACTGCACACATCATCCTGAGACATCATCACAGTCTAGTAATAAGATTACTTGACTGTCTGTCTAGTAATAAGATTACTTGACTGTGAGATCAAATCATAAAATCTCAATTGCCCAGTAATTTCACTAGCTACAGTGCCCTTCAAACCGGAACACAGTAGTGTTAGCACACTACTGCTTGGCGGCAGAATAACTGGCAAAGCGGTGGTACCTACCTAGACGAACTTTGCAGAAAAGCCCTACCACTTAGTAAGTAACCACAATTTTTTTTTTTGTTTTGGCTCCACACTTTTGTGTATTTAGCCAGTGTCAAGTAATTGATAATTTATCAAGTTAATGATATTTCACGTAAATAATGTGTCAGGTCACAGTCGAAGTCATCAAGTCAAGTCAGAGTCAAGTCATAGTCTAGTCTAGTGGCAACTGGTGGCAACTTTACTTGAAGCTTCTATGGAGTTTTGGAAACAACACGAAAAAAAACCGTTTTACCATCATTATACCACTTTCCAACACTTAAGCCTGTCCAGCACTTAACGAATAAAATGCCACCAATTTTATGCACTAACACTGAAAATAACACAAGTTTTGGAAAATAATATAATGCGGTAACGTGATCTTTTTCGTTTTCCCGCCAAAAAAAAAACAACCAATATTGTAAATTGTCATTTTACCGGACATACCAACATACTAATACAAATTTTAAGTAATTTAACTTTATTATGTTGACAATGGAGATCTACGTGAACCAGTACAACCCGCCTCACTCTTGCCCCTACAGTAACGAAACTTAACTCTCTTTCATCTTCACAACTTATACCTCCTTCTCAACTTCCCTTCGCATTCACCAACTTACTCCCCAAGTCAAGCGTGCGTAAAGAAATTTTACTGCAAAAGTCGCTTTTAGGGAGAACAAGTTTTTGGTTTGTAATAAAAGCTGATATGTGACGTGCGACTATGGGATCCTTATTACTAAGCATGGCCCGACATATAATATAATATAATACGTGTGGACATCTCACACAGCGCCATCTAGCCCCAAACTAAGCAAAGCTTGTACTATGGGAACCAGATAACTGATACAATACTTAGATACTTTTTGTTTATAAATACATACATAGAATATAATATGACACCCGGACACAGAACAAACACCTATGTTCATCACACAAATGTTTGTCCTGAGTGAGAATCGAACCCACGACCCACAGTTCAGAAGGCAGGGCTACTACCAACTGAGCTATCGGGCCAGTCAAAACGAACGACACGCAACTTATTCTATTATATGTCTGTTGACAGCCTCTGTGGAGTAGTGGTTGAGCATGTCGGCTCATAACCTGGAAGTGGCGGGTTCGATTCCCGCGACAAGCCTAGTATTTGTGCACAGAAAAAAAAGCGCAAATACTTATGTCCGGGTGTTGTGGGAGCATGGTCCTCGTAGTTCCTGGATGTCTAGATACAGGGAATCCTAGTTAGGGTCCAGGATCTGTGTATGTGATCGTTGATACTGAATTCAAATCACAGCTCTTGTGGTGTAATGGTTGAGCAGGTCGGCTCATAACCCGGAGCCGGCGGGATCTAGTATTTGTGCATAGAAAAAAAGCGCATATACTTGTTCTGTCTGGTTGTTGTGGGACGATGGTCCTCGTAGTTCCTGGATAAAAAAAATCGAGTGCTTCAGACTAAGGTCCGTATTACAGAACGACGCTCAGTCATCGATCGGTGCTCAAGCAGAGATTTCATTCGATAATTGATCACTTTATGAATGAAATCTCTGCTTGAGCAGCGATCGATGTCTATCGTTTTTTTATGTAATGAATGATGTGACGAGCAAGTCATTCGCCTGATGTTAAGCGATACGGCCGCCCATAACAGAACAGTGTCGTTCAGAACTCCAAAATATTAAGTTTCGCGTGACACTGCACTGCGCACATCATCCCGAGACATCAGCACTCTCTTACTCGGCTGTGAGATCAGATCATAGTCTCATTTGCCCAGTAATTTCACGAGCTACAGTGCCCTTCAAACCGGAACACAGTAATGCTTGCACACTACTGCTTGGCGGCAGAATAACTGGAAAAGCGGTGGTACCTACCTAGACGAACTTTGCAGAAAAGTCCTACCACCTAGTATCGTTCTATAATACGGACCTAAGGGTCAAAAATAAAGACGTAAATATGTAAAAGCATACTTTATTCTTACATTACATTCTTTACATCTTAATATTCACAGCTTTGGTTCAGTTTAGAGCGCACAAAAAAATATAGTCACTTTTTTGTATAAATTTATAATCTTTCTTTGTTTATAAATATTTGCCAAATTTAATTCCGACTTCATAATCTTTATATCTACACGGTATACATTTACAAGAGTGACTTATACGAAATAAATTAACAAATTATATATTTGTAAACCACCATGGCGCAGTGGTTATATCGATAACTTTGACGAGTACGGGTTTAAGCACGCCGATATATATGTGCACAGAAGAAAATGTGTCAATTTATAAAAGACATTCCAATTAAAATTTTCAAAATCATTAAAAAAATACAATAAACTTTTAAACCCAGTTATATTTATCATTTGTTTTTAGGAAAAATTAAAATTTTTCACGGTTTAGCAATGAAAATTTTCACTCTTATAAACTATATCATAATTATCATAAATTCATAATTTTTCAACGTAACAAAAATCAATCGTCTTGCGCTCTATCCCCTAGGTCTATCCCTCATTCCTTATCTTACAGTCTATGGTAAATATTTTTTTTAACTAAAAAAAAGAAAAATCTAGCGTTCCGTTACTAATCTGTGCGTACCGATATCGCGAAAACATTGTACTTTAAAAAAAACCATTTATAATAATAAAATGCAAGAAAACTCGAATACAACAAACGAGCACCAAAAAAATATAAGTAATGATTTATTTCCCTTCCCCACGACTTTATCACTTAAAACTATAATTTCTTTCATTTACATAATAATTTTAGAGCTTTTTACTTTTCAAATTTGTTTATCAGAACTTTGGCAAGATTTTTTTGCAAAAAATCAACGAAAAAAATTGTGACGAAACAAAAAAAAATAAACAATGAACAATTTTTTTTTATAATAATGTTTCTTAACTATCTTTCCCCGTTATAATATTAATTGCCAAGTAAATTCGATCAATTTATCACTTTTTTTTAATGCACCCGCTTCTTAAAAAACCTGTTTCATACAAATTCAACAATTTATAAGTGTACTTACGATGGTCCCATTGTCGAACGGCAAATAAAATACATAATTTTGGGACAATAAAAAAAAAGAATTTTATTTTTTTCTAAATTTTTTTTTCTACACCTTATTCTTGGAAAATGTGCCCCAGATAAAATATATGAAAATAAATGTTCAGAAGTAAGGTATTAAAATCACCGTTGATTTTTACAAATAGGATCAAGCTCAAAAATATAGTATATAAAAACTATAAAATAATATAAAAGAAATCCCCGTGGCTAAAATTTGAATTTGAATTTGTCGCTCAATAATAGGGGTAAAATTTTAAAAAACAAAATTAATTCTAGGGGTAATAATTCCCAAAATTAAGTATTCAAATCCCGATTGATCATTTCTGAATAGATGAAACAGGTTAAACAATATTCTTGATAGAAAATACAAGATTGCATGCACACACGTTTAATTTTGAACATCTACCAAAGCTAAGAAATTTAAGTCATACATTTTCAGATATTATAAACCATCATCGTTGTCAGCGGGATAATTTCCCACAGCTGGGAAACAGGCCTTTTAGAGTGTGCCATGGTCTGCCACGCTAGCTTACTATACGAGTAAACTTTGCACATTTGAAATTGGGCATTTTATCCACTAAAAAATTCTAAAATTCTTGTTGCATGACTTGTTAGAGCGCTTAACTTTAGAGTTGCGTTAAAGTTGACATCATTATAAAATTGGTGGCTATCACATGTCCCTCAATTTCGCAGCTGCTATAATGAAAAATAAATTGATTTTGATTTGATTTTGATTTTAAAAAGTTTTATTTCTAACCTTTGGTAGACGCTAGATGCCCAGACACAATCCACATCGAAAAATTGGCAATACACAAATTATTTTTAAACATGGTAACTATTTTTTTTCTAACTACTAAATTACAATTTTTCTTTGGAAGAATTCGGAAAATTACTTTTTCTTAATAATTTAGAAATAAGTTTTAGTACCTTTCATACAGCCGTCAAAAGTGCATAAAGTTTTAAAATGAAAATTGAGAAAAAAAACTAGACCATTTTTTTGAAAAATTTATTTACAATTCTTTATAATAATGCACTATTGCGGATTTGTAATCAAGGATTTAATTATATTTTAAAAAATTATCAAAGCATTGGCCTTTGGAATTAATCTCCGAATTCCCCACCCACACAAAAATTTATAAATATTTAATTTTTTAAAACAAACAAACATATTAATAGACTAAACAACAGACAAAATATCAGATTTTTTACGTCGAAATAAAAACAAGTATTTAGCACTTATTGCGAGTTTTAACTTAATATTTAAAATAATAATAATATAAAAATTGAAAAATGGCAACATTTAGGAGTTTCTCAGACAATTTAGCGAAACAAATGCAATTTTATTCACTTTCTTGACACGGGAATCAACAAAATCGATATTAAACATCTGTAATTTAAAAAATTTGAACTGCCGCTCACTTGAGGCAACGATTTCAAATAAAAACTAGTTTAATATAGATTTTGAAAATTTTGAAAAAAATACATTTAAGACTTGAGATTTTCACGATACCGGATTATTACATGTAATAAAGAAAATGCATTTATATTGTTTCCAGGATCCAAAATCAGCCCGATACCTAATAAAATATGTAAAACTGGCGGCCATCTTTAAACATGGCGGAATACAAATTTAGAATTTAGGTACTCCCAAATTCTCCCAATACCAAAATCAGCCGGGTCAAGCCTTTCAAAATGATTGCAATTTTGAATCGCTCTTTCAAACTTTTACAGCCTTATTAATAAACGGGTATTAGTCTCGGATTAGTTACTTCAGCTTTTGTCCTTTTTTTGCTACTGGAATATTTAGCTGGGTCGAAAGAGACAAAAGATGGTGTAACTAGTCTAAAGCTAGTTCGTGTTTATTAATAAGGCTGTTAATGTCAACCCCTTACATCATTTTTACCCCCATCGCTCTTTCAAACTTTTAATGTTTAAACAACACTTTAAATGCGACTTTCAACTAAATATTTCGTTATTTTGGTTTCAGAACCATTATTCATTTAGATAAGCGAAAAATTATGAATGATTACAATGAATTAATATTCCGGTATCGTGTTTTCAAGTTTATAAAAAATATGATATGAATGAAACTATAACAACTTAACCTAACATTCACAGCATCAAAAACGGGCAAGCATTTTATTTTACTTCATTTAAAGGTATGTTTTCAATAGGTATCGTCCATAAACAATGTTTTGCTCTATTACCATAATAATTACATGTTAGTAGAAAATAATTGCAAAATTATTATAATTGATGACGTAGATATACAATTTTTGATGGTAATTTTGGCATTAAACAATTATACAAAACAGAATTCATTGAAAAAAATAAAAACTTGAGAGGTGCCAAGGGACACCCGGATCGAACGAGGTTTTCGATTAATTAGTGAAGGAATTGTAACATGTAATGTAAATAGAAAGAATATTAATATAATATGAATGCGAAATAGAAAGACGAAACGAAATAAACTGGCTTGCTTTCTATGAGAGAGAGAGAGAGACAGAGAAACGCGCGCACGCCGCACGTCTTACATCTACAGCAAAAAGTGTCGTCACAACTTTTGGTCTTAATTTTTTCCGTCTAGCCCCCTTTCGCAACGCGCGATAAGGAACTTCGTTCTAAAAACAAGTACAATTCGTACATACTAAATATATATTCCCAAAAAATTAAATATATAAATATCTCCCAAATTATAAATCAAAAATAAAATCTATAAAAATAAACATGAATTATAGCTTTTATAAAATACTAAAATATATTATATTTTTAATGCTGAACGATACCTTTTTTGATGGCGGCATCTTTTGCCCAGTACTGGATTTCGGAATCTTGACCCCAAAACAGGGTAATTTACAAGTATTGGGTATTTATCAAAATGTACCCTTAAAAGGGGCTATTTTTCCCAAAAACCTTTTAATTAAAACTTTTGTCCCCGAATTGGGATTCCCCGATTCATTCATACTTTACATAAACTAATTATAAAAATGAAAGAATGTATGTACATTTAAGGTTAAGAAAGCGTTTAAATATATCTATTTTTGTACAAAACTTTTGTTTGCTCTGTTTGTTATTTTGTAATTTGTATTTACTTTTATTGGAAACCTCTATTGAAAAAAAAAAAAATTATCCCACTTTCGCGTTCAGTAGTGAATGAGACAAAACACATTTCGAGTGATAAAACTTTTATAAAAAAAGTTTATCAATACTGTAATTGTACTCGAAAAAAAATATTATAACGTAACATGTTTTAAAGAGAAAGATATTTCTTAAGTTAAATTGTATCCACAAATACAATTTACAAAAAAAAAAACAGCAAAACATTTTATAAAAACAGCCCCTGCCTGTTCCGTTTTTGATATAACTTTGGAATATATAAACGAAAAAATATTTTAACAAACAAATATAGCTTAGTAATAAAAATAATATATAGAAAAATCTCTACAAAAAAAACGGGGTCTGTACATTTTTTTTATACGTCACAGAATAATAATTATAATTTTTATTTAAAAAAATAATCATTGAGAGATTATCGTCATAGAGAATTTTTCAATTATTATTAATAATATACACTTTGGAATGTCTCACTTTTATTGTAGAATTCTTGGTATATCCTGGAAATGAAAAAAAAAACTTTATTAATAAGCAATTTTATTCTGGAGTTTTGGCGGGAAAACGAAAAAGATCGCGTCACCGCATTATATTATTTTCCAAAACTTGTGTTATTTTCAGTGTTAGTGCATAAAATTGGTGGCATTTTATTCATTAAGTCCTGGATTACAGGCGTGAGTGTTGGAAAGTGGTATAATGATGGTGAAACGTTTCTTTTCGTGTTGTTTCCAAAACTCCATAGAAGCTTCTGGTAAAGTTGCCACCACTTTACTAGGAGTATAACTTTGACTAGACAGACTTGACTTGATGACTTCGACTGTGACTTGACACAAATTTGAATGAAATATGGATAACTTTATAAATTATCAATTACTTGACACTGGCTAAATACACAAAAGTGTGGAGCCAAAACTTAAAAAAAAAAACAATTTTATTCTGAGTGACTGACAGACAAGCTCAGTTTAAACCTTAGAGACGATATTTGGAGGGTATTTGTCTTCTTTTTATGGGGTAGGGGTGCAATGGAAATTTTTGGAAATTCTACCCCTAAAGGGGTGATATGTAAATAAACACGATCTAGTAACTTAATATATGAAAATAACTACACGTAATAGGAAAATTGTTTTCAAACTTTAATTTTCCAAAATAAACATTTTGATATCAGGTAATTTGCAAAATCTATTCAGCCGTTTTGAAATAACACAAACAATGTTGTACAAAATAATGAACTTAATTTGAAATTAGTATGTGAGGAATTATTTCTAATATCGGAATTACAAATATTATATTATTAAAAGTGGATTTTACAAAACAAAACGTGTGCCTTTACTTTGTTTTTTTCGCAATTATCAAAAGAAATTTGAAATTAAATTTTTGACATCAATGATTGACGTGCCGAGCTAGTAGTTCACCTGATGTTAAGCGACACGGCCGCCCATAACAGTTGCAGTGTCACTCGGAACTCTAAAATATTAAGGCTTCGCGTGACACTGCACTGCGCACGACATACTGTGACATCAACACAGTTTAGTAATTTCAAGTCATCATAATCTCATTTCCCCAGTAATGTCACAAGTTCCCTTCGAAGCGGAACACAGTAGTGCTTGCGCACTACTGCTTGACGGCAGAATACTTACATCATATCTATGCTGTAACAGTGCTCCATTGTAATGTGCGGTTTCGTTGAAGAAAAATGGCCGTTTCATTGTATTCTGCCCTGTAAATAATGTTTATATCAGATTTTTAATGGATTTAAAGCAAGTTGTGTATTGGGTACAACTTACACAGTTTTTTATGTAACTTAAGCAGTTGTGTATGTAACTTACACAGTTTTGTATGTAACTTACACAGCTTCGTATGTGACCATGAGTTACACTACTACAATATTATTGTACACCGGACATGAAAACAAATAGGTACATAAGAAATAACTTATAATACAATGGACTGACTTATCAAAGCAATCTTTTCCAATCAAACTTTGGTAGGAGAGAACCCCCAGTTTCTATTGGATTGCCGACACGTTTTTTTTTTTAATTTTGGTAATAATGAGTTTTTTATTTTTCAAATTTAAATAGAGTGAGACTAAATTACATTTTTGTAGTCTATTTTATGAAAGTTGTTATACAAAATCTTATGTAGTGGCAGATGTAATTGACACAGTTGTGTATGTGACTTATAGAGTGGCACATCTAGCACACAGTTGTGTATGTGACTTATAGATTGGCCCATGTAGGACACAGTTTTGTATGTGACTTATAGATTGGCCCATGTAGGACACAGTTTTGTATGTGACTTATAGATTGGCCCATGTAGGACACAGTTTTGTATGTGACTTATAGATTGGCACATCTAAGATACAGTTGTGTATGTGACTTATACAGTGGCACATCTAACAGTTGTGTATGTGACTCTTAGATTGGCCCATGTAGGACACAGTTGTGTATGTGACTTATAAAGTGGCACATGTAATTTAAAACAATTTATTACACACCAATAATAAACATGTTGAAATGAGAATCACATAATAAGATAGATACAATGGGCGGTCTTAGCGCTAAGAGCTATCTCTTGCAGACAACCTTTGGATGGACAGAGATATGAGACACTATAGACTAAACAGTTGTGTATGTGACTTAGTCAGTGGTGTACATAATTTACGCAGTTGTGTATGTGACTGGAACAACTATGTGTGTACTTACACAGTTGCGTTTGCGCTGCCAGTGCGTTTTGTTTGGCTATAAGCAGCTCCGGGCCCGGCCTCGGTAGGGGTTCGTAATATCCGTGCGTCCCCGTGTTCAGGTGCGGATAGTAGGGGCTGCCTTGGGGTTGCATCGTCGTTTCACCTGCAATTATACTGGGGGATAAAACCTTTATTTTCAACCTAAATACTACAATGATATCACACTCATATTATAAAGGCGAAAGTTTATATGTGTGTATGTGTGTATGTTTGCTACTCCTTCACGCTCAAACGGCTGCATGGATTTGAATGAAATTCTGTATACACTGGATTAAAATATAGGCTACATTTTATCCCGGAAAAGTCAAATTTTCCCGTGTGATGAACAAATAATTAAAATACTTTTTATCCGCGGGTGAAACCGCGGGGCGCAACTAGTAAAGGCTAAAGTTTGTATGTGTGTTTGTGTGTATGTGTCACACATATAACGGCGGCTACGTCCAGTCTACTCAGTCAACTCTATGCGCAGCAGTACCGTAATTTACCCTATGGTGGCATTTAAATTTATTACAGTGGCAACATCGGCAACTATCATTGCTCCCCCAACATCTGGCTATATAAAGGGACCGCTCGGTGTACTACGGATCATTCTTGCTCCGGACACGGCGCGGTGTGGACATGCTGAAGGCCTATAGTTATATAGGTTGCAACCTACGTACAACCCGTTCCGCCTATACATAACTTCAACTTTCTTCTTTATAATATTAGTCAAAGTCTTCTTCTTCCTTGTCTACTTCTTCGTTGCCTTGTCTACTTCTTCGTGGATATGTTTGCATCATCACTGCTATTGGCCTACCGACTACGACAACTATCTTAGGTTTCTTTTTTACTTTTGGATTGTAATTTAGAACGCTAGAAACACTTTTTATTTTTTATAGTATATAATTAGATACTCACTTTAAGGCGATAGTTAGGAATCAGTTACCTACTAAATATCTTAAGTTACATCTCTCTGTTCTGTTTTCTTATTAATTTGTGGTCAGCGTTGTTGGTACACTAACTACCTACATTCTAAGGCTTAAACTACTTTAAGATTATGTTTGTTGTGTACTGTTTGTTGATCCTAAATAAATCAAAAAAAAAAAAAAAAGTCAAAGTCAAAAGATTTATTGCAAATAGGCTAATTTTAGCTCTTTTACAAGTCAAAATTATACTAGGTACTTAAAATTAAGTTATTTCACTAAGCATATAAAATTACAAATTGCTTATTGTCAAATAATATAGCAAGCCCATTACAATATATGAGTTTGAAAAAAAGCAGTTCTCTTCCCCACTACTGGTGAAAGCAATCCGGCACAATGCAGAATTGAAAACTTTGATCCGAAGCTTCGATTACAACTGTAAAGAAGAAGCTACAAGAAACTTTACAGTGATGTATTTTTTTTGTCTTCTTTCTACTGTATTTTACAATGTATATTAGTGTGTTACAATGTATATTAGTATATTATTATTATTTATTATTATTTGTGTTACACTGACCGTTGGCCGTGTCTGGCTCCTGTTTCACTTGCTGTTGGATGTGCTCTAGAAACCGTTGCTCGTGCAAACGACGCTCCGCGTACATCGGCGACGATTCTAAAACATTTAATGTGTTGTTACAACATTTGCGACAAAATCTGAAAATTAGTGAAATTAAATCGATTAGAAATATATTGAAAGTTAAAATAGTGTTATTAATATGACTATTTTATAACTTTATTTTAACAGTTTGTGTGTGAATTTTTTGGCTCCACAATTTTGTGTATTTAGCCAGTGTCAAGTAATTGATAATTTTTCAAGTTAATGATATTTAATGATAATAATAAATAGTTAATGATATTAAACTTGAAAAATTATCAATTCAAATATGTGTCAAGTCGCAGTCGAAGTCATCAAGTCAAGTCATACTCCTAGTAAAGTGGTGGCAACTTTACTTGAAGCTTCTATGGAGTTTTGGAAACAACACGAAGTTTGACGAAGACTTGACTAGACTAGACTGGATTACGACTTGACTTGACACAGAATACCTAATACCTTTTAACTTGAAAAATTATCAATTACTTGACACCGGCTAAATACAAATAAAAAAAAATAATAATTAAAAAAAAACTTACCTAATTGTTCCTTACTCCTTTCGTACATGAACTTGTCGTCGTCCGCGCTTATATCTATTTCCTGTTTTATGTGATTCTCGTTGAAGAAGTTCCGATTCTCGTTTATCCTGTGCTGTTCCTGCAGGATCTGCAGGTTGTGCTGTTGATTCCTTAACACCTGCGGGAACGGTCATCTGGTACAAGTCTCCGTTAGCGGTAAGGGCATACACATATATATGTAGTGAGAAAGAGAACTGATTTTTTTCAATCTCATATATTGTAATGGGCTTGCTATATATTAACAAGTAATTGTGCTTTTTTTGTGCACACAAATACTTGTCCTGTCGCGGGAATCGAACCCGCCGCCTGCGGGTTATGAGCCGACCTGCTCAACCACAGAGGCTGTCTTAATATATAATAATAATAATAATATGTGTGGACATCTCACACAACGCCATCTAGCCCCAAACTAAGTAAAGCTTGTGCTATGGGAACCGGATAACTGATACAATACTTAGATACTTTTTGTTTGTAAATACATACATAGAATACAATATAACACCCGGACACAGAACAAACACCTATGTTCATCACAAAAATGTTTGTCCTGAGTGGGAATCGAACCCACAACCCACAGTTCAGAAGGCAGGGCTGCTACCAACTGAGCTATCGGGCCAGTCAGATATATATATATATATTTTTTTTTATGTTAAGGGTTGACGCGACGAGCTAACCGTTCGCCTGATGTTAAGCGACACGGCTGCCCATATCAGTTGCAGTGTCACTCGGAACTCTAAAGTATACAGTTTTGCGTGACACTGCACTGCGCACGTCATCCTGAGACATCAGCACAGTCTGGTAATAAGATTACTCGACTGTGAGATCAGATCATAAAGTCTCAATTGCCCAGTAGTTTCACTAGCTACAGTGCCCTTCAAACCGGAACACAGCAGTGCTTGCACACTACTGCTTGGCGGCAGAATAACTGGCAAAGCGGTGGTACCTACCTAGACGAACTTTGCAGAAAAGTCCTACCACCTAGTAAATAAAAAATAGTAGAATAATAAGTTATGTACATACCTCAACACTATCAGAGTATTGATAATATGACTCCCTGTTGTATTTCTCAATGGAATAAACGTCATTTACTGGCAACTTTGGGTAATTTTCCATTTGCTTTTGATAATCCTTCAAATCATACCCATTATGTGATTTCCTTACTAAAGCGTATTTTTCAGCTTCCTTATTATATTCTTCGTTTGTTTGAGGAATATAATCATCCGAAGTTTTCGTATAATCTTTAGGTTCATAATTCTTTGATTCGTACGTTTTGCTGTACGAATCATCTTTGAACTCCTTTGGGAATGCATCTTTTGTGAAACTATCTTTGGGGTAACTATCTTTGTACGGCGATTCCCTGTAACTCGTCGATTCCTTTGGATAATCTTTTGCGAAAGGAGTTTGCTCTCTGTATTGTACATCTTTGGGGTAAGGAGACGCATCTTTGGGGTAACTCTGATTGTACTGGTCGACCTCTGAGCTGTACGATTTGTCTGAAACCTGGAAAATAGCATTATATTTAGTATGACAGGATAATGTTTTACCACATATTATTACACTAAAGATACAGGCAAAGTTGGCGGCTGAATTGGGAACATGAATGATGTGACGAGCTAGTCGTTCACTTGATGTTAAGCGACACGGCCGCCCATAACAGAACAGTGTCAATCGGAACTCCAAAATATAAAGTTTCGCGTGACACTGCACTGCGCACATCATCCTGAGACATCAGCGCAGTCTGGTAATAAGATTACTCGACTGTGAGATCAGATCATAAAGTCTCAATTTCGCAGTAATTTCACTAGCTACAGTCTTTCAAACCGGAACACAGCAGTGCTTGCACACTACTGCTTGGCGATAGAATACCTGGCAAAGCGGTGGTACCTACCTAGACGAACTTTGCAGAAAAGTCCTACCAACTAGCGACACCTAGTTAAGTGACAAAGCCCGTATTTCAAATAATCATTTTCGGTTTAACCACGAAAGATTGAAGAAATTTGTTTATGTATTATAATATGGTTTATATTTTAGTGTTGTGTTTTATAATAAGTGTCTTATTAAATAGTGTTTATTTGCATTTTTTGTCAACCCTCTCTGCAAACAGAGAGTTAATAAAAAAGGTAGTTCAAGTTGCGTAGCTGTGCTGTTTTTTTTTAAATGTTTTGGCTCCACACTTTTGTTTGTTTAGCCAGTGTCGTTTACTTTACTTTTATTTGCCATTTACGCAAATATGTGTCAAGTCACAGTCGAAGTCATCAAGTCAAGTCATAGTCTAGTCAAAGTCATACTCCTAGTAATGTGGTGGCAACTTTACTTGAAGCTTCTATGTAGTTTTGGAAACAACACGAAAAGAAACGTTTCACCATCATTATACCACTTTCCCACACTCACGCCTGTAATCCAGCACTTAACGAATAATATAACACCAATTCTATGCACTAACACTGAAAATAACACAAGTTTTGGAAAATAACTGGCCCGATAGCTCAGTTGGTAGTAGCCCTGCCTTCTTAACTGTGGGTCGTGGGTTCCATTCCCACTCAGGACAAACATTTGTGTGATGAAAATAGGTGTTTGTTCTGTGTCTGGGTGTCATATTGTATTTTATGTATGTATTTACAAACAAAAAAAAAGTATCTAAGTATTGTATCAGTTATCTGGTTCCCATAGCACAAGCTTTGCTTAGTTTGGGGCTAGATGTCGTTGTGTGAGATGTCCACACATATTATTATTATTATAATACAATGCGGTGACGCGATCTTTTTCGTTTTCCCGCCAAAAAAAATTCTAACTGTGCTGTTATGGTATATCGCGTGTGGTATAGCATCATAGCAAATGGATGAAGTTATTTTTTCATTATTTATCTCATATATATTTATTTTTATTTTTTTTTTTAATTTGGCCACTACATCGAGAATGTTATTATCTATTAAAATTAGTGCCGGGGTTTTTTTAAATTATAATTTTAGATCGAGTTTCGGTTAATTTAATTAATTTTGTTTTAAATTGTTCTATAAAACCACTAAATAAAATCTACTTTAGCATTTTTCTTGCCTAATTATCTACTGATTTAATAACTTGTTATTTCTACTAACGCCTGCTTTAAATATTTATTGTACATGTAAGCTCTACGTGAAACCAATTTTTTTTAGACTACGCTACGTTACATTTATTTACGGAACACTACGCTGCATTACGCTACGTAAAAATACGTTTCTTTACATTACGCTATGTTACATAACTTTACGGTATATGCTGCATTACGCTGAGTGAAACTACTTTTCTTTACACTACGCTACGCTACATTACTTTACGATAGACTACGATGCATCACGCTACGTAAAAATACGTTTCGTTAAAGTAAGCTATGTTACATTGTAAATGTATAAAAAATTACGTGAGAAGTATTTATAACTACAACTAGTAAGCGGCTAGCACTCCCGGGATATAGTCTGATGACTCGACCGGTGTTTACTAGTAGTTGTTACATTACTCTACGGAACTCTACGCTGCATTACGCTGCGTTACGTTTTGTTACACTACGCTACGGTGCGTTAGACCAAGCTCCATATACGCTACGCTACATCACGTTATAATAAGTTTGTATTCTACACTAAGTTTTTTTTATGTTAAGGAATGACGCGACGAGCTAGTCGTTCGCCTAATGTTAAACGATATAGCTGCAGTTGCAGTCACTCGGAAATATATGGTTTCACATGACACTACACTGCGCACGTGGTTCTGTAACATCAGCAGGGATTAGTAATAAGATTACTAGACTGTGAGATCAGGTCATAAAGTCTCATTTGCCCAGTATTTCACTAACAACAGTGCTCACACATCGGACCACAGTAGTGCCTACCTAGACGGTGATATTACGTCAATTTCTTCACGATAGCTCAATGGAGGCCATTTATATAGGCTCCGTTGGGAATCACACTTTTTAACGCATTGTCGTGTGCCAAATAAACGCATTCTTTTACTTCGGCTTATTTATTTACGCTTCGCTACGTTATACTACGTTGCATTACAATTATACTACGCTACGCTACGTTACGTTACACTACGTTAAGTCAATTACCTCGCTATAACTATTGTTAGGCTGCGTATCATCGTCCTCATTCTGAATAGGGTCGGTTTGCATGAACGCGTTGATTTTGATAGTGTCAGGAATCTGTGTACAAATTTCAGCCATCGGTTCAACCGTTTTCGAAAGCCACACACAATGAAACAACGTTAAAATTTTGTACAATTGTGGGGATATTACGCTACGCTACTACACTCTACGTTACGCTACGCTACTACACTACGTTACGCTACGCTACTACACTCTACGTTACGCTACGCTACTACTCTACGTTACGCTACGCTACTACACTCTACGTTACGCTACGCTACTACACTCTACGTTACGCTACGCTACTACACTCTACGTTACGCTACGCAGCACTACGTTAAACTGAGCTCAACTTTAAACTACTTTGCGTTATACTTAACGTGACCATACGCCCCGCTTTGAACGGAAGAGTCCCGCTCTCAGACTGTATGTCCCGCTGTCCCCAACGAAGGCAAAAACGTCCCGCTTTTGCAAACAGACCGAACGATATATTAATTTAGGTATACCTAGGCGTTCCGCCGACAAGTACTGCGTAAGTCTGGTGGGGATCGTAATCGTGTTCTCTCTTGTTCGCACTCGTGGACTTGTCAATTGGCGCGAGCGGGGTGGCAGGCGAAGCCGATTTCCAGAACGGTTACGCGGTAGGGGTGCAGGATCGGTTTGAAGAAACGCGTACTGTTTTAGCTAGCTCAAATTACGACTTTTACCAGAAGCACTCCCATGGTTCCATTTGCAATTTACCCGTTTTCCAGCGGGAACTTAATTTTCCGGAATAAAAAGTACTCTATGTTGATCTAGGTAGTGAAAGCAATCTGTGTAAAAAAACTTCAGGCAAACCGGATCAGGCGTTTTAGTTTGAAAGCCACACAAACATGCAACGTTTAACTTATTTATTTACGAGGATGATAGATGGATATATCGATAAACTCTATTATACACACCAAACAATAAAATGTCACGCTACGTGACACTACGCTCTACGTTACGCTACGCTACGTTACATTAGACTCAACTCAACATTAAACTACATCACGTTACACTACGCTACGTTACGTTAAAATCTACACACTACGTTACGCTACGCTACGTCAATTACCTCGCTATAACTATTGTTAGGCTGCGTATCATCGTCCTCATTTTGAACAGGGTCGGTTTGCATAAACGCGTCCTGTTTCTTCGGCTTGCTTCCATTCCCATGCGGCAAGGGCAGTGGGTTCAATTGTTGCGGTGATATGTTGTTCGCTATACCTCCTAGAGTTTGTAGCTTGTAGGCAAGCTGGAATAAAAAGCATACAGCATCTTAGGATCAGCCCTACTTCTACACTGGACCACCGAGTATTGTTAAATATTCGCAGTAGTGCGCAAGCATTGCTGTTCCGGTTTGAAGGGCTAATTACTAGATTTTTTTTTAACGGGCTAATGCTGTTTGTCTTTACCGACCTTTACAGCGTCACCGGGCGGGAGATACATCACGGGGCGGGGTTATTACTAGACTGTGCTGATGTCTCTGGATGATGTGCGCAGTGCAGTGTCACACAACTCTATACTTTAGAGTTCAGAGTGATACTACTACCGGTTAGCTAATCATTAAAAAACTTACCTGATATTTTAATGATATTTTATCCCAAATACCAGAGTTTGGGAAATCGGGAAAGAAGATACGGGCGAAGCCGTGGGACACCTTTTTAATTATTGTAAGGTTGCCTTTGTCTACTGTTTGTGTGGATTTCGAGCTAAAACGGATGCTGTTAGATCGCTTTGTCAAATAAACAGACTTTTATATACTGATAGGAATGTTTTCGACTTCACGTTACGCTACGCTACGAAACGTTACACTACGCTTTAGTAACGCTACGCTACGTAACGTTACACTACGTTTTACGTTACACTACACTATGTAACATTACACTATGCTTTACGTTACGCTACGCTACGTAAAGTCACACTACGCTTTACGTTACGCTACGCTACGTAACATTACACTACGATATACGTTACGCCACGCTTTCATATATTAAGTTGGAATAGAGATAATAGGGAATTAAAGATCACCGTATAAAATAACTAAATCATTGGTTTTTTTAGTATAGCTCAGTTGGTAGTACCCTTCTCAGGTTGATGGTTTGATTCGCACGCAGTAAAAACATTTGTGTGATGAACATACACGTTTTTTATGTATCTGGGTGTTTAAGTTTGTATTTAAACACAAAAATTATAAAAGTAATTACAGATCAGTATGATGGCGCACATATAAAAACTTTACACTTAAAAAATTACGCAGCGCAAAATTAACTGCGCTTGCTATTGGACGACTTAAAATTTATTACGAAATTGGTGCTTCCCGATTGGTTGCTTTTGTTATTGAATTTGTCCAATCGCAAACAGGAACTATAAAAGAATATGCTGTTATTGGTATTGTGTTAAGCATAAACATTTTGTGCACAGAAAAAAAAAGCGCAATCACTAGTTCTGAATCTGGTGGTAGTCTGATCAGTTCCTGGGTCCCTAGACACAGGTAATCCTAATTAGGGTCCCGGACCTATGTATGTGATCGCTGGGCGTTATTATTATTAGTTATTATTTGCGTATTCCTCCTGAAACCGCTGTTTATATGCTATAAATGAATTAACCTTTTAAGGACCATTGCCTTTCTACATTTGTATAGGTACCTAATAATTAATACATAATAATGTTCAGCATTTTGCGGTGAAATTTCGATTACTGAGTCACTGGAATTCCTGGATTCCGTCAGACTTTTTTTCCTTAATTTCGCCACGTTTTTTGCGTAATCAAGCGAGGAAGTTATTTATTGGTTAAGAACAAAACACTGTGATAATATAAACCCAATTCTGCAAATTAAATATATAATAAATAACAATCTGTAAACATCTTACACAGCGCCATCTAGTCCCAAACTAAGCAAACTTTGTATTATGGGAACCAGATAACTGATACAATACTTGGATACTTTTTGTTTGTAAATACATACATAGTATACAATATAGCACCCAGACACAGAACAAGTATATGCGCTTTTTCCGGGCACAAATACTTATTGTCACGGGAATCGAACCCGCCGCCTCCAGGCTATGCGTCGACCTGCTCATCCACCACGCCACAGAGGCTGTCAAACAGAAATAAACAACTTACAATGCTATTCTCGTGTAATTCCTGGCTGGCCATTGTAGTTTCTGGCAAGTTTGACATCAAAGGGTGCGCGCCGTGTGCCGGCATTGCGTTTTGCCACGATTTGTCCGTCTTGTCACTGCAAAACAATAATAATAATAATAACGCCCAACGATCACATACATAGATCCTGGACCCTAACTAGGATTCCGTGTCTAGGGACCCAGGAACTACGAGGATCATGGTCCCACAACATCCAGGCTAAAATCACTTTTTTCCGCTTTTTTTTCTATGCACAAATACTTATCCTGCGACGGGAATCGAACCCGCCACCTCCAGGTTATGAGCCGACCTGCTCAATCACCACACCACAGTGGCTATATACATTAATAATTGCGATTTGACTACGCAGGCAGTATTTTTTCCACACACGACACGACCAAATGTCTGGTAAAACCCGCCGCGTGCGATATGACTGTCCAAGGCATTGTTTATTTTTATTTTCATTTATTTATACAATATTAATTGTTTCTGCGATATCTGTGTCCAGTGGCGTGATGTTTATTATTATTATGGTGGGGGTTACTGTGGTATGGTGGTTGAGCAGGTCGGCTCATAACCTGGAGGCGGCGGGTTCGATTCCCGCGGCAGGACAAGTATTTGTGCACAGAACAAAAAAAAGCGCAAATACTTGTTCTGAGTCTGGGTGTTGTGGGACCATGGTCCTTGTAGTTCCTGGGTCCCTAGACACAGGGAATCCTAGTTAGGGTCCAGGATCTATGTATGTGATCGTTGGGCGTTATTATTATTTATATATTTTATTTATTAATTTGATACAAATATACCTAAACATACTTCATACTATACTATATCACACTAATATTATAAAGGCAAAGTTTGTATGTGTGTATGTTTGTTAATCCTTCACGCTGAAACAGCTGAATGGATTTGGATGAAATTCGGTACCAAGACAGCTTATACACTGGATTAACATATAGGCTACATTTTAGCCAGGTATGTTCCCGTGGGATGAGCAAATAATTAAAATACTTTATATCCGCGGGTGAAACAGCGAGGCGCCATTAGTTTCTTATAAAGTTACAGAACACACTTTCACAATATATAATTTTCTTTAATGTATATCAATAGCTTCTGCCCGCGGCTTCGCCCGCGAGGCCTATAGGAAACGAATAAGATTTTTTTATAGATGATTCAACCACCCATTTCACCCTCTTAGGGGTGGAATTTCGAAAAACCCTTTCTTAGTGGATACCTACACTTTACAAAGAACACACCCTCCAAATTTCAATTCTCTAGGACCAGCGGTTTAGGCTGTGCGTTGATATCTAAGTCAGTCAGTCAGGACTTTGAATTTTATGTGTATTAGATTTTGAGATAACCGAGATTTATACAAATTTAAAAAAAAAATGAAAAATATTTTACAAACAGACAATATTCCTCTTTTACATATTAGTAGACAATTACTAGAACGCGCTCATAAACACGTGAGCAATAAACCCCGCCTATTATTCATATAAAATCGCATCATTTCGTGACTTATTCACATATTATTTGTTGACACTGTAAACCATTGAGTATGGAGTGTCGTATCTAGAAGGAAAACCGCTAAATACCTAACCCACAGATGAATACAATAAAAACCGCCCAAAAGTAATATAATAATAATAATAATAATGACGATCACATCATCTGTGGTGTGGTGGTTGAGCAGGTCGGCTCATGAACCGAAGGCAGCGAGTTCGATTCCCGCGGCAGGACAAGTGCACAGGAAAAAAAGCGCTAAAACTTGTTCTGTGTCTGGGTGTTGTGGGAGCATGGTCCTCGTAGTTCCTGGGTCCCTAGACACAGGGAATCCTAAGGGTCCACAGGATCTATGTATGTGATCGTTGGGCGTTATTATTATATTATACATAGATCCTGGACGCTAACTGGGATTCCCTGTGTCTAGGGACCTAGGAACTACGAGGACCATGCTCCCACAACACTCAGAATCTATAAAAACTATCAAAATTAACACAGTTCCAAACGCAGACCCGAGTTTGACATGAAATATGATCTATTTTCGATCTATATCACTGTAAAGTTTCTAGTAGCTTCTTCTTTACAGTTGTAATCGAAGCTTCGGATCGGAGTTTTCTGTTCTGCATTGTGCCGGATTGCTTGCCAAGTAGTACCAGTAGTGAGAAAGAGACTTTTTTGTTTCAAACTCACATATTGTAATGGGCTTGTTTTATAATATTTGACAATAAGTACTTTTATGGTTAATACAATAACTTAATTTTATGTAAATAATATCACTTTGACTTGCAAAATAATTGCATTGCATTGCCTAATTGCAATAGAATCCTTTGACTTTTACTTTAAACAAAGTCCTGTAGAGACCCTCTCAAAAACATAAAACTTGTAAAGTAAAGTTGTTGTTGTCCTGAATGCGATAAAATCAATATTTTAAATTTTCCGTGTAAATACAAATCTTTAGTATTCCTTTGATTTTAAAATAATAAAATATGCCATTTATAGGACCATCTTTATTTTAAGTAAGGATACCAGAAAGTTGGTTCAAGCGTTCGGTATCCAATAAGCTCCGTACATTCTTTAAAGATCTCGAAACAAAATACGTAGAAACTTTTTCCCAACCTAATATGCCTAAAATAACCTAAACCTGCTGCGTTCCGGTTTGAAGGGCAATGTAGTGAAATTACTGGGCAAATGAGACTTTATGATCTGATCTCACAGTCGAGTAATCTTATTACCAGACTGTGCCGATGTCTCAGGGTAGGGTATATAGGGTCAGGTCAGATGGGTACGCACCGTGCACGCGAAACTTTATATTTTGGAGTTCCGAGTGACACTGTTCTGTTATGGGCGACCGTGTCGCTTAACATCAGGTGAACGACAAGCTCGTCACATAATTAACTAACATTAAAAAAATTGCGTTGAATCTGCAAAAAGTCTAATTTCTAAGACCTAAGAATTACAAAACGGTTTCTTTTTTTTATGTTACGAAATGACGTGACGAGCTAGTCGCTCGCCTGATGTTAAGCAACACGACTGCCCATGTCAGTTACAGTAACACTTGAAACTCTTAATTATAGTTTCGCGTGACACTGCACTGCACACGCCATTCTGAGACATCAGCACAGTCTAGCAATAAGATTACTCGACTGTGAGATTAGTTCATAGTCTCATTTGCCCAGTAATTTCACTAGCTACAGTGCCCTTCAAACCGGAACACAGTAGTGCTTGCGCACTACTACTTTGCGGCAGAATAACTGGCAAAGCGATGGTACCTACCTAGACGAACTTTGCAGAAAAGTTCTACCACCTAGTACCTAATACAGTTTGCGTCGGGGATCAAAAAGGTGGGCTATACAAGATGTTTGAATACTTTTCGTGCTGTAAGTTTTAGCTAGGAACAGTTGCTTAAACATACTAAAAAAATCTAGGGTAAATAGCAACTAAATAATTAAGTACTGATTTTTTTCAATGTCAAACAGAATATGCTCCCTAGTTTCAGAATGAAAGTTCACCGCACCGGGCGGCCATTGACCTCGCCGCGGTAAGATACCTCAAGTAGCACGAGCGTGCGAGCGAGATATCCGCTGAGATATGCTTAGATATGCTCTCGCAGCCTTATTAAACGCGTATTAGTCTCGGATTAGTTACTTCAGCTTTTGTCCTTTTTTTGCTATTGGAATATTTAGCTGGATCGAAAGAGACAAAAGATGGTGTAACTAGTCTAAAGCTAGTTCGTGTTTATTAATAAGGCTGTCGATGTTTTTTCTATACCAAATGAATATGTAATATTAGGTTTCTTTAAATAAAACTTCTTTACGCACGCTTGACTTGAGAAGTAAGCTGGCGAAGGAAACGGAAGTTGAAAGTAGTTGGTTAACGTAGATCTTCATTGTCAACATAACAAAGTTAACAATTTGTATTATTACATTGGTATGTACAGGCATACTGATAATTTAAAATTAAAACAAATCTAAAAAAAAGTTATACCGGCCGATAGATGGAGCTACTACTGTGTTTCAGTTTGAAGGGCAATGTAGCTAGTGAAATTACTGGGCAAATGAGACTTATGATCTAATCTCACAGTCGAGTAATTTTATTACCAGACTGTGTTTATGTCTCAGGATGATGTGCGCAGTGCAGCAGTCATGCGAAACTTTACATGTTGGAGTTCCGAGTGACACTGTTCTGTTATGGGCAGCCGTGTCGCTTAACATCAGGTGAACGCCTAGCTCGTCACATCATTCAATAACATTAAAAAAAATCTACAGCTGTTATGGTCTATTTACCTTTCTTCTTTCTTTCCCTCGCGGTACTTGACTGTGCGGCTCTTGCGAATGACCATGACGGTGCCATCGGGGTTAAGCTTGGGCAGGTTCTGGGAAGGCACTGCGTCCTTGCTGAGCGTCTTCCATTGCCCTGGAATACCAGGTTCCTGGTTAAAGGTGATTTAAACTTCTTATTAAGCCTCTGTGGTGTGGTGGTGGAACAGGTCGGCTCATATCCCGGAGGCGGCGGGTTCGATCAAGAAAAAAGCGGAAATACTTGTTCTGAGTCTGGGTGGTGTGGGACCATGGTCCTCGTAGTTCCTGGGTCCCTAGACTCAGGAAATCCTAGTTAGGGTCCAAGATCTAAGTATGTGATCGTTGGGTGTTATTATTATTATTCATTGATTTATTTACAATCTTAAATTTAAGTTTTTTATTTTATTATTATTATGATCACGATGATAGATGAAGAGCGTGGGTAAGTCAACTCTACGCAAGTTTACCAGGTGGTAGGACTTTTCTGCAAAGTTCTTTCACGGCAGAATAACTAGTAAAGCGGTAATACCTACCTAGACGAACTTTGCAGTAAAGTCCTACCACCTAAATTATATTAGTAAATATGTATTAGTTTTTTTTATGGAATCGATTTGTATCTTAAATGCAAAATAATCATTCAAAGTTCCGAAATGATAGATAAACGTCTCTTTTAAATTTTGGTAGTTTTTGGTCGAAAATATCAATCGAGTTATGGTGTTCCTTCAAGGTGTTATTCTGACGACACACTCTTACCAAAGGTGTGTAGGAGTTTTGGCGGGAAAACGAGAAAGATCGCGTCACAGCATTGTATTATTTTCCAAAACTTGTGTTATTTTCAGTGTTAGTGCATAAAATTAGTGTTATTTTATTCGTTAAGTGCTGGATTACAGGCATGATTGTGGGAAAGTGGTATAATGATGGTGAAACGTTTCATTTCTTGTTGTTTCCAAAACTCCATAGAAGCTTCTGGTAAAGTTGCCATCAGTTTACTAGGAGTATGACTTGACTAGACTAGACTATGACTTATTTATTTATTTATTTATTCATCAACAGAATTGTAGCATCATTACAGACAAATATCCAATGCGATGTTACAACTTATAATAAATATTATTATTACAATATGTATTTATAGTTAAGATATATTATATCTATATATCTTAGAGCTACTTTTGAAAATGTCCACTCCCTCAAATATTAAATTAATCCAACGCGCGTGACAATGGAGAGTATTTAAGAAGGTTGGTCCGCGGCGTGAGCACTTGACTTGATGACTTGGACTGTGACTTGACTTGACACATATACATTAATTAACATGAAAAATTATCAATTACTTGACACTGGCTAAAAACACAAAGCGTGGAGCCAAAAAAAAGTATCAAGATGTGTCAAAATACCCGTACTATACGTAATGTGACTTTTTAAAAAATTTCCTGTTAAACCATTTGCATTCTAATTTTATGCGGCAGACGAGACGTTTTGGCCAGAACCAGTTTATAATAATTACAATAATAAATAAAAAGATTTACTTTAATTCTTTAATAACATTTTGAGACCGCTCTAACCGGTCGGAGAGACGTAAACCGCAGTGGGTTAGGAGGGCTAAACGAATTAGAACTGAAAAGGTCTTAGCTCAGCAAGTAGGCCATCTAGGTAGGTACCACCTCTTTGCCAATTGAAGGGGTGAGAACAAAAAGGGTTTATTTGATTTTTTTCACAAAATGACTTATGGGTATCGTTGGATTTAGCGTAAAATTATCTCCAATAATAGATGCTCAAAATACCGAAATGAGGTTTAAATCTCGAGATTTTGAGTCTAAAAACGGTTTATCTGTCACAGGAATACAGTTCGCTAAGCATAAAAACATTATTATAATTATTATATTTTTACAGTAAATGTATGAATTAGTACTATATTTAGTATTATAAAATAGGATTAAAACATTTTTAAGCAACTGAAACTTACATAAACCTTTTCTATTACCTTATACTCATTCTACATTAAAATGACGCCGTTGAAGTTTAAAGTCAATTTTCTCGTAATTATACATTTGACAGTTAAACCCTTTTTATTCTCAACCCTTCAATTATTATTACTAGACTGTGTTGTCTCGGGATGACGTGCGCAGTGCAGTGTCACTTGAAAGTTTATAGGTATTTTAGAGTTCCGAGTGACACTGCAACTGTTGCGGGCTTAAACAAACATACGGGGCAGTCTTTGAAGACTGCCGATTGAAGTGAAAACTAACTAACTTGTGACGTATAGCTCATGGGAAGCGTGCGGTGACGATGACGCGAGTTTCACGCTTTTTGTTCATCCAAAAAGTACACATATATACGGGTCATTCTAAGTTAAGAGGTACTTTCCATGGCAAGGACAAAAAAATACTTTTTTTTATACTAACTTCCTAATTAACCTATTTATTACTTAAAACTAAATGTTATCTTCATGCTCACTTAAATTTATTACAGAAATGTATGTAGTTTAGTCACAATAAGTTCTAATATAAGAAAAAAGTCTCTCCCCTGGTCTGTCCCCAAGCCGACATTATTTGTAAAACAGTTATTATGAATGTCTTAAAATTAAATAATTACTTTATCATGGGTAATTTTATACAGAATAATAACTTAGTCTCAGTGTCTTATAAGTAAAATTACTTATATTCCAATTTTTCATAAATAATATCAACACCGAAATTTGTCCTCCGTGTTTCGTGTCTCGTCCCCTGGCTTTTTGTTTTCGTTTAAAAATCAGTTTTGTTTTGCTAGTTTGTGGAAGTTGTGACCTTGAGTGCATAGGATGTAACATGAAGCAAGCAGCAAGTGGCGCATAAGCCCACTGCGCAGCCATTTTAACGGCCATTTCAGTCACGCCGCTCGCTGGGTGTAGAATTGTTGAGTGAATGCAGTCTTTCCTCTGGTAAGTTTTATTTAGCAATTGTTTGTTAAAATACTAATATAGACTTAAATATTCACTATGAATAGTGCATACATTGTTACATTTGATTGTGAATTGCGTACGAGTAACACTTTTACGGCTATTTTAGATATCAATCGAAAATGTATCTCCGCTGGCGTATTTCCCCTGGCTCTTTTGATGACAGGGGAGATACATTTGTATGCGTTTTCATGAATACTTCTACATTTTTCTCTGAATCTTTACTTGGCATTACGTATATCTTAGCTTTACAATTTAATATGCCTTTTTTACAGAAAAAAATGGCACCTAGAAAAAAAATGACGCGCGAAGAACGGCTCGAAAAAAAAGGATAGCAGAACGATTAAGGTACCAAAGAATTAAAAATGACAAAGATAAGTAAGTACGTTCAACAAAACATCAAGGAAAGGGAAAAATATGAAAAGAAGATAAAAGAGTTATTAAGACAGTGTAGCAACTGACTCCCAGAGAGCAGCGGAAGGTTAGAAAAGTATGGAGAGAAAAAGCAAAAATTCATAGACGTCGTTTAGCACTCCAAGATAATATTTTAAGCAATGCTCCTGAAACAGCTCAAATTAAGTCTGCAGTTCAACGCTACAAGAAACAAATACAATGGATACAACCACAAATTAGGTTCTACTGAAAATATAAAGACTTTTTCAGGCACACTAAAGGTTCTACAAATTACCGGTTGCATATTTATACCTAATTGCCTGACATTGAAAAGTTTGAGCTGCTTCTGTGACTCAGAGCTATGTCGTCATTTACAATGGGGTATTTTGGATTATCCACAAACACATCGTAAATTTAATCTACGTGTTGATGATATATACAGAGCTAGCGATTCAGAAGATGAACCACTAATCAATGTCACATCTCAAGAACACAGGAAGAAGCCTCAAGAAACACTACAGCATTCTATACCTACCAGTATTAAAACCAAACTGCACAAAGATAATTCAAAGCCTCAACATTTGGAAAGAAAACATTTTGCAACGGGGACTTTGTGCTGGTTAAACTTCAAGATAAAAAACAGAATATCGTTATGTTGCAATGTGCACAGGTGTTGAAGAAGATGATGAACTTCAAGTTATATTTTGTACAATCTGTGATTAAACTGGAAAAAAGTTCAGAATTAATGATGACGATATTTCTTTCATCACCTGGGATCAGGTTTTAAAAAAACTACCCTCCCCTAGCTTAAAAATGAGAGGGCAGCGTATTTTTTATGCATTTAATGAATCTATTGATGTCTTTAAACGCGGGTTTTAGAAAAAGTTTTTTTTTAGTTACTTTTTAATTAAAATGTTTTTAAAGTTTAAATACAAGAAAAATTTAATACTGTTACACAGAGAAGTTTTTGTTTATTTTTATTTAATTATTGACTATTTATAGTAAAGTTATAAATATTTTTTGTTTTGATGGAAAGGAAATGTAAAAACCTTTTTATGTTTTGTACCTGGCGCTTAAGAAATATTTAATTTTTTAAACAAAAACTGCTAAGAAATGACAAGTCTGATTATAAATAATTCATAATTAAAATAAAAATAAATAAATAAAGTTGATTCTTAAAAATAACCCTGTTTTTAATATGCCTATCTCTCTTCCCTGTCCATAAAGTATCCTCCCCTGTGCATTTTGTCTCTACCCTGTACTGAGTATTTACCCTGGTCACTTATAAAACGAGATAAAATCAATAAATTGACTGGCCACTTTGTGAATGTTTCCAACTTAAAAGTTTCCATAAAAAACATGTATAATTAAGTAAAAATATAAAAAAAAATGCCATGCCATCACTTCATACAACATATTACCTCTTAACTTAGAATGACCCATACATGAACATATAGCTCATGGAAGCGTTCGGTGACGATGACGCGAGTTTCACGCTTTTTGTTCACCCAAATAGTGCTTAACGCGCCTAAAGAAGATTCACTTAAAAAGTAGGGGTTTTTAGTAGATTCTATATATATTCGTTGTATATTATAAACACATTGGTGTCGATTCTGTGTCGCATTCTCTAAAATAGTAAACTTAAAGTATCGCGGTACTCTTCTGATAAAGGGGAAATGACAAAGACGGAAATATGTTAATTTCGTTTAGCTTTAGAGTATGCGACACAGAATCGACACTATTGTCTCACTATGGAAGTTTACATTGCGGTAGGTAATGGTACCTACTCAATGAAACGACCAAAGAAGGCTCTCGATTATTAAAGATCATAAAAAAACGAGCGTGCTTTAGACCTTACGGTAGTAACCCCGCCTTCTTAACTGTGGGTTGTGGGTTCGATTCCCACCCAGGACAAACATCTGTGTGATGAACATACGTGTTTGTTCTGTGTCCGGGTGTTATAATGTATTCTATGTATGTATTTACAAACAAAAAGTATCTAAGTATTGTATCGTTATCTGGTTCCCATAGTACAAGCTTTGCTTAGTTTGGGGCTAGATGGCGCTGTGTAAGATGTCCACACATATTATCATTATTATTATTATTACAGTTATTTTTGAAGTGACACTTCTTTACACACGCTTGACTTGTGGAGTAAGTTGACGAGGTTAATGGAAGTTGAAAGTTGTTTATTAACGTAGATCTCCATTGTCAACATAACATAGTTACAAATGTGTATTTATTATTATGTTGATATGTCCGGTAAAATGCCAATTTGCGATTGTCAAGATGGCGACATTAACATTAAACAAAGCAAAACCAAAGTTATACCGGCCGATAGATGGAGCTAAACTAAAAATTTTATTCCACTCGTGTGGTCTTTTTTTATGTTAGTGAATGATTTGACGAGCTAATCGTTCACTTGATGTTAAGCGACACGGCCGGCCATAACAGAACTAAAATTCTTTGTTCTTAAATTATAATTAGAAAAATATTGCCCGATTGTTAATTTTGAGAAATTTTACTGTTCTTTTACTCAATTTTTATTGCTTTTTTTGCTTTATTGTCCCTAATTTAGTTTATTTTATTTTTTGTAAGCTGTATTATAATATAATAAAACAAGTTTATGACCCGCGCACACTCGCTAAAACTCGGCTAAGACCTTTGCTCGAGAACTGGGTTATGCTGAAAACCAGCCCTGCGTAGAACATTTCTACGCAGCACAGTGCTGAGCACACTCCTGTTGCCAATTAATTATTTTATGTTAGCTGTAATATTATTTGTGCGTACCCAGTTTGTTTTACTTTTTTTTGGCAATAAACATTTTTTTTTTACATTTTCGCGTGACACTGCACTGCGCACATCATCCTGAGACATCAGCACAAACTGTGAGATCAGATTATAAAGTCTCATTTGCCCAGTAATTTCACTAGATACAAGGGGGCGTCCATAAATTACGTGAGGTGTTTAAGGGGGGGAGGGGGTCGAGTCAAATCTCATCTAATCTTACGTTGGGGAGAGGGGGGGTCTCGGCAAATATCATTTTTTTCTGATTGAAACAAAAAAAAATATACTATTTTGGTCTATTTAATCCAGATTGTACATGCTTAAGACTTAATCTTAAGCGTAATCGTAGTACGATTAAGATCATTTACTAATTCGTTCGAAAGAAAATAATTTTATTCATACTTCGACTACAACAATCCAACGCGTTTACGTAAGAAACTCACATTTTGAAAAATCTCACGTGAGATTCGGGGATGGGGGAGGGGGTTGAATAGAATCTCACGACATCTCACCAGGGGGGGAGGGAGGGGCAGAAAATTTAAAAAAACACCTCACGTAATTTATGGACGCCCCCCAATACCCTTCAAACCGGAACACAGTAGTGCTTGCACACTACTGCTTGTCGGCAGAATAACTGGCAAAGCTGTGGTACCTACGTAGAAGAACTTAGCAGAAAAGTCCTAGCACCTAGTAAAACTATTATTTAAAAACAAACCAAACAGTTTATTTCAAACAAAAATTTCTACAAAATTACAATAAACGATCCTAGAAGGAAGTATCTGGGCGGACATCTGAATTTTTTCCTGCTGTAAACGTGCGAGTGTTTCGGAATTCCCCACTGACGTACTTATATAATGCAGGGCAGTGTAGATAAGGTTCAATATTGACAGAGTTCTGGGGGTCATATCGAATAATTCGTTTTAGCTACGCTCCTTCCAATGTAAACCTTATATATATTTAACTAGCTTCTGCCCGCGGCTTCGTCCGAGTGGCCTATAGGAAACGAAGAAGAAAATTTTTTCATAGATAATTCAACCGCCCATTTCACCCTCTTTTTTTTATGTTACTGAATGATTTGACGAGCTAGCCGTTCACCTGATGTTAAGCGCCACGGCTGCCCATAACAGAACAGTGTCAATCGGAACCCCAAAATAGAGTTTCGAGCAACACTGCACTGCGCACATCATCCTGAGACATCAGCACAGTCTGGTAATAAGATTACTCGACTGTGAGATCAGATCATAAAGTCTCAATTGCCCAGTAATTTCACTAGCTACAGTGCCCTTCAAACCGGAACACAGTAGTGCTTGCGCACTACTGCTTGGCGGCAGAATAACTGGCAAAGCGGTGGTACCTACCTAGAAGAACTTAGCAACAAAGTCCTACCACCTAGTAGATCTATCTTCTATCTATCTTCTATCACCTATCTTAGGGGTGGAATTTCGAAAAACCCTTTCTTAGTGGATACCTACACTTTACAAAGAACACACCCTCCAAATTTGAAGTATCTAGGAGCAGCGATTTAGGCTGTGCGTTGATATATAAGTCAGTCAATCAGTCAGGACTTGAATTTTATATTTATAGATTTATAAATAATAAGTACCGGGAAATATTTTTATTTTATGGTAAAATGGGCATGCGTTTGACAACAACTCACCTGATGGTAAGTGACGAAGTTGTCTAAGATGGAGCACGCTTGCCCATGAGATGCCCATTCACTAAAAAGAGACCCAGGTTACACCCAGGAGGAAACACTGTTGCTGGAAGATCATTCCATTCCTTGACCGTTTGGACTATAAATGACCCAGCAAAATGATTAGATATATGATTATATGTGGGACCATGGTCCTCGTAGTTCCTGGGTCCCTAGATACAGGGAATCCCAGTTAGGGTCCAGGATCCATGTATGTAATCATTGGTCGTTATTATTATTACGTTTAATAAGCCAGCTAACTAATGGTGGTTGGTGAGCTAAAGCTTTCGCGAGTTTGTCTTTACATAGCTTAAAACTGAAAACTATTTGACGTAAAACTTCTTTACGCACGCTTGACTTGGGGAGTAAGCTGGTGAATGCGTGACGAGGCAAACGGAAGTTGAAAGTTGTTCTTTAAAGTAGATCTCCATTCAACATAACAAAGTTCAACTTCTTATTATGTCTACGGGGGTTACCGCAATTTCGCCAATGTCGCGTGGGTAGAGAGAAAATAAACGACGGAGCATAAAGTTGAAAATTACTTAAAATTTGCATTATTATGTTGGTATGTCCAGTAAAATGACAATTTACAAGTCAAGATGGCGACATTAACATTAAACAAAGCAAAAACAAAGTTATACCGGCCGATAGATGGAGCTAAAGAAGTTTTACTTCAGTCGTGTGGTATAAAGCACAGTTTTTTTCTTGAAGTCGATCGAAAAGACAGCTATATCGTACATTAATACGGCGATACAATAAACTCGATTTGTTTTAATAATCAGTAGTTTGTATAATTATGCGAAAAATGCAGTCTGCGGCGGCAAGGTCGTTGGAAATAATTTACAATTGTGTTTGTATCCGTCGGACAATGGCGCCGTTTCTCACATGCTAATTTAGAAAAATAAATTTTCGGATCGTCCGGTACATGCTGAAATTTTCATTAAACTCAACGATTTAATTATATATATAAATTTAAATATAATTTTTTGCATAAACAGTAATGGACTTTGATGTATAAAATTGTAATATTTTTGATAATTATTTAAAGTATTTTTAAATCCATTGTTGCCATATAATTATAATAGTTTTAACTAAATTATTACTATTATATTAATATTTTATACATTCCAAATCTATTATACTTTATAATAAAACTGAGACTAAACTAAAGTAAACATAGAAAAGAGAGAAAAAAGCCATTCTTTTTAGAACATGGTAATAAAAAAAAATAATATAAAAAGTTTTTACTTTCACAGTTGTAATACTTTTAGTAGTTTCATCCATTTGAACTTATTTCGTTATTATGTAAGTATTTATAATTTATATGTTATTATTATGTATGTATTTATACTTATATATTAATATATGAATCAGTTATATTTAATTTATTGATTATATATCTATATTATCTTTATTTATTTGTATTTTTTATAAATTTCATTGTTTTCAATTTTACTCAATTCGTTTACACCACCGACCTCTATCTCTCTAACAATTCTTTCCATCCAAAGGTTGACTGGAAGAGATCGCTTTTAGCGATAAGTCCGCCCATTGTACTACATACACGTACGTACATTGTAGCTTTAAGTTTCTTCATCTGTAAATGTTTTTTCTTCTGGTGTATAATAAAAAAAAATTGTATTGTATTGTAAATATTTAATTATTTAAATAGCAATACCAGTCCGTCACTTTAAAAAATCTGCCATAAGGGATAACAATAAGCATTTTCGAAAAAAAAAATATACAAAACGAGAATTTAATCCATTTTAGGGGGCTAATGCTGTTGGTCTCTACCGACTTTTACAGCGTCACCAGGCGGGAGGGCAGGTGGTGTCCAGCCATCAAAAGTGGGAGGCAACTAGCTGGCGGGCACCCCTGGGGTGCGAGCCTCGGCTTGGGCCGTTGCCGGGATAAGATCGAGAAGACTACGTCCACTGGAAGAGTGGACCCTATTGAAAGTGGCGACCGTTCTAGCTAACCTACGGGGGGGTACGTCGACCTCGCCGGCGGGGTCGGGGTCTGGTTGTACCTAAGCCAGGAGGGCTAGGGTCCGGTAATCCTAGCGCAGCCGATACTACGGCTGCTATAGGATCGTCCGGGTCGCTCAAGACGTCTCGGGCGGCGACCATATCCATAATAAAAATATTGTAAATTCAAAAATTTCCGTTACATTTTCACGTCTAAACGGTTGTATATAACTTGATGTAATTTGGCATGTAAACAATTTGAATCCTAGTAAAGGATATGAGATACTTTTTATAATTATATTTTGGCTGGCCCGATAGCTCAGTTGGTATTAGCCCTGCCTTCTGAACTGTGGGTTGTGGGTTCGATTCCCACCCAGGACAAACATTTGTGAGATGAACATCGATCTTTGTTCTGAGTCTGGGTGTTATTATTGTATTCTGTGTATGTATCTACAAACAAAAAGTATCTAAGTATTGTATCAGTTATCTGGTTCCCATAGTACAAGCTTTGCTTAGTTTGGGGCTAGATGGCGTTGTGTGAGATGTCCATACATATTATTAATTGATGTCTTATTAATGACAGCCTTTGTGGTGTAGTGGTTGAGCATATCGGCTCATATTCTAGAGGCGACGGTTTCGATTCCCGCGGCAAGACAAGTATTTGTGCACAGGAATAAAATCGCAAATACTTGTTCCGAGTCTGGGTGTTGTAGTAGCATAGTCCTCGTAGTTCCTGGATCTCTAGACACAGGGAACCTTAGGGTCCAGGGTCTATGTATGTGATCTTTGGGCGTTTTTATTAATATTAATATGTTAAATACTTTAGTTACTAGTTGGTAGGACTTTACTGCAAAGTTCGTCTAGGTAGGTACCACCGCTTTGCCAGTTATTCTGCCGCCAAGCAGTAGTGTGCAAGCACTGCTGTGTTCCGGTTTGAAGGGCACTGTAGCTAGTAAAATTACTGGGCAAATGAGACTTTATGATCTGATCTCACAGTTTAGTAACCTTATTACTAGATTGTGCTGATGTCTCAGGATGACGTGCGCAGTGCAGTGTCACGCGAACCTCTATACTTTAGAGTTCCGAATGACACTGCAGCCGATATGGGCAGCCGTATCGTTTAAAATCAGGCGAACGGCTAGCTCGTCACGTCATTCCTTAACATAAAAAAAAAAAAAAAAAAAATTATAAATTCATTTGATATTTCTACATAACTAATAATTGAAGAGTTGAGAATCAAAAGGGTTTAACTGTCAAATTGATAGTTTCGAGAAAATTTACTTTAAACTTCAACAGCCTCATTTTAATGTAGAGTGCTTATAAGGTAATAGAAAAGGTTTATGTAAGTTTCAGTTGCTTGAAAATGTATTAATTCTATTTTAAAATACTAAATATAGTACTAATTCATACGATTACTGTAAAAATATAATATAATAAAATAAATATAATAATGTTTTTATGCTAAGCGCTCTATATTCCTGTGACAGATAAACCGTTTTTAGACTCAAAATCTCGAGGTTTAAGCCTCATTTCAGTATTTTAAGAATGTATTATGGTAGATAATTTCACGCTGAATCCAACGATACCCATAATGTCATTTTGTGAAAAAAATCAGTTAAATCCTTTTTGTTCTCACCCCTTCAATTGTTATCGTCTGGCCTAATAGCTCAGTTGGCAGTAGCTCTGCCTTCTAGATTCGATCCCCACCCAGGACAAACATTTGTGTGATGAACATCGATGTTTGTTCTGTGTCTGGGTGTCATATTGTATTCTATGTATATATTTACAAACAAAAAGTATGTATCAGTTATCTAGTTTCCATAGTACAAGCTTTGCTTAGTTAGGGGCTAGATGGCGCTGTGTGAAATGTCCCCAATTTATTTATTTATTGACTGTTAGGCGGAACGAAGTTCGCCGGGTCAGCTAAATTTTAATAAATGATTGGGACTTGAAAGGTTTTTATCATTTACTTATAAGATTACTAGCGGCCCGTCCCGGCTTCGCTCGGGTGGACGTTTATTTATTAAACATTTTATAATATACGAAAAACAATGTGTCACGCACCGGCGCCATCTACTTAAAATGTTGGTTTGTCCTGAATTTTTCCTGAATTTTCTTTGCTATAAACCTCACGGAGCCCGAGACCTTTCCAACGAATGCAAAACCGTGGAAATCGGTTCGTGCGTTCTGGAGTTATAGCGTCAGGAAGGAAAACCCGACTTATTTTTATATAGTAGAAGATTGAATCAGACAAATTGCTTAGTAACCAAAATATACACAATTAAATGGTGAAGGTCAAATTCTGAAATTACAACACACAATTATGCAAATTTTGTGTTTACACGATAGTTGAGAATTTCATGATCTGTCAAGTGTTAAATTTTATTTTAACCTTTTTTTTCACGGCAAATTTTCAACTAAATACTACAATTATACAATAAGTATTACTTAACACTACTACAAATAAAAATATTGTGACTATATACTGGCCGCGATGACCTATAGACAGTCCAAATGCTCCAGCCCACTACCGGTAGGTAGCGTACCCAACATGCTGGCAGCATTGCCCCGTTGAATTGCAATGCTGATTCGTTGTGCCAAATACGAGTAAGTGCCAGCATTTTGGTCACGCGTAGCGTCGACCAGGCGCTCTGATAAACTTTAAAAAACGCGATGATCTCCCCATTTTAAGCCGGTTATAAAAATCCGATATCCTGATATATAAAATACAATATGCCTTCAATATTGATAAAAGATTTTACGTTTTTAATAGTCTAGGGGGTGGAAAGTTTTGTTCGCACCTAATACTCCAATCGTTTGATGTAAAACTTCTTTACGCACGCTTGACTTGGGGAGTGAGCTGGTGAATGCGTAACGAGGCGAACGGAAATCGAAAGTATTTGGTTCACGTTTCCCATTGTCAAAATTACTTAATAATTTGTATTATTATGTTGGTATGTTCGGTAAAATGACAATTTACAAATGTCAAGATGGCGACATTAACATTAAACAAAGCAAAAACAAAGTTATACCACGTTTAGGTATTTTTTTTACACTTTGGTTTACATTATTAAAGTTTTAGTAAGGATCCCTGAACTTTTTGAAAATATAATAATAGTAACGCCCAATGATTACAAACATCCTGGACCCTAACTAGGATTCTGTATCTAGGGACCCAGGAACTACGAGGAAGACATGGCCCCACAACACCCAGACTCAGAACAAGTATTTGCTTTTGTTTTTGTGCACAAATACTTGTCCTGTCGGGAATCGAACCCGCCGCCTCCGGGTTATGAGTCATATGAGTAATATCACCTATGTCACCCGGGGATAGTGTGGCTTCCTAAAACTGAAATAATTTTTCAAATCGGTTTAGTAGTATCGGAGCCTATTCTATGCAAATAAACAAACAAACAAACCTGTTTTATCCTCTTTATAATATTAGTATAGATTAGATGGATGGCTTTCAATTCGCGATTTGATTGTAAGTAAGTAAATAAATCTATATATAAAAAAGTGGTGTTAGTTACACTATTTATAACTCAAGAACGGCTGAACCGATTTGGCTAAAAACCGGTGGGAAGGTAGCTTAGAACCAGGAGACGGACATAGGATACTTTTCATCCCGTTCGACCGCGTTTTACTAATTCACCCGTGCGAAGCGGGGCGGGTCAACTAGTGAATGAATAAAATAAATAGATAAAGACGTATTTTTTATGACCCGAGTATTCCAAATTTATTAATATAACCAAAAGATATTTCGATACCAAAAACCCAACAAGCGATACCTAATTCGAGCCAAATGCTCATACAAAAAAAAATGGCAACGTAACTTACGCATTGCTATGATTACGCAATATTTTTCTCTAACATTGCTTTAAAATTATCTAATTGCAATAACAAGCAAATTCGATCACTACTTGTTTATTACTAGTTGCGCCCCGCGTTTTCACTCGCGGATAAAAAATATTTTAATTATTTACTCATCCCAAGAGAAAATTTCACTTTTCCGGGATAAAATGTAGCCTATATGTTAATCTAGTGTATAAGCTATCTCCGCCGGGGGCGAGTTGGCTGGACTGCAGTCGCGACCCCTTCTCGCCCCGGTACGGCGGACGAAGGCTCACGGGGGGGTTTTAGTGGGTTCGAGTTCCACGTACCCCCTGCCACCACCCCCGTGGTGGCAGGGGGTACGTGCCCTGCGAGTGCGAAGTGCGAGTGCATTTCTCCCCCTCAAAAAAAAAGTGTATGAGCTATCTTGGTACCGAATTTTATCCAAATCCAGCCAATCAAAAAAATCATTCAGCTGTTTGAGCGTGAAGGAGTAACAAACATACACACATACAAACTTTCGCCTTTATAATGTTAGTGTGAAGTGTGATGTGATTTTATCAATAGCCCGTGACACATTTACTTCGGGAATCCCACGTAATTATCAAGTTACCGTCATGGGCATGGATTGGACGCTAGTACGTTTTATTTTAATTATAATAATTATAATTATGATACTAAAAAAACGAGTGTGCTTTAGACCACGCGACTGAAGTAAAACTTATTTAATTTAACTCCATATATCGGCCGGTTAGAATACCTGGACATTTTAAATAATTCCTGGGCAGTTTATAGAATAACTGCGCGTTCTATAGAATACCTGCGCGTTCTACAGAATACCTGGGCGTTCTATAGAATACCTGGGCGTTCTATAGAATACAAAGGCGGGCCGACTGGTTAGCGGAAAGGAGCATTTTAAAGTATGCCTGAGCAGTTTATAGAATACCTGGGCATTTTAAAGAATACCTGGGCAGTTTATAGAATACCTGGGCATTTTATAGAATATCTGGGCATTTTATAGAATACCTGGGCAGTTTATAGAATACCTAAGCATTTTATAGAATACCTTGCCATTCTATAGAATAACTGGGCAGTTTATAGAACACCTGTGCGTTCTATAGAATACGAAGGCGGGCCGATTGGTAAGCGGAAAGATTAATTAGTGTTAGTTTATCTAGGCATAAAACATGTATAATAACCAATTCAACCTAATTTTATATATATATGACGGCGGCAACGTCCAGTTATAAACTCTATGCACAGCGATCGAGCACCGTAATTTACCCTGTGGTGGCATTAAATTTATTACAGTGGCAGCACCGGCAACTGTCATGGCGCCCATACCTGTCTGGCTATATAAAGGGATCGATTGGTGTGCTACGGGGCATTCTTGTTCCAGACACGGCGCGGTGCGGACATGCTGAAGGCCTATAGTTATATAGGTTGCAACCTACCTACAACACGTTCCTGCCCACATCAGAAGTGGGATTGCCCATTTACACATCACTCTTCAAGTAACGCCGAAAATATGATGACGTGACGGCGGGTGACACTAATATCAATTTTAGTTGCAGGGTTAACCCAGACCAGTGGAAAAAAAGAGAATAATAGTTATGGTAAAAAAGTAATGATTCGTGAGAGAAAAAAAAAGAGAAAAAAAGGGTAAGAAAAAAGTAAAAAAAAAAAGTGAAAAAAAAACAAAGAAAAGAGAATGTAAAACTGATGACAAAAAAATGTGTCTGAATGCTAAAGGGATAATCTATCCGGTCTAGCACTAATTGTTATGAGTTGGGATAATGATTGTTTGCTAAAGGGATATCTATCCGGTCTAGCACTATCCGGTCCATTTTATATAAATGAAGGGATAAGGTAATGTTGGAATGATGATTTTTGATTGCTAAAGGGATATCTATCCGGTCTAGCACTATCCGGTCCATTTTTTTATAAATGAAGGGATAAGGTATTAGTTTGATGATTTTTGGCTGCTAAAGGGATATCTAGCCGGTCTAGCACCATCCGGTCCATTTTTTGTAAATGAAGGGATAATGATGGTCTTGAAGGGTTAACCCTGACGCTGGTTATGATGAAGGTTAAAATGCTTTTGACTAATCAAATTGAAACCTGATCCTTTGACTCCAAGTTTAACTCAATTTAATTGTCAGGATGAACGAGCCATAACACTGATACTTATGTCCCTCACCAGGTACAAAGTGAAGCTAAGCGTACGAGGACGTACGCACGTCAGTATGGCCGTGACGGCGGCAACGTCCAGTTATAAACTCTATGCACAGCGATCGAGCACCGTAATTTACCCTGTGGTGGCATTAAATTTATTACAGTGGCAGCACCGGCAACTGTCATGGCGCCCATACCTGTCTGGCTATATAAAGGGATCGATTGGTGTGCTACGGGGCATTCTTGTTCCAGACACGGCGCGGTGCGGACATGCTGAAGGCCTATAGTTATATAGGTTGCAACCTACCCACAACACGTTCCTGCCCACATATATATATATATATAGCTTTAAAATTCAAAATTTGTTTTTTTTTTGTTTTTGTAATTGAATATAAAACCTTTGAGATGGTAACAAATATAGATTATGAGATCACGTGTTATCAACATTTTAAATCAAATTACTTGGTAACTTGACCGAGTACTCGGTTTAACAACCTTAAAACTGGGTCTCTTTGGGGCTAAATTTTAAAAAGGGGAGAGAGCATTTAGGCTTAAAATTAACCTGTACAAAGTCAGGGTGGGTCAGCTAGTCTATCTATAAGAAAGGCTTCAACCGCTATTAAAAATATATTCTAACGACATAGCATGTTTGGGTTGTCTGGAAGAGATCCAGCGATAAGACCGCCCATTGTGACACTTAATTCTTAAGTTTGTGCTTGTAAATTGTTCCTGTAATGTGGTGTTTCAATAAAGAGTTTTATCTATCTATCTATCATGTTCACTTGCTCTCACCATTGCATCTAATATTTTGTAGGAGTGAGACAGCAATAGAAAATGTCCACACTCTTCAGAACTTTACAATCATAATAATTCAAGGTCATTTTAAGACCACAATCTATTCTGTGGTGACCTACTATCATATAATTAGACAAATTACCAAACAAAATAGATAAAGGTTCATAAATAGAATTTTCTTCCTACTACTAAAGAAACATTTGGTAAAATAAATAAATAACGCCCAACGATCATGTACATAGATCCTGGATAACTCGGATACCCTGTATCTAGGGACCCGGGAACTACAAGGGCCATGGTCCCACGACACCCAGACACAGAACAAATAATTAGGATTTTTTTTATCCTGTGCATAGTATGTGATCCCTTAGTAGACGAAATATTTAAAATAATCCAACTTATGTATATTACTGGAAACATACCTATTGACTTTCAAACCACAAAAACAGTCATGCTACCTAAAAAACTGAATACTCACAAATGCGAAGAACACAGAACACTCAGTCTTATTTCTCATGTATCCAAAATTTTAATTCAAATAATACACAACAGAATAAGACCAATAGCTGAACGCAACATTGGCGACGATCAATACGGATTCAGAAAAGGGAAAGGTACACGTGAAGCTATTCTGGCACTTAGACTAATTAGTAGCAGAAGAATAGACATAGGTCTTGAAACACATATTGCATTTATAGATCTTGAAAAAGCCTTCGATAAAGTAAATTGGAAGAAAATGATGAAAACACTGAAAAATATAGGACTAGATTACAGAGATAGAAAAATAATTTACAAATTATACAAAAACCAAGAAACCGTTGTAGAAATAGGAAAAGAAACAACAAAAGCAAGAATAAATCAAGGAGTAAGACAGGGCTGCCCTCTTTCACCAACAATATTCAACATATTTATAGAAAACGCGATTAGTAAATTAAGAGAGTCAGAAAGTGGAGGAGTTAAAATTAACGGAGAACGCATTCTCTTCATACGCTACGCAGATGACATCGCAGCACTGGCAGAAAATCAGAAAGAGTTAGAAAAACTTGTAAAACAAATGGACAACATGTTTCAAGAAATAGGATTAAAAATCAATATACACAAAACAAAAACAATGACAATTACCAGAGACTTACCTACAACAAATCAAATTAAATTAAACAATATTCCAATAGAACAAGTAACTTCATTCAAGTATCTAGGAAGCCTTATCAGCAATGACGCCAGATGCACAGCAGATATTAAAGCTCGAATATCAATAGCAAAAAGAGCATTCAACAACAAAAAACACCTTTTTAAATCCAAAATTTCAAAATCATTAAGAAAACAGTTAATAAGAACTTACATCTGGAGCATTGCTTTGTATGGAAGCGAGACGTGGACGATGACCCAAAGAGACCGAGAAAGGCTGGAAGCATTCGAAATGTGGTGCTGGAGGCGTATGGAGAGAATAAGCTGGACTGAGCGAAAAACCAATGAAGTGCTTACCCTGGTTCAAGAAAAACGGAACATACTAGCGACAATAGCAGCTAAAAGAGGAAAAATGTTTGGCCACCTTATACGACATGACAACCTTATGAAAAACATCATAGAAGGAAAGATAGAAGGAAAGAGAGGAAGAGGCAGACCTAGAAGGGCTTACACAGGTCAAATAAAAGAAAAAATAGATGTCATGTCATACAGGGAGGTTAAAACGTTGGCCGAAGACCGAGAACGATGGCGATTACTGCACCGACAAGAGCTGGACTCTTATATAAGAAGAAGAAGCATACTTATCCTGCTTAACAACCATACCAGAGAAGCCCTTTATTATTGATTTTAAAAAAAAAACCATACCAGAGGCTATGAAAAATAATCAGCTATCTATATATATAAAATTCAAAGTCCTGACTGACTGACTTATATATCAACGCACAGCCTCTCTAGAGGCTTGAAATTTGGAGGGTGTTTTCTTTGTAAAGTGTAGGTATCCACTAAGAAAGGGTTTCTCGGAATTCCTTCCCTAAGAGTGAGAAATGGGTGGTTAAATTACCTATTAATAAAATTCTTCATTTCTTAAAATTCTTCTTCTTCATTTATAGGTCATGCGGACGAAGCCACAGGCAAAAGCTAGTTTCTTATATGGCTAAAGTTACAGAGGCTTCAAATCTATCAGGGCGATCATGAAACATTTATTGCAATGCAATAGGAGAAATTTGCATCTAACTATGCACATAAACTGCGTATTAAAACTGTCAAATCCATACAAATGTGTGTTTTTATCAGTTGCAATCGAGTTACGTGATCTATGTACTGTACACAATTCCTCTATTTTTGATTTTGGGGACTGTTTATATCTTTTTCTCATTTATAATAATACCAATGACAACACTTGGACAACAATTGGAAATGATTTGTTAATCAATTTCTGTTGCATGGTTGCTATAATCTTGACTGGCCCAATAGCTCAGTTGGTAGTAACTCTGCCTTCTGAACTGTGGGTTGTGGGTTCAATTAAAAATTCAATATACTGGAATCCATTGAAGTAGTTTGTTAAGATTAAATTTTTGTTTTAATTTGCACATTTATGCCAGTATAGTGTTTACATGATAATATTGGTATACAAACAGGACAAATATGTTTTATTTTTCATTATCTTCATCTAAATACATATAACTCAAAGGTGACTGACTGACTGACATAGTGATCTATCAACGCACAGCCCAAACCACTCGACGGATCGGGCTGAAATTTGGCATGCAGGTAGATGTTATGACGTAGGTATCTGCCAAGAAAGGATTTTTCAAAATTCCACCCTTACAAGGGTGTAATGGGTGATTGAATTATTTTCCCATAGGCCATGCCACGGGCGAGGCTGCGGGCAGAAGCTTGTTTAAAAATAAAGGTTTATATCTCGTTCCTATAGTACAAGCTTTGCTTAGTTTGATGGCATTGTGTGAGATGTCCACACATATTATTAGTAATATTATTAAAGGGTTTTACCACCATCAGTGATTATGCTACTTTAGTTGCTTTAAATAATACTCATACTTAAACTTGTGTATAGTAATTTAACAATATGAATCAATTCAGTGCTCTCTATTAGTTTGCACATCATTCTTGGTCTGAGAGAGGTTCAGCAAGAATGATATTACAATCGCCCAGGTGTGTGGATGAGAACAGAATATTGTATGTCTCTTATCTTTATTCCGGACACATTTCATCAGAATATGATAGAGATTGTACTGAATTAAATTCTTACAATTCAGAGAGCTACTTTTCACATTAAAAATGAATACTTATTGCATGGAATCAGTCCAGCCCGAAGTCTTTGTGCTAAAAAGTCTGTTAAAAAAACTGCTATGTCCAAGATTCCTTTTTCTCGTAATCCAAGATCAAAATACTCTTTGAATAAATCATAATATTGAATTTTAATAGTTGAATTGTGTTGTTATGAGTGCTTGTTTAAATTTATTTATGCCAGTTTAGTGTTTACATTATATTGGTGTCCATATTTTAGAATGTTTTGTTGGTTAGTCTATAAGGAACAAACATAAACATGTGCAGCATGCAGTAATGGCATTGCAAACGTGAAACTGAGCTCAAATCATGGCCTTGAACGCCAAAAATGCATCAAAAAAAAACAAACCATGACCGACATTATTAAAAAGTACAATAAATGAGTCATCACTACTTCAATATGAGAATGGACATGGAAAAACCCGAATACCTTTATTCTTACCCATTGTAGTGACGTTATAATCAGCTTGAGTGAAATGTAAACTGCACACTTTGGAGTATTTGGTGTATGGTTTGCCGCGCTTCAAGATTATGTTCCATTTATCGGCCATAGTAACGTCTCGAGGAAACCTGTGGAATTTCACATTCTTCGTCTTGCCGGCGAGGGAAGTACATTGTGGCACTGTGCAATAATAACCCATCTTCGCGAATCCTGAACTCTTTTGTTGTATTGTAACTCACAACACCGGAAGCCGAAGCGCCAATGACGCACCGCACATTAAAACTTCTGCTCTCCACCGCGTTACATAAAAACTTTAGAGATTACTTTTATTTGTTGCAATCGTTATCACGTTGGTAAAAAAATGGAATCATCACAGAGTAGCCTTGAAATATTTGACATGTATCACCTTTTTCCCTTCCCACTATATTCGGAAAAATGGCTACTTTTGCGTCATAGACAAGGAAGTTTTACATTTCCTGCTTGCATCGACAAGTACGACAATTAATCGACTAAAATTTTCGTTGACAGTCAACCTGGTGACCAACTGCGGCTTTAACTCCATTATTGCTTGTCGTTATTATATTCTGGGCTACTCAGTCTGTTAGGGAGGTGAACAAACTTATAAGAACACTAGTTCTGCAGAATTGTCAAATGATTAATTAAATTCTGTAAGTAGGTACTAGCTACTGGCTATTTAATAATATATAAAATAAAACGTTTACGTTTATCATGTACAATTTATGAGCTATATTTTCCCGTTATTAGATTATCAAAGGCTATGCAAAATTTGAAAAATATTTCTACTGTTTTATCAATATACTTCTATAATGCTTTCTTAATAGTGATTTATTTGTTTAATTATAATTATTCTATTTTAGGTATAAAGGAAGTCGTTTTTGCTCTCAGTCGCACCGTGTACACTCTACTTTCATCAAAAATCGTTGCGAATCATTTTATTACATGGCTATCCATTGCAGCTGCAGTGTTACTCGAAGCTAAAAGAAAAAAGTTTCCGGTGACACTACATCGTGCACATCATCAAGACATAAGTGCAGTCTAATTGGTAAAGCAAAAGTATATTTCAACATCTGAACGCATCCGTTTTGATGTAACCTTTTTATTGAGGGTAAGATTTCCCCCCACATTTCCCATTTCTCCTTATAAAACGTCAATTCCACTGACACCTGACAGCACCGAGTAAAAAATGTTTGCCGAGTAAATCATCATATTAACAGTGCTGGGAATGAGGAGGCCAGCCTGCCTAATAAAACCAGCGAAAAAAAGAAGTAAATCGAGCAATGATTTAGTTGATTCTTATAAAGTTTATCGATGTTTATTTTTAAATCAGTAATCGACTAAACGTCCGTAGACAATGACGGCATATTTTTAATAATGGCAGCACAGCATTCCTAGTTTTTTTTTTTCTGTTTTGATAAATGTCGGCGCTTGGTGTTTATGCGCCAAGTTTTGTTTATTTTTATTAAATTCCGCCTCTCTTGAACAATTATAACAATTTTTACTGTTATACGACATGGTAATTCGTGTTCCAAGACGTTGATGTTGTTATCAAAATGCCTTATTACTGTACAGTGCCCCGTTGCACGTCCATGGCAGGCAAAGCAAAGAATGTTTCGTTCCATCAATTTCCTAGGGACGAAGAGCTCGCTAAATTATGGAATAAGATCCTGAAACGGGGTAAACCTTACACAAAATACTCGAAAGTCTGCAGTTTGCACTTCACCCCTGAAGATTATACGATCACAAGCGTCGGGAAAAATAAAGGTACTCATTTATTGCACGTTTTATTTTTCGTAAGGTAATGAATGGTAGGTAAGTAATTGATAGGTATACCTACTTCTAACTGTAGTTACTACTGTTAGATAATTGAGCACGCGTTTTACTAGTAGCGCGTTTTGTTTGTATTTCGTAATACACTACATATTTTGTTTTACCGCGAATTTTTCAGGTAACAATTTATTTTGTCGTTTGCAGGGTTAACTGATTGTGGTATTTTTACTATGAATACGATTTTTTTTTCAAACATGTTATGGAGCGGGATGGGCCCGTGTAATCACTTCTTCATGGCTTATACTTTCTATTACTAGAAATTAAATTTCAATGCATATTAACTTTTGTATGTTAAAGGGTGCAAACAAGCATAAAGCATTTGTATTTTTTTGTGACTTTGCAAAGTAAACCTTCTGTTCTCATAAATTTGCTTGTGGTCAACACTAGCTTCCACCCAGCAATAGTTAATAATAATAATAATATGTGTGGACATCTCACACAGCGCCATCTAGCCCCAAACTAAGCAAAGCTTGTGCTATGGGAACCAGATAACTGATACAATACTTAGATACTTTTTTGTTTGTAAATACATACATAGAGTACAATATGACACCCAGACACAGAACAAACACCTATGTTTATCACACAAATGTTTGTCCTGGGAGGGAATCGAACCCACAACCCACAGTTCAGAAGGCAGGGCTACTACCAACTGAGCTATCGGGCCAGTCAAAGTCAGTTACACACTAACCTATTTTACTTTTTTATTAATGAATTGTCAATATGCTTAGAACAATAACTTAAATAATAATCCCGTAAGTGGGTTGTAAAAAGTGAAGGACAAAGGACATGAGATCGCTTATCACTGATGTTACTTTTTTTTTAATGGGCTACTGCTTTTCGTCTTTACTGAAATTTACAGCATCACTGGGAGGGAGGGCAAGCACTTAAGGTGTCCAGCCATCAAAAGTGGCAGGCAACTAACTCATGGGCACCGCTGGGGTGCAAGCCTCGGCTTGGGCCATTGTTGGGATAAGAGGATTGAGAAGACTATGTCCACTAAAAGAGTGGACCATATTGAAAGTTGCGACCATTCTAGCTAACCTACGGGAGGTAGGCCGACCTCGCCGGCGGCGTCGGTGTCTGAGCAGGTCGGCTTATAACTCAGCGGATTCGATTCCCACGGCAGGACAAGTATTGGTGCACAGTAAAAAGCGCAAATACTTGTTCTGAGTCTGTGTGTTGTGGGGCCATGGTCCTCGTAGTTCCTGGGTGCCTAGACACGGAATCCTAGTCAGGGTCCAGGATCAGTGTATGTGATCGTTGGACATTATTATTTTACTACTATTTTATACTATTCCTATAAGTTATGCTAGTTCCTAAGATTTCTTCTTGCATGTATATTTAATTGGTATATCCTATATATCTACATTAGTAGTCATGAAAAACTTGTTTCAGGACAATGGAGGACCCTAAGAAAGGATGCGGTTCCATCACAGAACCTGCCGTCAGAGTCACCAACACCATATCAGAGGAAACAATGGGGTGGATGGGCTCCTAACAATCCTGCTAATGTCCTGGACCCTACTGTAAGTACAACATAAAAAAGAAAAGTTGTGTATTCAACACACATTAACAATGATAAAAATAAAATTACAATAGGCTTAATTAATAAATATAAAAAATTATCTAACAAAAAGCACGGACGCAGGTGCCTGTGGAAATGCAGTATAAAAAAAAAATATTACAAGTATTTCCCACATTTAATAAGTACAATAGTACCTATGAAAATCCAGTGACACTGTAAAGGTCGGTAGAGAACAAACAGCACTAGCCCGTTAAAAAAATGTGCCTATGAAAATAGTTTATTGAAGTAAGACTTCTCTATGCATGCTTCACTTGGGGAGTAAGCTAGTGAATGTGAGGCGAACAGAAGTTGAAATTAGTTGACGTAGATCTCCATTGTCAACATAACATAGTTAAAAATTTGTATTAATGTTGGTATGTCCTGTAAAATGACAATTTACAATTGTCTTGACAATGGCGAAATTTTTTTTTTTATGTTTGATAGTCTTGCGTTTGACCACTGCGGTCTAGGATGTAACACGCTTGCCTAGAAGATACCTGTTCACTCTCGATTTGAAGACTCCAAGGTTGTAGTTATCGGGAAATACGGACGCCGGTAAAGCATTCCACTCTTTGGCTGTTCGCGTGATAAATGTGAAGCCAAATAGCTTTGTTCGCACATGTGGGGTATTAACCATGTACCGGTGGCGTTTTTTCGTACATCTGGTTGTCCGATGGTGGAACAGTGAAGGCGGAATCAGGTTATGCAACTCCAATGCGCATTAATTAATTTTTTATTAATTATGTCGAGTCATGACTTGACTTGATGACTTGGACTATAACTTGGCACATTACGTGAAATATCATTAACTTGATAAATTATCAATTACTTGACACTGACTAAATACACAAAGTTTTTATATTACGCCTACTACTAGACGGTTTACTAGGTGGTAGAACTTTTCTACAAAGTTCGTTTAGGTACCACCGCTTTGCCAGTTATTCTGCCGCCAAGAAGTAATGCGCAAGTACTACTATGTTCCGGTTTGAAGGGCACTGTAGCTAGTGAAATTACTGGGCAATTGAGACTTTATGATCTGATCTCACAGTCGAGTAATCTTATTACCAGACTGTGCTGATGTCTCAGGAAGATGTGCGCAGTGTAGTGTCACGCGAAACTGTATATTAAAGTTCCGATTGACACTGTTCTGTTATGGGCAGCCTTGTCGCTTAACATCAGGTGCACGAATAGCTCGAAAAAAAAATGTGGGCATTTCACACAGCGCCATCTAGCCCCAAACTAAGCAAAGCTATGGGAACCAGATAGCTGATACAATACTCAGTATTACAGAATCATCATTAGCCATCGATCGGTGCTCAAGCTGAGATTTCATTCAATAAGTGACCAATTACTGAATGAAATCTCTCCTTGAGCACCAATTGATGACTGAGCATAGTTCTGTAATACGGACCATAGATACTCTTTGTTTGTAAATATAAACACCCGTAAACATCCTTATTGGATAAAGATTTAAATAAAATGGGTTTGATCAACTTAGCAGGAGATAGTAAAAATAAATTAAGTTTATTAAGAAAGTCATTTGTCAAAATATATAAATATAAAAAACAAACATTAAGTTTCATACACGCGAAGACAATTATGCGATTAATGCCCACAATATGCTAATTCGTTAGAAACAATCGTTATATAGGTGCTTATATATTGTTCATATATATGCACCTATTCTATTCTATATTCTATTATATATGTTCATAGAATACAATATAACACCCAGACACAGAACAAGCATTAATGTTTATTGCATAAATGTTTGTCCTGGGTGGGAATCGAACCCACAACTTAGTTCACAAGGCAGAGCTACTGCCAACTGAGCTATGAGGCCAATTAAAAGTTTGGATTAACGTAAACACAAGTTTTTCCTTTTAATATATCTGTTGCTTTCAGATACAGCAGCAAGTTGCCCAAGCTATATACATGCAGACAATGTTGGCAATGCAAGCGGCTGGCAATGCCGAAGTACCAACATTGAATCACAACGGTAAGATTATTCACTATCTCACTTCCTATTGGCTTTATGGCTTTGTGGGCTTTATGGCTATTTTAACATATTAGACAGCGTCTGTTGTGTGGTGGTTAAGCGAATTGGCTCATAACCTGTCCCAATGGTTCTAGCATGAAGCGCGTTCAAAGGGACGCACAGTCAAAAATGCGTACACCGATTAACATTTTCAAAAAGTATTCAACGTTCCTACTTAGTCCAGTTATAGTTTGACATCCTCCATGGTGTGGTGGTTCAGTAGATCGGCTCATAACCCGGAGGCGGCGGGTTCGATTCCCGCGGCTGGACGAGTATTTGTGCACAGAAAAAAAGCGCAAATGCTTTTTTATTATTGTAAGGAATGACGCGACGAGCTAAGTGTTCGCCTGATGTTAAGCGACACGGCTGCCCATATCAGTTACAGTGTCACTCGGAACTCTAACAGAGTTATGCGTGACACTGCACTGCGCACGTCATTCTGAGACATCAGCAGGTCATAAGTCTTAAGTTCTTATTTGCCCAGTAATTTCACTAGCTACAGTGCCCTTCAAACCGGAACGCAGCAGTGCTTGCGCACTACTGCTTGGCGGCAGAATAACTGGCAAAGCGGTGGTACCTACCTAGACGAACTTTGCAGAAAAGTCCTACCACCTAGTAAGCTTTTTCTGAGTCTGGGTGTTGTGGGAGCATGGTCCTCGTAGTTCCTGGGTCCCCTGAGACACAGGGAATCATAGGGTCCAGGATCTATGTATGTGATCGTTGTGCGTTATTATTATTATTATTATTACTATATTGAATAGATGTGTGAATGTGCAAGCAAATCTCAACTCTGTTTTGTTAATTTCCAGGTTTTCCACCATTGCAAGTTCCTACCGAAGCTCCATTAGCTCACACTTCGACCTCGAACGACACAGACATACTGAAAGGCAAGCAAACGAACACGAACGAACTAAATAACTCGTACAAATGCACCGAATGCTCGAAATGCTTCAAAGACCCCGATGTCTACACTCTACACCGGAGAAGTCATATAAAAAACGAGAAAAACGAAAAGGAAAATTTCAATCTGAACGTAACACTCCAAGCTAATCCAATTCTAGCAAATTTACTGAAAACTAACACGGAAAACGGATTTGATAATAACTTAGTGAGTGTAGAAAGGTTGCTAATTACTGCTTTAGCGGCTAATATGGAAGGATATATGCGTAATTTCGCGTCTATCATCAAAAAAGAGGGTAGGGGGAATTTGAGCCATGATAGGGGTGATTTGAGTCATGACAGAGTTGATATGAGCCATGATAGGGACAATTTGAGCCATGATAGGGAGAATTTGAGTCATGATACAGGTGAAATATGTGATAGAGGTGATTTAAGTTATGATATGGGTAACTTAAATCAAGATAAAAGCAGCTTAAGCAACGGTGAACTTTTACAAAATAGACTGAATTTAAAAGACTTCTTAAAGCAAGACAGAAAAAATACATCACAAGATGGAGTACTCAGCATGGATAATGGTTCAAACCGTGATAAAAACAATTTAGACTATGATAGAAACGACGCTAATATTGATAGAAATGGTTTAAACCATGATACAGGCGAAATAAACAGTGATACTGTCACTTCTGACACGGAACACAGAAATGAGACAAATAAAATACGTGATAGAATAATAGAATTGTATAGAAACAATGATGGTTATGATAGTAATAGAAACATTAGGTATTATGAAAATGATCAACAGAATGATACAGAATATCACGTCACAAATTATAGTGATAATAGGGGCATAATTAGTGACGCTGGGGGCATAATCAGTGATTATAGGGGCATAAAAAGTGATGGGAGTGAAGTAATTAGTAAAGATGTGTATGATAGGGGTGCAAGTGATGAAAAGGGCACAAATGATAATGAAGACTTAATGGATGTAGAGAAGGGCTTGAGTGATGAACCGGGCATAAGTGATGAAGGGGGCATAATTAGTGATGAACGGGGCATAATAAGTGATGAAGGGGGCATAATAAGTGATGAACGGGGCATAAATAATTCTCATGGCATTATTGTGCCAAACTGTGATAGAGATTTTTGCGAGTCAATTGATTCAAATAAATTAAAAATAAATGAGACTTCTTAGGTTAAAAAATGCGTTAATTCATTATAATATTACTGAAATTATATATCTATATATTTAAAAGTTTCGTGTCACAGTGCATGTTACCATACTCCTCCGAAACGGCTGAACCGATTTTGATGAAATTTATATTGGCACTTTCATCATCATCACCGTTTTTCATCACCACGCGGCTGAAACCGCGCGTAGCAACAAGTATTTTATATAATTTTCAGTGATTTATTTTGATGAAACGCATTTAATTCGTATTTCCTATACTGGCGTAATAATTATACATATCAACTTGAAAACTTGAAAATTATTAATATTATTAATCGGCAAAGAACTGAACACAAAAAAAATCTTTTTTTATTTAATTAAATAATAATAATAGTTGATAAATCATGTTAATAATTACCTGTTTTCAAGTATACCAAATGATGGTTTATTGTATGAAGTATTTAATTCCATTCCATCCTAAAACACCAAATAATAATAGGAAATAATTAATTAAAAAATATTTTACAAATTTTCGTTTTTCATATAATATTATTAATTATTATATTTCCTTATTATTATTTGCGAATAATAGTGAATCCCACCATGATTATTATAATTAATTAATAATAAAATAGGCTATGCGACGACTGTATATTTTTTGTACTTTTGTAGGAATTTTTAACTAACTTTAATTAAGATAAGTTTTTACTTAATACTTTACAATCTTTACAAATATAAAACACAAAAAAGGAAGTTTTGTTAAAAACAGTGGCGTAGCGCGGACTAATATACACGTGGGAAAAGTCGCATCAGAGAGGCCCCTTTTCTTTCGTTCCCAAGATCTACCCAATAAACTTAAATTAAATTTTACTAGGTGGTAGGACTTTGTTGCAAAGTTCGTCTACGTAGGTACCACCGCTTTGCCAGTTATTCTGCCGCCAAGCAGTAGTGTGCAAGCACTACTGTGTTCCGGTTTGAAGGGCACTGTAGCTAGCGAAATAACTGGGCAAATGAGACTATGATCTGATCTCACAGTCGAGTAATTTTATTACCAGTCTGTGCTGATGTCTCAGGATGATGTGCGCAGTGCAGTGTCGCGTGAAACTGTATCTTTTGGGGTTCCGAGTGACATTGTTCTGTTATGGGCGGCCGTGTTACTTACCATCAGGTAAACGACTAGCTCGTCACATCATTCACTCATATAAAAAAAATATATATATATCTTACTAAACATGCTTAGATAGTAAAACATAAAAATGCGCGGCGGGAGAATATTGAAAAGTAGATAAATAAAACTTTATTGAAACACCACTTACAGGAACAATTTACAAGCACAAACTTAAGAATTAAGTGTCACAATGGGTCTTATTGTTTAAAGCGACCTCTTCCAAACAACCTTAAATACGAACACAACAATAAAAATAAGGACAGTGGTTTTTAGATACGGGAAAAGCTATAACTAACTAGCTATAACAAACTATACTTAATGCTAATTACAATAATAACAAAATAAATATTTAAATTTAAATACATTAATACATATATAAATATACAGGTACGTAAATGTATACATAAATAATAAAAGTATATAGATTTTGTGAACTTAGCATTTATATTTTTTTACAAAAGCGTTGTTTCGGCTTTTTGCTTTACAGAAGTCCTCTAGTAAGGATTTGTAATTGATTTTGGTAGATAAATCTGCTTCGGTGGAGAGTATTGCTAAAGCAGACATTTGGTCCTGCTTCATACTGTTAATTAAATAGTTTTTGTATAATTACTTACTTAGAAAAACTTAGAGGTATTACTAAAATTAAAATTACTAAAAATAAATGGGGATTTAAAGAGGCCTCGCGGGGCCCCTGCAAGGCCATGGGCTGGTGCCCACATGGCCCGCGCCTAGCTACGCCACTGGTGAAAAATATGGCTTTCTCACTTGCACCATTCTTTTGGAGGTGTAGAGTGAAGGAGACAAATAAATAGCCGCCATTTTCAAAACTACTTCATTTTATAGGTACTTATTTTTTTTGTATAAAGCATATATTATTATTATTATAATTATTCATAATTCATTATAATGATTTTTGATAAGGGCTTTATACAAAAATCTTCGATATTATACATATAAGTGTGTTACTCCCATGGCTCAGTAGCTTTACGGTAGAGCGACGACCTGCAGGTCGTGGGTTCGTTCAATGAGCTTAAGCTTTGAGTATACGAAAAACATCGTCATTCAATTTTTTTTATATATTGATGATACATTTTGTATTTAAAATAATAATCTTTACTATTATGTATAATAATAGTGAAAACTGCTATAAGGGGCTGTCCATAAATTACGTAACACCTTTTTTTATACCTTTATTGGGGGGGAGGAATCCCAAATTTTATGACATCTAACTTTTTCAAAATATAATATTTTATATCTAAGTATTACATTACATATATAAATTCGTAAATTTATAATTACAATATATGTGACACTAGGGGAGGTCTCACAGATGTGACAAGGGGGGATCTAAAAATCATAAAATTCATGTGACGTAGTATTTTATGTTTCTATAATCACATACATAGATCCTGGACCCTAACTAAGATTCCCTGTGTTTATGGTCCCACAACACCCAGACACAGAACAAGTATTTGCGCATTTTGTTTTTTCTGTGCACAAATACTTGTCCTGCCAACCACCACACTACAAAGGCAGTCAATTTATTGATGGCCCCTAATTGTAATAGTGATTAAAAATAAAAATAATCCGATGTTTTAATACAGAGCTTATTGGTTATTAAAAAAAAAAGACTGTAATATTTTTCCACCGATTTTTTCTGTTTATTAAGGTACCGCGGCTTTTGTGTGATAAATTTATTAATATCTGGAACTTGTATTACTTCTTTTTACAAATTTACTAGTTTATAAAATAGCTCTCGTTATACACGGTGGAATTTGATTCGTTATTTTCCTTAAATGTATTCAGTCCATGCTATAAGAAAGCTCATATACAACTAAATACCCAAAAATACTTATGAAATAACACTTAATGTAGGTATTATCAAATTACTGCGAATTCAAATTCTAAAGAAAAGCCTTGTGACATTGAACAAAGCAAGTGTTTTATTACCTACGAAACATTTACATAGCGCTCAGCCGGTGTCCACTCTGTGGGTAGCATTAAATAGACATTTCGGCTGTTATCCAGTTATTTTAGAAAGTATATTAAGTTTTTTCTTTTTATTACACTACGTTATTTCTATAGCATGGTTTGAGTACATGCACTAAAAAGAACGAATTGAATTCCACCGTGTATAAAGTATTACTACGAAAATGTATTGCATCACAATTAGATTTTCGATCTTAGCTTTGTATATATTTCAGATATTAATAAATTTAACTATGATATTGGTGTCGATTCTGTGTCGCATACTCTAAAGCTAAACTAAATTAACATATTTTCGTCTTTTTCATTTCCCCTTTATCAGAAGAGTAGCGCCATACTTTAAGTTTAGTTTTTAGAGAATGCGACACAGAATCGACACCAATGTATTATGTGAAAATTTTAGTTATAGATAAGATTAGAGGTTTAGATATTTAGTGCCTTAGTGTTTCTTAGGTAAATACAGTATTTAAGTATAAGATTTTACAGTTTTGAGTATACAAATGGTTATTTAAAATATTGATTATAGTGTAACAGCAAAATTTTTGATCGATTCCGTAGACAAAAGGTACATTACCGTCAGTGAATAATCTTCGTTTAACGGCTTTCTATCGCTTTTTACCGATAATTCTGCCAATGTCAAAGAATTTTTGTTCGATTCTGTCATGTCAAAGTCAAAATGCCACAGTAAAATGGTGGATATTTTACTGAAGGCTCCTAAGATCCGTATTATAGAACAATGCTCGGTCATCGATCGGTGCTCAAGCAGAGATTTCATTCATAAAGTGATCAATTAGTGAATGAAATCTCTACTTGAGCACCGATCGATGACTGAGCATTGTTCTATAATACCGACCTAAGAAGCCTTGAAAAGAAAACGAAAAGTTATGGTTTTAAAACTTGGAACCATTTGCCAACACTCGTGCACGTTCACGAACACTTAACGGAGAATAATCCACCCTTATCACAGTTTATATCAAAAAATATGATTATGGAAAAAAAATAACAACCGCCATTTTCAGATTCTTTTCAAACGTTAAAATGATAATCAGGGAATAATGCTCATCGAGAAAAAATGGGAGATTCTTACGGCTGGGCGCTCAGTGACGGCTGGGCGCCTTAAGCGCCCGCCCTCCCGCCCGGTTACGCTGTAAAGGTCGATAGAGACCAACAGCATTAGTTCGTTCAAAAAAATCAATTTAACCCCCGTTTTTAAAGGATGGTTGGTGGTAAAAAAACCTTTTTATTTTTGTATTCGTTAAAGTAGGGTTGTTCCCTAACATATTTTGGGTTTTTTTTTCTTATTTTACAAACTTGTTTAAAAGTTTTGTTTGTGTCACATTTTTTTTCTTGTCAAAAGACCTAATTACCAGTGTATAAAATGTATGTTGAGAGTTTTGGCGGGAAAGCGAAAAAGATCTCGTCACCGCATTATATTATTTTCCAAAACTTGTGTTCAAATTCAAATTCAAAAGATTTATTGCAAATAGGCTAATTTTAGCACTTTTACAAGTTAAAATTATATTGGGTACTTAAAATTAAGTTATTTCACTAAGCATATAAAATTACAAAGTGCTTATTGTCAAATAATATGTTATTTTCAGTGTTAGTGCATAAAATTGGTGGCATTTTATTCGTTAAGTGCTGGATTACAGGCATGATTGTGGGAAAGTGGTATAATGATGGTGAAACGTTTCTTTTCGTGTTGTTTCCAAAACTCGATAGAAGCTTCTGGTAAAGTTGCCACCACTTTACTAGGAGTATGACTTGACTAGACTAGACTATGACTGACTTGATGACTTGGACTGTGACTTGACACATACAATATATGTATATTAATTAACTTGAATAATGATCAATTACTTGACACTGGCTAAATACACAAGTGTGGAGCCAATCTAAAAAGAAAAAAAGACCTAATTACCAGTGTATAAATGTATGTTTGTATACGTAGTATTAATAATAGACAGTATTTTTATAAGACTGCATATTTTTCTGTGTATTTTGATCTCTGTACTTAATTAAAATAGTCGTATGAAATAAAGTATTACCTTAGCGTTTTATTTTATTTATTATCAAACGAGCTTCTGCCCGCAGCTTCGCCCGCGGCGGCGTGGCCTATGGGAAAATAATTCAACCACCCATTTCACCTTAAGGGTGGAATTTCGAAAAATCCTTTCTTAGCGGATGTCTACGTCATAACATCTACCTGCATGCCAAATTTCAGCCCGATCCGTCCAGTGGTTTGGGCTGTGCAGTCGGTCACCTTTGAGTTATATATATTTAGATAGATATATATTCGTTGACTTTTTTTTATTGTGGACATTTCACACAGCGCCATCTAGTCCCAAACTAAGCAAAGCTTGTACTATGTGAACCAGATAACTGATACAATACTTAGATACTTTTTGTTTGTAAATACATACATAGAATACAATATAACACCATTGATATTTATCTATATATATAAAATAATGTCGTGTTAGTTACAATTTTTATAACTCAAGAACGGCTGAACCCATTTGGCTGAAAATTGGTGGGGAGGTAGCTTAGAACCTGGAGACTGACATACGTAAATAACGCCCTGCGATCACTTATATCGATCCTGGACACAAACTAGGATTCCCTGTCTAGGAACTACGAGGACCATGCCCCCACAACACCCAGACTCAGAACAAATATTTGCGATTTTTTTTCTGTTCACAAATTGTTGTCCTGTCGCTGGAATCGAACCCACCACCTCCAGGCTATGAGGTGACCTGCTCAAACACCACACCACAGGCTGTTAATATTAAAAACTTGGCACACTAATAATAGCTAAGTATATAGGTAACCATATTATGTGCCAAAAGCTTACACCGATATCAACATAAAATACATTTTATCCTGGAAAAATAATTCCCGTCGGAAAACTGCAAGTCAAACCACTAAACTTGTCGAGAATACGATGGGACCGACATGTAAATTGAAGGGTTGAGAATAAAAAGGGTTTAACTGTCAAATTGATAGTTTCGAGAAAATTGACTTTAAACTTCAACGGCGTCATTTTAATGTAGAGTGCTTATAAGGTAATAGAAAAGGTTTATGTAAGTTTCAGTTGCTTGAAAATGTTTTAATTCTATTTTAAAATACTAAATATAGTACTAATTCATACAATTACTTAAAAAATATGATATAATAAAATAAATACAATAATGTTTTCATGCTAAGCGAACTGTATTCCTGTGACAGATAAACCATTTTTAAACTCAAAATCTCGAGATTTAAGCCTCATTTTGGTATTTTGAGAATGTACTATTGTAGATAATTTCATGCTGAATCCAACGATACCCATAAGTCATTTTGTGAAAAAAAAATCAGTTAAACCCTTTTTGTTCTCACCCCTTCAATTATAAAGGTCCCTAATAAGAAATCTGATTTTAAAAATATTTATTAAAAAACTGAATCCGCTATCTGCAACTGGTTTTGTGTGAGTATTTTAGAAAAATTAATTCCCTTCGGATAACTGCGAGTGAAACCACGAGGCATCTGTTATATTTATAAAAAAAACCGAATTCTCTGTCTGCAACTACTTTGGTGTACTTATTTTAGGTCCGTATTACAGAACGATGCTCAGTCATCGATCGGTGCTCGAGCAGAGATTTCATTTATAAAGTAATCAATTAGTGAATGAAATCTCTGCTTGAGCACCGATCGATGACAGCATCGTTCTGTAATACGAAGCTTGGATACCTAAATATCTATGTATATAAAAGAAAGTCGTTTTAGTTACACTATTTATAACTCAAGAACGGCTGTAAATTGGTGGGGAGATAGCTTAGAATTTTAGAACCAGGAGACGGACATAGGATGCTTTGTATGCCGTTCGACCGCGTTTTAGGGCTTAACTGAAAATCAGCGCCAGGTGTTGAGTACACCGGCATGAATGCTGAGTTAAGCCCTTTTCGACACCACTGCTTCCGTGCTATATCCACTTTTTTATTTCCCTTATTAAATACTTCTAACTAGGTACTGTTTATATTTAATTGTATTCTCTTGTTGTATGTGACGGCGGCTACGTCCAGTTATAAACTCTATGCACAGCGATCGAGCACCGTAATTTACCCTGTGGTGGCATTAAATTTATTACAGTGGCAGCACCGGCAACTGTCATGGCGCCCTGTCTGGCTATATAAAGGGATCGATTGGTGTGCTACGGATCATTCTTGTTCCAGACACGGCCCGGTGTACATGCTGAAGGCCTATAGTTATATAGGTTGCAACCTACCCACAACACGTTCCTGCCCACATATGTATATTCTTGTATGTTCTTGTAAATTTTATTTTATTTTTATAAGTGATTGTTGAATAAATGTTTTTCTTTCTTTCTTTTACTAATCCACCCGTGCGAAGCCGGGGCGGGTCAACGAAGTATTAAAAAAGCAATAAAGTATAAAAGTGTACCTAATCGAAATTCAATCAACGGGGAGTAGTACCTAGGCTCTAATCTGACTGTGCAGTAAATAAAAAATCCACAGCAGTTTCTGATACTGATAAGAATATAGACGGGGATTCCCCGCCATAGATAATATAGAGAATTTAGATGTTGCCATTATCTTGAACGCAGATACGCTTTCTGATTATTCCCAACGGCCCCCACTGGCGGTGGTTAGCACGATAATTAAGGATCAACAACACCCAGAGGATTTCTCCTACATTAAAAAGTTGTGCCAATGGCCCTCAGTGGTTAGCACACATTTTTATTTTTTCCCAACTGCCCCCAATACCTATACACATAAACATGTTCTGAAATCTCGATGTTATTTATATTGGAGAAAAGCCTCTGATCCCTGACACACAGTAAACACTAGTTCAGGAGTCTATGGATTCATTATACATAAACTGTTGTAAAAAATATTAAATACGATAAATTATTTGTATTTGTAAAATATTTGCTGTGGAGATATTTACTGTTTTGAATAGTAAGATGAATAATAAAAAATATAAGCTCAACTGCAAGAAAAACGATTGTGCTTTAGACTACATGACTGAAGTAAAACTTCTTTAGCGCCATCCTTCTTGCCCTAAGAGAATTTACCAAATCTAAATACTCGAAGTTCTTGCCCCTATAGTAAATACGAAACGTAAATCTTTCTATCGTCACGAAAACTCGTTCGTCTCACCAGCTTATCTCCGAGTCAAGCGTGAGTGAAGTAGTTTTACTTCATAACACAATTTGAAAGTGACGCAATAAGATTGAAAATAGAAAACAAAGTTAAAATATACTCGGTTCAACCGAATATATTATGATCTAAAAGCCCAAGTTAGCCAAAGCATCAAATTCTTAATTGCTAGCGTAAACTACTTTTTTGTATTGTTTATGTTATAGTAATTGTAATTTGGGCCTGCTGCCAATCTCAATTTGGGTATGTAACGCTTTTAGATCATGATATAGTCTGTTAAACCGAAGTAGAGTTTACTCTGTTTATAATTGAATTATTTATTTTTATTTGGTTTACGCTTTTTTCTCGTTTTGTCTTTTTATTGCATTTCTCTTAATGTCTCAGTTTTGCAGGCAGGCTTTTGATTTTGAACGTGTGATGTGGAGCGGTTCCATTCTTCAAGAGAATTTCGATGTTCTTGATGTAATTCTCTTATTTTAAAACAATGTTTTTGTATAAGTTATTACTTAACAAATATCCTAAGTATTAGCCTGCAAGCAAATTATTTAACTAACTTAAGCATTTCATCATTGCTAATTTTTAAACATATATTTGTAATCCACTTTTAATTTCCTTTATTTTGTTATTATACCCTACATGATAATTTGGTTAACTTTTTGCGATTAAGCCGTTTTGTACATACGAGGTAATAAAGAAATATACATAACACATAAATACATACAAAATATGCGCGAAACCGTAACCAATTTCCAACACAAGTAATTTTTAGGCCCTGTGATGACAGGGCTTTTTTGACGCGATCTCTATAGCGCTCAATTTAGAGTTGAAAATCGCAGATCATATTTTGATGTCAAACTGAATCTGCCCGTGAAAATGTGTTAATTTTTTTGTGGATTACGTGAATTTGGATATCGAATAAATATATTATCTTGTTATTCATTTAGACATTAGTCTGGCTATTTGATAGAAAAAAAATTGTTTTTATTGCTCAAAATTTGGAAAGCTACGTCCAAGTATTTATTTGGGTCATTAGAACGATTTCACTTTAGGAAAACTAAATTACTTAGTTAAGTTTTATTGGGTCATTCCTATTTTTAGATTTGTATTCTATTTACACAATTTTTTTCGTATGATTATTTTGAAACGTTACGTGATATTAGCGTCGTCAAAAAATGCTGTTTTGTTGATTTAGTGCTTACACTGCACCTCAAGATAATTTTTACATAATAATAATAATAAACGCCCAACGATCATAATAAAATTATATTCTTACACTGTGAACAAAAGGTGAACCATGCGGTCCGACTCGAACTGTCTTTTCTGAAAGTGACAAGACGAAGCGAGGACAAGGATAGACATAAGCGCGAGCGAAATAGAGTTGTTGACAGCTGACTATGACATGCCTTCTTTTTCTCTTCGTTTAATGGCTTTCTATCGCTTTTTAGCTATAATGCTGCCAATGTCAAGTAAAGAATGTTTGTGAGGTTATATCATGGCAAAGTCTTATTTTGTCAAAGTGAAAATGCCACGATAAAATGGTGGATATTTTACTGGAGGCTCTAGGAAGCCCTGAAGAGAAAACGAAAAAGCATGTTTTTAAAACTTGAAACCATTTGCCAACACTCATGCACGTTCGCAAACACTTAACGGATAGTAAACCACCCTTATTACACAGTAAAATTCAAAAATACACGGGTGAAGGAAAAGAGAATCAAAATTCACAACCGCCATTTTTGGATTCTTTTCATATCTACCGCAAAGAGCATATAACCACTTTTTTAACCTACCGGTCAAGAAGTCCTTCACGTCTAAAATAAACAATCAACGTCAATCTACTTAGACAAATGAAACATTAACAACGGGCAAATTTTTAAATTACCGAACAATCTCGTTCATTAATCTTTCGTTAATTACGATAAATAATCATTTTAGACATGACTGAAACATAGGTTAACCTATGTATTTACTCTATTAAAAATGTATTTTATGTTCATTGTTTGTCCGCACTGTGTCATGTTGCCAGTATCGGTCCCAATATGTTTGTCAGGAATGATTTAGGTTACGGAAATTATTGTGCAAGCCAAGCGCTAGTAATAATGTAGGTACGAGATTATTTGTCCACCGATATCGTGTCGGTGTCGTGTTGCTGTTGATATCATCTACTAATTTGTGTTAATAATGTGAAAAAGCCCCATGCTTTTTGTCCCATTGACGTCCTATGAGTTTGTTTATGGTATTCAAACAAAAGAAAAATTAAAAATAGAAATGTTGCAATCGGACATATAGTTTCATCTAAATTGTTTTATCGGATTATATTTTCGGTTCTTTTCATACATTTACTTCTAGTGCCTCCATCGGAAACTTAACTAAAGTCAGCAGTAGTAATGCGAATTTATGAATAGTTTTGGCGTCTTGGACATTCAATTATTTACCTACTCAAAAGCACACAAAATGTAATAAATATCAGTTTATTTATATGTATCACCTACCTCAATCATTTAGAAGGTATTTTTAGGCTAACTCATTTAAATGTAATGTTGTGTGATGTCTTGATGACATTGCCTATATATTCGTTTAGGCCGGCTATTTACCTTGACATACTTTAACCGTCCAAAGTAATATGGGTACATCCCTAGTCCAAGCTATGACATAATATAGTTAAAGGGATACCAGTTCGATGGGTGTCGCTTAAAAATAGGGAGATGTTTTTACATTGATGTAATAAGGTACCTACTTATTATGCATTGTTAAAAATAAATAATAAATCATTTAATTTAGGTAAAGGCGTAACAAGAGGCTGACATTTATAAATACTTAAATGACTGCGGCCCGTATTCGTGCTCAAGTAAAGAAAGAAATAACATTTATCCGTGACACATAAATAATAATAACACCATAATAATAAAACCATGCTAAGTGGTGTCACGAATGGGCTCTGACTGGGAGCCCATCCTAAGACCTCAATAACTGATTTACAGGCGGAACACATTTGTGGAACCAGGACATACTTAACAAAGTAAAATAATGATTTCACTACATAACAAAACTTACTGCAGACAAAAATACAATAAACAAAAAGAAACATGACAAGATGTATATATATAAAAAAAATTGTGTTCTATGGAAGACGAAATATATTTCAAAGCAGTGTCCAAGTAGAGATTGTATTCAATGAAAAATCTCGACAGCATCGTTCAGTAATACTATTGTCCTAAATTCTACGTCATTCTGTGCTCAAATAGAAATTTAATTCATAAAATCATAATATTTATCTTTGAAACGATGAACGCACTATTTAACTACCGTTAATCATGAATCAGTGACATGTCACTTGGAGCCCGAACAGTATCACAGAACGATCTGCGATATATAATAGTTTCATTTCACACTATACAAGTTTTAATAGAGAGTGACAGAGAAGAATTACTTTGTAGAACTTTACAATTATTATTCATTTAATTACGTGAGAGAGTAAAATAAGGTCGATAACGCCATTTCCCAGCGACTACAGATAAGCTAAATTCATTTATAAAAGGGATAGGTTTTTTTTTTTTAAAGTACCTTTATTCTTTCAACTAAATACTACTATGAAATAATGACTAGTACTAAACACTACCTATTAAAAAAAAACATTTAGACTAGACACTTATAGCCGTGATGACCTATAGACATCCAAATGCTCCAGCCCACTACAGGTTTATCGAGCCTATACTTTTGCTACGGTTTATTATTCATTTGTGTGCCCAAACCAGAGTGGCCGCTAGCCGTAACCGTAACTATTGCTGTTTACATTTTTCAAGCATATTAAGAAACATTTTTTGGTTTTGGTCTTTCCATTTAACTTAACTAAAAAAAGCGAACTCATCGCTTTAGATTTAGAAATAAAATGAATTTTAATTTTAACTCAAAGGTATATATATTAATAAATCGCATAGAGTAAAATTATAATTTATAAAATTAGTAGATAATATGTCTATTTTATAGAATATTATTTTGTTTTCAATAAATTCATACAGTTTTTACGATTAAAAATGATATTTGTAATATGTATAGTACGATCTATACCGTGCGGGCTGGGTCAATTCTTGTGATTATTTATGAACGGAATGGACGCGCCAGCGGGTAAACAAAACAACGCTCTGGCAACACGGTCACGAGCGAGCTGTCAAATATCAGAAGGACGCTAGGGGAAATCCCACGCTAGAGTTTTCTCTTGTGTTTATATCGTGTATTATGTAGTAATATACTCGTAGTTCGTAATTTTGTATAATTAATTACGAAAACTCTATGACGTAGTGCTTGAAAAAGGTGCGCAATTTTAAAACCTATAGCTCATAGTTGTGTTGACTCTAGATTGCAATTGGTTATGTGAAACAAAGTAGTTTTCTGTGATAAAAGTGTAATAAATATAATTTTAAAATGGCTAGCAAGCCAGCATTGCGCGTGAAAAAGATGCCCCTAATATTGAAAAAAGGTAACATGGCCATTCTTAAAGGCATTCAGAATCGAGAAGGCACTTCTCTATCTAACATTCTTCCTGCTTTCTGTAAGTACAAGGAAGAAGTGTTGCTGGATACTACTGACATATACTTTTTAAAGGGGAAGTACCAGAAAATGACTTTAGTACACCGCTTAAACTTAGTTACTAAAGGAGGTTGTACTATTGCTAAATATGTCAATGCAGATGGTTCAGTGCTAGAAAAGACATCGGACAGGGTTACTCAAGTCATAGGCCAGGAGCAGTATAACACAATTTTCACAGCACTCTGCTCTATTTTAGACCAAGAGCTGAAGATACGTAGCTTAGTAGCACTTTTGACTGTAAAACCTGCAACGGAGGTACTAATAGAGGACAAAAAAAATAAAATTGAGACAACACCTAAATCGTTCCTGGATAAATATACTCAAACACATGAAATAAGAATAGAACCATTAAAGAAAGTGCGAAAGAGAGCAAGAAAGCCAATAGGACCATACGTCATTCATGACTTTAAAACACCAGAGCCGAAGAAAAGTAAAAGAGTTATAGTGAATTTTAAAAGAAATAGCATCAACCAAACTGATAGCAATGACTCTGATAGCTCATTGCTAACAATTTCTGATAAAGTCAGTGTTTGTGATAATAAATTTGAAGAAAAGACAGTGAGTAATACAGATAGTCATTCAAATTTAACTCAAACAGTGGTAGAAAGTTTAGAAGTGACAAGTGTGCAACGGAATAGGAACTCTACGGACAGTTTACCGGACTTGGGACATTTACAGGATGAATACTCAAATGATAGTATAGGCAAGTTTTCAGCATTGTCCGATACACCAACGCTGCCAGAATTGCTAACAAACCCAAATGCATTCTTCCAAAACGTTGACAAGCATACTAAAGAAGTTAGTGTAGGCAATTATATTGTGCAGCCCAATTACAAAGTGAGACACATGGATGGTACGGATATAATTTTGCCGTATAAGCCTGAGGATGTGTTTCACATCGCCACGAAGGAAAATTTGCAGTATTTAGATGAATTTAGTAGAAAAAAGTTGCTGTCATATCAAATGATGATTGATTACAAACATTGCCTTACCGTTATGGATGAAGATGGAAACTTGTAAGTATGATAACTAATAACTACTTAAAGCTATTTCCTAAAGTGCTTATGTGCTCTGCATTAAAGTTTGACAGCTTCTAAGTTCACACTGACATATCTGTAATCAGTGGTGGGTTTACCAGCAGGCTGAGTAGCCTGGAGTAGGCTGGAGTCTAGGGTGGCAAACTTAAGAGTGTAGCAAATTTGGGTCCAATTTTTTCCTTTATTTTAATTTATTTTCTTTTTAAAAAAAAACTCCATCCAACATCAATCCCACCGCATTTGTCTATAAATCACAAAAATGAGAAAATCATCAATGTTATTAGGTTGTGGTTTATTATAATTTATTAAATATTGTTGTAATGTTATCGAGAGCCTGACATGTAAATTGTTTTACCAAAAAAATTATGATTTATTATTTAACGCCCAACGATCACATACATACTTTTAGTAGGTGGTAGGACTTTTTTGCAAAGTTCGTCTAGGTAGGTACCCACCGCTTTGCCAGTTATTCTGCCGCCAAGCAGTAGTGTACAGGCACTACTATGTTCCGGTTTGAAGGGCACTGTAGCTAGAGAAATTACTGGACAATTGAGTATATGTCTGATCTCACAGTATAGTGATGTTATTACCAGACTGTGCTGATGTCTCAGGATGACGTGCGCAGTGCAGTGTCGCGCGAAACTATATTTTAGGGTATCGAGTGACACTGTTCTGTTATAGGCAGCCGTGTCGCTTAACATCACGCGAGCAATTAGCTCGTCGTGTCATTACTTTACATTAAAAACCTTAATAGCCGTAATTATATCCAAAATAGTTTAGTCCTTCAATTTGAAAGAGCTATAATAACACTTTTCCAGGGTGGTTTTATTTATGTCCCTCATTTACTATACCTTAGTAGTTCTTGGATACAAATATATTTTCGTTGCGTGTGCACAGAATAAACTAATAGTGGGTGGGTATCGAACTCGCTACCCTTGGGGCAGAATATTAAATAGTAATAACGCCCAACGATCCCATACGATCCTGGACCTTAACTAGGATACCCTAGGGACCCAGGAACTACGAGGACTACAGTCCCACAACACCCAGATTCAGAACAAGTATTGTATATATATTTTATTTTATATTTTTATTATTTTATATGTATTTTTTGTGCCCAAATACATGTCCTGCCGCGGTCACTGGATTCGCGAAGATATACGGACTTCATGTAATGTAGCATTCTAACGGTGAAAGAATTTTTTAAATTTTTTAGTAGTAGTAGTTTCAGAGCTAATGCAAACTAACAATCAAATCTTTCCCCTTAATACCATTAGTTAAGACTAGCGGCCCGTCCCGGCTTCGCACGGGTGGACATTTCTTTTTTAAACATTTTGGCATAAACATTTTTTTCTTGCAATTAAAATAGCCTATATTAATCAGTGATAATGTAGCATTCAATGGTTCTATCATGTATTAATTCGTATAGTATCGTATAGTAATATACTCTTTCACTGTAATATGTTTTCTGAAATAAATATACATATTTGATTTTATTTGATTTGATTAAAATGGTGAAAGAATTTTTAAAATCGGTCAAGTAGTTTTTAGCCAATTCGTCACAAACATACTTACATACAAATCTTTCCTCTTTATAATATTATTCAAATGGTGAAAGAATGTTTAAAATCGGTCCAGTAGTTATTGAGCCAATTCGTTACAAACATACTACATACAAATCTTTCCTCTTTATAATATTATTCAAATGGTGAAAGAATGTTTAAAATCGGTCCAGTAGTTATTGAGCCAATTCGTTACAAACATACTACATACTAATCTTTCCTCTTTATAATATTATTCAAATGGTGAAAGAATGTTTAAAATCGGTCCAGTAGTTATTGAGGCAATTCGTTACAAACATACTACATACAAATCTTTCCTCTTTATAATATTATTTAAATGGTGAAAGAATGTTTAAAACCGGTCCAGTAGTTTTTGAGTCAATTCGTTACAAACATACTTACATACAAATCTTTCCTCATTATAATATTTATATAGAGATGAATCTATATTTCCTTTTGTCATCGCATTACTCGTGAATTGATGGAACATTTTCGCTAATTCTCTTTTTGTTGCGTTTATTATTGTCACGAGAATGTTTTGCTAAAGAAACAAAAAAGATAAAGGGAAAATGATACAATTTTCACCACGCCAGTGAAACGTCCAACGATCACACATAGATCCTGGACCCTAACTAGACTTCCCTGTGTCTAGGGACCCGGGAACTACCAGATCCCACAAAAACCTGATTATTTGTGCTAAAATGATTGGCAAAGCGGTACCTACCTAGACGAACTATGCAGAAAAATCCTACCACCTAGTAAAAACTTACCCGATTCATTAAGATCGGGGCTAGGGTTGGCGTCCCGGACTTCAAGACACGGGACGAGACAGGATTGTTGAAATTGTCATGTAATCATTATTATTTTCAAATAAAATTGAATGAGCCGAGCGCCATCTGTTATTTTAATGAACAATTAATTGGTCTACTACGTAATTACTGAGCACAAAACAGAGATGGTCTTACTACAAGGGCAGTCACAAAGAGTTGACGGCTTCTGTGGTGTGGTGGTTGAGCAGGTTGGCTCACAACCCAGAGGCGGTGGGTTCGATTCCCGTGGCAGGACAAGTATTTATGCACAGAAAAAAAAGAGCAAATACTTGTTGTGTGTCTGCGTGTTGTGGGAGCATGGTCCTCGTAGTTTCTGGGTCCCTAGACACAGGGAATCCTAGTTAGGGACCAGGATCTAGGTTTGCGATCGTTGGGCGTTAAAAAAAAATAGTAAATTCATTCCTCGAAGTTAATACTTTTAGGAATGAATTTACGTAATGCCAGCGAGGATATCAAATGCCTAAAAATGAGACTGATATTATGAAAATCATTTTGATTTTTACAACACCTTTTTTAAATACGTTTCACCAGAAATTAACTCAAGTGAAATTCTTCAAAAAATGCTTACTGTGTAGTAAGCATTTTTTGATACTTTTAAGATATAATATATTTTTTTATTTTTTTTTTAAGTTTTGGCTCCACACTTTTGTATATTTAGCCAGTGTCAAGTAATTGATAATTTTTCAAGTTAATGATATTTACGCAAATATGTATCAGGTCACAGTCGAAGTCATCAAGTCAAGTCATAGTCAAGTCACATTCTAGTCAAAGTCATACTCCTAGTAAAGTGATGGCAACTTTACCAGAAGCTTCTATGGAGTTTTGGAAACAACACGAAAAGAAACGTTTCACCATCATTATACCATTGTCCCACACTCACGCCTGTAATCCAGCACTTAACGAATAAAATGCCACCAATATGTTATGCACTAACACTGAAAATAACACAAGTTTTGGAAAATAATACAATGCGGCGACGCGATCTTTTTCGTTTTCCCGCCAAAAACTCAAATCATTTCATTCCATTTCAACAATTTTTCCTCTGCACAATGTATAAAGAGTTTGTATACAAATCATTCATAATGTTCCAGATGTCATATTTTTATCACTGTTCTATCTAAATCACTGGCCATGTAGTGGTGTCACGCGGCGTCGTTTGCGATAAAATCCCTACTAATATTATAAACGCAAATATTTAAATATTATGTATACATGGATGTTTGTTACTCATTCACACAAAAAACTACTTTATTTATTTATTCATTTGGCACACAAAACAGAATATAACCAACAAAAGATAATAAAAAAATAAAGGCTTACAAACATTTTGAGCTAGGTGTACCCCAAAACATGTGTACACATCATGATTAACAAAACAATAAAATAAGTAGTTAGTATAAAATTAAATATGTTTTCATGGTACGATTTGTATCTTAAATGCAAAATCTTTAAACATTTAAAGTTCAGAAATGATAGCTAAAACGTCTCTTTTTAAATTTTGGTAGTTTTTGGTCAAAGATATCAACTGAGCTGTGGTGTTCCTTCAAGATGTCGTTATACTGACGACACATCCTTACCAAAGGGTTGTAGAATGAGGTATTATTAGTGAATACCTACTGAATTAATTTTAATGCATATAGCTAATATGCATTAACACATAGGATAATTTAATCCGCGGGGTTGAACTATTTACGTGTGTAACAGAATAAATCATATAGCTTCCTCTTTCCTTCCTGGTTTATAGAAATGTAAGGGGTGAAAACAAAAAGGGTTTACCTGATTTTTTTTCACAAAATGACTTATGGGTATCGTTGGATTCAGCGTGAAATTATCTACAATAATACATTCTCAAAATACCGAAATGAGGCTGAAATCTCGAGATTTTAAGTCTAAAACCGGTTTATCTGTCACAGGAATACAGTTCACTTAGCATAAAAACATTATTATATTTATTTTATTATATTATATTTTTACAGTAATTGTATGAATTGGTACTATATTTAGTATTTTAGAATAGAATTAATACATTTTCAAACAACTGAAACTTACATAAACCTTTTCTATTACCTTATAAGCACTCGACATTAAAATGAGGCCGTTGAAGTTTAGAGTCAATTTTCTCGAAACTATCGATTTGACAGTTAAACCCTTTTTATTCTCAACCCTTCAATTATGGACTTTGATATATATCGTCTTTTCTCCACTACTGGTGCAAGCAATCCGGCACAATGCAGAACAGAAAACTCCGATCCGAAGCTTCGATTACAACTGTAAAGAAGAAGCTACAAGAAACTTTACAGTGATTCAATTTACTTTTTTTTGTTCGATGTATTTATTGGGCAATGGGCAGGTTAAAGTCGTCGATGTTATTTGATGTTTTTTTTTTTTTTCATCGTAAATTGCCTTTATTCTCAACAAAATACTATTTACAATGATATAATTACACCATCACACTAATATTATAAAGGCGAAAGTTTGTATGTGTGTATGTTTGTTACTCCTTCACGCTCAAACGGCTGAAGGGATTTGGATCAAATTCGGTACCAAGATAGCTTATACACTGGATTAACATATAGGCTACATTTTATCCCGGAAAAGTGAAATTTTCCCGTGGGATGAGCAAATAATTAAAATACTTTTTATCCGCGGGTGAAACCGCGGGGCGCAACTAGTAACTAATACTAAACACTACCTACTACAAAAAAAAACATTTGGTCCATATACTAGTCGCGATTACCTATAGACAGTCCAAATGCTCCAGCCCACTACCAGAAGGTAGCGTACCCAACATGCTGGCAGCATTGCCCCGTTGAATTGCAATGCTTATTCGTTGTGGTTTACGTTGTTTTATTTTTAAGTACTTATTTAAATATAAATGCGCGAAACTTATATAGATATAAAACAGCGGGCTTATCACTAGAGGTATTTTTTTATCTATAAGATAAGTAGATAGATTAGATAAGTAGATACTTACATAATATCAAAATGTTGCGGTAGGTACTCTTATCACTACTTACGTAGTAAATCCTATAAACGTATTGACAGATATTTTCTCTGCCCAAATACTTTAATGTACTATAATAATGAATAATAACGCATAACGATCACATACATAGACCCTGGAACTTAACTAGGATTCCCTGTGTCTAGGGGCCCAAGAACTACGAGGACCATGCTCCTACAATTACCAAGACTCCAGATTCTGAGTGTTACTCAGTGTGTCAGTCTGAGTGAGTGTTACTCAGTGTGTCAGAGTCTAAGGTCCGTATTACAGAACGATGCTCAGTCATCGATCAGTGCTCAAGCAGAGATTTCATTCACTAATTGATCACTTTATGAATGAAATCTCTGCTTGAGCATCGATCGATGACTGAGCATCGTTCTGTAATACGGACCTCAGCGTGTCAGAGTCTGAGTGAGTGTTACTTAGTGTGTCAGAGTCTGAGTGAGTGTTACTCAGTGTGTCAGAGTCTAAGGTCCGTATTACAGAACGATACTCAGTCGTCGATCGGTGCTTCTGGCAGATGTCATTCACTAATTGATAACTTTATGAATGAAATCTCTGCTTGAGCACTGATCAATGACTGAGCATCGTTCTGTAATACGCACCTAAGTGAGACTCTGGAGTCTGAGTGTTGTGGGACCATAGCCCTCGTAATTCCTGGGTCACTAGACACGGGATCCTAGTTAGGGTCCAGGATCTATGTATGTGATCGTTGGGCGTTATTATTATTATTATTAATGTTTTTTCCAGGCCAATACATCTAGCTGTTATGAACAACGATGTGGAATTATTGAAGAGGCATTGCGTCGTGTTAAAGATCAGAGGGAGCAGCTTGGATATATTCGCTAACGGCTTGGTAAGTATCATCATCATAACTGTATGATGTGACGAGCTAGTCGTTCATCTGATGTTAAGCGACACGGCCGCTTATAACAGAACAGTGTCACTCTACGCCGTTTCGGAGCAGTATTAAATCATTCGTCAAGTTGAACATAATGAAAAAGGCCTATTACACAATAAATGATTATATGTCAGACAAAAAGGCTTGGCCTGAATATCCCAAGCTTAATGGTATGAAATCTTAGGTACTTTGACTATTGCCTGTTCCTATCTATAATTTCAGTTTCTATTTGTAATGTTTATTAAGATCATCTTAATATTCTTGTTGCACCGGTGCGAAGTGTGGGTTGCTACTTTTGTAATATATTCATTACAAACTCAACTGTAATAAATTATAAATATTGTAAATCACAGTAGAAAAAAAAATACATCACTGTAGTTTCTTCTTTACAGTTGTAATCGAAGCTTCGGATCGGAGTTTTCTGTTCTGCATTGTGCCGGATTGCTTGCACCAGTAGTGGAAAAGAGAACTTCTTTTTTTTTCAACTCCGATACCGTACATAATGTGCTTGCTTTATAATATTTGACAATAAGCACTTTGTAATTCTATATGCATAGTACAATAACTTAATTTTAAGTACCTATTTCGACTTGTAAATCTTTTGCTTTGACTAATCTTTCGCCTGTTAAGCCGGCCCATAACAGAACAGTGTCACTCGGAACTCCAAAATATAAAGTTACGCGTGACACTGCACACTCGCTTTTTCTTTCACTGCATCACCAATAGTAATAGATAGTACCATGTATCAAACCAACCGTGTTACCTTTTTTTTTTTTACTTCAAACTTGTCTAGCATTTGACCACGCTCTCACCTGATGGGAAGTGACGATGTGTTCGAAGATGTAGCATGCTAGCCAAGTAAATACCTATTCACTCTTCTCTTGAACACGCCCGGGTCATATTTCGCCGGAAACACTGACGCTGGCATTCCATTCCTTAGCCGTTCTAATTAAGAACGTGGAATCAAATCGCTTGGTACGAATGGGTGGTATTTCGACCACGAAAGGATGGCGCTTAGCCGAGCGTCTAGTAGTCCGGTAGTGGAATGGTGATGGGAGAATGAGATCATGCAGTTCTTGTGCGCATTCACCGTGGTGTAATCTGTAAAAGACCGACAGACTTGCCACCTTACGTCGGTGCGCTAGGTACTCAATGCCTCAACGGGAAATCCCCATATCGCATCGTAATACAAGTAATGTCAACATATTACGTACCTATATGAACATGACTAGAGTATTACTCGGAAAGCCCGGCCACTTTTCCTGGAACGCACTTTATCATTGTAAACCGATATAAGCCTCATCGTTATAGATAATAATAATAATAATAACGCCCAACGATCACATACATAGATCCTGAACCGTAACTAGGATTCCCTGTGTCTAGGACCCAGAAACTACGAGGACTTTGCTCCCACAACACCCAGATGCAGAACAAGTATTTGCGCTTTTTTTCGTGCGGAAATAGAACCCGCCGGTATAGGATACCAGCGTAACACAACCAGACCCCGACCCCGCCGGCGAGGTCGACGTACCCCCCGTAGGTTAGCTAGAACGGTCGCGACTTTCAATAGGGTCCACTCTTCCGGTGGACGTAGTCTTCTCGATCTTATCCCGGCAACGGCCCAGCTCGCACCACAGCGGTGCCCGCCAGCTAGTTGCTTCCCACTTTTGACGGCTGGGCGCCTTAAGCGCCTGCCCTCCCGCCCGGTGACGCTGTAAAGGTCGATAGAGACCAACAACATTAGTCCGTTAAAAAAACGAGTGTGCGAAGTTTGACTTCACTCGTGTGGTCTAACACGAGTGAAGTCAAACTTCTTTAGCTCCATATATCAGCCCGTATAACTTTGTCTTTGCTTTGTTTAAAATTAATGTCACCACCTTGACAATCGTGAATTGACATTTTGCCGGACATACCAACATAATAATACAAATTTTAACTTTGTTGTATTGACAATGGAGATCTACGCGAACCAACTTTCATTTCCATTCGCCTCGCATTCACCAGCTTAAAGTTAAAGTCAAAAGATTTTTGCAAATAGGCTAATTTTAGCACTTTTACTTACTCCCCAAGTCAAGCGTGCGTAAAGTTTTACTTGTTTGTCATAGACTTTATACCACGGACCATGGTCCTCGTAGTTCCTGGCTCTACTCCTTGTGTCTAGACACAAGGAATCCTAGTTAGGCAAAAGCTATGACAGCGTCTGTGGTGCAGTGGTTGAGTAGGTCGGCTCATAGCCCAGAGGCGGCGGGTTCGATTCCCGCGGCAGGACAAGTATTTGTGCACATAAAAAAAAAGCGCAAATACTTGTTCTGAGTCTGGGTGTTGTGGGACCATGGCCCTCGTAGTTCCTGGGTCCATAGATACAGGGAATCCTAGTTAGGGTCAAGGATCTCTGTATGTGATCGTTGGGCGTTATAAAATAAAAAAATAATTGCAAAGTTCGTCTAGGTAGGTACCACCGCTTTGCCAGTTATTCTGCCGCCAAGCAGTAGTGTGCAAGCACTGTTGTGTTCCGGTTTAAAGGGCACTGTAGCCCGCATGAAAAATAGCGCAAATACTTGTTCTGTGTCTGGGTGTTGTGGGAGCATGGTCCTCGTAGTTCCTGGGTAATCCTAGTTAGGGTCCAGGTGTGATATGTGATGTTGGGCGTTATTATTATTTACGTTAATCTCCAGACCGCGCTAAAGCTGGCGCTGCACCAATCCCCGCCGCACAACGCGGCGCTGTCCGCGACGCTCGTGCGGCACGGTGCGTGTCCGCTGCGTGCCGCACTCGACAGCCGCGCGTGTGCGCACGACGCGGCGGAGAAGGACGGAGATCTATTGAAGGCGGTGCTGGCTGCTTGCAAGGATAACGCTAGGTACGTTTAAAGAGCCTTCATTCTTTCAACTAACTAATATAATGTATATATGAACTGTGGGTTGTGGGTTCGATTCCCACCCAGGACAAACATTTGTGTGATAAGCATCGATGATTGTTCTGTGTCTGGGTGTTATATTGTATTCTATGTATGTGTGGACAGGAAACGTGTTGTGGGTAGGTTGCAACCTATAGAACTATAGGCCTTCAGCATGTCCGCACCGCGCCGTGTCTGGAACAAGAATGATCCGTAGTACACCGAACGGTCCCTTTTTATAGCCAGATGGGTAGGGAAGCGATGACCAATGCCGGTGTTGCCACTGTAATAAATTTAAATGCTGCCACAGAGTAAATTACGGTACAGCCCGTTGCGCATAGAGTTTATAACTGGACGTTGCCGCCGACACGGCCATACTGACGTGCGTACGCCCTCGTACGCTTAGCTTCACTTTGTATCTGGTGAAGGACATAAGTATCAGTGTTATTGCTCGTTCATCCTGACAAATTGAGTTAAACTTAAAATCAGAGTCAAAAGATCAGTTTTCAATTTGATTAGTCAAAAGCATGTAAACCTTCCAGTCATCGTCAGGGTTAACCCTGGTCTCCTCTCCACAAAGGCCATTTACAAAGAGTTGTAATTGAAGGGTTAACCCTTCAGGACCATCAGTATCCATTCATTTACAAAAAGTGGACTGGATGGTGCTAGACCGGATAGATATCCCTTTAGCAACCAAAAATCAACAAACTAATACCTTATCCCTTCATTTATAAAAATGGACCGGATAGTGCTAGACCGGATAGATATCCCTTTAGCAACCAAAAATCATCATTTACCTTATCCCTTCATTTATAAAAAATGGACCGGATAGTGCTAGACCGGATAGATATCCCTTTAGCAACCAAAAATCATCTTTCCACTTAATACCAATTAGTGCTAGACCGGATAGATTATCCCTTTAGCATTCAGACACATTTTTTGTCATCATTCTTACATTCTTTCTTTTTTTCTCGAAAAAAACGAATCGTTACTTTTTTTCCATTTTTTTTTTTCACTGGTTTGGGTTAACCCTGCAACTAAATTTGATATTAGTGTCACCCGCCGTCACGTCATCATTCACATCACGTCTCGTCACGTTTCGCGTTGCTTGAAGAGTGATGTAGAAATGGGCAATCCCACTTCTGATGTGGACAGGAAACGTGTTGTGGGTAGGTTGCAACCTATAGAACTATAGGCCTTCAGCATGTCCGCACCGCGCCGTGTCTGGAACAAGAATGATCCGTAGTACACCGAACGGTCCCTTTTTATAGCCAGATGGGTAGGGAAGCGATGACCAATGCCGGTGTTGCCACTGTAATAAATTTAAATGCTGCCACAGAGTAAATTACGGTACAGCCCGTTGCGCATAGAGTTTATAACTGGACGTTGCCGCCGACATATGTATTTACCAACAAAAAGTATCTAAGTATTGTATCAGTTATCTGGTTCCCATAGTACAAGCTTTGCTTAGTTTGGGGCTAGATGGCGTTGGTGAGATGTCCACACATATTATTATTATTATTATTCACCAGCTTACTCCCCAAGTCAAGCATAAAGTAGGTTTACTTCAAAAAGTTTTCTCACAAGTACGCGGCGTGACTTGACGTTACTAATTTATCAAATATTTACCAATATCTAATTATAATAAACGACTTGCTAAGAAAATCCATGCGCTGAGCGGTATTTTTGTCTACATTAGTTAATTAGAATATCGTTTCCACTAATGGCTAGTAGGTACAATGTTTAGGAATGTGATGTTTATGATATTCTATATTCAATTAGTGACTAATTAACTAAGTATGCAATGGCGTTACGAATTACAGAACTTCGTGATCGTGAATCGTTACTACCCTGGTAGCTCAGTTGGTAGCAACCCTGCCTTCTGAACTGTGGGTTGTGGGTTCGATTCCCACCCAGGACAAATATTTGTGTGAAGAATATCGATGTTTGTTCTGTGTTTGGGTGTTAAATTGTACGAGCTTCTGCCCGCAGCTTGGCCTATGGGAAAATAATTTAATCACCCATTTCACCCTCTTAAGGGTGGAATTTCAAAAATCATTTCTTAGCGGATGCCTCCGTCATAACATCTAGGTACCTGCATGCCAAATTTCAGCCCGATCCGTTCACTGGTCCAGTGGTAAAGTGTTGGGCTGTGCGTTGATAGATCACTATATCAGTCAGTCAATCAGTCAGTCACCTTTGAGTTATATATATTTAGATTCTATGTATGTATTTACAAACAAAAATTATTATCATGATATAGGTAGGATATAGGGCACGAAAGTTTAGCGCTGAGCGAAACGTGGAAGGGATAATTGCGCATGGGTACTGTCGCGCGCGCAAACATCATAAATACTCAATGTTAAAGTTTTGCATAGCTTGTAACAGGTTGTTTTACTATACAATATTAACCTCTTTTTATTTAAATATTGCTTTAAAGAATCAATTTTTTTTGTTTCTCTTTTAACAAAAGTTTCGTGCCGCTATTTATAATTATCTAGATAACTAGAGATGGATAATTATCGATTAATAATAATGAAAGTGTACTGTATTCGAACGTGTTTTTCCGCACTTGCGTATATCCGAACGCACCAAGTGTCAACGTGCCGCGCCGCGCCGCCGCGGGGATTCCCCTTACCAGAAAAATTCAGTTCGGATTTATGCAAAGTTGAGTGAGTACGAGTTCATTGGTTTGTTAACTATATTGTTTTTTGCGTTCAATTTAAAAAATGCCCCAATATGGTGATACTTTATTTGCACGAAGACAAAAAATAGTGGGATAATTATCAAGAAGCGTAATCTTGATAATTTCGAACCCAGTTATTCTGTATACCAACATAACATAAGACATTACAGTACTATAATAGGTATAATGGGTGGCTTTATCACTAAAAGTGATCTCTTTCAAGCAACCTTTGGATGGATAGTATCTAATAAGGAGTAGTCAGCGGTGTGCAATGTGAACAAAAAAGACTTACAACATATATATATATATAATTCAAAGTCCTGACTGACTGAATGAATGACTGACTTATATATCAACGCACAGCCTAAACCGCTGGTCCTAGAGACTTGAAATTTGGAGGGTGTGCTCTTTGTAAAGTGTAGGTATCCACTAAGAAAGCAAAAATTCCAAAAAAGATGATGAAATGGGTGGTTGAATTATTTTCCTATAGGCCATGCGAGCGAAGCCGTGGGCAGAAGTTAGTTTAACTATTATTGGTATAATTACATAGTACAGGCTTTAATTAGTTTGGGACTAGATGGCGCTGTGTGAAATGTCCACTGATATTATTATTGTTCTCTATAAATATTTATTTATTTTCAGACGTATCCTATCAGAGAACGAAGAGCTGTGGAAACCGGACATGGAGAAGCGAACTGATGATGAACTGGCGCAGTGTCTGATGAAACATATATGTTCCACGTTCGATAAACAAGGTGAGAAAATTGGACAGGCCACAGAATACTTAATAGTATTCTTTCTCATTTAAGTATTCTGTGGCCTGTCTGTGTTGTGTGCTCTGTGTACATGTACTCATGTACAGAATATTCACTCCGCTATATCGGTTAAATAAATAGCGACTCTTGGTGCTGCGCAATAAAGTGCAGTTTAGCTCGCACAGCGCTATAAGCCTACATTAAACAGTTTCCTCTTTCAATCGCTAAAGCTGCTCCTCTGACAAATGAATGGCCCGATAGCTCAGTTGGCAGTAATCCTGCCTTCTGAAGGTTGTGGTCTGTAGGTTGTGGTTCGATTCCCACCCAGGACAATATTTGTTCTGTGTCCGGGTGTTATATTGTATTCTATGTATGTATTTACAAACAAAAAGTATCTAAGTATTGTATCAGTTATCCGGTTCCCATAGTACAAGCTTTGTTTAGTTTGGGGCTAGATGGTGCTGTGTGAGATGTGTACAAATATTTATTATTTATTTACATTGGGATACTGCGAGAAGCAAGCCCGGGCTTTCCCGGTACATGGCGGCGCGACTGCTCGCCCGTACCGGTCGCGATCCGCGGGATCAAACATGTAGTAACCTGCGGGTTAATGTCGAATAATTATAATATAATAACGCCCAACGATCACATACATAGATCCTGGACCCTAACTAGGATTCACTGTGTCTACTCCATGTCATCCGTGTACCTTTGATTTTGCCTTGCCTTCAAATAAATGAGTATTTATAAATTATACAGTCTGGGTGTTGTGGGACCATGGTCCTCGTAGTTCCTGGGTCCCTAGACACAGGGAATCCTTGTTAGGGTCCAGGATCTATGTATGTGATCGTTGGGCGTATTGTATTGTATTATATAAGTGAATTACACATATGTTTTGCGTTGCGTAATTTATTATTAACTAGTTGCGCCCCGCGGTTTCACCCGCGGATAAAAAGTATTTTAATTATTCGCTCATCCCACGGGAAAATTTCACTTTTCCGGGAATAAATGTAGCCTATATGTTAATCTAGTGTATAAGCTATCTTGGTACCGAATTTCATTCAAATCCATTAAGCCGTTTGAGCGTGAAAGAGTAACAAACATACACACAAACTTTCGCCTTTATAATATTAGTGTGTTTAATCACCAGGCTACACCCCGCTGATGATCGCGTGCATGCTCGGTCTGTACGAGAATGTTCGCATCCTGCTCGAACATTCGCCGAGCGCGGTGAACGAGAAGATGCCGACGAGTGGAAACACTGCCTTGTACTTGGCTATCGCAGCTGCTTGCAACTCTTCCTCTGGTGAGTTACTACTTAATTATACCTAACTTTTTTATGTTAAGGAATGACGTGACGAGCTAGCCGTTCGCCTGATGTTAAACGACACGGCTGCCCATATCAGCTGCAGTGTCACTCGGAACTCTAAAGTATAGAGGTTCGCGTGACACTGCACTGCGCACGTCATCCAGAGACATCAGCACAATCTAGTAATAAGATTACTAAACTGTGAGATCAGGTCATAAAGTCTCATTTGCCCTTCTACTAGCTACAGTGCCCTTCAAACCGGAACACAGCAGTGCTTACGCACTACTGCTTGGCGGCAGAATAACTGGCAAAGCGGTGGTGCCTACCTAGACGAACTTTGCAGTAAAATCCTACCACCTAGTAAAAGATAGTTAGATAGACCAGTGATAAGAATTGTGAATGATTTGTGTATAAACTCTTTATACACTGTGTACTGGAAATTATTTTGTCTTTTGTTTCTTTCTACCAAGTTTGAAACAAGCAAAGATAAAACAGGAGAAAATTTTTTTTTTTTTTTTACTTCAAACTTTTCTAGCATTTGAGCACGCTCTCACCTGATGGGAAGTGACGATGCGATCGAAGGTGCAGCATGCAAGCCTAGTAAATACCTATTCACTCTTCTCTTGAACACGCCCGGGTCATATTTCGCCGGAAACACAGACGCTGGCATTCCATTCCTTAGCTGTTCTAATTAAGAACGTTGAGTCAAATCGCTTGGTACGAATGGGTGGTATTTCGACCACGAAAGGAGGGCGCTTAGCCGAGCGTCTAGTAGTCCGGTAGTGGAATGGTGATGGGAGAATGAGATCATGCAGTTCTTGAGCGCATTCGCCGTGGTGGATTCTGAAAATATAGCTATTCCATTATGATGCAAGATATTTCTACTCAAGAGACACTAAAATGACTCAGTAAGACAACCTCGTGGGTTGCGCAGGTCGGCTCACAGCCCGGAGGCGGCGGGTTCGATTCCCGCGGCAGGATAAGTATTTGTGTACAAAAAAAAAGCGCAAATATTTGTTCTGAGTCTGGGTGTTGTGGGAGCATGGTCCTCGTAGTTCCTAGGTCCATAGGGAATCCTAGTTAGGGTCCAGGATCTATGTATGTGATCGTTGGGCGTTATAAAATAAAAAAATAATTGCAATATTCGTCTAGGTAGGTACCACCGCTTTGCCAGTTATTCTGCCGCCAAGCAGTAGCGTGTGTTCCGGTTTGAAGGGCACTGAAGCTAGTGAAATTACTGGGCAAATGAGACTTTATGACCTAATCTCACAGTCTAGTAATCATATTACTAAACTGTGCTGATGTCTCAGGATGACGTGCGCAGTGCAGTGTCACGCGATACTATACTTTAGAGTTCCGAGTGACACTGTTCTGTTATAGGCAGCCGTGTCGCTTAACATCACGCGAACGATTAGCTCGTCACGTCATTACATTGCCACCAACTTATCTGTAGAACGGCCAAAAGCGGAACTACCATTTTGAAAACGTCATATTGTTGTTGTTGTCGATGATGTCTGTGTTGTTTAATCGCTTTATTTTTCGATCGTGGCGCCATCTCTATATTCTACAGATAAGTTGGTGGCACACTATCTTTTTTTTGTTAGATAGGCTTGCGTTTGACCACTATCGCACCTGATGGTAAGTAACGATGCGGTCTAGGATGTAGCACGCTTGCCTAGAAGATACCTGTTCACTCTCGATTTGAAGACTCCAAGGTTGTAGTTGTCGGGAAATACGGACGCCGGTAAAGCGTTCTATATACTATACGTTCTATACTATTAACATTAACAAAACAACAACACAAAAAGTTTTTTTTTTACAGAAAGCGGTGACAAATCGAAAGTTTTGGATCATTTTAGAAAAACCATAGAGATATTGCTAGAGCACGGCGCCGATCCGAGCATAGAAAACCATTGCGGAACCAACGTGAACACACTCCTTACAGAGTTCAACTGCGCAGAGCTTTCCATGCTTGTAGCAAACAAATTAACCGTTGCTAACTTAACTAAGAACGCAATCCCAGAACAAACGGATGCCTTCGACAAAATCATGTACATAAAAAAAGAAAACGGGGAAATGGAACTGCAAGCACTGGATGTTGATAAGAGAAAAAAAACAACTTTGGAGGTAAACACGAATAACTCGACAGATAAAACGAAACCTGTGATAGTACAAAACATACTTCTGAAGTCTCCTGGAAGAGTTACCAAATCTAGATCTTTGTTAATAAACCCAGTAAGTCCGAAATCACCTGTTTTGAAATTACAACAGATCGCTTTAAAAACACCGATATCTCAGGGTAAGTTGAAACGGAAAATTGACACTGCCAAACCGCAGACTTCATCGAAAACGATAAAGAAAGAGAAAATTGATAAATAACAATTAGTGTGAACACAAATTGTGTAACTTTTGTGGAATTTCTGGGTGACCAGTTTTTGGTCGATATTTAAGGGCCGGTACTTGAGTTGAGAATTATAATGACATCTGAGCATTGCTTGAATAAGCTCTTGAATGTCTATCGTACGACAGTCGTGCACTATAATTATTTATTTATTCATATGCAATTGACATCTGATGGAATAAATATAATAAACAACGTATAATAATAAACAAAAACAAAAAAGAAAACAAAACGAAGACGAATAAAAATAAATTTAATTTTAATGATTTGAACAATATACAAAATTTAAAAAAGAAACTAATCTTATTTGCCTAATTAAATATTTTTCATTATACACCAGACTTGACTGGCCGATAGCTCAGTTGGTAGTAACCCTGCCTTCCGAGCTGAAGGTCGTGGGTTCGATTCCCACCCAGGACAAACATTTGTGTGATGAACATCGATGTTTGTTCCGTGTCTGGGTGTTATATTGTATTCTATGTATGTATTTACACACAAAAGTATCTAAGTATTGTATCAGTTATCCGGTTCCCATAGTACAAGCTTTGCTTAGTTTGGGGCTAGATGGCGCTGTGTGAGATGCCCACCCATATTATTATTATTATTCGGTTTTGTAAAATTTTTTTTTATGTACACAGTTTTTTTTTAATTTTTCCAATATTTATTTGTATCTAAATATTATGAATTTCATTTTTCGAAGTTCATTTTGTAAAATGAATTACGCTTCAATTATACACGTATTAAATGCTCTTTGAATTATTCGAATTTATTTATACACTTATTCTAAAACTATTCGTTTGAGTCAGGGTTCGAAATTATCAAGATTACGCTTCTAGATAATTATCCCACTATTTTTTGTCTTCGTGCAAATAAAGTATGACCACATTGGATTATTCTCACGAGGTTATTTTTAAATTGAACGCAATAAACAATATACTTAACAAACCAATGAACTCGTACTCACTCAACTTTGCATAAATCCGAACTGAATTTTTATGGTAAGGGGAATCCCCGCGGCGGCGCGGCGCGGCACATTGACACGTCGTGCGTTCGGATATACGCAAGTGCGAAAATACACTTTGAAATACAGTTCCTTCACTTTCACAACCCAATTTATTGTTATTATCAATTGATAATTATGCATCTGTAGTTATCAAGATAATACAATACAATACAATACAAAAATTCTTTATTATACACCAGAAAAAAAAACAGTTACTGATGATGAAACTTAAAGCTATTTAATAGTACAATTCGCAATGCGTTCTCACAATAGTTATCATGATTTTTTTTTCGAACCCTGGTTTGTGTAGGTATTTAAATATTTATATAATTAATATAAATTATATGAAATATTTAATCAAAACTCAGCAGATTTCTTATTTAAATTCTTAATTCAGGAACCGGCCCCCCCATCTTTTATTAGAAATGGATCAGGAGATATATTATGTAAAAGAAAAAGTATTAATGAAGGATTAAACTGAATAATTGAAACTGTCATTATGTTTAAAACCAATTTAACTATTGTACATTTTTCCCTTACTAATAAACATTGTACGGCAGAAAAATTGTTATTTTTATCTTTTGTTTCTCTTTAGTAAATTAGAAATGGTCAAAGATAAAACGAGAGAAAATACTTTAAAAAAATAAGTTGCCACTTTACTAGAAGTATGACTTGACTAGACTAGACTGACTTGACTTGATGACTTTGACTGTGACTTGACACATATATATAAAATATTTATGAACTTGAGAAATTATCAATTACTTGACAGTGGTTAAACACACAAAAGTGTGGAATCAAAACAAAAACAAAAAAAATTACTGTTTTATAAATAACATTTTTGAGTTTTACCATAAAATGACAGTTCGATATATCCAGTTTTAGAAATGACAGCTAAGAATTCAGTTTGAGAAAAGAAAAAATAAATGTCACGTCGTATATTTGATTTATTTAATTAAATAAATAAAATTTACGACGTGAATAATTTAATTGAATAAACAAATAAATTGACGCAGTTGGAAGTAGAATTAATTTCAGCCATGTTTACTTTATATTACTTTAGTTTTTAAATAAAATTAGTAATTATGTGTAGTTATTTCACTTTTGTTTCTGGTACAGCTTATAACCGGTTATGTCTTCTTTTTCTATTATAAAGTAATAAATAACTAAGGTTAACATGTCAAAATGTCCAAATGATTGATTATTGTCAAAATGTGTAAGCGTCAAAACCTACAAATGTTAAAAAAACGAAAACATCTTAGTTGCGAGGTCGTTTAAAATAATCCGAAAATGGCGGTTGTGATTTTAAATTTTAACGTGTGATAAGGGTGATAATACATGTGTTTTTAAGTGTTATGAGTTATTTACGTGGGACTACAGAATATACAATAACCATGGTTATGCTACATAATGGACCACAAGTCGATTTCTGTAGTTTTTTTACACCTAAACATTTTTACGCTTATATTTTTTGACATTTGCACGCTAATACTATTTAGGCTGGAGTTTTGGACTATAGGTCATCGCGGCTAGTATATAGCCCTAATGTTTTTTTGTAGTAGGAAGTTTAGTATTAGTTTAATTACTCGAAAGAATAAAGGCAATAAAAAATCGATTTCCCATTTTAAGTTATGGACATTCTGACATTTGTACGTTTTAATATATGCTAACAAATATTAACTATAAATCATTTTGACATGTGAACCAATTGGACCCTAAATATATGCAATTTTTTTTATATAATAAATACAATTTCTTTATTTTTACGGACCTTAAAGTTTGTAGCCTCTAAAAATTGTTATAATAAACTGTAACCTAAAATCGATTGCCTCATTAATAAAAAGTTAAAATGTCATTAAAACCTTTGGTAACTAAGTGTTCTTTTTTTTATTTTTTTGTTAATGGCGGGTATACGAAAAGGATCGCGTCGCCGCATTGTATTATTTTCCAAAACTTGTGTTATTTTCAGTGTTAGTGCATAAAATTGGTGGCATTTTATTCGTTAAGTGCTGGATTACAGGCATGAGTGTGGGAAAGTGGTATAACGATGGTGAAACGTTTCTTTTCGTGTTGTTTCCAAAACTCCATAGAAGCTTCTGGTAAAGTTGCCACCACTTTACTAGGAGTATGACTTGACTAGACTAGACTATGACTTGACTTGATGACTTGGATTGTGACTTGACTTGACATGTATACATATATTAACTCGAGAAATTACCAATTACTTGACACTGGCTAAATACACATAAGTGTGGAGCAAAACCAAAACAAAAAAATGTATACGAGAACCCGGGGAACTCTCCCATACTTAGCTAAGTTGTATTTTAATAGACTTTATTTAGTACAGACGGACATGTCTTTATTTCAATATTATTTAAATTATATTGTATTTAATGTTTTTGGATATTATGGAATTTATTTATCTGTATAAATAAGAAATTGGATTTAAAACCCCACGTGACTTTGACATTTATCTTGCAGTTTAGTAATATGAAACATAATCTTATTACTACTGTGTGGATAATAAAAAAAAACGCCCAACGATCACAGATGACATACGAGTAGATCCTGGACCCTAACTAAGGTTCCCTGTGTCTAGGGACCCAGGAACTACTCCCACAACACCCAGACTCAGAACAACGGATGTCTCAGGATGACGTGCGCAGTGTCACGCGAAACTTATTTTACAGTTTCGAGTGACACTGCACTGCTGTGGGCGGTGGGGCTAATTCGTGACGTCATTCAACCGAATGAAGTCTTACTATGTTTCAAATCTAATTCAGCCGTAGCTTTAGTGTTCTATACCACAGGTGATGTGGGCAAACGCTACCTTGTCAAATGCAATAGATAATGATAAAATAGTAATTCTTACACGGTTTTGTGTTTTAATGTTTTATTTTTTTTGTTATTATGTATTTGTATTGTCGAAAAATTGTTCTAAATTGGATAAAAATGTTATTTAAGATAAAAAGACATACAAATAATTTATTAGTATAATTATGATAATATATGTTAATTTAATGAAATAATTGGTAATTTAAGAGCGACAGCACGTTTTGTTTTGACGGGATCTTGCGCTCAGGGGGGTGATCACGAAACTTTTATTTAAATTTACAGGAGAAATTTCCACACTATGCACATAAACTGCATATTCAAACTGTCAAATCCATACAAGTTTTTATTTCCCGTGTTGAATGTGTTTTTTTTTATGTTACCTCAGAACTTTCTACTGGGTGAACCGATTTTGTTGATTCTTTTTTTATTTGAAAGCTGCTGCTTCCCGAGTGGTCCCATTTCAATTTAATCAACATCTGACGGTTAGTTTTTGAGTTATCCTTAATATTGTGTATTTCGACTTGAACTATATTGTTGATGTTCTCATTTTTGTGAAGTAGGTTGGACTCTTTTTTAAAAGGAATTATTAGTATATTCAGTTTAAAAAATAAGTTAAAAAATAGTAATCATTCTTTAGAACGAATTTAAACCATTCATTCATTTTTTAAATATCGTCACTTGAACTGCTTGTTACTACTTCTATAAAATAAAGACTTGACAAGTGGGTGGCAAATTTTTTGTTGTTTGATTTTTTTCTTTTTTTTGTATGTTTTGGCTCCACACTTTTGTGTATTTAGCCAGTGTCAAGTAATTGATAATTTATCAATTTAATGATATTTCACGCAAATATGTGTCAAGTCACAGTCGAAATCATCAAGTCAAGTCAGTCAAGTCATAGTCTAGTCAAAGTCATACTCCTAGTAAAGTGGTGGCAACTTTACTTGAAGCTGCTATGGAGTTTTGGAAACACCACGAAAAGAAACGTTTCACCATCATTATACCATTTTCCCACACTCACGCCTGTAATCCAGCACTTAACGAATAGAATGCCACCAATTTTATGCACTAACACTGAAAATAACACAAGTTTAGGAAAATAATATAATGCGGTGACGCAATCTTTTTCGGTTTCCCGCCAAAACTCCGATTTTTTCTTTATAGTTGTTGACATTTTAACGGCTTAGTTAAGGCGCACTCTTTTATGTTTTCAACGCTCTCCATATCGAGACGTTTTAATCCGAAAATGCTTTAGTCCTATTCCCACTTACTCATAATTAAAAAGCTAAATTTTGTCTTTGAAACATTCGAATTTTGAATAAGTGTTTTGTCGGTGACGTTAGTGATTACGTTCGTAAACGGAACAAAATGTTAGTCGCCGAACGTTTTAAAAAATTTTAAAGTCGCGCAAAGCTTTACGACTTCTCGGAAGTTAGCACGGATAGCTACAATGCACTCTACTGTACCATGCGCAGTTTGGTACTCGGGCCTAACTTCCGAGAGCTCGTAAAGCTTTGCGCGAGCTATATATTTATTTTGAATAGGTACTTACTGGATCTTTACATTTTTGATTTCACGATGTTTCGCCAGTTACATGGACCAGTTTCCAGGACAGTTCATTTTCAATGCGAGTTGAATGACGTTTGTGAATAAAAATGTTCAAATAACGCTATTTTACTAGCCCCTTTTTGAAAAGGATAATTCATACGTTCAATAATTTTGAGCTCTAAATACAGTTTCATATGCAATTTAAATGCTAATTATAACTTTTCGTTTATATTTCTATTATTATAATTACATATTAAAACATAAATGATAATATGAATAAAAGGTCAAATGTACATTGTTTTTCATTGATCAACATACCCCATACCTTTTATTACAACTGCCCTTAACTAGTACACCCTTCTTCCGCCTCCGCATCATCCTACATCCCTGCTCTCAACACAAAGTGTGGTCTATAAGTATAAAACAGGGTGTGATCACGAAACTTCGATTGCAATGCAACAGGAATAATTCCCATACAACTATTCACATAAATGGCGTATTGAAACTGTCAAATCCATACATTTGTGTCTATTGGTTCCAATCGAGTAACGTAATCGCCCAGCTAGCTAGTAGTCACACAAGGCAGGAAAAAATAAAACAAAACGATAAATCTTACACCTTTATTTTATTTACAAAACTACGACAATTTAAGTACGATTTTAACTAAAGTGGTGTCTAATTTACAAACTAAATAATAATTAAGTACCACACTACGATGAAAAAGTTATTCAGAATGTTGAAATATCTTTGAAACCTTCATAGGTTGTAAACAAATATTTTTTGTTCTGAGTTTGCTAATTAGAAATTAAGGTTAGTACGATTACTGATAAACATCTGGCAAAATGATTTTTAGTAAGGTTTCATTAAGAATTCAAGTATTAAAGAAAGAATAGAACGTAGTGTATTTAGAAAGTTGCCATAGTAACGCGGCTCAGAATGCGCTAAAAAGGATTAATATACAGTAGTGCGCTTCTTGTTTCCTAATAATGGGAGGCTATCCCACAGATAATAAAAAAAAATATTCATAAAACATCCGTTAGATGGCGTTGACGAGACATGTTTCTGAATAGTATCACTGCCTAGTCTGTGGTTCTGAAGGTTTTGAATGTATTAAGCAATAGCAAAAGGTTAAATGGCTTTTGGGAATTTTGGTGGGAAAGCGAAAAAGATTGCGTCACTGCATTGTATTATTTTCCAAAACTTGTGTTATTTTCAGTGTTAGTGCGTAAAATTGGTGGCATTCTATTCGTTAAGTGCTGGATTACAGGCGTGAGTGTGGGAAAATGGCATAATGATGGTGAAACGTTTATTTTCGTGTTGTTTCCAAAACTCCATAGAAGCTTCTGGTAAAGTTGCCACCACTTTACTAGGAGTATGACTTTGACTAGACTATGACTTGACTTGATAACTTCGACTGTGACTTGACACATATTTGCGTGAAATATCATTAACTTGATAAATTATCAATTACTTGACACTGGCTAAATACACAAAAGTGTGGAGCCAAAACATAAAAATAAATTAAAAAAAGGTTAAAATATTTTTGTGGTTATTGTTTGTTTATGGCCCCATGGTTTGCTTTTTCTTTAAACAAATGCGAAAAAAAATATCACGTCAACGCCATCTATATTTCGATGTAGAACTACATTCCTTCAGCTGTCATACGACCTCCCATTCCAGGGCAATATTAGTCTAGTATCTAATACTTTTGTCTTTTTCCAACGCAGTGTGGTAAACTGAGCAAATCCAGTAAATGAGTCAAAGTCACAGTAATATTATAAACCCCATAAATGTGACAAAAATATGTCCATGGTATAATTCGTTATACAAATTGGTCAAGCATTTTTTACCACAAAATACTTTACTCAGAAAAGCGCCCGACTTTCTTGATTAAATGACTGAGTGAATAAATGACTATGAATAAACAAATGACTTCAAGCCAATAAATGAGGTTTTTTACAGGTTGGTATAAAATTATAACTACAATAAATGATAGCATCGGTCTATCATTCTGTTATTAGATTTTATTGCCCTACACAAAAGTTACATAATAATATAATTATTTTTGTGAATGGCAGCACCAAAGTCAACAATATATTTTTGGTTATTTTAGTAAATTGAATAATATACATAAATGATTATTTTATTAAAAATATGTAAACAGGAAGACATTCAGTATCTTTATTATAATTTAGTGAGAATTTTAATGTTGGTATTAAACATTACCCACATGAAATGATAAACGCTATTTATCGGCTGTCATAATTCAATATTTTCAAGAAATTAATAACTATTAATAAGTAACTATTTATTAACACCTTTTAGTTAATTTAAGCATAGTTTAAAAGGAAGGCCATAAGTATGAAACAATATTATAATGTCATAAATTTATCGGGCACTGAAGACATGCAACGCGAATTCACATGAAATTTTTAATCGTTGATATAAAATTTCAAATACATGAAATGAGATTTAAACATAAAAAAACGTATCCCAAAATATAATAAAAATAACTTTCAGCACATTTTCTTCAGCACTCAGCGAAGTCTTTTATGGTAATAATAAAGTGATATTGGTAGAAATAGTAAAAAATATAGTTATACATATAAAATGGTGCACAAATATTTATTGCAATCACGTGCTATTGAAGTCTAATGAAATAGCACAGTATTTTAAATTAATTTTATTAGAAAAACCACCATTTTTAAATTTTTTTACCCATGAGCGAGAAACTAGTGCAAATTCGACTTCATTTATTGCTGTCATAAGGTTCGTAATAACACGAAATTCCAATCAATATCATGGCAACACTCTGTATTACATATCTAGGATACCTAAGGACGGACCCACAAGATTAGACTAGCTATAAGTAAAAATATTTCGAGTTAACACCTTCCCACCAATTTGTTTAGTGGCAACCCCAAGCCCATTTAAAAATATTTACAAAAAGTCATAACATATGTCAATATAAAATTTGAATGCGGAATTGAACAAATTTTCACAGAAAAAATTTAAATTTATACGTATATTTTTGTGTTGAAATTTTTTTTCGTTTCTCATTTGTTCAGAAATATATCTTAAAATAAGGAATGTGTTTATCACAATAGTTGAAGAAGATCTACCAAAAACATTGAGTATAAAAATACAATTTGCTAAATTAATTTAATAATTTTTTAGGAAAAAGATTTTCTATACGGCATACATCTTTGTCTTTGATTACAAATATTATAAGAAATCTATAAAATTCACCTCTAAATATTATTTTACAAAAAATGGTTCAATTATATAATTAAACTTACCTAACGACAATTTTTATTTAAAGTAATACGCGTTTTAACTATTTGATATTAAAATATACTTTAAAAATTGTTTTAACAATATTAAAAATTTACTTTTCCTTTAAAGTATATAATATAAAATGTTCTAAATTTTTTAGTTAAAGAGGTATAAGTAAGGATATAAAAATAGTTCTCCATAGTTCTTTAATGGTTGACAGACGCCGTTCATACTCGCGCTCGATAACTGTCGTATAATATTTTTCTCTCGCTCCCTCACGTGACAGTTTTCGTAAAGGAAAAGTTGACAGAACATTTTGTAGCATAGTTCATAGTGCTTTGATGATTAATTGTATATTTATATTGTATCATTATATAATTGTAATATTAGTATGTATTTTTATTTAATTGTAAAGTTTGGTGGTATTTACCTTATTTTTAAAGTAAAACGGTACTAAAATAAACTAAAATCATTTTTGTCAATCGCACTTAGGTATGTAAGCTTTCACGTGCAAAAACGGAAATAACTAAATAATCTTTATTTTGAGGAAGGTTTCAAAGAAATGTTAACCGCCTATGAGGCCGTTTCAAAATCTCATTACCTATAAGAAAAAACATTTAAAAAAAGTTCAAGTATAAAAGATTAAATAAGATTAATTTTAATGTAAAGGAAAATTTTCAATCACGACCGGAGTTATAAGGCGACTGATGTTTTAATAGATAGTAGCTGCACCCCGCGGTTTCATCTGCGTGGTGATGAAAAACGGTGATGATGATGATGAAAAGTCAACAACCTATTCTCAGAGTATAAATATAAAATTTCATCGAAATCGGATTAGCCATTTCGGAGGAGTACGGTAACAAACACTGTGACACGAAATTTTTATATATATAAATGAAACTTGTTGAGAAATTCTGGCTTTCTAGATTCAAGTGGTAAATTATTTTAATATCAATAGTCAGAAATAAAAATTATTAAATTACCTATAATATTTTGAATATATCGATTTTAAAATTGTTTTAAATATGGTGTTGCGTAAAATTTGACTTACGCGAAGTCACCATTTCATTTTGGAAAATAGTAATAAATATTGTTGATTGAGCGAAAATGATAATAAGAAATCAACTATTAAAAAAGAAATAAACAAAATATAAAAAAAACTTATTAATCACATATTATAAGTTCCTGCCATTATACAACCAGAAAACCTAATACACAATATTAAAAAAAAATTGGATAAATGATCAAAAATGACGTAAACCAAAATAAAAAACAGGCGAGAATTCCCGCGTAAAGTCGAAAAGGCGCGCGTAAATACAGCAACACCACCGCATAATGTGTTACAGTACAGAACGAGTCAGTATACTATCTTCTGCTATTTAGTTCGTACCGGTTTTCTTTGCTAGGTGTTTTCGGTGGCGGTGGTTTCGCCACCACGTGACCTTCAAGTCTTAACGTGCTTTGACGGTGGGACGACCTGTAAGATAAAATAAAAAAGAATAAGTTGGATGAATGATTTTTGTATCATTTTCTCTTATTAGTCGAAATTATTTAAAAATTATGATTCGCTATTGACCTGATAAATGAATTGAGGCCATGAGAGCCTAGATGGCCTAACTCAATTTTTTTGCAATTTTCTTCTTTTTATTGGTGTCTCTAATGGTAAAAAGCTGTAGCGCAATAAATAAATCTCATCAGGTCAATAATTCATTTACCAGGTCTCTAGCTACATCAGATCAATAATTCATTTATTAGGTAAGAAGTAGTGAGAAATGGCTCCTCACCTTTATTATAATGTAAATATAATATAGTGTAAATAGAAAAGAATATAATGAGTAATGCTACTGACCTGATAAATGAATAATTGACCTGATGTATATAGCTAGTGACCTGATAAATGAATTATTGACCTGATGAGTATAGCTAGTGACCTAATAAATGAATTATTGACCTGATGTATATAGCTAGAGACCTGGTAAATGAATTATTGACCTGATGAGTATAGCTACTGACCTGATATATGAATTATTGACCTAATGTATATAGCTACTGACCTGATATATGGATTATTGTCCTGATGACTAATGCTACTGACCTGAAATATGGATTATTCTCCTGATGAGTATAGCTACTGACCTGATAAATGAATTATTGACCTGATGACTAATGCTACTGACCTGATAAATGAATTATTGACCTGATGAGACATGTGACGGCGAGCAATATGAGCGTATGGACCTGATGAGGTACACGACGGCGAGCAGTATGAGCGTACTGACCTGATGAGGCACGTGACGGCGAGCAGCACGAGCAGGGCGCCGAGCGCGGACAGCCCCCACGCGAGCGTACCGACCTGATGAGGCACGTGACGGCGAGCAGCACGAGCAGGGCGCCGAGCGCGGACAGCCCCCACGCGAGCGTACCGACCTGATGAGGCACGTGACGGCGAGCAGCACGAGCAGGGCGCCGAGCGCGGACAGCCCCCACCGACCGTACCGACCTGATGAGGCACGTGACGGCGAGCAGCACGAGCAGGGCGCCGAGCGCGGACAGCCCCCACCGACCGTACCGACCTGATGAGGCACGTGACGGCGAGCAGCACGAGCAGGGCGCCGAGCGCGGACAGCCCCCACCGAGCGTACCGACCTGATGAGGCACGTGACGGCGAGCAGCACGAGCAGGGCGCCGAGCGCGGACAGCCCCCACCGAGCGTACCGACCTGATGAGGCACGTGACGGCGAGCAGCACGAGCAGGGCGCCGAGCGCGGACAGCCCCCACCGACCGTACCGACCTGATGAGGCACGTGACGGCGAGCAGCACGAGCAGGGCGCCGAGCGCGGACAGCCCCCACCGAGCGTACCGACCTGATGAGGCACGTGACGGCGAGCAGCACGAGCAGGGCGCCGAGCGCGGACAGCCCCCACCGAGCGTACCGACCTGATGAGGCACGTGACGGCGAGCAGCACGAGCAGGGCGCCGAGCGCGGACAGCCCCCACGCGAGCGTACCGACCTGATGAGGCACGTGACGGCGAGCAGCACGAGCAGGGCGCCGAGCGCGGACAGCCCCCACGCGAGCGTACCGACCTGATGAGGCACGTGACGGCGAGCAGCACGAGCAGGGCGCCGAGCGCGGACAGCCCCCACCGAGCGTACCGACCTGATGAGGCACGTGACGGCGAGCAGCACGAGCAGGGCGCCGAGCGCGGACAGCCCCCACCGACCGTACCGACCTGATGAGGCACGTGACGGCGAGCAGCACGAGCAGGGCGCCGAGCGCGGACAGCCCCCACCGAGCGTACCGACCTGATGAGGCACGTGACGGCGAGCAGCACGAGCAGGGCGCCGAGCGCGGACAGCCCCCACCGACCGTACCGACCTGATGAGGCACGTGACGGCGAGCAGCACGAGCAGGGCGCCGAGCGCGGACAGCCCCCACCGAGCGTACCGACCTGATGAGGCACGTGACGGCGAGCAGCACGAGCAGGGCGCCGAGCGCGGACAGCCCCCACCGACCGTACCGACCTGATGAGGCACGTGACGGCGAGCAGCACGAGCAGGGCGCCGAGCGCGGACAGCCCCCACCGACCGTACCGACCTGATGAGGCACGTGACGGCGAGCAGCACGAGCAGGGCGCCGAGCGCGGACAGCCCCCACCGACCGTACCGACCTGATGAGGCACGTGACGGCGAGCAGCACGAGCAGGGCGCCGAGCGCGGACAGCCCCCACCGACCGTACCGACCTGATGAGGCACGTGACGGCGAGCAGCACGAGCAGGGCGCCGAGCGCGGACAGCCCCCACGCGAGCGCGGCGCGCGCCACCGGCGGAGCGCGCGTCGCCAGCCGCAGCAGGGACGACACCCGCTCCGGCAGCTCGTCGATGCCCTGCGACACGCTCATATTGCAACCAACGATCGATGATCATACACATACTGATAATAATAATCACGCCCAGCGATCACATACATAGATCCTGGACCCTCACTAGGATTCTTAAATACTAGGGCTTGTGATGATGATGTGATGAGAAATTCAGCTTCATTCGATACGTAAAAAAAAATGCCCGAAATCGAGAACTCTTGGTAGTCTAGTCAACAAGTTCAAAAACGTGATAAATACAGATAAAGATCTTAAAAATAGGAGCGATGGCTAATTCGATTTGGAATCACCTCTAGAAAAATGTTTTTGAAGGATTTTGGTGCAGGTAAAAAACTGCAATTGTTATTAACAAAATAAGATGTAAAGAAAATGGTATTTCGTTTTTCATTAATAACTCAAAAAATATTTATATTTAAGCATATTTGAAAAAAGGTCGTTAAAGAGGAGGAAATTTACAATAAAAAAATCATGATTTAAAATATATAACTTTTTTCCTATATTTAATTGTTTAAAATAGTTTATAGTTTATATTTTGATTGTTTAAATAATAAGTTAAGAAGTAATTTTGCTTTTAAAAATCATAATTTAAACTTTTAAATAGTTTGGCAATTTTTTTAAATTTATTATTTAAATGTTTGTTAGTTCAATTTGTTATAACCAAATATTGACCGACGTTATATTTTTTTTTGAAGCAGAAAAAATATATAATAACAGCTATATAAAAAGCGGCAAAAAAAATTTTTTTGCCGTAAAAAAAACTTACATAATTAACTAGTACAATACGGTGTTATCGTTTAGAGCGATCTCTTCCAGGCAACCTTTGAATTGGAGGAATCTGTAGCTTAGAGTTTTGGGCTTTGGTGTACAGGTAAATACAAAAATCAAATAAAATAGAATGTTATAAATAAAAAAGACGTGTGGCACTCGGAGACTGCCGCGGTAAAGCTATTGCATAGCATTTTTTATCAACTTATGCAATTATAATTAATTATTTATTTTATTAATGCAGTATTTTTTTTCCTTTGCTTTTTTTTCTTTGATATTAATTCAAGTTACACTTTGAGCGTGGTGACCGATAAAAAAACAATTTTTTTTCTTTTATTAAATAAATGAGATTCCAATACAACCAATGCCACCTAAAGGCGGGTTGTATACCCCTTGGGTTGTTGTACTCCGACCGGCACAGCGGTCCGGAGTGGGGGGTGTTAGGTTTTTTTCGTTACGGAATTTCTGGATTCGGTCCCCACGCTCAAGGCCCGCGATAAAAGCTATGCAATAGCTTAAAATGAATTGTTGAATCAAATAGATTGTTACCTCTTCGAACCACAGTATGGGGAACACGATATCCGGGAAGTTGGCGACTTGCTTGATGTCGACGACTTGGGATACTGCCAGGTTGATCTGTATGCGCGCGCGGGCGCGCATCGCCGTGCCCATCTCCTGGAAACGGTTATTTATTATATTTGTAGGCAAGAACGGGCTGTGCGTAGGTTGCAACCTATATAACTATAGGCCTTCAGCAAGTGCACCGGGCTATGTCTGGAACAAGAATGTTCGTAGTACACCGAGCGATCTCTTTATATAGCCAGATGGGTGGGGCAGCGACGACAGTTGCCGGTGTTGCCACTGTAATAAATTTAAATGCTGCCACAGGGTAAATTACGGTACTGCCCGCTGCGCATAGATTTTATAACTGGACGTAGCCGCCGTCATATTCATTTAATGTTACGTAACGTTGGAAATATTATATATCATTATTATTATAACAATAATAAAGAAAGAAACTAATGTGTGACTAAAATAAAAGTACCATTATTACTGCAGTGTTCAGTGTACAATTTATTTTTACACTGTGTTTTGTTTTATACAATGAACGAGCTTCTGCCCGCAGCTTCGCCCGCGGCGTGGCCTATGGGAAAATAATTTAACCACCCATTTCACCCTCTTAAGGGGGAATTTCGAAAAACCCTTTCTTAGCGGATGCCTACGTCACATCTACCTGCATGCAAAATTTCAGCCTGATCCGTCCAGTGGTTTGGGCTGTGCGTTGATAGATCACTATGTCAGTCAGTCAATCAGTCAGTCACCTTTGAGTTATATATATTTAGGTTAGAACGGCTAAGGAATGGAATGCCAGCGTCTGTGTTTCCGGCGAAATATAGCCCGGGCGTGTTCAAGAGAAGACTGAATAGGTATTTACTTGGCTAGCATGCTACACCTTCGATCGCATCGTCACTTCCCATCAGGTGAGAGCGTGGTCAAATGTTAGACAAGTTTGGAGTAAAACTTTTGCTTGACTTGGGGAGTAAGCTGCTGAATGCGAGGCGAACAGAAGTTGAAGTTGGTTCACGTAGATCTCCATTGTCAACACAACAAAGTAATTTTTTTTATTATGTTGGTATGTCCGGTAAAAAGACAATTTATAACTGTCAAGATGGCGACATTAACATTAAACAAAGTTACACCGGCCGATAGATGGAGGAGCTGAACTAAAGAAGTTTTACTTCAGTCGTGTGGTCTAAAGCACACTCGTTTTTTAAGGTCTAAAGCTGTATATTTGACTTACGGGTTGAACATCGATGAAAAGTCTGTGGTCCTCTGCGATGGGTGGGCTGATGCCTTCCACCGCCTCCCTCAGGCTGGGGTCCGCCAGGTAGAAATGCGGGAACGATAGCATGATGGGCGAATCTGAAACGTTGGATAATAAATAATACGTAATTATAATACGTATAAATTATATATTATTAATAAATTATGTATTAAATAAATTATATATTATTAATAAATTATATATTAAATAAATTCTATATTATAATATAATACGTAATAAATATATTATTATTGTGTTCGTTCCATAGCTTCGAAGAGTTTATCACATCACATCACACTAATATTATAAAGGCGAAAGTATTGTATGTGTGTTTGTGTGTATGTGTGTGTGTTTGTTACTCCTTCACGCTCAAACGGCTGAATGGATTTGGATAAAATTCGGTACCAAGATAGCTTATACACTGGATTAACATATAGGCAACGTTTTATCCCGTAAAAGTGAAATGCTCCCGTGGGATGAGCAAATAATTAAAATACTTTTTATCCGCGGGTGAAACCGCGGGACGCAACTAGTATGAAATAAAGTAATAAATATTTTTTATCAATTCCAATATTTTTATTTAATGACTAGCTTCTGCCCGCGGCTTCGCCTGCGTGACCTATAGGAAATAATTCAACCACCCAATTTCCGCCCTCTAAGGGGTGGAATTTCAAAAACCTTTTCTTACCAACATTTTACAAAGAACACACCCTCCAAATTTCAAGTCTCTAGGACCAGCGGTTTAGGCTGTGCGTTGATATATAAGTCATTCAGTCAGTCAGGACTTTGAATTTTGTATGTATAGATGCACTGAAATTACCAAACCGTTGTAAATCTTGTGGTTTTTGACATTTTAATTATTACTAGTTTTATTTTATTCATTTATTGACATTTACAATTATTTTTTGGGATCTTTTAAATACATAATCATTATTTCTCAATTGACATTTACTTATAACTTTATTTTTAATGTGTATGTATTTTTATTTTTACGTAACTGTATATAATGTTCAAACTACAACTTAACTATAGTATTTGAGTATTTGATAATGTGCGTGTGTGACATTAAGCGGGTCTGACACGTTATGCGTTACATTTAGAATGACATTGAGTTGTACTAAGTTACAGTAAGCAGAGAGTTGGCTAAGCTAGATAAGCTACAAGACAATGAGTCTACAATCAGACCCCGCCCCCGCCGGCGAGGTCGACGTACCCCCGTAGGTTAGTTAGAACGGTCGCGACTTTCAATAGGGTCCACTCTTCCAGTGGACGTAGTCTTCTCGATCTTATCCCGGCAACGGCCTAAGCCGAGGCTCGCACCCCAGGGGTGCCTGCCAGCTAGTTGCCTCCCACTTTTGACGGCTGGGCGCCTTAAGCGAAGGTGACGCTGTAAAGGTCGATAGCCAACAGCCAACAGCAGCCAACAGCAGCCAACAGCATTAGGTCGTTAAAAAAAAAAGACTGTGAGTCTAACCTACAGTGAGTCATAGAGAGAGACAATAAGTTTAAAATATAGTGAGTCACACAGAGCGACAATAAGTTTAAGTTACAGGAAGTCACGTGGAGAGACAATAAGTTTAAAATATAGTAAATCACACAGAGAGACAATAAGTTTAAGCTACAGGGAGTCACACAGAGAGACAAAGCTACAGTAAATCACACAGAGAGACAATGAGCTTCAACCAACCGTATTGACAGAGAGACACGTTAAAGAGTCCGTTGGGGGCACAAGGCGGGCCGGCCGGACAGAAGCACTTGTTGTACTCGTTGTCAGCGAACACATCCTCCGGGGGAGTGAAGCGGAACCCTTCCACTCCTGCCGCAGACTCCACGTCTCTGAGATACCTGGAAATAAGCGAGAGATTTACTTATAAAAAGAAAGTAAAAAGGACGGATCGCGTTTTTCAAAAAAATTCAGGGAGTCTGGTCGATGCTACGCGTGAAAAAATACTGGCATTTATTAGGTACAACGAATCACCATTGCGATTTAACGAGGCAATGCTGCCAGTATGTTGGGTACGCTACCTACTGGTAGTGGGCTGGAGCATTTGGACTGTCTATAGGTCATCGCGGCCAGTAATAGTCACAATGATTTTTATAGTAGTTAGTGTAGCTAGTATCATTATATATATATCATAGTAGTAGTTGTTATATTATTGTAGTAATATGTATTTTGCTTTGATCGTTAAAAAGTTTTTCCAAAAAGTAAAAAGTGGCACCATAGTATGCGTATTAGCAGCGCTCATAGCGAAATTCGACGAGCTGTTCTTAACCAGTTAGTACAGTTTTAAGCAACCTTCATTGCAGGTACTACTTGAATGGGTTACTGCTGGCAAAAAATATAGCCATCTGTGTGCAAAATTTCATTCAAACATTTCAACTGTTAAGCGAGAAAATCACACAAATATACAATGGACTTATCACTTTTCTGGAGAACAAAGTTGGAGAAGAGAGTACTCTTAGAGGTGGAATTTCGAAAAACCCTTTCTTAGTGGATACCTACACATTACAAAGAACACACCCTCCTAATTTCAAGTCTCTAGGATCAGCGGTTTAGGCTGTGCGTTGATATATAAGTCAGTCAGGACTTTGAATTTTATATGTATAGATTAATTGTTGTTACGCGCTCAATATCCGTTACACATGGTTACTTAGTGCAGAACTGAACAAAAGAGAATATTATGACAACAACCTCGAACAATGGCCAATTGAGACAGTATACAGCCGTAAGTGTTGGTAGGTATTACCACCGCACCGTTTAGAACAGCGGTTTTCCAATACAAAGGTAACGCTAGCCGAGTCCTCACAGCCTCTGTGGTGCAGTGGTTGAGACGGTCGGCTCATAACACGAAGGCAGCGGGTTCGATTCCCGCGACAGGACAAGTAAGTATTTGTGAACAGAAAAAAAAAGCGAAAATACTTGTTCTGAGTCTGAGTGTTGTGGGACCATGGTCCTCGTAGTTCCTGGGTTCTTAGACACAAGATCTATGTATGTGATCGTTGGGCGTTATAATTTATTATTTATGAATAAAGGTGGGGTATTTATTAAAAAGCGAGTGTGCTTTAGACCACACGACTGAAGTAAAACTTCTTTACTTTAGCTCCATCTATCGGCCGGTATAACTTTGTTTAATGTTAGTGTCGCCATCTTGACAATTGTAAATTGTCATTTTATCGGACATACCAATATAATAATACATTTTGTTTTTGTTTGGAGTTTTGGTGGGAATGCATAAAAGATTGCGTCACCTCATTTTATTATTTTCCAAAACTTGTGTTATTTTCAGTGTTAGTGCATAAAATTGGTGGCATTCTATTCGTTAAGTGCTGGATTATAGGCGTGAGTGTGGGAAAATGGTATAATGCTTTGTTTCCAAAACTCCATAGAAGCTTCAAGTAAAGTTGCCACCACTTTACTAGGAGTATGACTTTGACTAGACTATGACTTAACTATGATTTGATTTGATGACTTCGACTGTGACTTGACACATATTTGCGTGAAATATCATTAACTTGATAAATTATTAATTACTTGACACTGGCTAAATACACAAAAGTGTGGAGCCAAAACAGAAAAAAAAAATACAAATTTTTAACTTTGTTATGTTGACAATGAAGATCTACATTAACCAACAACTTTCAGCTTGCGTTCGCTGCACCAACTTACTCCCCAACTCAATGCGTAAAAAAGTTTTACTTCAAAAAACAATATCAAAAACGGCGTAAGTCAATCGGGTAATAAAAAAATATGCTTTTGAATATAAAGAGTCGCGATATATCTACCTATCAACGGCTACGTATCTATTCCCACGTAGAATGGTGTAATGACATTGCGTAAGACGCCAGCAAAGTCCTCGACTCATTGTTAGATTGGATGGATGTTACACCGTAGCGTAATGGGAAAATTGTTTGGTAAAGATGATTTTATATTATGGCAAGATTTTTGCAAGACTTTGGGTACGCTCCCCGCAAGAGGTGATATTAATTCTGTGTTTTATTTATAACCTCATTTTACCTTTTTTTTCAAGTAAAACTTCTTTACGAGTTTTGGCGGGAAAACGAAAAAGATTGCGTCTCTACATTGTATTATTTTCCAAAACTTGTATTATTTTCAGTGTTAGTGCATAAAATTGGTGGCATTTTATTCGTTAAGTGCTGAATTACAGGCAAAGTAGCATAATGATGGTGATACGTTTCTTTTCGTGTTGTTTCCAAAACTCCATAGAAGCTTTTGGTAAAGTTGCCACCACTTTACTAGGAGTATGACTTGACTTGACTTGACTTGACTATGACTTAACTTGATGACTTGGACTGTGACTTGATTTGACTTAACACATTATATGATATTAATTAACTTGAGATATTATCAATCACTTGACACTGGCTAAATACACAAAAGTGTGGAGTCAAAACCAAACAAAAAAAACTTCTTTACGCACGCTTGATTTGATGTAAACGTGAGTTGAGAGGGAGATATAAGTTAGTGATGATAGAAGAGAGAGAGAGAGTTACGCTTCATATATTACTGTAGGGGCAAGAGAGAGAGGCGGGTTGTACTGGTTCACGTAGATCTCCATTGTCAACATAAAGTTAAAAAGTACTGAAAATTTGTATTATTATATTGGTATGTCCGGTAAAATCGCCAGGCAAAGGACAAAGTCGTTGGTATTCTAAAAATTTAAAATTCTTTGCAGGAACTAAAAATACACGTGGATTTTGGGGTTAGTCTTAAACTTCACTGCTTAAAAGAAATTCTCACGTGATTAATGGACGTAGGGTAGGTGCAGTTTTTACAATACTGTGTAACGCGCAGTTCCGAGTAACCAACGACACCGCCATCGCCATTGTTCTTCGAAGTTATCCAAACATTCACCGTTGCCTATCTCTCGGTACCCGGTCATAAACAAACTTTAAAAGTAACTGATCAGAACTCAAAATATATTTCTAAGTAGCTTATCTTTTTTAATGGTAAAATGGGCATGCGTTTGACAACTCACCTGATGGTAAGTGACGAAGTTGTCTAAGGTGGACGCTTGCCCATGAGATGCCCATTCACTCTCGACTTACAGACCCAGGTTGTACCCAGGAGGAAACACTGTTGTTGGAAGAGCATTCCAATCCTTGGCCGTTCGGACTATAAATGAGTCAGCAAAACGCTTAGTGCGGACTTGGGGTACACTAACGACGTAAGGATGTGAAGAACTACCAAGTCTTGTAGTTCTATGATGGAAAGGGGATGAAGGAATGAGTTGATGAAGGAATGAGTTGATGAAGGAATGAGTTGATGAAGGAATGAGTTGATGAAGGGTCTGCTGTTTCAAGATCAACTTAAAATCATTTGACCAGCAGGTATAAAATAATGATTATAACAATTAATGGCGATTAGGACATACGTATTTGATGGAAGGAGACAAATGAGCCTAATGGAATTTTGATAAGAATATTTTAGATTTCTTGATCTATTCGAAATATTTCTACAAATTATACACACTTTGATTATACTGGATATAATAAAAAGAACGCCTAACGATCACATACATAGATCCTGAACCGTAACTAGGATTCCCTGTCTCTAGGGACCCAGGAACTACGAGGACCATGCTCCCGCAACACACAGACTCAGTACAAGTATTTGCGCTTTTTTTTTCGGTGCACAAATACTTGTCCTGTCGCGGGAATCGAAAGCGCCGCCTCCGGGACTTATAACGTCTATATCATTTACCGCGAAGGTATAGAGATAAGATTGTCATATTTTTTTATTGCACTTAATAGTAATTCAATGCTGTGGGCAAACGCTAACGTGTCAAACAAAAGAACACTCACTTGAGAAGCAGAAGCCGGCAGATACCCTTGTCATAAACCGCGAGGTTATCATTCTTAGAGATGGGACTATCAGTTTTTTAATTGCATTCAATAGTAATACAATGATGTGGGCAAACGCTAACATGTCATACAAAAGAACACTCACTTGAGAGGCAGAGGCTAGCAGAAACCCATGTCACAAACCGCGAGGTTATCATTCTTAGAGATGGGACTATCAGTAATACAATGATGTGGGCAAACGCTAACGTGTCAAACAAAAGAACACTCACTTGAGAGGCAGAAGCTAGCAAAAACCCATGTCACAAACCGCGAGGTTATCATTCTTAGAGATGGGACTATCAGTAATACAATGATGTGGGCAAACGCTAACGTGTTATACAAAAGAACACTCACTTGAGAGGCAGAAGCTAGCAAAACCCATGTCACAAACCGCGAGGTTATCATTCTTAGAGATGGAACTATCAGTAATACAATGATGTGGGCAAACGCTAACGTGTCATACAAAAGAACACTCACTTGAGAGGCAGAAGCCGGCATAAATCCTTATCGTACACCGCGAGGGTATCGTTTCTGGTAATGTGAGGAGGGAAGATGGAGCCGTCGGAGCCGGCGATGCTGTTACACTCGTCCGTGGTCCAGTGCTGCAGACTCTCTTTCAGGTTGTACCGTTCGATGATTCCGTACTTCGTTATGTCCGTTGCGCCGGTGAACATCGTGACTGGATACGGAGAGGTGCCGTTTTTCTGAAATTTAGATATAAAAATTATTGTCGTTCTAGAAATATACGAAATATTTTGAGTTCTATACACGGTGGTCAATTTAATTTAAAAATATGAGTAAATTAGTAAAGTATTAAATAAGACTACTATTCACAGATAATATATTTCTAGGTGGTAAGACTTTTCTGCGAAGTTCGTCTAGGTAGGTACCACCGCTTTGTCAGTTATTCTGTCGCCAAGCAGTAGTGTGAAAGCGCTACTGTGTTCCGGTTTGAAGGGCACTGTAGCTAGTGAAATTACTGGGCAATTGAGACTTTATGATCTGATCTCACAGTCGAGTAATCTTATTACCAAACTGTGCTGATGTCTCAGGATGATGTGCGCAGTGCAGTGTCGCGCGAAACTTTATATTTTGGAGTTCCGAGTGACACTGTTCTGTTATGGGCGGCCGTGGCGCTTAACATCAGGTGAACGATTAGCTCGTCACAACATTCATGTTGGTATTACTTATGTGCTTGTCTAGTACCTATATAAATAATGTTGATAGATAAGTATTATTAACAAAACGAGTGCGCTGTAGACCACAGGACTGAAATAAAACTTCCTTAGTTTAGCTCCATCTATCGGCCGGTATAACTTTGTTTTTGCTTTGTTTAATGTTATCGTCGCACACATCAGGTAAACGACTAGCTCGTCGTATTCACTAACATAAAAAAAACCCGGGATGAAAAAATCGACCGGGATCGAATCCTCTATACATACCCCATAGAACAGCCCAAACTCTTCATACGGCAGCTTCTGTTCTTTCGGCACGACGTCCTTGGCCAGCTTCAGCAGCGGATCCTCGTACCCCCAGAGCAGCTGCCCCACGGAGACCTCCACGAACGGCTTGATCTTGAGGATGTCCATGATGGACGCCATGGCTAACCGGAGGAACCGGGCCGCGTGCTTCGATTGGGAGGTCGCGCTCTGTGGGACAAGAGAAAACGGAAATTAATAAAGGAACTTTTCGTGACTGAAATTATATATTTTTTTTATTATTGACTTATAACTACGGGTTGTGGGTTCGATTCCCACCCAGGACAAACATTTGTGTGATGAACATCGATGTTTGTTCTGTGTCTGGGTGTTATATTGTATTCTATGTATGTATTTACAAACAAAAAGTATCTAAGTATTGTATCAGTTATCTGGTTCCCACAGTACAAGCTTTGCTTAGTTTGGGGCTAGATGGCGTTGTGTGAGATGTCCACAGATATTTATTTATTTATACATTTTTCATGACATAATTCATTCTTAATATTACTGTATTAATGACTGACATGAAATTATAATTTATAAAATACTAGTTGCGCCCCGCGGTTTCATCCGCGGATAAAATGTATTTTAGTTATTTACTCATCCCACGGGAAAATTTCCCTTTTCCGGGATAAAATGTAGCCTATATGTTAATTCAGTGTATAAGCTATGTTGGTACTGATTTCATCAAAATCCATTTGGCCGTTTGAGCGTGAAGAGTAAAAACATACACACATACAAACTTTCGTCTTTATAATATTAGTGTGATGTGATTGTTGTAATGTAGCCTGACATGTAAATTGTTTTACCAATAAAAAATTATGATTTATCGCCCAACGATCACATTCATAGATCCTGGACCCTAACTAGGATTCCCTGAGTCTGTCATCGCTCCATCTTGCCGCAGGGCGTCCTACACTGAGGTCCGTATTACAGAACGATGCTCAGTCATTGGTTGGTGCTCAAGCAGAGATTTCATTTATAAGTGATCAATTAGTGAATGAAATCTCTGCTTGAGCAACGATCGATGATTGAGCATCGTTCTATAATACGGACCTAAGTCTGCCAATTCGCGGTCTCCACTCCAGAACACATCTACCCCAACGGTTCTCGGAGATCAGCACCCCTACCGCATAACTGTTCAGGCAATCGGCTTCGCCTGCCATCCCGCACGTGCCAATTAACAAGTCCACGAGTGTGAGCAAGAGAGAACACGATTACCATCTCCACCAGACTTACGCGATAAGGCCCCAGATCATAAAGTCTCAATTGCCCAGTAATTTCACTAGCTACGGGGCCCTTCAAACCTGCTGCTTGACGACAGAATAACTGACAAAGCAGTTGGTACTTAACTAGACGAACTTTGCAGAAAAGTCCTACCACCTAGTAAATTATATATTGTACCAGCTTCTTCGGCTTCGTCCGCGTAGCCTATAGGAAACGAACAATTTTTTTTTAATGTATAATTTAACCACCCCCTCTTAAGGGTGGAATTTCGAAAAACCCTTTCTTAGAAGATACCTACACATTACACATAATTTTTTCAAACGAATAATTTTCTTTGAAGAAAATTTTCATAGATAATTCAACGACCCATTTCACTCTCTTAGGTGAAATTTCGAAAAACGCTGTCTTAGTGGATCCCACACTTTACAAAGAACACACCCTCCAAATTTCAAGTCTCTAGGACCAGCGGTTTAGGCTGTGTGTTGATATAGACGAGATATTGATAGTAGATTGCAAATTTCTCGATATTTTAGAGTCAAGGAACCAAATCGGTCACGTCTTAGCTAACCGTATATATGGATCGAAACCTACGCGCGCGGACATAACGGTCATATTTGCATATCGTATAACGGTATGGTACGGTATTAATGACGTACATAAATGAATAAATTACTTGAAAGCGTAAAGGATATTTTTTTTATGTTAAGGATGACGCGACGAGCTAACCGTTCGCCTGATGTTAAGCGACACGGCTGCCCATATCAGTTGCAGTGTCACTCGGAACTCTAAAGTACATCAACACAATCTAGTAGCAAGATTACTGTGACTGACTGTGATATGCTGTGATAGACTGTGAGATCAGGTCATAAAGTCTCTTTTGCCCAGTTATTTCACTAGCTACAGTGCCCTTCAATCCGGAACACAGTAGTGCTTGCGCATTACTGCTTGGGGGTAGAATAACTGGCAAAGCGGTGGTACCTACCTAGACGAACTTTGCAGAAAAGTCCTACCACCTAGTTATCGGGAAATACGGACGCCGGTAAAGCGTTCCTCTTTGGCTGTTCGCGTGATAAATGTGGAGGGAAATCGTTTTGTTCGCACATCTGGGATATAATTAACCATGTAATGGTGGAACATTACTTACTATTAAGTTACTGAAGGAGTTTTTGGCGGGAAAGCGAAAAAGATGGCGTCACCGCATTGTATTATTTTCCAAAACTTGTGTTATTTTCAGTGTTAGTGCATAAAATTGGTGGCACTCTATTCGTTAAGTTCGTTAAGTGCTGGATTACAGGCGTGAGTGTGGGAAAGTGGTATAATTATGGTGAAACGTTTCTTTTCGTATTGTTTCCAAAACTCCATAGAAGCTTCAAGTTACTATCACTTTACAAGAGTATGACTTTGACTAGACTATGACTTGACTTGATGACTTCGAGTAAATTATCAATTACTTGACACTGGCTATATACACAAAAGTGTGGAAACCAAAACACAAAAGAAAAGGTTACTGAAGACATTTTTTTTCCACAGACAACCAAACAAAGATCCGGGGTTCGTGCTTTTTGTTAAAATATTTTTATATTTATAAATTTAACCTATTATGAACATAACTGAAGACAATTTTTTGTGTTTAAGTTTAATGCCTTTGACGTTGTCAATAACAAATTGACAACCTAAAGAATTTTTTGATCTTTTTGTTCTATACTATATTTATTATAACTTATTTTGAAAAATACTGTCTGAAAAAACCCTATCCTACTACCTTTTTTTTGAGGGGGGGAAATGCCCTCTCACTTCCCTGCTACCACCCCCGTGGTACTCGAATGTGGGACTCGAACCCACTAAAACCCCCCCGTGAGCCCTCGTCCGCCGTACCGGGGCGAGAAGGGGTCGCGACTGCAGTCCAGCCAACTCGCCCCCGGAGCTACCCTACTACCTAGGCGAACTCTGCAGTACAGTCCTACCACCTAGTAAATGATAACATAGCTATGAATATGCTAATTTCATAATAATGGTGTAAAATATATTTGTCTTGTCTTGTCTGTGTTTATTAGAAACACGTGCGACATAACAATTGTCCGATCTACGTCACGTAATAAGATTACTATTCAACTTGAATATTTCTGATACGTGAATGCGGAAAATTATCGTTTACGTACGTGTAGAATGTTATAATAGAGAATTTTATAAAGGCGTTTTACCAATATACAAAGTAATTGAAGTAAAACTTCTTTACGCACGCTTGACTTGGGGAGTAAGCTGGTGAACAGACGTTGGCGAAAGGTGTTGGTTAACGTAGATCTACATTGTCAACATAACAAAGTAAATAATAATATATAATGATAATAAAGCCCAACGATAACATGCATGGATCCTGGACCATAACTAGGATTCCCTGTGTCTAGGGACCCAGGAACTACGAGGACCATGCTCCCAAAACACTTGGACTCTGAACAAGTAATTGCGCTGTTTTCTGTTCACAAATACTTGTCCTGCCGCGGGAATGGAACCCGCCGCCTCCGGGCTATAAGCCGAGCTCAACCACCACACCACAGAGGCACCAAAATACTTTTGAACTTCCTGTTAGGGACAATAATTTCACTGTAAAATTCTTCCTTGACAATAGCAACTTTCAACTTTCCTTGTATGTAGTAAATGACGTTTGACCATCTGCGATTAATTCGAGGTGTATTTTAAATGCCACTTCCTGAAATGGTGAACGATAAATCATCAACAATTTTAACCTTTTTATCAACGAACTAATGCTTTTGGTCTCTACAGACCTTTACAGCGTCACCGGGTGGAAAAGCAGGCGCTCAAAGCCGTAAAAAATGGGAAGCAACTAGCTGGCGGGCACCCCTGGGCCGTTGCCGGGATAAGATCGAGAAGACTACGTCCACTGGAAGAGTGGACCCTATTGAAAGTCGCGACCGTTCTAGCTAACCTACGGAGGGTACGTCGACCTCGCCGGCGGGGTCGGGGTCTGGTTGTGAATTTTAAACTTTATGCCGTAAAGATACGCGCCTTATAGCAATAATACCAAATCCTACTTCAAAGACTTTTTAACCATTATTACGTTTGACCACCAACTTGTCTGACGGTAAGCGCAGTGGAAGGATGACGTTTAGCCGATAAAAATAACGTGTGCTTTAGACCACACGACTGAAGTAAAACTTCTTTAGTTTAGCTCCATCTATCGGCCGGTATAACTTTGTTTAATGTTAATGTCACAATCTTGACAATTGAAGGGACTCATCCCTTCAATTGTCAAGACCCTGTTGGACCCTAACTAGGATTCCCTGTGTCTAGGGACCCAGGAACTACGAGGACCATGCTCCCACAACACCCAGTCTAAGAACATGTATTTCCGCTTTTTTTTGTGCACAAATACTTGTCCTGTCGCGGGAATCGAACCCACCGCCTCCGGTTTATGAGGCGACCTGCTCAACCACCACACCACAGAGGCTGTCAATAACATGTAATAAACAACAGAACAATATAAATTAATGGAAAGGCTAATATAACTGACCGGTTCCGCTGCAGTGGCCGTTCCGTGGCACGGAACGGGAATCACTACGGAACTGTGCTGGAGAGAACGCTTCAATGATTGCTGAGTTTAACAGGAGCTGGTGTCAAAGTCAAACTCAAAAGATTTATTGCAAATAGACTAACTATTTGCAATAAATCTTTTGAGTTTGACTTTTAGCACTTTTTTTATGTTTTGGCTCCACACTTTTGTGTATTTAGCCAGTGTCAAGTAATTGATAATTTATCAAGTTATCGATATTTCACGCAAATATGTGTCAAGTCACAGTCGAAGTCATCAAGTCAAGTCATAGTCAAATTATAGTCTAGTCAAAGTCATACTCCTAGTAAAGTGGTGGAAACTTTACTTGAAGCTTCTATGGAGTTTTGGAAACAACACGAAAAGAAACGTTTCAGCATCATTATACCACTTTCCCACACTCACGCCTGTAATCCAGCACTTAATGAATAGAATGCCACCAATTTTATGCACTAACACTGAAAATAACACAAGTTTTGGAAAATAATACAATGCGGTGACGCTTTTTCGCTTTCCCGCCAAAAACTACGACACATATCAGCACTTTTAAAAGTCAAAATTATATTAGGTACTTAAAATTAAGTTATTTCACTAAGCATATAAAATTACTAAGTGCTTATTGTCAAATAATATATAGCAAGCCCATTACAATATATGAGTTTGGAAACAAAAAGCAGTTCTCTTTCTCACTACTGGTGCAAGCAATACAAGCTACCTGAGATACCAAACTGGAGATTTGGAATCATACTGTTGAAAAGAACTCTCCAAATTTATCCCGTTCTTGATTCATCTTTCTTTTACATTAAAAATTAATCTATAGAGTACTTGCTTAGTATAAACTATCCTTAATATATATATTTTTTAAAACATAGTGGTTGAACCGACTTCGATCGCCTACTGGCGCGATAGCTCAGTTGGTAGTAACCCTGCCTTCTGAACTGTAGGTTGTGGGTTAAATTCCCACCCAGGACAAACATTTGTGACATGAACATCGATGTTTGTTCTGTGTCTGGGTGTTATATTGTATTCTATGTATCTATTTACAAACAAAAAGTATTATATCATATTAAGAGAGGATTCCACCAAACTTGGATTTATACACGAGTTGACTATACCAGAATAAATCTATTCCACGATATTATACTCGAGTAATTCATTCTTCGTTTTTCCACGCAATACTAAGTTTAGCTACGCTTAGAATTACTATACGCGAATAGCGGAATAAATGATGAACGAATCTATTACCCAGTTAACAATTGTTGTTCTACAACGACACGGTATTCAAGCTTATGTCATATCAACTCGCTTTTGTCGTATTATAGTGTAGGAAAGTAAATGACAAAATACATGGTCGGACGTTTTTTTTTATCTTTGTCTATTTTGAATTAAAATATTCTCGGAATAACTCTATTATTCCACCAAAAACGGTAGTATAGTAATAATACTCGAATAGATTTGCTATTCTTAGAATTGTAGATGGTAAAATGTGAAATTGATTTACTCTCGAACAAATGGTGATTTATTCTAAGAATAAAATTTACTCTAATTTGGTCGAATCCACCCTAAGTATTGTATCAGTTATCTGGTTCCCATAGTACAAGTTTTGCTTAGTTTGGGGCTAGATGGCGCTGTGTGAAATGTCCACATATATTATTACTAATGAATAGTTCAATACACTCGTGTAATGGCGATACGCTAGCTTGATTCGACGATGAGGAGAAGGTAATCCGGGTATTTATATGGAAATTTTATAGCTTGTACGCCCGTCATTATTTACCTACATTATACATGTATACCTACATAAACACATTAGAAAAAAATTGCGGTCAGTCTTTGGGAACTGCCGATAGAAGTGAAAACTGAGTAACTTGTGACGTATAGCTCATGGCGTGCGGTGACGATGACGCGAGTTTCACGCTTTTTGTTCGCCCAAAAAGGGCTCAAAGCGCCTGAAGAAGTTTTCACTTCAAAAAAATAAACAAAAAATACATTACTGTAAAGTTTCTTGTAACTTCTTCTTTACAGATGTAATCGAAGCTTCGGATCGGAGTTTTCTGTTCTGCATTGTGCCGGATTGCTTGCACCAGTAGTGGGAAAGAGAACTGCTTTTTTTTTTTTTCAAACTCATATATCGTAATGGGCTTGCTATATTTGACATAAAGCACTCTGTAATTTTATATGCTTAGTAACTTATTTTGACGTACCTTATATGATTTTGACTTGAAAGTGCTAAAAATAGCTTATCTATACATATAAAATTCAAAGTCCTGACTGACTTATATATCAACGCACAGCCTAAACCGCTGGTCCTAGAAACTTGAAATTTGGAGGGTGTGTTCTTTGTAAAGTGTAGGTATCTACTAAGAAAGGGTTTTTCAAAATTCCACCCCTAAAAGGGTGAAATGGGTGGTTCAATTATCTATGAAAAAACTTCTTCAACAATTCCTATAGGCCACGCGGGCGAAGCCGCGGGCAGAAGTTAGTTATATAATAAAAAGAAAATAGCGTCACATTACACAAAATAGAAACAATGTATGTAACTTTGGAGACGGCGGAGAGAGTCCGTCTCGCTCTGATTGGTGCAAGTAGATGAGATAACTGCAGGCGATACGTAGGAACAACTTGTAGATGATGCTTCTTTGTTTTTGAATGGATTTGGATGAAATTTGGTACCAAGATAGCTTATGGAGTTTTGAGTATTATTTTCCAAAACTTGTGTTATTTTCAGTGTATATAATTGGTGGCATGCTATTCGTTAAGTGCTGGATTACAGGCGTGAGTGTGGGAAAATAGTATAATGATGGTAAAACGTTTCTTTTCGTGTTGTTTCCAAAACTCCATAGAAGCTTCAAGTAAAGTTGTCACCACTCTACTAGGAGTATGACTTGACTAGACTATGACTTAACTTGATGACTTGGACTGTGACTTGACTTGACACACTATATGATATTAATTAACTTGAGATATATCAATTACTTGACACTGGCTAAATACACAGGAGCCAAAACCAAACAAAAAAAAACTTCCGCCCTGCCTGTAACCAATGCTGCCCACCTAAATTTCGACTCTAGCTACAGCCCTGCCCCCGGTTATTGATCCAACTTCCGTCTACCACACATAAAACAGCTGAGTGCGTTTGCAGTGGCAAGTGGCGAGCTATGTAGGTCATCATGCTTTCACTAGAGGTGACTGTACGTGGTCAGTGGTGACAGCTGACCGTCTCTGAACTTTTATTATTGCGTGGATTCCGCGCATCTTGGAGTTGTGTCGCATGGAAATAAAAGGGTTTATGAAATAAATAATAATAATAAATATCTGTGGACATTTCACACAGCGCCATCTAGCCCCAAACTAAGCAAAGCTTGTAATATGGGAACCAGATAACTGATACAATACTTAGATACTTTTTGTTTGTAAATACATACATAGAATACAATATAACACCAAGACACAGAACAAACACCTATGTTCATCACACAAATGTTTGTCCTGGGTGGGAATCGAACCCACAACCCACAGTTCAGAAGGCAGGCTTACTACCAACTGAGCTATCGGGCCAGAAATAAAACTTCTTTACGCACGCTTGACTTGGTGAGTAAGCTGGTAATGCGAGGCGAATGGAAGTTGAAGATGGTTCATGTAGATCTGCATTGTCAATAAGATAACGTTAAAATTATGTTATTATGTTACGAAATGACATGACGAGCTAGTCGCTCACCTGATGTTAAGTGACACGACTGCTCATATCAGTTGCAGTGACACTTGAAACTCAAGTGTAGTTTCGCGTGGCACTGCACTGCGCACGTCATTCTGAGACATCAGCACAGTCTAGCAATAATATTACTCGACTGTGAGATTAGGGCATAAAGTCTCATTTGCAAATTAATTTCACTAGCTACAGTGCCCTTCAAACCGGAACACAGCAGTGCTTGCGCACTACTGCTTGGCGGCAGAATAACTGGCAAAGCGGTGGTACCTACCTAGACGAACTTTGCAACAAAGTTCTACCACCTAGTGAGTGTCTGTTGCATTTATATCATTATAGTAAATTGTCGGCACTTTGGTTAATTGCACTCCTTATACAGTCCACGAGTGTTCTGAGCTAGAACCTAGAATCATCCTATTAAAGTATTTATTACACTTACTATTATTATAGACTGGTTGTACGTTTTTTTATTGAATGATGTGACGATCTAGTCGTTCGATAGGGTTGGAGCGATGGGGTGCCGTTTCACCCCGTCGTCGTCGCCCGAGACACGTCTTGAGCGACCCGGATGATCCTATAGCAGCCGTAGTATCGGCTGCGCTAGGATCACCGGACCCTAGCCCTTCTGGTTCAGGTACCGGCACCGGTATAGGATACCAGCGTAACACAATCAGACCCCGACCCCGCCGGCGAGGTCGACGTACCCCCCGTAGGTTAGCTTGAACGGTCGCGACTTTCAATATGGTCCACTCTTCCAGTGGACGTAGTCTTCTCGATCTTATCCCGGCAACAGCCCAAGCCGAGGCTCGCACCCCAGGGGTGCCTGCCAGCTAGTTGCCTCCCACTTTTGACGGCTGGGCGCCTTAAGCGAGGTGCCGCTGTAAAGGTCGATAGAGACCTAGCTCGTTCAAAAAAAAAAGCGATGTGCTGCATCAAAATGGCGGCGGGATGCATTTTTTATAAACTGACGTATGGAAAATAGTGTATAGCGAAGTGCACTCACCAGCATGGGTATGTTGGGCACGACGACTGCATCGTCGTCCGCCCCCGCACTCAGCTCCGGCATAAAGGTGTACGTGCGTTTGTAGTGGAACGTCAGGGTTCCATTCTCGTTGTCTGTAATGTTCACTTTCTCCCATTCTTCTCTGTAAAGAAAAAGTGTGCTTTAGACCACACGACTGAAGTAAAATTTCTTTAGTTTAGCTCTATCGGTATAGCATCTATCGGCCGGTATAACTTTGTTTAATATTGATGTCGCCATCTTGACAATTGTAAATTGTCATCTTATCGGACGTACCAACGTAATGATACAATTTGTTAAGTTTGTTATGTTGACAATGGAGATCAACTTCAACTTCCGTTCGCCTAGCATTCACCAGCCTACTCCTCAAAAAAGCGTGCGTTTTGAAAAAAAAAATAAAAAAGAAGACGCAACACTCAAATACAGAACAAATATTTACACTTTTTCATGTGCCCAAATACTAGTCCTGTCGCGGGAATCGAATCCACCACATTGTGGCTATGAGCAAACATATGCTCAACTTGTCAAAATATATCAGTAATATTTTAATTCCGTTTCAACTAAAAAGCAACGCTAACGCAAATTGAATTGAATTGAATAACCCGGAGAACAAGTATTTATGCACAGAAAAAAATCGCAAATACTTGTTCTGAGTCTGGGTGTTGTGGGAGCATGGTCCTCGTAGTTCCTGGGTCCCTAGACACAGGGAATCCTAGTTTAATCCAGGATATATGTATGTGATTTTTGGGCGTTATCATTATTATTATATACCGTGTCTTTTGCATTTATATCATTACAGTAAATTGTCGGTAATTTGGTTTGATTAAATGCACTCTTTAGACAATCTAGGAGTGTTCTGTGCTAGAACCTAGAATCATTAAAGTCACCTATTAAAGTATTTATTATACTTACCATTATTATAAACTAGTTGTAGTTTTTATGTTAGTGAATGATGTGACGAGCTAGTCGTTGACCTGATGTTAAGCGACACGGCCGCCCATAACAGAACAGTATCACTCGGAACTCCAAAATATAAAGATTCGAGCGACACTGCACTGCGCACATCATCCTGAGACATAAGCACAGTCTGGTAATAAGATTAGCTCGACCGTGAGATCAGATCATGCCCAGTAATTTCACTAGCTACAGTGCCCTTCAAACCGGAACACAGTAGTACTTGCACACTACTGCTTGGCGGCAGAATAACTCGTAAAGCGGTGGTACCTATACCTAGACGATCGTTATAAACGAAACCTAAGATCCATAGATAGATAGATAGAAAATGCTTTATTGCACAAATAACAAATGTTGGTACAAAGGCGATCCATGATTTATGTATGTGATCGTTGGCCGTTATTAATATTTTATTATAATTCAATTCAAAGAGAACATGTATCATTCGAGTACTAAACTTCACCCTCTTGGCACACGCCAGGTTACAGTCGGAGACACCATTACGAAACCGGCCCGAGGCAGGATATTGCATATACGTGACTTACGCGACACGTACTTACGTATGAAGTATACATAACGTGACCATTATTTGTTCCGTCAGAGCGGGACACAAAAAATCTTTATGGTATTTTACTATAGTTTAATAGAAAATTGTTTCGCCCCGCGGTTTCACCCGCGGATAAAAAGTATTTTAATTATTAGCTCACCTCACAGGAGCATTTCACTTTTCCGGGATAAAATGTAGCCTATATGTTAATCCAGTGTATAAGCTATCTTGGTACCGAATTGAGAACATATATTTATGCACAGAAAAAAAGCGCAAATACTTGTTCTGAGTCTGAGTGTTGTAGGACCATGGTCCTCGTAGTTTCTGGGTTAGACACACGGAATCCTAGTTAGGGTCCAGGAGCTATGTATGTGATCGTGGGGCGTTATTATTATTATTCTGAGGATTTTTAATTATGATTATATTTTATTTGGCATATTAACATAAGGGCTGTAAGTGTTTATGATAGAAATGTAATTAATGTTTAATTTAGATAATTTTTATTTTAGTTTTCTGTGTGTAAAATAGGTGGTAATATATATTTTTAGGCATGCCGGTAGAATGTGGAGAAACGAATTATTGTTGTTATCATTTTCATATGATAACAATAATATCTCTTAATATCCTATCTAAATTTATATAACTCAAAGGTGACTGACTGACATAGTAATCAACGCACAGCCCAAACCACTGGACGGATCGGGCTGAAATTTGGAATACAGTTAGATGTTATGACGAAGGCATCAGCTAAGAAAGGATTTTTCGAAATTTCACCCTTAAGAGGGTGAAATGGGTGGTTGAATTATTTTCCCATAGGCCACGCCGCGGGCTAAGCTGCGGGCAGAAGCTCGTTTTTAAATAAGTTGAACAAATATCTCCTATAGGTACCTAGTACGGAGACGACAGAAACTTGTTCTAGAAACCTGTTTAAATTACTAAAACGTTAGGAATCCATTACTGTAATCGGGCCTGTAAGAACGATGCTCCCCAATAGAATTTAAATTGTTAATTAATCGGTTAGAGATAGCTGATTTTCCTCGTACGAATTAAAATGTTCACCTATCAATTAGTCAACCATTTATTTGGGTTTACGAGTCGTTGAATCAACCTGTTTTATTGTTATTTTCCTGTTAATATTAGGTCTTTACCTATGAAATTGCCGTTTTGTTTGAAAAAAGTTAAAGTATTTTTTTTTCGAACTTATTTATTTCTTTTATTCAAAGTAATCACCCCTGCAATCAATGCATCTTTGCCAACGCTGTGGCAGTTTATGGATGCCCTTCTTGAAAAAATCAGCAGGACGGGAGACAACAAACTCTTCAAAGGCGTTTTGTACTGCCTCTCGGAAATTGAATTTTTTTTCCCGCTAAAAAGTTGTCCAAATTTTGGAAAAAGTAATAGTCGGTAGGCGCAAGATCTGGTGAGTATGGCGGATGAGGGAGAGCTTCCAAACCCAACTCATGCAGCTTAGAGACGGTCTGTTGTGCAGTATGGGGTCGCGCGTTGTCGTGAAGTATCAGTGGAGACGACCGATTGACCAAAGCTGGTTGCAGACGTGCGAGTTTCGCCATCATTGTGGTCAGTTCTTCAATGTACACATCTGCAGTAATGCTCTCGCCGTTTTGTAAAAAGCTATGATGAATCACACCAGCACTAGACCACCAAACTGTGACCATCACCTTTCTAGGGGTAATTTTTCGTTTTGCACGTTGCTTTGGTACCGAACCAGGATCTAACCAACTTGCTGAGCGCTTTCGATTGTCAAGAAGAATCCATTTTTCGTCGCACGCAACAATTCGGTTCAAAATTCCTTCATTTCTGTGCCTGTTAAGCAGCGCAAGGCAAGTCTCGACGCGTACGTTGCGCTGGCGATCGTTAAGTCCGTGGGGCACCCATCTATCAAGCTTTTTTATCTTGCCAATCTGTCGCAAATGGACCAATATTGTTTTGATGCTAACATCAAAAGCTGCTGCCAGCTCAGCTGTAGATTGAGATTCATCAGCTTCCACAATCGCCTTTAATTCATCATTGTTGACCAAAGTTTCCGGACGACCACGAGGTTCATTTTTCAAATCAAAATTCCCAGAACGGAACCGAGCAAACCAATAACGGGTTGTACGTTCGTTTGTACAGTTCTCTCCGTAAACGTCGTTGATGTTACGTGTCGTTTGTGCCGCGTTTGTGCCACGACGGAACTCATATTCCATAATTACACGAAATTTCAAAGTATCCATTATGAGGAAAAATGTTGAAATGTATTGAAAATACAACGCTAATCAATAAACAAAAGACTTATATTGTAAATAGAATGTCATATTTTTAAAACAAAATTAATTTGAATTTAGAATTCATAGCCAATCAAAACTTTTTTTTGTTTGAAAAAGTCTGTACTGCAATACGGCAATTTCATAGGTAAAGACCTATTATACCTCAAAAAGAGCATGCTTAGACCACACGATTGACGTAAAACTTTAGTTTAGCTCCATCTATCGGCCGGTTAAACTTTGTTTTTGCTTTGTATAATATTAATGTCGCCATCTTGACAATTGTAAATTGTCATTTTACCGGACATACCAAGATACTCCCAAAGTAAAGTGTGCGTAAAGAAGTTTTACTTCAAAAACTTGAAAAGTGTATGTACGGGTATTATGAAGAAATATCATAATGTTTGGCGTGTTTAAGTAAGCCATTTAAAAGATTGTTTGATCTTTATTAAGTTTTTTTTAAAACTGTCGTATTTTGAAAACAAGTATAACCTTGCCGGATTCCTTGAAAAGTGACATTATTTTCCGACAATTACGTCTTATTATAAATAACATCTTCCTTGTCTTGGAACAGGTTATTTTATATTAAATGGCCTTGTTTTCCCGACATTTGTCTCATTTGTTTTATTATAATTTTTTTATTGTTTTATCCTTGAACTTGTATTCAACATTTCATCTGCTACGCGATCACGTAATTCGATTGAATTAGAAACACAAATTTGTATATGGGTTATTTAATACGCAGTTTATGTGCATAGTTTTGACTGGCCCGATAGCTCAGTTGGTAGTATCCCTGCCTTCTGAACTGCAGGTTGTGGGTTTGATTCCCACCCAGGACAAACATTTGTGTGATGAACATCGATGTTGATTCTGTGTCTGGGTGTTATATTATATTCTATGTATTTACAAACAAAAAGTATCTTAGTCTTCAAGTTTTTGGGTTACTTGTTCTGAGTCTGGGTGTTGTGGGACCATGGTCCTCGTAGTTCCTGGGTCCCTAGACACAGGGAATCCTAGTTAGGGTCCAGGATCTATAAATGTTATCGTTGACCATTTTTATTAACTCATTTTTCTACAACAATTTTGTTTTATTTTTTCTATAGCTTCGCTTTGTCTTCCAACTATACCCTATTTCTACAACAACTCACCCTTTGTTTCTTCACAATTCCGAACTACTTTGCCTAAGTCTCCAACAACTTCACCCTATTTTTAAAATTTTAACCCTAATTTTCAAAAAACATCACCCTATTTTCCAACAACATCACCCTAATTTTCCAACAACATCACCCTAATTTCCCAACAACATCACCCTAATTTCCTAGTTCGCCCTCAGATACTCACGAGTACACGTAAGGTCCGAGCTCGTCCAGCACCGGCTTGGACCCGTTGTTGAGGAACTCGTCCGCATTCGTCACGTTGTACACATACACCCGCACCAACGGTCGCACCGGCGGCCGCGCCCACCACTCGAAGGTCATCGAGCCGGGGCGTAGCACCAGCTCCTGGGGAATACAATAAATTATATAGAAAAAAAAGTAAGTTTATCAGAGCGCCTGGTCTACGCTACGCGTGACCAAAACGCTGGCACTTATTTGGCACAACGAATAAGCATTGCAATTCAACGGGGCAATTTTGCCAGCATGTTGGGTACGCTACCTACTGGCTGGAGCATTTGGAGTAACTTGAATGCAACCAATTGAAACACAAATTTGTATGCATGTAACAGTTTCAATACACAGTTTATATGCATAGCTACTGTGGAAGTTTCTCTTGTTGCAATGCATTGCAAAAAAAAACGAGTGCGTTAGAGCACTGTGAAGTAAAACTTCTTTAGCTCCATCTATCGGCCGGTATAACTTTGTGTTTGCTTTGTTTAATGTTAATGTCGCCATCTTGACAATTGAAGGGTTGAGAATAAAAAGGGTTTAACTGTCAAATTGACAGTTTCGAGAAAATTGACTTTTAACTTCAACGGCTTTATTTTAATGTAGATTGCTTATAAGGTAATAGAAAAGTTTTATGTAAGTTTCAGTTGCTTGAAAATGTTTTAATTCTATTTTAAAATACAAAATATAGTATAATTCATACAATTACTGTAAAAATATAATTTAATAAAATAAATATAATAATATTTTTATGCTAAGCGAACTGTATTCCTGTGACAGATAAACCGTGTTTAGACTCAAAATCTCGAGATTTAATCCTCATTTCGGTATTTTGAGAATGTATTATTGTAGATAATTTCACGCTGAATCCAACGATACCCATAAGTCATATTGTGAAAAGAATCAGCTAAACCCTTTTTATTCTCACCCCTTCAATTGTAAATTGTCATTTTACCGGACATACCAACATAATAATACAAATTTTAACTTTGTTATGTTGACAATGGAGATCTACGTGAACCAACAACTTCTCGCCTCGCTTACATCCCAAGTCAAGCGTGCGTGCGTTACTACAAAACGTTAACAAATTATGTTTTAAATCAAAATACACCAAGAGCCGAATCCCATTAAAAGAGCGTCAGTTTAAAGTTCCCAATGCGTGGTATTGTTCAGGCCAGCTTGCCCAACTCTGTGAGAGTACCGACCGAGCCTATAATTATGTAAGGCACCTTGGCACAGATACATCGAGGCGGTTGAATGGTTCATTTAAACTAGTTTGGTTTATTACTATAACTTATTTCAAACTACAAAAATATTTGATGATTTAGCACATTTCTCGTCACGTAAGAACTACGCACTTTTTTCAAGTCCTGCTTATTCCAAGGTAAGTATTTAGTAAAGCAAGTACAATATTGGGTTCTATTATTATTTTATAACCCTGATTTGTTGTTTGTTAATATGTATGAAATACTTTGTGTGATAATTGTAATTGATTTTGTCGTTTTTATCACAATAAATAAAATAAAAAAATTCTACAGTTATTGAAGTAAAACTTTCATAGTTAAAGAAGTTTTAAGTTTGAAGTAACAAAACTTGGGGAGTAAGCTGGTGAATGCTTAACTAGGGCGGAAGTTGAAAGTTGTAGATAATCATTGGCAACATAACAAAGTTAAAAATTACTTAAAATATGTATTATAATGTTGGTATGTCCGGTAAAATGACCATTTACAATTATTGTCAAGATTGCGACATTAACATTAAGCAAAGCAAAAACAAAGTTATACCGGCTGATAGATGGAGCTAAACTAAGGAAGTTTTACTTCAGTCGTGTGATCTAAAGCACACTCATTTTGTTAATAATACATATCTATCAACATTATTTATATAGGTACCAGACAAGCACATAAGTAATACCAACATGAATGTTGTTACGAGCTAGTCGTTCACCTGATGTTAAGCGACACGGCCGCCCATAACAGAACAGTGTCACTCGGAACTCCAAAATATAAAGTTTCGCGCGACACTGCACTGCGCACATCATCCCGAGACATCAGCACAGTCTGGTAATAATATTACTCGACTGTGAGATCAGATGAAAGTTTCAATTGCCCAGTAATTTCACTAGCTACAGTGCCCTTCAAACCGGAACACAATAGTGCTTGCGCACTACTGCTTGACGGCAGAATAACTGGCAAAGCGGTGGTACCTACCTAGACGAACTTCGCAGAAAAGTCCTACCACCTAGTAATATATTATCTATGAATAGTTTTAACAAAAATGGTGGATTCACAAGAGCTAAAACAGTTTTCATGCACTTGTTTAAACAAAATAATATTAGTACTTGAATATTAATTTTATTGGAAATTAATTATGTTCCATTCGAGGCCATAACATTGCTGCCGAGTAGGTTAAATAGTTTATATTGACTACATTTCCTTGGCAGACGACACTTAAAACTAATCCTCTACAGGTTTGATAGTGATAAATCTAGACAATTTTGTCTAGCAACCAGTATTGTAGACAAAACAGAGATGACCACAGACACGTAAAATGTATCGTAGTTAACAATACTAGTTGCGCCCCGCGGTTTCACCCGCGGATTAAAAGTATTTTAATTATTTGCTAATCCCACGGGAAAATTCCAGCCAACAGAAGTGAAAACTCAGTAACTTGTGACATATAGCTCATGGGAAGCTTTTTGTTCACCTAAAAAGTACACATATACAAGGTGGAATTTAAATCGTTCTTTTCCTTTAATGTATGTATTCAGTCCATGCAATAGAATGCTCCCATATAACTAAATAAAAAAGTACTTATGAAATAAAACTTAAATCTAGGTATTATCAAATAACTGCAAATTTAAATTCTAAAGAAAAGCCTTGTGACATTGAACAAAGCAGATGTTTTATTGCCTACGAAACATTTATAAAGCGCTCAGCTGGTGTCCGCGCTGTGTGTACCGTTAAATAGAAATTTCGGCTGTCATGCAGTTATTTTAGGAGGCACTAAATACTAAAACAAGACCATTATTTTTTAATTGGACCTTGTACGAATATTCTATATCATGGTCTGAGTACATACATTTAAGGAAAAGAGTGAATTAAATTCCACCGTGTATACACAGTATACATATAACTCATGGAAGCGTTCGGTGACGATGACGCGAGTTCCATGATTTTTGTTTCCCGATTGCTAATCGCGCCTAAAGAAGTTTTCACTTAAATACAAAAAAACTTACGTGGTCTATGAATAATCTGACCCAGGAGCTGAAGAATATGGCGCAGACGATCCCGGCCAGTAGCAGCACCACTGCGGACGCCAGCACGAACCCTGGCGGACAAACATGGAACCAAATTAGAATCTCTAAATATACATAACTCAAAGGTAACTGACTGAATGACTGACATAGTGATCTATCAACGCACAGCCCAAACCACTGGACGGATCGGGCTGAAATTTGGCATGCAGGTAGATGTTATGACGTATGACGTGTTATAGTTGTAGTTATCTAAAGCACACTCGTTTTTTATAAATAAATATGTGTGGATAAATAAATATGTGGACATTTCATACAGCGCCATCTAGCCCCAAACTAAGCAAAGCTTGTACTATGGGAACCAGATAACTGATACAATACTTAGATACTTTTTGTTTATGTACTAAAACCCCTCAAATACTTGTCCTGTCAGCAGAATCGAATCCACCGCCTCTGGGCTATGAGCCGACCTGCCTAACCGTCACACCACAGAGGCTATCAAATCATCACACTAATATTATAAAGGCGAAAGTTTGTATGTGTATGTTTGTTACTCCTTCACGCTCAAACGGTTGAATGGATTTGGATGATATTCGGTACAAGATAGCTTATACACTGGATTAACATATAGGCTACATTTTATCCAGGAAAAGTGAAATGTTCCCGTGGGATGAGCAAATAATTAAAATACTTTTTATCTGCGGGTGAAACCGCGGGGCGCAACTAGTAAGTAAAGTCAAAGTCAAAAGATTTATTGCAAATAGGCTAATTTTAGCACTTTTACAAGTCAAAATTATATTAGGATCTTAAAATTAAGTTATTTCACTAAGCATATATGCTTATTGTCAAATAATATATAGCAAGCCCATTACAATATATGAGTTTGAAAAAAAAGCAGTTCTGTTAGTCTTATATCTTAGCGTTACGTGCTAAATTCCTAAATAACAATAACCTAGGCTTATCACCGCGATCTTACAATCCTACAGACATGCATTGTTATCATTTATTGCATATTCACACGCATTAAATCACTATTATAGGTACACTAGTTGCGCCCCGCGGTTTCACCCGCGGATAATAAATAGTATTTTAATTATTTGCTCATCCCACGGGAAAATTTCACTTTTCCGGGATAAAATGTAGCATATATGTTAATCAAGAATTGATTTATTGATGATTGATGAATTTCGTCCAAATCCATTCAGCCGTCAGCAGCATTGAGCGTTAAGGAGTAACAAACATACACACAAACACACATACAAACTTTCGTCTTTATAATATTAGTTTGAAGTGATATATCATAATTTTACTAGGTGTTAGGACTTTGTTGCAAAGTTCGTCTAGGTAGGTAACTGGTCTTGCCAGTTATTCTGCCGCCAAGCAGTAGTGTGCAGGCACTACTGTATTCCGGCTTGAAGGGCACTGTAGCTAGTGAAATTACTAGGCAATTGAGACTCTTATGATCTGATCTCACAGTGGAGTAATCTTATTACCAGACTGTGCTGATGTCTCAGGATGATGTGCGCAGTGCAGTGTCGCGTGAAACTATATTTTGGAGTTCCGAGTGACACTGTTTTGTAATGGGCGGCTGTATCGCTTAACATCAGGTGAACGACTAGATCGTCATATCATTCACTAACATAAAAAAAAAAGTAACACACATTACATACAAAAAAAATTGTGTGATGAACATCGATGTTTGTTGTGTATCTGGGTTGTGTATATTGTATTCTATGCATGTTTACAAACATAAAACGAGTGTGCTTTAGACCACACGACTGAAGTAAAACTTCTTTAGTTTAGCTCCATCTATCGGCCGGTATAACTTTGTTTAATTTTAATGTCACCATCTTAACGATTTTAAATTGTCGTTTTACTGGACATACCAACATAATAATACAAATTTTTAACTTTGTTATGTTGACAATGGAGATCTACGTGAACCAACTTCAACTTCTGTTCGCCACAAGCTAAGCAAGCGATGCTTGTTAAACCTAAATCATAATTGGAGGGTTGAGAATAAAAAGGGTTTAACTGTCAAATTGATAGTTTCGAGAAAATTGACTTTAAACTTCAACGGCTTCATTTTAATGTAGAGTGCTTATAAGGTAATAGAAAAGGTTTATGTAAGTTTCAGTTGCTTGAAAATGTATTAATTCTATTTTAAAATACTAAATATAGTACTAATTCATACAATTACTGTCAAAATATAACATAATAAAATATTTATAATAGTGTTTTTATGCTAAGCGAACTGTATTCCTGTGACAGATAAACCGTTTTTAGACTCAAAATCTCGAGATTTAAGCCTCATTTCGGTATCTCGAGAATGTATTACTGTAGATAATTTCACGCTGAATCCAACGATACCCATAAGTCATTTTGTGAAAAAAATCAGTTAAACCCTTTTTGATCTCACCCCTTCAATTGTTTTATTATTTTTGTAGATTATATTTACAATAATATCAATAACGCCCAACGATCACATACATAGATCCTGGACCTTAACTAGGATTCCCTGTGTCTAGGGACCCAGGAACTACGAGGACCATCGTCCCACAACACCCAGACTCAGAACAAGTATTTGCGCTTTTTTTCGGTGCACAAATACTTGTCTTGCCGCGGGAATCGAACCCGCCGCCTCTGGATTATGAGCCAACCTGCTCAACCACCACACCACAGAGGCTGTCAAACAATTTTTTTTGCTACAATTTATTATATTTAGGGTATTTATGAATAATAGTTATTAGTGAAAACTTCTAATTGGCCTTTGATATTTTGTTTATTTGCTTGTATTGTTACCTAACTGTTCGTTTTCCAAAAATTGTAAAATGAAAATAAATAAATGACTAAAAACAATATATGTATATGACGGCGGCGACGTCCAGTTATAAACTCTATGCGCAGCGGACAGTACCGTAATTTACCCTGTGGTAACATTTAAATTTATTACAGTGGCAACACCGGCAACTTATATATATATATATATATATATATATATATATATATATATATATATATATATATATAAGAAGAATAGAATATAATAAGAATAGATAATAAGATAAAAGATTTGTTATATTAGATATGCGATATATGCAATCTGGGTCTAGGCTGAAAATCAGCGCTGGATGTCTCTGATGACCAGTGGCGTGTAGGTTACACAATGCCTCCATTATTATTATGTGCGTAATATACACCATTGTTACACCCTCTAATATGATTGTATTAGACATACTCATCTCGGAACAATGAGTACTGTGACAAAATGATTATAATTAAATAAGTGGGGTTACTACAAAGGTTGCCAACATTGCTTAAGCGAAATAAGCTGTATCAAATATAGTACACTTCTTAAAAATATAGTACACTTCTTAAAAATATAGTACAGAACAAAACAGACTAAGGTCTTTATTACAGAACGATGCTCAGTCATCGATTGGTGCTCAAGCAGTGATTTCATTCATAAATTGATCACTTTATAAATGAACTCTCTGCTTGAGCACCGATCGATGACTGAGCATCGTTCTGTAATACGGACCCAGGGTTGGACTCAGAACCTCAAAAAATTATTGTACGTTAAAAATAAAATTATACTATTTTTTACTTGTAAAAGTGCCAAAATTAGCCTACTTGCAATAAATCTTTTTACTTTGTTTACAAATACGTGTCCTATCGCGGAAATCGAACCCGCTGTCTCCGGGTTATGAACCGAGCTGTTCAAGGTGCCGAGGCAGATTGTTTACTAATTTAACATTGACCGATATCAAGTGTAAAGAAATTAAACAAACAATGGGGTAAGGAAACGACTCGGTTATTTAACAAACAGAAAGACTGTCGGAACGGTGTTTTGAGATTTGGAGACGTTTGGAATTGTAAACTGGCAACATTCAACTATGTTGATATTAAATTGGTCGGTTTCAAGGCTGTGTATCATCTAAATAGGGGTTATACAGACTTCAATTCAAAGTCCGTTTGTATTGAGGAGTTTCGTTCTCTATAAGTCTCATTTGTCCAGTGAAATTATTAGCTACAGTGCCCTTCAAACCGAAACACAGCTCGCGCATAACCGCAAATCGGTGGTACCTACCTAGACGAACTTTGCAGAAAAGTCTTGCCAACTAGCAAAATATAATGGTATAGCTCGCGCAAAACTTTATCAGTCTTATTACAAAACATGGACTAAGTAGAGTTTTAAGCCTCGACCAACTAGTCCTAGTTTGTTACGGTACTAAGTAGTTAGACCTTGACTTTATTACAAAACGGCGACTAATCGAAGACCAGCTGATGCCAGAGATAGTCCGTAGCTTAAATATTGACCATAGACTAAATACGAAAAAAGTTTGTTCATTTGGACCACATTTATTCACACGATCCTTTTATCACGTTTCATATATTTAGAATTTTTATTATCGTCTATAATATACGTGCATTGGCCTTGGAAAACTTATTGTTTGCATATTTTTTAATGAATAAATAATCAGATTCATAAAAGTCAGCTTTGCTAAAATGATTTTCAACTAATAAAACTATTAAGTTTTAATATTTACCAACGAGGCTTGCGAGAATCAGAACGTAAATATGGCATTGCTTAACGCGCGAAAATTGATATTTCTGTTTTAAATTGTTGTTATAACTAACTGTAACTATAATAAATATCGTAAAAATGGAGCAAAAAAATATACAAACTGAATCGAGTAGATATATTTTATCAAAGACAAAGACAACCTCAAAATCGTGTAACAAAGAAGGTTGATAACCCAACATTGGCGTTTAGCGCGTAAATAGTTTTTAATCTTAAAAGTTTAATTTTTCCACCACCGTGGCGATAGTTTCTTTCGTTTAGCGAGTTAGTACCATAGTTAAACTAGGGTCTTCGGAGGACTAACTTTAGACCATGGACGATCCCCGGATCAGCGAAAAACTTGTTTTTGTAAAGGTTTTTAACTAGTCTAAGTTTAAACCTACGTTCTACGTCTACGTTTTGTAATAAGCCGGTTTGAGCTCTCGGAAAGGCCCGAGTACTGCGCATGGTACAGTTAAGTGCATTGTAAAAGAGGCCATACAATAACTACGAGTATGAGAATTTTGGCGGGAAAACGAAAATATCACGTTACCGCATTATATTATTTTCCAAAACTTGTGTTATTTTCAGTGTTAGTGCATAAAATTGGTGGCATTTTATTCGTTAAGTGCCGGATTACAGTCATGAGTGTGGGAAAGTGGTATAATGATGGTGAAACGCATTTTTTCGTGTTGTTTCCAAAACTCCATAGAAGCTTCTGGTAAGGTTTCCACCACTTTACTAGGAGTATGACTAGACTATGACTTGACTCTGACTTGACTTGATAACTCCGACTGTGACCCGACACATATTTGCATGAAATATCATTAACTTGATAAATTATCAATTACTTGACACTGGCTAAATACACAAAAGTGTGGAGCCAAAACACAAACACAAAAAAAACTACGAGTATGATATGCGTACAGCGCAGTCATCTGCGCTAACTTCCGAGAGCTCAAAAAGGTTTGATATTGATAAATTTACTAGGTGGTAGGACTTTATTGCAAAGTTCGTCTAGGTAGGTACCACCGCTTTGCCAGTTATTCTGCCGCCAAGCAGTAGTGCGCAAGCACTGCTGTGTTCCGGTTTGAAGGGCACTGTAGCTAGTGAAATTACTGGGCAAATGAGACTTTATGATCTGATCTCACAGTTTAGTAATCTTACTACTAGATTGTGCTGATGTCTCAGGATGACGTGCGCAGTGCAGTGTCACGCGAACCTCTATACTTTAGAGTTCCGAGTGACACTGCAACTGATATGGGCAGCCGTGTCGTTTAACACCAGGCGAACGGCGAGCTCGTCATGTCATACCTTAACATAAGAAAATTAAAAAAAAAAAAGATTCAGCGATAATTAGCACTGAACATAAAGGTTATAAGGAATATCTACTTAATGGCAGTTGCATCCAAAGTACTGGTTTTACAGGTTCGCCTGCCTTCATTTTGTAATGAACGGCATTACCAAACACCCATTCACACTGCTCTTGATTACGCTACCATATAATGCATATCAGTTTTTTTTTTAATTGTTTTGGCTCCACACCTCCGTGTATTTAGCCAGTGTCAAGTAATTGATAATGTATCAAGTTAATGATATTTCACGCAAATATGTGTCAAGTCACAGTCAAAGTCATCAAGTCAAATCATAGTCTAGTCAAAGTCATACTCCTAGTAAAGTATTAGCAACTTTACTTGAAGCTTCTATGGAGTTTTGGAAACAACACGAAAAGAAACGTTTCACCATGATTATACCATTTTCCCACACTCACCCCTGTAATCCAGCACTTAACGAATAGAATGCCTTCAATTTTATGCACTAGCACTGAAAATAACACAAGTTTTGGAAAATAATACAATGCGGTGACGCAATCTTTTCGCGTTCCCGCCAAAACTCGGTATAACAGATACCTGTTTAATTAATATTAAACACTACTCGACCCGCCCTGGTTTCGCACGGGTGAATTAGTAAAATGCGGTCGAACGGGATAAAAAAAAATTCTCCTGGTTGTAAGCTCTCCACCAATTTCCAGCCAAATCGGTTCAGCCGTTCTTGAGTTATAAATAGTGTAACTAACACGACTAATAAATAAACTTCTTTCTTTATTTATTATTTTATTATTATTATTATTTTAGTTCTTATTATATTGACTTTCTTTTATATATATGGACTATAGATTATTATCACATTGGTGTCGATTCTGTGTCGCATTCTCTAAAACTAAACTCAAAGTATGGCGGTACTCTTCTGATAAAGGGGAAATGAAAAAGACGGAAATATGTTAATTTCGTTTACCTTTAGAGTATGCGACACAGAATCGACACCACTATCTCACTCACACTAATATTATAAAGAAAGTTTGTATGTGTGTTTGTGTGTATGTTTGTTACTCCTTCACGATCAAACGGCTGAATGGATTTGAAATTCGGTACCAAGATAGCTTATACACTAGATTAACATATAGGCTACATTTTATCCCGGAAAATTGAAATTTCCCGTGGGATGAGTAAATAATTAAAATACTTTTTACCTGACTGTAGGTTTTGTTCTGGGTGTTATATTGTATTCTATGTGTGTATTTACAAACAAAATGTATCTAAGTATTGTATCAGTTATCTGGTTCCCATAGTACAAGCTTCGCTTAGTTTGGGGCTAGATGGCGTTGTGTGAGATGTCCACACATATTTATTTTATTTTAATACTAGTTGTGCCCCGCAGTTTCACCCGCGGATAAAAAGTATTATATTGGCTCATCCCACGGGAAAAAACAATTTTCCGGGATAAAATGTAGCCTATGTGTTAATCCAGTGTACAAGCTATCTTGGTACCGAATTTCATCCAAATCCATTCAGCCGTTTGAGCGTGAAGGAGTAACAAACATACACACTTACAAATTTTCGCCTTTATAATATTAGTGTGATGCAGCCCTTAATAAACACGGCATTATTATTTTTAAAATGGCTACCGGAAGTGGTTCGGTTTGAGGTTACGACCTTTTCCTTCCAAAATACCAAGATAATTATAAAGTTTGACCATGAATGGCTTATTGGCGAAGTGATGGGCGGCGTTCCGGAGTTCGTGCAGATCAAATAAATGGCATTTTTTTTTTTAAATTTACTCCATTCAAAATCATATCTTTTTCATAAAGTTTCTTGTAGCTTCTTTACAGATGTAATCGAAGCTTCGGATCGGAGTTTTCTATTCTGCATTGTGCCGGTTGCTTGCGGATTAGTTACTTCAGCTTTTGTCCTTTTTTTGCTATTGGAATATTTAGCTGGATCGAAAGAGACAAAAGATGGTGTAACTAGTCTAAAGCTAGTTCGTGTTTATTAATAAGGCTGTTTATGTTTTTAAATCATACTGATTTTGACTTTTTACAAAAATTAATATTATCACTCATTTTGTTTAGTCGCTCTACCGATGAATGTTAGATAGATAGATAAATCAATATTGTACACCATTAAAAAAAAAAATTACAAAAAAAAAAAAACTTATATAATTAACTAGTACTAGTACAATAGGCGTTCTTATTGAGCGATCTGTTCCAGACAACCTTTGTGTTGGAGGAATCTGTAGTTTAGATTTTTAGCTTAGAGTGTGGAACTAATTTGAATCCCTATAACCTAGAAACCCCTAAAACCTAGGGATCCCTAAAAAGTACCCATGACCTGGTGGCAACCTTTTTACTGCTCAGTCTTCTGTGTCTATGACTTTGACACTATTGTTTATGGTTGTCTCTGTGACCTTTAGTCAACTAATGGAGCGATGATTTTGCTTGCGACATCTTAACTGTCTGACATTGCTTAATGACTTAAGTACCTACTTAATGCTCAGTAAGCCTCGTGCATCTGTCTTTGTCATAACTTTAAACTGAAAAGCTATGTTTTACGTTTTGTAAAGATAAAACGGGTCTATTCGCGCACAAAAATTATCAAAATATAATTTAGACTAACCTCGACGTTAAAAAATAAATAAAAAAATGTGTTATGTTTTACGTTTTCCACACCCATTCGACAGCCTCTGTGGTGTGGTTGAGCAGGTCGGCTCATAGCCCGGAGGCGGCGGTTTCGATTCCCGCGACAGGACCAGTATTTGTGCACAGAAAAAAAGGCAAATACTTTTTGTGTGTCTGGGTGTTGTGGGAGCATGGTCCTCGTAGTTCTTGGGTCCCTAGACACAGGGAATCCTAGTTAGGGTCCAGGATCTATGTATGTGGTCGTAGGGCTTTATTGGGCGTTATTATTGCTTCGAATTTTTAAAAATTTCCAAGTACTGATAAAAAAAATCCATATATGTAATTATCGAATCTGCTCTATAAATTTTATTTGGATTGATTGGTTGAGAAATGCATCGGTAGGGATTCGTAGGAATGTGATAGTAGGGATTCCTAGGAATGTATTATTATGGATTGTTATTCTTTAGTAGGTACTAAGGTTCGTATAGAATGATGCTCAAGCAGAGATTTAATTCATAAATTGATAGATTAGGGAATGAAATCTCTATTTGAGAAGAGTCCCAATTAAATTTAAATTGTAGGACCTAATGTTATTCACCTTTCTAACACAATAAAACGATAGTCCTTTTATTTTCTTTTATGTCGCACTACCGCATTAAGCCTTCCAAAATACACCAGGGTTAACTGGAAGATAATGCTCGATAGCATTAAGTTCGCGTATGTATCAATTGTTGTTGTTTGTGCAATAAATAATTTTCTATCTATCTATCTATAGTTTGGGCTAATAGTTAATACCCTAAGGTCCGTATTACAGAACGATGCTCAGATATCGATCAGTGCTCAAGCAGAGATTTCATTCACTAATTGATCACTTTATGAATGAAATCTCTGCTTGAGCACCGATCGATGACTGAGCATAGTTCTGTAATACCTTAATGTACAAAAATCAGACATTAAGTTAATCTGAGTTATTAAACAATACCCCTTCCGCATTCAACGATATAATTAACAATAATCAGCATCATTATCCTAAACTAACATTATATTGTATTTGCACGCTTCGTTAAAACTCAAGGTCGTTTCACGTGACACATTGTATGTATTGTCCAATTTAAAAACAATGGTTTGACTTTGACAATCAGTTTGAAGCAGTTAACCGTGCGCCTCGCAGTCCATCCGTTTTCCCGCGGAAAACTTGACATTTTCTGGAATGATTAGTAGCTTGCTTTGGTCTCGGTGTTGTAAGCAATCTATGTGCGAAATTTTGTTCAAATCGGTTTCAATATTTTCCCGTAAAATATAAACAAAAAATAGGTTTGTCTTCCTAGAGAGTGTAATATTATACATTTGATTAAATATGGATTTTCGACGTTTGTTACCTCGGAACTTTCGATTGGTTGAACCGATTTTGATGATTTTTTTTATTTGAAAGCTGGTGCATCTTAATCTATATATATATATATTATCTTTAATAATGGGTATTTCGATTTTAACTACATTGATAATGTTTTCTCATTGGCATTTAATTCGGTTAAAACCCTTTTTATTAAAAGGAATCATTTATTGTGATATTTCAGCCTATGTGTGGCTTTAAAACTTTGACACTAGCAACGAAACGGACGACTTGTTACGAAAAGGAACATCCTTGTAAAAATAGCCACGCGCAATCCGCGATTTATAATTATGTCAAACATAAATCACTTTTTAATGACACCATTTTGAAACCATTGCGTAGCCTTAAGCCACAATTTTATATTACGAAAAATATTTAATTGATTCTCATTAGGTCCAATTATTTGATTGACGATGCGCATTCTTTGTGTAACGCAAAAATTAATTCATATTTGATAATACAATTTTGGAATATTTCATTGCCATGATTATGGTATCAGAAAACTTTCAGAGCCATAACGCAGAATTTTGAACTTAAATGTTTAATAGGAATTATAATCTTATTAAACACTAGCTGCGGCCCGCGGTTTCGCCCGGGGTTAAAAAATATCCTATGTGTTAAAGCAGAGTAAAAACTATTTATTTATGGTTAAAGTGTTTTGAAGGCAATACCTATATAATACCTATCTCAGCAAAGAAACTAACTCAGCTTCACTTAAAGAAGCAACGCTAAATTTTATTCTTATTATGAATTAAAAGTAACTTCGGGTCCTCTCCAGTCAAACTACTCGTATGTTACCAAAATACCAAATGTTGTATTGTATACCAAATCCATAATCCGTTTGGGCGTGCAGGAGTAACGTTTATTTTAATTATTTGCTCATCCCACGGGAACATTTCACTTTTCCCGGATAAAATGTAGCCTATATATTAATCCAGTGTATAAGCCAAATCGGTACCGAATTTCATCTAAAGCCATTCAGCTGTTTGAGCGTGAAGGAGTAACAAACATACAAACTTTCGCCTTTATAATATTAGTGTGATGGTGTTTTTTTTATGTTATTGTATGATGTGACGAGCTAGTCGTTCACCTGATGTTAAGCGGAACTCTAAAACAGAGTTTCAAGCGACACTGCACTGCGCACATTATCCTGAGACATCAGCACAGTCTGGTAATAAGATTACTCGAATATGAGATCAGATCATAAAGTCTCAATTGCCCAGTAATTTCACTAGCTACAGTGCCCTTCAAACCGGAACACAGTAGTGCTTGCACACTACTGCTTGGCGGCAGAATAACTGGCAAAGCGGTGGTACCTACCTAGACGAACTTTGCAACAAAGTCCTACCACCTAGTAAAAGTGTGATTAATATTAACGTATGAACTTCTTTTTTTATTTTAGTACCACATGAGAGTTGGTCTATTACTTGTGAATTTAGCAACATTACAGTAACCACTCCTTCTAAGTATGACTTAAATCGTCATTTAAGTTAATGGAACAAGTTAACGAGTAGTTAAAGCTATTAATAAAAATTTTATTCGTCAACTACAGTTTTATTGTACTTTTTATGACATCATTAGCGTTGGATGCAATTTTAATTTTATTACTCCTTTTAACGTACCACGTTGTAATTTGTTAGGTTTTTATTTAATATCTTCTTCTTCGTTTACATAATGGTTTTCTATCACTTTTTAGCGATAATTCTACCAATGTCAACTTCAACTCAAGAAAGGCATTTTTATACGGTTATGTCATGTCAAAGTCTTATTTTGCCAAAGTCAAAATGCCACAGCAAAATGGTGGATATTTTTTTTTTATAACATAGACAGACAAACAAGCATACGGCCCGCCTGATGGTAAGCAGTTACCGTCGCCTATAGACACCTACAACACCGGGGGCGCTGCCGATGCGTTGCCTACCTTTCAAGACTATTTACCCGACGTTTGAAGTGCCCCATGTTGTAGCTCAGCGGGAATACCTCAGATGGTAGCTCATTCCACAACTTGCAGGTGTGTGGCAGAAACGATCTCGAAAAACGGACTGTGCGAGATTTCCACGGGTCTACAAGGTGTGGATGAGCTTTCTCACGGTGACGAGCTGTGCGATTATAAAACCGCGACGCAGGTACTAAGTTAAACAGTTCTTCAGAGCATTCCCCGTTAAAGATTTTGTAGAACACACAGAGGGAGCCGATATCTCGGCGTAAACTCAGTGGTTCTAAATCTTTGGTGAGCTCAGGATCGTCGGTGAGTCTAACGGCTCGTCGCTGTAAGGAGTCAAGGGGCTGAAGCTGGTACTTTGGCGCACCGTTCCAGAGATGAGAGCAGTACTCCATATGGGGCCTGACTTGCGCTTTGTAAAGCAGAAGCCGTTGGCCCGGCGTGAAGTACCGCTTGGCTCTGTTGAGTACACGCAGCTTCTTAGAAGCAAGACCAGCTTTACTTTCGAGGTGACTCCTAAACTGGACTACGCCCTGAAACTTTTTTTTACTGAAGGCTTTAGTTAGCCTTGAAGAGAAAACGAAAAAGCATGGTTTAAAAACTTGGAATCATTCGCCATCACTCGTGCACGAACACTTAACGGAGAATAATCCATCCTTATTACACGTTAAAATAAAAAAAATACACGGGTTATGGAAAATATTCAAAATATAACCGTCATTTTCAGATATTTTCAACGACCTCTTTTTATTTAACTATCGCCATTAATAATATGTAGGTTTGTCAGCATTTGACAACAATACATGTCACTTTCAATTTGTTGATTTTGACAGATTACGACAAAGCTAATCTGTCAAAATTGACGTCTGCTAACCGACGTAAACGCGATTTTAATAATGTAAGTAAAAATGGGGCTTGATCTTTAGTGACGGCATTCCTAAAAGTAGCGATTTGGAATTAGCTGTGTGATACATTTTAGCCTCTGTGGTATGGTGGTTGAGCAGGTTGGCTCATAGCTCAGTGGTGGCGGGATCGATTCCCGCGACAGGACGAGTATTTGTGCATAGTAAAAAAAAGCGCCAATACTTGTTCCGAGTCTGGGTGTTGTGAGAGCATGGTCCTCGTAGTTCCTGGGTCCCTAGACAATCCTAGTTAGGGTCCAGGATCTGTGTATGTGATCGTTGGAGGTTATTATTATTATTATTATATTGACGCACGCGTCATAGATTCGTTGTACGAAGAATTATTTAAACATACTTTTGAGTAAGAATGTTATAATACAAATGGAGTCAACCTAAGCGTTTATTTACTCAGCTGCAGAATTAATTTTCATGTTGGTACTGTAATGTAAAATAATAAATGTATAATATTTTAATACTTTATAGTAGTAAGCAATAGCTACGTTCAAATGAAGCCGTAATATTTTTTTGTATTGGCTCCACACTTTATTTAGCCAGTATCAAGTAATTGATAATATCTCAAGTTAATTAATATTACATATATATGTCAAGTCAAGCCACAGTCCAAGTTATGTTATGTCCAAGTCAAACTCCTAGTAAAGACTAGGAGTTTGACTTGACTTCATAACATTGGTGGCAACTTTACCAGAAGCTCCTATATAATTTTGGAAACAACACGAAAAGAAACGCTTCATCATCATTATACCACTTCCCCACACTCATGCCTGTAATCCAGCACTTAACGAATAGAATGCCACCAAATTTATGCACTAACACTGAAAATAACACAAGTTTTGAAAAATAATACAATACGGTGACGCAATCTTTTTCGTTTTCCCGCCAAAACTCTAAGGCGCGGTTATTCTCTAACCGCGTTGATGTAATAACTCTTAAAGTGTTAGTTATGTATCCTTTATGGTTGCAGTTCTTGCAATTCATTAATAATACAGATTGCAACTGCAGTGTTTACACATAATCGATTTCGCTGCTCAAGATGTCGTGTTACAGACTTTTGTAATTCTAATATATTTTTGATCTTGTCAGATAAATTATCGATTCTTTTTGTTTAAGTATACACAGAAATTAATAGCAAATATTTTGACTATTTACTAAAAGGAAGTCAGTTAAAAAACTATTCATTACATTGAAAATTACATACTATATGCTAAATTATTTGTGGCTAAATAACTTATTAATAAACAGAACTTTTTTTTCAAACTCATATATTGTAATGTAATGGCTTCCTATATATTATTTGACAATAAGCACTTTGTAATTTTATATGCTTAGAATATAACTTAATTTTAAATAATTACCTAATATAATTTTGACTTGAAAAGTGCTAAAAATAACCTATAAATTTGTTATATTTATAAATTTTTGACATTGAAAAATTTGACATAGAAAATTAAAAGCTGTTCTGAGACGTCCGTTCATCCGACATTCCTTGGATTAACAGACATTTTATTGGCTTATAATTTTCAGGCTTAATTTTTGTGGAAATAGTAAGTTTAAACGCTGACATTTTGCATAACAATTAGTTAAAAATTAATAGTTGTACTGAGACGTCCGTTCATTCTTTAGATTAACAGTAATTTTCTTGGCTTATAATTTTCTGTATTAATTAATTTTCTTTTCTCTTTCTCGCGGAATCCTTGAGCAAGTCAAGGCGTCGCGTTCCAGCTAATCCGCGGTTCGCGCTCGGCTAGCTTCTCGTGTATTGACCCCCTTTTACTCGCGACCTACTTGTTTTAACTAAGAACCGACTGGTTTCGAATAATAACCGCTTGTGTTTGCTTACCCGTCTGTTTTATTGGCTATTTCAACGGGTTTCTTACAACCAAAATAATATGTGGAATTCATGGAAATTTACCAAAAACCTACATATTATAAAATTAAAAGTTATTTTTAATTTAGTACCTAGTAAATTAAAATCTTGATAAAATTAGTAACGCCTACTTAATGTTTTTACGGAAGACAATTTTCTTGATTCAGTACTTATTATTAATTTAATACTAGACTAGAATAATCTGATGCCTATTTAGAAATTTATTTTAATTGTAAACAATGTTTAAAATAAGAATTTAGCATTAAATAATATAATATTAGATGCTTAGTTTATTCCATTAGTTAGATAGAATGTGTAATAGTGTATGAAAAAAAAAAATTAAAAAAACAATTCACGATTTTCAGTGACGCAAGCAGAAAACTTCACTTTCTTTCGCAACTATCCGTACATTAAACCAAATTAATAAATCACTTTATAATGACGTTTCGTAACATTCTATTTCGATTATGTAGTATGTAGTTTACGAAACAATTTCAACTTCACAATAAAAACACCTGTATTTGAGTAACCGTCGAAAACGCTACCCAATAGAACGGTAAGGTCACAACTTCACAAGCGAGTTTCGCAAAAAAACTTATGAAATAATTTATGAAACAACAACTCACTAATCTTCCTATTTGCCTTGACGTATTCCACCATACGCTTGATAGAACGATGCGCCATTATGAAGAGAAAAATAGAAAACACACAGTAATCGAAATTTAAAATTGCCCGGCACTATTTTCGCGGCATTTCGTCGCGCCGCAGTCGCGCGAGTGACTGGCCGGCTCGCGGTGCACCAATAACGCTTTTAGAGTAATAAAACATACTCTTTTTTTGAATTATTCGACGCGTTTTTGCTGTCATTGTGTGCGTGGCTGTCAAATTACTAATACAGATACAGATTATGAATTGTTATCGTTGGCTTGCTAGATGGTACGTCACATTTTCTCCAGTCTATGGCTTTTACTTCTACGTGTTCCTACTAATTGACTATTCTGTGAATAAATTGTATGGTGAATGCGTGACGAACAGAAGTTGAAGGTGGTTCACGTAGATCTCTATTGTCAACATAACAAAGTTAAAAATTTGTATTATTATGTTGGTTTGTCCGGTAAAAATACATTTTAAAGAGATAATTTAAAGGGACCGCTTTCAGAAAGCGACAAGCTAGTCGTTCACTTGATGTTAAGCGACACGGCCACCCATAACGGAACAGTGTCACTCGGAACTCCAAAATATAGTTTCGCGCAACACTGCACTGCGCAAATCATCCTGAGACATCAGCACAGTCTGGTAATAAGATTACTCGAATGTGAGATCAGATAATAAAGTCTAATTTGTCCAGTAATTTCACTAGCTACAGTGCCCTTCAAACCGGAACACAGTAGTGCTTGCGCACCACTGCTTGGCGGCAGAACAACTCGCAAAGCGGTGGTACCTGCCTAGACGAATGCAGAAAAGTCCTACCACCTAGTAAACCTTGTGCATTTCTTGCCTAATACCTCTTTCTATTGCAGGGTTTTAAGTGGTTAGTACAAAAGTGATTGTTGAAAGGTTAATTTCAAGTGAAATCATATTTCACATAAACACTTGCAAAATTCGTCATACAATTTTCACGCTTATTACAAAACATGTTATAATGTACCGAGGTATGCATAATAGGGAACTAACACGTATGTTTGGGTTGCATAAGATCGGGTTTCGGCCGCATCGTGGTCACGTCACAGAAGTCAAACGTCAAGGCAAATTATTTTGACTTGCTTTGGCTTCGATCCATTCTTAAGTGACAATTTCAAAATGATGCCTGTTTTGCCCAGACAATCTGATAATTCAAATATATATATAAAAACGAGAGTGCTTTATGGTAGGAAGTTTCTGCAAAGTTCGTCTAGGTAGGTACCACCACCGTTTTGCCAGTTATTTTGCCGCCAAGCAGTAGTGCGCAATCACTGCTGTGTTCCGGTTTGAAGGGCACTGTAGCTAGTGAAATTACTGTACAAATGAGACTTTATGACCTGATCACATAGTCTAGTAATCATATTACCAGATTGTGCTGATGTCTCAGGATGACGTGCGCACTGCAATGTCACGCGAAACTCTATACATTAGAGTTCCGAGTGACACTGCAAGTGATATGAGCAGCCGTGTCGCTTAACATCAGGCGAACGGTTAGCTCGTCACGTAATCCCTTAACATAAAGACCACACGACTGAAGTAAAACTTCTTTAGTTTAGCTCCATCTATCGGCCGGTATAACTTAGTTTTTGCTTTGAATATTAATATCGCCATCTTGACAATTGTAAATTGTCATTTTACCGGACATACCAACAATATAATACAAATTTTTTACTTTTTTATATTGATAATGGTGATCTAATAAAGAAATGTAGAAAAGAAAACAATTTGAAAACTAGCACAATACACAAACCGTGCATTGCCATACAAGAAGAAAGAAAAAATTGAGATACGTGAACCAACCTCAATTTCCATTCGCCTCGCATTCACTAGTTTACTCCCCAAGTCAAGCGTGCGTAAGAAGTTTTACTTCAAAAATTCAACCGTTATTATCCTCCCCTAATGTTAAGATAAGCTCCTAAAGCGGATTTTTACAGGGGAGGCCATCTTTATTCTTCATTTCATTTATTTGACAGCGTCTGTGGTGTGGTGGTTGAGCAGGTCGGCTCATAACCCGGAGGTGGCGGGTTCGATTTCCGCGGTAGGAAAGTATTTGTACTTAGAAAAAAAGTGCAAATACTTGTCCCGAGTCTGGATGTTATAGGATGGTCCTCGTAGTTCCTGGGTCCCTAGACACAGGGAATCCTAGTTAGGGTCCAGGATCTATGTGTGGTGCGATCATGTGTTACGCCATTATGTCATTCAGTTGCATCGTCATAGGTCGGCTGTGTAATTTGTGATGATGTTTGCGGCGAGTAATTACAACACGCGACCTTCACAAATTTCATTTTGTAATAAAAGTAACGGACATTCGCTTTGACGTTCGTAACTTTTTACGCGTATCTTTTATTTTAACAATTATCGCCATTACAAAAGGTCTGGAAGGACTGGAAGAGATCGCTGTTGGTGATAGTCTCTGTGGTGTGGTGGTTGAGCAGGTTGACTCATAAACTGCAGGTAGCGAGTTCGATTACCGCGAAGAAACAAGCTTATACTAGGGTGGACAAAATTTTTGGCTTTGGTAAAATCTATATATATATAAATCAAATGCTGTGGGTTAGTCTCGTTAAAACTCGAGAACGGCTGGGTCGATTTAGCTGATTTTGGTTTTTAAATGTTTGTTGTAGTATAGGGAAGGTTTAAAAGGTGAGAAAAGAAGAAGAAAATGTATTCTATTCTACAGAGTTTAGGTGTAAAACTATTAACCCATGCGTAGCCGGGGCGGGTCAGCTAGTAAATTACGAATTACGTAATTACGTTTTTTTATGTTACGGAATTACATGACGAGCTAGTCGCTCGCTTGATGTTAAGCGACACGACCGCCCATGTCAGTTGCAGTGACACTTGAAACACTAAAGTATAGTTTGGGTGACACTGCACTGCGCACGTCATTCTGAGACATCAGCACAGTGGTAATAAGATTACTCGACTGTCAGATCAGATCATAGAGTTTCTATTGCCCAGTAATTTCAATAGCTACAGTGCCCTTCAAACCTAAACACAGTAGTGCTTGCGCACTACTGCTTAGCGGCAGAATAACTGGCAAAGCGGTGGTACCTACCTAGACGAACTTTGCAGAAAAGTCCTACCACCTAGTGATGTTTTACGGAGTATTTTATAACACGTTTTATTTTTTCTTCAAACTTGGTTAGCATTTGACCACGCTCTCACCTGATGGGAAGTGACGATGCGATCGAAGGTGTAGCATGCTAGTTGTATAGAAACTATAATTATTCATGATCAAAACTGACCGAGTTGTCGCAACAGTTATCCAAACTGAGTGTCATTGCGTACGCAGCGGATCCAAGGCCGGTCGCATGCAATCGTCACCTGAACCAGCTGATCTATCGCCTACTATAATCCTAATAATAACTCTTTTGAAGTAAAACTTCTTTACGCACGCTTGACTTGGGGAGTAAGCTGGCGAATGCGAGGCGAACGGAAGTTGAAGTTGGCTCATGTAGATCTCTATTGTCAACATAACAAAGTTAATTTTTTTTTTTTAGTTTTGGCTCCACACTTTTGTGTATTTAGCCAGTGTCAAGTAATTGTTAATTTAGCAAGTTAATGATATTTCACGTAAATAATGTGTCAGGTCACAGTCGAAGTCATCAAGTCAAGTCATAGTCTAGTCTAGTTAAGTTATACTCCTAGTAAAGTGATGGCAACTTTACCAGAAGCTTCTATGGAGTTTTGGAAACAACACGAAAAAAAAACGTTTCACCATCATTATACCACTTTCCCACACTCACGTCTGTGATCCAGCACTTAACGAATAAAATGCTACCAATTTTATGCACTAACACTGAAAATAACACAAGTTTTGGAAAATAATATAATGCGGTAACGTGATCTTTTTCGTTTTCCCGCCAAAACTCGACAATTCACTTTGTCAAGATGGCGACATTAACAAAAACAAAGTTATACCGGCCGATAGATGGAGCTAAACTAAAGAAGTTTTACTTCGGTCGTGTGATCTAAAGCACACTCGTTTTTTATGTTATAATTAGAAATAAATAAGTGTTTCTTTGAATATTATTACAAAAAAACTAATTTATACGACCTTCAAATACTATAATCCAATGGCTATTGAGATTAAGGCAAATAAACCAAGTGAGAAGCAAAAAGTCATCCGTAAATGTTCAATGTTTTTTTATGAGATGACTGAACTTTTATTATAATGTAACTTACCTATTTTTTATTTTTTTATTTTTTTTATGTTTTGTCTCCACACTTTTGTGTATTTAGCCAGTGTCAAGTAATTGATAATACAGATAACTGTGTTGATAACTTTGTGTGTGTTGTTTAATGTTTAATGATTTCTTATTGGATGACGACTTAACTATTATTATGTATCTTTACTATTATATCGATTATGAAGTTTTAACCATTAATAATAATAATGACGCTCTACGATCACATGCATAGATCCTGGATCCTAACTAGGATTCCGTGTCTAGGGACCCAGGAACTACGAGGACCCAGTCTGAGTCTGAGTCTGGGTGTTGTGGTCCCACAACACCCAGACTCAGAACAGGTATTCGAGCTTTTTTTCCCTACCTATTTATTTGATTAATTATCAATGCTTAGTGAGTATTTGCGCGTTTATTAAATTAAATAAAGACACCGTTACTGCATATTACATAAAATAAAAAAAACGAGTGTGCTTTAGACCACACGACTAAGTTAAACTTCTTCAGCCTTATTAATAAACGGGTATTAGTCTCGGATTAGTTACTTCACCTTTTGTCCTTTTTTTGCTACTGGAATATTTAGCTGGATCGAAAGAGACAAAAGATGGTGTGAGTCTAAAGCTAGTTCGTGTTTATTAATAAGGCTGCTTTAGTTTAGCTCCATCTATCGGCCAGTATAACTTTGTTTTTGTAATATTGTTTCTAATATTGTATTTGTATTCAGTGTATGTATCAAGTATTGTATCGGAGTTTTAGGGGGAAACGAAATAGATCGTGTCACCGCATTGTATTATTTTCTAAAAATTGTGTTATTTTTAGTGTTAGTGCATAAAATTGGTGGCGTTTTTCGTTAAGTGCTGGATTATTACCAGACTGTGATTATGTCTCAGGATGATGTGCGCAGTACAGTGTCACGCGAAACTTTATATTAAGGAGTTCCGAGTGACGCTGTTCTGTTATGGGCGGCCGTGTCGCTTAGCATCAGGTGAACGACTAGCTCGTCACATCATTCGCTAACATAAAAAAAACTTTGCCTAGCAGTGGGACAGTATGGGCTGATATTACAATAACCCAGAATTATAATCTACTTTCGCCGTTTACGAGTAGTTTGATTGCAACTTACTTCAAACCCACTTTTTACACTCAATGTATGCTTAAAATATTCTCTGTCTACTTCACGCCGACGTAAAAAGTCACGAGCAAAAGCAAGACAGGGCATTTGAAGTATTTAAAACAGCCATACAAAAGACATCAACGGGCGTAGTTACTATGGAAATTACCAGAGATTGTATAATTATAAAATCAAGTAAGTCGGAGGAATAGTTTCTTTTTTAATGTTTATAAGCAAAGCATTTGACCACTGCCTCTTTGACAGCCTCTATGGTATGGTGGCTGAGCAGGTCGGCTCATAACCCGGAGGCGGCGGGTTAGATTCTCGCGGCAAGTCAAGTATTTGTACACAAAAAAGCCTAAATACTTGTTCTGAGTCTGGGTGTTGTGGGACCACGGTCCTCGTAGTTCCTGGGTCCCTAGACACAGAATCCTAGTTAGGGTCCAGGATCTATGTATGTGATCGTTGGGCGTTATTATTATTATTTTTATTACTGCACCGTCTCATTTGATAGAAATTAATGACGCAGTCTAAGGTGCTTTTTTTTGCGTGGTCTTTATGTATATTTTCCCGCTTCTACAATAGAGAATGTGGAGCTATTCAACCTGATCTCGTCATCGCATTTCCACCATCGCACCTCTCGCCACCGCAAAAAAATCCCATCCACATATTATTGAGTCATGTATGTTAACTTCATAGACATTTGCTGCACAATTAATAAACAACCTCCAGCTATGTTTCCTGTTTCACAGTATATCGGCAATAGTTTCGTGTTATTCACTCCGCTGCCGAGGACCAACTGAACTCCACTGAACAACGTTCTGCCCTTTTTAAAGAGGCGACGGAACAAGTTTCGGCCATGACAGTCGACAACAACGCCACCTAGTGGAAAGTCAACAAAACGTCCACAAGTCAATTACACTATTTAATATTACTCTTTTGACGATAAATATAGTAAATTGTTCGTCTAGGTAGGTACCACCGCTTTGCCAGTTATTCTGCCGCCAAGCAGTAGTGCGCCATCACTGCTGTGTTCCGGTTTGAAGGGCACTGTAGCTAGTGAAATTACTGGGCAAATGAGACTTTATGATCTGATCTCACAGTTTAGTAATCTTATTACTATATTATATTTATATTTTAGAGTTCCGAGTGACACTGCAGCCGTGTCGTTTAACATCAGGCGAACGGCTAGCTCGTCACGTCATTCCTTAACATAAAAAAAAAATGTGTAAATAATCCTATATTGTTAACACATGGAAATCTCATACGACTCGATTCATGCGTTATTTCTTGCCGTACACCTGCAAAATGTGGAATGAGGAGCTCATTCAGCTCAGCGCCAGCGGTCTTTCCGCATAGTTACAGCATGGAGTACTTCAAAAGGACGGTTAAAAGAGTCCTACAGGGTAAGCAATGCATTGGTGACGCCACCTCCGGTGTTACCACCACCACTTCCCATCAGGTGGGCCGTATGCTTGTTTGGTCATTTTAGTTTGTAACCGATTGAAGTAGAATTTTGGATTTGTTTGTTTCAATACACAGTCTAAGAAAATGATTATTATTTTTTCTTCTTTTTAAGTGTACCTTACCCTTAAATACGTATAAATTAGTCTACCCTTATTCTTAAGTTTTTATACAAATCGGAAGAGACTGAATCCCACGCCACAGGTCATCCTAGTGTGGGATCCGGGATCAACCCTAGACTATGTTTCTTTTTTAATGTTTAAATAAATAAATTATTATTATTATTATAAAAAAATGCCATTCACTTTTGTTCTTCATTTTGTCAAGATCTCTCTTAGCGTTTATGACGTTAAAACTTTCCAGACTGGAAACGCTTCGAATCAACATTGTGCTATTTACGCTAAAGATAGTAAATTATTTTGTGTCACAAATGGAATAACAAAACTATAATAATAATAAACGCCCAACGATCACATACATAAATATCCTGAACCCTATTACTGTGTCTAGGGACCCAGGAACTACGAGGACCATGCTCCCACAACACCCAGACACAGAAAAAGTGATTGGGCTTTTTTTCCGTGTACAAATACTTGTCCTGTCGCGGGAATCGAAACCGCCACCTCCGGGTTATGAGCCGACCTGCTCAACCACAACACCACAGAGGCTGTTTACTAACTAATAAAAAAATATAAATTACTAGTTGCGCCCCGCGGTTTTACCCGCGGATAAAAAGTATTTTAATTATTTGCTCATCCCACGGTAAAATTTCACTTTTCCGGGATAAAATGTAGCCTATATGTTAATCTAGTGTATAAGCTATCTTGATTGCGAATTTCATCCAAATCTATTTATCGTTTGATCGTGCAGACGTAACAAACATACACACATACAAATTTTCGCCTTTATAATATTAGTGTGATGTGATGTGATTGTTTAAGTTATTTTAAACTGTCAAAACATTACATTATAGTCATAGAACTGGTTATTTGTTCTCAGAGTAAAGTCCAAGCTGACAACGTCCACGTAAGTACTTATAAATGGGTACTTATGCAAGAAGTCGTGTTGACTAACCGGCGTAATGTTTCCGAGTAGGTCTTGTTATGTTCTGAATTATGATACTGTAGCTGTGACGATATTGATAAAAACAACGAGTGTTTAGACCACACGACTGAAGTAAAACTTTAGTTTAGCTACATCTATCGGCCGGTATAACTTTGTTTAATGTTAATGTCGCCATCTTGACAATTGTGAATTTTCATACTGGATATTACCAACATGGTAATATAATTTTTTTACTATGTAATGTTGGCAATGGAGAACGACGTGAATCAAATTCCGTTTACTTCGCTACGCATTCACCAGCTTACTCCCCAAGTCAAGCGTGCGTAAAGAAAATTAGCTTCAATATAGCGTCCGTTTGGACGTACCTACCTACACATTTTAGGTCCGTATTACAGAACGAAGCTCAGTCATCGATCGTTGCTCAAGTGACTTTATGATCTGATCTCACAGTCGAGTAATCTTATTACCACACTGTGTTGATGTCTCAGGATGATGTGCGCAGTGCAGTGTTGCTCGAAATTCTATTTTGGGGTTCCGTGGCGCTTAACATCAGGTGAACGGCTAGCTCGTCAAATCATTCAGTAACATAAAAAAAAAACACTAAATGATCACCTTATGAATGAAATCTCTGCTTGAGCACCGATCGATGACTGAACATCGTTCTATAATACAGACCTTAGTGACGCAAAGGGCATGGATATAGGTGTATGTGTTACAGTAAAAACCCGTTTTTAGTGAGAACGCGTTTTCAATAGTTATCACTAAGTTTGTCTTCGTTAAAAATAGAATTTTAGGGAAAAGTCCGAGTAGACTGTGATAGCGTTAGCAATGATATACCTACATAATTGTTAGTAAACATTGGTCGGGCGGGCTAGACTCCTTGCGGTTGGAGTGTGTGTGGGAGAAATTTTGTTTGGCATGATATTATTATTACATATTGGTGGTGTCAGCATTGGCGGAACATCTGGTAAAACGTTTAGGCGGGAGCGAAGTAAACCAAGCTCCGCCGGCACTGACTTCGTTCCCGCTATTGAAGTAGCTACGAGGTGTTTTTGGCGGCAAAACGAAAAAGATTGCGTCACCGCATTGTATTATTTTCCAAAACTTGTGTTATTTTCAGTGTTAGTGCATAAAATTGGTGGCGTTTTATTCGTTAAGTGCTGGATTACAGGCGTGAGTGTGGGAAAGTGGTATAATGATGGTGAAGCGTTTCTTTTCGTGTTATTTCCAAAACTCCATAGAAGCTTCTGGTAAAGTTGCCACCACTTTACTAGGAGTATGACTTGACTTGACTTGACTTGAAATATATAGATGTATATTAATTAACTCGAGAACTGGCTAAATACACAAAAGTGTGGAGCCATAACAAAATAAAAAAGTACCTACTAGCTAGGTATCAGGAAGACTGACGTCTTGACACTGGCTAAATACACAAAAGTGTGGAGCCAAAACAAAAACAAAAAAAAAGACTGACGTCAGCCGCGTCACGGCGTGTGTACGGGCAGTTGGTGCTGATGCTGATACACCTATATAATTATTAATAACCTAAATTAACCTTAATAACGAAAATTTGCTCACCCGCGTTGTGAAAATGTTCTAATTTTTTCTTTTTTTTTTCTCTTTCATAAGAACCTTTTCCTGACAATAATAAACACAATAAGGTCTCTAAGCCCAGAAAATACTATGTATGCGTAATATGTGTCCACACATATTATTATATTATAATAATATAATATAATAATATGTGTGGACACCTCACACAACGCCATCTAGCCACTTTACAAGTCAAAATCAGAATAATAAAAATGCTTAATTTAAGTTATCGTACTAAGCATACAAAATTACAAAATGCTTATTGTCAAATAATATATAGCAAGCCCATTACAATATATGAGTTTGAAAAAAAGAGGTTCTCTTTCTCACTACTGGTGCAAGCAATCTGGCACAATGCAGTAGGTAAATATAAAAACGCAAAGCGTGAAAACCAATTTCACACTTATATGGTTTTCTCATGTATGCCATTGTCAAAACTGAACCAAATTGGAAATGGGACCACACGGGAAGCCAGCTTTCAAATAAAAAAGATACATCAAAATCGGTTCACCCAGTCAAAAGTTCCGAGGTAACAAGCATTTAAAAAATAAGTCGAATTGAAAACCTCCTCTTTTTTCAAGTCGGTTAAAAATTCCATTACATCCGTAAGTAAGAAGCTACAAGAAACTTTACAGTGAAACTTTATAAAATATTTTCATCTCATTTGACCCCTTTAAGGCTTGAATGTTTAAAATTATAGCTCCTAAGTTCGCACTTACTGACAACTTCTGTGGTGTGGTGGTTGAGCAGGTCAGTTCATAACCAGGAGGCGGTGGGTTCGATTCCCGCAACAAATATTTGTGCACAGGAAAAAAGCGCAAATACTTGTTCTGTGTCTGGGTGTTGTGGGAGCATGGTCCACGTAGTTCCTGGTAGGTATCCACTAAGAGGGTTTTTCGAAATTCCACCCCTAAGAGGGTGAAATGGGTGGTTGAATTATTTATAAAAACATCTTGTTTCCTCTAGGCCACGCGGGCAAAGCCGCGGGCAGAAGCTAGTTGTTTAATATAACAGTTGCCTTGGTACAGTAGGAAACATTTACGTTCCGTATTATTAAAATTAAAAATAACGCTAAAAATAATAAATATGGCTGTTCTTAAGTTTTTACAACTAGTACTTAACAGAAACATTAAAATAACTTGTAATTTATGTTTTTTTCGTCCCCTTATTCATTCAAAGTCATAAGATTTTTTCGCAAATAGGCTATTTTTAGCACTTTTGCAAGTCAAGATTATATTAAGTGCTTTAAATTATTGTACTAAGCATATATAATTACTAAGTGCTTATGGTCAAATAATATATAGCAAGACCATTGTTTGAAAAATAGAAATTCTCTTTCTCACTACTGGTGCAAGCAATCCGGCACAATGCAGAACAGAAAACTCCGATCCGAAGCTTCGATTACAACTGTAAAGAAGAAACTACAAGAAACTTTACATTTATAAAGGGTTTTGCAATAAATCTCTTTTTGTAGTTTTAGGAGTAAGCCGATATAGAATCCGGTTCAGTAATAATCAGTTAATCCGGTCCGGTTAATGGGTCATAAATCGAAAACGGTAAGTTTAAAAACAAAAAAAAATACAGAAAATAAAATACGCAAAATTTTATTCTCTACAATAATAATCTCGATAACTTTTGTTTGTTGAAAAACTCTTTCTTAGTAACTACACTTTACAAGGAAAACACCCTCCAAATTTCAAGTCTCTAGGAGCAGCGGTTTAGGCTGTGCGTTGATATATAAGTCAGTCAGTCAGGACTTTGAATTTTATATTTACAGATAGTTATGGTCCAGGATGTATGTATGCGATCGTTGGGCGTTCTTTATTTATTTACTAAAATCATTTATGCTTAACTTAATGGTAGTCAATGTTCAGGGCCGCGCTTGAAGCTTTGAACAGGTTTAAGCAAAAAAGTTAATAACTCCAAGTTTTTAAAGTATTATTTTCAATAACTAATTTTAAGATATAAAAAACAAGGTTCTATGTATCACGAATTAGTTAATTTAAACATTTTAAGTACTCTTTAATAACTCAAGTATTCTATTTACGAAGTTGCGTCTCCCTACTCTTTGCACTTTTTTGAAGTAAAACTTCTTTACGCACACTTGACTTGGGGAGTAAGCTGGTGAATGCGAGGCGAATGGAAGTTGAGGTTGGTTCACGTAGATCTCCATTGTCAACATAACAAAAAAAATGTGTATTATTATGTTGGATGACCGGTAAAATGACAATTTACAATTGTCAAGATGGCGACATTAACATTAAACAAAGTTATACCGGCCGATAGATGGAGCTAAACTAAAGAAGTTTTATTTCAGTCATGTGGTCTAAAGCACCACTCGTTTATAGTTGAAAATCGCAGATCATAATTTGATGTGAAACTGGGTCTGCGCATGAAAATGTGTTTGCGCTTGAATGTTTTTTTCTGTGCACAAATACCTACCTGTCCTGCCGCGGGAATCAAACCCGCGGACTCCGGGTTATGAGCCGACCTGCTCAACCACCACACCACAGAGGCTGTCTTATAATGAATCTTAATTCTTAATGAGACGATTATGAAATTTCTTTTTTTATTTGATAGCAGAAATACTTTTAGGTCCATAAAAAAATCATCAAAGTAGTTAAATAATAATAACTAGCTTCTGCCCTCGGCTTCGCCCGCGTGGCCTATAGGAAACGAAGAAGATTTTTTTATAGACAATTTAACCACCCATTTCGCCCTCATAGGTGTGGAATTTCGAAAAACCCTTAGTGGATACCTACACTTTACAAAGAACACACCCTCCAAATGTCAAGTCTCTAGGATCAGCAGTTTAGGCTATGCGTTGATATGTAAGTCAGTCAGTCAGGACTTTGAATTTTATATGTATAGATGAGCTAGTGAAAATTCCTCAAATGTAAGTCTTGGAAAGTCAACGACGCGGGGCCGAGCGGGATTCAAACTGGGTAGGATAGAAAATTCCACGAGCTACCGCTGAGTCACACAGCTAAGCAAATACGCGTGTAGACAACTTAGCAACGCCGTCACATTCCTAGTGAGGCGAGCAGAAAGGACGCAGCGTCATTGACCCCCATATGCGCAGGCGCAGCATACAAAATAGTACAAGTATCTTTAATTATAAGTCTTTTCAACCGAATTCAAGGAAAGGAGATAGTTTTCAATTTGCTGTATAGTAAATAAATAAATATTTGTGTACACATAGCGCCATCTAGCGTCAAACTGACTGGCCCGATAGCTCAGTTGGTAGTGTCCCTGCCTTCTGAACTGCAGGTTGTGGGTTCAATTCCCAGGACAAACATTTGTGTGATGAGCATCGATGTTTGTTCTGTGTATATTGTATTTACAAACAAAAAGTATCTAAGTATTGTATCAGTTATCTGGTTCCCATAGCACAAGCTTTGCTTAGTTTGGGGCTAGATGGCGCCGTGTGAAATGTCCACACATATTTATATTTATTTATGTAATTAGCGGAACTATGGAAACTAAGTAAATAATAATAATAACGCCCAACGATCACATACGTAAATAGTGGACCCTAACTAGGATTCCCTGTCTAGGGACCCCGGAACTACGAGGACCATGGTCCCACAACACCCAGACTCAGAACAAGTATTTGCGGTTTTTTTTCTGCGCACAAATACTTGTCCTGCCGCGGGAATCGAACCCGCCGCCTCCGGGTTATGAGCCGACCTGCTCAACCACCACACCACAGAGGCCGTCAAACATGGTTAAGTTGTACCTAGACCGGAGTCTTAGGTCTTAGCTCAGTCTATATTTAACACCGGTTGAAACTAGTTTTCAGATTCTAACCCGTTTTATTTCTCACCTAGTCCAGACTACCTCAGTTTTATAGGACAGCTATTTAATCTGGGAGCATGGTCCTCGTAGTTCCTGGGTCTCTAGACACAGGGAATCCAAGTTAGGGACCCAGTATTATTATTATTAATATTAGTATATTATTATTATTAATCTATTTTTATCCCTATTTTTTTTGTATTATCTTAGCACTACTTTGAGACTTTAATTTTAACAGCCTCCTTGGTGTGGTGATTGAGCAGGTCGGCTCATAGCCTGGAGGTAGCGGATTCGAGTCCCGCGGCAGGACAAGTACTAAAAATGAGAATAAAGAATAAAACAAAAGAAACACCAATAAAAAAAAATATCATCATGATGAAATTCCGCGAAGTCACGCTTGAGTCTATCAAATTAAATAAACTAATATTAACAGTGGTGTCGATTCTGTGTCGCATTCTCTAAAGCTAAACGAAATTAACATATTTCCGTCTTTTTCATTTCCCCTTTATCAGAAGAGTACCGCCATACTTGAAGTTTACTTTAGTTTTAGAGAATGCGACACAGAATCGACACCATTCTCTACAAATCACGAGTGAATTAACTGCTCATGGGCAAACGTGTCAAAGTCAAAGGAATTTATTGAAAATAGGCTATTTTTGGCACTTTTACAAGTCAAATGATAAAAAAAACGAGTGTGCTTTAGACCACACGACTGAAGTAAAACTTCTTTAGTTTAGCTCCATCTATCGGTCGGTATAACTTTGTTTAATGTTAATGTCGCCATCTTGACAAATGTAAATTGTCATTTTACCTGACATACCAACATAATACGAGAGTTTTGGCGGGAAAACGAAAAAGATAGCATCGCTGCATTGTATTATTTTCCAAATTTGTGTTATTTTCAGTGTTAGTGCATAAAATTGGTGGTATTTTATTCGTTTAGTGCTGGATTACAGGCATGAGTGTGGGAAAGTGGTATAATGATGGTGAAACGTTTCTTTTCGCGTTGTTTCCAAAACTCCATAGAAGCTTCTGGTAAAGTTGCCACCACTTTACTAGGAGTATGACTAGACTTGTACTGTGATTTGACACATGTATACATAATAAATTAACTTGAGACATTATCAATTACTTGACACTGGCTAAATACACAAAAGTGTGGAGCCATACCAAAACAAAAATATTATAATACAAATTATTAACTTTGTTATGTTAACAATGGAGATCTACGTGAACCAGTACACGCCTCTCTCTCTTGCCCAGTAATATCCGAAACGTAACTCTCTCTTTCTATCTTCACTAGCTTATATCTCCCTTTCAACTCCCGTTCGCCTCGTTACACATTCACCAGCTTACTCCCCAAGTCAAGCGTGCGTAAAGAAGTTTTACTTGAATGTGTATATAAAATTAGGCTAGAGAGTTTTGGCGGGAAAGCGAAAAAGATTGCGTCACCGCATCGTATTATTTTCCAAAACTTATTTTCAGTGTTAGTGTATAAAATTGGTGGCATTTTATTCGTTAAGTGCTGGATTACAGGCGTGAGTGTGGAAAAATGGTATAATGATGGTGAAACGTTTCTTTTCGTGTTGTTTCCAAAACTCCATAGAAGCTTCAAATAAAGTTGCCACCACTTTACTAGGAGTATGACTTTGACTAGACTGACTTGACTATGACTTGATTTGATGAGTTCGACTGTGACTTGACACATATTTGCGTGAAATATCGATAACTTGATAAATTATCAATTACTTGACACTGGCTAAATACACAAAAGTGTGGAGCCAAATCCATAAAAAAATTAGGCTAATGTACGTGCTCTAACATAGGCCGCATAATCAGTGCCACTTTTATATGTGAGATGCTGAGTTGTCGCCAAACGTGAGTTCATTGAAGCAAGAAAAAAAATACATAATATAAAGCGATATTTGCAATCGAGCTAACGACCAGCTCGTGTCTTCGTCTTCACCTAGTTGCGTAAAGACCATGTTATGTCAACTATGTCATAATCACAGCAAAAAACCGATACAAACAGTATGACAGTTTCGAGCAAACGCTGTAAACGTGTCTCACACACACACACACGCACACGCACACGCACACGCACACACACACACACACACACACACATACATGAACGACCCTTACATGTATTGCTTATGCTTAATTTTTTTTGTTATTTTTTTGGCTCCACACTTTTGCGTATTTAGCCAGTGTCAAGCAATTGATAATTTCTCAAGTTAATTAATATTAACGTTTCACCATCATTATACCACTTTCCCACACTCATGCCTGTGATTACAGGCATGATACTCATGCTGGATTCAGCACTTAAGGAATAAAATGCCACCAATTATATAAGTGGCATATGCACTAACACTTTTTGAAAAATAATACAATGCGGTGACGTGATCTTTTTCGTTTTCCCGCCAAATAAGATGTATTCAATTTTTTCGTTACTAATAAATAATAATACAAAGTGGTTAGTCATACTTTTTTTTCCTGTGGCTCTTGTAGATATTTTATTGATACATGCGATCAATTAAATTGATGATTCACGAGTTGATAATCTAAAACTTAATCGTGAATTAACATGGAGGCCATTATGAAGGAATTTGTTACGTAAGGAATGAATCACAGGCTAGAAAGTGTTTTATTCTGGTTTTTTGTTGAGGAATGACATGAAGAGCTAACCGTTCGCCTGAGGTTCAGCGACACGGATAGCTAATACTAAAGCTCAATTTGTTAGCTTAGATCACAGTTTTATTTAAATTTTAATATAATAATGGCTTTACATAAAAATGAAAAAAAAAACTGTCGAGGTTATAACGGTGAGAAATTACGAATTTTACTTGAAACACTTCTTTTTCTGCATACTTTTTGTTTGTTTGTTTTCACTCAAAACTTTTGTGTATTTAGCCAGTGCTACTCTTATTAGCTGGTGAATACGAGGCGAACGGAAGTTGAAATTAGTTCACGTAGATTTTCAACATAACCAAGTTAATATTTTTATTATTATGTTAGTATGACCGATAAAATGACAATTTACAATTGTCAAGATTACGATTGGCGACATTAACATTAAACAACGGCCGATAGATGGAACTGATGAAGTTTTACTTCAGTCGTGTGGTCTAAAGCACACTCGTTTTTTATATCACACAGGCCCTGTGTGATATAAATAATATAAAATAATAATATGTTAATCAGCTGAATTGATAAACAAATTGAAAACACACGGGCGTCTATTCTTTTGACAGCAAATACTTCTTCTAATTCTACGTACGACATTAACTTCATTTCTTAGCGTATGCGGCTGTGTTCGTAAACATAAACCGGTTTCAAGCGTTATTTCCAAGATTGCTTACTGCGCGCTTATTGTACGATCCCTGTCGATTATAACCAGAAATGATGATAAAACGCTATTGGAATGTTCGTTGCCCGACGCTGTTATCATTAATTTATATTTCAATTAACTAACGATGCCTCTTTTTTAATTACTCGTCTTAATAGCTGTCACTAGTTAAGCAAGGACTTATCATCTACCTCTTAACGCTCGATTGGAGACCAAATTGTATTGTAGCAATACATTTTAGGTCTTCATCTGAATCACACTGTTTAGATCCCAGTTATTATTACTAATTAACTGTTGTTTTTGAAGCGGATTAAAAGTCACAGACTGTAAGTTTTTTTTCGTTTTTAGAGAATGATGTGACGAGCTAGTCGTTCACCTGATGTTAAGCGACACGGCAACCCATAAGAGACCAGTGACAGTCGGAACTCCAAAATATAAGTTTCGCGTGACACTGCACTGCGCACATCACCCTGAGACATCAGCACAGATGACAGTGAGATCAAATCATAAAATCTCATTTGCCTAGTAATTTCACTAGCTACAGTGCCCTTCAAACGGGAACCCAGTAGTGCTTGCACACTACTGCTTGGTGGCAGAATAACTGGCAAAGCGGTGGTACCTACCTAGACGAATTTTGCAGAAGTAGTAGTCTACCTAGTACCTAATCGTGTCATATAAAATAAATCTACCACGAACGAGAAAAGTAATCATATTAAAATAAATGAAAATAATAACGCCCAACGATCACATACATAGATCCTGGACCGTAACTGTGTTTAAGGACCCAGGAACTACGAGGACCATGGTCCCACCAATATATGTGGACATGTCACACACATCTAACTCCCAACTAAGCAAAGCTTGTCGTGTTATTATTGCACTATGGGGACCAGATAACTGATACAATACTGAAGATACTATTTGTCCTGTATTTTTCCGCGAACGATCTGTCCGCGTGTTATGGACATAGTAAATAATAAATAAATATCTGTGGACATTTCACACAGCGCCATCTAGCCCCAAACTAAGCAAGCTTGTATTATGGGAACCAGATAACTGATACAATACTTAAATACATTTTGTTTGTAAATACATACATATAATACAATATAACACCCAGGCACAGAACAAACACCTGTGTTCATCACACAAATGTTTGTCCTGGGTGGAATTCGAACCCACAATCCAGTTCAGAAGGCAGGGTTTCTACCAACTGAGTTATCGGGCCAGTCAAAATAATCCTCTAAAATTGTCACTACAATCTTTGATAGTCCTTAGACTCCGTACTTCTTGAATCACGAATAAGTGATTGTTAAACGAAATTATGTAACAATCCGGTAAAACCACATCCAATATGATTTTAAAGGCTAGCAAATGACATGTCGTAATTTAACAGGCTAATCTTTCTCAATTTATAATAGCTTTTTAATTGAATGGGCTAATGCTGTTGGTCTCTACCGAACTTTACAGCGTCACTGGACAGGAGGGCTGGCGCTTAAATAGCCCAACCGTCAAAAGTGTGAGGCAACTAGCTCAAGGGCACCTCTGGAGTGCGAGCCTCGGCTTGGGCCGTTGCCGGGATATGAGAATCGAGAAGACGGAACTCCACTGGAAGAGTGGATCTTATGGAAAGACCTTATAATAGCTCCTATCATCACATACATATAAGAAAAACTTAAGTAGGTAAACAGCTACCCGTGTATAATCTACCACATCTTTTTTGCGTTGTAAATTAAATATGCAGAATGTGTTTTGTGTACTTACACCACTTTCTCAGAAAAGCGCTAGTAAGCTTTGCGCATAACTTGTCGCGTCCCTGCATTTTGAAATAGTTTTTTTTTCCACAAATATAAACACTTTAGCACCACTGCACTCGTATCACACCAACACACACACGGATTGTAATTCCACAAATTTTATGTCACTAGACGCCGCGTTCTCTATTTTTTTATTCATTGAAATGGACGGACATGCGTTCTGCGCGGCAGTTGGTGCCCGACTGAGCGGATCGCGGGTCGAGGGATCGGTGACAGAGCTTGCGCGTACGCAGGATCCTGCGAACAAGAGGAAAACATTGATTAAACAGTGGAATAAGAACGTAAGCGCTGTACAAATAACATACAAGTGCCGAAGCCGATACGCCGTTTCGTTTTTAGTTTTGAATGGAGGTTGTTTAAGATGTAGTTTTATTTCCTTGGGTTGAATGGTCGTGTCGTGAGAATAAGAGTAGAATAGATTGCTGAATCGTTTGTGATTAAATTAATTGACCGTGTTTGCATCTGTTTTGAAGGTTAGGTGAGAGGATTCAAGATAGGTACGAGTATGCTTTTTTTGAACGGCCCAATGCTGTGGCGATGTTGTACATGACACACACTCTTCTACGTTGTCATGCCCGAGATTCAATTTAAGGTTAGGCATAATATACTTACGCCACAAATGAAATCTTATTGAGAATCATTGAAAGGAATAGAGGTCACAATTCTTATTTTATTTATTTCAACGTGAGAGTCGCCTTTGATACTATGAAATCACCCGATAGCCACATTTACGTGGTTGGATCCTTTTACCGACGAGTGAAGTCATTATCAGCTGCGAAATTATGCCTCTCACCTTAATCTTTTAGGACCCGAAGGTCCGGAAGTGGGTCCACCAGCCTTCCCCAAATGACCCGCCCTTACACCGAGCAAAAGTCTATCTTATTCCTGTTTATTTTCCTCACATCACATGTAATCATGAGCACTTACCCAGCATCGCCGGGAATTACCATTATCTCTAGTATTATGGTCTCGTCGATGTTTTCCATCGTTATACCAAATTTTCTCTCACTGAACTTGGTTTTACATTGTACCTACCTGCTACGCTATTTATTCTTAATAATAAACCCAGGCGCTATCCCGCCTAATATTCTGTCCTACAATGTTACCAGCACAGATAACCCAAAACTCGCATCAGAATCGATTCACTTACAGATTTAAAATCGCATTTCGCGACAAATGCTGTTGGTCTCTACCGATCTTTACAGTGTCGCCAGGCGAGACGGCAGACACCTAGCCTTCAAAAATGGGAGGCAACTAACTCAAGGGCACCCCTGGGGCGCGAGCCTCGGCTTGGGCCGTTGCCGGGATAAGATCGAGAAGACTACGTCCACTGGAAGAATGGACCCTATGGGAAGTCAAGATAGATAGGTGACCAAGGACCTTACATCATAAGGCCCATGTAGATGACTATAGTTAGCAGTAGCAGTATATTAGAACCTCTACTTCGTCAAAAACTAACACAGACAATGATAAAAAACTTGCGAAACCAGAAATGCACGATTTCGTTTCCCCAAATCTGCCCTTGACATTTAAAAACCTGTAGTTAGTTACATTATTGTAATTATTATTTACGGACTATATTTTTAGGTATTTTTATATTAATTTATACTAAGATTACATTGCTGTATAAATGTCTCACTACAATTTATTGATTAATGTTATTACTAATGCAGACTAACTAGGGGCCAACAGGAAATCATAGATATTAAAAACTGTTCGGATGTCGTACGTCCGACATTGCTTGAAGTAATCCTGTTGACCCTGAGTAAAATATGCAATGTATTTCTCATAAAAACTTTTTGGATTTTGTGATTTGGATCACATTTGTTATTAAATCATTGGACTTTTTTTACGTCCACTACTGCAAGGGAGTACCCACGTTGCCACGTTTTTTGACAATGTATTCTTTTTTTTTTGATGGGGGGAAATGCCCTCGCACGTGGTGGCAGGGGGTATGTGGGACTCGAACGCACTAAAACCCCCCCGTGAGCCCTCGTCCGCCGTACCCGGGCGAGAAGGGGTCGCGACTGCAGTCCATCAACTCGCCCCCGTGAGTACGTATTCTACCCTAACCCTAAAACCTATCTCATGGTTTACCTAAACACATCACTTTTGAACTCGGTTTACTTTTTATCTAACACAAGCAAAATCGCGTGCATGAGCTGGTCGTGCGCAATTATCTAATGATTGAATACATTAAGGTTACCTATTGCATTGCGATCATTACGTCGTGTTAAATGTACAATTAGCTAATGTGTACTATAATTATAATAATAACGCCCAACGATCACATACATAGATCCTGGACCCTAACTAGGACTCCCTGTGTCTAGGGACCCAGGTACTACGAGGACCATGCTCCCACAACACCCAGACTCAAAAGTATTTGCGCTTTTTTTTTTAGTGCACAAATACTTGTCTTGGTTATGGTTCGACCTGCGAAACCACCACACCACAGAGGCTGTCAAAAATTGTTAAGTGCTTACGTCATGTGTATAGCCTACTGCCACTAATATACACTGCACCACTGCACTTGACACACTGCACGTGTTAAGTATTGCAACACGAGAACGCTTCATCCTCAGGAAAAGCCTGGGTCGATAATTAGTCGATAATCGTAGGATTGCGTGATGCGCCGATAGTTGCACCATCTAGTTCCTTCCGCGCAAGGTTACTTTTGGAAAGAGCTCTGCGGATGACATGGTGCCGCTGAGCTGTTTATTGCGAAAATGTGGAAGGACTACACTGGAGAACTATACAATACATTACTTAATAAAGTATAACAAATATAAAAAAAATACGTGTAAAAATACTATTATAAAAAGTGTGGCAGACAGACTGCACCTGACTGCAACATATCGACGCTGGGTGGCTATTGCTACCAAGCTATTTTTAAATTTTATTTAGTTGTTTTTATTTCTATGTCTACACTACATACATATTTAATGACTTTCTTTATTGTATTGTAATTTTGGGCGTACTATGGATCTCCACACAGTGTCTGCAATAAAGATGATTATTATTATTATTGTAATTGACAGCCTCTGTGGTGTGGTGGTTGAGCAGGTCGGCGCATAACCCGGAAGCGACGGGTTCGATTCCCGCGGCAGGATAAGTATTTGTGCACTGAAAAAAAAGCGCAAATACTTCTGTTTCTGAGTGTTGTGGGAGCATGGTCCTCGTAGTTCCCGGGTCCCTAGACACAGGGAATCCTAGTTAGGGTTTGGAATGTATGTGATCGTTGGGCGTTATTTACCTTGTCCGTAATTATGACGCCATATTTGCAGGCCTTAATCACGAATACAATCTACATACATACAAATACTTAGACGTTGGTTTGAAATGTAATTTTAAAAAAGCAATGTTTAAAATCACAATTATCCGGTAACAATGCATCTCGTATGCTAATTATTATGTACGTAAATAATGATACTTTACCCTCACGCAAACAATAAAAAATATTGTTTGTGTCTTCAAATGACCCTTCCTGACCCCTTGAGACGCCCGAAGTCTTGTGTGTCATTGAAAGACTGAGGTATATGACGAAGCTTTGTTACAAACGCAAACCCTGACACTGCATTGGTAATTCCACAAAGCGTTAATTACGGACTAAACGATATCCTCATTAAAAAAAACCATTTTTTAATGTTAAGGAATGACGTGAGGAGCTAGCCGTTCGCCTGATGTTAAACGACACGGCTGCCCATATCAGCTGCAGTGTCACTCGGAACTCGAAAGTATAGAGGTTCGCGTGACACTGCACTGCGCACGTCATCCAGAGACACCAGCACAATCTAGTAATAAGATTACTAAACTGTGAGATCAGATCATAAAGTCTCATTTGCCCAGTAATTTCACTAGCTACAGTGCCCTTCAAACCGGAACACAGCAGTGCTTGCGCACTACTGCTTGGCGGCAGAATAACTGGCAAAGCGGTGGTAGGTACCTACCTAGACGAACTTTGCAGTAAAGTCCTACCGCCTAGTAAAACCGCCTAGTAAAAGTGTGTTTAGACCACACACGTGTGTTTAGACAACTGTTTAGTTTAGACCACACGACTGAAGTAAAACTTCTTCAGCCTTATTAATAAACACGAACTAGCTTTAGATTAGTTACACCATCTTTTGTCTCTTGCGATCCAGCTAAATATTCCAATAGCAAAAAAAGGACAAAAGCTGAAGTAACTAATCCGAGACTAATACCCGTTTATTAATAAGGCTGCTTTAGTTTAGCTCCATCTATCGGCCGGTATAACTTTGTTTTTGCTTTGTTTAATGTTAATGTCTAGACAATTGAAAATTGTCATTTTACTGGACATACCAACATAATAATAGGAGTTTTGGCGGGAAAACGAAAAAGATCGCGTAACCGCATTGTATTATTTTCAGTGTTAGTGCATAAAATTGGTGGCATTTTATTCGTTAAGTGCTGGATTACAGGCGTGAGTGTGGGAAAGTGATATAATGATAGTGAAACGTTTTTTTTCGTTGTTTCCAAAACTCCATAGAAGCTTCAAGTAAAGTTGCCACCACTTTACTAGGAGTATGACTTTGACTAGACTATGACTTGACTGACTTGACTTGATGACTTCGACTGTGACTTGACACATATTTGCGTAAATATAATTAACTTGAAAAATTATCAATTACTCGACACTGGCTAAATACACAAAAGTGTGGAACCAAAACATAAAAAAAAACATAATAACATAAGTTATATTGACAATGGAAATTCACGTGAACTAACTTCAACTCCCGTTCGCCTCGTTACACATTCACCAGCTTACTCCACAAGTCAAGCGTGCGTAAAGAAGTTTTACTTGTGACGAGAGCGTTACGGAAACGGATCGGACGAGGCCAACGGAAGTTGAGAGGGAGATATAAGGAAGTGAAGATAGAAAGAGAGAGAGTTACGTTTCGTATAAAAGTTTTACTTCAGTCGTGTGGCCTAAAGCACACTCGTATTTTTTAAATTTATATACTAATTTACGAAACCGTTTTTGATGCAATTTTCTATGAGATCAACGTAAAAGTATTTCCTTACAAATAAAAAAAAAACGAATTATCAATCTAATATAGAAAGAAGAAAGAAAGAAAGAAAAACATTTATTCAACACTCACTTACAAAAATAAAATAAAATAAAATTTACAAGAACATACATAGAACTGATACAACGAGAGAATACAATTAAATTTAAACCGTACCTAGTTAAAAGTGTTTAATAAGGGAAATTCAATATCGTATCTTACTACGTAATATTATGAACGCGAAAGTAGATTTTTTTTTTTTTTTTTTTTATGATAAAATGGGCATGCGTTTGACAACAACTCACCTGATGGTAAGTGACGAAGTTGTCTAAGGTGGAGCACGCTTGCCCATAAAAATGTATGATAGATAGATAGATAGATGAACTCTTTATTGTACACACCAAATAATAAAAAAAAAACAAAGAAAAAAAAAACAATCAATTATGTAAAGTGTAACAATGGGCGACCTTATCGCTAAAAGCGATCTCTTCCAGGCAACCTTTGGATGGAGAGAATTTGACGAAGTGGTAAAGGACGGGGTGCACATAACTATTCCGTTCGTATAAAGGACATAATTATAATACTTAACTTCTTAAAATATATAAGAGATATATATAAATATTGATATATATACACACATTCTAAACAATACAATAAATAAATACATACATACGTACATAAAATATATATAACGCAATAAGTATGGATGTTTGTTACTCTTTCACGCTCAAACGGTTGGACGGATTTGGATGAAATTTGGAATTTACACAGCTTATATACTGTATTAACACACAGGCTACTTTTTTTATTCGCGGGTGAAACCGCGGGGCGCAGCTAGTCACACTATCACACTTCACACTATCACACTAATATTATAAAGGCGAAAATTTGTATGTTTGTTCACGCTCAAACGGCTGAATGGATTTGGATGAAATTCGGTACCAAGATAGCTTATACACTTGATTAACATATAGGCTACATTTTATCCCGGAAAAGTAAAATTTTCCCGCGGGATGAGTAAACAATTAAAATACTTTTTATCCGGTGAAACCGCTGGGCACAACTAGTATATTATAAAGGAGGGAAAAAGCAACCAAAATGGAACATCTTTCTTGAAGTCATTTGTGAAAATTTCGCTTATCTCGCTTGCGGCTTAAAATCAGGACAACGGGAATAAACGTCATGGCCTGGGATATCGTTTCTGACCTACTGAACCACTAAGCCAGTGGCGGTTAATTGTAACAACTTCAATCTTTGGAACTTTCACAACCTTCTTGCGTAACCCGTTTATGTAAATGTACCGTGTCAATGACCATTGATTTACTGGACCACGCAAACCGTTTCCCCTCTGTATAATACACGTTGCTTTAATAGCCATACTTCTAAATATTTCTCCCACTGCCTATAGCAACGTTTTGTAGGACCATCTGAGAATGAGATCATTTGCAACATATTAGCTTTCAACTTCTTATTTTTGTGGCTTCTGAGGGCTACCTTTATTTCGCCAATGTCACGTAATTAATTTATAAGCCCGTTCAAAAGGTATTATTGTACCGTACAGTTCAGAAGGTATTTTTGAAGAAACATAATTATTTGGTGTTTGTTCTGTGTCTGGGTGCCATATTTATGTTTGTTTATAAATACAACAAAAAGTATCTAAGGATTATTGTATCAGTTATCTGCTCGCGCATGTGCTGTAAAAATCAACATAATCTCTTCTCTTGAAAAAGCGTTTAACCAATGAACAATCACGCGTATCACGTCATAAACCAAAGATAATAAAACCCCTTTAATATATAAATTAGTAATCAATATACGTACACAAGTATTTAAGCAAGTTTATCCAACAATAATAATAATAATAAGGCGCGCGCCTTCAATGCCTGGGTGATGCCCTTACTGATGTACTCCTTTGGCATACTAAGGTGGACTCAGACCGAGCTGGACGCCCTGGATAGGAAGGTCCGTCAAGTACTTACACACATCGCATGCTTCACCCGCGCTCGTCTGTTATGAGACTATACATTCCGCGGAAATGGGGGGGTCGAGGCTTTTTAAACGCTAAAAACCTCCATAACCGGGAAATGTATAGTCTCCGGGAGTATTTCCTCAGCAACAAGTGTGGGATGCATCGCGGTGTGGTGGCAGTTGACAAGGGCCTTACGCCGCTCTCCTTGGCGAATGAGAACTGGCGTAAACCGGTGGTACTTAGCACCGATGACCGTAGGGACGTATGGAAGGGCAAGGAGCTGCATGGGCGGTTCTATCGGGCCTTGACAGGGCCCGATGTGAACCTTCATGCATCGGTGAACTGGCTGCGTTTCGGCGACCTATTCGGGGAAACCGAGGGTTTTGTCTGTGCAATTGCAGACGAAGTTATCAAGACGAACAACTACCGGAAATATATCATGAAGGACGGTACGGTCGACATATGTCGGGCATGCCGCCGTCCCGGAGAATCTCTCCGACATATCATTTCCGGTTGTTCTCATCTTGCTAACGGAGAGTACTTACACAGACATAACCTAGTGGCCAGGATCATCCATCAGCAGCTTGCCCTTCAATACGGCCTTGTCGAGTCCGAGGTGCCGTACTACAAGTACACACCGGGGCCGGTTCTCGAAAATGGCCGTGCATTGCTCTATTGGGATCGCTCTATCATCACGGACAGGACTATTGTAGCTAATAAGCCTGATATCGTGCTGATAGACCGGTCCCAACGCCGTGCAGTGCTCGTTGACATCGCTATTCCACATGACGAGAACCTCGTGAAAGCTGAGAAGGACAAACTCAGCAAGTACCTTGACTTAGCTCACGAGGTAACCGCCATGTGGAGTGTTGACTCAACGAGCATTGTTCCGATAGTTGTTTCGGCGAACGGCCTTATAGCGAAGAGCCTCGACCAACACCTCGAGAGGCTCTCGTTAGACGGTTGGATCAAGGGTCAGATTCAGAAGGCAGTACTTCTTGACACGGCACGTATTGTCAGGAGGTTCCTCACTCTGCAGCCCTAACCACCGGTAGCTTGGGCCTTACCCCGCTGCTGGCGGCACACTAGGTTTAGGTTTTTTATTGTATTTTTGTAATGTTACTTTTATAGAAATATTGTAAAAAACTTAAATTTAAGATTGTAAATAAATAAATGAATAATAATAATAACGCTCAACGATCACATACATAGATCCTGGACCCTAACTAAGATTCCCTGTGTCTAGGGACCCAGGAACTACGAGGACCATGCTCCCACAACACCCAGACTCAGAACAAGTATTTGCGCTTTGTTTTTCAGTGAACAAATACTTGTCCTGCCACGGGAATCTAACCCACCGCCTCCAGGTTATGAGCCGACCTGCTCAACCACCACACCACAGAGGCTGTCAACAATAAAAAGAAGCATCACTTATTTTTATCTACAGTAAACACTGTATTTTGTATGGAACCTATTTTCTTTTTGTGACACTTTCATCCATTTCCCTTTTATATCTGGGATATCTCGAAAGTGGGTTTATAGTCAATGTCATAAACCTTTGGTTGCGTTTTCATTTGAAAAACGATTTATCGGAAGAAAAGATATTATGTCGAATGCTGAAGCTACTCGTACGCTGTGTATACTTTATAATAATATATAATAATAATAATAATATTTGGATAGGGTCCACTCTTCCAGTGGACGTAGTCTTCTCGATCTTATCCCGGCAACGGCCCAAGCCGAGGCTCGCACCCCAGGGGTGCCCGCCAGCTAGTTGCCTCCCACTTTTGACGATTCCGCCTTAAGCGCCCGCCCTGCCGCCCGGTAACACTGTTAAGAAAGTGTAGTGTATAGTGGATAGTGAATAGAGACCACCAGCATTAGCCCGTTCAAAAAAAGTTGGTGCTATGTGTAATGTCAACGAATATTTATTGTGTTTGCCTGTAATTAATTATACATTTAGCTTTACTATGGTACTTGTTAAGTTAGTTTTAATGATATAATTGAAGGGTTGAGAATAAAAAGGATTTAACTGACAAATTGACAGTTTCGAGAAAATTGACTTTAAACGTCAACGGCGTCATTTTTATGTAGAGTGCTTATAAGGTAATAGAAAAGGTTTATGTAAGTTTAAGTTGCTTGAAAATGTTTTATTTCTATTTAAAATTACCAAATATAGTACTAATTCATACAATTACTGTAAAAATATAATATAATAAAAGGAATAAAGTAATGTTTTTATGCTAAGCGTACTGTATTCCTGTGACAGATAAACCATTTTTAGACTCAAATTCTCGAGGGTTAAGCCTCATTTCGGTATTTCGAGAATGTATTATTGAAGATAATTTCACGCTGAATCCAACGATACCCATAAGTCATTTGGTCAAAAAAATCAGTTAAATGCTATTTACAATTGTCGGTAGACTTACGAAATACAATAAAATAAAAATAAATTATTATATACCTCTCCATTGCTTAAACTACTCCATGGTTGCGGTCTTGGCGTTTTTATAAGAATCGTACGGCCTTGATAGATGGTTCCATTTTGATTAAATGTACCTACTTATAGAATGGATGTCGTATCATTCTACTGAAGGCAGTTGTACAGAAGAAGCTTCACTCTGCGAAGTCACATAAATAGCGACTCTTGCTGTAACGGAATAAAGTGCAGTTCAGCTCGCACATCGCTACAAGCTAAGTAAACAGGCAACTAAGTCTCGTTCTATTACCACAGCTCTGCCCGTTATTTTGTTTTTGTTTTGGCTCCACACTTTTGTGTATTTAGCCAATGTCAAGTAATTGATAATTTTTCAACTTAATTAATACTATATTATATGTGTCAATTCAAGTCACAGTCCAAGTCATCAAGTTAAGTCATAGTCTAGTCAAGTCATATTCCTAGTAAAGTGGTAGCAACTTTACCAGAAGCTTCTATGGAGTTTTGGAAACAACACGAAAAGAAATGTTTCACCATCATTATACCACTTTCCCACACTCACGCCTGTAATCCAGCACTTAACGAATAAAACGCCACCAATTTTATGCACTAACACTGAAAATAACATAAGTTCTGGAAAATAATACAATGTGGTGAGCAATCTTTTTCGCGTTCCCGCCAAAAGATTTATTACAGTTGATTTTGTCTGTTTTGACAATGTCATTGTAGCTGTCACTGTCAATCGCATTCTCTCAGCGTCTGCACAGACATTGGTATTCGTCACAGCACAAGCTATCGTATGCAAACGCTTTCTCTCTACGTCTACTTTCTTAGTTCCTTGACTCATTGCACTCGATAACTTAGGTCCGTATTACAGAACGATGCTCAGTCATCGATCGGTGCTCAAGCAGAGATTTCATTCATAAAGTGATCAAGTAGTGAATGAAATCTCTGCTTGAGCACCGATCGATGACTGAGCATCGTTCTGTAATACGGACCTTAGTTACTCTAAACTTAGCACGGACAAAAATCCATACAGTTTTTTACGTATTTTGACCATTAATTAACTAATATTTTAATAAGTTTGGCTTGAATATCCCAAGCTTAATGGTATAAAATCTTAGGGTACTTTCTCTATTGCCTGTTCCTATCTATAATTTTAGTTTCTATTTGTAATGTTTATTAAGATCATCCCAGTATTGTTCTTGCACCGGTGTGACGTGGTGGTTACTTTTGTAATATATTTTACTAGGTGGTAGGACTTTTCTGCAAGTTCGTCTAGGTAGGTACCGCAGCTTTGCCAGTTATTCTACCGCCAAGCAGTTGTGTGCAACTACTGTGTTCCGGTGGAAGGACACAGTAGCTAGTGAAATTACTGGGCAATTGATACTTTATGATCTGATCTCACAGTCGAGTAATCTTATTACCAGACTGTGCTAATGTCTCAGGATGATGTGCGCAGTGCAGTGTCACGCTAAACTATATATTTTAGAGTACCCTGTTTCACTGTTCTGTTATGGACGGCCGTGACGCTTAACATCAGGTGAACGTTTAGCTCCCTACATCATTCAGTAACATTTTTTTTTTTTTAATTATTATCTCAACTGTAATAAATTGCATATATTGTAAAAGACAGTAGAAAAACAATACATCACTGTAAAGTTTCTTGTAGCTTCTTCTTTACATTTGTAATCTTGAAGCTTTGGATCGCAGTTTTCTGTTCTGCATTGTGCCGGATTGCTTGCACCAGTAGTGGGGAAGAGAACTGCTTTTTTTTCAAACTCACATATTGTAATGGTCTTGCTATGTAATATTTGATAATAAGCACTTTGTTATTTTATATGCTTAGTGAAATTACTTAATTACCTAATATAATTTTATATTTGTGACCACTAAAAATAGCTATTTGCAATAAATCTTTTGACTTTGACTTTATAACGAGGACAGATTAGTTTATTTGCATTTTAGGCGGGTTCGATTCCCGCGACAGGACAAGCATTTGTGCACATGAAAAAAAGAGCGCAAATACTTGTTCTGAGTCTGGGTGTTGTGGGACCATGGTCCTCGTAGTTCCTGGGTCCCTAGACACAGGGAATCCTAGTTAGGGTCCAGGATCTATGTATGTGATCGTTGGGCGTTATTATTATTATTATTATAGAATACAATACAACACCCAGACACAGAACAAACATCGATTTATAACACACAAATGTTTGTCCTGAGTTGGAATCGAACGTACAACCTATAGCTCAGAAGGCAGGGTTACCACCAACTGAGCTATCGGGACAGACAAAAGTATGGTAATACTTATACTTTTATATAATCTGTGGTAATTACTAGTAGTAGTATGTATACATAGTTGTAGTATCGAAGCGTGCGCCGCTCTGCTTCAACGGACGCGTTCTAATTTACCGAGCGAACGTGAGCTATTGGTCCAGTTCCGTTTAGAGATCCGTGAGGTATCGAGGGAAACGAATACTCCTTACTTACTACTTACTACCTATTGATTTATTTGACTGGCCTGATAGCTCAGTTGGTAGTAGCTCTGCCTTCCGAACTGTTGTAGGTGTGGGTTCGATTCCTAGGACAAATAACTGCGTGATGAACATCGATGTTTGATGGTTGAAACTTATCATTATCATTATCATTTGTTCTGTCTGGGTTATATCGTATTCTATGTACATATTTACAAACAAAGTGTATCTAAGTATTGTATCAGTTATCCTGTTCCCATAGTTCCATAGTTCCCACAGACAACCTCTGTGGTGTGGTGGTTGAGCAGGTCGGCTCATAGCCCGGAGGCGGTGGGTTCGATTTCCGCGGCAGGACTAGTATTTGTGCACAGAAAAAAAAGCGCAAATACTTGTTCTCAGTCTGGGTGTTGTGGGACCATGGTCCTCGTAGTTCCTGGGTCCCTAGACACAGGGAATCATAGTTAGGGTCCAGGATCTACGTATATGATCGTTGGGAGTGTTATTATAATATTATTTTATTATTTATTATTTTATAGTACAAGCTTTGCTCAGTTTGAGGCTAGATGGCGCTGGGTAAAATGTCCACAAATATTTTTTTATTGAAGTAAAACTCCTTTAAGCACGATTGACTTGGGGGTAAGCTGGAGAAGCGAACGGAAGTTGACAGGGAGACACACTAAAAAGAAAGAGTTAAAGTTTCGCATATTACGTTGTGCATGAGAGATGGAGCTAAAGAAGTTTTACTTCAGTCGTGTGGTCTAAGGCACACTTGTTTCCTTTATATTTATTTATTCCCTAAAGACCGATAAAGCTCATTCAAGAACTCGAACCTATGGCCCACGAGACGCAAGCCAACGTCACAACCAACTGAACTATTAGAACACTAAATAAAATGTACGGAACCATCAGTAATTTCGAGGTTTTCTCTCTTTCCCAAGCGCCACGGTCAGACATCGCATCGGTCTAGTTTACGTGCCCACAGACATACAAATTACATCATTATGTATGTATGTATGATGTGAAACAGACTGCTATCGTGGCATAGCGGTTAAAGAGCTAACTTTCATAGAAAAGTTCAGGGTTTGATCCCCGCATCACGTCGGACGTAAAATAAATACCTAAAAACAGTAACAAAAAAGTATTCTGTCACACGCTCGACTTGGGGAATAGGCTGGTGAATGCGTGACGAGGCGAACGGAAGTTGAAAGTTGTTGATTCACGTAGATCTACATTGTCAACATAAGAAAATTAAAAATTTGTATTATTATGTTGGTATGTCCGGTAAAATGACAATTTACAATTGTCAAGATGGCGACATTAACATTAAACAAAGTTATACCGGCCGATAGATGGATTCAACTTCCAACTATTTCAACTTCCCTTCGAGTCGCCTTAGTTTAGCTTACTCCCCAAGTCAAGCGTGCGTAAAGAAGTTTTACTTCAAAAATTTCAAGAATATTACACATTTTTATATAGCAATACTGAATTATTAATAGGGTCCAATTTTCATCCTTTGGAATCCTAAAAATGGAAACAACACACTTTTTCAAATATTTTTGTCATTTTGTGCAACTGTCAGTGTCAACTGACATCACACATGACATGTGTCAGGTTAAACTGACAGCGTTGCGGGCACCACAAAGGATCGTCTGTCCACGGTCACCAGCAAGGAAGTTGTCTCAACTATTGACGCATCACAAATAAATGACGTCAAAAATGTGGCAGGTTTTAGCGAAATGTGACTTTTGTAAATACTAGACACTGCGAAGTGTCAGAGTTGCAAAACAGCGTGTTCATTATGGTAAACACTTAACGAGAAAATTTGTTGTACAGAAGATATCTTTATAATATATATATAACTAGTTGACCCGCCCCGGCTTCGCACGGGTGAATTAGTAAAACGCGGTCGAACGGGATAAAAAATCCTATGTCCGTCTCTTGGTTCTAAGCTACCTCCCCACCAATTTACAGACAAATCGGTTCAGCCGTTCTTGAGTTATAAATAGTGTAACTAACCCGACTTTCTTTGATATATATAGATGATTGATACGTTACCCTATAATTTAACCGTAAAGTAATTTTAATTATTTAATAAAAATAATGACGCCCAACGATCACACACATAGATCCTGGATCCTGACTAGGATTTCCCGTGTCTAGGGACCCAGGAACTACGAGGACCATGCTCCCACAACACCCAGACTCTGAACAAGTATTTGCGTTTTTTATTCTGTGCACAAATCCTTGTCCCGCCGCCTCCGGGTTATGAGCCGACCTGCTCAACCACTACACTACAGAGGCTGCATTTTTTCCATATTGTAATTTGCTTTATTTTCCATGTAATTTTAAGTGATAAATAAATAAATATGTGTGAACATTTGGTGTGGTTTTTGTTTTTTTTAATATTTTTGAAAATTTTAACTGAGTAGATACTTGTTACGGCTCAAGAGATAGTCCGGAAAGCGTAATTCCTCTGAGGTCCGAAAATATTTAACGTCGAAAATGTTACTTCAATAGTTTCGTACGTTCTTTCGAAGACAATTTTTTCTCCAGGGATTTTTTGGTGGGGGTCAGCCCACGCTTCGTCTTCCGCAGCAAGCAGGAATTGCAAAAAAGTATGTAAAAATGGCATTAGCATACAATAGGCCGGCTGTATCAGTCATCGTTGATAACCGCAGATGAAAATATCATGAGTGTCTATACAACCGTAACCACAGGTATGTAGGCAGGGGCTGACACAGTCATTGTACGCCCAAGGTCAAGAACTTACCTTAAATGGAGTAGTGTATAAATATATATCTACATTAATATTTGTATTGTTCTTTTTTTATAGTAAAATGGGCATGCGTTTGACAACAACTCACCTGATGGTAAGTGACGAAGTTGTCTAAGGTGGAACACGCTTGCCCATGAGATGCCCATTCACTCTCGACTTAAAGACCCAGGTTGTACCCAGGAGGAAACACTGTTGCTGGAAGAGCATTCCATTCCTTGGCCGTTCGGACTATAAATGACCCAGCGAAACGCTTAGGGACTTGGGGTACACTAACGATGTAAGGATGTGTAGAATCACCAAGCATCTAAATATATGTAACTCAAAGGTAACTGACTGACTGACATAGTGATCTATCGACGCACAGCCCAAACCACTGGACGGATCGGGCTGAAATTTGGCATGCAGGTAGATGTTATGACGTAGGCATCCGCTAAGGAAGAATTTTTCAAAATTCCACCCTTAAGAGGGTGAAATGGGTTGTTGAATTATTTTCTCATAGTCCACGCCGCGGGCGAAGCTGCGGGCAGAAGCTCGTTGTATTATAAAAGATTTGATTTTGTGTTTGCATTGAATAATCTGAAACTACTGGACCGATTTGGAAAATTCTTTCACCGTTGGAATCCTACATTATCCCTGATAAACATAAGCGATAGAATATTTTTAAAAAGTTAGGGATCCGTATGAAAATCTGAAATAAGTTTCGCACAATATCATCACCTCATCAAGCATTCACCACTTTATTCCCCAAGTCAAGCGTGCGTAAAGAAGTTTTACTTCAAAATACAACCGAATCGAGAACCACCTCCATTTTTTAAGGCGGTTGCAAAATACCTACTTTGAATTACTTGTTTACACTTGATGCCAAGTGTTTACTATAATACTGCTAGGTTGTTACATTATTAGTCATTCGTGTACAAAGGAAATATATACGGTGACTAATTAGTACAAGACTTCAATTTACTAACATTATAATATACTAAAATTGAAGGGTTGAGAATAAAAAGGGTTTAACTGTCAAATTGACAGTTTCGAGAAAATTGACTTTAAACTTCAACGGCGTCATTTTAATGTGAGTGCTTATAAGGTAATAGAAAAGGTTTATATAAGTTTCAGTTGAATACTGCACAACTGTTGTTGAGTACTGTTGAATATATAGAAGTTACTTGAATTTTTCTTTTTCGTTTTCTATAGGGCACGCGGGCAAAGTCGCGGTCTGAAGCTAGTTTTAAAAAAAAAGTTAGCAAAGACTAAATTGTGATTACGCCTAAAGCCCGACGACCGGTCCTTAGATTACCAACCGTTATTAATATGACTATACTTAGTCGTTTTGTAACCGGTCACAAAACCGGTCGCCGGTTGAGACAGTCTTGCTACATTTGATGTTCAAATGTTACATCTAGATGATTTTTTTTGGCTCCACAATTTTGTGTATCTAGCCAGTGTCAAGTGATAATTTCTCAAGTTAATGATATTTCAAGCAGATATGTGTCAAGTTACAGTCTAGGTCAAAGTCAAGTCATTGTCTAGTCTAAGTCATACTCTTAGTAAAGTGGTGACAACTTTACTTGAAGCTTCTATGGAGTTTTGGAAACAACACGAAAAGAAACGTTTCACCATCATTATACAACATTCCCACACTCACGCCTGTAATCCAGCACTTAACGAATGAAACGCCACAAATTTTATGCACTAACACTGAAGATAACACAAGTTTTGGAAAATAAAACAATGCGGTGACGCTTTCTTTCTCATTTACCTGAAAAAACTCCCAGTTTGCGCACTACTGCTTGGCGGCAGAATAATTGGCAAAGCGGTGGTACCTACTTAGACGAACTTTGCAGAAAAGTCCTACCACATAATATATGATATTTGTTTAATGTTACGAATTGACATGACGAGCTAGTCGCTCGCCTGATGTTAAGCGACACGACTGCAGTGATACTTGAAACTCTAAAATATGGTTTCGCGTGACAATGCACTGCGCACGTCATTCTGAGACATCAGCAGTGTGGTAATAAGATTACTAGACTGTGAGATCATAAATCTCATTTGCCCAGTAATTTCACTAGCTACAGTGCCCTTCAAACCGGAACACAGTAGTGGTAAACCGTAATATAGAACTAGGTAGATGACGGATAACCCGTCGACCCGTGGCCTTCGCGACACGACGCGTGTCGCAAACGCAGTGCAAGTCGCATGGACGAGGTCGCTTGCGACAGCTCACGACATGTGGAGATTGGCAATTGATGGTATAGACTACCAAGATAAGACTAAGGTCTGTATTACAGAACGATGCTCAGTCATCGATCGGTGCTCAAGCAGAGATTTCATTCACTAATTGATCACTTTATGAATGAAATCTCTGCTTGAGCACCGATCGATGACTGAGCATCGTTCTGTAATACGGACCTAAAGTCTGTGCTCAGTCATCGATCGGTGCTCAAGCAGAGATTTCATTCACTAATTGATCACTTTATGAATGTAATCTCTGCTTGAGCACCGATCGATGACTGAGCATCGTTCTGTAATACGGACCTAAGGTCTGTGCTCAGTCATCGATCGGTGCTCAAGCAGAGATTTCATTCACTAATTGATCACTTTATGTTTCGAGTTGATACTATTCATTATTTTTATATAAATTATTTGATAATCTATTACCTCATAAAACATTTGTTTAGAAAAATGGCACGTTGATACGTAAAGATTCACCATCCCTGGTCTAGAATGTCCGTAATGCGAGCCAGAATGCCAAGCTGCATCATCATTCACCAATGGTGCTATTAAATACACGCGATCATCTACGTACAATAATATTATTAAACTAGCTGTTGCCCGCGGCTTCGCCCGCGTGACCTATAGGAAACGAAGAAGAAAATTTTTCATAGATAATTCAATCATTCTCTTAGGGATGGAATTTCGAAAAACTCTTTCTAAGTGGATACCTACATTTTATAAAGAACACACCTTCCAAATGTCAAGTCTCTAGGACCAGCGGTTTAGGATGTGCGTTGATATATAAGTCAGTCAGTCAGGACTTTGAATTTTATATGTATAGATAAATTCTAACTCCATGATGTTCCGTGAGGGCCCTGAGCGATGGTTCAGCGGTCACTCATGTGACCTTCGATCCATACGCACCACGTTTCGGGTCCCGTTCAGCCCTAGTCAATAACTTTTTTGTTTGATAGGCTCTGACCTGTTTTTTATTTTATTTTTTATGTTAGTGAATGATATGACGAGCGCGCACCTGATGTTAAGCGACACGGCCGCCCATAACGGAACAGTGTAGCAGTTTAGCCCAGTTTGTAGTAAACCTGCCTTCTGAGCAGGTTGTGGGTTCAATTCCCACCCAGAACAAACTTTTGTGGGATAAACATCGATGTTTGTTCTTTGTCCGGGTGTTATATTCTATGTATGTATTTACAAACAAAAAGTATCCAAGTATTGTATTAGTTATCTGGTTCCCATAGTACAAGCTTTGCTTAGTTTGGGGCTCGATGGCGCTGTGTGAAATGTCCACACAATATTATTATTATTATTTAAATAGATCCTAATTATATTTGTCAGGAAACAAGGAGGTCGAAGAGAGCTACACATTCGCTAATTCGCAAATCTACCGAGCTCCCCACTACCCTGGTTTATTAGGTAAGAACTTGCGTTATGATATGTATGTTGCAACCATTGGTGCAGGTGGAATGAACTGACTCTGAATACACGTTTACATAATTTGTTGTATAATAATAATAACGCCCAACGATCACATACATAGATCCTGGACCCTAACTTTTATTCCCCGTGTCTAGGGACCCTGGAACTACGAGGACCATGCTCCCACAACACCCAGACTCAGAACAAGTATTTGCGGTTTTTGTTCAGTGCACAAATACTTATCCTGTCGCGGGAATCGATCCAGCTGCCTCCGGGCTATGAGCCGACCTGCTCAACCACCACGCCACAGTCTGTCATAAGGCCATCCACTAATTTTCTTATTATCAATGTTTACTATTAATGCACTTATCACTGAGTTACAGAGTTACTAGTTGCACCCCGCGGTTTTACCCACGGATAAAAAGTATTTTGATTATTAGCTCATCCCACGAGAACATTTCACTTTTCCGGCATAAAATGTGACCTATATGTTAATCCAGTGTATAAGCTATCTTGATACCGAATTTCATCCAAATCCACTCAGCCGTTTGAGCCTGACGGAGTAACAAACATACACACTTATACACATACAAACTTTCAGCTTTATAATATTAGTGTGATAGTCTATTTACCTTTCTAAGCTTTTTAAAGGTAGTTTTAATTTCTTTGTTTAAATACATACAGATGCTGTGTCAAACTTTAGCATTAATAAATAATCGACATTATTATGGCTAAATGCGTTCGACTACCTTTGCCATGAGACAGTCATAAAAAATAAACTAAGGCATTCGTCGTAACTTCGCAAGTACTTACCTCACGACGCAAGATGCAAATCAACGGACCAAATTTCTTCAGAACTACCCTTTATGTATCACGATTTCATAATCATTAATTATACCATTTATTTTAAACGCACAAAACATCCCACACCGATTTTGACAACTTGACACCTGTCATAGTTCGCGCCACTTTTTATTTTTCTCTTTTCACTATTTTCGGACAGTTCGATTGCTTTTTTTTTCGAGACGCACAACTCGGGTCATGCCGCTGGTCACACTGCGCCGCGACCATTTAAACACTTTCCAATAGACACGCTTATGTTCTTACGAACGCATTGAAGCACTGTTTAAGGAATAATAAGCCTTACTGCTACTGTAATAGGGTCTGTATATAGAAAAATAAAAGCAAAGTTATGTTTTCTATATTTACTTTCTGTGCATTAGGTACCTATATACAATATGGTGTCGATTCTGTGTCGAATTCTCTAAATCTAAAAGTAAACTTAAAATATGGCGCGAGTTTTAGCGGGAAAACGAAAAAGATCACGTTACCGCATTATATTATTTTCCAAAACTTGTTTTATTTTCAGTGTTAGTGCATAAAATTGGTGGCATTTTATTCGTTAAGTGCTGGATTACAGGCATGAGTGTGGGAAAGTGGTATAATGATGGTGAAACGTTTCTTTTCGTGTTGTTTCCAAAACTCCATAGAAGCTTCTGGTAAAGTTGCCACCACTTTACTAGGAGTATGACTTGACTAGACTAGACTATGACTTAACTCTGACTTGACTTGATGACTTCGACTGTGACCTGATGCATTATTTATGTGAAATATCATTAACTTGATAAATTATCAATTACTTGACACTGGCTAAATACACAAAAGTGTGGAGCCAAAACACAAAGAAAAAAAAATGGCGGTACTCTTCTGATAAAGGAGAAATGACAAAGACGGAAATATGTTAATTTCGTTTAGCTTTAGAGTATGCGACACAGAATCGACATTAATGTTTGACAAATATTATCTTCTATTACTTGGGACTTGGGAGTAAAAATAGTGTCACACATATATTGAATACATGAAGCAAGCCTTCTGAGCTGTGGGTTGTGGGTTCGATTCCCATCCAGGACAAACATTTGTGTGATGAACATACGTGTTTGTTTTGTGTCTGGGTGTGATATTGTATTCTATGTATGTATTTACAAAACAAAAAAGTATCTAAGTATATCAGTTATCTGGTTCCATAATACAAGCTTTGTGTTAGTTTGGGGCTAGATGGCGTTGTGTGAGATGTCCACACATATTATTATTATAATATTGTTTTACATATTTGATATGAAAGGTTTAATTCTAATCGATCAAAAAAATCTCTGAAAATGTAATTAATTTATGTTTCTAGCTGCGCCCGGCGGTTTCACCCGCGTTGTGTACATTTTCCATACTTTCTTAACTTTTTCTTTCATAATTCTCTTGATAATAATAAAAACAACAAAAAAAGAATTACTGAAAATGTTCCATCCGTTCAAGCGTGATGCGATGACCGAGGGAAATAGAGATTTATTTTCTATACACATAAAATTCAAAGTCCTGACTGACTGACTTATATATCAACACACAGTCCAAACCGCTGGTCCTAGAGACTTGACATTTGGAGGGTGTGTTCTATGTAAAGTGTAGGTATCCGCTAAGAAAGGGTTTTTCGAAATTCCACCCCTAAGAGGGTGAAATGAGTGGTTGAATTATCTATGAAAAAATTTCTTCTTCGTTTTCTATAGGCCATGCGAGCGGGCAGAAGCTAGTTTTTATATAGTTTTTATAAAGATAAGCTCTTTGTAATTTCATATATTCAGTACAATAATTGTACTGTACGTTATTATAATATAATAAGTATTTTAGGTAATCTCATTTTAACTTGTAAAAATAGCATATTTGCAATAATTGCTTTGACTTTGACAGCCAAATATATAATAATAATAACGCCCAACGATCACATACATAGATCCTGGACCCTAACTAGGATTCCCTGTCTAGGGACCAGGAACTACGAGGACCCAACACCCAGACACAGAACAAGTACTTACACTTTTTTTCTGTGCACAAATACTTGTCCTGCCGCGGGAATCGAACCCGCCACCGGGTTATGAGCAAACCTGCTCAACTACCACACCACAGAGGCCAAAATGTGTAATCACACTAATATTATAAAGGCGAAAGTTTGTATGTGTGTTTGTGTGTATGTTTGTTACTCCTTCAAGCTCAAACGGCTGAATGGATTTGGATGTAATTTGGTACTAAGATAGCTTATACACTGGATTAACATATAGGCTACATTATATCCCGGAAAATTGAAATTTTCCCGTGGGATGAGCAAATAATTAAAATACTTTTTATCCGCGGGTGAGACCGCGGGGCGCAACTAGTAATAGCATATTTCTGGCACAAAACACAAACCGTGTCATGGCCATAAAAGAGAGAAAAAAAAAATAGCATATTTGCAATAAATCCTTTGACATTGACAGCAAAATAATAGGTCTTTACCTATGAAATTGCCGTATTTGCAGTACAGACTTTTTCAAACAAAAAAAAGTTTTGATTGGCTATGAATTCTAAATTCAAATTAATTTTGTTTTAAAAATATGACATTCTATTTACAGTCTTTTGTTTATTGATTAGCGTTGTATTTTCATTACATTTCAACATTTTTCCTCATAATGGATACTTTGAAATTTCGTGTAATTATGGAATATGAGTTCCGTCGTGGCACCAACGCGGCACAAACGACACGTAACATCAGCGACGTTTACGGAGAGAACTGTACAAACGAACGTACAACCCGTTATTGGTTTGCTCGGTTCCGTTCTGGGAATTTTGACTTGAAAAATGAACCTCGTGGTCGTCCGGAAACTTTGGTCAACAATGATGAATTAAAGGCGATTGTGGAAGCTGATGAATCTCAATCTACAGCTGAGCTGGCAGCAGCTTTTGATGTTAGCATCAAAACAATATTGGTCCATTTGCGACAGATTGGCAAGATAAAAAAGCTTGATAGATGGGTGCCCCACGAACTTAACGATCGCCAGCGCAACGTACGCGTCGAGACTTGCCTTGCGCTGCTTAACAGGCACAGAAATGAAGGAATTTTGAACCGAATTGTTACGTGCGACGAAAAATGGATTCTTTTTAACAATCGAAAGCGCTCAGCAAGTTGGTTAGATCCTGGTTCGGTACCAAAGCAATGTGCAAAACGAAAAATGACCCCTAGAAAGGTGATGGTCACAGTTTGGTGTGGTCTAGTGCTGGTGTGATTCATCATAGCTTTTTACAAAACGGCGAGAGCATTACTGCAGATGTGTACATTGAAGAACTGACCACAATGATGGCGAAACTCGCACGTCTGCAACCAGCTTTGGTCAATCGGTCGTCTCCACTGCTACTTCACGACAACGCGCGACCCCATACCGCACAACAGACCGTCTCTAAGCTGCATGAGTTGGGTTTGGAAGCTCTCCCTCATCCGCCATACTCACCAGATCTTGCGCCTACCGACTATTACTTTTTCCAAAATTTGGACAACTTTTTAGCGGGAAAAAAATTCAATTCCCGACAGGCAGTACAAAACGCCTTTGAAGAGTTTGTTGTCTCCCGTCCTGCTGATTTTTTCAAGAAGGGCATCCATAAACTGCCACAGCGTTGGCAAAGATGCATTGATTGCAGGGGTGATTACTTTGAATAAAAGAAATAAATAAGTTCGAAAAAAAATACTTTAACTTTTTTCAAACAAAACGGCAATTTCATAGGTAAAGACCTAATATATAAGTACCTACATAGGTCTAAAAAGCAGTATTCCCAGCAAAAAGTTTTATTTATGTCCGATTGTAGTTGGCCGCGTCTTCTTCGAGGGGGTCCCTAACTGAGGGAGCTCAGTGGCTATGAAAGTCTTTGACATATGGATGATATTTGATGAGTCTTCCCTAATCGGTTCATATTCTACGTGATATTGGTATGAACATTCGCCACGATGCATTATACGCCACACTGTAAGAAACAACTGAGATAAATATCCTAATCGTTTATCACTACATTGTATAAAACAAAGTCGCTTTCTCTGTCCCTATATATATAGGGACAGAGAAAGCGACTTTGACGGCTTAAATCTTTAAAACTACGCAACGGATTTTGATGTGGTTTTTTTTAATAGATAGAGTGATTGGAGAGGAAGGTTTATATGTATAATAACATCCATTAAATGGTGGAGAAATTACTGTAAAAACTGGTATTTTTAAGGTTTCTAATGTGATGTCGTAAATAATTACATTTTTTTTTTCCGCTTACATTGCAAACGCAGGCTGAACCCTACGACATTTATCAAAATAATGTACTAAGTATTGTACACATTGAAAAGGTCTACAGAAAACTCCGCTATGGTATATGTCTATCTCTTATGGATATCCCACAATAACATTTTTTGTCATTTACTTTTTACCACAAATAATGGCTAATTTTCGAAGTGATTTTAACCAATACAGCATTAATCCTTATCTAATTAAATACCTTAAATACATTGTTGATTTAATATATATCTATGTGGCCCTTTATATATAATTTAAATGAATATTTTCGAAGATATTACAGATTTAAACATTGCGGGACGTAGCGTTTGCGGCGTCATACTCCTAGTAAAGTGGTGGCAACTTTACTTTAAGCTTCTATGGAGTTTTGGAAACAACACGAAAAGAAACGTTTCACCCTCATTATCCATTTTCCCACACTCACGTCTGTAATCCAGCACTTAACGAATAGAATGCCACCAATTTTATGCACTAAAACTGAAAATAACACAAGTTTAGGAAAATAATACAATGCGGTGACGCAATCTTTTTCGCTTTCCCGCCAAAACGTAAAGATACTTAATTATATAAAGAAATTTAATTGAATTATACCCGTCTGTCTGTACTAATGACAGCTCCTAAGTTCAGAAAACATAAAGTCTTAAATATTATACTGAAAATTTAACATAACTACACCAAGTGTCATTGAAATCTGTGCAGTTTTTTCAGTATGATCCGCGTTCAAAGGAACAGACAGACAGACGAGTAAAACCCACCCCGTCGCCGCCCCAGACACATCTTGAGCGACTCGGATGATCCTATAGCAGCCGTAGTATCGTCTGCGCTAGGATCACCGGACCAGTCTAGCCCTTCTGGCTCAGGTACCGGCACCGGTATAGGATACCAGCGTCACACAACCAGACCCCGACCGCCGGCGAGGGCGACGTACCCCCCGTAGGTTAGCTAGAACGGTTGCGACTTTCAATAGGGTCCACTATTCCAGTGGACGTAGTCTTCTGGATCCTCTTATCCCGGCAACGCCTCCCAGGGGTGCCCTTGAGCTAGTTGCCTCCCACTTTTGACGGCTGGGCGCCTTAAGCGCCTGCCCTCCTAGTGACGCTGTAAAGGTCGATAGAGACCAACAGCAATAGCTCGTTCAAAAAAAAACTGACGAGTAAATAAATGTTTTTCTTGTATATCGACAAAGACTTAACACAGATTACTAAAAAAACAAGTATTATTAAATGTACAGATTTAGTACAGATACTGGTTTATTACAATTATTATATAGATATTTACCCTTGTTTTATTCAAAGGCAATGCATGCGGCCCTCACAAGCCACAAATTTCATAAAAAAATATAACAAACTTACTTGGTCCTGAAAAATATAAAAAAAATGTTAGAACTTATTAACAAACATTTCGGCGGCGAATTATTTTATTTGAGTTTTTTTTATTATTGATGTAGAATCAATATGAAAACGGTAAAAACAAAAACAGCGCCATCTAGCCCCAATCTAAGCAAAGCTTGTACTATGGGAACCAGATAACTGATACAATACTTTTGTTTGTAAATATATACATAAGAGACAAAAACAATAACTATGTTCATCACAAATGTATGTCATTTGTCACATACGGGAATCGAACCCCCAAACAGAAGAAGAAGGCCGAGCTACTTCCAATATATTTATATATATATATACTTAAACGAGGGAATGTTGCCAGCTTTTTGGGTACGCTTCCCGCAGAAGGCGATCTAAATTCTGTGTTTTATTTATGACCCCTTTTTACCTGCAATATTACTTTTTCTCCAATGATTAAGTACTCACTTGACACATCAAACTGGCAATTCGCATGTTCCAGTTTACAAAGGTTTTCGAACGTACTTGTTATGTATGTAAAGTTTTTGACAGTGGTTTGTCGTCTACCACATATTTTTCCATAGCTGAAAACAGCAAAATGTGTCACTGGCAACCTCAACTTCTGAGTTTTGGCGGGAACGCGAAAAAGATTGCGTCACCGCATTGTATTATTTTCCAAAACTTGTGTTATTTTCAGTGTTAGTGCATAAAATTGGTGGCATTCTATTCGTTAAGTGCTGGATTACAGGCGTGAGTGTGGGAAAATGGTATAATGATGGTGAAACGTTTCTTTTCGTATTGTTTCAAAAACTCCTTAGAAGCTTCAAGTAAAGTTGCCACCACTTTACTAGGAGTATGACTTTGACTAGACTATGACTTGACTTGATGACTTCGACTATGACTTGACACATATTTGCGTGAAATAAAATTAACTTGATAAATTATCAATTACTTGACACTGGCTAAATACACAAAAGTGTGGAGCCAAAACATAAAAAAAAGAACTTCAACTTCTTGACGTAAAACTTCTTTTTTGTAATATCAACGTCACCGCATTGTATTATGTTCCAAAACCTGTGTTATTTTCAGTGTTAGTGCATAAAATTGGTGGCGTTTTATTCGTTAAGCGCTGGATTTTAGGCGGTGTATTATAGGAGTGGGAAAGTGATGGTGAAACGTTTCTTTTTATGTCGTTTCCAAAACTCCATAGAAGTTTCTGGTAAAGTTGCCACCACTTTACTAGGAGTATGACTAGACTAGACTATGACTTGACTTGATGACTTGGACTGTGACTTGACTAGACACATAATCTATTAATTAACTTGAAAAATTATCAATGACTTGACACTGGCTAAATACACAAAAGTAGTCCGTACTTCGAGCAATAACAAGCACGAAGAGTCCGTATTACAAAACGACGCTCGGTCATTGATCGGTGCTCGAGCAGAGATTTCATTCACGAATTATTATTCACACATTAATAATGAATGGAATCTCTGCTTGAGCACCGATCGATGATTGAGCTTCGTTCTATAATACGGACCTACGTCTAAATGATCTGAACATGGCTATACAACGTGGAATTTAATTCGTTCTTTTCCTTAAATGTATGCACTCAGTCCATGCAAGAACGCTCCCATATAACTAAATACCAAAAGTTCTTATGAAATAAAATTTAAATCTAGGTATCATTAAATTACTACGAATTCAAATTCTAAATAAAAGCCTTGCGACATTGAACAAAGCAGGTGTTTTATTGACCACTAACCACTTATAAAGCGCCCAGCCGGTACCCGCGCTGTGTGTTAAATAGACATTTCGGCTGTTATCTAGTTATTTTAGGAGGCAATTTGTTTAAATTACACCTTTTACGATTACTCTATAGCATGATCTGAGTATATGCATTTAAGGAAAAGAAAGAATTAAATTCCACCGTGTTAAATTGCGTAATTTTTGTGCCGCTAAAACAGTTCATCCATCCATGGATTTGACTTAACAAAACCATTTACAGTCCATGATATTTGATGGAAGTATACGGTACAAGATCACTTACTCTTCGTAGAACTTCGGACAGACTAAATTGCAGTCATATAAATTTAAATTCATTCTATCCGTACGCTGTCTTTTGTGTAATTTATTATTGAAGCCGAGTAACCCTCCCGGCTTATCCTGCGCGGCGTCGGGACCTATCGCAACTGGTCCTATAAAGAAAAATATAATACAGTAGTTTACTAGGTGGTAGGACTTTGTTGCAAAGTTCGTCTAGGTAGGTACCACCGCTTTGCCAGTTATTCTGCCGCCAAGCAGTAGTGCGCAAGCACTACTGTGTTCCGGTTTGAAGGGCACTGTAGCTAGTGAAATTACTGGGCAATTGAGACTTTATGATCTGATCTCACAGTCGAGTAATCTTATTACCAGACTGTGCTGATCTCAGGATGATGTGCGCAGTGCAGTGTTGCTCGAAACTCTATTTTGGGGTTCCGATTGACACTGTTCATAACAGAACAGGGCAGCCGTGGCGCTTAACATCAGGTGAACGGCTAGCTCGTAAAATCATTCAGTAACATTAAAAAAAAGATCGTCATCGTCACTTCCCATCAGGTAAGAGCGTGGTCAAATGATAAACAAGTTTGAAATACAAAAAAAATAGAGTTTTGGCGGGAAAACGGAAAAGATCGCGTCGCCGCATTATATTATTTTCCTAAACTTGTGTTATTTTCAGTGTTAGTGCATAAAATTGGTGGCGTTTTATTCGTTAAGTACTGAATTACAGGCATGAGTGTGGGAGAGTGGTATAATGATGGGGAAACGTTTTGTTTCCAAAACTCCATAGAAACTTCTGGTAAAGTTGCCACCACTTTACTAGGAGTATGACTTGACTAGACTAGGCTATGACTTAACTTGATGACTTGGACTGTGACTTGACTTGACACATTATATGATATTAATTAACTTGAGATATTATCAATTACTTGACACTGACTAAATACACAAAAGTGTGGAGCCAAAATCAAATTAAAAAAAAAGTATAGGTAGTACACAGTAGCTAGAGGGGGGGCAATGCCCTACCTTGAAATCACAATGCCCTACCTTAAAAATACCAAAAACTAAAAATTATTGTAATTAAATTGTTTGTTCATAATTTCAGACATAAATTATCTTAGATTTATGCTCATGCTCTGTCACATAAATTATTTATCTACGAATAGCTATTGAATGTACTTCACCGACCTAGCGGTCAGCAAATATTTTAGTTTCATTTTGTATTAAGTGTGTCTTTGACGATACTGACCTTTTTTATGTCTCGGGGTAGTTGTACTGTAATAAATAAAAACATAATTTAAATAAAATATTCTGAAGCTATACTATATTGGCTGAATTTGAATTGCTACGTATTCCCGAATTTAATAAATTTGAGCTCTTAAGTTGTGTGCCGTCTATTTGGAAATGTGTGTTTTTAACCTTCATAGAAAAAAATAAATCCACTACCCGTCGTGCATAGTAACCCTGACAGTGGAGTTTTGGCGGGAAAATGAAAACTGGACTGTGACTTGACACATTATATGATATTAATTAACTTGAGATATTATCAATTACTTGATACTGGCTAAATACACAAAAGTGTGGAGCCAACACAAAACAAAAAAAACCCCCGAAAAAACCGGGGGAAAGACAATTTCTCCACATGCCGTGCTAAGCCTGCAGGAATATACAAAAATAGTTCATATAAATTTCAATAGATGGCGTTACATGTAACTTAAAAGTGCATGAAATAAAAAAAGAGTTCACCAAAAATAAAATAGTGATGTGAAAATATGAAACTCGGATTCAAATGAGTGAATGAGTATGTTAATAATGAGTGATATATTTTAATTTTAGGAAACTTTAACATTCATTCTAACATTCGAAAACCTTCCGGGAATCTTAAATTACAGCCTTGCACTAGCATAAATTCAAAAATATCAAATTTATACCTAAATTTTCAGTGAATGATATATATTTCACATATTAATATGAACTGTTTGTAGCCACCACCATTACGAGAAGACGTAGAATAAACATCTATATTTATCGAGGAAGGGTGGGAATTGAACCCATAACTTCAGTTAAGAAGGCAGAGCCATACCAACTGAGCTATCAGGCCTGTTAATATTACGTAGGCTAGGCCACTAAAGGGATATTGTAGGTACTTACATAAGAAACACCCTGTGCCCATAAGACCAATAAGGGAAAAGATATCTTAGAGGAATGTAAGTATCCATCGCCATTATACTGGCAATACCAGGATCATCCTGAAAAAAAATTTTGAAGTAAAACTTATTTACGCACGCTTGACTTGGGGAGTAAGCTGGTGAAATCATGACGCGAGCATTACGGAAATTGATCGGAAATTGAGAGGAAGTGAGATACGTTAGTGAATATAGAAAGAGAGATTTACGTTTTGTATAAAGTTTAAAAACTTATACGAAACGTAAATCTCTCTAATTTTGTTTCAGTCGTGTTAGATCTAAAGCAAACTCGTTTTTTTTTACATGATAGCGTCTATTAAATCGATGAAAGCCGGCTACACGCATGAAAAATTGTCACGTTCTGCCTGAGCCGAGCGTGCAAGCGAGAGCGCGGAACAAGCGATAGAGAGGCGCGATTGGCCTAAGTGTTTTCTTACCACGTCATCACGTAAAATTATCGTCCATAAACCAACATTACAGACAAAAATTTTTTCAATATGTATGTTTATATTTATATTGATTTTAAAATACACTTATTTATACTATTACTTACCGCCATTGGACTCATTGGATCGCCAGGACCGTCCATTGGTGGACCACCAGGGCCATACTCGTCCATTTGCCGTCTGTAAATGAACTAAACATTGTGTTAATATTCATCATTTTTGCGAATTTATTTGTTTTGCTAAAATTAAATAAATGAAAAATCATTTATTCAGGACATCACACATTACATTACAGCCCCAGTCATGTGGTGGTTGAGCAAGTCGGCTCATAGTCTGGAGGTGGCGGGTTCGGTTCCCGCGGCAAGACAAGTATTTGTGCACAGAAAAAAAAGCGCAAATACTTGTCCTGAGTCCTGGTGTAGTGGGACTATGATCCTCATAGTTCTTGGGTCTCTTGGGTGCGAACTGAACCCACAACCTATAGTTCAAAAGGCAGACTTACTGCCTACTGAGCTATCAGGCCAGTTACAGACAAATAAGGGATGTCTCTGTCAAATTAGAGTGAAGAAGAAGAACAATCTCCTCTACCAACACTCTACTTGGTCTGTGTCTGCCTGCTTAGATTCCAATGTGACTATCAAATGCAAGCCATGCTTGAAGGTTGTCTGGAAGAGATCGCTCTGAGTGATAAGACCGGGCGGATTGTTACATTTTCGTTAAGTTTGTTCACTTTTTTATTCATATTCATATTTATATTCATTTATTTGCATTCATGTACAATTTATATAATAGGTCTTTACCTATGAAATTGCCGTATTGCAGTACAGACTTTTTCAAACAAAAAAAAATTTTGATTGGCTATGATTTCTAAATTCAAATTAATTTTGTTTTAAAAATATGACATTCTATTTACAATATAAGTCTTTTGTTTATTGATTAGCGTTGTATTTTCATTACATTTCAACATTTTTCCTCATAATGGATACTTTGAAATTTCGTGTAATTATGGAATACGAGTTCCGTCGTGGCACCAACGCGGCACAAACGACACGTAACATCAACGACATTTACGGAGAGAACTGTACAAACGAACGTACAACCCGTTATTGGTTTGCTCGGTTCCGTTCTGGGAATTTTGACTTGAAAAATGAACCTCGTGGTCGTCCGGAAACTTTGGTCAACAATGATGAATTAAAGGCGATTGTGGAAGCTGATGAATCTCAATCTACAGCTGAGCTGGCAGCAGCTTTTGATGTTAGCATCAAAACAATATTGGTCCATTTGCGACAGATTGGCAAGATAAAAAAGCTTGATAGATGGGTGCCCCACGAACTTAACGATCGCCAGCGCAACGTACGCGTCGAGACTTGCCTTGCGCTGCTTAACAGGCACAGAAATGAAGGAATTGTGAACCGAATTGTTACGTGCGACGAAAAATGGATTCTTTTTGACAATCGATTGCGCTCAGCAAGTTGGTTAGATCCTGGTTCGGTACCAAAGCAATGTGCAAAACGAAAAATGACCCCTAGAAAGGTGATGGTCACAGTTTGGTGGTCTAGTGCTGGTGTGATTCATCATAGCTTTTTACAAAACGGCGAGAGCATTACTGCAGATGTGTACATTGAAGAACTGACCACAATGATGGCGAAACTCGCACGTCTGCAACCAGCTTTGGTCAATCGGTCGTCTCCACTGCTACTTCACGACAACGCGCGACCCCATACTGCACAACAGACCGTCTCTAAGCTGCATGAGTTGGGTTTGGAAGCTCTCCCTCATCCGCCATACTCACCAGATCTTGCGCCTACCGACTATTACTTTTTCCAAAATTTGGACAACTTTTTAGCGGGAAAAAAATTCAATTCCCGAGAGGCAGTACAAAACGCCTTTGAAGAGTTTGTTGTCTCCCGTCCTGCTGATTTTTTCAAGAAGGGCATCCATAAACTGCCACAGCGTTGGCAAAGATGCATTGATTGCAGGGGTGATTACTTTGAATAAAAGAAATAAAGAAGTTCGAAAAAAAATACTTTAACTTTTTTCAAACAAAACGGCAATTTCATAGGTAAAGACCTAATATTATGTCAGGTCTTAACAACTAGTTTAGTAGGTACATGAACCCTGTAAGGGTGCTTGCAACTGAGTGCGATTAAAAATAAATTTATTGATTTCAATTACATAATAGATATATCGTCAATATTTAATAATATAATATAATATTTTCAAGCATTTCATTACTTAATTATTTGATTATTCAATTAATTACCTATTGAAGATGGCAAATCAATAGGTAATATGCAATTAATCTAATCAATCAATTTATTTTAGTCTTTTTCTTCTACTACCTACTCTTTACAAAAATAAAAATAAATCCCACCGGTTAAACGTAGATAAGGCAAACAAGCATAACTAGATAGGTAGGTATACAACACATGGTGGGCCGGTTTATAACTGGACAAATTTTATGTTTATTTATTGTTATGAAACTCTTCGACCGAATAATAACATTTTTTTAATTATTTAGGATGTGGTGTTTCAAAAAGGGTTTATCTATCTTTCTATCTATCTAATATTACTTGTGCCAGAAACATAAATAAAAATAGCTGTCAACATTTTGAATTTCCACTTAAGATAAAGAAACCATCCTCATAGCGTCCCATTTGTAAAATTACTTACCACAGAGTCCATAGACGTCTGTAAAAATAAAATTTTGGACCTACAATCAAACACAACTAATTGCTAACTACAAATTGTCTCGTAATTAATGTAATTTATCAATAACTCGTTGCACCCCGCGGTTTCACCCGCGGATAAAAAGTAATTTCATTATTTGCTCATCCCATGAGAAAATATCACTTTTCCGGGATAAAATGTAGCCTATATGTTAATCCAGCGTATAAGCTATCTTGGTACCGAATTTCATCTAAATTTATTCAGATGTTTGAGCGTGAAAGAGTAACAAACATACACACAAACACACATAGACACATACAAACTTTCGCCTTTATAATATTAGTGTGAAGTGTGATTAATGAAAAGTCTCGTTATAATTTTATTACATGAAATCACATCTCATTAAAATTCTGTGTAATTTTTGTTATTCTTCCTATATCAATGAACAACAGAAAATTCTGACCCGCTATATATACGTATTCTCATTCCAATGGAACCTTTCGCACTGTTCGTTTTGCTGAGTCATTTATCTTTATTCACTTGGTCTGAACGGCCAAGAAATGGAATGCTCTTCCAACAACAGTGTTTCCTCATAGGTATAACCTGGGTCTTCTTAAGTCAAGAGTGATTGGGCAAGCGTGCTCCACCTTAGACAACTTCGTCACATACCATCAGGTGAGTTGTTGTCAAACGCATGCCAATTTTACAATTAAAAAAAAACTAGTGACTAATAGTGACATCCCCGATAGAGCTTGTCTCCTTGCCACCAGCGATCGTGAATCCGGTTGCTGATTACGTGCTGTTTCTTCATCTAATAATGTTTATTACCATTATTATTTTATTTTATTTGGTCCTGTGAAATGCGGTAGTACTTAAGTACTTACTTCATTTTTTATCAGCCCATGTAACCCATTCCCGACGTTACAGTTCACTGTGAAATAAGATTAAGTGTTGATATGAGAAAACAATTACCACTCTTCCTATATGACTGCATATTACTTTTTTTGTTCTTATTTAACGCGATTCTTCCTTGTGGTCCCAGTGGATAGTCGTAACTGAATTGTAAATAATAAATCCTTGTATACCTACAAATTGCTCATGGTAATTGCTGGGGGTAGATTGCAACTATTTTTTAATGATATTAATTAATACATTGGTTCTGTAGAAGTTAGGCAGTGCGATACCCCACATTATGGGGTTGGAGGAAGTAAAAACATTTTTATTTTATTTTATTTTTTTACTTCAAACTTGTCTAGCATTTACCACGCTCTCACCTGATGGGAAGTGACGATGCGATCGAAGGTGTAGCATGCTAGCCAAGTAAATACCTATTCACTCTTCTCTTGAACACGCCCGGGTCATATTTCGCCGGAAACACAGACGCTGGCAGGGCATTCCATTCCTTAGCCGTTCTAATTAAGAACGTTGAGTCAAATCGCTTGGTACGAATGGGTGGTATTTCGACCACAAAAGGATGGCGCTTAGCGGAGCGTCTAGTAGTCCGGTAGTGGAATGGTGATGGGAGAATTAGATCATGCAGTTCTTGAGCGCATTCACCGTGGTGTAATCTGTAAAAAACCGACAGACTTGCCACCTTACGTCGATGTGCAAGGCTCTGGAGCCTTTCACCAACCAAAGTGTCGTCGTCAATGAGCCTTTTGGCACGCCGTTCAATCGAGTCCAGAGCCTCAAGCTGGTACTTGGCAGACCCGTCCCACAGGTGGCAGCAGTACTCCATACACGATCGGACTTGTGCTTGATACAGATTTAGAAGCTGTCCAGGTGTGAAGTACCGCCTTACCTTGGACAATATGCCGAGTTTTTTTGAAGCTACTTTGGCTTTGGACTCGATGTAGGATCCAAAGTTTAGGTTTGACGTGAGATCAACACCCAAAAGCTCAAGATGGTTTCCTAAACTTACAGATACACCACGGAATGAAGGAGCCAGATGGAGTGGGCTCTTTTTAGCAGTGAATAAACACGCCTGTGTTTTTGCAGCATTGAACCTAACCAAGTTAGCATCGCCCCAATTGGACACGGCTTTCAAAGCCAGGTTCATGCGCTCAACCATAGCCTCTCTCTCAATCCGGACGTCGTCACCACTGGCTCGGGCACTGGATGTGTATCTTTCAACAACAGTACTATCATCTGCATACCCAAAGGTACCGGGCTTTAGCAAATCATTGATGTGGAGTAAGAATAGTGTTGCTGAAAGAACTGACCCCTGAGGTACACCAGCATTAATAGCTAATTGATCGGAAGAGCAGCCATCAAGAACTACTCTAAGCGATCGTTCCCTCAAAAAGTCTGATATCCAAGTGCACAAACCAGCAGGTAGTCCGTAAGATGGAAGCTTATTCAGAAGACCGTCGTGCCAGACCCGATCAAATGCCTTAGAGACGTCTAGAGATACAGCAAGTGCCTCTCCATGCATCTCTAAGGCTTCGCTCAATATGTGAGTGGCATACGCGAGAAGATCCCCAGTGGACCGGTTTCGGCGAAATCCGTATTGCCGGTCACTGAGGAGATCATTGTCTTCAAGGTATGCCAAGAGCTTGTTGTTAATTATACGCTCCATACTCTTACAGAGAATGGAGGTAATTGAGATGGGTCGATAGTTGGCAGGATCAGCACGACTGCCCTTCTTAGGTACAGGTTGTACGTTGGCTAGCTTCCAACTCATAGGGACTATTCCGGTGTCCAGAGAGAGGCGAAATAGGCGTGTTAGAATGGGAGACAACTCAGATGCACAGTTCTTAAGTACAATTGCAGGTATACCATCGGGACCACTGGCTTTGTTCACGTCTAGACTGCGTAATGTTTTTAGTACTTCCTTCTGACGTATGCGTATTTCCGGCATGAAAACACCGCATTGTGGAAGGCAGGGAGGTACCTCATTAGCAGTATCTAAACGCGAAGCTTCTGCAAAGAGAGTGGCAAACAAGTTTGCTTTTTCTTTTGCAGTGTGAGCCAGCGATCCGTCTGGTTTCAATAATGGAGGCAGTGAGGATCGACAGAAGTTCACTTCAACCGATTTGGCTAGGGACCAAAAAGCCTTACTACCCGCTGGGTAGGAAGCAAGTTTAGTCCCTATTCGACCAATATGATTGAAACGAGCCTTCCTTAATTCCTTCTTACAGGCCTTGGCGGCAACGTTAAAGGCTTTCTTCTTAGCTCGAGTGTCCGAGGCCTTGCGTTTTCGAGCGTCAGCCCATGCCAGATATGCCGCATGCTTCTGCGCTTCAGCACGTGCACATTCGGCTCCAAACCATGGGCTGGCTTTGCTGGTCACGGGTTTATCGGAAAATGGAATAAAATATTCCATAGCCCGACATACTACCTCAGTAACCACATTCGCGCAGACCGTCGGATCTCCAGAAGAAAAACACGTTTGCCGCCAAGGATATGAAGCGAAGAAATGTCGCATCTCGTCCCAGTCTGCTAAGTTGTATCTCCAGACACGCCGATTGCTCTTAGGGCTTGGGTCAGGCGGGGAGTATACTGAAACGGACTTGACCAGACAGTGATCGGAACTACCAATGGGTGAGGATACCGCCACAGAGTATCGGTCTGGTTCAGTCGTGAGCAGAAGGTCGAGGCAGTTAGCAGTGTGGCTATCAATATCAGGCACTCGCGTTGGCTCTTTAACAATCTGCGTTAAATTGAGCGCCAAAGCGAGCTTACGCGTCTCTCTCCCAGCGTGGTCCGTGATCCGGTGTGGGACTAACCACTCCTGGTGGTGAGCATTAAAGTCCCCCAGAACAACAAGCTGAGCCGAAGGATAGCGTTGCTGAGCCACATCTGCCGTTTCACTGAGATACTCCATTAGAAGAGTTGTCTCCCGGTCACCGCTATGTGATCTGTACATACCAGCATAGAGAATTTTCTCAATGCCGGTGTCCACAAGCACCCAAATCACCGAAAAGTGGGGATGTTCAAGGTTTCGGAGACGCAAACAGCAAATGTCATCACGGACGTAAACGCAGATACCAGCGCGTGGAAGGAAGCGGTTTTCCAAGATGAATCCTGGATAGTCCAGATATGCCGTGTCTGATGGACATCCTATTTGCGTCTCAGTCAAGAAGAGCAAGTGCGGTTTGTTGGTCTCCAGATGATGATGGACCGCTTGCAGATTTGAGTGCAGCCCACGAATATTTGTGAGGTGCACTTTAAGAGTGAGGACGTGCATCTGCCGTTTAAAACTGCTCAATTTATTTGACTTTTTCATAGTTGGGTGAGTTAGGTAGACAAGTAGGAAGTGGACGAGATATTGGGATGCTAACCCTCAGTAATAGCGAAGCTCCTACGCCAATGGAGAACTTGCGCGGAGACTGCGGGGACGCCCGAACCCCCCTGAAATTGCCCACAAGTTCCTCACTTCCAGTCGCCAACTGGCCCTGTGGACAACCTCAGGATTTTACACAAGCGGTGGGGCAGCCTTTCGTAGTTGGCTAGACTACTACTTGGGCCCCCTACAACTTGCGGTCGGCCAGCAGAGAGCACCGTGCTTCGGATCCCGCTACCCTCCGAAGCAAGGTCTCCGACGCGAAAGCATCTCCATCACCAATACCGGTCTGCATACCCAACACAACTGTCCACATCTACTTGTCAGAACGGCTTCATTAGACATCACGATGGAACACGACGAGTCGCTTGGCATCGTGGTTTTGTCTAATGGGTGGTAACTAAGCCGGCGGCTAAGGCCTTCCACCAGTTATTTGGTTGCTCTTTTGGCACCACCCAGGGGTCACGTGTAGGGAAACTAGGGTTAAAGCCTACGGACGCGAGCAAACATAAACCCCCAAAACATATTTTTATTTTTTGAAACTGTAAACACCACTTAAACTATGGGCACAATATCACGAATGCACGTTTTAGAAGTAAGGAGACTGTAAAGGATTCAGACGGACATACAGATATACTGACATGAACATACATGGTTCCTTGATGTAGGTTCCTAGTACCTACAATTTTCAAAGTAGAAATAAATGACGTCACCTGCTAGTCATTTACCTAATGTTAAACTTCACGGCCGCCCATTTTATGGTTTCATTTACAAAATGAAAGATGATAATATTATTATATGAAATCTCTCATTGAGCGTACTGTTGTAATATGGGCTATATATATGAAAGTACGTACTTGACGGTAAAAATAAAATGTAATAATACTCATACCATTAGCTGGAAGACGTCCGCTGTTTAACACAGCCCCTCTATAAAGCGCCACCTTGAACGCTTATCATAAGAGGGGTAATTATCATGCTTGGCAGCTGGCCTGGTGATCGCAGTAGATTTTATGTACCGAGGAGAATGCTGCTGCCCATTCCCTAGATATTCCCTTAGCCGGCTCCTACAGTATCCACGGAGATGGGGTCGTCCTATTCTCCACCGCGACCACGTGGCACAGCCAGGTAAAAATTTAAACTTACCATAAATTACAATTAGGAATAGTTGAATTAAGAAACACATTGTAGAAACAAGAAATACAAAAGTCTTTGGTATAGACTTCTTGAATTTTTTGTTGTAACTGCAATACTGAAATTCAAACGGAAGTGGTCAGTGATACAGTCATGGTGCGTTTGGTTAGAAACACTAAGTACTTAGCCATTTTTCAATAATGAGGAATAGGCCACAATCTCACCTAATAGGAAGTGATGATGTGGTCACTCTTGTTTGGTAAATAGGTACTCTACTACTATTCACTCTAACACCAATCAGCTATTTTTGTTTATTGGTGTTGATGAAGTCTTGACCATAAGAAAACTTTAAATAACAAAAAACACAAAGGTATAAAAGCTGAGTGTAAATGGGTTTTACTAATTAAACGATTATGATTAAGAACACTCCAGTTACCTTTAAAAAAAATGTTTTCATCCGTTTGGAAGCTACGCTGACACACGCAGTTAAACGAACACAGTTCTTCTTTAAGAAACACGTTAATTGCTTTTATATATGCACTTGTTTTCTTTAACTTATTTATTTAGCACGAAAATAACATCAGTGCCATACACATTAATTATTACATTATTACCAAGGTAAAATTGTAAAATTCTTGAACAAATAATCTAGCATAATCATATATTTTGCGAAAAATAAAAAAAGATATTAATTCTTTGGATTATGGTTGCTCTAGAAGAATTTACCATCACCAGAGGTGCCGTTTGTGTGGTGGCTGTTAGGAATAACTCGTGCAATTTGGCAAGTGTCATGAAATGTTTTATGAAATATGGTAAGAAACGGGATATTTATGCCAAGTAAAAATACGTAAGTATAAAATCAACTATGGTAAAGGTTTGAAAAGTTAAGCATTTACTCATGTAGATGGAGTAAATTCTGTGAAGTTAAGCCTGTATTACAGAACAACACTCAGTCGTAAATCGGAATCTAAAATAAAATGATAATTTTTCGAATGTTCATCTGTACTAGAGTCCCAAACACGCCCCAAGCGTTGGAGTTTTGGCGGGAACGTGAAATATTTATTCCGTTGTCGACTTGGTAGGTATTTATGTAAAAACTCATTAGTATTTTTGAACGTGTAAAATGATAACCAAAGCATATAGCCAAAGAGTAGAGATGAAAAACGTGACTTGTTCTCTCCAAAACTTCATAATACATTAAGATATTCTATTCTTTTTACTTTGACAGAATTCCGTTGATAAAGGCATCTAAACATTTCATGCCGATAATACGCGTTTGTACATTTTGCTGCAGTCAGAAGGCATGGTTATACCTACAATATAATGTCACCATCATCATCATGAAGAGACTTTGTACCCTGGAGAAGGACATAGAAAGATAAGCTTTACCGCCATAAGCTGTAAACTACGCGTGCAACGCCGCAGGCAGTAGCTAGTAAAAAGTAAAGTAACTAAATAGTTATATACTAGCTTAAATTATGTACTGGCAGAGTTAATCATTTTATACTATTTACATTATATTAAAAGCTACGGTCAATTTGATTTAAATTTGATTGGAATATCCAATTTATTTTATCTGATGCTGGCAAGCAATGGGCAGGCCACATCGCTCGTAGAACTGTCAGATAAATAATAAAAAATATTAAATCCCCCAACGATCACATACTACATCCCATACTACTACATACATCCTACATCCTGGACCCGAACTAGGACGCCCCATATTTAGAGACCCAGGAACTACAAGGACCATGGTCCCACAGTACCCAGACTCAAAACAAGTATTTGCGCTTTTTTTCTCACACTTCACAAATACTTGTCCTGTCACGGGAATCGAACCTGCTGCCTCCAGGTTATGAGCCGTTCTTCTCAACCACCACACCACAGGGACTGTCAATGATGAAGAAAAGTTCTCTCATGTTGGCCACTGGTCAGTAGACGCAGCTTGACGCACTAGAGAGAATGATGACCGTCAGTTCCTCACACCCTGGGGAGACAACGGGGGTGAGAGGGAGGCAAAAAATGGATCAACATGGAACAGGTTGTTGTGATAGAAGAATTGGCGACAACAAAAGACATATTAAAAAGACAAAGCAATAAGCCCAAAGACTTATTAGCATCAAATAAATACTCTGAAGAAATCAGAAAGTTTGTATTATCGTTGCTATTTTTATCCTAAGTCTACTCATACCTGAGTAGTCATACCTTTTTCTGTTACAATGGTCTTTAAATATAATTAATACATAATTGAAAATTAATTTCGTAACTGCGTCCTTACGAATAGAGTATGCGTTTTCCCAAAAGTTAAAGTTTTTCTGATTAGATGTGATTCAGTAAAACCGATATCTTGTAAGACTTGTATCTGGTATTGATACTTGTTATGGTAACACCTACGTTCCTAAATTAGCATGACCCTAGCAATGACAGCCACTGTATGCGTAAACTTAACTTGTAGGCTTAGATGATGTACCTAATGCCATCTAAGCTTTTGGGCTTCGACCATATTATATCAGAATAGATGTCTTTGCGTGTGTAAGGTACATAGGGTATTTTCCTCGTAGTAATTAGTATAGTCAGCAGTAATTTATATCAGCGAAGATGACAGACATAGACAGTATTGACATTGACAATATCTTCTTCTTCAGTGTCCAGTCCATCTCTGTGCCTCGAGCAGAGTGAGAAAGATAGAGAGAAGGACGTCTCTTTCTCTCTCTCTCTATCTCTCTTTAACCTTAAATGTAAGTTTAAAACTTACCGATTAATGGTAACGGAAATAGGAAAATGTTCATTTTCCAGATATATGTTTTTACACATATTTCACAATACGCACTAAAAACAAAACACAAATAAATAATATCGCTTTTTATAAAAGCATACTTTATTAAATTAATCACTACTATTATGTACATTATCACGTAGTGTATTAATTCTTTCATTCGGTTCGTTTCAGCTGGGTGTCCACTCGCAACGCCATCGCGGGGCGGTCGAGTAAGAACGAGAACAAAAGAACGAGTGAGGTGCTTCATTCAAATTTGTGTTCAATTTGCTATGGAGTCATCGTCTCCAAATGAGGTACCTCGCAAGTGAGGCTCACAACACTATTTCTCTCTGTCTTTAGTTTTCTGTATATCACTAATCTGTGGATTCTGTGGTCTCCACTTTTTGTGTTTGGTTGGTGCTAGTTTTAAGTTTATTCTAATTTCATTTTCCTTTCTGCAAAACTGTAATTAAAATTGCAAAATGATGTCGCAATGATGGCCGACACGTACGATTCAACTAACTTGTGTCGTTGCTGCCACTCTAAAGGCAAATATAAAAGTTTGGAAGCTACTTTAGTGCACGAAGGGACTGAAGAAACCTTTTCCGTATTATTGCGTGAAACTTTTGATATTAACGTAAGTACTCTCGAGGGTTATTTCCATTATATATTGAACACTTAATAACGGTAATATCATACTTCTCTCATATTAGTAAGGCATAAAATTAAGAAACAAAACCTGCACATAGTGTACTTACATCAGCGTAATTTTAGTTTTTGGATGTACTTAAGTATTGGCACAACTTTTCACTGTAAAGTTGTAAAGAAATTAAACTCCTCACAATAACAGTTACAATCAAAAACAAATAATGACAATAAACAAAAACAATATATTTTTCATCTCCTATCATTACAGATAACGCTACAATCAGGTGATGACAATCATTCCATGTACAGCATCTGTGATGACTGTGAGCCTCGAGTCCGGGATGCAGCTCTGTTCAAATGGCAAGTACTTGCCTGCGAAAGAAAATTCACATCACTGTTTCTATCTGGTAAGTTATCAGTTTCCTAAAAATGCTAGTTTGGATAGGGCTTTTTTTATGTGTAATTACGACAGTGACAATACTGATGTTCATTACATAAGTCAAATATAGAACATATTATATTATTAAGTTAGTTTATTAGTTGTAAATATTAGTGTTACTTAAAACAACCAGGGTGGGATCAAGTAATATTATTACTAGCCTGTGAGATTAGGTCATAAAGTCTCATTTGCTAATTAGTTTCACTAGCTACAATGACCTGCAAACAGAACACAGTAGTGCCTTCACACTACTGCTTGGTGGCAGAATTACTGGTAAAGTGGTGGTACCTACCCAGACAAACTTTGCAAAAAAGTCCAATGACCTAGTAAACTGATGGCATAAGCGTTAACTGATTCCTATATATCCTAGATATATTCCTGTATCTCCTAGATAAATCTTCTCCATCCAAAGGTTGCCTGGAAGTGATCGCTTTTAGCAATAAGCCCATTGTTCCCCAATTCTTGTAATTTGTTGTATTCTTTTTACTTTTGTTAATATGTGATGTGTATGATAAAGAGTTTAGTGAAATGTCATCATTCAATATAAATAATTTGGTTAATTTGTTAATATTGATTAATTTCAGGGTTAAAAGAAGATTTGAATCAAGATGAACAATCAGTAGAGATTTCACAGAGAGAGAGTTCAATTCTGCATAGAGCTAAAGCGTTTGGTAATGTAAAAAGTTTCTGTATATTTATGGTGATGCATTGTCTAGACTGGCCCGATAGCTCAGTTAGTAGTTCTGAATTGTGGGTTTCATCCCCACCCAGGACAAACATTTGTGAGATGAACATAGGTGTTTATTCTGTGTCTGTGTGTTGTATTGTATTCTATGTATGTATTTACAAACAAAAAGTATCTACTTAAGTATTGTATCAGTTATCTGGTTCCCATAGTACAAGCTATGCTTTGTTTGGGGCTAGATGGCATTGTGTGAGATGTACACAAATATTATTATTATTTACCTGGCTATCTATAACCTGAGAGTTAAGAATCTGTTACTGAAAATGCCTGGCAGTATTTTTGAAAGGTAGTTCCAGTTGAAATCACTTATCATTTAAACAGAATGAATGTTGTAATTAGTATCAAAAATTAAAATGGAATAATTACTAAAATAGAACAACTAAAGTAAAACAACTAAATAGTACAATTAAACTAAATAACAGAAGGAAACCCAACTAAAGCAGAACATTTAAGTAGTCAAATAATAGAACAATTGAACCAAAACAACTGAGGGAAACTCAACTAAAGTAGAACAACTACTTAAAGTAGGATAACTATATAAAAAAATTAAGTAAGTTTAGAGGAAAATTAGAAATGTTTCACCACGCGGGTAAAACCGCGTAAAACTAGCTAGTTTAGTATAAAAAACCTGCTTCAGTGAAAAACCCAAGTTTTATCTACCATTCCACCTACTTCTTTTGTTAGTGAATTATGTAACGAGCTAGACGTTCACCTGATGTTAAGCGACACGGCCGCCCATAACAGAGACACTCGGAACTCTTAAATATAAAGTTTCGTGCGACACTGCACTGCGCACATCATCCTGAGACATCAGCATAGTTCGGTAATAAGATTACTTGACTGTGAGTAGATCATAAAGTCTCATTTGCTCTGCAATTTCACTAGCTACAGTGCCCTTGAAACCGGAACACAGTAGTGCTTGCGCACTACTGCTTGGCGGTAGAATAACTGGCAAAGCGGTGGTACCTACCTAGACGAACTTTGCAGAAAAGTCCTACCACCTAGTAAAACAAATGAGTAAGTACACTAAACTCATATATTTTGATAGATCCTGAAATAGATCTTGATGAACAGCCGCTATCCGCTCTCCGCTCGCACCGCGCCTCCCGTGACTTGGACCACATACCAATGGACGATTGGAAAGCAGAGGAATCTGAAGGTGAACGTTTGACAATGAAGTATTTAAAAAAAAAATTTAAATTACGTAATTAAATAATAATAATAATAACACCCACCAATTACATACATCGATCCTGGACCATAATTGAAGGGTTGAAAATAAAAAGGATTTAACTGACAAATTGACAGTTTCGAGAAAATTGACTTTAAACGTCAATGGCGTCATTTTAATGTAGAGTGCTTATAAGGTAATAGAAAAGGTTTATGTAAGTTTCAGTTGCTTGAAAATGTTTTAATTCTATTTAAAATTACTAAATATAGTACTAATTCATACAATTACTGTAAAAATATAATATAATGAAATAAATATAGTAATGTTTTTATGCTAAGCAAACTGTATTCCTGTGACAGATAAACCATTTTTAGACTCAAAATCTCGAGATTTAAGCCTCATTTCGGTATTTTTAAGAATGTATCATTGAAGATAATTTCACGCTGAATCCAACGATACCCATAAGTCATTTTGTCAAAAAAATCAGTTTAATCCTTTTTATTCTCACCCCTTCAATATGATTCCGTGTGTCTAGGGACCCAGGAACTACGAGGACCATGCTCCCACAACACCCAGACTCAGAACAAGTATTTTCGCTTTTTTTCTGTGCACAAATACTTGTCCTATCGCGGGAATCGAACCCGTCGCCTCAAGGTTATGAGCCGACCTGCTCAACCACCACGCCACAGAGTCTGTCATAAAGCCTTCCACTAATTTTCTTATTATCTATGTTTACTATTAATGCACTTATCACTGAGTTACAGAGTTACTAGTTGCACCCCGCGGTTTCACCCACGGATAAAATGTATTTTGATTATTAGCTCATCCCACGAGATCGCCTCAAGGTTATGAGCCGACCTGCTCAACTACCACACCACAGATACTGTGCCAAAGTATAATCTATGCTATTCCTTTCCCATAAGTAGAACGAACTATGTACCTTACGAATAAATAATAATTTCTCTTACAGACGAATACACAAAACCACAAACAACTAAGTCGAAGAAGTACGCGTGCAATTACTGCGAGAAAAAGTTTACATACAACGGTTCACTGGAAATGCACCTCAAACTTCACACAGGTGAAAAAACCTACGCCTGCCTTCTGTGCAAATCTAGTTTCACAAATAACTACGATTTGACGAAACACTACGGAAACGCGCACAGTGATGGCGAACTGTACCCATGTACCATATGCGTACAGTCTTTTGAAAAGGCTAGACTACTGAAAAAACACTTAAAAATACACTTCGAACAGAAGTTTTCTTGTACTGTGTGTTCAAAGGAGTTTCAAAGGAAGAAAGGATTAAAAGAGCATATGAAAATACATACCGGCGAAAGGAAATACCAATGCGAAGTCTGCCAGAAGAGTTTCGGACACAATCAAACTTTAAAATCTCATATGTACACGCATACTGGAGAAAGACCGTATATATGTGATGTATGCGGAAGAAGATTCCCCCAAAGAACTCATTTAAAACGACATATATATATAATTCATAACCAAATCAAACCGCATTCGTGTGAAATATGTAAAAAGAAATTCTCTAGTAAAAGTTATTTAGCAATACACGAACGGCAGCATACGGGGGAAAAACCGTACAGCTGTGAAGTTTGCAACAAAACATTCACGGCTAATACTACGCTAAAAGTTCATATGAGGGTACATTCCGGGGAAAAACCGTATTCTTGCGGTCTTTGCGAACGGCAATTCGCTCAAATGGCTAGTTTCAAGTTGCACCAAAGAACGCATACGGGGGAAAAACCTTACACATGTCAGATTTGTCGGAAACCGTTTTCTGATAATGGTTATTTAAAAATTCATATGAGAGTTCATTCCGGGGAAAAACCGTATATGTGTGAAGTGTGCAAAAGGTGTTTTAGGGAGACGGGTCAGTTGAAAAGGCATATGAGGGTACATACCGGGATTAAACCATATACATGTAAGATATGTAATAAACAAATAGGTAATCTATCTAAGCACATGCGTGTACATTCCGAGGAAAGACCGTACAATTGTAATATATGCAATAAACAGTTTTCTATAAGTGGTAACTTAAAATTGCATATGCGAAGTCATTCCGGGGAAAAATCTTTATCGTGTGAATTTTGTAGCGGTGAGTTCACTGAAAGTTCTGGACTGAAAAGGCATAGGTGTAATCAGGGTATTACCACGTGATATACTTCAAAATAAGACCACACTAAATAACCACATAAAACTTCTTTAGTTTAGCTCCATCTATCGGCCGGTATAACTTTGTTTAATGTTAATGTCGCCATCTTGACTATTGTTAATTGTCATTTTACCGGACATACCAACATAATAATACAAATTTTATCTTTGTTATGTTGACAATGGAGATCTATGTGAACCAACTTCATTCTCTTCTTACTCCCCAAGTCAAGTGTGTCGAAAGAAGTTTTACTACAAAAAGTACTTTATAAAAAGAGGTCTTAAGCCCGGAGCGTTATTTTGGTTAGATTTTTTTGCTGTTTTGTGGTATTTAGCTAGTGAAAAGTTTTATTTTAGATTATTCTCAAGTATTATGAATTTCTAAAGTCAAAGGTTTATCAAAGTATTAATATATATAAATCAAAGTCCAAATATGGCACACAATGGAGTTACGAAAACAATACAATAATCACGTTTTTAAACTTTGTTTTATTTGGAGGGAATATTAATATTGTTATGATATGCCTTTATTATATGATATTTATTATTTTATTAACAATCATGATAATTTATTTTGACGATAACGTCTTATAAATCGATGATCGTCAGCTGTAGGTCACGTTCCGCCTGAGCCGAGCGTGCAAGCGAGAGCGCGGAACAAGCGATAGAGAGGCACGATCGGCCTCAATGTTTTTTTATGACGTTATCACGTAAAATTATCGTCCGTAAACCGACTTTACAGACAAACATTTTATATTATCGTTATTGAAGTATTATTATAAATAATAACTGAATAAGTACTCAAGAATTATAATAACGATGTAAATATATAATATTATAGTTATGTACTTAATGCGAATTTGTTTTATTTATAATTATTGTTTAATAAAAGCTTACAAATTATTGGTCATTTAATTTCATGGTATTTTACTTTTTTTTTATTGGACATCGCGAGTGTCTGCATAGCTTAAAACTGGAAAAATACCAATTTTTTAGGTTTTCAATCATCATGGTTTTGCTATTGAGTTATTAAATTTCGCCAGAATCGATTGAGAAATGCGACATATTATAGAGAACAGCCGGACATACGAAATCACGTTTGCCCAAGCTGAAACAGACCTAGGTACTTAAAAAACATAAAAATTTATTATCCACAAAAAAAAAATTTATGAGTTATACATACAATAATAAATTTAAATAAATAATATTTACTTACTTAGTACTTAAAAAAAAATTTACAAGTTTATTTTGTTTATTGGCTCCACACTTATGTGTTAGTCAGTGTCAAGTAATTGATAATTTATCAAGATTTCACCCAGATAGATATGTGTCAAGTCATAGTCTAGGTATACTCCTAGTAAAGCGATGGCAACTTTACTAGAAGCTTCTATTCTATTCTCCATCATTATACCACTTTCCCACTCATGCCTGTAATCCAGCACTTAACGAATAAAATGCCACCAATTTTATGCACTAACTGAAAATAATACAATGCGGTGACGCGATTTTTTTCGTTTCCCCGTCAAAAACACGCAACAAGTTGGATATATAATATTTTTGTATATACTTCAGGTTTGCACTAATAATAATAATAACGGCCAACGATTACATAAATATGTGGACATAGGTAGCCGGTTGGCTTGCCCCAAATAGATTCTGGACCCTAACTAGGATTCCGTGTCTAGCGACCCAGGAACGACGAGGACCAATGTCTTACAACACCTAGACTCAAAACCAGTATTTTAGTTTTTTTTTGTGTGCACAAATATCCTGACACGGGAATCGAACCCGCCGCCTCAGAGTTATGAACCAACCTGCTCGACCACAACACAACACAGGCTGTCAAAATCCGTTGCTTTTTTTGTTGCCTAACTGTAATATAAACAGATTTGGAAAAACTATTACTTATATACTTTCAGATTGCTAGTTGACAGAATTATTGAAACATTGGGGTTTTTTTTTAATGTTTTGGCTCCACACTTTTGTGTATTTAGCCAGTGTCAAGTAATTGATAATTTATCAAGTTAATGATATTTCACGCAAATATGTGTCAAGTCATCAAGTCAAGTCAAAGTCATACTCCTAGTAAAGTGGTGGCAACTTGAAGCTTCTATGGAGTTTTGGAAACACGAAAAGAAACGTTTCACCATCATTATGCCATTTTCCCACACTTACGCCTGTAGTCCAGCACTTAACGATTAGAATGCCACTAATTTTATGCACTAACACTGAAAAAACACAAGTTTAGGAAAATAATACAATGCGGTGACGCAATCTTTTTCGCTTTCCCGCCAAAACTCCAACATTGGGGTTTACCTTAGTTTATTATTACTGTGAAGTCTCACTTGCTAACTTGGGATTTATCTAATAAAACTAGGTTATAACTCAAATTACGGAGTTTAATATCTTTTATACAAGTACCGAGGTAACGAATGTTTCCAGATTAACATAAGTTATGCCCATGATAAAAAAAATGAAATTATGCTGCGCTTCTAATACATAAATACTACTAATGTAATATAGGGTAGTTGTAAAAATAATAGTACTTAATCAATAATAATAATAACGCCCAACGATCACATACATAGATCCTGGACCCTAACTAGGATTCCGGGACCCAGGAACTATGAGGACCATGGTCCCACAACACCCAGACTCAGAACAAGTATTTGTGCTTTTTTCTGTGCACAAATACTTGTTCTGCCGCGGGAATTGTACCCGCCGCCTCCGTGTTATGAGCCGACCTGCTCAACCACCACACCACAGAGGCTGTGTGTGAATAAAGATAATGGTTAGTAACTAATTGTGATATAATTCACTATGTGATGTCTGCATTATTTATATTTATTTTAAAAAAATCCATTCTGTAAAGTTTCTAGTAGCTAGATAGCTACTACTACAGTACTATATAGCTACTAGCTTTGGTCAGATTTCTGTTCTGGCTTGTGCCAGTGGGAAAGAGAACTTCTTTTTTTTTCAACCTCTCATATGGTACCTAATGGGCTTGCTATATAATATTGGACAATAAGCACTGTAATTTTATATGCTTAGTTCAATAACTTAATTTTAAAGTACCTTATCTCATTTTGTCTTGTAAAACTGCTAAAAATAACCTATTTGCAATAAAATCCTGAAAAAGTTTACTAAAATAATCAGTCAAATTTGATTATTTTAGTAAAATTTTTCATCAATTCAATTGAAGTTTATCACACTAATATTATAAAGGCGAAAATTTGTATGTGTGTTTGTGTGTATGTTTGTTACTCCTTCAGGCTCAAACGGCTGAATGGATTTGGACGAATTTCGGTACCAAGATAGCTTATACACTGGATTAACATATAAGCTACATTTTATTCTGGAAAAGTGAAATGTCCCCGTGGGTTGAGCAAATTATTAAAATACTTTTTATCCGCGGGTGAAACATGTATCATGTGTCAATAACAGAAGATGTCTATAGCTGAATATACTGCATAGGCCTCCTGAGCGCCACTTTGACCGGTTGCTCTCATCATCATCAGTTCTCAAACCTTTCTGCCCCACACTAATACATAATTTAGAATTTCAAATTTTCCCTTAACCTGAATTTTGAAATATACCATATTATTTCCCCACCCAATCTCTCTGAAATCTTTCCTTTCCTTTCCCATACCCCTTTTATTTTTTTTATTTATAATTATTGCAAATAATAAGTTACAATTATGTTTTTTTTTTAAATGATATTGACAAATAACTACTCTTTTCTATTGGTTATGTACTGAGTGTATATATTTTTGTTTATATTGTGCTGTGCTTATGTGATGTTTTATTTGTTGTAGATAAAAATCCCTTGAATCTGAAGGCATGAGTTTGATTCTCCCGTATTATACACCATACCTACTACCTACACGCAGATTATTCTCCAATTTCTCCATCACTTGCTGTTTTAGTATAGTATGTGACAAATAGTATAGGTGGGCAAAATTGTTAGTCGCAGAGGCCGTAATCAAGAAGTCAAGTCATAGCTGACCTCACATTCATTATCCACATGTACCAAAATTTCTCACTGAAAAATCTTCGTTTGATGTGCTATCTTTCTACGTAATATTGGCAAAATTATGGTAACCTCTCCACATTCACAAAGAGTTGAAGTTAAAGAAGTCATGTCAATATTATTTTATCACACCTTTGTTTTCTTCACAAAATGTGTTTTTTCATGACTAATTAGACCGAACCTCCAGGCAAATTTACGTTTACAGTATCTACAATGGTAACGTTTAACCTTCAAATGCACAGAGTTTATATGACAAGACAAATTATGTTTCTTCGTATACTTTTTCTCGCACATATGACATTGATATTGGATTTTACAACTCTCTCCGAGATGAGACTTTATATGAATTATTAAATTGTGTTTGTGTGTATAGCTTTTTTTACAATAATCACATATGAAGGGATGCTTGAACATTCCATATTTTAATTTTTCATTGTTCTTTTTCTTTGCTGCATCATCTTTCTTTTGACAAAAGTAGTCCTCGTGACGTTTCATATTAGATCTTTTATTAAATGACTTATTACAATATACACATTTAACTATAGCATACCACGGTACTTTTGAACGTTTTACAACATGTTTTGATAAATTCCCTGAATTTTTTGGGCTCTTGTGATGAGTGACGTTTGTAGTTTTTTCTTGAATAATTTCCGGACCGATAACTATTTCTTCCTTGATTAAGTGATTTTCATACAATTCTTTATCCTGTTTGGTTTTGTGTAATGCACATGAACATGTTGGATCAAGAACTATTATATCCGTTTCAAAATCTTCAAACTCTATCTTTTCTATTTTAACTGATATGTTTTGCTTTATTTCTTCATTGAGTGCATTGTAAAGATTGTTATTTTCAATACAAATTATATCATCGGTAACTTTGTGAAGCGTTGATTGTTTCTGCATTTTCGAGTTGATTTTTACCTGAAACAAAAAATAAATAGGTACTTTAGATAAAACTAACATAAATTATTTGATTGAGTTCACTCTCTATACATGATCAATTATATATATATATATATATTTAATTCTATGTAAATACATAGAATAATAAATACACAAATTCTGTGGTTGACCCAAGGGTCAACCATATGATGTTTGATGTTTAATTCGAAAAAAAATTAGTTGCAGTATACCTTAAATCAATCTACTTTTAGTTAAGTTGCCTGGCCCAATAGTTCAGTTGGTAGTAGCCCTGCCTTCTGAACTGTGGGTTGTGGGTTCGATTCCCACTCAGGACAAATATTTGTGTGATGAACATAGGTGTTTGTTCTGTGGCTGGGTGTCATATTGTATTCTATGTATGTATTTACAAACAAAAATTATCTAAGTATTGTATCAGTTATCTGGTTCCCATAGCACAAGCTTTGCTTAGTTTGGGACTAGATGGCGCTGTGTGAGATGTCCACACATATTATTATTATTATTAGTTAAAAACTACTGAATTGTTCTAGTTACACTTTGTTACAATAGAACAATGTCCACAGTAATTAATAATATGCCAATTAGCTACATACTCAATATACATTTTGCATAGACTTAGTATCGTAATCAGGGTGAATTTCATAAGGGCATTTACAAAATAAAACACATTAACTTGTCCATATAAACTAGAAACAAGGTTATCTACTCGCTGTAAATGGATATATCTGAACTTGTTTCAAGGAGAATAATTTTCTTCCGAATGACAATGGCCATTGTAGACATCGGCCTTCACTGATACATGGCATCCTCTACCACAGGTATGGGCTTCACTGGACAGAATTTCAACCCATCGCTCTAGCATACGAAATTAAATAATAAGGTTGCATTGCTATTTGCTGCCTAAATGAGATTCAAATGCAGAACCGTAATAACATGTACACAAGCCACAAAGTATTAGGTTTAGTTCTTACATGTTACACACAGAATTCTCCCTATTACATTACGAAGTGTATGTACTTACAGTGATTCCCTCCTGTAATCTTCCCGTCTGTGCACCTATTATACAAACAATCAGTAATAATAATTTAAGTCGATGTGAGGCAAGCGCGTTGTTCCTTTGAGGGAGTTGTTATAGGTACCTACTTTTTGCGAGGGTATGTACACATAAACATAATATTAATTCGTAAAAAAAAAACAACAAAAAACGCACTTGCTTAAACTCAGTTTTCACTTTTCATGTAGAAAAGCAAAGAGCATATAACCAAAGAGTATAATAACTGTATTTAACCACTACGTTTTTTTTTATAGAAAAGTTTCACAGACTAGGTATAGGTAGTGACGTAATATCTACTTTTTTTTTGTTTAGCTCCACACTTTTGTGTATTTGTGTGTCAGTGTCAAGTAAATTGATAAAATTTTCAAATTAATATTTCATATACATATATGGTGTCAAGTTACAGTCATCAAGTCAAGTTATAGTCTAGTCTAGTCAAGTCATACTCCTAGTAAAGTGGTGGCCACTTTACCAGAAACTTCTTTGTCGATTTAGAACCTGTGGCCTTGTAATTTTAACTGTCAATGTCATGCATGAAAATGACTTGTGCTGCCAATATATAGTAATTTTGCTAAATTTTACTTATAAATCGGTCTCATCAGCTACAAACGTAGTTGAATAATTTTTTTTTCTTCGTGCAGAGACTATATTTTAATACTTTATAGCTAATTAAGCTTACTATAACAGACATGATGTGTCGAATGCACTAAATGATTGTTATATTTCGTAAATAATTTTAGTGTACACCAATTTAGAAGCCAACTAAAATTATCTAACTTTAGTTTGAGGTTTCTAATATTAGGTGTAGTTTGACGTAAATTTGGCACAACAGATTGGCAAAATACCACTTAAACTAAATTGAGTAACTAAAATTAATTTTAGAGAATCCAACTAAAATTTAGTTTAAAATAGTGACAACTGATTAGCGAACGTCGTTTGACTCGACTAAACCTAATTTTAGTTTAGTTTAGTCTAGTTTGTGCCAACAGATTCGACACCAATGATCGTCACACTACCACTTAAATTACCATGTGCCAATGCACAACAAAATAAAAATGAACCAACAAACTACATGATCTATATATGTGACCGTTGGGCGTTATCATTGTCGTTGTTTTATAAATTCAGTTTTCTATTATTATTTTTTATTAAGATCATCTAAATATTCTTCTTGCACCGTTGTAAACTATAGGTTGTTACTTATGTAGTATATTTCATTATGATGTCCAAATTTTAATGGTTTATGAATAATGTTAGATTTAAAAACTCTAAACAAAAAATACATCACTGCAAATTTTCTGGTAGCTTCTTCTTTACAGGTGTAATAGAAGCTTCTAATAATATTCTAAATAATTTTGACAATCGACTTTAGCTATCTCTTAAAAATTGGTGCTGGCAGCACCAAACCATAAGTTGCGGAAACTAAAGAGTATATAACCACTAACGTGGCCTATAGTATTATATAATCTGTACAAACTTGTAAACATGGCTTGACAAAGAACTTGTATCGTACGTAAAGGACTAGAATCGTAACCATAGCGTAGCGTTTATATTCTCTTTGACACCCTTAAAAGAAATCTTTTGTTGAGCACGGAGATAAGATAATCGATTTTTATTTATTACCTCCGACTAATATGTGATTTTTATAGAAAAGTTGTTAAAATGCCCGACACAATAATAGAAAACGTCCTTAGCGGTAAATTGGATAACGTGCTGCTGAAGAAATGGCTCAATAATGAGTGTATTGAAGTAATAACCTATAAAAACTTTGTTTTGATTTATTTTGTTTTTAATCGCATATTTAATTACCAAATTTAATAATTTCAGGATGCTCCAGATGACTGCTTATTACTCTGCTGTACTAAGAGCGAGTTTGTAGCTTATTTCTTAACTTACCTAAGAAATCAGACTGATAGGTAAGTTCAATATCCATCTACACAAAATTTTAGCTCAATGTTCTAAACTAATTGTAGGTAGGTAGGTAAAAGTGGTAGAAAAATAGGGTTGGAACTTAAGTCGATTAGCATGAATTTGAGGATCTGCCGTTCTCCTTGATCTAAATCGCCACCATGCAAGTATACCTGCAAGCGCTGAAGTATTTAAAATTATATTTGAAAATCTTTGGCTTAGCTTAGCACCATTCAAGTTGGAGGTTCATATTTTTTTTACTGAAAGATCTTATTATGTGAAGGCTTCACTATAGTCCTCTCCCCATCACTCCCTCCCCTCATTTGTGCTGTTCGACTTTAGATGAAAAATATCTCATTAAAAATAAAAATAAAATAACGCCCAACAATTACATACATAGATACTGGATCCTCACTAGGATTCCCTGTGTCTGGATGGGTCCCTGTGATGGATTAAACAGCCGTTCTATAAAACTGATGTAGTCTGGACTAGGTGAGAAATAAAATGGTATAGAATCTAAAAACTAGTTTCAACCGGTGTTAACTATAGAGCTAAGACCTAAGACTCCGATCTAGGTACAACTTAACCATGTTGGATGGCCTCGGGGTGGTTGAGCAGGTTGGCTCATAATCCAGAGGCATATGATTCCCGCGGCAGGACAAGTATTTGTGTGCAGAAAACAAAACCCAAAATAAAGAAGTGGTTATTTTTATGTGGTCCCCAGGGTCCTCTCTCCAGATTCTTGACTTTGAGCTTACTTATAAAGCAACACCCTGGTTGAAAGCAATGTTTTCAGGCTCTGCATTATTTTAGACATTAAACAAAACACTGTATAATATTTTAATTCCAGTATACTACAAACAAATAGCAATGCAGTACATATACTTCAAAATTCTACCCCGGAGAAGCTGCTCAGCACAGCTCGTAAGCATAGACGCTCCATCAGCGAACCAACAAGTGAAGAAAGAAATGACAGCCTTTCAGTTAAAAACGACTGCCGAAGCCACCACGAATCACCTAACAGAGAAAAGAAACGCACAGGACGAAGAGTCAAAACAAAACTATTCACGGATGATAAGAACAACAGTACTATTTCATCAGATGAGTCTAAACTCAGCTCCGGAATTGATAGGATAGCTATATCAAGCACTCCAATGAAGAACGGATTCAAAGCATCCGAAATTCCCACCACCAGTCCGGTGGCTTCAAAATACAGTTATGAGCGATGTGATACCCCACGTCTAGGTCAAAGACATTCAAGATCTCATGAAAAATCTTGCTTAGGAGATTACTTGGTAACCGCAACAAAGGGTACCAAAAAGAAAACAAAGAAGAATACCTCAAATGACAACGAAGTTGAGAAAATAGACTTGGATTTAAGCAGCTCTGAAATGTTTCCTGAAATTGGTGCTAGAAAGTCTAGCTCGCTTCGGTCTGAGAAGAAACGGATAAAGCCAACAAATATAGATAAATCACAGAAAAGCATATCACTCAACAGTTTTAATTCGGACTGTTTTCTTCAGCCTTCGCCATTGGCTTTGGAGGAGAATTCAGTGTTTCAACAACAAAGCCTGCAGCCTTCAGAGTCTGCGAATACCTTTGAAGCAGAACGGAGTTTATTGAAACAAGAACGGCACAAGTTGATGGAAAAGTTCAACATTCTAAACACATCTACTCCGATAAAATCAATAGTAACACCTCAAATTAAAATCACACAAAAAAAAACGTTAGCAGTCCCACAGAGTTATGTTAAAGTAGATGCCGCAAAGATCTTCATGAGAGATAAAATTGATTATTTAATAGAAATATATGATTTATTATTAAGTAACAATTTAATACTTAGTGTGAATACGGAGATATATTTTTTGATATCAATATTGGTGTCGAAGCAGTTGGAAGAGGATTATTTGAATGTAGAAAGTAAATTGAATGATGGTGATGGAGAATTTTTATTGAAATCTATACACAATAGTACATATTTCGCTGTCAAATCGTTGTGGAATCAAAAAGCCATACTTGAAATTATACTGGATAAAAATTCCTTAAAGACATTGGGTAAGATTTTTATTGTTTTTACTTGTAATATATTGTTTATATATGATCTATAAAAATATATACTGCTTAGCTTAATCAACCAGTAATTTTAATGTAAATTGGTTGCGGTGATTCGCAAGAATCTCTCAATAGATGGCGCTAGCAACCCATAAGTTGGACGTAAAGATGAAGGGTCAAGACTTAAGAACACTTGTTATTATCACAGAGTTTTGGGTGATATGATAATTTTTCAAGTTAATTAATATAACTATGTCCAGTCAAGTCACAGTCCAAGTCATCAAGTCAAGTCATACTCCTAGTAAAGTGGTGGCAACTTTACCAGAAGCTTCTATGGAGTTTTGGAAACAACACGAAAAGAATCGCGAATTTCACCATCATTATACCACTTTCCAACACTCATGCCTGTAATCCAGCACTTAACGAATTAAACGCCACCAATGTTATGCACTAATACTGAAAATAACACAAGATTTGGAACATAATACAATGCGGTGACGCGCTCTTTTTCGTTTTCCCTCCAAAACTCCCGTCTATGGAGTTAACACGTGATTTTTCCAAACCCCTTGGAGCTTCACGTGATTAATGGACGATATCTTAAAGTTGACTGCAAGGTCCATGTTCGGGCTTCAGCCCGGGTCCCAAATCCCTTTTTAAATTAATAAAATTGAAACATCAAAAAAACACAAGATGTGTGCCGCTCACCGTGTTTTATATTGTGACGAAGTTGAAGGTGTGACTGCGGCAGCCATTTGTTTGCTCACGGGTTTTTCAACCCTAACGGAATCCTCAGAAGATTTCAGGGATTTTGGATGTAATGAAGTGTGAGGTTTCTTTTTACACCGACACCAAAAATATTACCAAAATATCTCAGGAACGTGTGTCAGCCCCAAGGTTTTCTATCGCATAAAACATTCTTAAGTAGTGCCCCACAACTTCTTGATTGCGCTTCACAATGCTTTCCCCATTTGTCAAAATACAAACCCGCGTACCTTTACACTCGTACACGGTATGATTCATAGAATTTAATAATGATAATAATAATAGTTGTCATTGCTTCCCCCCGTAGGAGAGAACAAAAAGGTGCGCGCCTTCAGCCCGGAGCTAGCCAAGTTCTTACTCAACTGGTATTGTGTGAGATGCGAGAAGCCCCCGGGCCGCGAGGGGCTGCGCCCCGCCGCGGTCGTTGCGTACAACTGTGAAACGGACAACGCAGACAATTTCCCAACTACGCACGCCTTCCATTTGTTCAAAAAGCAACGGGACGCTTTTTATGATATCATCAGGTAATTTGATCATCCATGTTAAGTAAAGAAAGAAAATACATTTTTTTTTTATGTTATTGAATGATGTGACGAGCTAGTCGTTCACCTGATGTTAAGCGCCACGGCCACCCATAACAGAACAGTGTCACTTGGAAGCCAAAAACATAGAGTTTCAAGCGATACTGCACTGCGCACATCATCCTGAGACATCAGCACAGTCTGGTAATAAGATTACTCGACTGTGAGATCAGATCATAAAGTCTCAATTGCCCAGTAATTTTACTAGCTACAGTGCCCTTCAAACCGGAACACAGTAGTGCTTGCACACTACTGCTTGGCGGCTGAATAACTGGCAAAGCGGTGGTACCTACCTAGACGAACTTTGCAACAAAGTCCTACCACCTATTACCTACACCACCCATTTATTTATTATTATTTATTTATTATTACATGCCTTCATACAATGTCATTACTTAGTCTAACTAATCTATACAGTACTTAGTTCCCAATATTACATTGTATGAGCCCCGTGAGGGCGTTGCACTTTAGAGCATACATTGCCTAACTCTCGTCACATTACAATAATATTCAGGTCGAAGGAAATTATGATTACTGTCACTTAAATTTTTAGGTTACTTGACTGGCCCGATAGCTCAGTTGGTGGTAACCCTGCCTTCTGAGCTGTGGGTTGTGGGTTCGATTCCCACCCAGGACAAATATTTGTGTCATGAACATAGGTGTTTGTTCTGTGTCTGGGTGTTATATTGTATTATATGTATATATTTACAAACAAAAAGTATCTAAGTATTGTATCAGTTATCTGGTACCCATAATACGAGCTTTGCTTAGTTTGGGGCTAGGTGGCGTAGTGTGAGATGTCCACACATATTATTATTATTATTTATTATTAAAAACATCAATAAAATAATAACACCCAACGATCACATACATATCATGGACCCTAACTGGGATTCCTTGTCCCAGGAACTACGAGGACCATGGTCCCACAACCCCCAGACTCAGAACAAGTATTTGCGCTTTTTTTCTGTCAAAAAATTCTTGTCCTACCACGGGAAACGAACCCGCCGCCTTCGGGCTATGCCGACCTGCTTAACCACCATACCAACAAAGTATACCACCAGGTTTATCTTACTCCTTCAAGAGTTGAACTTCCTCAGATGGTACCAAGAGTCAGGTTCAGGTAGTGGGACTCGAACCTCGTTCCGCGCGCGGGTGAAGACGCTCCTCTCTCACGGAGCCACGGCGGCCAACCACGCGCACTTGGCCGCCTTGTTTGTGGCGCACATGATCGCTTCCTGTCTACCTAGCGATGCACAGGTGAGGACAACATCCACACCACATCACTCCATATCACACGATATCACACAATATCACCCCACATCACATCACATCACGCCATATCACCCCACATCACTCCATATCACACGATATCACACCATATCACCCCACATCACACCACATTACGCCATATCACTCCACATCACACCATATCACACTATATCACAACAACAGCTGTGAGCCGTCCAATGAACAGACGCTTCCTCCATACAACGCCACATTGAATTTTTTTTATAGAGGGAGCCATGATCACCACACTTAGGGGCACTTATCCCTCTAGCTAGGACATATCTACATTTGGGTATGTCACAGAAGAATAAGTGCGAACTTAGGAGCTGTATTACTTTAGTACAGACGGGTTTAAATTATGAGGTCTATCTAAATATACATAACTCAAAGGTGACTGACTGATTGACTGACTGACATAGTGATCTATCAACGCACAGCCCAAACCACTGGACGGATCGGGCTGAAATTAGGCATGCAGGTAGATGTTATGACGTAGGCATTCGCTAAGAAAGGATTTTTCGAAATTCTACCCTTGAGAGGGTGAAATGGGTGGTTGAATTATTTTCCCATAAGCCACGCCGCGGGCGAACTGCGCGCAGAAGCTCGTTTTATTTATAAACTGTATGAAGCTACATGGAATTGGGTGAAATAATAATAACATAAATGTTCACAAATTATTAAAAAAAACATGAATTGATGTATCAACTGCAGGTTAGCAGGTTCTGGGTTCGATTCCCACCCAAAACAAATATTTGTGTGATGTCATCGATATTTGTTCTGTGTCTGGGTGTTATATTGTATTCTATGTATGTATTTACAAACAAAAAGTATCTAAGTATTGTATCAGTTATCCGGTTCCCATAGCACAAGCTTTGCTTAGTTTGGGGCTAGATGGCACTGTGTGAAATGTCCACATATATTGGTAAAACACTTTGAAAGTTGAAGTTGAAGTAATTTTTTAAAATGTTTTGAAGTAAAACTTCTTTACGCACGCTTGACTTGGGGAGTAAGCTGATAAATGCGAGGCGAATGGAAGTTGAAGTTGGTTCACGTAGATCTCCATTGTCAACATAACAAAGTAAAAAAAATAAATTATGTTGGTACGTTCGGTAAAATGACAATTTACAATTGTCAAGATGGCGACATTAACATTAAACAAAGTCATACCGGCCGATAGATGGAGCTAAACTAAAGAAGTTTCACTTCAGTCGTGTGGTCTAAAGCACACTCGTTTTTTTCTTGTACAGGAATCGAAATTAAGCAAACTGCAACGTCGTTTCACGTGTCCCACGTCGACGGAATCGAACCGCCTCCCACACTTCACAGCCAGCGAGACGTTTTACAAGTACGTAAGTTGATAGAAACTTACATTAATTTTGTTAAATTTATTTCTGCATGCATTTTGTTTTTTCTTTAACCGACCTTAAAAATAGGAGGAGGCTCTCAATTCCAATAATCAAAACGACTAAGCAGGCAATTTAACCTTTTGCTTCATATAGCTTAGTTGGTAGTATCCCTGCCTTCTGAACTGTGGGTTGTGGGTTCGATTCCCACCCAGGACAGACATTTTGTGTGATGAACATAGGTGTTTGTTCTGTGTCTGGGTGTTATATTGTATTCTATGTATGTATTTACAAACAAAAAGTATCTAAGTATTGTATCGGTTATCTTGGTTCCCATAGTACAAGCTTTGCTTAGTTTGGGGCTAGATGGCGTTGTGTAAGGTGTCCACACATATTATTATTATTATATTTTCAGAGAGTTTATAAGCTACGCTGAGAACGAGTCTTTCAGGATGCATTTACGGGACGCGCTCGCTACCGAACTGGTAGCGCTTGATTCTACTCACGTAGCCATGGAAGACAGGGGGAACTGTGAGTGTTCGTTCACTATCATTCGTTCGTTCAAATTTAGTTTGCTCTTTTACATTTATTACGTTTATTCACATTCAATTCTTTCATTAACATTCAATTCTTTCATTAGCATTCAATTCTTTCATTAGCATTCAATTCTTTCATTAGCATTCAATTCTTTCATTAACATTCAATTCTTTCATTAGCATTCAATTCTTTCATTAACATTCAAAGTCAAAGTCAAAAGATTTATTGCAAATAGGTTATATTTAGCACTTTTACAAGTCAAATTTATATCAAATACTTAAAATTAAGTTATTTTACTAAGCATATAAAATTACAAAGAGCTTATTGTCAAACAATATAATAGGTCTTTACCTATGAAATTGCCGTATTGCAGTACAGACTTTTTCAAACAAAAAAAAGTTTTGATTGGCTATGAATTCTAAATTCAAATTAATTTTGTTTTAAAAATATGACATTCTATTTACAATATAAGTCTTTTATTTATTGATTACCGTTGTATTTTCATTACATTTCAACATTTTTCCTCATAATGGATACTTTGAAATTTCGTGTAATTATGGAATATGAGTTCCGTCGTGGCACCAACGCGGCACAAACGGCACGTAACATCAACGACGTTTACGGAGAGAACTGTACAAACGAACGTACAACCCGTTATTGGTTTGCTCGGTTCCGTTCTGAGAATTTTGACTTGAAAAATGAACCTCGTGGTCGTCCGGAAACTTTGGTCAACAATGACGAATTAAAGGCGATTGTGGAAGCTGATGAATCTCAATCTACAGCTGAGCTGGCAGCAGCTTTTGATGTTAGCATCAAAACAATATTGGTCCATTTGCGACAGATTGGCAAGATAAAAAAGCTTGATAGATGGGTGCCCCACGAACTTAACGATCGCCAGCACAACGTACGCGTCGAGACTTGCCTTGCGCTGCTTAACAGGCACAGAAATGAAGGAATTTTGAACCGAATTGTTACGTGCGACGAAAAATGGATTCTTTTTGACAATCGAAAGCGCTCAGCAAGTTGGTTAGATCCTGGTTCGGTACCAAAGCAATGTGCAAAACGAAAAATGACCCCTAGAAAGGTGATGGTCACAGTTTGGTGGTCTAGTGCTGGTGTGATTCATCATAGCTTTTTACAAAACGGCGAGAGCATTACTGCAGATGTGTACATTGAAGAACTGACCACAATGATGGCGAAACTCGCACGTCTGCAACCAGCTTTGGTCAATCGGTCGTCTCCACTGCTACTTCACGACAACGCGCGACCCCATACTGCACAACAGACCGTCTCTAAGCTGCATTAGTTGGGTTTGGAAGCTCTCCCTCATCCGCCATACTCACCAGATCTTGCGCCTACCGACTATTACTTTTTCCAAAATTTGGACAACTTTTTAGCGGGAAAAAAAATTCAATTTCCGAGAGGCAGTACAAAACGCCTTTGAAGAGTTTGTTGTCTCCCGTCCTGCTGATTTTTTCAAGAAGGGCATCCATAAACTGCCACAGCGTTGGCAAAGATGCATTGATTGCAGGGGTGATTACTTTGAATAAAAGAAATAAATAAGTTCGAAAAAAAAATACTTTAACTTTTTTCAAACAAAACGGCAATTTCATAGGTAAAGACCATATATCAAGCCCATTACAATATGTGAGTTTGAAAAAAAGTTCTCTTTCTCACTACTGGTGCAAGCAATCCGGCACAATGCAGAACAGAAAACTCCGAGCCGAAGCTTCGATTACAACTGTAAAGTAGAAGCTACAAGTAACTTTACAGTGATTCAATTCTTTTATTAACATTCGATACTTTCATTAGCACTCAATACTTTCATTAACATTCGATACTTTCATTAGCATTCGATACTTTCATTCACCACATTCAACTCTTTCATTAACATTCAATACTTTCATATACATTCAACTCTTTCATTAACATTCTATACTTTCATACACATTCAACTCTTTCATTAACATTCAATACTTAAATTCACTTTCATTCACATTGGTGATTCGTCACACCCTTACGTCGTTAGTGTACCCCAAGTCCGCACTAAGCGTTTTGCTGACTCATTTATAGTCCGAACGGCAAGGAATGGAATGCTCTCCCAAAATCAGTGTTTCGTTCAAGGTATAACCTAGGTCTTTTTAAGTCGAGAGTGAATAGGCATCTCATGGGCAAGCGTGCTCCACCTTAGACAACTTCGTCACTTACCATCAGGTGAGTTGTTGTCAAACGCATGCCCATTTTACCATTAAAAAAAACCATTCAACCCTTTCATTAACATTCGATACTTTCATTTACATTCAACTCTTTCATTAACATTCGATACTTTCATTCACGTTCAACTCTTTCATTAACATTCGATACTTTCATACACATGCAACTCTTTCATTAGCATTCAATACTTTCATTCAGATTTAATAAGGAGGAAAATTTTGCACAGAGATGTTATGATTAGGAGAGACGTTAGTTATTGTTACTATACTTAGTTAATTATGCAAAATTTGACCTCATTCGGAAACCGGTAAGTGGGTCAAAACTGACTTCTAAGATTTAAAATGTAGCCTATATGTTAATCCAGTGTATAAGCTATCTTGGTACCAAATTTCATCCAAATCCATTCAGCCGAATGAGCGTGAAGGAGTAACAAACATACACACATACAAACATTCGCCTTTAGAGTATTAGTGTGATTAATATTTTGTGTAATTATTTTGTTCCAGCTAATAATATGGACATAACCCGTGAATATCTTCAAATGGCTAAAAAACTGGCTTTACTTGCAAAGTTCCTAGGATACCTAACTTCTTTACCATATTCGCAAGTACCGGCCGAAATTATGAGCAAAACTAGCAATAATTCTAACCACGTCATAAATTATAGTAGAGAACTTAATTATATAGCGCCCAAGGAAAAGGTGTTTGAAAATAATATCGGCTTGAGGAATTATGTAAGTTTTTTTCCATTTTTCTGTTTTTTTAATCATATACACGGTGGAATTTAATTCATATATTCATTCGTTCTATCGCATGGACTGAGTAGTACATGCTATAGAACGCTCCTATATAACTAAATACCAAAAGTACTTATGAAATAAAACGTAAATATAGGTATTATCAAATTACTACGAATTCAAATTCTAAAGAAAAGCCTTGCGACATTGAACAAAGCAGGTGTTTATTACCTACGAAACATTTACAAAGCGCTCAGCTTGCGCGATGTGTAGCGTTAAATAGACATTTCGGCTGTTATCCAGTTATTTTAGGATGTATTATTTAAGTTTTTTTTAAATTACGCCTTGTACGATTATCCAGTAGCATGGTCTGAGTACATACATTTAAGGAAAATAACTAATTTAATTCCACCGTGTATAGTATGATTATTACATTTTGGAAGATCCTACATTAGATAGATAGATACATACAACTCTTTATTGAAACATCACATTACAAGAACAATTTAACACAAACTTAAAAATTAAGTGTCACAATGGCCGGTCTTATCGCTTGAAGCGATCTCTTCCAGACAACCCAATTTATTATATAGTTAGCATTAGTTTTATATGGGAATCAAAATCGCACTTTTAATTTTGCATCAGTTATAATTATAGTTAGATAGTTAACGTAATCAATATCCAAAAGATTTTTTTATATGATTTATTTCTTTATATTTATATTTAATATCTTTTATTTTCATTTCAGAGCCAACCTACAATAGACCTGATAGGTCTATTAAAAAACGCATACGATAATTCTCGATTATCGATAACATTACCCTGGCTGGTACACTATTTATCGATGTTGGATTACACAACACTACGACTCAAATACTACAACCGATTAATCAAAACAATCTTCGATATATACTACAACAAGTTGAAGATAACACAAATCGATATAAAAAAGAACACGATTATATATTTGAAATCGATTCTCGGTTGGTTGTTCGATTTGGAGCATTTTCCGAGTGATGAAAATCGATTTTGTTCGATTGAAGTGACTAATAGTAATGGGGTAGATACGTGCGATTTGGTCGATGAATCGACCATTTTACAATTGTGTCCGTGTTTGAAGGAAATAAATACGTTATTGTCGACGTGTCGGTTGAGTCAAGAGCAAAAAGGCATAGGTTCGTTTAGACACATCACGCCTGTAAGTTTGAGCGTAAATCCAGAAGATAGGATCAAGAACAAAGAGAAGGAATTACAGGTATGGTCCAATTTATTGTAGTACTTAATACTCTATCAGCCTTATTAATAAACGGGTATTAGTCTCGGGTTAGTTACTTCAGCTTTTGTCCTTTTTTTGCTACTGCAATATTTAGCTGGATCGAAAGAGACAAAAGATGGTGTAACTAGTCTAAAGCTAGTTCGTGTTTATTAATAAGGATGTATTTGATTGCTATCACACTAATCACACTAATATTATAAAGGTGAAAGTTTGTATGTGTGTATGTTTGTTACTCCTTCTCGTTCAAACGGATGAATGGATTTGGATGAATTTTGGTACCAAGATAGCTTATACACTGTATTAACATATAGGCTACATTTAATCCTGGAAAAGTGAAATGTCCCCGTGGGATGAGCAAATAATTAAAATGCTTTTTATCCGCGAGTGAAACCGTGGGGCGCAATTAGTAGTTTATAAATAAATAAATAATAGTCATAAAAAAAAAACAAAAACGAATGTGCTTTAAACCACAAGAGTGAAGTAAAACTTCTTTATATCAGCTCCATCTATCGGCCGGTATAACTTTGTTTAATGTTAATGTCGCCATCTTGACAATTGTCAATTGTCATTCTACCGGACATACCAACATAATAACACAAATTTTTAACTTTGTTATGTTGGCTATCTATGGAGATCTACGTGAGTTAACTTCAACTTTCGTTCGCCTCGGTTTCACCAGCTTACTCCCCAAGTCAAGCGTGCGTAAAGAAATTTTACTTCAAAAATATTTACTTGTTGTCTTGTTCTTGTTGTTTTATTTTTAATAGTAATTAAATAGCCTATCGGTGTTTATTTTAATATTTAATTGAAATCGCACGATTATTGATTAAGATTATCCTCCCTTCATTATTTATTTACTTGGTTCCCGTTTTCAAGTGATCAAAAGACGCCCCCTTCATTATTTATTTCCTTGGTTTCAGTTTTCATTTGATTAAAAGACGCCCCCTTCATTATTTATTTACTTGTTTTCCATTTTCAAGTGATTAATTGACATGATCTTAAAAATGAATTATTTGGGTTCAGTTTTCACGTAATCAAAAGACCTCCCCTTAATAATCTATTTAGGTACTTGGGTTCAGTTTTGACGTGATTTAAAGATGTCCCCTTAATAATTTCTTTACTTGGTTTCAGTTGCGTTTAGAAGAGGAACTCCTAAAAAGCCAACCGGCGTCAACCAGACGAGTTTTCGAGATGGTTGTCGAACGGGTTGTATCCCGGGCTGTGAAGGAACTCACGGCTCGCGAGCTTGTTGCCGCTCGTGAGAATGCTCGCCAACATGCTCGCGCTATGTTGGCCGCTTCCAGGGGCGAGGAGACGGTGAGTCCTGTCTAATAAATACAGTTATATATGTGACGGCGGCAACGTCCAGTTGTAAACTCTATGCGCAGCGGGCAGTATTGTATTGTATTGTATTTTATTCATGAACAACATACATTGTGTTTGAATTACATTAAATATATACATTTTAAATAAATTACATTAAAGTTATTAAATTAAATTAAAATATTGGCATGCAAATTACTTAATATAGTTTACAAATAGGCGCTAGTAACGTCACAAGATAAGGCAAACAAATGTCACAGTATCAGAATGCTAGGCAAAACCCTACCCTAATTTACCCCTGTGGTAGCATTTAAATTTATTACAGTGGCAACACCGGTAACTGTCATCGCTCCCCCCCATCTGGCTATAAAAAGGGAGCGCTCGGTGTACTATGGATCATTCTTGCTCTAGACACGGCCCGGGACGCATGCTGAATGGCTATAGTTTTATAGTTTGCAACTCGTGTATAACCCGTAGCCTATATATGTTTATTTATTGAAGTGACTGGCCCGATAGCTCAGTTGGTTGTAACCCTGCCTTCTGAACTACGGGTTATGGGTTCGATTCCCACCCAGGACAAATATTTGTGTGATGAACATCGATGCTTGTTGTGTCTGGGTGTTATATTGTATTCTGTGTATGTATTTACAAACAAAAAGTATCTAAGTATTGTATCAGTTATCCGGTTCCCATAGTACAAGCTTTGCTTAGTTTGGGGCTAGATGGCGCTGTGTGAGATGTCCACACATATTTGTTTATTATTTATTATTTTAGTTGTATCTACTTTAAAAGCGCTCCTCTTTACGCTTTTGAATTGAAACTTCTGTTTTTTTTAAATGTTTCTTTACGCCGCAAAACGTCCGTTTTACTGTAAAACTTTTCTTTTTAAAACTTCCGTTTTACTTTGAAACTTTTCTTTTTAAAACTTCCGTTTTACTTTGAAACTTTTCTTTTTAAAACTTCCGTTTTACTTTGAAACTTTTCTTTTTAAAACTTCCGTTTTACTTTGAAACTTTTCTTTTTAAAACTTCTATTTTACTTTGAAACATTTCTTTTTAAAACTTCTATTTTACTTTGAAACTTTTCTTTTTAAAGCTTCCGTTTTACTTTAAAACTTTTCTTTTTAAAGCTTCCGTTTTACTTTGAAACTTTTCTTTTTAAAACTTCCGTTTTACTTTGAAACATTTCTTTTTAAAACTTCCGTTTTACTTTGAAACTTTTCTTTTTAAAACTTCCGTTTTACTTTGAAACTTTTCTTTTTAAAACTTCCGTTTTACTTTGAAACTTTTCTTTTTAAAACTTCTGTTTTACTTTAAAACTTTTCTTTTTAAAACTTTTATTTTACTTTGAAACTTTTCTTTTTAAAAATTCCGTTTTACTTTGAAACTTTTCTTTTTAAAACTTCTATTTTACTTTGAAACATTTCTTTTTAAAACTTCTATTTTACTTTGAAACTTTTCTTTTTAAAGCTTCCGTTTTACTTTAAAACTTTTCTTTTTAAAACTTCCGTTTTTCTTTGAAACTTTTCTTCTTAAAACTTCCGTTTTACTTTAAAACTTTTCTTTTTAAAACTTCCGTTTTTCTTTGAAACTTTTCTTCTTAAAACTTCCGTTTTACTTTAAAACTTTTCTTTTTAAAACTTCCGTTTTTCTTTGAAACTTTTCTTCTTAAAACTTCCGTTTTACTTTAAAACTTTTCTTTTTAAAACATCCGTTTTTCTTTGAAACTTTTCTTCTTAAAACTTCTATTTTACTTTGAAACTTTTCTATTTAAAACTTCTATTTTACTTTAAAACATTTTATGTTAATACATAAGTTTGACTTCAAAAGCGTTCGTCTACCGTTGACCTGTAGCCTTGATGTTCCGTCAGGCGGTTCTCCTCCAAAAGACGAGCGCGATATACGCGGCGGAGCTGGAAGCGCTGCGCGCGGCGGCGCTGGCGGCGCACGGCGGAGCCCTGGCGGCGCGGGCTCGGGCTGCGCTGGCGGCGCTGGTGCCGGGCGCCGCGCGCGCCCTGCTGGCCGCCGCCGCGCGCGCCGCCGCCGGAGCCCTGCGCGCCTGGCTGCGGGACCGCACCGCCACCACCGGTACGCCCGCACTAATAAAAATTAATCGTCTTCCCCTTCAGTCCAGCCGCGAACTAGTGAACTAGAAGAACGACCTAGTTCACCAACAACCTACGAACTAAAAGGAGCGCTCCCTGTAGCGAACTAAAATGCGCAAGGCTACATTCTGTTGGTGTTGTGCAGATAAAACATGATCTTCATTTGTAGATTCTTTCGTAGATTTTTCATTGAAGATAGCCATTTCTAAATCAGATGTGACATGATCTTCATTTGTAGACTCATTCGTAGATTTTCCATTGAAGATAGCCATTTTTAAATCATTAATGAGTTCACGTTTAACAATGATTTTTTTAAAATGTTTTGGCTCCATACTTTAGTGTATTTAGCCAGTGTCAAGTTAATTAATAATTTATCAAGTTAATGATATTTCACGCAAATATGTGTCAAATCACAGTCGAAGTCGTCAAGTCATAGTCTAGTCAAGGTCATACTACTAGTAAAGTGGTGGCAACTTTACTTGAAGCTTCGATGGAGTTTTGAAAACAACACGAAAAGAAACGTTTCACCATCATTATACCACTTTCCCACACTCACGCCTGTAATCCAGCACTTAACGCATAAAACACCACCAAGTTTATGCATTAACACTGTTGCGTCCCAGTTAACGAATAGCGCACTTAACGAATAGAATGCCACCAATTTTATGCACTAACACTGAAAATAACACAAGTTTTGGAAATTAATACAATGCGGTGACGCAATCTTATTCGCATTCCCACCTTTTGGTGGGAAAACGTGAAAACGAAACAGCTAAAACTCCTTCAAAATTGACGGAATTTTAGCTGTTTCGTTTTCACGAGAAAGATTGCGTCTCCGCATTGTATTATTTTCTGAAACTTGTTATTTTCAGTATTTGTACGAAGTGCAATACCATTTGCGCACGTACAACTCACTATTCCACAAAACAGTGCGCTTTTACACGCCGCGACAGAAAGAAAGAAAGAAAGAAAAATGTTTTTATTCATGGCAACAAATAATTAAAAAAAAAAACTAAGTATTCGTAACAAATACAATTGGCAGTCGCCACGAACCGGTCCCAACTCAGCATAATGCTGGTCGTACGACCAGCGCTGATCTTCCGTTGGGGCCGTTTCAGATACATGTGCGAGTGGGGGAATCGGCTAAACTCACAGCTGTAATGTTTTGTGTCTATTAAAACTTAATTAGTATCAACTTTTACCATTTAAGGTCCGTATTACAGAACGATGCTCAGTCATCGATCGGTGCTCAAGCAGAGATTTCATTCACTATTTGATCACTTAATGAATGACATCTCTGCTTGAGCACCGATCGATGACTGAGCATTGTTCTGTAATACGGACCTAAGTGTTGTGTGCCTCAACTGGGACGCAACAGTGTTAATGCATAAACTTGGTGGCGTTTTATTCGTTAAGTGCTGGATTACAGGCGTGAGTGTGGGAAAGTGGTATAATGATGGTGAAACGTTTCTTTTCGTGTTGTTTCCAAAACTACATAGAAGCTTCTAATAAAGCTGCCACCATTTTACTAGGAGTATGACTTGACCTGTGACTTGACTTGACACACTTATATATTAATTAACTTGAAAGATTATCAATTAGATACTTGACACTGGCTAAATACACAAAAGTGTGTAGCCAAACCAAAAATAAAAAAATACCTTCAGATATGTTTACTGTTTCACAATACAGGGTGTTACAAAACTACCCTTAAAGCCGAAAGGGTGTTAAACGGGGTCTTATAACGAGTCCATTCGCAGTATTTAAGAATCGCAGTATACTGTAATATACACTACACTATAAATATATAAATAATATATAAATATATATATATATATATATATTATATGTATAGTGGAAGTGGATATCTACACTTTACAAAGAACACACCCTCCAAATGTCAAGTCTCTAGGAGCAGCGGTTTAGGCTGTGCGTTGATATATAAGTCAGTCAGTCAGTCAGGACTTATATGTAAGAAAAGGTATTTTAATTGGTATTTTAATAGGCTGTAGCCAGTGTATAAGCTATCTTGGTACCGAATTTCATCCAAATCCATTCAGCCGTTTGAGCGTGAAGGAGTAATAAACATACACATAAACACATATACAAACTTTCGCCTTTATAATATTAGTGTGATTTGATTAGATTGTACGTTTTCCAGCGATCCTATGCAAAGACATAGAAGCGGAGATGCGTTCGCTAATATCAATGAACGAGATGCAAATACCTTTGGTGAGCGAGACGGCTGCCACGGATGTACTGGCAGCACCGAATGACGTGTTCCTAGACAAACATAGCAGTGTTGCCACCACGCTTATAGAACTCAAGGTGAGAAATGGATGGTTGGGGTTTATACAGGGTGTGGCGTAATGAATGGAGAATATGGAACCTGCGGGTAGAGGACGTTGTGACGGTTCAGGAAAATATGATCCATGTTTTAGTAAACGTCTTGGATTTCGATATATTCGTCATTTTCGAAAACTCAAAAAAATTACACACTGCTACTTCTATTTGAAAAAATTCTTTGGAGTCTTGCCACCAAATAGTTGAAGGAAATTTTTCAATCTGATATTTAGATATTATGGGTGGATTTGTAAAGATGATGTTTATGTTTGTAAAATTGTGGTGGGAGCTTATAATGTTTGTAAAATAATGGTGGAGTTTGTGAAATGATGGTAGAGTTTGTAAAATGATGTTTGGATCGGTAAAATGATGTTTGGATCGGTAAAATGATGTTTGAATCGGTAAAATAATGGACGTCGTTAAATGATGTTTGAATCGGTAAAATAATGGACGTCGTTGAATCATGTTTGGATCTGTAAAACAATTGGGAAGTTTCTTAAACAATCATCATTTAAATTTTCCACTAAATATTTTCAGGAGCACCTCTGCCTGGTGCTAGAGGGCGAAGTCCCGGCGCCGTTGCCCCCGCTCCTGATTCGCTGCGAGTCGTGTGTGGCGCCTCACAACGTGTTCTGTCGCGCGCCCTCTAGAAAGGCCATCATGCAACTTAGCGTCGATCTTTGTCTTGTCTATGGTAACTTTTTTTTTATGTTACGGAATGACGTGACGAGCTAGCCGTTCGCCTGATGTTAAACGACACGGCTGCCCATATCAGCTGCAGTGCACTGCGCACGTCATCCAGAGACATCAGCACAATCTAGTAATAAGATTACTAAACTGTGAGATCAGATCATAAAGTCTCATTTGCCCAGTAATTTCACTAGCTACAGTGCCCTTCAAACCGGAACACAGTAGTGCTTGCGCACTACTGCTTGGCGGCAGAATAACTGGCAAAGCGGTGGTACCTACATAGACGAACTTTGCAGTAAAGTCCTACCACCTAGTAAAACTTCTTTATTGACTTATTTTAAATTATTAAAGTAAAACTTCTTTACGCACGCTTGATTTGAGGAGTAAACTGGTCAATGCGAGGCGAACGAAAGTTTAATTTTGTTCACGTGGATCTCCATTACCAACATAACAATGTTAAAATTTGTATTATTATGTTGATATGTCCGGTAAAATGACAATTTACAATATTCAAGATGGCGACATTAACATTAAACAAAGTTAAAACTAAGTTATACCGGCCGATAGATGGCGCTAAACTAAAGAAGTTTTACTTCAGTCGTGTGGTCCAAAGCACACTTTTTTTTTAAAGATTTATTTGTGTAATGAACATGGTCTGGTTTTTGGCTAGCTGTAAGCAATTATTCAATAAATGTTACATTTTTCTTTGCCGTGTATCTACATTAAAGAGATTTGTTTCTTTGTAAGCTAATCCAATTTTCTTTCATAAATACAGTGAAATTATTAAACTACAAATATAACTTACTAACCATAGCAAACTTTCCTTTTCAGTATCAAGAAAGCCAAAAGAAATCACAGAAGCGTTCCTAAACAATTTCCACAGAATCTGGAATACATGTTGCCCGGACAGGAAACACAACTCCCCGGAGGAAATCTTATTACCCGACAGAAGGGATATTTCCCCACAACTCAGAAATTTCGATGATGAAGAAAGAATGACCACACCTGTAAGCGATGAAGAAGACAAAACCAATGTCAATGGAGTTGACACGGCGGAACCAATTGCGTCAACGTCGCAACCAATTAACCCAAAGTGTCAACCGGTTAAATCGCAACTACAACCAATTATCATAAAATGTCAACCGTTGAACACAAGATCGCAACCAGCAAGTCCAATGCAACACAACACAAAATGGCAGTACACATCGAAATCTCAACCGGTCAGCCCAAAACTGCATCCTTCAAATCCGCAACCAATTATACTAAAGTTGCAACCGATTGCACCAAAGTTGCAAATGGTTGCTTTAAAATCGCAAAGTGAAAGTGAAGTGAATACGAGAAAAGAAAGTGTAGATTCAGAGTTTTTGGAGTGTTTTGACAGGATTTTGTGTCCGAGGAATACGGTGTTATTCAGTAATACATGTTATGATAAGAGTGAAGTGTGGGAGGCGTTGGCAACCGTCCTTGTCTTTCTTTTAAAGCATGACTACTTGAGTGAAGACTCATTGACGGAGCAATGCTTGTCTGTATACAGGCAGGATTGGCCGCAGGTGAGTGTATAAATAAATAAATGAATGTCAGTGGACATTTCACACAGCGCCATTTAGTCCCAAACTAAGCAAAGCTTGAACTATGGGCACTAGATAACTGATACAATACTTAGATACTTTTTGTTTGTAAATACATACATAGAATACAATATAACACGCAGACACAGAACAAACATTGATGTTCATCACACAAATGTTTGTCCTGGGTGGGGATCGAACCCACAACCCATAGTCCAGAAGGCAGGGTTACTACTAACTGAGCCATCGGGTCAGTCAAAATCAATACTCAATTTTTCAGTTGCTATGTTCCCTAGATTTTGTTTAGCTAAAACATATGGCATGAAAATTACTGAACCGGTTTGATTAGAATAGAATAGAATTTATTTTATTGTACAATAATTGTACATGCAAAGGTCGTAAGCTATAAAGGCGATCGTGTCGTTTAACATCAGGTGAACAACTAGCTGGTTACATCATTCACTAAAAAAATAATTGCTAGGTATAAAAATTTTATTCCCGAAAAATTTTCATTCATTGTTCTACCTATACTCACTATCAAATAATTATAATAATAATAACGCTCAACGACCACATACTGGTCATCCTGGACCCTAACTAGGATTCCCTGTGTCTAGGGACCCAGGAACTACGAGGACCGTGCTCCCACAACACCTAGGCTCAGAAATTTTGCGCTTCTTTTCTGTGCATAAATACTTGTTCTTCCGCGGGAATCAAAACCCGCCGCCTCCGGGTAATGAGCTGACCTGTTCAACCACCACGCCACAGAGGCTGTCATTAATTTATATTATATTGAAAACAACAGCTTGCAAATATATCATTTTATTTATTTATTTCACAAAATCCACAGATTTTAAGCTAAGAAATAGTTTTCCTTTAATATTAGAACTTACATCCAATTACGGATTTACTTTATTTTATAAAATTCCATATTGAAAATAAAAGACGAAAATATCCAAAGTGACCCCAAGTTTCTTTTCGCAGAGCATCTTGGAGAGTCTGTCAGCTTGCATGAAGTCGGTCTCATCTCGGTGGTCTCGGTCTTCTACGGGCAAGTTTACTTTGTTCCTCGACTTCTTGGCTGAATACTGTGGAGATATGGATTATGAGCCTTTAGAATAACATATGGAACAAATGGAATAGCACATGGATCTTATGGAAGAACTAATGGAATTGATGGAATAGCATATGGAATTTTGGAATAACGTATTGGATCTTATGACATATGAGTAACATAGTCTTGGACCTATTGAGGTTGTTAGAATAAGGTGAGACAGCCGTCAAAATCTAGCCTAGTCAGTAATAAAAAATATGGAATATCCCTTAGAATAATCTTAGTCACAATTACAACTATTACACGGCTAACACTCACGAGATACAGTCGAATAACTCGACCGGTGTTCGGGCAATATAGATGCCCATCCTCAAGGAGTACGCGCGGCGGCGGTGGCGGCTCGGCGCTGACCTTAAGGATGGGCAATATATTGCCCGAACACCGGTCGAGTTATTCGACTGTATCTCGTGAGTGTTAGCCGTGTAATAGTTGTAGTTATGAGTACTACTCACGTCAGTTTCTATAATCTTAGTCACCTTTGGAATAATCTGAATAATTCATGGAATATTCGAAGGTCTAACATACAATAGCGAAATGAACTATAGAATATCTATGAATATATGGAATTACCTATATAATAAGTAACATGGATTTACCCATGACAACACAAGTGGAATTATTTGAATAATTTCATGGTATAGCTATCAATGCATGGTCAATTTTTAGACTTAGAACTACTATCTACTAGTTTTTCGTCTCGTTCAAATAACAGCGGTCTGATAGAGACAGCAATATCAGCGTTCGATATCCAATTGGAAAGGAAGAAACTTGTTTATTCGCAACAAAAAAAATTCATATGTTATAATGTTTATTTGAAACGAACACAACAATAACTAAAATAAAATTATAAGCATAGTATAATTATAAAACAAACCTAATCTAACAAACATGATCAGTATTCAGTAGGCAACATGCCCAATACGGGTTGTATTAATAATAATAATATATGTGGACATCTCACACAGCGCCATCTAGCCCCAAACTAAGCAAAGCTTGTGCTATGGGAACCAGATAACTGATACAATACTTAGATACTTTTTTGTTTCTAAATACATGCATAGAATACAATATGACACCCAGACACAGAAAAAACACCTATGTTCATCACACAAATGTTTGTCCTGAGTGGGAATCGAACCCACAACCCACAGTTCAGAAGGCAGGGCTGCTACCAACTGAGCTATCGGGCCAGTCGAATTTTTGCCATTGCCACATTGCCAGGTTGAATAGCAATGCTCAATATTTGTACGTGAGGCGTTTTAAGGGGGCGGGGGGAGTAGAATCTCACCCAATCTCACGTGGGGGGAGAGGGCTAATATCACGTATATTTTTATTTACATAAGAAACTGTAGTTCCGAGAAAACTTGTTTAAATAGAGTAAAACATGTTCCGCAACAATAGCCTCGATTGTTTAAAAGCGCCTGGACTCCTAGCGAAAAAAAATCTTTCTTTTATTTATTATGTACCTATACAAGGTGGCATTTAATTCACTCTTTTCCTTAAATCTATGTACTCAGACCATGCTATAGAATATTAGTACAAAGTACAATTTAAAAAAAAAAATTGATTTAATTTATATTTTAGGGCAATATAAGTGTATATTTACAGATTATATTTCCAATATAGTGTAAAAGAAATGCGAAAGATAAATAAGTCTATCATATTATAGTGAATGTGTGATATATTTGGGAATGAAACGATAAATAAAATTAAAAATTATTCAAAAAACACCAAACTTGATGTCTTATATTGAATGTGATTTTTTTTTACTAGGATCTAGAACATACATTAGGCTATTGTCATAAAATTTGTAGATTTACTATCAATATATACATATATACCTTTACATTTATGTACAGCTATAGAATTAAAAACATTTTTTTATATTGTCATGTTGTATAAAATAGTTTATATTTGTAATTATTTAAAATTGTTTAAAAATCTTGTGTTAATTAACGTTTTTAAGTCACCCAAAAAGTTTTTATGCCTTAACAATGTTATAATTTAGCTGTTTGCGACCAACCACTTAATCAAGCTTGGCAGCTCTTGGAAGTAAATAGTTAATGGCATCATGGATTGATTATAAATACAACTTTGTAGTCACCCATCCAGGTACTTATACTATTATTGGGGGTATGAGGTTCTGTACTCAAAGAGGGGCCTATATTACAAAACCTGTGGTCTGTTTGTACGACCTGTAAACGGCTGTATCTCTTGAATAATTAAGCAGGCAGCCGAAATTTTCACAGCACAGTATTCATTATGATGGTGGAATTCCTAAATAAAATAAAAATTATAAAAAGGAAGAAATGAAGGGGTACACCATACAAGAACCTTTTTTAAATGGTTTATATATTTTTCATATTTCAGTACAGTAATTCATTACAAGCTTCAAATTTGGTATGATTATAAAGCTGACTACAAAAACTTAAAACCGGCTAATGTGTGTTGGAATTGCTATGGAGCCCTAGCGGCTAGCACGAGTCCCTCCGACTGTTGTTTTTTTTTTCTTAATGTCAGGTATTGTCACAGATAGTGGTAAAACAAATACAGTACTTTGCTATTTTTTAATAAAAATGTGGCTTTACGGTTACAGTACTTTGCCTTTTTATAAAAATTGTCTATTGTATAAAAATGTGGCTTAAGTCGTAGTAGACATATTGCCAATTTTATTGTAAAACTTGTAAATATGTAGAGCGGTCTTTAGTACCATATCCAATGTAAATTAATTTTACTATTATACAAATTATACTTCTCTACATTATAGCTTATAAATGTGTTGTTTTATTTTTTTAGCAGTTTTTGCTTTTTTAATAATGCCCCTAGCAATCCAATACAATAGATAATAATAAAATTTTTAGGGTTTAAACAATTTTGTCAATATTTATAGTCGTAGTCGTAGGTATATTGTTGCAATTTACCCTAAAATTCTAAGTATGGGAAAGCAACTGTTTTTTTTGCTAAAACTTACAGTACGATATTATTGGCAATGTTTAAAACCACAGCTTTTAAAATATAACGTCCAAATATCACATATCGATATATGACCCTAACCAAAGAGTGTAATATCTTTCTAACTAGGATTCCTTATTGGAGCCAGATACAACGAGGACCATGGGGTCCCATAAAATCTACATAAACAGAACAAGTATTTGCTTTTTTCACTGTGCGAGTTAAATAAAGAGTTAATAAAATAAAAGAATGATTATTGGAGCATAGATATTTATTGCATTAAATAACATTTAATAGTAGGTACATATGTAAGAAGTTGTAGTTATACAATCAAGGCCCTTGGACAAGGGACGTTCTTAAATCGCTTAGTGAAAAACTGGCCGGCCACCGCACTAGGGCCCTTTGAAAAAACGGAGCGATCGCGAAGCAGTGGCGTAGCGCGGACTAATATACACGTGGGCAAAGTCGCATCAGAGAGGCCCCTTTCGTTCCCAAGATCTACCCAATAAATATATCTTACTAAACATGCTTTGACACTTACCTACTTATGATAGTGTAAAAATATAAATGCGCAGTGGGAGAATATTGAAAAGCATAAATATAGATTCGAAGGTTTTATTTTGTAACTTTAATGATTAATTTTTTTACAAAAGTAATGTGTTTCGGCTTTTGCTTTATATAGTAAGAATATGTAATTGATTTTGGCAGCTAAATCTGCTTCGACTGAGTATTGCTAAAGCAGACAGTCCATCCATCTTGAGTAGTTTTTTTTTAATAATTATTAAATTAGAAAATCTTCTTACGAGAAAAACTACTAAAAATAAACGGGGATTTTAAGTCTGCTGGCATCGCATTTTAAATAAGCCTCGCGAGGCCCCTTTTTTGTGCGAGGCCATGGGCGAGGGCCCACTTCGCACGCGCCTAGCTACGCCACTGGCGCGAAGTCTCCGTTTCAAAATATTAATGCCAAAAATGAGTTCGGGGGTACCACGGTTACTATTACACGTCGCATTTCATAACCGATCATCGTAATTTTATTAAATCAGGTTCGATAATTACTTACGGTTTTTTTGTTGATACAATAGGCTATTTGACTACAATATTTTTATTACATACATAAATAATATACCTCAAAAATATATAACTGTGAAAACAAAACTTGAATATCTCAAAAAATGACTAAGTTACAGGCATTTTAAAATACAGAAATAGAAAGAGACAACTCAAACACGCAGTGACGTCAGTTACCAGTCCTCATAGTAACTCATTACTAAGTTGTGGTAGCTCTACATACAATCTTTTTGGCATGTGACGTCACAAGTCATGCCTTCATAGTAGCTGTGAGGAAGCTCAACACGATCTCTGTTTTGTGAGAAAGGGAAAGGCGATGAAACTTTAAAAGCGTACTACTCCGTGATTAATTTACCGATTTTACTTATTTTTACAATCATTACATTCATTTTTAACCTACTTTATGAAAATAATATTTACTTGTTCATTTTTAATAGTGGTCAAATAGCCTATTTAGAAAATTTTCAAGATGGCGGAACCATGGGTGTTAAAAACGTAAAAATATAGATATGGTGCCTGTTTAGTTGGTAACCGTTGTGAATAAATCCTTGCGTTGCTTCGCTTTTGACGTGCAAGACTCGTAATATCTTTATCACGGCACATTTCAATGCACCTAATTTAAGAGGATCATTTTCGTAAACAATTTTTGATCTTCCCTTTATACATCTATGATAGAAATAGTTATATAAATATATATAAAGTGTAATGTAGATCATAGCTTTGCTCTATTGTATTAAGAAGTCAGCTATAAAAACTTCATTCTCTGAGCTTACTTCGTTCAAACTCGATACGGAATCTGAATGAACGATCTTAGTGAGCTCTATTTCAAGGTATAAACGTTCATTCAACAAGTCGGTTATACGAATTTAAACGATGTGCAAAATAAATTACTTACAACTAAATAGTTAAGTTACTTTTTATGCTAATGAATGACGTGACGAGCTAGCCGTTCGCCTGATGTTAAGCGACACGGCTGCCCATTTTAGTTGCAGTGTCGCTCGGAACACGTCTCTCGTCACCCCGAGACATCAACACAATCTAGTAAGATTAGTAGACTGCGAGATAAGGTCATAGTCTCATTTGCCCAGTAATTTCACTAGCTACAGTGCCCTTCAAACCGGAACACAGCAGTGCTTGCGCAATACTGCTTGGCGGCAGAATAACTGGTTATATTAGGGGTTGACTGAACCTTTTACAAAAAAAAAAACATCGGAAAACCTTTAGCGTAATATTTGTAAAGCTACAATGTCATACTTAAGTAATACCTATGTTTCAAAATCTTTAAATATTCTAGTGAAATAACTATCCATCTAGTAAGTCAAAAACTAACTTAAAAATACATAGAGACGAACATAGTACATCCTCTTTTTTGGAAGTCAGTTAAAAACACGTATTAGATAGGGGTTATATTTAAAAGTATATTTAGCTAATTTCAATGCAAACCATTTTACATTCACTATAAATATTAATAGTAATAACGCCCAACGGTAACGCACATAGATCCTGGACTCTAACTAGGATTCCCTGTGTCTAGGGATCCAGGAACTGCGAGGACACCCAGACTTAGAACTAGCTTTAGCTCTTAATATTTATTGTACATCAATAAACATGAATAGACTATTTTTTGCAAAGTATCAAAAATCTGGTATATGTTTGTTTAATTGACCATGTCTGCAAAGAAACTCTTTAGGATAAGCTAAATTGTAAATCATAGCTTAGGGTTAACCTGCAACCCTCCAATAAAGGCCTTAAATAAAACTAAATACAGTGTAAACTAAATACAGACAAACACTGTGGCTGAATTAGGAACTACCAACTTACCGTGAAATGTCATATTTTGACAGATATTTATGAACAGCGGGGTGACCCATTTAAAAAAAAAACGAGTGAGCTTTAGACGTGATTATATACTCTTTGCTTTAGCCCCGACTGAAGTAAAAAATTTTTAGCTCCATCTATCGGCCGATATAACTTTGTTTAATGTTAATGTCGCCATCTTGACAATTGAAAAAGAGGTTATACTTCAAAAACATTTAAACTAACACATTTATTTATTAGAAAGACTAGCAGTCGTCTGTATTTCCGTTCGCAATTGACCAGAATTCCCGCGGGAAATCGCGTTATCACGGAAATAAATATTATATTACCACCAATTATCAAAGTGGCATAAATACATTTATGTAGGATTTTCTATCGAGCGAGATTAAAGTATTTATTATATCTATCGATATAAACGATGAATGTGGCACAACACTACAACTGTCACTCCATATGTGACATTACAAACGTCAAAATCGACTAATTTTGATAAAGCAGTAAAACAGAAGTTAAATGTGACACATCACTACAACTGTTACTTTGACATCTGACACTACAAACGTAAAAATCGAATAATTTTGACCAAGCAATAAATCGAAAAAGAAGAAGAAAGTTAACCTATGAAATTATTATTTCGGGTTGCTGATACATATCAAAATGGGGTTCGAAAGAGTTTTTAACTTTGTCCCACACTTTGAGGGCAACTTTAGCGTCTGTATCTGTGCCTACATACTCCGCGCCGGGGTGCTTCCTCTCAAAATGTCGAATGACGTTTTGTTTATGCGAAAAGCTCTTATGACAAATATGACATTTAAAATGTTTTTCATTCGTATGCGTTCTCATATGATAAATTAGTCTGCTTTCGCGCGGAAACTTTTTGTTGCAAATATCGCAGACGAGTCGTTTTATTCGTCCATGGTTAACTTTGTGTCGTTCCATATTGTGTTTATGAGCGAAAAACTTAAAACAAATAGAACATTGAAAAGGTTTCTCTCCCGTATGCACTCGCAAATGAGGTTTTATTAGACCTGAATGGGTAAACTTTTTCCCGCAATATTTGCATTTGTACGGTCTGTGACCGGAGTGCCATTGCAAATGGCGGATGATGGCGCTTTTATATTTGAAGTTCATGCCGCATAGATCGCAAAAGAACGGCCTCTCCGTTTGGTGTTTCACCAAATGGCTACGCAAAAGGAATTCCCTTTCGAAAACCTTGTTGCAAAAGTTGCAAATAAGAGGTTCGTCTGAGGATTTTTTGCATCTACTTTTCCCTTGATGTTTGGTCAAGTTTGCTCTAGTCGAAAATGTTTTGTCGCACAGCTCGCAAGGGAAAGGTTTCACCTCCATATGTACGCGCTTGTGCTGAAACAAGTTTGAGGTTGATTTGAATTTTTTATCGCAAACATCGCAAGGGAATTTCCTCTCATTTTTGTTTTCTTCGTGTATCTTAGCGTGCTTTTCCAACTGCTCCGGTTTGTTGAACTCCTTGTTGCATGTTTGACAGGTGTGTTTAGTGCGAGAGTGTATTAAGAGATGGCGTTGTAGGTTTGTTTGCGACGCGAATTTCTTATCACATATGGTGCAGCGTTTCATGCAGCGGGAAGGTGCAGTCAGAGGCGCGTAGGTCGGCAAGAAATGTTGGGGAATTATCACACCTGAAAAAAATTACAAATGATTTTGTTACACTTAGGGGCAGTTTCCGGGAGAGGTTAGGCGAACGACTAGCTTGTGACGTCATTAATTAATATAATTTAAAAATTGCAATATGCAACTTACCACTGGCCAGTCTCATTGCAGACTCAAATAACGCCTGATTGTATGGGGTCTGTGGATGAACCTAAAAAAACGAATATGCTTTAGACCACGCGACTGAAGTAAAACTTTTACAGCCTTATTAATAAACGGGTATTAGTCTCGGACTAGTTACTTCAGCTTTTGTCCTTTTTTTGCTACTGGAATATTTAGCTGGATCGAAAGAGACAAAAGAGGGTGTAACTAGTCTAAAGCTAGTTCGTGTTTATTAATAAAACTTCTTTAGTTTAGCTCCATCTATCGGACGGTATACTTTTGTTTTTGCTTTATTTAATGTTAATGTCGCCATCTGAACAATTGTGAATTGTCATTTTACCGGACATACCAACATAATATTTTTTTTAAAACTTTGTTCATACTAAAAAAAACAAAAATTCATTATTTGTATTGAATAAAACTACAAATACATGGGACCGGCCCGTCTTACCGGGTGGGTAGATCGGTTACGAGTGACGCGTCAGAAGAGCAGCGCTATAGCAATAGAAAGAGAGGCTGTTAAAATTAGTTGTAGCGCTGTGCAAGCTAAACTACACTCTATCGCATTGTAGCAATAGTCGCTATTCATTTAAATGACTTCGCATAGTGAACCTTCTATCCCTGTAATATTGAGTAGTCTGTGGTGTATTTAAATGTCGAATCAGTGGCTAACCCTACCTGATCAGTCTCCTGGCCTTCGGCTCCATCATCAGGTCTACCTTCACCTTTTATTAATTCTGCTTCCTCCCAGGTAGATGGTGACTCAGAATCATCCTCGCTGACCTCGATTTTAATGCTGGAAAATATAAAGGAAAAAATAAATTAGTATTATATTAAACAGAGGTAACTTTTTTGAACGTACTAATGCTGTTGGTCTCTATCGACCTTTACAGCGTCACTTCGTTCAAGGCGCCCAGCCGTCAAAAGTGGGAGGCAACTAACTCAAGGGCACCACAATACAAAATGAAATAAGAATATCTAGTGTGTATATTGTTATTTCACTTCATATTTTTTTCATTTTATGTTTTGGCTCCACACTTTTGTGTATTTAGCCAGTGTCAAGTAATTAATAATTTATGAAGTTAATGACATTTCACGCAAATATGTGTCAAGTCACAGTCGAAGTCATCAAGTCAAGTCATAGTCCAGTGAAAGTCATACTCCTAGTAAAGTGGTGGCAACTTTACTTGAAGCTTCTATGGAGTTTTGGAAACAACACGAAAAGAAACGTTTCACCATCATTATACCATTTTCCCACACTCACGCCTGTAATCCAGCACTGAACGAATAGAATGCCACCAATTTTATGCACTAACACTGAAAATAACACAAGTTTTGGAAAATAATACAATGCGGTGACGCAATCTTTTTCGCATTCCCGCCAAAACTCCATTTTGTATTTAAGATGAACTTCCGCGAAATCACGCCTGATTCTATTAATTAACGAGATAAGATTGTTGAAATTGAAGGTAAACAAATTAATTAACTTTTTAAATTAATATATTCCCAACTGTTACTCACACAATAATTGTCACATAATCATTATTATTTTCAAATAATTGAAGGAGCCGAGCGCCATCTGTTTCGGCTAATGAACAATTACTTGGTTTTTTTTTTTGAACGAGCTGTTGGTCTCTATCGACCTTTACAGCGTCACCTTGCTTAAGGCGCCCAGTCGTCAAAAGTGGGAGGCAACTAGCTGGCGGGCACCCCTGGGGTGCGAGCCTCGGCTTGGGCCGTTGCCGGGATAAGAGGATCGAGAAGACTACGTCCACTGGAAGAGTGGACCCTATTGAAAGTCGCGACCGTTCTAGCTAACCTACGGGGGGTACGTCGACCTCGCCGGCGGGGTCGGGGTCTGGTTGTGTTACGCTGGTATCCTATACCGGTGCCGGTACCTGAGCCAGAAGGGCTAAGGTCCGGTGATCCTAGCGCAGCCGATACTACGGCTGCTATAGGATCATCCGGGTCGCTCAAGACGTGTCCCGGGCGGCACGTTTTGAGCGACCTGGATGATCCTATTACTTGGTCTACTACGTAATTACTGAGCACACAACAGATGATGGACTTACTATAAGGGCAATCACAAAGAGTAAATTAATTCCTGAGAGTAGGAAAACGAGACTGGCATCATTAAAATCATCTTGATTTTTACAATGCCTTTTTAATATGTGTCACCAGAATCTAGCTAAATTAATTCATTTCATTTCAAAAATTCTTTATTTGAATAAATATTACATGTTACGTACAACTTAGCGCTAGAATCTAAGCTATAACTGTCTTAAAATTAAAATGTTTTACAGGCTAAAGACCGCCTTTTTAAACTTTTAGTACAATACGTTAAAAAAATTTGAAGTTCTCATTAAATCATAATCGAGGGTAGTTACATTAAGTTTTAACATAATTATTGTTTCTACGTACTACTGAGTTACTTCATACGTTTATGTCCTAAGAAAAGTCTAGCTAAATTCTTTAAAAAAAAGGTTATCCTTCCTAATATATTTTTTTAAGTAAATATAATATGTGTACATTTCATACAGCGCCATCTAGTCCAAAACTATGTTCATCACACAAATGTTTATCCTGGGTGGGAATCGAATCCACAACCTAAAGCTCTGAAAGCAGGGTTACTACCAACTGAGCTATCAGATCAGTAAAAAATAAATAAAAAGTGTATTCTAAAAGTGTCAAAGTCCCGGGAATTCCCGAGACTTTGATTGTAGGACTTTGAAACTGTCGACAATTCCCAAGCCCTAATCAATAGTGACACTTACCATTCCATCATATCGCAAATAAACAATGACGGCCAAATTTTATTACATTTACCTACTAGCTTCTGCCCGCGGCTTCGCCCACGTGGTCTATAGGAAGCGAATGCGAAGCGAATCATTACAACATAACAAAATTATTTACATTATAAACACTCTCACTTTTTGCCTGTTGTGGAATAATTTTGGGAATGCTGCGATACACATATCTCATAATTTTAATTAAAGAACCTTTTGTGTATAATTTTTCGAGTCTTTTTAAGTCAATTGATCCAGAGAAGAAAATTTTTCATAAATAATTCAACCACCCATTTCACCCTCTTAGGGGTGGAATTTCGAATAACCCTTTCTTAGTGGATACCTACACTTTACAAAGAACACACCCTCCAAATTTCAAGTCTCTAGGACTTTGGTTTAGGCTGTGCGTTGATATATAAGTCAGTCAGTCAGGACTTTGAATTTTATATGTATAGATTGAATAATAAGACAATAATTTATAATACTCTTAATAAACGATGATTCATGGAATGGATAAACACAATCAGCTAAGTATGTTAGCGATAAGGCAGCCTATCTAAGTATAATAAGTCGTTATTGATAAAATCTACACTAATCCATTTCCACCGTCTTCGGTACCTACATGACTCAGATTTTGTTTATAAATAAATAAACAATTGCATTATAATTTTAGTAAAAATAGCGATGCATTCAATTGTTTTAACCGACTTTAAATAAGGAGGTTCTCAATTCGACTGAATTTTTCATGTTTGTTCCATCACTAGCTTCTCGATTTTGATGATTCTTTTATTTCTGGTGTTTACCGTGTGGTCCCATTTCTATTTGATCCAGATCTGACGAGTAGTTTTTGAGTTATCCTTAATAATAAGTATTTTATTTAGATTTAGATTACATTGATGATGATCTAATTGGGATTCAATTCGGTTAAACCCTTTTTTTTTTAAAATGAATTGTTTAATCACTGGAGCTTATACTAGTCTTTTTTTTATGTTACTGAATGATTTGACGAGCTAGCCGTTCACCTGATATTAAGCGCCACGGCTGCCCATAACAGATCAGTGCCAATCGGAACCCCAAAATAGTGTTTCGAGCAACACTGCACTGCGCACATCATCCTGAGACATCAGCACAGTCTGGTAATAAGATTACTCGACTGTGAGATCAGATCATATTATATATCATATATACTAGTCTAATGTAAAACGAACATTCCGTATTTGTACGATGCAGTTCGAAAGGCACAATCACAAGGAATAAATCTCTCCAATAAACATTTATACATACATACAAAAAGGAATAAATACCACCAATAAATATCTACATACATACAAAAAAGAAAGTATAAATACGAATCAGCATTGCAATTCAACGGGGCAATGCTGCCAGCATGTTGGGTACGCTACCTACCGGTAGCACCGGCTGGTGCATTTGGACTGTCTATAGGTCATCGCGGCCAGTATATAGTCACAATATTATTTCTTGTAGTAGGTAGTGTTTAGTAGTACTTAGTATTGTATCATTGTAGTATTTATTATTAATAATTACTATTAATAACCGTTGTTGTTTCTCACAGCTATCATAATATGCACTCTTCAATCTCGACGTTATATAAGTATACTAAGTTTTATATATATAAGTAATCGTATTCATTATTGTAAGTAGTATATTATATTTTATATAATTAAGTATATTATACGTAATATTTTGTATTATATAAACGTATTTTATTAAAATATCAATTTTACTGCACCGCTACCATTTCTTTTCTTTCACATCCAGGTTGACTGGTAGATGGTAGAGAATGCTTCATAGCATTAAGTCCTCCTTGTACATTATTGTGTGCTAAAGTATAAATAAATAAATAAATTAGTTGTAAGAATAAAGACACTTTGCAGGTTAAAAAAAAGTAAGTATAAATCTCTCCAATGAACATTTATACATACAAATAAGAAGAAATAAATCTCTCCAATGAACATTTATACATACAAATAAGAAGAAATAAATCTCTCCAGTGAACATTTATACATACAAAAAAGAAGGAATAAATCTCTCCAGTGAACATTTATACATACAAATTAGAAGAAATAAATCTCTCCAATGAACATTTATACATACAAATAGGAAGAAATAAATCTCTCCAGTGAACATTTACACATACAAATAAGAAGAAATAAATCTCTCCAATGAACATTTATACATACAAATAAGAAGGAATAAATCTCTCCAGTGAACATTTATACATACAAATAAGAAGGAATAAATCTCTCCAATGAACGATTATACATACAAACTAGTTAAACAATGTATCTCCCCAACGATTATTATGACACCTATTCTATCTATATCTACTATATCCGACCATATCTTATCTACATTTCGAGCGACTATCGTATCAAAATCGGTTAAGGAAAAACTTGCAGATACACAGCCAAGTTTCACCATAACAGTGCTCTAGTTTTGATTCGAAACGAAAACTAATATAAACGATAAAATATAACAAAATGTGCTGCGCGGAATTCATTGCGAAATATACGCTTTTTATAGCTAATTTACTGTTCTCGGTAAGTATTTTATTGTAAGTTTTAAAAATCAGTCCGCGGTTTCACTCGCTTTTCTTGATACAATTTTCAACACCCCATTTCACCCCCTTAAAATTATTTTTTTTGTCTTGTGATACCGGTCTAAGGTCCGTATTACAGAACGATGCTCAGTCATCAATCGGTGCTCAAGCAGAGATTTCATTCATAAAGTGATCAATTAGTCAATGAAATCTCTGCTTGAGCACCGATCGATGACTGAGCATGATTTTGTAATACGGACCTAAGAATATTATTACCCATCTTTCTGTGTGTCCGTAAGAAGGGAAGGGAATTTAATGAATGATGTGACGAGCCAGTCGTTCACCTGATGTTAAGTGACACGGCCGCCCATAACAGAACAGTTATTCTGCTGCCAAGCGATAGTGCGCAAACACTACTGTTTTTTTCTGTAGCCAGTGAAATCTGGGCAATGAAACTTTCTGATCTGCGAGTAATATTATTACCAGACTGTGCTGATGTGCGCAGCCAGTGTCACGCGGAAGTTTATATTTTAGCCCGAATGACACTGTTCTGTTATGGCCGTATCACTTAACATCAGATGAACGACTAGCTCGTCACATCATTCATTAACATAAAAAAGACATACAACAAAACGGACAAATAAAGCAACGCATTTATTTAGGGAAGTAGAGAATCGGAATAAATTATTTTTATCAGCGAAGTTTACTGACTGACCGAGCAGTTTCGCGAGGTTGCCTCACGAGGCATATGCTCGGTCAGTACTACCGACTGACTAAGCATTAGCCTCACGAGGCGTATCGCTCGGTGGCAATCTTCTTTACATATAAAAATCAAAGTCCTGACTGACTGACTTATAAAACACACAGCCTAAACCGCTGGTCTTAGAGGCTTGAAATTTGGAGGGTGTGTCCTTTGTAAAGTTTGGGTATCCACTAAGAAAGGGTTTTTTGAAATTCCACCCCTAAGAGGGTGAAATGGGTGGTTGAGTTATCTATGAAAAATTTTCTTCTTCGTTTCCTATAGGCCACGCGGGCGAAGTCGCTAGTTATGTATATACTGCGGAGCTTTTGCGTGCGATCCCATTTCAAACCGAAATGGTTTAACTGTGTAAATCCTTCCGAAACGGGTTTGGGTCCATCGAGTTCAGAGACCTCGTCTGTCGCTGTAACCATTTATCGATCTTCACTGTAACCTTCAATTTATTTTCATTTTTTAACGTAAATACGTTATGTATGTTTATGTAAGCGTGTAACAGTTGCACTCGGAACTCTGGATTATAAAGTTTTGCGTGACACTGCACTGTGCACTGTGACATCAGCGTAAATTTGTGAAGTGTTAAGAAATGTGATGGAGTTATACATGGAGACTGGTTTATTGGTGTGTTTTAACGTTCGCGTTTTTCTATATACTAAATTTATATACGTCTGCACCTAAACTCTTAAAATACAACTTAGCTAAGCAACACTATTCCCGGGTTTGTTATGTTTCGTCGGTCGTATACAGTTTCGCGTGACACTGCACTGCCTACGTTATTCTTAAATGGAGATCTCAGAATAACGCACGGTCTAATTAGTCATTAGATTACTAGACTGAGATTAGTTCATAGTCTCATTTGCCCAGTAATTTCACTAGCTACAGTGCCCTTCAAACCGGAACACAGTAGTGCTAGCGCACTACTGCTTGGCAGCAGAATAACTGGCAAAGCGGTGGTACTTATCTAGACGAACTTTTCAAAAAAGTCCTACCATCTAAAAACCATAAATATGTCACCAAAATACTTCTTGGTATGAAATGAAGGCTTTTTATCGAAGTAAAACTTCCTTAAGCACGCTTGGGGAGTAAGCTGGTGAATGCGAGGCGAACGGAAGTTGAAGTTGTTTCGCGTAGATCTCCATTGTCAACATAACAAAGTTTAAAAATTTGTATTATTACGTTGGTATGTCCGGTAAAATGACAATTTACAATTCAAGGGGTGAGATCAAAAAGGGTTTAACTGTCAAATTGATAGTTTCAAGAAAATTGACTTTAAACTTCAATATTTGTACCTATATTTTAATGTAGAGTGCTTCTTAAGTAATAGAAAAGGTTTATGTAAGTTTCAGTTGCTTGAAAATGTAATAATTCTATTTTGAAATACAAAATATAGCACTAAATCGTACAATTACTGTAAAAATAATATTATAAATATAATGTTTTTATGCTAAGCGAACTGTATTCCTGTGTCAGATAAACCGTTTTTACAAACTCGAGATTTAAGCCTCATTTCGGTATTTTGAGAATGTATTATTGTAAAGTTAGTTTTAGCATAAGTCATTTTGTGAAAAAAAAAATATCATTTTAACCCTTCTCGATCTCATCCCTTCAATTGTCAAGATGGCGACATTAACATTAAACAAAGTTATACCGTCCGATAGATGTAGCTAAACTAAAGAAGTTTTACTTCAGTCGTGTGGTCTAAAGCACACTCGTTTTGTTACAGCTACTGGGCGTTGCGATCATAGGCATCGGTATAGCAGTTTTGGTATCGCTGAAGGACCTACAAGAGATCTTGCCCGTTAACATCATCCCTATTAGCCTGATAGTCCTGGGTGCCATAGTCTTTATCGTGGGCTTCCTGGCCTGCTGCGGCGCCATCAGAGAGTCTAGGTGCATGTTAATCTGTGTAAGTACAATATTTACGTAGTTTTCCTCACAATTCCACTAGCTACGTACGTGGAAAGTTTCAATTTACCGTTTTTAGTTTAAATTTTAAGTTAGTTAGGGGCCGTTCAAGTATTACAATTATTAACCCCCCATCCCCCTTGTCAGCAAAAGTAAGCAAAGCTCTTACCCCCTCCCCCATGCTTACGTAAACATTTTTCAATTGACGTATTGTTTTTTAAATATTATATTTAGTGGTTCAAGCAAAGACAATGTGAGGGTTGCTACTCATATAAAAAGGTTAATAACTCCCGATAACGTAATAATCATCTAGACTCCCCTACCCCCCATGTCATCCAAAATAAGAAAAGCAAAGACCCCCCCGCCCCCCCATAGTGCTTACGTAATACTTGAACGGCCCCTTACGTTATAGTTACCGTTTAATGGTAACACAATCCCACCTTCATGCAACTGTTATGGGCGGCCGAGACGCTAACGTCAGGCGAACGACTAGCTTGTGACGTCATTCAGTTGTATAAAAAAACACCTTTAGAGTAATTCCGACTTTAGAGTAATTCCACATTTAGAGTAATTCCACCTTTAAGGTAATTCCACCTTTAGTATATTTCCACCTATGTAATTCCACCTATAGAATAATTCCACCTTTAGTGTTATCCTACCTATAGAATATTTCCACCTTTAGTGTAATTCCGCCTTTAGAGTAATTCCACCTTTAGTGTATTTACTTTAGTGTAATACCCGCTTTAGTGTAATTCCACCTTTAGAATAATTCCACTTTTAGTGTGATACCACCTATAGAATAATTCCACTTATAGTGTGATACCACCTATAGAATAATTCCACTTTTAGTGTGATACCACCTATAGAATAATTCCACTTTTAGTGTGATACCACCTATAGAATAATTCCACTTTTAGTGTGATACCACCTATAGAATAATTCCACTTTTAGTGTGATACCACCTGTAGAATAATTCCACCTTTAGAGTAATTTCACCTCTACATCTCAGAATTAAGTTGTGTGTATTTATATTTTTTAAATTTTCTTTTCATTCCAGTATTCCATAATAGTGGGTTTACTATTAGCTGGATTTATCTACCTGACCGTCGTGATATTCGGACAGTTGAGCACTATAGAGGACACCGTGGACGGATGGATCGCCACAGCTTTCAACAACAACGATCTAAGACCAGTCTTCAATGTTATGGAAGTAGCTGTGAGTATTGTAGTGGAAAACACACAGAAGTGAGAAAGAGAATTTCTTTTTTTTTTTCAAACTCATACTACAATGTAATGGGCTTGCTATATAATATTTGACAATATGCTGAGTGCAATAACTTAATTTTAAGTACCTAATATAATTTTGACCTGTAAAAGTGCTAAAAATAGCCTATTTTCAATATATATTTTGACTTTGACTTTATTCCTCTCCATCAGCCAATACCTTCCCACAGGTGGGACATGGCGCTCCTGTCCCACTGCCCCACAAAAATTTCCACGTTACACCCAAGTTAACTGGAAGATATAGCCCTCTAAAGTTCGCCTATATACGACATTTTTGTTGTTTGTACATCAAAGCATTTTTTCTATCTATCTGACAGCCTGTGTGGTGTGGTGGTTGAGCAGGTCGGCTTATAGCCCGGAAGCAGCGCGTTCGATTCCCGCGGCAGGACAACTATTTGTGCACAGAAACAATCCTTGCATTCAGAGGATCTCTCGGACAAAACACACACAAACAATTTTACTGCACCGATACCATTTCTTATTTTGGAAATTCACTGGTAGATAATGCTTTATAGCTTTAAGTCCTCCTTGTACATTATTTTATGCTAAAGTATAAATAAATAAAACACGAATAAACTCTTCCTCCAACCTTATTGTTACAAACTCTATCGCCAATTTTTTGTGACACTGCACTGCGCACATCATCCTGAGACATCAGCACAGTCTGGTAATAGGATTACTCGACTGTGAGATTAGATCATAAAATCTCAATTGCCCAGTAATTTCACTAGCTACGAACCGTAACACAGTAGTGCTTCCACACTACAGCTTGGCGGTAACTGGCAAGCTGGCAAAGCGGTGGTACTTACCAAGACGAACTTTGCAAAAAGTAGTACCACTACAACTAGTACACGGCTAACACTCACGAGATACAGTCGAATAACTCGACCGGTGTTCGGGCAATATATTGCCCATCCTTAAGGTCAGCGCCGAGCCGCCACCGCCGCCGCGCGTACTCCTTGAGGATGGGCATCTATATTGCCCGAACACCGGTCGAGTTATTCGACTGTATCTCGTGAGTGTTAGCCGTGTAATAGTTGTAGTTATAAGTTATGAGTACTACTCACGTCTGTTTATAATATTATAAGTACTACCACCTAGTAAACTATCATCCTCAAATTATTATCATCTGTGATTCCAGTTCAGATGCTGCGGTACGACCGGTGCAGTATCTTACATAGCTGCGAATCAAACAATTCCGTTTAGTTGCTGCTCTAATCCGGTGAACGACACGTGTGCGGCGGGAGACACGTTCAGGGGCTGCGGGAGCATGGTTGGGGGCTGGTTCGAGACCTTCTCGGAGGTGATCGGAAGCGTTTTACTGGTCATCATTGTTGTACAGGTCAGTAAATTTGTTATCTGTGGAAACAGCGATGAACATACACACAAAAAAACGTACAGACTAACATAAATCCTCCATTTTGGCAGTCGGTTAAATACGGGCCTGTTTGCGCACGAAGATTATCAAAACACTATGCCCCGCGGTTTCACTCGCATGGTGAAAATTTTCCATACTTTCTTAACTTTTTATTTCATACTAGCTTCTGCCTATAGGAAACAAAGAAGTAAAATTTTCATAGATAATTCAACTACCCATTTCACCCTCTTAGGGTTGGATTTTCGAAAAACCCTTTCTTAGTGGATACTTACACTTTACAAAGAACATACACTGAAAATTTCAAGTCTCTAGGACCAACGGTTTAAGCTGTGCGTTGATATATAAGTCAGTCAGTCTTGTCAGACTTTGAATTTTATATGTATAGAAGAACCTTCTCCTAAAAATAATAAAAACATAGAATAAGCGGAAATGTTCCATCCGACGCGTGATGCGATGACCGAGGGAAATAGAGATTCATTTTTAGATATTAAGATATTAGTACTGATTTAAATTTTATATATTAAGATATTAGTACTGATTTAAATTCTTAATGAACTTATTTTGCTACTCGGCCCGATAGCTCAGTTGGTATTGTAGGTTCGATTCCCACCCAGGACAAACATTTGTGATGAACATCGATGTTTGTTCTGTATCTGGGTGTTATATTGTATTCTATGTATGTATTTACAAACAAAAAGTATCTAAGTATTGTATCAGTAATCCGGTTCCCATAGTACAAGCTTTGCTTAGTTTGGGCTAGATGGCGCTGTGTGAAATGTCCACAATTATTTATTATTAATTTGCTAACTCGATTACTTTTGTTTCAGTCCGTGGCGGTCGTGTTTGCGCTATTCCTGTCTCACTCCATCGCTAACAAGAAGAGAAGAAGCGCGTATTAAATAGATGAATCTCCTCTTTTTATTGCAACTTTTTCGTAAATAAACAATTGAGTGCTGGCGGGAAAACGAAAAAGATCGTGTCGCCGCATTGTATTATTTTCCAAAACTTGTGTTATTTTCTGTGTTAGTGCATAAAATTGGTGGCATTTTATTCGTTAAGTGCTGGATTACAGACATGCGTGTGGGAAAGTAGTATAATGATGGTGAAACGTTTCTTTTCGTGTTGTTTCCAAAACTCCATAGAAGCTTCAAGTAAAGTTGCCACCACTTTACTAGGAGTATGACTTTGACTAGACTATGACTTGACTTGACACATATTTGCGTGAAATATCATTATCTTGATAAATTATCAATTACTTGACACTGGCTAAATACACAAAAGTGTGGAGCCAAAAAAATAAAAATAAACAATCTATGCATGTAATAAAAATGTAACCAAGAAATCTGTAAAACGGATTCTGGGGAAACGTTTTTATATATAAATATTTAAAAAAGCTTTTCCTACATTCTTATATTATAAAAAAGTAGTAAAATCCAAAAATAAGTGTTTTAGTATGTTTGAGAAGTCATCAAAAATAAAATACTAGATTGATTTTGATGCCGTTTTTTGAGGCGGCTGGTTCGATTCCCGCGACAAGACAAGTATTATGCACAGAAAAAAAGCGCAAATACTTGTTGAGTCTGGGTGTTGTGGGACCATGGTCTTCGTAGTTCCTGGGTCCGTAGACACAGGGAATTAGAGTCCAGGATCTATGTATGTGATCGTTGGGCATTATTATTATTATCCTAACAGAAGTTATAGACGTTTTAATCAAGGAGTCTACTGTAGTGATTACAATGAAACGACCGAGCTTGGGACATCAACTGATTTATTAAGTCCTACCCTGCAGTACAATATATACACTACAACATCTACAATGTATTACAACAAATGAGAATGTAAAATGTTCTATGCAGCTAAAATTTGACATGCAAATATAGTCTTTTTGAGTTCACTTGCTAAGAGTAAATAAATAAATATTTGAGGACAATTCACACAGCGCCATCTAGCACCAAACTAAGCAAAGTACTATGGAAACTGGATAACCGAAAATACTGAAAATACAAAAATATATAAATACTAGTTGCGCCCCGCGGTTTCACCCGCGGACAAAATTAATTTAATTATATGCTCATCCCATGGGAAAATTTCACTTTTCCGGGATAAAATGTAGCCTATATGTTAATCCAGTGTATAAGCTATCTTGGTACCGAATTTCATCTAAATCCATTCAGCCGTTTGAGCGTGAAGCAGTAACAAACATACACACATACAAACTTTCGCCTTTATAATATTAGTGTGACATACATGGAAAAGATTACTAGACTGTGAGATTAGGTCATAAAGTCGTGAGATTAAGCTGCTATGCTAAGCATGTCTTAGGATGACATATTGTGCAGTGCTGTGTCATATGAAACTCTATACATTAGACTTTAGAGTTCTAAATGACACTGCAACTGATTGACATTCCTTAACATAAAAAATGCAGTATTTTAGACTTTGTCAATAAAGAAATATTACTTGCATATGTTTATTTGAGAGATCTAAAAGCTTGTATCAAATTGTGTTACAAAATTTTTATAAAATCAAATCAGAGTTAAAACACTTAATTTAAGTTATTGTTTTAAGTGTATAAAATTACAGAGTGCTTATGTGAAATATATAATAAACCACTTGTTAGAAGAAGTTTTCTTTCCCACTACTGGTGCAAGCAACCCAGCATGATGCAAATAGAAAACTCCGATCCGAAGCTTTGATTTGTCCTGATTGATGTTTTTTTGAAGCATTAGATATCTTCAATTGACAAGCACCTTAACAACTTTGATCTGTGATTTCAAACACAGAACCTTAATTCTGCTATAGGAGCTACCAGAAGTTGAGAAGTGCTATAGGGTTTCTGCAAAGTCCTTAATAAGGTCAGTTGAGGAAAGACAGTTCCCTTACCACAACTTTTAGTATAATTCATGAGAATGCTAACTATTGAAAAAAAACTAATAATACTGTGAAAAATAAAATAAACACCTCTATTGGTCTAGGTTCAGGGGTCAAAATAAAAAATTACAATATACAAAATTGCAATTTTTAAAGAGCTCCAAAAAATGTTATTGCCAACAATATAGTTATAATTTAGTTTATCAAAATCTTTCTATTTATCACTAGTTGCGCCCCGCGGTTTCACCCGTGGATAAAAAGTATTTAAATTATTTACTCATCCCATGGGAAAATGACACTTTTTCGGGATAAAATGTAGCCTATATGTTAATCTAGTGTATAAGCTATCTTGGTGCCGAATTTTATCCAAATCTATTCAGCCATTTGAGAGTGAAGGAGTAACAAACATACAAACTTTTGCCTTTATAATATTAGTGTGATAGTGTGATATAATTTTATCAGATGTTATATATATGATTTTGTAACATTATAGTACTTTTAATGAATATTTTACAATATCTTAATAAAATTGTTTTGTTTTTACAATAATTTACTACATCTTTGCACCTACACTCCATCAGTCACAAAGCTTTCAGTGGTACTCATTTTATTTCACTTATAAAACCTCAAACAGAGGAAACATGAATCCCTAGGTGAGGGTTACTTATATGTTCCGTTTGGGGTTGAAACAATGGGCCCCTGGGGCATGCGCGGCTCCTTGTCAAGGAGCTTTCCAGATGCCTAGTTTAGCTGACACGCGACTAAAGGCTGGCACATACCTCGGCCAACAAATAACCTAGCTATTCAACGAGGAAATGTTGCCAGCTTTTTGGGAACGCTTCCTGCAGAAGGTGATCTAAATTCTGTGTTTTATTTATGACCCCCTTTTTATCTACATATTACTTTTTCTTTAATTATTATTTAAGTTGTTATGTATAGTTTAGTTTTTTCTTTCTCCAAGTTCAATTATATAAGTAACCATTTCACTTGTGTACATTTAAAGTAAATATGAATATTTGTGTTTTGCATGTCACCTTCCCCTAGCATTAAATTTGTTTAAACTGTTGAACAATCTGAGGATAGTATTGTGAGCTGCATTATTACTAAGTTTACCATTGTTATATTTTAGCTTAATATTGATAATGTATGCTGTTTACAATTCCTAATTAAGAAAAATAATGATAAAGTAGGTAAGGTGTTTTTTTTTAAATATAAAATAAAACATATTTGCTTATTGACCTAAAGAGTAGCATCTGATAATAGTAAACAATAGATAGAATAAATATGTGCTTGTAGAATATTTTTAGAATATTTTTTTATTTGTGCAAAAATAATAAATTCAGTTTACAATCAACGAAATAAGTATATAAATGATTTAAGCCCATTCTTATGATTTCGCTGTTCAGCACAGTAGGATTCCCTGTGTTGTGCTGAACAGTACTCCTCCAATGAAACATAACAATAAACTTATCATAAACTATCAAGCATATTAAATAACTAACACAATACAATTACCAGGGACTAACAATACAATAATAAAGAAAGAATAACAAATTATTTTTAACAATTATAGCAACAATAGTTCTCTAGAAATCATTTGTGCATGTATGAGTGATATGAGGTATGAGTGTATTTGGATGGTATTATGTGTATATAAATTTGAATCTGTGTGTTTTAAATGTAGGTTCTGACCGACAACAGAGGAATAATCGTCAACTGTGTGAATGTTTTGTAATACTAGTATTTAGAAAACAATAGGTGATACAATTTTAATTATGAATAAAGGGTTCAGTAATTGATTTTTGCAAAACAAAATTATGTTAGTAGGTATTATAATCACTATTTATTTAGACTTAAATATCAATATTCCCAATTCAATGATTCTAAACGATTAAATATTGAATACAACACAACACAAGAACCAGTCATGGATAACAAAAAAAGTACCGTTCGACTGGACAGATTTCGATCAAGTTTCCGCCATTAGACAACGCCAGTGAAACGTTCCTATTTTTTTCAACCCAGTTTAGGCATGTTTAAGTTATCGATTTAACACTAGAGAAGTCTATAGTTTTGTACAATATATCGAGAAAAGTGTAAATATTAATAAATTTTCTTACCTTGTAGAGATCTCTATTTCTTCTTTTATTTTAACAGCAGAGTCGAATAAAGTCTGGTTCTCGCTGGCGTCTATAACACCAACACCAGGTTCTGGCTTAACGATCACAAGTTCAGTATTCATTTTTATCTTTATTTTAGAGTAAATCGATAGTATTCACTGCATTTTGAATAAATTCGGCGAAAATTTTACGAGTACATACATAAAAGGAAAATCTATGTACGAGAAACAATTCTAACTTCAACTTCAACTCTTTGTAAATGGCCTTTGTGGAGAGGTTACCACAATTTTGCCAATATCACGTAGAAAGATAGCACATCAAACGAAGATTTTTCAGTGAGAAATTTTGGTATATGTGGAGAATGAGGTCAACTATGAAAGTACTAGATGAATCTAAAATGCTGAAACAAAACAAAAGAATACTATATTTACAACAAGTAATAATATTGATAATGAAATAATAAATAATCTAAAACTAATATTTAAGTACACAATATAACATAAATACTTACACAATTTCTAAAATAACTACCTACTTACAACTTAATTTTATTCACTTTAATAAATTTACATAAAATACCTATAAACGGAGAAAATACCAGACATAATAAACACTTGAGGGAAGTGGGACGAGGGATATTGTTTGGAATAACATCATACAATGAAAACTGTAATTTGGAACAACTGAAAAATATATGGTCCACATTTCCTTGATCTAAACCACATTCACAGAGAGAATTATCCCTAATCCTAAGTTTATTTAGGAAAACCGGAGTACAAGAGTGATTCAAGCGTAAACGACAAACAACTGAAGTGGTCAATTTGTCTGCCTTTTTAAATTTAGAGAACCAGGGTTTATGAGGAATCTCAGGCTGAACATCACCAAAAAATTTACCTTTAATAGATTTAGAATTTTGCCATGCACTAGACCATGTCTTGAATAAAGCCGGTTCAAAGGTGGTACATAAATCATGAAAATATATTTGAGAATGGTCAAGAGATCCTGTATGAACAGCTGACCTAGCACAAGAATCAGCTGACTCATTACCGAGGATACCTGAATGGCCAGGAATCCAAGCTAAAACAACATTAATACCTAATCTGTTACATTGAAATAGAAGCTCTCTAATTTTAAGGATTACAGGGAACCTGGTTTTTGAACGGAACTGATTAGAGAGAATGGACTGAAGACAACTTTTAGAATCAGAAAAAATAATAGATTTATTAATGTTGTGCGATTTTACGAATTTAATGGCTTCTAGAATGGCGACAGATTCCCCTGTAAAAACTGAATAAACTGAAGGGCACTTGTAAGCTAAAATAATTCTAGTAGATGGAACCCAAACTGCAGCACCAACAGAGCTATCAGCAGATTTGGAAGCATCCGTGTATAAAGTGAACCAATCCTTGAAATCAGTATGTAATATGTGGGAGAAGGACCAATTGGCGTCCACTGAGCCCTTATTGATTCCAAAGTCTAAGATAATGTTGGGTTTGAAAATTAACGCATCATAAGGAGTACAGTATAACGGCATTAATTGACTTTGAAAAAGTGGGTTAGGGAGACGAATAAACTGTCGATAACTATGTACAAGACAACAAATCTTTTCCGGTTGCTGGTGACCAAGAGAATCATAAAGAGAAGATAATTGGGCTAACTTACCAAGAAGAGGATGACCGGAATTTTGCACTAGTTTGAAGAAAAATCTGTTGGAAAGAAACTGTCTGCGAAGATGGAGAGGGGGATCCACACACTCCACTTGCATGGCATTGATGGGGGAAGATTTCATAGCACCAAGAATGATGCGCAGACATTTTGACTGAATCTTATCAATTTTCTTAAGACCGGATTTGTTACAAGGGTCTAGAAGAAAAGATCCATAGTCCATATGAGAACGAACTATGGCATTATAAAGTAATTTTTGGGTGTATGGGTGTGCACCCCACCAAACTCCAGACAAAGAACGAAGAATATTGATATTCTTTTCACATTTTTGAGACACAAAATTAAAATGATCTAGACCTGATAGTTTGTTGTCAAGCCACACCCCCAGAAATTTCACCTTGTTGTCTTGTGGAACAATTTCACTGTCAACTGAGATATTAACCAGAGGAACATGTCTTTTTCTAGAAAACACCACTACACTACTTTTGGCAGTCGATAGGGATAGACCATGCTGTACAAGCCAATCAGATAAATAACCAAGAGCGGAAGTTAAACGATTAGAAGCCGTTGTCAAATTTTTGTCAGATATGTAAAGGGCTATATCATCAGCATACTGTAAAATTTGACAAAAAGATTGTACCGAAAGTTCCAGATCACAAGTGTACAAGCTGTAGAGTATAGGACTGAGTACAGACCCTTGAGGCAAGCCTTTCCAAACAACCCTTGGGGAAAGAATAGAATACTGGCTTTTAATAGATATAGTTCTTTCTGTTAGCATGTTAAATATAAAACGAACCAATTTCTCAGGAATACCCAAAAAGGAGAGTTTATCCCTGAGAACAGGAAGTAAAACATTGTCATATGCCGAGGCAATATCTAAGAAAACTCCTACTAAATATTCTTTCTGTAAAAGGGAGATGCGAATATCAGATACCAATATGCTTAAGCTGTCCATAGTGCTCATTCCTTTTCTGAACCCAAACTGGGTTTTAGCCAACAAATTTTTACTCTCTACAAACCATTCAATCCTATGTTTAATCATGTGCTCTGAGACTTTGGCTAAAACCGATGACAGAGCTATGGGTCTATAGCTATTCGAATCGGAGGGATTCTTCCCAGGTTTAGCAATAGGGATGATTATTTGGTTTTTCCATTGCTGAGGAATAAATCCCCAATTTAAAAAGTTATTGATTAAGTCTAGATAATACTGTTTACTGTTATCAGATGAATTTTTTAAAAATGAGTATGGGATACCGTCAGCCCCAGGAGATGAATCTATAAGACCGTCAAGCGCCAACTGAAGTTCATGAAATGAGAATGAAGAATCAAAGCTATTAACTGATGGTATAAAACATGGAGCGGAAGGGAAAGCGTCCACACTTGGAACAAAGGGAGGAGACATCTTATCAGAAAAGCCCTCAATCCATGAAAAAGGGTCATTGATGGAAATATCATTGATATTGTAGGCACCCCTGAACCGTCTTATTTGCATCCAAACTAAAGACGAAGGAGTACGCGGGGACAGATTTTCACAATAAATAAACCAACCATCTCTTTTCTTTTTATTTAAGAGTTTTTTTGCTTTGGCAGCAATCCTTTGATATTTAATAAAGTTGTTTAAAGACATGACTGCATTATATTCTTGTTCAGCCTGCTTTCTTTCTCTAACAACCTCTGAACAATCAGCATCCCACCAGGGAGTTGAAACAATAAAATTGTACGGTTTTTTTAATGGAAAATGCTCTTCAGCACTGGAAATAATGCATTCAACAAATTTAGAATATGATTCAGAGAGGGTAAAAAGGTCAGAGCTGTTAGAAATAGCAAGAGCACTCAATTTATTATCCAAAGTGGAAGAATAAGAAGACCATTTATCTTTAGATAAACCAGATAATCGGAATTTAAGAGAAGGACAAAAGTTCCGTGCAGGAGTTACTCTATCTGGGATAGACATAACTATGGGAAAATGGTCACTGCCATAGGAAAGGTCTAGGACCTTCCATGAAATGACAGATGCCAGAACAGGAGAACAAACTGTAATATCAACAGCACTTCTAGGGTTCTGTGACGGATACACCCTACGAGTGGGCGAACCATCATTTATGATACAAAGATTCGCATCATCAAACATTTCTAAGAGGGCAAGGCCAAAAGCATCGTTGTGGCTAGAGCCCCATGACATATGGTGGGCGTTGAAATCCCCCATTAAAATAATGGGAGAGGATACTGAAGATATAGCAGAAGATATATCAGGGATCATATTTGAATGAGGATGGGGGATGTAAACAGACAAAAATGTGATGTTGAACATTTTTACAGCTATAATGTTAATGTCAGGTGAAATAGGAGGGAAAGGAACTAGTGAAAATGGAAATGAGCGCCTTACTAGTAAGGCGCAACCAGCATACCCGTCAGCCCTGTCATCTCGGAGACAGGAGTACCCTGGAACCCTAAAACGGGATCCAGGTACCAACCATGTCTCCGAGATGGCAATCACTGACGGGTGAAATTTATTAATGAGGTGAAGCAATTCAGGCTTCCTGCGCCGAATGCTTTTCGTGTTCCACTGGAGAATGGACACTTGATCCATGATTGTTAAGTAATGAGATGACTTGTGAAAGTTTATGGGCAACGTTGGACGGTAGATTTGTATTTGTTTGGGAAATGATGCTGATGACAATGGACAACAGCATGGAAATGTTATCAAACTGAGATGAAGGGGAACATGATTGTTGGGAAGACAATAATGCATGACCATTGGGGAGAGATGATGGATAATGTGCAACTATGGCGTCATGAGCGGCTTTGTCATATGATTTACCTAATGGAGATTTGGGGCTAGGGGAAGAATACACAGTTTTTCTATATGAAACTTGTGGGGAACAAACAGACTGACTAGTCTGAGAAGAAGATATGTTAACACCTTTAACTACTTCTGCATAAGGTCTGATGGTTTTCGGGTACTGGAAAGCAGCCTCTTCATACGACAAATTTTCTTGTGACATGACAAGCTTAATTGATTTTTGCCTAGCCTGTTCGGGACAAAACCTGCTATTCGCATAATGTTGCCCGGAACAGTGGAGACATGAAGCTTTTGTGGAGTCCACGTCGCAGGAATCACCTGAATGTGGTTGAGCACATTTGAAACACCTGGCCTTCGACCTACATTGTGCCTTTATATGACCAAAGCGACAACAGTTGTTGCACTGTACTGTTGGGAATTGATACAATTCAACAGGTAGGGAGGTGTGAAAGGAAAATATTTTAGTTGGAAGGGTTTGCCCTTGAAATGTGACAACAACTGTTTGAGTTGGGACCCATGTTGCCTTGCCCTCATCTAAAACCTTGCGGTTGAGCCTACGAGCCTTTAATATTGAACCACATCCATTGGGGAGAACTACAGAATCCACAAATTCATTCATGGACATGTCCACGGGAACATGTCGAACCACACCCATTTTGGTGATGTTATAAGATGGAATTCGCACTTCGTATTTGAATTTTTCTAAAAGAGGATTCAATAAAAATTTGTTAGCATCATCTGCGGTCTTAAATTCTACACAAATTTTATTTCTACCAACTTTTTTGACGCCGTCAGGACATATGTTAGAAATTTTGTGTTGGCATAAGAATTGTCCAAATTTAATGGGTCTAATTGATGTTCCTGCAGCGGGATCTGGTTCGGAACGTGAAACGTGGACCATAAATGGACCTTTGTCGGTTTCAGTATAGGCTTTTATGCCTATAACTAGGCTGGGATGAACGTAAATATTTTGGATGGAGGCAACAGTCATATCTCTAGATAAAATAGATTTTTTTGGCCTTCCACTCTCATCACTTAAAATTTCAAATAATCTCCGTTTAGAAGCATGCACCGGGCGATCGGGGGGATCGGGAGGGTCAGGGGGATCAGGCACCATTGGGTCAAGCCACAAATCCTTCTCCATTTTCAACAAATCTCAACTACTTACCTATTTTATGACGAAACACTAAAATTAAACTACACTAACGCAATGAAAACACAAATTTTGCCGAAATCGAACGGAAAAATAAAATAAATTTAAATAATTTTATCGAAAAAACTCAACTGAACTCTTCACGTGTGACAGCTGTCCGAGAAACAATTCTTTTTTTTCGTTTGTCAGATCTGTCAATTTTTGATGTTGACAAATGCAGTTACACTGTCGTTTTTTTTGTTTTGGTTCCACACTTTTATGTATTTAGCCAGTGTCAAGTAATTGATAATTTAGCAAATTAATGATATTTCACGTAAAATAATAATGTGTCAGGTCACAGTCGAAGTCATCAAGTCAAGTTAGAGTCAAGTCATAGTCTAGTTATACTCCTAGTAAATTGGTGGCAACTTTAACAGAAGCTTCTATGGAGTTTTGGAAACAACACGAAAAAAAACGTTTCACCATCATTATACCACTTTCCCACACTTATGCTTGTAATCCAGCACTTAAAGAATAAAATGCCACCAATTTTATGCACTAACACTGAAAATAACACAAGTTTTGGAAAATAATATAATGCGGTAACATGATCTTTTTCGTTTTCCCGCCAAAAGACACTCATTGTAAGTGGAAGCACCAGCTTGAGGCTCTGGACCCGATTGAACGGCGTGCCAAAAGGCTCATTGACGATGACACTGGTTGTTGAAAGGCTCCAGAGCCTAGCGCACCGACGCGATGTAAGGTGGCAAGTCTGTCGGTCTTTACAGATTACACCACGGCGAATGCGCACAAGAACTGCATGATCTCATTCTCCCATCACCACTCCACTACCGGACTACTAGACGCTCGGCTAAGCGCCATCCTTTCGTGGTCGAAATACCACCCATTCGTGTCAAGCGATTTGATTCCACGTTCTTAATTAGAATGGCTAAGGAATGGAATGCCAGCGTCTGTGTTTCCGGCGAAATATGACCCGGGCGTGTTCAAGAGAAGAGTGAATAGGTATTTATTTGGCTAGCATGCTACACCTTCGATCGCATCGTCACTTCCCATCAGGTGAGAGCGTGGTCAAATGCTAGACAAGTTTGAAGTAAAAAAAAAAAGTAGGAAGTTAAAAGTGTGCCCATTCTAAGAAACTTACCATTACTTAGTTGGGAAAAGTTATGACACAGAGGTACCGGTAAATATTATCGCAAACTAATTAGGCTGCTAATCAAAAAGAAGTGTTAAGAGACCGTATTTAATGGAAACAGCGAAATAAAGTAATACGAAAATATATTCAATAGTTTTTCTAAGACATGACTTATTTGACGACAATAAAGATACAAAGCTAGTTTTCACTAACGAGTCCTTACTCTAACAAGAAGTGCATAACTTAATAATTAGACTACTTGAATTAAGTTGACCCTGTGATTATACTTTGTTATTTACATACTAGATTCAGATTTTTCTTCCATAGGGTATAAAAACTAATTGAGCTGACATATTTTTTTTATAGCTACTAAGTTTTTTACGCCCACAAATAGTTACCACATACCCTTTCTCGATGTAGAAATCGCAGAATGGTTTTACGATGTTTGGCCGTAAGGACAATAGTTGTTTATTTCAAATTTTTGCATCCTTCGAATATTCTAGAATTAAGGCAGGGTGTTGGTATGGAATCATTTTTTTGTGAATTTTCTCGATTCTCTTATCCTGGCAACGATCCAAGCCGGGGCTCGCACCCCAGGGGTGCCCTTGAGCTGCTTGCCTCCCACGCTAGCTACATATTACTGATTTGTGCATCCTACTTTTGACGGCTGCTTTCTGCGACGGTGACGCTGTAAAGGTCGGTAGACCAATAGCATCAAGTGAAACTTTCAGCTTTGTACAATAGCCAGTGTGTGTAATAGTCATACTACAAACTGTGTATTCAGTGATCAAATCCGTGTCGTTTGGACTAATTGGCATTTGACTGGCCCGATAGCTCAGTTGGTAGTAACCCTGCCTTCTGAACTGTGGGTTGTGAGTTCGATTCCTTGTGTGATGAACATAGGTGTTTGTTCTGTGTCTGGGTGTTATATTGTATTATATGTATATATTTACAAACAAAAAGTAGTTAAGTAATGTATCAGTTATAATACGAGCTTTGCTTAGTTTGGGGCTAGATGGCGTTGTGTGAGATGTCCGCACACATTATCATTATTAATAATCCTGAATTCCAGCTCTAATAATAATAATAATTAAATAAGGAACAGCCTTATTTAAACAATCTGAAAAGGATAACTCCGTGAATTGAGATTTTTACTAATGTTTACACTACAAAAAAAAAACACCAAACAAAATGACACGTAAGATTTATTAAAAAATACACAATAACCAAGCTGCTAGCTGATTAGAACTTTTCTTAGTTCTATAAAGTTGATTAGCATAACTATTGGCAGAAACATTAGCCAGGATTATAGCATAAAAATTATTGTAAAATAGACAATTATACATTGACATAATTATTTTTAGGAAGATATGGGAAATACTTGTCCTTTTAGCTTGCTATATTTTTTGTGTAACATTGAGTGCTTAGTTAAATATTTTATAAATAGGTGCATTTTTTTATGATTATACTAAAATTATTACAATTTTTGTTGCTGGTAAGTTTGATCACAACGTCAGTTGTCAAAACTGAATACTTTTTGTGCTTACAAAAGGTTTAGATTACAAATTACGCCTAGCTTTAAGTAAAGAGTTGAATACATAAGTTTGGTAGTGTATACGTAAAATGTAGATATTAAAATTTATGCAAACACTAACCTTTGCATTGTATTAATTAAAAATTAAGTTAAAATTATATTGGATTGTAAATACCTCATCAAACAATTTTTTTGTACAGTAAATACGTTTCTAAAAAATATTTTAATGGAGCACCTCAAAATGTAACACATAACATAGAAAACTCTTAAAATAAAATAAAATGGACGGATTATAGTAATAATACCTGATAATAATGGTATGTTTGACTTTAACGTCTTTAATATTAAAAATAACTTTGTACCTTGTTAGGTAAAGAAGAGTAGGTATGGATTCTATATAATTTATATTAAATAAATAAGCCTCCATTTCACCCTGATTTTGTCATTAAAACTTAATTATATAATTATCTGGTAAAAAATTATGGTCGAATTTAAAAATATGCTATCAATTATCAAAAATTATTGGAAAATTTACTAAAACATGCCAGTCTAAATAAGTTTAAATATTATTACTTTAACAGGGTTTTTAATTATTTTCTTGTTCTAGTTATGATTAAATTGTATCAGCGTTTAATACGGACCATTATATAATATTTATTAAATAAGTATCAATAATATATTATTTAAAGGTTACTAACAACTAATATACAAAATAACTAATACAAGTTGAGGATACGAAATAATTATTTAATAAAAGGACACACATCTAAAACCTACTTACAATTTAATAAATGTAACGAGATTGCTTCCCTCCATGACAGACACTTAATATTAAATACACTCTCTAAATATGGATCTTATAAATTTAATTGGAAAAGATTACAAACATTTAAAATAATTACAAAAATTGGTTATCTGTAACGTCGGTGAAACGGATGATAATTTTACGTGATAACGTCATAAGAAAACATTTAGGCCGATCGTGCCTCTCTATTGCTTGTACCACTTTCTCGCTTGCACGCTCGGCTCAGGCAGAACGTGACAATTTTTTGTGCGTGCAGCCGGCGTATATCGATTTATAAGACGATATCACGTCAAAAAAAAGTAGTGTGTAATATAAAAAAAATTATTAAGGATTAAATCAATTTATAAAAAATCGATGTTACAGTTTTGAAATACAGATTAACTTAAATATGACATTCTCTTAAACAATAAAATATCAAACTTATAAATTATCTAAACGTAAACTTTAGCCTAACAATAAATTTCATAATTTAATAATATTACTTATACTTGTCAAATTCGGTGGATATCCATTGTTAATTTTGTTTTTATTTGTGATGTAATTATGTATCGAGTTATAAATTGATTGTTTGCATTAATTATAACTTAACATGAAAATTTCATGTTTATTTTATCAAAAATTTTATAATTATATACACAAGAAATGCAAAAGCAATACACAAAAATGGCTTAATTTTTGTAAAATAAAATTAATTGTTTTTTATTCGTATAAAATGAATTAAATTCTGGAATATTTTACAAACTACTTAAATGGAATAAAATTATTTTGAACATTTAGGGTTGTTGTGTTCATATACAGACATAACTTCGACTTCATTACCTTTTATTCCTATAAATTATATTAGCTTATAAGTAAAAAAAATGAGAAAGAGATTTAAAAGTTTCATTTACAGGCAAATCTTGAAGATTAACTAATGATTTAAACTTTTAAAACAGCTATGTTTAAAGTAAATTTTAATTTTGAGAAACTATCTTTTTTTCTTGGATCTTAGCTAAAAATTAAAGCTTACTTTAAAATTGAATTTCCGCAAAATAATACTTCGATCTAAACATTATTTTTTTCACATATTTTTCTAATATTTTCCCCTGCGCGTTTCACCAGTTCCGAATCCGATTTTCTTATTCTTTCGCGTCCTTTTGCCCCTGGTCGGTGTACACTATTTCTGCGTACTCAGTAGAGGGGGGAGGGGGTTTGTCAGCCGTCTGCTCAGATAGAGCTAGCTGGGCGTAGACTACTTTATCTTCTGGATCCTGTAATACAAAATATCAATAAATCTACTTTTTACATATACAAATTTTTTAGGTGGTAGGACTTTACTGCAAAGTTCGTCTAGGTAGGTACCACCGCTTTGCCAGTTATTCTGCTGCCAAGCAGTAGTGCGCAAGCACTGCTGTGTTCCGGTTTGAAGGGCACTGTAGCTAGTGAAAATACTGGGCAAATGAGACTTAATGATCTGATCTCACAGTTTAGTAATCTTATTACTAGATTGTGCTGATGTCTCTGGATGACGTGCGCAGTGCAATGTCACGCGAACCTCTATACTTTAGAGTTCCGAGTGACACTGCAGCTGATATGGGCAGCAGTGTCGTTTAACATCAGGCGAACGGCTAGCTCGTCACGTCCTTCCTTAACATTAAAAAAATAAATAAAAAACTCATGGAAACCCGTTGGTGAAGGGAAAAGTGCCCAGAATGCTAGTGGCAGCATTACCACGTTGATTGGCAATTATTTTTTGCAAAATAAAAGCCATCTTTTCAATCACCTCTTTTCCAATTTTTAAAAATTCAAAAATTTCCAAAAAAATTCAAATACCAAATAAATGGCACTGCGAACCCCATCAATTGACTTTAGAAGATAAAAGATCAATAAGTATTGTCAATTAGTAGGTATAAGAAGTTAGAAGAGCAATGTCAAATGGGTACTTCTTGTTTTTTAACAATTCTCACTTCAATGGCGTTTTTAACAAGGTAGCTAGAATAAAAAATAAATTTTATGATAACTGTAGAATCGTTTCTTCAGTTGTTATGGATCACGTCATCACTTCCCATCAGGTGAAATATCATGAAATGCTTATTCTAGGATAAGAATACCAAGGTGAGTTTGCTCACCTTCTCCTCATTATCCGAGGGCATCGCCTCCGTCGCTTGAACCTTGTCCTTGCCCCGCGGCAGCACGGCCCTCACTCTCGCACCCAGGTTGGCCAGCCGCGACCGCTCCTTGCCCCCTACCGCGCTCTCTGTGTCGCTACTAACCAAACACTCAATGAAATTATTATGCTCCCCTAACTTTCTGCCAGTCATTCATCAAGGGTTGTCTTTTTTAAAGTAAAACTTCTAACCATTTGCCAACGCATGGATAATAATCCACCCTCATTACACATTAAAATTCAAAAATACACAAGTTATAAAAAATAAGTCAAAATTCACGACCACCATTTTCGGACACATTTCAAGGATCATTTGGAAAATATCTACTTAAATATAGGACCTTTTTAAGCGGGAAACTTGATTAAGTACGTTTTATTAATCTTCTTTAACATGGCTGCATTTCGTCATGGGTTCAAGTCCTGCACACGTAGACATTTGATCTAATCACTAGACTAGACTAGATCTTAACTTCATGATTAGATCACAAACATCAGAAACTGTGTTCAAACATATGTATAATCCAAACCCAGTAATTTTTTATTTTAATTAGAATTTAGGTTATGTAAGTATGCATACAAAGTTACGCATTAAAAAAAGAGTTAATTATGTTGATTAATGAATAATATTTGCGTCCGCGTTAGTAGTTGATAAAGCCATGCATACGCCATTATAAAAGTTTTCTGTATAATTTTATGTTTTATGTTTATATTTTGTTTATTAGTATATATTTTGTATGTTTTTTGTTACAGCAGAATGCCTGTATAATCATTTTTTTCAAAACAGAACAACTTTTTAAATGGCAGGAATAAATTAAATAGAGAACGTACATTCTAGAAGGAAGCGGGTTGCCAGACGCTAAAAGCACATCCCCTGCTCGCGTCCTTACGAAATAATAAAAATTGAATATTATTTACCAAGCAAAAAATATTGAAATTAGCTCCTTAGTTTCGATATTTTTTTTATTGTGATTTCTCAATATTTATATTATTATATAATAATATAAATATTTTATTATTATATAATAATATAAATATTGAGAATCTCGTACAATGTTCAATTCATTTAACGAGACCGCCCCATCTCTGGGTATGGCCTCAAAAAGGTCAACTATTCTGTGGTCTACGAATCCCGGACTCAAGTTTTTTTTTTTTTTTTTTTTTTTTTTTTTTTTTTTTTTTTTTTATGTTAAGGAATGACGTGACGAGCTTGCCGTTCGCCTGATGTTAAACGACACGGCTGCCCATATCAGCTGCAGTGTCACTCGGAACTCTAAAGTATAGAGTTTCGCATGACACTGCACTGCGCACGTCATCCAGAGACATCAGCACAATCTAGTAATAAGATTACTAAACTGTGAGATCAGATCATAAAGTCTCATTTGCCCAGTAATTTCACTAGCTACAATGCCCTTCAAACCGGTACACAGCAGTGCTCGCGCACTACTGCTTGGCGGCAGAATAACTGGCAAAGCGGTGGTACCTACCTAGACGAACTTTGCAGTAAAGTCCTACCACCAAGTAAAAATATATACATAGTGGTGTCGATTCTGTGTCGCATTCTCTAAAACTAAAGTATGGCGCTACTCTTCTGATAAAGGGGAAATGAAAAAGACGGAAATATCTTAATTTCGTTTAGCTTTAGAGATTGCGACACAGAATCGACACCAGTCTACTACTAGAAGGCACTTAAAAATCTCTTCTTTTTTGTATTTCGGTTAATATTTTATTTACATTTTTTTAATACAACACCATGTCAATTCTTTTGTCGCCAAACACCATTAGTGTACAAATGGTGCAAATCAGCATACCCATCGATTCCCGCATTGCTTGTATTGTCAAAGAGCCACCCACCATTTTGTATACATTACTTTCCCTGACTGTATCGTCACTTAATGGTATTTAACTTTTTAGTAATAAGTCATTAAATTTTTTAATCGTTTTGTTAGGTATTTATATTCATTCATTCAATTACTTACGTTTTTCATAAATATTCTAAATGTATTGCAATTTAACTTAGTAAAATAAACAGGCCTAGGCAATAGGCTTAATTCATAAATATAAAAAATTATCTAACAAAAAGCACGGACCCAGGTGTCTGTGGAAATGCAGATTAATAAAAAAAAAAACAGGCTTAGGCACTTAATACTTACGATTCACCCGAGCTCTTTGTGTTGTCACCTCTGCGGCCTGGAATGATTTATAATTTCTAGTAAAAATAGGTATCTACCACAATTAAGTGCAGTATAAACAATTTCACTTAAACACAAAAAATAACTTATCTTTGCCAAGTCCTTGTTGAAATAGTCTATAGAATGAGATTTTTAAAAGTCTATTTTATTATTAGTTTTTATAGTCAGTTTTCAGTCATAATTCATTACAAAAGTGTATTACAAATAAAACAACACATACCTTATTTAATAAATATTTATATTCAAAATTGTAATATTATCGTTATAACGTAGTGGTTTATAAACGTCGATAATAATTATAGAATTGCCAATTTATGAAAATTTAAAAATTTCTTTTGCTATTTTAAGATCTTATTCAACCACTTATTGTTTTATTGACGCTTACCTTTGTAACAATAATAACATAATGTTACGGAAATTAATTTCATTGATAGTTTATTAGTGAATATAAATGCAACATAAATACAACTTAATCTTGAGTCTCGAATTGAAAATACGGTCATAAAATGTATACAGTGTTTAAAAGTAACAAAATATTAATTTGTTACAATTTCTCGTATAATGGCAGTGTTAAGTATTAAAAAACGTGCAAAAATTGGAAACTTTAAAAACTAAATTGGTATAAAAATAAATTCTTACAAAATCCATCATTTTTCTAAATTACAAAAATACTTAAAATCACAATTGGTGACCTTATATTGCTAAGCTTAAAACAAACTGTAATTATTAAATAATTATACATACATATAGTTACAATTGTTTAATTCTTGTGTGATGTGCAATATGAAAAGCTTTTGAATACGTACCCACTTGCACAATTAATTATATAAAACATTACAGAGCAAGTTTTAGATCTCTATTCAATTAGCATAGAGTGCAAATTTCAATAACAACAACCTTCACGTAAATCCTTAATTACTGAGAAAGAACTTATTTATAAAAACGCAGATTTTTTCTACCTTTTATATACACAGTAACAGGTGGTACGAACACATTGATTTGATTATTAAAATGTAAAATAAAGCTAAATGTTTAAAACAAAATGAGATGATTCTTAGCAACTAAAGATTAAACATATTAAGTAGATTATGTCAGTAAGCAAAGTAAACACTTTAAAATGGTAGGTATAAGCAATTTTTTAAATTATTATAAACAAAATTTGTTTAAATTATTTAAAAAATCTTCTGTATAAGAAGTATGGCTCAAACTATTGGCAAAAGATAAGGATGTAAAAAAGTTAGTAAAAGGTTAGTATAAGTTATTAAGAAATCCTATTATCAATTTTAAGTTCGAAAATTCTTAAACTATTTTTACGTTGGGATTCGTTGTGAATGTATTTTTTTCGAAAGTACAGTACATTTGAGATTCTTAATTCACTATAAATACGATAAATATTTTAGAGAGAATACAACTGGGAATAACATTTTTTAAATATTCATTGTCAGCTTATATCAACTATTTTTATAAAAAGTTACATTTTTTATGGTCTCTAACACACCGTAATATTTGTTTAAATTGTTCCTTCCAGCAACTTTTAATCTAAGACAACAGTTCAAATAGATTTTTACTTATCTAATAAAACAAAAAACGCCACACGCTTTTCTAAACTTGAAATAGACATTGTTCAGACTTATCGTCGCTAGCTCCTGGACTATAATTGTGTCATAACAGTAGATAATTTAGCCTAGCGTGTAGCGTGGTAGCATAAATTGTCTTGTGCTTAAACCATATCCTTGACTGTTCAAGTATGATTTTTCTTTTACGATAGTTACATTTTCTTACTTTTTCAGCAATGATACAATTCTATGATTCACTGTACTTTACGCACAAAAAAGAAAAACCACAATAAACGTCATTTTACATTATTGAAACAAATATCAAAACTGTAAAATTACTAGTGCGTTAACTTACGTAAGTAATCCTTTTTTATAAAATTATTTTTCAATACTTTACTGAATACTTTTTAAATAAGTAACAATGGATTTAAAGTCAATCACGAAACTTTAATTGCAATGCAACAGAAGAAATTTCCATACTGACTATGCAAATAAACTGTGTATTCAAAATGTCAAATCCATACAAATTTGTGTTTCTATTGGTTGCAATCGAGTTACGTGATCTCCTAGCTGGTATAAACGAATGTATTATTTTAAGCGGTTACTTCTATCCAATTTAGGCTAAGATTTCTCACGGACAGTTTGAAAAATTGGGATTATGAAAAAATTTAAAATACAATTTTTAAATTCGCTGAAACTCTATCATTCACATTTATGTTATTTCCCATGGAACTTAATAAATAACATTCAATTTTTAATATAAGTACATATAACTAATTGGAAACATGTCTTTCAAAATTAAGATTTCCCAGACCAAATCATCCTCATAATCAGAAAAGCTAAAACATCTTATAAATCTCCAATTGAAGTTCGCTGTCTCTTTTTTCTGCGCGCGTCATTTCACTCGGCAGTACAAATGAGTAAATAGGTTATTGATAGACGTTTTAACTTTTCTAAGGGGGTAACCGCTTACAAATCGGGTAACACTGAAACTACTTTTATACAAGAACGTCCTAAATAATTACAGCTCTATGATCTTTCAAAATCATTTTTTCGTGGCTATTGTTGATTTGACAGCTGTCAATATGTAAGCGTTTGTTTCTTTAGGTCGTTCAAATATTTAAGTGACGTTTCGGTATCTTAATCGACCCAAACTTACACGGCCGTGTCAGGTTTTTTCTCCGGATGCTTGGTGTCTCCATTGCTGATATAGTCCCCATGATCATGTATGGGGTTTTCGGATCCCTTGACGTCATCGTGGGAGGGTAGGGGGGCCTCAGAGTCCACTCCGTCAGGTATGTCAGTGCGGTGGGACCGCCCTGCCACAGACCAATACGTTAAGCGATCAAGAACGGTTAGGTATCAAGCGGTGGTGGTTAGCTCACAGTGAAGTGCCTAGTTTTTTTAGACTTTACTCTATGTTGAATTTTGTAAGTAAAACTATGTTAAACCACGTATTAGCCTAAGTTATTTACAAATAAATAATTCTTTCAGTTCATCCGATTCAATTTACTACGTCAGATTTGTTGGACAGGTAGTGTTTGACTTATAACGCCATCTAGTAGCAAAAAACAGAACCATTTTAAATTAAAACTGTTAATAACAAAATTGCCAGTCAGAATTTGAACCAAATTTTTTTTGTGTGCTCCCTGAGGCATAACTTTTAAGTCAGGGGTAGGATAGTTTGCTTTTTTTTCTAATTATTGTTCTTAAATTTACAAATACAAATGTGAAATGTCAAGAAGACACTTCTATAAAAGGACCAATGGTTGTCCAATGGTACACAGCATCAGGTATTTAAAGTAAAAGTAATACATAATTTGCATTTTCCATGATTATTACGTAGTGTACTTTGTTAAAGAGTGCACCTAAACCTACTATGACCAAATATTTGCACACGTAAAGTTTTAATAATGCTGATTTTTAAGTACTTCCCCGATGATAAATTAGAAACATTGGTCGTAAATATAACACATTTTTATAAACTGTTTTAACAATTGTTTTAGTGACGGTCCAATGTAAAGAACGTAAACTGGGGGGTGATCACGAAACTTTGATTGCAATGCAACAGGTGTAATTTCCATACGAATTATGCACATAAACTGCGTATTTAAACTGTCAAATCTATACCAATTTGTTTCTATTAGTGTCAAATTACGTGATCGCCCAGATGGTAATACCACATACAAAAACTATAGCGACTTTTGTGTACGTTAAAATTCAGCACATAAAAAAAACACACCGAAACAACCACCACCGTTAAAATAAAAAATGAACCATTACAAAAATAAAATTAACGATTTTTAAATCTTTCAGGATTTGTAAATATTTTACTGTTTTGTTTTAATATTGTGATATCTGTATTAGTAGACATAAACAGAACATGCGATAGTATCAAAAATATTGCAGCCATGCTTTAATTGATATAATTATAAAAAGGAAAAATCGTCATGCGTCAAAACTTACAGTAAAAAGTTAGTAAAACCACTGATAAAACATGCATTTTAACATTGTTCTTAAAAGTTCTTGATCGCTCAAAATATTGCTATGCAGCACAAAATGCTTATATATCTTAATCTAAATATTCACTACACAATTTAAGCACATAACATTTCAATAAAACATTTCCAAATTTGCAAATTTTTTAAAATCTACAGCCAAAAGTTTTCTACTTAAAAAAATCTAGTATTTTTAGACGAGGCGTTGTTAGCACGTGAAAGCCTCACAAAAAAGTGCTTAGTGACTTCTTTTGTTGTAACTTTACCTATAGTCGAGCACGTCGGCCTGTCAGAAAGTTTTTTTATATTATTATTTTTTCCGTAAAATGATTTGAAAGGACTTGGCATGCCTATATCAAAAAGGACTTTTAAGCGATTCAAAAGCATGGAATACATCAAATGCAAAATGTACTTAGTAGGATGTAAAATGAACATCGACAAAACTTATTTTATATACAATAAATATAGAATGTAATAATGATAAATGGAAGTGAGAATATTAAGCTTGTTACATTAAAATGAAAATAAGTTTTGTTGACAGCAAAAACAGCACTGGGACATCAAGTTGTGATAAAAACATTCGAATATTATTTTATAGTAACGAAATAATGACAAAACAATATATATTAACTATAATTGAGGGAACGCTGGACTTTTTGTTTGTTAACACAAGTATTAAAGACTATTATCTGCAGTTGCTTCTGCATTTAAATAATTATGTACAAACAAAACTTAATTAAATCTGCAAACTTAAATATTGAAAAACGCAATTTTCAATCTCTTTTTTAATGATTACACTCATAATTTAAATAATTAAAAGATAAAAACGAGTGTGCTTTAGACTCCGCGACTGAAGTAAAACTTCTTTAGTTTAGCTCCATCTATCGGCCGGTATAACTTTGTCTAATGTTAATGTCTTCATTTTAACAATTGTAAATTACCATTTTATCCCACATACCAAAATTATGATACGAATTTTAAATAACAATTAACTTTGTTATGTTGACAAAAAAGATCTCTTAACCAATAACTTTAAGCTTCCGTTCGCCTCGTTACGCATTCAGCAGCTTTACCCCAAGTCAAGCGTGCGTAAAGAAGTTTTCCTTCAAAAACTATTATCTGTAGTTACTGCTGCATTTAGTAGTAGTAGTTTTGTTTGTTAAAAATAAAATTTATTAAAATCTGGAAACTTAAATTTTGAAAAACGCAAATTTAAATCTTTTTTTATATATTGGAACCATAAATGTATGTAATTATAACAAAAAGTCCAACAATCCCTCCCACCCACAGCTAATAAGGTCTACAACTCACCACCAAAGCACCATCTGTCAGTGGCGAACGCGAAGACTATCAGAGACAAGGCGATGAGCAGCACCAGAACAGCTATCACGATGCCCACGATTGCACCCGTGTCCAGCTCTACTCCTGGGGATAAATTACTGGTCAACTTGGGGATGGGAATTCGATTTGAATACCTTGACAAACTGACTACATTCTTGGCTATCCTCAAATGTTCAATACATTTCTTTTTACATTTTTATAAAATTTGAAAATTTTTACAAATTAAAAAAAAAGAATTTAAAAGATATATTTGAATTTATACAACGAATTTGAAGAAAAAAAATATTAAATGTTTTCTTTAGATTTCCATAAAATTTTGAAAATCTTGACACATTTGTAGAATAAAAAAGAGATGAATAAATTTATGCTTTGTTTACAGATAATTATTAAGTGAAATGTTTCACATGTGACTAGCAGTGAACATACACTTTATGATGACGGGATTCAAAAAAAGAGACAGTAAATAAATTAAATTTTAAGTTATTAACCAGAATATCATAATAATACGTTGAACAATGATAGATATGAGATAAAACATACAACTTTGGACTTTATTACTGCTATTAAATATAATTGCAAAGCTAGCCTATTATATAAAAGCCTATATAACTACAAAGCTATTCCGTAACTTCGATTGCTAAATTGGTTTCCAATGTATAAGAAAAATTAGAACCACGATCATGACTAAAATTTCTCCATTACATTAAATATGACGAGGGAAAAAATGTAGCATTTATTTTCATTATTAATAATAAAGTAAAGAATAAGTAAGTACAAGTAAGAACGACTGTGCTCTTAATAATTTAATAATATCTAATTTAAATATATTAAATTTTAAATTATTAAAAAAAAACTTAAAAATAATTTAAATTTATTAAATTTAAATTATTAAAAAAAGCACAGACCCAACAAAAAAACTGACTTTTAGCCTACTAAGCAGGCGATACTGTCATAAGTCATAACTCCTTCGATTGCCAGTTTATATTGCAAAGAGAGAAAGGCTTTTTTTATCAAAAGTAATTTTTAAAATTGGAGTGATGAATTGTTAGACCAAGTTACGGAATAGATAAATAAATAATAAATTAATATGTGTGGACATTTCACACAGCGCTATCTAGTCGAAAACTAAGCAAAGCCATAGGAACCAGAACCTGATACAATACTTGGATGCTTTTTGTTTTTGTTGTAGCCTAATAGAAACATGCGCGAATAATCCAGTTTCTTTATTCTACAGACCTACTTTAGCTCGAAGCGGTTGACTAAAATTACTGGTCACGATAAAAATAAAAGGCAAAGCTGCAAATATTATGTTCATAAAAGATCTTACGCCAAATGTTTTGAAGGAATCAAACCGTAACATAATGATACTATAACATTGGGTAGGTGCTTAATAATTCAAAATTATGAGGCGCTTGATTCATGCATTATGATCAATTATTTACTGATTTTTTAAAATAAAAAAACATCACAAGCGCTTTAGTTTTGTTGTAATTATAACAAGTTTACATCTTAAAAAAGCTATATTTTTTTTTAAATTGGGTACAATTGCTAGATAAGATTCAACATGCTTGAAAACGTAAAAAAACGAGTGTGCTTTAGACCACACGACTGAAGTAAAACTTCTTTAGTTTAGCTCCATCTATCGGCCGGTATTTGTTAAATGTTAATGTCGCCATCTTGACAATTGAAAATTGACATTTTACCGGACATACCAACAATCAAAATAATACATTTTTTACTTTGTTATGTTGGCAATGGTGTTCTACGTGAACCAAATTCAACTTCCTTTTGCCTCGCAATCACCAGCTTACTCTTCAAGTCAAACGTGCGTAAAGAAGTTATACTTCAAACATTTTTTGTAATACAATATTTAAACATAGCTATATATCTTTATTTACCGAAATTTATCTCGCAATCCCTAAAATACGACGCAGTTATGCTATTTCCAACTCATGCCTATATTTACTACAATGTTCACACTAATTAAAAAAAAACATGCAGATTTAAAATTTAAAACTCCTACCAGGAGAGCTAGGACTGCTAGGGGATCCATCTGCGTGAGAAAAAAAACTATGCATGCTTAAAATGAATAACAATTTTACCATGCTAGATAAAATTTAACGAATAAAATGATATTAATTTTACATTCATGATAGTAATAATAAACAACAAACAGATAAAATTAAATGAATAAAAAAATGTTTGTTTTACATTCATAATACTGGTTGCAATTGTTTTAAAAGACAAAATATGTATTTATATATACAATTATTACATTATACTTTATAATCACATCTTACGAAAATGTGCCGCAGGCCCTTCAACAATTATAATTATAATTCAGAACAGGCAAGCTTTAATTAAATTTAAAAATATACAAAAAAAACTTTATGTCAACATTACGCAAAAAGACAATAGCTCTTAAACTATAAAACCATTCATAGAGCAGGCACTTTACTTTTTAATTTTCTTACCATAGACATTGATTACCAAAATGGATGATTTTGTTTTGCGCGCTGTAGACAATATAATGTACATTATGAATTGGATAACAAAAACTTTTCGAACCAATTTATTAAATATTTCTCACAGCCCTAGAATATTTTCACGAAAATTCACAGTCTATGGTTTTTTCAACAAAGAACTAAGTATAACTGGTTTCTTAAAAAAAAAGTTATGAAAAATGCTTTTTAATAACTAGATGTTATAAAACTTTAATTATTTAGTGCTAATAATGCTCGCCAGGGTTTAGCATGCATTTATTGGTTAATTCGTTTTAATTAATTACCAATTTTTTCATGGTTAACTGTGTTTTACGTATAGTTTCAAAAGCAAAATGGGTAATTTTATGTTTCATGGCAACACCTTTCTGACATAGACTAAAAATATTTCATGGCAGAACCTTCTTGATACACTTTGACGTAATTAGCATAAAAGTGATTCTCTATACATAAATAAATTATATTCTATTCTTTTCTAAAAAAATAGGTAACGTACCTGCGGGTTCGTCCATGGTACTGATCCGGACGGGTATATCTTCGCTTCCTAGATCATTACTGATTCTGAGGAAATATGTCTTATCTACTTCCTCTTTGGTTACCCGAGACAGCACTAGCGTGACATTGTAGTAGCCACCACCCTGTAGAAAAAAATCGAGTGTGTTTTAGAGCACACGACTGAAGTAAAACTGCTTTAGTTTAGCGCCATCTATCGGCCGGTGTAACTTTGTTTTTGCTTTGTTTAATGTTAATGTCTAGCCTTGCGCATTTTCGTTCGCGACAGGGAGCGCTTCTTTTAGGTCGCACTTTTAGAATCCACAGCTTGTAGTTCAGGAGGCAGGCACTACCAACTGAGCTATCGGGCCAGTCAAAAGTGTGCAAAAACTATTACTTATTCTATGGCAGATGGCCGATGTTACACCCAGATCTTTAAGACCTACCTGATGAAGAGGTTCCAAGGCAGCCATGAGTCCATCATCACTGGTTTGTGGCGCGACCAGCCGGTGCTCGCCACTCGACCATTCCGCTCGGGGAGGAGGGTTGGATCGGACGCTAACGTTGAGGCGACCTTCGGAGTTCAGCTTGAGACCGAATATCGTGAGAGGACTGGATTCCTGGAGTTTGGGTGGGTCTGGAAGGAGAAGATTAATTAAAATAAAATTTAAAAACAAACACAACTGCTTTAGACCACACGACCGAAGTAAACTTTTACAGCCTTATTAATAAACGGGTATTAGTCTCGGATTAGTTACTTCAGCTTTTGTCCTTTTTTTGCTACCGGAATATTTAGCTGGATCGAAAGAGACAAAAGATGGTGTAACTAGTCTAAAGCTAGTTCGTGTTTATTAATAAGGCTGCTTTAGTTTTGTTTGTTTTTGTTTAGTTGTTTAATGTTAATGTCATCATCTTGACAATAATTGTAAATTGTCATTTTACCGGACATACCAACATAATAATACAAATTTTTCATTTTATTATATTGATAATGGAGATCTGAGTTTTGTCGGGAAAGCGAAAAAGATTGCGTCACCGCATTGTATTATTTTCCAAAACTTGTGTTATTTTCAGTGTTAGTGCATAACATTGGTGGCATTCTATTCGTTAAGCTGGATTACATGCGTGAGTGTGGGAAAATGGTATAATGATGGTGAAACGTTTCTTTTCGTGTTGTTTCCAAAAACTACATAGAATCTTCTGGTAAAGTTGCCACCACTTTACTAGAAGTATTCTATCGTTCTATTGCGTGCAATAATATTCTCCCGTATTACTACAACCTGAAAGGTTTTTTTTTACAGCGGTTGTTGGATTATCTCTGTTCTATTTGCTAAAGGACAGCGACCAATTCTTATTCAAACGACCATGTTTATGCAGACTGAAGTTTATTACCGACACGTAATTAATCGCATACAAAATATTAATGAAAAGTAGGTACGAAATATTAATACATAACATCTTCCCCTCTCTGTTTCAACAATATCCTAGGTAGCAAAACTTTAATTATAATAGCATTGGATTATGTGGAACTAAAACATTACTTATAAACAAAAGTACTTAACTAATAAAATCACAACAGTCTGCCAGAGTTAAGTAGATCTGTACATATTTATGGTACACAACAATAATCTTACTACTTATTTGCTAATGCGCGAACATAGACTAACTTATATCATCGCTATTTAAAACAACACAAAACATAAGCTGGGAACTATAATATCATATAACTACGCCAATGTATGTTTCGCCATTCTACACACATTCCAGTTAGGCAGATATAATTTATGAAATCACGAATAACATAATGTAGGCATAATTATTTCATAACACATCATTCATTTAACAATTGAAGGGGTGAGAATAATTGATTTTTTTGACAAAATGACTTATGGGTATCGTTGGATTCAGCGTGAAATTATCTTCAATAATACGTTCTCAGAATACCGAAATGAGGCTTAAATCTCGAGATTTTGAGTCTAAAAACGGTTTATCTGTCACAGGAATACAGTTCGCTTAACATAAAAACATTGCTATATTTATTTTATTATATTTTATTTTTACATTAATTGTATGAATTAGTACTATATTTAGTAATTTTAAATAGAATTAAAAGTCAAGCAACTGAAACTTACATAAACCCTTTCTATTACCTTATAAGCACTCTACATTAAAATGACGCCCTTGACGTTTTAAGTCAATTTTCTCGAAACTGTCAATTTGACAGTTAAACCCTTTTTATTCTCAACCCTTCAATTGAGAATGCATGGAACATTTAACAATTATACGTAATTTTAGAAAATAACATTATTTCGTAATAGTGATTACTAAAGGATATCTACCTACAACAAAGAGTCAAGACGATCGGTGAACGTTGAGTTATCGTAGTACTTAATTACATAATTATGTTGACAGTCATCGCACACTACACGGGCACATTATTTCTGTTAATTTTTTTAAATAACTACAAAACGGTCAACCGGTCTGCGTACGCGTTTTGGCATTTCAATTCCCTTCGGTGACACTATTGGCGTGGCGGTTGTGCGGGCCGGTTCCGAGTCACACGGTGTGGCGTGTTCTGTGCTCGTGCCCGCGTGATTATTCGTATTATCTATAAGTGGTGTAATATTAAAATCATATACCTCATGTTTATCATTACAGCTGACGATATCTATTCCCTTCTCCTCCCTATCCTCACCCTTGCTTTCACCAAGTTTTTTATGTCCTTTGATTATGTGATCATCATGTTTTTTAAACGTTTTATTGTTTGGTTGCACTATGTATGAAACAGGTCCTATGCACTTATGTATGACATCCTTCTCCCACGTGAATTTATTGTTCCTGAAACGTTTAAATAAAATGTCGTCGCCTACGGAAAAATAACGTTCCCTGCCTTTTCTACTATCCATAATTTTTTGTTGCCTATCGCTTATCATGTTGTTGATGTCCGGTCGTAAAACATCGTATTGTATGCGAATTTTCCGACCTAACAGTAATAGAGCCGGCGACTTGCCGGTTAGGGTGTGAGCGGTTGACCTGTATGATAATAGAAACTTGTCAAGGGCAAGGTTCAAATCTGCCTTTTGAAATAGTGCCTTTTTTAAGCAGTTCTTTATAATTTTGACGGCACTTTCAGCAGCGCCGTTACTACTCGGCTTATAAGGCGAAACTAACACGTGTTTTGTGCCACAGCTTTCCATGAATGATTTGAACTCGCTACTACTAAACGGGGGACCATTGTCAGAAACGAGTTCATTGCATAAGCCAAACTGACTGAATTTGTCTTAATTTAGTTATAGTGATTTTAGCAGACGTACTACCTAGGCAATGCGCTTCGATTATCATTTTTTTTTTATTGTTTGATAGGTTTGCGTTTGACCACTATCGCCCCTGATGGTAAGTAGCGATGCGGTCTAGGATGTAACACGCTTGCCTAGAAGATACCTGTGTTTGATTCTCGATTTGAAGACTCCCAGGTTGTAGTTATCGGGAAATACGGACGCCGGTAAAGCGTTCCACTCTTTGGCTGTTCGCATGATAAATGTCGAACCAAATCGGTTTGTCCGCACATGTGGGGTATTAACCATGTAACGGTGGCGTTTTTTCGTACATTTGGTTGTCCGATGGTGGAAAGGTGAAGACGGAATCAGGTTATGCAACTCCAATGCGCACTCTCCAAAATGCACTCGATAGAAAACCGATAAACTGGCAACTTTGCGTCTATGGTCGAGGTTGATCCATTTAGAATGCGCATCGATCAGCACCAAGTATGTTAAGTTGCCCAATGAGAAAAAATCCACATGAACTGTGTACCAGGGAACCTGCGGAGCCCACGGATGTATCGGCGCTTGCGGTGGCGAGGGGCGAGTGGCGGCGCATACCGCGCAGCTCAGGCACTGGCGATGTGTAACCCCTAGCTATGCTTTTGCATTTCACTATGCCTTGATGGCACGAATGCAGTATTTCTAACATTGCATTTCTCAGTGAATTGGGTATGACAACGCGATGTCCAAACAATATGCATCCCGATTCAACGTTTAGATATTGTTTAATGTCTAAATAAGCTTTCAAGTCTTGGTCTTTACAATATACCCAATTAGTATTGATTGCATGCATCAATTTCTGTAAAATATTATCTTTCGCCGTGTGCTTGGCAACCGTTTTGAAATCAATCGGTGCCTGTTCTGATATGAAATTGATATATGATTCGGATCGATATTCCTCGTTTTCATCATCGATGGGTAAGCGCGAGAGCCCGTCTGCAGCTGTATTTCTATATACCAATAAATGAATTATGAATTATTATTATGAATTATGACCAGTGTAAATTTATTTCCATATAAATAGTCGTGGAATTGATTGACAGCGAACATGATGGCGAGCCCCTCGTGACATACCTGTGCATAGTTCCTTACGGCCGGCGCGACGCGTGCAGCACGGGCCGCACGGTGCCGCAGCACGTGCTCTTACGTGCACTCCGTGCGGGAACGCGTCGCATGCCACGGACGTCGGCAGCGCCGGGTCCCAGTGGGCTAGTACGGGGGCTTCGGATAAACGTTTCTTTACAAGCCTGAACGCCGCGTCACATGAGTGTGACCAACTCTTGATTACTTTTAAGTAGACCATTTAATGGCTCTAAAATGTTGCTCAGGTTACGAACAAACTTTCCATAGTAATTAACCATCCCCAAGAATGCTTTTAATTCGCCTACGTTTTTTGGTTGAGGAGTCCTGTTTATACCGTCGATTTTTGTGATTTCTGTTTTTAAACCGCTCGCATCTATAACGTCCCCTAGATACGAAACTGATTTCTTGAAAAAACTACATTTCTTTCTTTCTACTATGAGGCCGCTTTCAGACAAAATTTTGAATACCTGATAAGATATCTATGCTCTCCTTTTCGTTTTTTGAACTTGTCAATAAATCGTCCTGATACACTGCAACGTTCGGGAGTCGGAATAATTTTTCCATAACCCTTTGAAATTTGCTTGCAGCGCACTTAACTCCGAACGGCAACCTATTGTATGTGAACATGCCTTTGTGCGTCACGATAGTGCAGTATTTTCTGGCATCGTCACTCAAAACTCAGTTGTTGGTAGGCCCTACTTAAATCAATTTTATTGAAGATCCTTCCTCCCTGTAGCGAGGCAAAGATGTCCTCTATTCTGGGTAGAGGATATTTGTCGTCTACCAGTACAGGGTTGAGAGTGGTTTTAAAATCACCGCATAGTCTTACCTCTCCAGATTTTTTGATGACAAGAACGATGGGAGTGCCCCATTCGCTCCACTCGACCGGCGTGATGATGCCTTCGCGCTCGAGCCGCTCAAGCTCGGCCTCCACCGCGGGCCGAAGAGCATAAGGCACAGGTCGCGCGCGCCGCCATACCGGTACGGCCCCCGGGGCCAACGCCAATTCAATCTTCCCTTTATTAAACGCACCTATGCCTGGTGAGAATACCTCTGGAAAACTTTTATCTAATCGCTTGACCGCTGACCGCGCGTCAAACTTACTTTCGGTAACTTGATCAACACATTTACTATGTGGAACGGAAGGGAATGCCAAAAGCTCGCATCCATTTACGGCCAAACAGGAACTGCTATTATCGTTATCAATGACTACCAGACATAAATCATGTACCGTTTTGTTATCGAGTGTTACGCTACACTTGAATTCACCAATCGGCTTAACTCTTTGACCATTGTACATTCTTAAATTAGATTTACGCGAGCTTAACTTCATAGTGCTAAAATATTTTTCATACATACTTCTATTGATAATGCTCATGCCCGCCCCGGTGTCACCCTCCATTGTGATTGGTTTACCGTTGACCTTGACCCGTAACAGCCAGCGTTCATCCTCTTCTTTATCACTCAGTTGATAAACATCGTCATCATCTTCCTCGCTAGATGGCAAAGGGCTAACCTCCTCAGCAGCCACTTTATTCACACCTACTTGTTTACGTGAACGACACACTTTAGCTATGTGACCTTGTATGCCACACACGAAACACTCAGCGTTCTTGAATGAACATTTATCTGCCCGGTGCGGTTGACTACAGCACACTTCGGACGCTGTTGCTGGCCGCCTGACCCCGACCGCCAACCGCGGCCTCGCCCCGCCGCGCCAGCTCCGCCGAACGTCTGCCGCCGTCTGCCGCCGCCGCTGCCTACTGCGTGCACTTGATCGCCCTGTCCAGGGGTCCCGGTTGTCGCCTCCTGTGAATCTCTCACTGCCGCTTCCAACGATAAGGCTAACGCGACGGCACGGTCGAACGTTAAATCCACTTCGGTTAGCAACCGTTCTGATTTTGTCGCTTTTTATGCCAAACACGAACTGATCTCTTAAGTTTTCCTTCAAACTGTCGGTGGTGACAAACGAGCAGGTTGGTGCAGTTGAGCTAAATAATCCGTCACTGTTTGCGCTTCACTTTGTCTACATGACCGGAATATCATACGCTCGGCGATAATGGATCGCTTCGGTGCCAGGTGATCTTCGCAAACTTCACTATGGACTCGAAGTTCACTTTTTCGGGTTTTTCAGGAAAACATAAGTCAATAATGAGATCCAAAGGCTCCGTACCCACGACTGCCACTAAGTACTTAGAGTATTCTGTGGGTTTGATGTCGTGTATTTCAAACCACGCTCGCAGCCGACTGACGTATGTCGAGCACCGATCTTCATTCGGCTTAAACTCTCGAAGCTGGCTCAAATTCATATTCGTTTTTGAGTCTGCACTACACGCGCGTTGTACAACACCAGATTAATCACTTTTTAATCCACTTTCTCGTCGCCAAATGTTCTATTTGCTAAAGGACAGGGAGCAATAGGCATGACGACAGTATCAAAATGGTCGATTTAATGTTTTTAGGGTAAAATTTATATTAAATAACGTTGAAACACTGGTTTAGTTTTATTAAAAATATTACTTAGATTTTCAATAAAATAAAACATTAAAATACTGCGATCGGCCATTTTGACTGAAACGCCAATCACAGCGCATGACGTCACACGTAGATTTTTGCTGTTGTGAATATACGCATTTGGATTGATTTTGTTATTTTGTATTCTTTTTCTACGTGTGTAATAGTGCAGTGACATGTTTTCAACATGTCATTGTGTAGGTAAACACCTAGGAGTGACGTCAGAGCCGACGCCATGACACCTCGAGCTGTTTTCGCGCCGCATTTAAAAAATATTATGAAAATGGCTTTAATCTTGGTTAAAATTAAGTCTATTACCGAAATAAAGGTTTTTTCGTAAATAGTAAATGTATACCCACATTACGGAAGAGGATTTCAAAATCTTTCGTCATGCCTATTCTTATTCAAACGACCATGTTTATGCAGACTGACGTTTATTACCGACATGTAACTAATCCCATACAAAATATTAATGAAAGGTAGGTAGGTACGAAATATTTCATACATAACAATCTCTACGTTTACGACTTACAATATACGACGAGTTGTCTCTTTACGTCGTAAGGCGATTGCAAAGCTTCGTGCTCCACGCGACAAACCAGGGTCCTGGAATTAAACATTAATTACTTGACTTTTGACCGCCTCTGTGGTGTGGTAGTTGAGCAGGCTCAAACCCCAGAGGCGTCAGGTTCGATTCCCGCGGCAGGACAAGTATTTGTGCACAGAAAAAAGGCCAAATACTTGTTCTGAGACTGGGTGTTGTGGGAGCATGGTCCTCGTAGTTCCAGGGTCCCTAGACACAGGGAATCCTAGTTAGGGTCCAGGATCTATGTATGTGATCGTTGGGCGCTATTATTATTATTATTGTTGATTTATAGCATTGCGTGACCCTGCAACTGCTATGAGCAGAATTGATGCTTTACATCAGGAGAATGACAAGCACGTAACATTTTTAAAAGTAAAACTTCTTTACGCACGCTTGACTTGGGAAGTAAGCTGGTGAATGCGTGACGAGGCGAATTAAAGTTGAGAGGGAGATATAAATTAGTGAAGATAGAAATAGAGTTACGTTGACAATGGAGATCTACGTTAATCAACAAATTTCAACTTCCGTTTGCCTCGCTACCCATTCACCAGATTACACCCCATGTTAAGCGGGCGTAAAGAAGTTTTAAATCCTAATAGCTCAGTTGGTAGTAGCTCTGCCTTCTGAGCTGTAGGTTGTGGGTTCAATTCCCACCCAGTACAAGCATTTATGTGATGAACATCGATGTTTGTTCTGTGTCTGGGTGTTATATTGTATTCTATGTATGTATATATATTCCGGTAAAAAGATAAATACGTATGTGTGAACATTTCACACAGCCGCCTTCTAGCCTAAACTAAGCAAAGCTTGTACTATAGGAACCAAATAACTGATACAATACTTAGGTCCGTATTACAGAACGATGCTCAGTCATCGATCGGTGCTCAAGCAAAGATTTCATTCACTAAATGTTCACTTTATGAATGAAATCTCTGCTTGAGCAGGACTTAAGTATTGTATCAGTTATCTGGTTCTCATAGTACAAGCTTTGCTTAGTTTGGGGCTAGATGGCGTTGTGTGAAATGTTCACACATATTTATTTATCTTTTTATCTAAATATATATAACTCAAAGGTGACTGACTGGTTGACTAGTGATCTATGAACTCACAGCCCAAACCACTGGACGGATCGGGCGGAAATTCGGCATGCAGGTAGATGTTATGACGTAGGCATCCGCTAAGAAAGGATTTTTCAAAATTCCACGCTTAAGAGGGTGAAATGGGTGGTTGAATTATTTTCCCATAGACCACGTCACGAGCGAAGCTGCGGGCAGAAGCTCGTTTATTTATGTTTAAAAACCATCCAAATCGGCACAGCCGTTTTGACGTGAAAGCAGGATCACTTATTAGCAGGAATATGGAGTAAGTTCATCACGATACGAACCTGCCTCCATCATCAGCGTCGAGGGTCAGGGAGATGTTCTGGCTGATGGTCTTCAGGTCACTGGTTGTACCCGGCGTGACGTTTGGCTGATAAGTACCACGTACCAATTCTTCATCATCTATGGAGAGTTAATATAGGAAAGCTACATTTTTACTTTTTATTGATAATGATAAAACAACACTAAAAAATAAGAAAGTATATATAAACTATGGAGCTATAGGCTTTCAGCATGCGCACCGGGCCGTGTCCGGAGCAAGAATGATCCATAGTGTACCGAGCGTTCCCTTTTTATAGCTAGATGGGTGGGGGAGCGATGACAGCTACCGGTGTTGCCACTGTAATAAATGTAAATGCTACCACAGGGTAAATCACGGTACTGCCCGCTGTGCATAGAGTTTACAACTGGACGTTGCCGCCGTAATATATAATAACGCTTTCAGAGTGCTGATGCGGCTGCCGCGGTTTTGCAGCGCGTCCTCCGTGTTCGCAGAGGCACGCACTGATGGCTTCGCAGCCATCATGCGAAAAAAGGTTGCCTCACTGTTAAGCAGGACGCACGCGAGTAGCAACAGCATTCTGGGAGCTGTTACTGATACATTTGACTCCCCGATACTGCGTCATCAGATTAAGATCCTCGTAGCACGATGATGGATGCACTATTTTAAAATAATCTTAAAATTTTTAATTTAATCTGTTTTTTAACTTTAACTTAATAATTATATGGATCATGTTGTCTGAAATAAAATATATTTGATTTAACTTTAACTTAATAATAATATGGATCATGTTGTCTGAAATAAAATATATTTGATTTGATTTGATAATATCCGAAGTTAAGGGCCACTAATAAAGCATCTAAACAGACTGGCCAAAGTAAAAAGCAAGGGGCTTATAACAAAATACGCATGTTCAATAAATTGCCACTCAGTATAAGCGACTTGCCATATGATAATTTTAAGAACAAAATTAATAATTTCTTCAGTCACCCTTTTTATTCCTTAAACGAATATTATGATTGCCTCTGGCAGAATATTCATATTTATAAATTGTGACCAAGAACTTCAATAGTGTAATTTTACTTTTAAGTCTCGTTTCATGATTTTACTCATATTTATATGCGAGCCTCGGCTTGGGCCGTTGCCGGGATAAGAGGATCCAGAAGACTACGTCCACTGGAAGAGTGGACCCTATTAAAAATCGTGACCGTTCTAGCTAACCTACAGAGGGTACGTCGACCTCGCCGGCGGGGTCAGGGTCTGGTTGTGTTACGCTGGTATCCTATACCGGTGCCGGTACCTGAGCCAGAAGGGCTAGGGTCCGGTGATCCTAGCGCAGCCGATGCTACGGCTGCTATAGGATCGTCCGGGTCGCTCAAGACCACTTATCCAGTGGACGTCTTTTCGATCCTCTTATCCCACCAAAGGCCCAAGCCGAGGCTCTCACCTTACCCTTGAGCTAGTTGCCTCCCACTTGTGACAACTAGGCACCTTGAACGCCTGCCCTCCCGCCCGGTGACGCTGTAAAGGTCGGTAGAGACCAACAGCATTAGACGGTTCAACAAGATGTTTACAACTGAACTTGTCACCCAGTATAAAAAGTATTATGATTATTATAAGGTGGTAGGACTTTTCTGCAGTTTGTTTAGGTAAGTACCACCGCTTTGCCAGTTATTCTGCCGCCAAGCAGTAGTGCGCAAGGACTACCGTGTTCCGGTTTGAAGAGCACTGTAGCTAGTGAAATTACTGGACAATTGAGACTATCATTTGATCTCACAGTCGAGTAAAGTTATTACCAAACTGTGCTGATGTCACAGGATGATGTGCGCAGTGTGTCACGCGAAACTTTATATATTCCGAGTGACACTGTTCTGTTATGGGCGGCTGTGTCGCTTAATATCAGGTGAACGACTAGCTCATCACATCATTCATTAACATAAAAATGAAATAAAAATTACTTACCAAGTAGCCAGCTCAGCTTAGCCGCAGGTCTGCCATCAGCTGCGATACATTGCGCCATAAACACATCCCCCTCCTTGAAAGCTGGTTGCGGAGGAGACAGCAAAACTGGCTGTTTCGGAGCCCCTAGAAGTCAACGAATGATTGAATGAATCAAAATGATCGTTTATTTTAATTTAATTTCATCCCAATCCATTCAGCCATTTGAAGGAGAAGGAGTAAGAAACATACACACACACACACACACACACACGCAGCACGCACGCGCGCACACACACACACACACACACACACACACACACACAAACTTTTTATAATATTAGTGTGATTGTAAATACAGAGTAGCTGCCCGCGGCTTCGCTCACGTGGCCTATAGGAAACGAACAAGAATTTTTTATTTAATTCAACCACCCATTTTACCCTCTTAGGGGAGGAATTTTGAAAAACCCTTTCTTAGTGGATACCTACACTTTACAAAGAACACACCTTCCAAATGTCAATTCTCTAGGACCAGCGGTTTAGGCTGTGCGTTGATATATAAGTCAGTCAGTCAGGACTTTGAATTTTATATGTATACATGATATACAGGTTAAAATTTATTCATATTCATATTCATTTATTTGCATTCATGTACAATTTATATATTATGTCAGGTCTTAACAACTAGTTTAGTAGGTACATGAACCCTGTAAGGGCGCATGCAACTGAGTGCGATTAAAAATACATTTATTGATTTCAATTACATAATAGATATATCGTCAATATTTAATAATATAATATAATATTTTCAAGCATTTCATTACTTAATTATTTGATTATTCAATTAATTACCTATTGAAGATGATGATTTAAATTAACGACAAAGCAAAATGGCTGAAAAAGATTATTAACATCGATTTATTTTGTACTAACACAAACATAATTATTTTAACATATACGGAAGTTACTATTATGTATAGGCACGATTTATGTCCGTCTGTACTAAAGCTTAATAGCTCCTAAGTTCGTACTTATATCCCAAGCCCTCGGTTTTTGGTACGTTTTCCAAACTCACGTCAACATGCCAAATACTGTTCACTCATTGGCAGGGCCTGATTAATCAAGATTAATTAGCTAATTAATCATTAATTAATTAATGTTTACTAGGTGTAGTACACATTTTACTAGGTGGTAGAACTTTGTTGCAAAGTTCGTCTAGGTAGGTACCACCGCTTTGCCAGTTATTCTGCCGCCAAGCAGTAGTGTGCAAGCACTACTGTGTTCCGGTTTGAAGGGCACTGTAGCTAGTGAAATTACTGGGCAATTGAGACTTTATGATCTGATCTCACAGTCGAGTAATCTTATTACCAGACTGTGAGAACTATGTTTTAGGGTTCCGAGTGACACTGTTCTGTTATGGGCGGCCGTGGTGCTTAACATCAGGTGAACGACTAGCTCGTCACATCATTCAATATAAAGAAAAAAATTTTGGCTAATTAGGCTGCAGCCTAGGGCGCGAGGATCGAGGGGGCGCGCTGAAATCGTCTTTACCATGCACTATTAATCTAGCATTATTCCACCTACCCGACATATTTCAACTAGACCGAGACAAAACACTAAAACTAATGCCCTGTGAAGTGAAAAAGCTTGGCACTCCCTGATATTAACAATAAATTTAGAAAATTTAAAAATGCGCGCTTAACACACACTGACTTGTCACTCGACTCGGTCGGTGGTGTTGGATTTTGATCGTATAATGCGTGAAGTGCCTTTATGTAGGTACGGTCAGCTATAAAACGGTTTGCCGCCCTAAGGTTGAATGTCGTGCAGATTAAAGGACAACTTTTTAGGCTGACCGTAACATATACACCTGGCGGGGGCGCGTCCTTATAATTAGCCTAGGGCGGTCAGAACTCTTGATCAGTCGCTGCTCATTGGTAGAGACAGCCAATAAGACTATCAGAATTTGGTGTGGCAAGTCGATACAAATTAACAAATGTACAAGAACCAGGGGAAAGCGTTGCTTAGCTAAGTTGTATTTTAGCCGTGAGCTTATATTCAGTAATACTAAATCGATTCCAAACCAAACCCAACCATACTGTCCCTATTATTACAGGGATAGGGTATATTTTATTGGTATTACGTTCCATTGATACTGCGCTTACGTTATATTGGGTAACAACTCAGTAACGATTAAACGGATTGTGATAAAATTTAATATGATAAAAAAATAAATATGTGTGGACTTTTCACACAGCGCCATCTAGCCTCAAACTAAGCAAAGCTTGTACTATGGGAACCAGACAACGGATACAATACTTATATACTCTTTGTTTGTAAATACATACATAGAACAATATAAACACCCAGACACAGACCAAACATTGCTCATCACACAAATGTTTGTCCTGGGTGGGAATCGAACCCACAACCTGCAGTTCAGAAGGCAGGAACACTACCAACTGAGCTGTCGGGCCAGTCCGTATAGTCCAGCCAGATAGTCAGTACATTAAATGTTAGAGCACTACGTTAAACTACTTCATACTAGATTAGCTTGATCCTTATTGGAGTGTAACAAGGCAGTAGCTTTGGCCCGCTTCTATTGTGTAACTTCAAGCTGTGAATTGCTTCAATATCATTGAACTGACATTTCAAAACATTATTTTTTTTATTTATATCATCATCATTATCAGCCTATATTAGTCCTCTGCTGGACATAAGCCTCTCCCAAGGTACGCCACTGAGCCCGGTCTTCGGCTCTACTCTTCCAGTTGCTGCCAGCTACGTTGCGAATGTGATCGTTCCATCTCGCCACAGGTCGTCCTACACTACGTCTGCCGATTCGCGGTCTCCACTCAATAACTCGTCTACCCCAACGGTTATCGGTTCTTCGGCAGATATGCCTAGCCTACTGCCACTTCAGCTTGCTAATTCACTGAGCTATGTCGTTAACTTTAGTTCTCTGGTGAATGACTTCGTTTCGGATTCGATCCCGCAGAGATACATAGCATAGCTCTCTCCATAGCTCGCTGAGCGACCTTAAATTTGTGAACCAGCCCTACCATCCACGTTTCTGCTAATTTATTTATTTTTTTATTATGACTACCAACATAATGTACACCATAGCCAAATTCTTTAATACTATTAAAAAAGAAACATTGCTAAGTGTGATCACAGTTACAGGTGAAGACTGTATGCATAATGAAAAAGAGTGAATTATAACAGCTGTTCAAAGAATCGATAGAAGACTTGATGGTTAATATTGTTTAAGTTAGAATGATACTTACGAGCAACCAGCAGTTGCATAACGCCTTTGACCTCAATGGCTCCCGATTTCGGGGGCAGGACACACATGATTTCACCGTTCCATTCCTCTCTGATGTTCTTAAAAAGGGCCCCGCATTCTCCATTCTATAAAATCAAGGATTAACAACTAAGTAATGTGATCCATAGCACGCAATTTGCAGGTGTACGGCAAGAAAGAACGCATGAATCGAGTCGTATGCGATTTCCATGACTCAATAATGACTCATTAATTTTTCCTTTGTATTAAAACGAGCTTCTGCCCGCAGCTTCGCCCGCGGCGTGTTTTATGGGGAAATAATTCAACCACCCATTTCACCTTCTGAAAGGTGGAATTTCGGAAAATCCTTTCTTAGCGTCATAACATCTACCTGCATGCCAAATTTCAGCCCGATCCGTCCAATGGTTTGGGCTTTGCGTTGATAGATCATTGTCTGTCAGTCACCTTTGAGTTATATTATATATTTAGATTAATCTGAAAAAAGGGTTAACTTACTTCTAACCCTTCACCGGAATACACAACATCTCCTTCCGTGTCTCCTGGTTTCAGCCGATATGATGTCCCGCCAACTGTCATCCTGGAATTGAAAAACATAGATGAGTAACATCTCTATTGATTATCTAAATAGTCTAAGATGTGATCATTTAATTCATACTCAAATTAATAAACTAAAAATATATAGGTACGTTACATAATAATAGAGGATTGCATTTGATCAAATTTTTCGATGTTAAGCGACATGTGGTAGGCGATGTATCAAGGGTCAGAGAGCTGACCCGCTCCGCGTAACGCCTCCTCTTCCCTCCTGTACCTGCAGACGTACGGGAGGGAGGAGGAGGCGTTACGCGCACTTCTTTCCTCCTCCGTAGTGGGGCCACTGGTGGAGAGTCGGGGGGACTCTCCGCTGGCTTGCACGGTTCACAAGTCTGGCGTCAGATTATAACTATTCGGAAACACGCTGGTAAAGAGTTCCACTCCTTAGCCGTTCACATTATAAAGGTCGGTCGTAGTATGTCTATATAAGGCGACAGTCAGTTTAACTCCTTTATTTAAAGGATTATTGCTTATGATTAGATAGATCTTCAAGAAGTCCGTCGTAAACCCGCTGTTTATGCAAACACTTGAGTGTCGTATTTGGAAATGACGTTTTCCAACGTCAGCCTAGATTCGTACGCCTCTACCCAAATGGAGGAAAATCAAACTAGATTGGCTTAGTAGGTTGATAGACATACATTCAATAGTATTACTTCTCTGATACCTGTCATTGTGTAACAAAACGTTTGCGCGTTTTAACGTACAACGCCATCTAGTTTATTCTAATGTAAGTTTGCGAGTTTCAATTTCTAGATGGCGTCTGAATGTTGGACGGTACATCATAACATAATAATAAATTAAAACTAAATACAACTACATTAAATAGTATTATTTGACACTTACCGACACGAATCGATAGTGTAGGGCACTTTGCATAGAATTCGTAGGTCGTCGCCAACTCTCCGGACTGCATCACGCGGTGTGATGTCCACCACACTTTGCCCTGGAAAAAGACGAATTTAGTTCTGAATAACGTGTTATTCACCAAGCGAGGGAAGCGTCTCTTGTTAACAGACTAAATCATATTTTGTCGATTCAGTTTTTGGACATTTTGCAAAATGGCTTGTTCAAGGGGTATATCGATATATCTTACCAAACTTATGTAAAAAAGTATGTTACAAGCATAATTCAGTGCCAAAGTTCCATAAATGCAAGAGCTGCTCAGTGTATCAATAAAGATTGCATCACTGCATTCTACAACGTCTAGTAGTCACCGGAATGGACCGTTAAACCGATTGCTCGCTCCATTTGTCCAATCTGGGACTCAATTCACCAAATACCGGCCTATGTGTGGGCTTTTAAGGTATATTCAGACACAACGGACTCGGAACGTGATTAAATTAAGTTGTACTTTATTATTTAGACGATATAATGCTGTACGCATTTTGTTATTTTTCATGGCAAGAATATTTTTCCGTTCTCGTGTCGGCTTGTCCAAAGAATTTAGATTCAAACGCAGCTGGATGAAATTTAATTAATATCTACTTACTCTATTACTTACACAATTAAATTAATTCTACACGCCACTACACTTCATTTTATTATTATTATATATATATATATTTAATTATTTATTTATCGATGAATTTTTGAATGATAAAGATCTTAAGTAATAATTGCAATTTTCATCCTTAGATTTGAGAATCTTTATCTTTTTTTCCCATGTTTGACCTTTTGCATTAATTATATTATTTGTTTATAAATTATTGTAAATATGAAACGACGAGAAAGCTTGTAAGTTACGACGACGGAAATAGAGATACCACTGTGTTACTTGTAAGACCACAAATTATTGTTTATCCTATTTCACAAGCAAATAAATTGGTTGATTGATTGATTGATAATTCTGCGTGAAGATTTTGTTTCGTCGTGGTTATGTATGTCCATATTATAATGGTATCGATTAACCAGTGCATAATCCTAAGCTATAAAATTTGTAAAGTCTAATATTGTTGTTGTCTTGTTCGTCGAAATGACAAGCACCGCAATAATTTTAGAGGTCCTAAATGAATGTGCCTAGTTAACTTAATTTAAGGTATTGTACCAAATAATCAACACAAATTTCCTAACAGATTTAAAAGGTAACATTAACCTCGTAATGGACGAACGATAATACCTTAGATGAAAGTGATTTTTATAATATCCATACAGACATTATTGGCACAATATCTTAGCTAAATGCAAAGTTACCTCTAAGCCGTCACAGACCCTGACTAAGAACGTAGGCTAAACTTAGGTTACATGAACTAAGGCACTCCGGAGAAGTTGGGATGAACTTAATACGCCACGCTACGCTACGCCATAATGCATTTAGTTTTGACACGTTTCCACCTAATATTATGAGTTGCAGCCACGCCTTCGTATTGACTACAGTTCCAAAAGGGTTTAATTTAAACTTCAAATGTGTCAATTCTGAAGCGACAAATTAAATTTTTAACCGACTTCGAAATAGGAGGAGGTTCTCAATTCGACTGTTTTTAAAGTAAATTTCTTTACGCACGCTTGAGTTGGGGAGTAAGCTGGTGGCGTAGCGAGGCGAACGGAAGATGAAAGTGTATGGTTCACGTAGATCTCCATTATCAACATAACAAAGTTAAAAATGACTTAAAATTTGTATTATTATGTCGGTCGGTATGTCCGGTAAAATGACAATTTACAATTGTCAAGATGGCGAAATTAACATTAAACAATGTTATGCCGGCCGATAGATGGAGCTAAACTAAAAAAGTTTAACTTCAGTCGTGTGATTAAAGCAAGCTCGTTTTTTTTATTACCCTCGGAACTTTCGACTGTATTAACAGATTTTGATGGTACTTTTTTTAAATTGAAAACTGGTGCTTTCCCTATGGTCCCATTTTTCCCAGTTTAATCCAGTTCTGACAATGTCATCCATGAGAAAACCATATAAGTTTGAAGTCAAGTTTTTACGTTTATCAAGAGTTATCGATTAAGCGATACTACCTCACATTCCACGAAGCTAAGTATTTTTGAAGGCACCACACCGCTCGACCCATGAAACTATTTGCCCATCATGGGCAAAGTTGGGCCTTCAACTTTGCCCATCGAAATAACGATACAAAATTCCTAGTAACAATTTTGCTTCATAAACTATTTCCTCATATCGAGAACTTCGTAGTTCGCGCATCTCAAGTTTACAAGAAGTTTCAATGCATTTTTGATGTAGTTTTATCTCGTACGAGCTTCTGCCTGCAGCTTCGCCCGCGGCGTGGCCTATGGGAAAATAATTCAACCACCCATTTCACCCTCTTAAGGGTGGAATTTCGAAAAATCCATTCTTAGCGGATGCCTACGTCATAACATCTATCTGCATGCCAAATTTCAGCCCGATCCGTCCAGTGGTTTGGGCTGTGCGTTGATAGATCACTATGTCAGTCAGTCAATCAGTCAGTCACCTTTGAGTTATTTATATATATATCGTATGTTTTATTAGCTCCTGCTTCCTGCTTCGCTTGCACGCGTAGAGTACAACTCTTATACAATATTAAATAATAGCGCCCAACGATCACATACATAGATCCCGGACCCTAACTAGGATTCCCTGTGTCTAGGAACCCAGGAACTACGAGGACCATGGTCCCACAACACACAGAATGATAGCGAATTTCCGGCGAGAGAGGCCTGGACCGCATAATACGGGCCTTGAGCCTAGTGTGGGGACCCAGGTTTTTCTAACCTAATGTAATGTACTTATTTGCCTTTATCTAAATAAAAAATAAATGTATTATATCATAATTATTGTTATTATTTTTATTAGACAGCTCTACTGGCTCAAGCCCGCTACCAATAGGTAGCGTACCCAACATACTGGCAACATTACCGTATTTATCTGACTTCGTACATCATCTTAAGTACCTTTAAGTGGGTATTATAGATAGATAGATATAGTTAGATAGTATTTAGTTATTCAGTTGTATCTAAAATCCAAGCTTTGAAGCTTTCTGCGAGTGGGATTATCCTGAGATAAGGCTGGCATCCGAGCTTTGCTTTCTGCCGGATACAGAAGCTCTTTTGCGGAATCTACATTTCTATGTACCAAGTGGTACATATCACTGGTTACCACACTAATATTATAAAGGCGAAAGTTTGTATGTGTGTATGTTACTCCTTCACGCTCAAACGGATGAATGGATTTGGATGAAATTCGGTACCAAGATAGCTTAAACACTGGATTAACATATAGGCTACATTTAATCCCGGAAAAGTGAAATTTTCCCGAGGGATGAGCAAATCATTAAAATACTTTTTATCCGCGGGTGAAACCGCGGGGCGCAACTAGTGAAGAAATAAAGCTAGTTTCATTGACTGGCTTCATTGACTAGTTGGCCCAGTGCGTTCTGAACTGTAGGTTGTGGATTCGTTTCCTACCCAGATATATAAATAAATAATACAGATTAATAAATAAATAAAGAACAAAGTCTTGTACATAATTATCATTAACATCGATGTTTTATTTTTATTTTATTTTATTTTAAGATTTCATAAAACTTACACGTATAGAAAAATAAATATATAACGAAGGCCAATTAAAAGTTTCCATAGATACGTAAAAAAACAATTGCACATAGAAAGACGGATGCACACAAAGAAAAGAAAAAAAACGTTTGTTGTATCTGGGTGTTATATTGTATTTTATAGATGGATAAATAAATATATCTCTTTATTATCTCACCAATGAAAGTTACAATATGCAGGAATAAAATAAATAGTCTTATAAATAATAAAAGGTCTTATCACTAGTAGCATAGTGTCATGTCAAAGTCATATTTGTCAGTCATAATGCCACAGTAAAATAATGGACATTTTTTTTTGTTTGTTTTGGTATGGCTCCACACTTTGGTGTATTTAGCCAGTGTCAAGTAATTGATAATTTTTCGAGTTAAGTAATATATATGTATGTCGAGTCAAGTCACAGTCCAAGTCATCAAGTCAAGTCATAGTCTAGTCTAGTCAAGTCATACTCCTAGTAAAGTGGTGGCAACTTTACCACGAAAAGATACGTTTCACCATCACTATACCACTTTCCCACACTCACGCCTGTAATCCAGCACTTAACGAATAAAATGCCACCAATTTTATGCACTAACACTGAAAATAACACAAGTTTTGGAAAATAATACAATGCGGTGACACGATCTTTTGCGTTTTCCCGCCGAAACTCCGATGGACATTTTACTGAAGGCTCTAGGAAGTCTTGAAGAGAAAACGAAAAGGCATGGTTTTAAAACTTGGAAACATTTGCCAACACTCGTGCACGTTCACGAACACTTAACGGATAATAATCTAACCTTATTACACATTAAAATTAAAAAATACACAGGTTATGGAAAAAAATTCAAAATTCACAATCGCAATTTTCGGATTCATTTTAACGACCCGCCTAAAAATTATTTATTTATTAAAAGACCAACAGCATTAGGATAATATAGATAGTAATTACATAAAAGCAGAATGTTAATGTAGCCAATAATAGGTCTCGATAGTAATACAAGGTATTACAAGTATACAAGTTATACAAGTTATTATTTGTATGTTAAATGCGCTAATCTTCCGAACTAGATATAAATAAAAATCATTTATTGTAAAACATGAAAAAATTGTAGTAACAAAGCGAACTACAAAAAATCTAAGAGAAAAACAAAAAAGTTCGGACAGTCCTTGGGGACTGCCGATTGAAGTGAAAACTAAGCAACTTGTAACATAGCTCATGGGAAGCGTTCGGTGACGTGACGCGAGTTTCACGCTTTTTGTTCACTTAAAAAGTGCTAAACACCCAAAGAAGTTTTCACTCAACAAAAAGCTGTACAAGAGCTACAATTTAATGAGCCTGTATGAACGTCAATACAAAATGATGTACACATAATAGGCCTCAAAATGATCAAAAGCTAACGACAATTTGCGCAGTGTGTCGCCGAATATAGAAATACGTGGAGACGGTACCTTGCAAAACCTATAAAATATTGGTGAACTGGACAAGATTGGCGAAGAGATTTGATTATGTTGGGTACGCTACCTACCGGTAGTGGGTAGTGGCATTTGGACTGTCTATAGGTCATCGCGGCCAGTATATAGTCCAAATGGTTTTTTTTATAGTAGTAGTAGGTAGTGTTTAGTATTAGTTATTATATCACTGTAGTATTTAGAAAATAAAGGCCGTAAAAAAATATATGTTGAATATGTAAATTCGATTATCATTTGTTTTTTTGTTTCGTGAAATTAAATTTTTGTTTTATTTAATTTCTATCAGGCCTCAGTTGAGCATGGCTATTCAACGTGGCAATGCTGCCAGCATATTGGGCCCGTTTCCTACTGGTAGTGGTTTGTTAGATTGCGTTTGTTAGATAATGGTCATAAAGAGCGAGTTCGGATCGGTGTTAGCTTTACTTTAAATCCTACGCACCACGGTTCGAATCCCTACACCAATTACATTTTATGTGCTGAATTTGCATTCGCTCTGAAAACGGTGAAGGCACATGTTCAAGAATGACAAGATTCGATTCTGTCATCCGCCAAGGTCGAGCGTGGTCGATTATGAGAAAACTCGTATACCAGTCTCAGCAGTGGGACCGAATGGACTGAAGAAGGGTAAATGAAACAGCAGAGCACTTTTAGTTTGTTTAAATTTTGCCAGAGTATAACTGTTTTTTTTTTTTTTTTTTTTTTTTTTTTTTAAGGAATGACCTGACGAGCTAGCCGTTCGCCTAATGTTAAACGACACGGCTGCCCATATCAGCTGCAGTGTCACTCGAAACTCTAAAGTATAGAGGTTCGCGTGACACTGCACTGCGCACGTCATCCAGAGACATCAGCACAATCTAGTAATAAGATTACTAAACTGTGAGATTAGATCATAAAGTCTCATTTACCCAGTAATTTCACTAGCTACAGTGCCCTTCAAACCGGAACACAGCAGTGCTTGCGCACTACTGCTTGGCGGCAGAATAACTGGCAAAGCGATGGTACCTACCTAGACGAACTTTGCAATAAAGTCCTACCACCTAGTAATGTTCCCATAATACAAGTTTTGCTTAGTTTGGGGCTAGTTGGCGTTGTGTGAGATGTCCACACATATTATTATTTGGCAACTAAAAATGTCATGCTAACACAACTCCATGCATTTCTCTGTTCCCGCGCGTAGTCAACACACTTGATTAGGGTGAAGTCACTGCCGGTTTTCCATCAATTGCTTACATTGGTATGACTTCACGAGTACATGGCCAATTATTTTGTTTATACAATACTTTTTGGCTCTTCAGGCAAGGCTAGTCTATTTTATTTACTTACTAGTTGCGCCCCGCGGTTTCACCGGATAAAAAGTATTTTAATTATTTACTCATGCCACGGGAAAATTTCATTTTTACGGGATAAAATGTAGCCTATATTTTAATCCAGTGTACAAGCTATCTGGGTACCAAATTTCATCTAAATCCGTTCAGCCGTTTGAGCGTGAAAGAGTAACAAACATACACATATACACACAAACACACATACAAACTTTCGCGTTTATAATATTAGTGTGACTAGCTGCGCTTCGCGGCTTCACCCGCGTGGTGAAATTTTTTTTTCTTAATTATTTCTTTCATAAGAACCTTCTGGCAATATTAAACACAACAATAAAAGAATTATCGAAATTGTTCCATCCGTTCACGCGTGATGCGAAATAGGGATTCATGTTTATATACATACTAGCTGCGCCTCGGGGTTTCACCCGCGTGGTGATCATTTTATAATTTTCCGCTCAACATTCTTAATTTTTTTCTTTTTTAAGAACCATCTCCTAATGATAATAAACACAACAAAAAAAGAACTAGCGAAAATATTCTATCCGGCCATCCGTGATGCGATGACCAATGAAAATAGAAATCCATTTTTATATATTAGGTCTTTACCTATGAAATTGCCGTTTTGTTTGAAAAAAGTTAAAGTATTTTTTTTTTCGAACTTATTTATTTCTTTTATTCAAAGTAATCACCCCTGCAATCAATGCATCTTTGCCAACGCTGTGGCAGTTTATGGATGCCCTTCTTGAAAAAATCAGCAGGACGGGAGACAACAAACTCTTCAAAGGCGTTTTGTACTGCCTCTCGGGAATTGAATTTTTTTCCCGCTAAAAAGTTGTCCAAATTTTGGAAAAAGTAATAGTCGGTAGGCGCAAGATCTGGTGAGTATGGCGGATGAGGGAGAGCTTCCAAACCCAACTCATGCAGCTTAGAGACGGTCTGTTGTGCAGTATGGGGTCGCGCGTTGTCGTGAAGTAGCAGTGGAGACGACCGATTGACCAAAGCTGGTTGCAGACGTGCGAGTTTCGCCATCATTGTGGTCAGTTCTTCAATTTACACATCTGCAGTAATGCTCTTGCCGTTTTGTAAAAAGCTATGATGAATCACACCAGCACTAGACCACCAAACTGTGACCATCACCTTTCTAGGGGTCATTTTTCGTTTTGCACATTGCTTTGGTACCGAACCAGGATCTAACCAACTTGCTGAGCGCTTTCGATTGTTAAAAAGAATCCATTTTTCGTCACACGTAACAATTCGGTTCAAAATTCCTTCATTTCTGTGCCTGTTAAGCAGCGCAAGGCAAGTCTCGACGCGTACGTTGCGCTGGCGATCGTTAAGTTCGTGGGGCACCCATCTATCAAGCTTTTTTATCTTGCCAATCTGTCGCAAATGGACCAATATTGTTTTGATGCTAACATCAAAAGCTGCTGCCAGCTCAGCTGCAGATTGAGATTCATCAGCTTCCACAATCGCCTTTAATTCATCATTGTTGACCAAAGTTTCCGGACGACCACGAGGTTCATTTTTCAAGTCAAAATTCCCAGAACGGAACCGAGCAAACCAATAACGGGTTGTACGTTCGTTTGTACAGTTCTCTCCGTAAACGTCGTTGATGTTACGTGTCGTTTGTGCCGCGTTGGTGCCACGACGGAACTCATATTCCATAATTACACGAAATTTCAAAGTATCCATTATGAGGAAAAATGTTGAAATGTAATGAAAATACAACGCTAATCAATAAACAAAAGACTTATATTGTAAATAGAATGTCATATTTTTAAAACAAAATTAATTTGAATTTAGAATTCATAGCCAATCAAAACTTTTTTTTGTTTGAAAAAGTCTGTACTGCAATACGGCAATTTCATAGGTAAAGACCTATTATTAAGGTCCGTATTACAGAACGATGCTCAGTCATCGATCGGTGCTCAAGCCGAGATTTCATTCATTAATTGATCACTTTATGAATGAAATCTCTGCTTGAGCACCGATCGATGACTGAGCATCGTTATGTAATACGGACCTTAGACTGGATGCTGCGCTCCGCGGTTTCCCCGCGTGGTGAAAATTTTCTTTCTTAATTTTGTTTCGTAAGAACCTTCTGGCAATATTAAACACAACAATAAAAGAATTATCGAAAGTGTTCCATCCGTTTACGCGTGATGCGATGACCCAGGGAAATAGAAATTCGTTTTTATATACATAGATTCAAATCGCAACAAAATGTGAAATCTAACTGCTTTGGAATCTATAATGGAATAGAGTTCAAAGTGTAATGTACACTTCCAGACTTAAGTTAAAGTTTCACCCAATGTGTACCAATTCACATGGTATGGGTGAAATAAAACTTGACTATGTTGGCAACACTAAGAAAAATGGCAGTCTACAGACCGTATAAAAAGCGCAAATACTTGTTCTGAGTCTGGGTGCTGCAGGAACATGGTCCTCGTAGTTCCTGGGTCCTTAAATACAGGGAATCCTAAGGTCTTTGTATGTGATCTTTAGGCGTTATTTATAAATTACAGAATTATGCTTATTCGTACTAAGTGGTACCTTTTTTGCAATATTCGTTTTGGTAGGTACCACCGCTTGTCCAGTTATTCTACCTCCAAGCAGTAGTGTGCAAGCACTACTGTGTTCCGGTTTGAAGGGCATTTGTAGCTAGTGAAATTACTGGGCAATTGATACTTTATGATCTGATCTCACAGTTTAGTAATCTTATTACCACAGTAGTGCTGATGTCTCAGGATGATGTGCGCAGTGTGTCACGCGTAACTTTTTTTATGTTATTGTATGATGTGACGAGCTAGTCATTCACCTGATGTTAAGCGCCACGGTCGCCCATAACAGAACAGTGTCACTCGGAACCCTAAACATGGAGTTACTTTATATATTCTTTATATATTGAAGGGCACTGTAGCTAGTGAAATTATTAGGTGAATGAGACTTTACGATCTGATCTCATAGTCTGGTAATCTTATTACTAGACTGTGCTGATGTCTCAGGATAATGAGCGCAGTGCAGTGTCACGCGAAACTTTATGTTTTAGAGTTCCGAGTGACACTTACGTATAACAATTACGTTGCGAATTTGGAATATCAATAACTAAGCAATAATAATTACAGAAATCGTTGTATATAGACCATCCCTCGTCCCAAGTGTATTAAAACCGATCCAGTATATCATAGCGGGTTCCGAATAATTTGTTTTTATTACGTGCCAACCCACACAATTTAAAGCTAGGGTTGCCACGTAACATTTTACATTGTGAGCGAGGAAGAGCTAATAATAATTACAATAATAGAATAATAATTACAGAAACCTTAAAAAACGAGTGTGCTTTAGAGCACACGACTGAAGTAAAACTTCTTCAGTTTAGCTCCATCTATCGGCCGGTATAACTTTGTTTAATGTTAATGTCGCCAATTGTAAATTGTTATTTTACCGGACATGTAATTTTTAACTTTGTTATGTTGATAATGGAGATCTACGTGAACCAACTTGAACTTCCGTTTGCTTCGCATTCACCAGCTCACTTTTTTCTTTTTTTACTTCAACCTTGACTAGCATTTGACCACGCTCTCACCTGATGGGAAGTGACGATGGGATCGAAGGTGTAGCATGCTAGCCAAGTAAATACCTATTCACTCTTCTCTTGAACACGCCCTTTCCAAGTTAGGCGTAAAGAAGTTTTACTTCAAAAATGGATACAAAATTAAGAAAAAAGTTTCTATGAGTTCTTATTTTATTAAATTACGCCATCAGTAGCTTATATAAAACATGCCTTTTGAGCTGGAATTTGATTGTCTTTTTGTTACTAAGAAATTGTCTATGACAATTTTGAAAGTGGCAGCCCTAAGGGCGTGTCGACTGTAAGGGCTACCGCAGCTATATAATACTCTCAGTTCGAGACAATTTGTTACAATAACTGTCCTAAAGGGAGGAATGATTATATTACTCCGCAACAGGACATGTGGCTTAAATGCAATGTTACTTTAGGTTTTTTAAGACTACTTTTATGTACACTCGGGGAATAAAAAGATTCGTCACTTTAGAGTCTAGTTTCGCTTGTACGAGTAAAAAAATTAATTTTACAGACTAACAACTTGTGTCAAGGCGTTAATCGGGTTTAAACTTTTTTTTTATGTTTTGGCTCCGCACTTTTGTGTATTTAGCCAGTGTCAAGTAATTAATAATTTATCAAGTTAATGATATTTCACGCAAATATGTGTCAAGTCACAGTTGAAGTCATCAAGTCAAGTCATAGTCAAGTCATAGTCTAGTCAATCTCATACTCCTAGTAAAGTGGTGGCAACTTTACCAGAAGCTTCTATGGAATTTTGGAAACAACACGAAAAGAAACGTTTCACCATCATTATACCATTTTCCCACACTCACGCCTGTAATCCAGCACTTAACGATTAGAATGCCACCAATTTTATGCACTAACACTGAAAATTACACAAGTTTTGGAAAATAATACAATGCGGCGACGCAATCTTTTTCGCATTCCCGCCAAAAACTGGAGTTTAAACTTTAAGGTTGTGATACAGACTTGTTCTTTTTAGAGAACTATTTTAAAAGATATATATTTAAAAAACTGGACTAAAACAAAGAGGAAATTATATAGAAGCCAAATCAACAAAAAATCTTTTCCGATTCCTAAAGGTCCCTTTTCGTGTGGCCACTCATTAAATGAATTGACTTGTAAACAAAAGAAGTCAACTCATTAAGTGAATTGTTTTTTTTTGTTGGCAACACTTGCTTACACTTTTGGACGAAAGCATTAGTAAATAAAACTCCATTAAAAGGGAATTGGCTACAGCTTCTTGGTTACCCACAAACACAATACAATAAGATTTATTGTCACCAAAAATAAACATGTAGAAATGATAATTACATAGTAAGATAGGTACAATGGGCGGTCTTATCGCTAAGAGCGATCTCTTCTAGACAACCTTTGGATGGACAGAGATATGAGACACTATGAGCATGGACGGCGGTGTAAATAAATTGTATATATTTATTTATAATATAGAAATAGGTGGTAGGACTTTTCTGCACAGTACGTCTAGGTAGGTACCACCGCTTTGCCAGTTATTCTGCCGCCAAGCAGTAGTGCGCAAATTCCGGTTTGAAGGGTATTGTAGCTAGTGAAATAACTGGGCAAATGAGACTTTATGATCTGGTCTCACAGTAATTTTACTACTAGACCGCGCTGATGTCTCAGGATGACGTGCGCAGTGCAGTGTCACACAAAACTATACTTTAAAGTTCCGTGTGACTGATACGGGCAGCCGTGCCGCTTAACATCAGGCGAACGACTTGCTCGTCCCGTCATTCCTTAACATAAAAATGCTTACACTATAAGCTTTTCCCTATTTTTTTCAAGTGGAAAGAGATATTGATCTCGAAGATTCAAGAATAGAGAGAAATTTAGGTAAAAATTATTAACTTCCTAGATACTTACTATACTATATACTAGAGACAGAAATGAAAAGTAACTGTTCGGGCGTCTCCTGAATTTGGAATAAAATTCTGAATCCTTTTTCGCGGACTCCTTCTCGGTTGTGATTTTATTTTGGTAGCTGTCACTGTCATTTTATAACTCAGAAAAACATTTATGAGTTTTTTGGCGGGAACGCGAAAAAGATTGCGTCACCGCATTGTATTATTTTCCAAAACTTGTGTTATTTTCAGTGTTAGTGCATAAAATTGGTGGCATTCTATTCGTTAAGTGCTGGATTACAGGCGTGAGTGTGGGAAAATGGTATAATGATGGTGAAACGTTTCTTTTCGTGTTGTTTCCAAAACTCCATAGAAGCTTCAAGTAAAGTTGCTAGTGTATATATAGTTGACTATGACTTGACTTGATGACTTCGACTGTGACTTGACACATATTTGCGTGAAATATCATTAACTTGATAAATTATTAATTACTTGACACTGGCTAAATACACAATAGTGTGGAGCCAAAACGTAAAAAAAAAAACATGAATAAAAACTGATTTCTATAATTTTCACAAAATAAAAGTAATCGCAGTTTTATTTATACGATGCAAGTAACCAACCCGAAACAATAATGGAAAACCTAGAGTAGCGGCTTCAACAGTAACTCATAAAAATATTATATATGTTCAAGAGAAGAGTGAATAGGTATTTACTTGGCTAGCATGCTACACCTTCGATCGCATCGTCACTTCCCATCAGGTGAGAGCGTGGGCAAATGCTAGACAAGTTTGAAGTAAAAAAAAAAAAAAAAATAGAAAAAAAATATTGTAGATCTGTGGCTTAACTTTTTGTTTTCCAAACCGTCTCGTCTCGTCTTGTTTTGTTTACCTGAAACAATAAAAATATTTTAATTAATAAACATACGCAAATTTATTATTATTACGATAAAAAATGAATGGATTTTAAATTTACACAGTTTATATCTGCAAAGGTTGCAGTTTACATTTTTTAATATTTTTAAGCTTTTGACTAGCCCGGTAGTAGCCTTGCGCATTTTACTTCGCGACAGGGAGCGCTCCTTTTAGTTCGCAGGTCGTCGGTGAACTAGGTCGTTCTTCTAGTTCACTAGTTCGCGGCAGGACCGAGAGCGGGTAAGACGATTGCTCTCAGCGATCTCTTGCCTGGTCCCGCAAGAGCGACCTACTTAGTTCGCAACAGCCAAAGAGCTGTAGTTATATCTACTACTATGCTCTATTTTGTTAATAAATTGTTATAGCTTCTGTTGTAATAACTACTAAATAGGTACAATTGCATATTAATTTAATGCCATTGCATGGTATTTAAGAAAAAAACATTTTTTTATTAGTACCTATAGGTACTCAGTCTACTTAGGTAATGATATAAAAATATTATACTAGGTAAGTACCTACTAAAAATATGATATACCTAGGTACTTACTTTCGATAAACATATTAAGTAAGTATTTATTAAAACTATGTAGGTATTCTTAATGTTTGTTAAAGAAAAAAAGACTTTAAAATTAACCATCATTTATGTAATCAATATTTAAAATATTCTAAGTAAGAATGATATGTACGATCATCGCTCTCTCCCGCTCGCGACACACGCCTCGGAGCGCGGCGCGCTGGGGAGCGCGGCTTTCTCGCCGCCGCTCGCCGCAAGTCGGTCGGTCAAAGAACGAACGAACTAAAATCAGACGCGACCGATACCTAGTTTGCGTCGTTCGCTCAAAGGAGCGCTCTTTTGAACTAGGTCGTTCGCGACCTACACAAGGCTACCCGGTAGCTCAGTTGGCAGAAACTCTGCTTTCTGAGCTGTAGGTTGTGGGATCGATTCCCACCCAGTACAAGCATTTGTGTGATGAACATTGATGTTTGTTCTGTGTCCGGGTGTTGTATTGTATTCTATGTATGTATTTACAAACAAAAAACTATTGTATCAGTAATCTAGTTTCCATAGTATAAGCTTTGATAGTTTGGGGTTAGATGGCGTTGTGTGAAATGTCTACAAATATTTATTTTATTAAAAAAAATTAGGTCATAATATAATTAAAACTAAGTAATAAAGGAACGAAAGCCAAGCGTAACAAAAAAAATCAAATAAGAATGATAAATAACCTTTTTTAACGCTAAGATAAAAAGAAACTCATTACAAAAGTTTCATATAAACACTCTTGACGAGTTTTTGGCGGGAAAACAAAAAAGATCGCGTCGCCGAATTGTATTATTTTCCAAAACTTGTGTTATTTTCAGTGTTAGTGCATAAAATTGGTGGCATTTTATACAGGCATGATTGTGGGAAAGTGGTATAATGATGGTGAAACTTTTCTTTTCGTGTTGTTTCCAAAACTCCATAGAAGCTTCTGGTAAAGTTGCCACCACTTTACTAGGAGTATGACTTGACTAGACTAGACTATGACTTAACTTCATGACTTGGACTGTGACTTGACTTGACACTACATAATATTAATTAAGAAATTATCAATTACTTGACACTGGCTAAATACACAAAAGTATGGAGCCATACCAAAACAAAAAAAAAACACTCTTGACATTTCAATTTCCCATTTCAACCGCAAAAGAGAAAAAAAATCCATGAAAAACTCATAAATTTTACCAAAGTGGCTAATAACAAAAAGCCCGAGGCACCCCTACACATGGGGTGGATATGCCCTACAGGGTGCTTCCAAACTGATTTTATTGAGTGCGCGATATACAGGGTGGGGCGATTAGCAATTAGATCCGTTAGGGACCCAGTAGGGTTGGCACACACTACCGTTTCACTCTATATCCATTATTACGTACTAGAGCGGGTAAAAAATAATTTTTATGTAAGGGATTTTTTTTTAATTCTTCTGTGGCAATGCATTCTACCAAGGAGATCGACGCTTTTAGTTCGGTTGTAAAAACGCAAAGCAAAACGACGGCGGGAAAACGAGAAAGATCGCGTCACCGCATTGTATTATTTTCCAAAACTTGTCTTAATTTCAATGTTAGTGCATAAAATTGGATGCGTTTTAGTCGTTAAGTGCTGGATTACAGGCGTGAGTGTGAGAAAGTGGTATAATGATGGTGAAACGTTACTTTTCGTGTTGTTTCTAAAACTACATAAAAGCTTCTGGTAAAGTTGTCACCACTTTACTAGGAGTATGTCTTCTAGACTAACTTGATCACTTGGACTGTGACTTGACACAAATCTGAGTGAAATATCATTAACTTGAGAAATTATTACTTGAAAAGTATGGAGCCAATACAAACAAAAAAAACTGACTTCAAATTTATATTGTTTTTTTCATGGTTGCTATTGTTAAAACGGGACCAAATTGAAATGGGACCACACGGGAAGCACCAGCTTTCAAATAAAAAAAGAATCATCAATATCGGTTAACTCTGCCGAGAGTAAAAAACACATATAGATAAAAAACTGAGAACCTCGTTTTTTGATGTCGGTTGAAATATATATAATTTTTATGAAATAGCAATAAGTCACCTCGATGATTATTTTACTCATCCCGCGGGAAAATTTCACTTTTCCGGGATAAAATGTAGCCTATATGTTAATCCAGTGTATAAGCTATATTGGTACTGAATTTCATCCAAATCCATTCAGCCGATTGAGCGCGAAGGAGTAACAAACACACAAACACACATACAAACTTTTTTGATATTAATGAATTTATGAATGACAAAACACGTAAATAATTAATATTTTTATATTTATACTTTATTGTTATTTTTTTGTTTGATGTGTATATTTTTATTTTATTTAACCTGACACGTTATTATTATTTTTTTATTAAATCATTATTATCATTGCATTTAATTTACGTGACGGCAGTTAATTTTCTTCAATAATTATTTGTACGCCTACGCAGGCAAGATATTATTATTATATTTCGTAAATAATTTTAGTGTACACCAATTTAGAAGGCAACTAATTTTAGTTTGACGTTTCTAATATTAGGCGTAGTTTGACGTAAATTTGGTACAACATATTAGCAAAATACCATTTAAACTAAGTTGAGTAACTAAAATTAATTTTAGAGAATCAAACTGAAATTAAGTTTAAAAAAGCGACAAAAGATTAGCGAACGTCGTTTGACACGACTAAACCTAATTTTAGTTAAGTTTAGTCTAGTTTGTGCCAACAGATTAGACACCATTGTGGACTTAAAAACACCATAACACCAATGCATTTATATTTTTTGGAAATGTATTTTACTCATGTTCTAACAAATACTTACTAGGTGGTAGGACTTTACTGCAAAGTTCGTCTAGGCAGGTACCGCCGCTTTGCCAGTTATTCTGCCGCCAAGCAGTAGTACGCAAGCACTGCTGTGTTCCGGTTTGAAGGGCACTGTAGCTAGTGAAATTAATGGGCAAATGAGACTTTATGATCTGATCTCACAGTTTAGTAATCTTATTACTAGATTGTGCTGATGTCTCAGGATGACGTGCGCAGTGCAGCGTCACGCGAAACTCTATACTTAGTTCCGAGTAACACTGCAGCTGATATGGGCAGCCGTGTCGTTTAACATCAGGCAAACGGCTAGCTCGTCACGTCATTCCTTAACATAAAAAAAAATCTTTATCGCCTTTATAATATTAGTGTGAAGTGTGACATACTCCGGTGTCCTATAAAAGTGTCATCACGTTCCTACACGCCCCGTATAATTTACCCTATACACACTGATACATATCCCTTGACCTCTTAAATCTAATCAGTAGCAACCCTAACCACCTACCCTCTTTGCGGCAAGGGATGAATTTATTATGAAGGGCGCATATATTGGTTTATTACGCGTGGTGTTTTGGGCCTTTTTTGCATGTTTTATTAGTGTCTTTGGTGTTAAAAAATGTATGTAAAACGTAAAGTGTTTGCTGAGAAATTTCAACTTTCTAACGTTTAGGCACAGATCCTTTAAAAAAGTGATATACCACGCTCGTAACACGGGATTGATAACCGCGAAGCGGATACTAAAACACAAAGTAGATACTACGTAAGTCAGTACGCAACGAACAGCCGAGTGAGCGAGTACTGCAAGACGCGTAAGTCTCTGTGCTTAAAATATGCCATATTGCGAGTTGAAACAATGTAAAAATTGTCCCCACTTTTTTATTAGATCTGTGCGTTTAACCTTCTTTTCGTGCAGGTAAGTAGGCAAGGTGTTGGAGTTTTGGCGGCTTAATAATCATTTTGGCTTAACGATAACAGCCGGGAGCGATGACTCAACGTGCCAAAGCACTGTAGCGCTCACTTGTAAATAGATAGGTAAACACTTTATTGTACACAAAAAATAACAAAAGGAGGTTTTGGCGCGAAAACGAAAAAGATCGCATCGTCGCATTGTATTATTTTCCAAAACTTGTGTTATTTTCAGTGTTAGTGAATAAAATTGGTGGCATTCTATTCGTTAAGTGCTGGATTACAGGCGTAAGTGTGGGAAAATGGTATAATGATGGTGAAACGTTTCTTTTCGTGTTGTTTCCAAAACTTCATAGAAGCTTCAAGTAAAGTTGCCACCACTTTACTAGGAGTATGATTTTGACTAGACTATGACTTGACGACTTCGACTGTGACTTGACAATTATTTGCGTAAATATCATTAACTTGAAAAATTATCAATTACTTGACACTGGCTAAATACACAAAAGTGTGGAGCCAAAACATATATCGAAATAAAACGAGTGTGCTTTATACCACACGACTGAAGTAAATCTTTAGTTTAGCTCCATCTACCGAACGGTATAACTTTGTTTTTGCTTTGTTTAATGTTAATGTCGTCATCTTGACAATTGTAAGTTGTCATTTTACCGGACATACCAACATAATAATACAATTTTTTAAACTTTGTTGACTATGGAGATCTACGCGAAACAACTTTAACTTCCGTTCGCCTCGCATTCACCAGCTTACTCCCAAAGTCAAGCGTGCGTTAAAAAGTTTTACTTCAAAATTTTTAGAAACGTGTAACAATGATTGACCATATCGCTAAAAGCGATTTCTTCCTGGCAACCAGTTAGTAACACTTTGTATCGAACAATCCGAGTAGCAATGACAGCTTCTATGGTGTGGTGGTTGAGCAGGTCGGCTCATAACCTGGAGGCGGAGGGTTCGATTCCCGCGGCAAAATAAGTATTTGTGCACAAAAAAAGCGCAAATATTTGTTCTGAGTCTGGATGTTGTGGGAGCATGGTCCTCGTAGTTCCTGGGTCCCTAGACACAGAGAATCCTAGTTAGGGTCCAGGATCTATCTATGCGATCGTTGGACGTTGTTATTATTATTATTAGCATGTAAAACAAATCACAATCGGTAACTTATACAAAATAAGTTACCGATTGTGATTTGTTTTGCATAATTTAGTAAAATAAGAACTATTTCAACCAACTTTTTATTCTTAATTTTGTATCCAGTTTTTAAACTAAAAATAATAATCGATCGTTGGGCGTTATTATTATTATAATTCCGCGAGAAGTCGCGGCAGCAGCAAGATATGAAATAATATTGAATGACGCAAGTAATAATATCAAAAATATAATTCATTATATCATTCATTCGTTCAATGAGTGAATGACAAATGAGCAATATGATATGCACCCTCCAATAACGACAATGGATAGTTACCCACGACGCAGTAGGGTTACCATAAATATAGAATCGATTTATTATTAATATTAATCTACTTACATATTAAATTCAAAGTCCTGACTGACTTATATATCAACGTACAGCCTAAACCGCTGGTCCTAAAGACTTGAAATTTGGAGGGTGTGTTCTTTGTAAAGTGTATCCACTAATAACGGGTTTTTCGAAATTCCACCCCTAAGAGGGTGAAAATGGCAGTTGAATTTTCAAAAAGTTAAAAAAAATCTTCTGTTCCTATAGGCCACGCGGGCGAAGCCGCGAACAAATGCTAGTAAGTATATATGTGTGGAATATATGCTTGAACCAACTTCAACTTCCGTTCGCCTCGCATTCACCAGCTTACCCCCCAAGTGAGCGTAAAGAAGTTTTACTTCACAAACCACATCTCTATAGCTTGGAATAATCGAGTTGGTCTGTTTCAGAGAAGTTACAATTAAGTCCCAAGTGATTCGTTTACCGTAGTTCCGGATAAATTGCATAGAAACCCGGATAGCGTTTATGTAAATAACAGCGCTGAAAATTCGTATTTATTTATACAGTAATTTAGTTTACTAGGTGCTTCTGGAAAGTTCGTCTAAGTAAGTTAAATACCACCGCTTTGCCAGTTATTCTGCCGCCAAGCAGTGGTGCGCAAGCACTACTGTGTTCCGGTTTGAAGGGCACTGTAGCAAGTGAAATTACTGGGCAATTGAGACTATTATCTGATCTCACAGTCGAGTAATCTTATTACCAGACTGTGCTGATGTCACAGGATGATGTGCGCAGTGCAATGTCGCGTGAAACTTTATATTTTGGAGTTTCGAGTGATTCTGTTCTATTATGGGAGGGCGTGTCGCTTCACATCAGGTGAACGACTAGCTCGTCACATCATTCAATAAAAATAAAATTAAAAACTTAGACATCGTTTAACACATTTACATTTTAATAACAATAATATCCTTCTAAAAAAGGGGGCTTACCCGAATTTTATTGACTTAATTTCATCCTGAAAACATACTTGGATGACATTATAATACACACTTTTTTCCAGTTATTATTATTATTTAAACAATTAACATTTAAAAAAAATTCAAGATATTGGACTTTTTTTTTAACACGTCAAATTGGCTTTGTTTTCTAAATAATACAATGATTTAATAACTAATACTAAAAACTACCTACTACAACTACTACTACAAAAAAAAAAGATTGGTCTTGATTTTAAATTTCACCTCGTGGTCTCCCTCCAACCTCTAATCCCCAAAACAAGGGCCGCCACAATCCCCAGCGCAAATAACAATACGCGGTTATTTGTGGAGATTAACGCGACGCGGGTTTAATTGCACACCCTGACGACGAGTGGCTTTGTGACAACCCTAGCTTGGAGCACGAACGGTCTGTCAGTTTGTATTGTAGCTTAAGATAGTTTTTGAAATAATAATAAAAAAACGAGTGTGCTTTAGACCACACGACTGAAGTAAAACTTCTTTAGTTTAGCTCCATCTATCAGCCGGTATAACTTTTTTTTTGTTTAATGTTAATGTCGCCATCTTGACAATTGTAAATTGTCATTTTACCGGACATACCAATATATGTAAAGAGTTTTGGCGGGAAAACGAAAAAGATCGTGTCACCGCATTGTATTATTTTCCAAAACTTGTGTGATTTTCAGTGTTGGTGCATAAAATTGGTGGCATTTTATTCGTTAAGTGCTGGATTACAGGCGTGAGTGTGGGAAAGTGGTATAATGATGGTGAAACGTATCTTTTCGTGTTGTTTCCAAAACTCCATAGAAGCTTCTGGTAAGGTTGCCACCTCTTTACTAGGAGTATGACTTGACTCGACTAGACTATGACTTGACTTGATGACTTGGACTGTGACTTGACTTGACTTATATACATATACAATATATTACTTTACTCAAAAATTATCAATTACTTGACCACTGGCTAAGTACAAAAAAGTGTGGAGCAATAACAAAACAAAAAAAAATATGTAAACAAATTTTTAACTTTGTTATGTTGACAATGGAGATTTACATGAACCATCTTCAAATTCCGTTTGCCGTAAGTAAAACTTCTTTAGTTTAGCTCCATCTATCGGCCAGTATAACTTTTTTTTTGTTTAATGTTAACATTGCCATCTTGACAATTGTAAATTGTCATTTTATCGGGCATACCAACATAATTAATTTTAAAAAAAATTTAACTTTGTTATGGTCTCCAGCTCATACGTAATGCTTAACAAATTTTATTTTTCTTTTAACTCTTATATATTTAGTTCTTTGTTGGTTCATCTTTTATAAATATGTATGTATAGTTAGGGTACAATGGGGTTGGCATAAACTTTGTTTAAAAGCCCCTTACAAAATATAGATTTAAAAAAAAACTTTGTTATGTTGACAATGGAGATCTACGTGAACCAACTTCAACTGCCGTTCGCCTCGCATTCATCAACTTACTCCCCAAGTCAAGCATGCGTAAAGAAGTTTTACTTCAAAAAGTGCGCACCGAATTGATAACCCTCTTTTGGAAAGCTAGGTTAATATCAGCTACTGTATATTTCATATCCAAAATGCAAATAACCATACGAGGTTATTTGTAAAGAGATTATCGCGACCCGGCTTTAATTGGTAACCCCGGCGATAATGGTAACCCTCGTTACCGCAACGTGGCAGCCCTATAACGAGCGCTCGCTTTGTGATATGGAGATATGGTCAAATTGTACGGGCAGGCGGTAATTTTATAAAACTTCAAATGAATTGTGACATTTGTTTTATTTGCTATAATAATCTAAAATATAAAGTCAAAGTCAAAAGATTTATTGCAAATAGGCTAATTTTAGCACTTTACAAGTCAAAATTATATTAGGTACTTAAAATTAAGTTATTTCACTAAGCATATAAAATTACAAAGTGCTTATTGTCAAATAATATAGCAAGCCCATTACAATATATGAGTTTGAAAAATAAGTAGTTCTCTTTCTCACTACTGGTGCAAGCAATCCGGCACAATGCAGAACAGAAAACTTTGGTCCGAAGCTTCGATTACAACTGTAAAGAAGAAGCTACAAGAAACTTTACAGTGATGTTTTTTTTTTCTTCTTTCTACTGTCTTTTACAATGTATATAATTCATTACAATTGAGATCATGAATATGTTACAAAAGTAACCACCACGTCACACCGGTGCAAGAAAAATACCATGATTATCTTAATAAACATTACAAATAGAAACTGAATTTATAGATAGGAATAGGCAATAGGCAAAGTACCTAAGATTTCATACCGTTAAGCTTGGGATATTCAGGCCAAGCTTTTTTGTCCGACACATAATCATTTATTGTGTAATAGGCTTTTTTCATTAAGTTTGACTTTATGAATAATTTAAATTTACGCATTGACAATTGTTCGATACCGTCAGGCAACTTGTTATAAAAGCGTATACAGTTTATATATAACTCAAAGGTTACTGACTGACTGACTGACATAGTGATCTATCAACGCACAGCCCAAACCACTGGACGGATCGGGCTGAAATTTGGCATGCAGGTAGATGTTATGACGTAGGCATCCGCTAAGAAAGGATTTTTCGAAATTCCACCCTTAAGAGGGTGAAATGGGTGGTTGAATTATTTTCCCATACGCCACGCCGCGGGCGAAGCTGCGGGCAGAAGCTCGTAATAATTTATAAATAAATATGTGTGGACACCTCACACAACGCCATCTAGCCCCAAACTAAGCAAAGCTTGTACTATGGGAACCAGATAACTGATACAATACTTAAATACTTTTTTGTTTGTAAATACATACATAGAATACAATATAACACCCTGACACAGAACAAACACCTATGATCATTACACAAACGTTTGTCCTGGGTGGGAATCGAACCCACAACCCACAGTTCAGAAGGCAGGGTTACTACCAACTAAGCTATCGGGTCAGTCAATTATAAATGAGAAAATCAAACGTTTGTAAGACTGGCCTCCATAACACAGGGAATCCTAGTGTGGAGCCCAGGGCTCGAATAATATCTACTGTCTACTAAAATTATGACTTTGTTTTTGATTAATTCACATACCTACTTATGTAAGGATGATATTGGTAACGTTGCTGTTGGTTGGTGAAATAAATCTTATACTTATTCTTATTAACGCCCAACGATCACATACATAGATCCTGGACCCTAACTATGATTCCCTGTGTCTAGGGACCCAGGAACTACGAGGACCATGGTCTCACGACATCCAGACTCAACAAGTATTTGCGCTTTTATTTCTGTGCACAAATGCTGTCCAGTGGCGGGAATCGAACCTGCCGTCTCGAGGTTATGAGCCGACCTGCTCAACCACCACACCACAGAGGCTGTCAACCTCTGTATGAAAAATAACAATAAAAACCAACTATCTGTGAGGTGTTATGGTATTTGTAAATCTCGATTTGATAAGTTCTGTCAAAGTCCAAAACCAGGGTCAAAAATGTGGTCATTATAGTTTAATCCTGCGAAGTTTGTTGAAGAGATTTCGCACCCGATAAAAATGGCCGCGCTATTTTGGATTGGGTTCCATTCATTGTCATGAGCAACTATTGTGTCCAATAGTCAATAGTACGAATACCCTTGTATAGGTTTTTTGTATCATTCTGTATTTAGGGTTCCGTAATTTCTAAGTGATATATACCTCACTACATTTATTAAAAAAAAATTTCAAAAATTGATGTATCTCGAGTCAGTCATACTTGATGTTTACGAAATAAAAATAGCTTCAATATTTAGTTTTAAAATAAATAGATAAATATCTGTGGACATTTCATACAGCGCCATCTAGCCCCAAATTAAGCAAAGCTTAACTGGGAACCAGATAACTGATACAATACTTAGATACTTTTTGTTTGTAAATACATACATAGAATACAATATAACACCCAGACACAGAACAAACATCGATGTTCATCACACAAATGTTTGTCCTGGGTGGGAATCGAACCCACCACCCACAGTTCAGGAGGGAGAGTTACTACCAACTGAGCTATCGGGCCAGTCATAGTTTATGGTCGTTGAAAAGAAACCGAAAATGGCGGATGTGAATTTTGATTTTTTTTCCATAATCCGTGTATTTTTTAATTTTAACGTATGATAAGGATGGATTATTATCCGTTAAGTGTTCGTGAACATGCACTAGTGTTGGCAAATGATTTAAAGGCAAGGCTTCCTAGAGCTTTCAGTAAAATATCCACCATTTTACTGTGGCATTTTCACTGACAAAATAAGACTCTGACATGACATAACCGTACCAAAAATTCCTTACTTGACATTGGCAGAATTATCACTAAAAACGATAGAAAGCCATTAAATGAAGAGAAGAAAGAAAAAATAAATTGTTTCGTAAAAATTTAAGGGGTGAGAACAAAAAGGGTTGAACTGATTTTTTTCACATAATGACTTATGGATTATCGTTGGATTCAGCGTGAAATTATCTACAGTTATACATTCTCAAAATACCGAAATGAGGCTTAAATCTCGAGATTTTGAGTCTAAAAACGGTTTATCTGTCACAGGAATACAGTCCACTTAGCATAAGAACATTATTTTAATTATTTTATTATATTATATTTTTACAGTAATTGTATGAATTAGTACTATATTTACTATTTTAAAATAGAATTAATACACTTTCAAGCAACTGAAACTTACGTAAACCTTTTCTGTTACCTTATAAGCACTTTACATTAAAATGAAGCCGTTAAAGTTTAAAGTCAATTTTCTCGAGACTGTCAATTTGACAGTTAAACCCTTTTTATTCTCAACCCTTCAATTATGATGGACATAAAAATCAAGAAATTTGGGCGAAAAATAAGCGAATATTTATAATGTGCTTTAGACCACACGACTGAAGTAAAACTTCTTTAGTATAGCTCCATCTATCGGGCATCTATTATGCTTTGTTTAATGTTAATGTCGCCATCTTGAAAATTGTTGATTGTCATTTTACCGGATATATCAACAGAATCAAATTTTTAACTTTATTATGTTGATAATGGAGATCTGTGTGAACCAAATTAAACTTCCGTTTACTTCGCATTCACCAATTTACTCCACAAGTCAAGCGTGCGTAAAAAAGATTACTTAGGTACTGACACACCATACATTGCGCATGCAGCATATGATTTTGTATGCATTTATGATTCTGTGCCGTGCGCAGCTCAAGTGGTACCACCCCACGTCGCCACGGAACCTTAGCGTGCGAAACAACTCGCACTTGACTGTTTTTTTCAAATATGATCCTGTTACGATTTTTTTATTTTTTTATTTGTCTATGGATACGGCAATGAAATTGGATACAGTGGTTTTAGCCATGGTTAAATAGGGGATGACGCTAAGGGATGTTTAAGCAGGGGGAAAATATTGGAGTGTTTTTATTCTTTCGTTCTTTTGATCTTATGGTAACAGTTTTTCAAGTCGCAAAGACACTTTTTTAATCTTAAATACATATCATACATTGAATTAAATTAGCGAAACTTTTGCAGTTACATTGGAGGTTTACACAAATAGTATTTCTTTACTAAGGTTCAGAGCTAATCTCTTAATGGTCAGTGAAAACTTTCTCTATCTGTAACGATTATACTTTGTAATATTACACACTAACTGAGCCCCACGGTTTCACCCGCAGATATAAAGTAGCCTATGTGTTAATCCACTATATAAGCTATAAATATTCCAAATTTCATCCAAATCCATTCAACCGTTTGAGCGTGAAAGAGTAACAAACATCCAAACATACAAACTTTCACGTTTATAATTTTAGTAGAAATTAATTTTCTAATCTTGACGCAATTATTCGAAACTGTCAAGTCTGTCTTAAGTTTTGGGAAAATAAATAAGTGAATACAGCCTCTGTGGTGTGGGTGTTGAGCAGGTTGGGTCATAACCTGGAGACGACGCGTTCGATTCCCGCGGCAGGACAAGTATTTGTGCACAGAATAAAAGCGCAAATACTTGTTCCGAGTCTGGGTGTTGTAGGACCACGGTCCTTGTAGGTCCTGGGTCCCTAACCAAAGGGAATCCTAGTTAGGGTCTAGGATCTACGTATATGATCGTTGGTTATTATTATAATAATTTGTACAGTAGAGTGTGAAATCGCGGGCTGCAGTTGGTCTAATCACTCCGTTCCGCTGCGCACCCTCCAAGGGAATCGAACCGGCACCCTCCCATCCGCAAATGCTACATTTCCATACGTTAGTGCCAGTGCATTGAATCCGTCACCAATTTGCCGGGTACTGCAAACAGCCTACCCCCATTAGCGAAGCGTGAACCTTGGAGGGCTCGGCAGTGATTTATAAAGTTTACATGTGTCCGGTGCGACATTATCTTTTTATGTTATGCCATAAAATTGTCTGTTTAATTGAATATTATCCTTCTCCTTCTAATAACGCAGATCATGGCTTCATTAGAGAGCGGCGAACAATCTATATGTATAAAAGAAAGTCGTGCTAGTTACAATATTTATAACTCAAGAACGGCTGAACCGATTTGACGGAAAATGGTGGGGAGGAAGCTTAGAACCAGGAGACGGACATAGGATTTTTATCCCGTTCGACCGCGTTTTACTAATTTACCGGTGCGAAGCCGGGACCGGTCAACTAGTCATTCATAAAAGACCCATTGGTCAGATACATAATTTTATTTCAATTTTTAGCTACTTTTTGTTATTTTCGTACATTCTCGGCTTTGTTTTTAATATATTTATACGTATGTAGGATAGGAAAGGTTCTATTTGCATAGATATGATGATAGGTTGGTTGGTTTTAGGGTTTCTATGAAACATGCAGTTGACGGTTGAGAAAAACCACGTAAAGATGTTTCTGAAATTATATCAGAAAAAGACATCAGTATTGTAAAAAAATAAAGCAAACCATACTATAATAAAAATTAAATCACTACAATTAGTACCCTAGAATTAATTTAAACAAAATTTCGCGAAGTAAAATCTGCCCAAATAAGTAACGAAAATAGTGGCAAGCTACGTCTGAATAAATTTAGATTCAAGAAAACATTCCCATTTCTCAAAAGCCAAAACAAAGATAATTTAAAAATGTCGTATCCAATATTTTCGATGTAGCATGCGACGCCGTACATCCCTGAGGACAAGCGGAAATTTTATGCATAACTTCGACGTTAGGATTTACCGTTGTAAATTTAAATATTGTAAAATAATATACATAATATTAGATAAACTTTAATATGGAACTGCTTGGGAAGCTGATGAACCTTTTATCTCTATTACTTTTTCTATTCACATTTATCCAGATTTTAGAGCAAGTTGAAACTTTAAATCTTTTTTATTTTATCCTAGCTTCAGTTGAGAATTATAGACATAAGTTAAGATTATATGCAAACAAAGTTACACAACAGACCTTAACGTAATTTGCCTAAATGCCATTATGGGACTTGGTTAGAACATTTTCTGTGCTTTTTCCAGTATTTTAAGCTTTAGCTTTACTTAAATTCGCATTACAAAACGTACTGAATGATTTTTAGTTAGTGGTTAAAAGTCAGTTTTGTTTACATAGACGACATGTTTGTTTTCGCCTTTACTGTAAAGGTGCAGCATTTTCCCGGTGGACCAGATTTCATTCATAATTCCGACAGCGACGTGTCGCCGTCTGGAACCATAACAAAGATTTTCCAGTCGTAAAATTGAAATATTGTGTATTAGAAAAGCATATTGAAAATGTTTGCCATTTTAAGAAAGAAGTATGCTACTTTTATAGGAAAATTTACATTTAGAGGTAGTGCAATCGGCCGCAGTATCAACTCACCAGTAACAACTTACGTGGTCAAATTAAGCGATCAAAAGTTTGTAGTCCAAAACACAAAACAAAAACATATCAAAGTCGCCATTACGAGATTTTCCCTACCTTGCATCCTATCAGCGATATCTAGATTCGGACTCATTTGGCATTCCTCACACGTTTGTTTCGACCCACATTAAAAATCCACTTTCTACCCGCATTATATTGAGACGATTGAGACCAAGTTCCAGGAGAACTATTCAAATGAACCCACAGACTAGAACTATAATGCAGCGTTCAGAATTAGAAAGGGGATGTGAAAGTCATATCAAAAAGCCCCTATGTTTGATCTATGATTGGGAGCATGTAATCGTTACACAGTGTGTGCGACTATTAGACGTAGCTTTAGGTCCTGATCGCTCCTACAAAATAATAATGGTGAACATGATTTTGAGATTTTGTATCCCATTCATGGCTTCACGTTCTATTTCTGAATTTTGAGTGCTAATCTTTCTTTTGGCTCAAGCTAAAAATGCACTTAATAAAAATTGGATCAGTAAAAGACGGTACAAATACTAGAATACCAGCACCCCCGTGCCAGGGTTGGAGAGAAACCGGAAATTAACTGCATAACTTGCAGACAGAGCTTTAGATTGCGACCCGGGGGTAACTTTAAAAGCTTTGAGACTAGAATTCGTGTTAGCCACAGGGTTGCCAGAACAATTTGTCCAAATTACCGTATAGTGTCTTACGAAGGGAGTTGCGTAGTCATAATTTCTATTAGTTAGGCTTTCACCAATTTTTTCGCTTATTCATCAGCTGTGAATCATTTATACTAACTTTAATCGACTTCAATAATTTCTTTTAACCAATCAGTAAATAATAATAATTATTATTATAACGCCCAACGATGACATACATGGATTTTGGACCCTAACTAGAATACTCAGGAACTACGAGGACCATGGTCCCAGAACTCTTAGACCCAGAACAATTTTTTTTTCAGTGCATCAACACTTATCCTGCCACGGGAATTGAACCCGCCGCCTCTATGAGCCGATCTGGTCAACCACCACACCACAGAAGCTGTCAAACTTTATTGCTGACAAGCTTATCAATAAGTGTAGGGTATTTCGCCGTTTCGTTTCCAGTCAACTCTAATAAACCTTACGGGAAGTTCTCGTTAGTAATAAATAAGGGTAAAGCCATCTGCCACTCCCTTTCCTTTTTAATCAACCACCTTTTTAATTTCCCCGACAAGAAGGATATTTAATATCCCAAAGAAAGTAGCGAACCCGAATAATACTCGGTAATAAAGACGGAACCAAACATAACGGCGGGAAATTCCCGGTATTTTCCCGGTGTCCCGACATTTTTTTCGGTCTCCCGGAATTTTTCGCGAACGCTCCCGTATTCCCATGCTGATATAAATTAGGATTCATTGAGTTGTGAAGCCAATATAGCCGTGTTTTTACACCGTTAGGTAACAAGGAATAGTTCATATTTCATATTGTACGTTTCAAGAGTTGCGGGAGAGAGAGGGCTTCATGAGACATCATCGTTTCATAAATTAATACCATTTGAGCATTCACAGCACAATAAACTACAAGGTGGTCGGACTTTTCTGCAAAGTTCGTCTCGGTAGATACCACCGCTTTTCCATATAATCTGCCACCACGCTGTAGTGCGCAAGCACTGCTGTGTTCCGATTTGAAGGGCACTGTAGCTAGTGAAATTATTAGCCAAATTAGACTTTACGGTCTGATCTCACAGGCTAGTAATCATATTAATAGACTGTGCTGATGTCTCAGGATGAGGTGCGCAGTGTAGTGTCACGCGAAACTGGAGTTCCCAGTGCGACTGAAATGGGCAACCGTGTTGCTTAACATCAGGTTAGCTAGGTTCAGTAGCTGCGCTAGGATCACCGGACCCTAGCCCTTCTGGCTCAGACCGCACCGGTATAGGATACCAGCGTAACACAACCAGACCCCGACCCCGCCGGCGAGGTCGACGTACTCCCCGTAGGTTAGCTAGAACGGTCGCGACTTTCAATAGGGTCCACTCTTCCAGTGGACGTAGTCTTCTCGATCTTATCCCGGCAACGGCCAAAGCCGAGGCTCGCACTCCCCTTGAGCTAGTTGCTTCCCACTTTTGACGGCTGGGCGCCTTAAGCACCTGCCCTCCCGCTCAGTGACGCTGTAAAGGTCGATAGAGACCAACAGTATCAGCCCGTTAAAAAAATAGACTTTGGTGTAATAGGAGGCAGTCAAGTTGTAATAAATTACTTACAGCGTTTCCGCGACTCCGCAATAAGACGGAACGTCTCGTTCAGGTGAACGGAACGGTATTACACGGGTTTTAACGTTTCACTTTCATCATTTCAGGGTTCCGTATATGGTTGATGCGATAGCTCAGCTGGTTGTTGCTTTCTGAGCTGTAGGTTGTGGGTTCGATTCCAGGATAAACATTTGTGTGATGAACATCGATGTTTGTTCTATGTCTGGGTGTTTATTATATTTGACGGCGGCAACGTCCAGTTATAAACTATGCACAGCGATCGAGCACCGTAATTTACCCTGTGGTGGCATTCAATTACAGTGGCAGCACCGGCAACTGTCATGGCGCCCCTACCTGTCTGGCTATAAAAAAGGACCGCTCGGTGTATTACGGATCATTCTTGTTCCAGACACGGCGCGGTGCGGACATGCTGAAGGCCTATAGTTATATAGGTTGCAACCTATCTACGCAGAAACCCGTTTCTGCCCACATATTCAATGTGTATATTTACAAACAAATAAAAACGAGTGTGCTTTAGACCACACGCATGCAGTTAATCTTCTTTAGTTTAGCTCCATCTATCGGCCGGTATAACTTTGTTTAATGTTAATGTCACCATCTTGACAATTGTAAATCGTCATTCCAACATGATAATACAAATTAAAAGTAATTTTTGACTTTGTTACAATGGAGATCGTAAGATTTATTTTATTCCTGTATTTATGAGAATTTAATTGGCGAAACAATAAAGAGTTATCTATCTATCTATATACGTTAATTAATTTCCGTTCGCCTCGCTACGCATTCACCAGCTTGCTTCCCATCTCAAGCGTGCGTAAAGAAGTTTTACTTCAAAAACTTCCCAAATAATTAATTAAACGACATCCTCGCCTATAAACCACAAAGTAATAAAATACTGGAAAACCTCAAAGGGTAGGTTTAATTAAGAATTATTGACTCAAGTATTTCTAAAGAATTCATCCCTTAATCAAGTATAGAAAGTAGCCTCAATAAAAATGGGATTAAACCACAGGGTGGTCTTATTAGCTGAGAGGGAAGGGTTTTAAGCTTGACAAAGGACCCTTTCGGAATATCACAAGGGTTGTTTTTAACAATCGTTTTGTACTAATCGGTTTAAACGCAACTGTTACATATTTTGACAGCCAACCGCGGATCAGAAATAAAGGAAATAAAATTCAAGTACTTATTCAAATTCTATGAGATTCATTGTAAAGTTTCTTGTAGCTTGTTCTTTACAGGTGTAATCGAAGCTTCGGATTTGAGTTTTCTGTTCTGCATTGTGCCGGATTGCTTGCACCAGTAGTGGGAGAGAGAACTTGTTTTTATAAACTCACTTATGCTTGCTTTATTTGACATTAATTACTTTGTAATTTTATATGATTAGAACAATAACTTAAGTAGTCTGAATTTTACTTGTAAAGTGCTAAAGCAACTTAAAATTTTAACAAAAAAGCCAATTTCAAATTTAACACTTATATGGTTTTCTTATGGATGCCATTATCAGAACTAGACCAAATTCACAAGCTTTCAAATGAAAAAGAATCATCAAAATCGGTTAACCCAATCAAAATTTCTTAGGTAACAAACAAAAAAAAAAATACAACCGAATCTCCGAATCTCAGCGAGAATCTCCTCCTTTTTTGACATCTTTTTGAAATAAATTATTTGAATTTGCTTTAGTAGTACTATTCTGTGGTTCTGTGTAATTTTTTTTATTGCGTCTATTATTCTTTATCTTAGATACACCGTCGCGATTTACACTCTAGGGATCACAATTGTTGAGTTTCACTTTTTTATGTTAGTGAATGATGTTACGAGATAGTCGTTCACCTGATGTTAAGTGACAAGGCTGCCCATAACAGAGCAGTGTCACTCGGAACTCTAATATATAAAGTTTCGCGTGACACTGCACTGCGCACATCATCCTGAGACATCAGCACAGTCTGGTATTAACATTACTTGACTGTGATCAGATCATAGTCTCAATTGCCCAGTAATTTCACTAGCTACAGTGCCCTTCAAACCGGAACGCAGTAGTGCTTGTACACTACTGCTTGGTGGCAGAATAACTGGCAAAGCGGTGGTATCTACCTAGACGAACTTTGCAGAAAAGTCCTACCACTTAATAAAAGTAGCTTGACCACAAAAAAAATTATGTATCACCAAAGATCAATAAGGTACCCTTCAATGACAGAAAATTACGTACCCTTTGCGGTATCATTGGTCCAAAAGGAAGGGGCTTTAAGCTTATTGAACGAGTGGGACAAAAGGACTCTTTGCTAAGTACTTTGAAGGGCAGATTTCGGGACAAAATAATGGAACGATTTTGATCTTTTTAAAAGTGGGACATCCTGCGACTCGTTGGGACAACGATTTACGTAATAAGGTTGGTAATAATAATAATAATAATTTTACCACCCATTTCACCCTCTTAGGGATGCAATTTCGGAAAACCCTTTCTTAGTGGATACCTACACTTTACAAAGAACACACCCTCCAAATGTCTTCAAGTCTCTAGGAGCAGCGGTTTAGGCTGTGCGTTGATATATAAGTCAGTCAGGACTTTGAATTTTACATCTACAGATATGTTATTTCCAGCCATTTTAGAAAGTCATTCGATTAATTATAAAACTTAAAATTGCTCCAAGCATATAAAATTACAAAGTGCTTATTGTCAAATATAGCAAGCCCATTACAATATGTGAGTTCAAAAAAATCTTTTCTCCGTTTCGCAAAACAAGGACCACGCCTCGAAAAACAATTTTACCGGAAATGACGTGCATATACCATCCAGAGACTAAAGAGCCTCCAGACCATAAATAACAGAGCAGAGGGGGAGTTGTACCGAATCAATGACTTCCGGAGCGAGTACCGGAAGTCATTACGATCAGAGTATGCATTGTTGATATAATATATTGTAGCCCTAGGAGACCTTCTTAAGTAGTCATTTATAATAATAATAACGCCCAAAGATCACATATACAAGGTGGAATTTAATTCGTTCTTTTCCTTTAATGTATGTATTCATTTATTATTTATTAAGAAAATAAAATTTTTGAAGAACATTCATTTTATACTTGGATATTTTTTAGTCCTTATAGCATTTTAATATTGTAATGTTAATAAATACTTGGTTTTACACCCATATAGTTACTGTAAGTGCTGTATACCCAACTATATTATTGTACGTCCGGAATGGATAATACTGTCTGACCATTTTTATAGCTTAAGACCTTTGCATGTACACAGTTTTATACAATAAAGTAAATTCTGATTCTGATTCAGTCCATGCTATAGAATGCTCCCATATAACTAAATAAAAAAGTACTTATAAAATAAAACTTAAATCTAGGTATTATCAAATTTAAATTCTAAAGAAAAGCCTTGCGACATAACTAGGCAAGTGTTTTATTGCCTACGAAACATTTACAAAGCACTCAGCTGATGCCCGCGCTGTGTGTACCGTTAAATAGACATTTCGGCTGTCATGCAGTTATTTTAAGAGACACTAAATACTAAAACAAAACCTTTATTTTTTTAAATTGGACCATGTATGAATATTCTATAGCATGGTCTGAGTACATACATTTAAGGAAAATAGTGAATTAAATTCCACCGTGTATAGAACCTGGGCCTAACTAGGATTCCTTGTGTCTAGGGACCTAGAAACTACGACGACCATGCTCCCACATATAATCATATATTTAAGCGTTTTGCTGAGTCATTTATAGTCCGAACGGTCAAGGAATTCAAATACTCAAATACTCATTTATTGAATGAATGAATGAATGAATTATTTATTGCAGAAACTGTGTACAAATAGGTCTTAAAAAAACTAATATTAGCACAATGGAGTCAACAGTTTGCCCGTGACAGGCATGCAATATTTTTATAAACTTAAAATTTTAATATGTCAAATTGAAACTAATAATCATAAATATGACAAAAATACAAAAATAAATTAATTGGCAATAATAGAAACATTTGTCACAACAACTCCTTGGTAAACTAAGTTTACAAGTCATTAGGTACACAATATAAAAAATATCGTACATAGTGTATAAAAACGAATAAAAGTAACTACTTTGAGTCATATAACTTGAAGAAATAAAATAAAATATGAAAGTTGTTTTAATAAAATTAATTACATTAGACCTTGTATATATTATAAATTAGGAATTAAATTTGTTAATATTATTATTTTATTGTCATAAACTCGTCAAAACTGTAGAAAGTTTGCTCGATAAGCCAGCGTTTCAATCTAGTTTTGAAGATCATCATGTTGGGAGCCTCAGTTATGTCGCCGGAGAGTCTATTATAGACGTCCGGGCCCATAACGTGGGTGAGTTTGCAGGACTTGGTAAGTGAGCGCGGAACCGCTACGAGCTTGTGTGCGTTGCGAGTGTTGTAGGAGTGCATGTCACTGTATTTTTTGTATTTTTCAGGGTTAGTTCTCACATACACTGCCACCTGAAAAATCACAATGGAAGGTAATGTAAGAATCCCGAGCTCTCTAAAGTAAGGTTTTGCAGAGGTGTCTTGTGACACTCGTACTATCGCTCTGACGGCGCGTTTCTGCATTCTAAAGGCGCGCTGCCATTCAGCACAGCGTCCCCACAGTTCCGCGCCGTATTGCAGCAGCGAGTGCACCGTCGCGAAGTAACACACGCGAGCCACCTCCGTGGTCACCACGCGGGCCACACGGCTTAGAGCGTAACATGCACTACCCAGCCTACCACAAAGTTTTTGGATCTGGCTCTCCCACGTCAGCCCTTTGTCTATTTCAAAGCCTAGAAAAGTTGTACACCTAACCTGCTCGATCTTGGTGCTATTCACCAATACCGCCAGTTGCCTCGTTACTCGGCCCGATAAATTGAAGTGTAGGAAGTGCGTCTTACTTAGGTTCAGAGCTAGGCCGTTCATATTGTCCACCTCACTAGGCAGTAGGTAGTTTCGTTTAACTTCTCTTCCAGATGGTCAATGGTAGGTGCAGTGACTATCGCCGCTACGTCATCTGCATACATTAAGATATCCGCTACCGTGACGATGTCCGGGAGGTCATTCAATAGCAGTGAGAACAAGATATTTGAGACGGACGATCCTTGTGCCACTCCGATTGCTGACGATAGCGGATCTGATCTGGTTATGCCATCACCAGCATCGACTATTTGTGACCTATCACGTAGTAATTCTGTTAACAAGGAATATGCTGACTTGTCTATACCATAGTGTTTAAGTTTGATAGCTAGCACAGCATGATCCGCCACGTCAAACGCTTTTGATAAGTCGCAAAAAATAACAGCAACTTGCTGCTTATGCTCACGAGCATCCATCACGCGACGTATCACCTCACGAGTCAAGGAGGTCGTTGACCGCCCTTCTCGGTATGCGTACTGACGATCGGATAAGGCATCTGCTGATGACAGATATTCGATCAGTCTAGAGCTAAGTCCATTTTCAAATATCTTTGCGATAGCTGGAATTATAGAAACAGGTCTATATCCGTCGATGCAAGCTCGTTTACCTTTGCCTTTAACACGTTAGCTGCGGCACCAATTTTTGCATACTTTCCGTTCCTGCGGCACGAGGTATAATCGGCCCGTACCGTGACCAGACGTTAGGGCGACACGCGGTCTATTAGACCCCACCTCCTTTTACAGACTAAAATCCATTTTCTGGCGCGAAATCAAAGATAAATGAGAATTTTGGTCCTTATTGATATAGACAGTGAATTGATGAACCCTAATCCACCGTCGCCCCGGGATCTGATGGCTAGTTTAGGAATTATTAGCAAAACAAAATATGGGATCTTATACACCTCGTAACGCACTGAAATAGGGCAAATTTTCGCTGCGATTAGTGATGGGAAAAATAATATCGACGTTTTTAAACTGTCTTAACTACGCAACGACTTGACCGATTTTGATCAATTATATCTCATTAGATCGTTTTAAGGGCAAAACCTGGCAAAACAACACAAAGCTATCAAAGGATACATTTTTTTTAAATAATCTAAATTGTGCTTGATGGCGCCATAAAGAAAAAAAACCGGCCATGTGCGAGTCGGACTCGCGCACGAAGCGTTCCATTCTATACCATTAAGGGGCACCTATTACAGACTTATTATTGGAAAATAATGGATTACGGTTTATGCATAAGGTTTATCTTTCTATTTGTATATGAAAATCTTAATGCGGTTCACAGAATAGAAAAAAAAGGCAACCAGAAGTAGAAAAGAAACTGTCCTATTTATTCTGCCTCGGGCTTTAAACATACAATTATTAGAACTTGAATTAACATTAAAAAATCAGTATCAATATACTTTTTTTATAAAAATCTCAATATATATGTTGTACTTATTTATGAGTGTTTTTCATTGAAACAGGGTAGACAATAAGATTTTTTGCACTGAGTGCACTAAGTCAAAATCTTTTTGGATTTTTTATCAGCTTCACGAGATGGTAAAAATGTGCGTAGTTTTTGGTAACAACCAACACATCTTCTCCTTTTTTCACCCTTTTCGAGGCAATGGCGTGCGCTTTCAGGTGCTGAAAAATAACAAAAATGTAAAGATAACGTAATAAAACTGACATTGTTACTTAGGTTAGATCGTAGATGAGAATAACAATGATAATGTAGGTATAACTGCATCAAATGAATGTGTTTGTTTTATACCTAAAATGTTGAAAGAGTAGGTAGGTAAGGTAGCTTAAATTCAGAATAATTAAAAGGAAACAATAATAAATAACTTAATAATGACCAAATGTCAAGCTTAGTTTATGAAAGCTTCAACACGTTGACTGTCAAGAAATATATCTAAGCATTACATTACCTGGGGTCTCATCGATTTCCTTTTTTATTAAAGATTCTATAAGTTTCTCCACAAAGAGTCTTTTTGGTAACTTTTTTCCATCAGTTTGGATTGAATTAAACACAATCCAGGCATTAATTAGCGCCGTACCAAATATTAGCTCCATTACAATTTTCTCCACTATTTGATTCCTCTCTTCAAAGTAGTATAATAAGAAGACATCTGGTCAGAAAAGTCAAGGAGTCCAATCGACGTGATGCACAACACTAGTCGCGGGAAGCTCGCGTTGAGTGCGGTACGAGGTCAGGGGGGATATGGGACGTTTTAGCCTCGTTCCGCACTGCATTAAAATTATATTAATTCAGTGCGGCACGAGGCCTAAGACATCCGGTACCAAGGTAGGTACACCACCGAGTCCGGAACCATTAGTGATCTCAAATATATATTTATCTCTTTCCTACACTGGACCAAACCAAAGCTATGCCATTCGCACGACAGAGAAATTCACTTTTTTGCTTGCCGCACCACAGGGAAGTTGCATCAGGGGTGATTTAGGCCTCGCTTCGCACTTAACGTGTTAAATATTGGCGTCACCTTGCTTACTTTCAGAGGTGTTGGGTACGATCCTTCTTTAAGACACGCATTAAACAGTGCTTGCAATTCAATGCTCTTCCAACAACAGTGTTTCTTCCTATAACCTAGGTCTTTTTTTTTTATTTTACGATATGACATGACGAGCTAGTCGCTCGCCTGATGTTAAGCGACACGACTGCCCATATCAGTTGCAGTGTCACTCACTGAGACATCAGCACGGTGTGGTAATAACTAGAATGTGAGATTAGGTCATAGTCTCATTTTCCCAGTAATTTCACTAGCTACAGTGACCTTCAAACCGGAACACAGTAGTGCTTGCGCACTACTGCTTGGCGGCAGAATAACTGGCAACGCGGTGGTACCTACCTAGACGAACTTTGCAGAAAAGTCCTACCACCTAGTGAAAGAGTGAATGGGCATCTCATGGGCAAGCGTGCTCCGCCTTACACAACTTCGGCACTTACCATCAGCTGATCACGTAACTCGATTTTTTTGTTTTTTTGCAACTAATAGAAACAAATTTGTATGGATTTGACAGTTTGAATACGCAGTTTATGTGCATAGTTGGTTTGGAAATTTCTCCTGTTGCATTGTAATCAAAGTTTCATGAGGTGAGTGGTTCTCAAAAGCAAGCTCATTTTAGCATTCAATAAATTAGATACTTACACTAAAAAATAATTATTCTGTTCAATTATTGTATATATTTATCATTGCTATCGGAGAGACACTAAAACTCTAAAAGGTGCCTTCTTAGCATACTGATGTTTATCTAAAATTGTTTCATTATCGAAGATGTTTTATTTTGTCAAGAAAAAATATTGTTTCGTGAAAATTATGATGGACATAAACATCAAGAAAGTTGGGCGAAAAATAAGCAAATATTTATTATGTAGGTGCTTTTAAAAACGTGTGCATTAGACCGTACGACTGAAGTAAAACTTGTTTAGTTTAGCTCCATCTATCGGTCGGTATAACTTTGTTTAATGTTAATGTCGCCATCTTGACAACTGTAAATTGACGTTTTACCGAACATACCAAAATAATAATACAATTGAGTTTTGGCGGGAAAACGAAAAAGATCGCGTCGCCGCATTGTATTATTTTCCAAAACTTATGTTATTTTCAGTGTTAGTGCATAAAATTGGTGGCATTTTATTCGTTAAGTGCTGGATTACAGGCGTGAGTGTGGGAAAGTGGTATAATGATGGTGAAACGTTTCTTTTCGTGTTGTTTCCAAAACTCCATAGAAGCTTCAAGTAAAGTTGCCACCACTTTACTAGGAGTATGACTTTGACTAGACTGACTTGACTATGGCTTGACTTGATGACTTCGACTGTGACTTGACACATATTTGCGTGAAATAATACTGGCTAAATACACAAAAGTGTGGAGCCAAACCTTAAAAAAAAAAAACAATTCTTTAACTTTGTTATGTTGACAATGGAGATCTACGTGAATCAACTTCAACTTCCGTTCGCCTCGCATTCACTAGCTTACTCCCCAAGTCAATCGTTCGTAAAGAAGTTTTACTTCAAAAACTAGTGTTTTTAGACCACACGACTGATATGAAGTAAAACTTTTAAACTAAGCGTTAATCTATGTTGACTGATGGGTCAGCCCAATAGCTCAGTTGGTAGTAACCCTGCATTCTGAAGCAGGCTGTGGGTTCGATTCTCACCCAGGACAAACATTTGTGTGATGAACATCGATGTTCGTTCTTTGTCCGAGTGTTATATATGTATGTATTTACAAACAAAAAGTATCTAAGTATTGTATCAGTTATCTAGTTCCCATAGTACAAGCTTTGCTTAGTTTGGGGCTAGATGTCGCTGTGTGAAATGTCCACACATTATTATTATTACCATTTTTCTATCTTCACTATAATATATCTCCCTCTCAATTTCCGTTCGTCTCGACCGATCAATTTCCGTAACGCTCTCATTACGCATTCGCCATTACTCCCTAAGTCAAGCGTAAAGAAGTTTTACTCTTCTCGATCTTCTTATCCCGGCAACGGCCCAAGCCGAGGCTCGCACCCCAGGGGTGCCCGCCAGCTAGTTGCCTCCCACTTTTGACGGCTGGGCGCCTTAAGCGAATGACGCTGTAAAGGTCAATAGAGACCAACAGCATTCGCTCGTTAAAAAAAAGAAGTTTTACTTTAAAATTAACACGTCTATCGTAGAAGTGGCATCAAAAATCACAGAATGAAGCAGATAATAATCATCAATGGTCCAAACAAATGGATTGTGTCGGCATTTTTTCTGAGAAGTCGTATGCGCATATCGTCAACACGATCGTGAGTTGTGCGTGTCCATTGTATCACGGTACGTGTCGAATTAACATCACGGATTAAGAATGGAAATGGAATGGCGTCTCGTTTGTACGCTTAGAGAATTTTGCCATCGTTTAAAGGTCCTGGTTCTATGTATTTTTTTATTTTTGTTACATCTGGTTAACTTTCAACTGGGTCAACCAATTCTGATGATTCTTTTGTATTTGAAAGCTGGTGCTTCCCGTGTGGTAAAATTTCAATTTGTTCAAGATATGATGGGTCAAAATAAAAATATTAAATACAAAAGTCTGATATTTTTTATATGAGCACTTTTATTGATCTCGAAATGGTTTTCCAATTTCGTTACTTTGCAATAATAATTATAATAATAATCATAATAATATCGCCCAACGATCACGTACATAGACCCTGAACCCTAACTAAGATTCCCTGTGTCTAGGGACCCAGGAACTACGAGGACCATGCTCCCACAACACCCAGACTCAGAACAAGATTTGCGCGTTTTTTCTGTGCACAAATACTTGTCGTGCCGCGGGAATCGAGCCGCCTCCGGTTTATGAGCCGACCTGCTCAACCACCACACCACAGAGGCTGTCATCATTATCAAAATAAAGGAAATGTTTTTTAAATTTATTTATTACATAAACAAAAGGCTTTGACGGTGTGCGACCACATCGCCAATCGGTTTACAACATACGAGTAGCTAATTATATGTTCTACGGTAATTTTTATACTGATTATAGGCTTCGGTAGTCCATAATTTTTCCCGTGCCGTGTCAAGTAATGGAAACGATACGTAACGGTGCCTTGTTCGCAATAAACGCATTGCTTGAGAAAGTGCTTTGGAGACCTACATGTGGGCCGATGGCGTACTGTTATAAACGACGGTTACATGCCGACCAATACTGGACAGTAACACGATATTTATGTATTTAGTTATTTAAAGAAAACGAGTGTGCTTGAAAATGAGAACATCAACAATATAGTTGAAGTCGTAATACACATTATTAAGGATAACTCAAAAACTAACCATCAGATGTTGATTAAATTGAAATGGGACCACACGGGAAGCAGCAGCTTTCAAATAAAAAAAGAATCAACAATATCGGTTCACCCAGTCGAAAGTTATGAGGTAACAAACAGTAAAAAAACGAATGTGCTTTAGACCACACGACTGAAGTAAAACTTCTTTAGTTTAGCTCCATCTATCGGTCGCTATAACTTTGTTTTGATTTCTTTAATGTAAACGTCGCCATCTTGACAATTGAAGGGTTGAGAATAAAAAGAGTTTAACTGACAAATTGACAGTTTCGAGAAAATTGACTTTAAACGTCAACGGCGTCATTTTAATGTAGAGTGCTTATAAGGTAATAGAAAAGGTTTATGTAAGTTTCAGTTGCTTGAAAATATTTTATTTCTATTTTAAAATACTAAATATAGTACTAATTCATACAATTACTGTAAAAATATAATATAATAAAATAAATATAATAATGTTTTTATGCTAAACGAACTGTATTCCTGTGACAGATAAACCTTTTTTAGACTCAATATCTCGAGATTTAAGCCTCATTTCAGTATTTTGAGAATGTATTATTGTAGATAATTTCACGCTGAATCCAACGATACCCATATGTCATTTTGTGAAAAAAATCAGATAAACCCTTTTTGTTCTCACCCCTTCAATTGTCATTTGTCATTTTACCCGGATATACTAACAAAATAATACAAATTTTTAACTTTGTTATGTTGACAATGGAGATCTACGTGAATCAACTTCCATTCGCCTCGCATTCACCAGCGTACTCCCCATGTCGAGCGTGCGTAAAGAAGTTTTCCTTAAAAAACGAGTGTTTTTAGATTACACGACTGAAGTGAAACTTCTATATCTCCTCAACTTCCGTTCGCCTCGCCCGATCAATTTCCGTAACGCTTTCATTTTTGATTCAAGTCAAGCGTGAGTAATGAAGTTTTATTTCAATAATAGGTAGGTTAGGTACTGGCTTTATAAACTTTGGTGAGGTATTTATCACAAATGGGGGTAGACATTTCAAATTATAGGACAATTAGGTTGTGGCAACATTGTGTGATCTGAATATATTATGCTGGCAATAACGGCTGGATAGGGTAAACAGAATACTCACCCTTGCATATTTATTGTTATAATTAAATTCTTGTGATATTTATTATATACTAGCTGCGCCCAGCGGCTTTACCCGCGTGTTAAAATTCTTCTAAACTTTCCTAATGTTTTCTTTCATAAGAACCTGACAATAATAAACACAACAAACAAAGAATTAGCGAAAAAGTTCCATCCATTCACGCGTTGATGCGATGACCCAGCGAAATAGAGATTCATTTTTATATACAGGGTTACAGGAAAAATCGTGCTAGATCCGTTAAGGGCGTGGAGTACCCATCATTTCTGACTTATTTCATTATGACACACCCTAGCCTAAACTTAACCCTTTTCGAAATATGATTTTTTTATTGAAAATTGCCGATTTTTATGCTACAAAAAGGTGTTTCATAATGAAATAAGTCAGAAATGATGGGTACTCCACGCCCTTAACGGATCTAGCACGATTTTTCCTGTAACCCTGTATAAAGATTTCTTATAATGCAAATGCAATTGAACATTACATAAATCAACAAAAACTCATATAAATTACGTTGTGTAAGCGGATATGAATCAGTGCCCATTCAACGAACTAGTAGGCCGTGACGCGACGTGACACGGCGTGACAGACGGCAGAGTCCCGCTATAAAATGTACTAGGGATGCGAAGGAAGGGTCTATTAACATCTATACACATAAAATTCAAAGTCCTGACTGACTTATATATCAACGCACAGCCTAAACCGCTGCTCCTAGAGACTTGAAATTTGGAGGGTGTGTTCTTTGTAGTGTAGGTATCCATTAGCAAAGGGTTTTTCGAAATTCAACCCTTAAGAGGGTGAAATGGGTGGTTGCATTATCTATGAAAAAAATTCTTCTATAAGCCACGCGTGCGAAGCCGCGGGCAGAAGCTAGTTTGTAATATTTCTGTAAACAGCTTCGCGCCAAGCTGCGCTGCGGAACTAGCTGCGCCCCGCGGTATCGCCCGTGGATAAAAAGTAGCCTATGTATCCACAGTATAAGCTATCTTTTCAACATATATATTCTATATATTTCAAAGATTCCTTTTTACCAATTTGGTATGTAACGCAAAAAAAATCTAAAAATCGGACAAGTTTTTGCGTAAAAAGCCCGCAGCGCCCTCGTGGTGTTCCATAATTGTCCCACGGGATTATACGATCAGGATAAAAGTATCATGTATGTTAATCCAGGTTATAAACTATGTGTTCCAAATTTCATTCAAATCCGTTCAGTAGTTTTTGCGTGAAAGAATAACAAACATTCATCCATACATCCATATTTATTTATACTTTAGCACAAAATAATGTACAAGGAGGACTTAATGCCATAATAACAAGTCCGTAAGGTCCATAAGATTTTTTCCAAAATATTTTTGAAATACTTATCGAATGTTTCTGCCAAGTATTATCAAAACGTTTCGTAAATGGCGCCCCACAAATCTCCCATTTTGGGGAAAAACATCTTCATTTAAATTTCGGGTTCGTAAATGGCGCGCTACAAAAAATCTCCCTTTTTGGGGAAAACACACCAATTAAAAATCACCACAAAAAATCTTTGTGTAGAATCTGTATCAAGTTTCAACAAGATTAGTTGAAAAATAGGACTACAATACACATTCGGAAACGCGAGTTGACTCGAACAATGATTTAAACTGGTCGGGCAGGTTAGGATCCTCTCGGGTGGAATGGAACGTTGGATGCTCCTAGTATGATATTACCTGTTAAATATATTCCCTGTTTTCAACCGACTTCGAAAAAGGAGAAGGTTCTCAATTCGACTGTTTTTGAAGTAAAATTTCTTTACGCACGCTTGGCTAGGGGAGTAAGCTGGTGAATGCGAGGCGAACGAAAGTTAAAGTTGGTTCATGTAGATCGCCATGGTTAACTTAACAAAGTTAAAAACTTGTATTATTTTGTTGGTATGTTCGGTAAAATGTCAGTTTACAATTGAAGGGGTGAGAATAAAAAGGATTTAACTAATTTTTTTGACCAAATGACTTATGGGTATCGTTGGATTCAGCGTGAAATTATCTTCAATAATACATTCACAAAATACCGAAATGAGGCTTAATTCTCGAGATTTTGAGTCTAAAAATGGTTTATCTGTCACAGGATTACAGTACGCTTAGCATAAAAACATTACTTTATTTCTTTTATTATATTATATTTTTACAGTAATTGTATGAATTAGTACTATATTTAGTAATTTTAAATAGAAATAAAACATTTTCAAGCAACTGAAAGTTACATAAACCTTTTCTATTACCTTATAAGCACTCTACATAAAAATGACGCCGTTGACGTTTAAAGTCAATTTTCTCGCAACTGTCAATTTGTCAGTTAAATCCTTTTTATTCTCAACCCTTCAATTGTCAAGATTAGACATTAACATTAAACAAAGTTACACCGGCCAATAGATGGCGCTAAACTAAAGAAGTTTTACTTCAGTCGTGTGGTCTAAAGCACATTCGTTTTTTTACTGTTTGTTACCTCATAACTTTCGACTGGGTGAACCGATATTGTTGATTCTTTTTTTATTTGAAAGCTGCTGCTTCCCGAGTGGTCCCAATTCAATTTAATCAACATCTGATGGTTAGTTTTTGAGTTATCCTTAATAATGTGTATTTCGACTTCAACTACATTTTTGATGTTCTCATTTTTGTGATAAACAAAGGATTGAAGTCGTTTGGACTCTCACAACTACCAACCTGCACTTGAACAGCGTGGAGGATAATCACGCGATGTAAAGTGACACGGCTGCTCATATCAGTTGCAGTGTCACTCAGATCTCAAAAGAGTTTCACGTGACGCTGCACTGCGCACCTCAGAGACCTCAGCACAGTCTGGTAACAAGATTGACTGTGAGATCAGGTCAAAAAGTCTAATTTACCCAGTAATTTCACTAGCTACAATGCCCTTTAAACTGAAATACAGATAAGCTTTTAAATGACAGTAATATAAGTAGGGTACATGTGCGTTTTTAAGGGTTTTTTTTTTCGATAATATATATATTTATATATTTTATATATTTCGTTAATAAAACTTTTAAAGTTATTTTCCCGGAGGTCCGATTTTTTGACGCCGAGTGTAGTTTCTCGTGACACTGCACTGCGCACGTCATCCTGAGACATCAGCACAGTCTGGTAACAAGATTGACTGTGAGATCAGGTCATAATTTGCCCAGTAATTTCACTAGCTACAGTGCCCTTCAAACCGGAACACAGACTACTGTGCACTACTGCTTGGCGGCAGAATAACTGGCAAAGCGGTGGTACCTACCTAGACGATCTTTGCAGAAAAGTTTCACTTTTTACTAGGTGGTGGGACTTTTCTGCAAAGTTCGTCTAGGTACCACCGCTTTGCCAGTTATTCTAACGCCAAGCAGTAGTGCGCAGGCACTGCTGTGTTCCGGTTTGAAGGGCACTGTAGCTAGTAAAATTACTGGGCAAATGAGACTATGATCTGATCTCACAGTTTAGTAATCTTATTACTAGATTGTGCTGATATCTCTGGATGACGTGCGCAGTGCAGTGTCATGCGAAGCTCTATTTAAGTTCCGAGTGACACTGCAGCTGATATGGGCAGCCGTGTCGCTTAACATCAGGCGAACGGCTAGCTCGTCACGAAGTCCTACCACCGGTACCTTGGACCCGGTCCAAGGGGCTCAGCAACTGACACGTCACTATTTAAGAGACGTCTAGTCATACTGTCAGGCGCCTAGTTAAGTAATTAGGCTTAATTATTAGGCCACTTGTAACTGATAGAGGCGACCTCAATACGTCGCGTTCTCACGTGTTTTAAGCCAAAGAATTAGATGTGTTCACGCAATCTTCTAACGTGTACGTTTTAATCTGCCGTTACAACGTTACTTATGAAGTGAAAACACATAGAATACTCTTCCATATTGTATATTTCTTGTTTCTTAAACACCTTACATTACACATTACTTGTACTTACAATACAGAGTCAATAATGGTACATTGACGCTTCTGCCGATCAACGAGAATTGACTGCTTTTTCGACTTTTTTTTAAATGTTTTGGCTCCACAACTCCGTTTATTTAGCCAGTGTCAAGTAATTGATAATTTATCAAGTTAATGATATTTCACGCAAATATGTGTCCAATCACAGTCGACGTCATCAAGTCAAGTCATAGTCTAGTCAAAGTCATACTCCTAGTAAAGTGGTGGCAACTTTACTTGAAGCTTCTATGGAGTTTTGGAAACAACACGAAACGAAACGTTTCACCATCATTATAACATTTTTCCACACTCACGCCTGTAATCCAGCACTTAACGAATAGAATTCTACCAATTTTATGCACTAACACTGAAAATAACACAAGTTTTGGAAAATAATACAATGCGGTGACGCAATCTTTTTCGCGTTCCCGCCAAAAACCCCTTTTCGACCTTTCCGTCGCGCCTCAACTTCCCCCCACCAAACTCAATTTTACTGAGCCGGAACAATCCATGATTGGCTGATACCAACCAATCATGGCCTTTCCGGCAGTGCTGCCAACCAAAACACCACTTTTTACATTCTACCAAAGTCAAAAACACTTCTTAATATTTTAAAGTAAGAATTGATTGATAAATTTCACGACAATTACGTGCATTGTAAATTATTAATAATAATAACGCCCAACGATCACAAACGTAGATCCTGGACCCTAACTAGGATTCTCCAGGGACCAGGAACTACGAGGACCATGCTCCCACTACACCCAACAATAAAACTATTTGCGCTTTTTTTCTGTGCACAAATACTTGTCCTGCTGTGGGAATCGAGCTCGCCACTTCCGGGTTATGAGCCAATTTGCTCAATCACCACACCACAGAGGCTGTCGTAAATGTTGTGGGTAGACATAGATTTATATGTACCGAATAGAATGCCGCTGACTATGATAATAATAATAACGCCCAACGATCACATACATAGATCCTGGACCCTAACTAGGATCCCTGTTACCCTGTTCCCTGGACTATTCCCTGAATATTCCCTTAGCCGGCTCCTACGATATCCGCGAGAAATGGGTTTATGTTGTATCCTTTTCATTGATTTTATAATAAAACATGCCTCGATTCTGAGTTTGAATAAAGAACTGTCTTTGAGGTCCGTATTACAGAACGATGCTCAGTCGTCGATCGGTGCTCAAGCAGAGATTTCATTCATAAAGTGATCAATTAGTGAATGAAATCTCTGCTTGAACACCGATCGATAACTGAGCATCATCCTGTAATACTGACTTTTATAATCTATGATTTGTAGCCATAGATAAACCACCCACTAAACAAAAGTAAATTCTAATGTAGCTTTCACTTACCATTCATTGTTTGCGTAGATTAATTATTTCTTTAATCAATTTATTGATTAGAAATCACCATTACCTGTAACAAAAAGATTAATATATAATTATTATTACGGTACATGAAACTGAGATTTTTTTTACGGTTGTGTCATGTCCAAGTCTTTGTCAAAGTCAAAATGCCACAGTAAGATGGTGGATATTTTACTGAAGGCTCTAGGAAGCCTTGAAGAGAAAACGAAAAGGCATGGTTTTTAAACTTGGAACCATTTGCCAACACTCGTGCACGTTCACGAACACTTAACGGATAATAATCCATCTTTATCATACGTTAAAATTCAAAAAAATACACGGGTTATGGAAAAAATTCAAAATTTACAACTGCCATTATCGGATTCTTTTCAACCAGGGCCAAATATCATTGCAGTGCTTACTTACTTACTCGATACTTAAAAACTTGGCGATTGTATCGCCTATCCTATGTCGACGTCTAGATATTGTCTCCAAACTTGCCTTTGCACGGCAATCTTTTTTTTTTGTTTTGGCTCCACACTTTTGTGTATTTAGCCAGTGTCAAGTATTTAATAATTTCTTAAGTTAAGTCAAAAGTCAATTCAAGTCATAGTCCAAGTCATCAAGCTAAATCATAGTCTAGTCAACTCATACTCCTAGTAAAATGGTGACAATATTACTAGAAGCTTCTATGAAGTTTTGGAAACAACACGAAAAGAAACGTTTCACCATCATTATACCACTTTCCCACACTCATGCCTGTAATCCAGCACTTAACGAATAAAATGCCACCAATTTTAGGCACTAACACTGAAAATAACACAAGTTTTGGAAAATAATACAATGCGCTGACGCAATCTTTTTCGTTATCCCGCCTAAACTCCATGGCTAATCTTTCATGTGGTTTGACAGTTGTTTGACAGTTGGTTATCTATAGATGGTATCGATAGACAGAGGTCCGTTTTTATGTCAGCAAGTATATTTCATTAGCTTTCCCTTCGATTAAATCTATATTCGAAGTAGCTTTTTTTTTGTTTTGGTATGGCTTCACACTTTTGTGTATTTAGCCAGTGTCAAGTAATTGAAGTAGCCTTTAATAAATACACTTTTGAAGTAAAACTTCTTTACGCACGTTTGACTTGATGAGTAAGCTGCTGAATGCGTGACGAGGCGAACGGAAGTCGAAAGTTGTTGGTTAACGTAGATCTCCACTTTCAACATAACAAAGCTAAAATTTTTATGTGAATTGGTATGTCCAGTAAAATGACAATTTACAATTGTCAAGATGACGACATTAACATTAAATAAAGCAAAAACAAAGTTATACCGGCCGATAGATGGAGCTATGTTGGTATTTAGGAAATAAATAATATTTAAAGATGATCGCGAAGGCATGTTAAATAAATCAGTCATGACCTAGCTTCTCGTTTCATTACGCCCATCCCAAGTATTTAAATTATTTAACAAACTAAAAAAAATTACTTCCGTCGCTTTTTTTTTGAACGAGCTAACGCTAATGGTCTCTATCAATCTTTACAGCGTAACCGGGCGGGAGAGTGGGCGCTTAAGGCGCCCAGCCGTCAAAAGTGGGAGGCAACTAGCTGGCGGGCACCCCTTGGGTGCGAGCCTCGGCTCGGGCCGTTGCCGGGATAAGAAGATCGAGAAGACTACGTCCACTGGAAGAGTGGACCCTATTGAAAGTCGCGACCGTTCTAGCTAACCTACGGGGGGTACGTCGACCTCGCCGGCGGTCGGGGTCTGGTTGTGTTACGCTGGTATCCTATACCGGTGCGGAAAGCGGTACCTGAGCCAGAAGGGCTAGGGTCCGGTGATCCTAGCGCAGCCGATACTACGGCTGCTATAGGATCGTCCGGGTCGCTCTACACGAGTCTCGGGCGGCGACGACGGGGTGACCTTTGCTTCAGTCGCATGGTCTAAAGCAGGGTCCGGGATATGTGATCGTCTATCTATGTATGTGATCGTTGGGTTATTGTTATTATTATTATTTTTATACAGTACCTAAATATAGCTCGCGCAAAACTTTATGAGCTCTCGGAAGTTAGGCCCGAGTACTAAACCGCACATGTTACAGTTGAGTGCATTATCTAAATATATATAACTCAAAGGTGACTGACTGATTGACTGACTCACATAGTGATCTATCAACGCACAGCCCAAACCACTGGACGGATCGGGCTGAAATTTGGCATGCAGGTAGATGTTATGACGTAGGCATCCGCTAAGAAAGAATTTTTCGAAATTCCGCCCTTAAAAGGGTGAAATGGGTGGTTGAATTATTTTCCCATAGGCCACGCCGCGGGCGAAGCTGCGGGCAGAAGCTCGTGAATACTATAAAAGCGGCCATACAGTAACTATAATATGCGTACTGCGCAGCCATCCGCGCTAACTTCCGAGAGCTCATCAAGTTTTGCGCGAGATATAAGAAATTCTTCCAGTTTAAAAGATCAGATTTTTTTTCTTCAAAAGCGATCAAACTAACTTTTATCCACACTTGGATTGCGCTGCGGGAGTACAGTCGCGAATAAAAGGGTTCTCTTGTTCTACCACTCGTTACCGAACGATTTATATAGGGTCGACACTTGCAGGTTTTATTTATACTTTAGCACAAAATAATGTACCAGACATGATGCTATGAAGCATTATCTAACTTTGCAGAAATGTACTACCACCTAGTAATAAATGTCTTTTCTTTCTTTCTTTCTAGTAGTCTTTTTAGTAAAGTCCCGATTTTTTTTATAAATGTTTTGGCTCCACACTTTAGTGTACCGCGGGGCTAACTAGTATGTAATAAAAAGAAAATAAGACCCTCCCGTTTTGATTTTGTTAAAACAATAATACAAGAAACAAATATGTGAGTAGTATATTAAAAAAGAGCACGGACCCAGGAGTCAGTAGTAAAGCTGAATTTAAAAAACTGGAGTTTTGGAAAATGGATTTTTGGAAACAATACGAAAAGAAACGTTTCACCATCATTATACCACTTTCCCACACTCAGGCCTATAATCCAGCACTTAACGAATAAAATGCCACCAATTTTATGCACTACCACTGAAAATAACACAAGTTTTGGAAAATAATACAATGCGGTGACGCCATCTTTTTCGTGTTCCCACCAAAACTCAATATCGCAGGTTTGAATGAACGAGAGTCGACTTTATTATAATGACAGCCTCTGTGGTGTGGTGGTTGAGCAGGTCGGCTCAGATTCCGGAGATGGCGAGTACGCTCCCCGCCACAGGACAAGTATTTGTGCACAGAAAATAAGCGCAAATACTTGTTCTGAGTCTGGATGTTGTGGGACCATGGTACTCGTAGTTCCTGGGTCCCTAGTTAGGGTCCAGGATCTATGTATGTGATCGTTGGGCGTTATTATTATTATTATTATTATTTATAATGTATATGCAATGTGTCAACCCTATATTCTGTTTCAGCGCTCCGCTCACACAGTCGCTACTTGTTTGCGCTCAACACTTTTGCTTTACATTGTACTTTTGTTCCATTAACTGTGCGAAACTGCAATGTGCATTATATTTGACGCAAAATTGAACCAACGTGAATCTGATTATGACCATTCCTACATTGGTTTTTAATAAACAACACTTTTATTCTTCCTAGAATCTAGGGACCTAGGAACATCGACACACAACACCCAGACTCAGAACAAATATTGGAACTTTGTTTTTTTAGGAATGACCTGACGAGCTCGCCGTTCGCCTGATGTTAAACGACACGGCTGCCCATATCAGCTGCAGTGTCATTCGGAACTCTAAAGTATAGAGCTTCGCGTGACACTGCACTGCGCACGTCATCCAGAGACATCAGCACAATCTAGTAATAAGATTACTAAACTGTGAGATTAGATCATAAAGTCTCATTTGTCCAGTAATTTCACTAGCTACAGTGCCCTTCAAACCGGAACACAGCAGTGCTTGCACACTACTGCTTGGCGGCAGAATAACTGGCAAAGCAGTGGTACCTACCTAGACGAACTTTGCAGTAAAGTCCTACCACCTGGTAAAAAAACTTTGTGCTCAAATACTGTGTACTACTGACTGGCCTTATAGCTCAGTAGGTAGAGTAAGCCTTCTGAGCTGTAGGTTGTGGGTTCGAGACCCAGGATAAACATTTGTGTCATGAACATCGATTTGTTCTGTGTCTCGTGTTATATTGTATTCTATGTATGTATTTACAAACGAAAAGTATCTAAGTATCAGTTATCTGGTTTCCATGGTGCAAGCTTTGCTTAGTTTGGGACTAGATGGCGCTGTGTGAGATGTACACACATTATATTTATAATTTTATTATTATATCATGCTCAAACTTTGGCCAAAGTATTCAAAAATAGGAACAAATCATTCAAATCACACCAAATATTATATGTATTTCATAAAAACATATTAAACTAGAGACAAATTAATAATTTCAGGGCAGTAATTTAAATCAAAACGCGTGTACATTAATAATAAGAATAAATTGAATAAAACATTCCGCAGAATGGCCGGAGTGTGCCGAACCTCTAATTACCACAGAGTACAAATACATTAGCACGTAGTGGCATATTAGCTAAAACTCATAAGAATATAGAATAAATCAGATAAACTGAGCTAGTAGTAAACTGCAGCAACTTGAACTACTCTAAATTAGATGACGCGGGAGTCAAACCAACCATTTTCAAAGCTGTCAAAATTCGAGGCTTTCCATAATTATATAGCTTCTGCCCGCGTTACCTATTGGAAACGAAGATTTTTTTGTAGATAATTCAACCACTTATTTCGAAAAACCCTTTTTTATTGGATACACCTACACTTTACAAAGAACACACCCTCCAAATGTCAAGTCTCTAGGGCCAGCGGCTTAGGCTGTGCGTTGATATATAAGTCAGTCAGTCAGGACTTTGAATTTTATATGTATAGATGGTTTATAACCTGCAATTAGTTCATAAGAGTTAAGGACTGTGTCTCAGCAGTAAGAATGTATGGATGGATTAATGATATTATATTAAACTGTTCCACTACCGGACTACTAGACGCTCGGCTAAGCGCCATCCTTTCGTGGTCGAAATACCACCCATTCGTACCAAGCGATTTGACTCAACGTTCTTAATTAGAACGGCTAAGGAATGGAATGCCAGCGTCTGTTTCCGGCGAAATATGACCCGGGCGTGTTCAAGAGAAGAGTGAATAGGTATTTACTTCGCTAGCATGCTACACCTTCGATCGCATCGTCACTTCCCATCAGATGATAGCGTGGTCAAATGCTAGACAAGTTTGAAGTAAAAAAAAAACTGTCCTGATTCCATCTTCCTAATAGAAATGGAACGTAATAATAATAATAACGCCCAACGATCACATATATAGATCTGGACCCTAACCAGGATTCCCTTTGTCTAAAAACCAAGGAACTTCGAGGACCATGCTCCTACAACACCCAGACACAAAACCAAGTATTTTGCGCTTTTTTTCTGTGCACAAATACTACGAACCCGCCGCTTCCGGGTTATGAGCCGACCTGCTCACCCACCACACCACAGAGGCTGTCAAAATAACTAACCTCAAAATAACCTGAAAATATTGTCCTTCTAGTGTATTCTTAATTCTATCATGAAACTATACGAAACAGAAGCTACGAGTAAATACACTAGGGAAGTGAAACTACGGGGCGTGACAACACGGGTGTGGGAATAAAGGATGCGGCATTATCCCTGCTAAAAGCTAACTTGATAGCTCAGTTGGTAGCTCTGTCTTCTGAACGGTTACGTGTTCTATTCCCACCCACAAACATTTGTATGATAAACATAGGTGTTGGTCTTCCCTTAAATATAGTCGAGGAGGGTGATTAAAAAAAACATAGTTGTTTGTTGTGTGTGATCACCGTCATCCAGAAACATCAGCACAGTCTAGTAATTACTACACTGTGAGATCAGGTCATAAAGTCTGATTTGCCCAGTAATTTTACTAGTTACAATGTGAAAGGCATTGTAATATAATAATAGCGCTTGCTCCTGCTTGGCGGCAAAATAACTGGCAAAGTGGTGGTACCCAAATGGACTGAAAAAAAAAAACGAGTGTGGTTTAGATCACACGACTGAAGTAAAACTTTTTTAGCTAAATCTAGCGGCCGGTATTACTTTTTGCTTTGTTTAATGTTAATTTTGCCATCTTGACAATTGTAAATTATCCGATATAATAGATTACCCTTACCGGACATACCAACATAATAATAAAATTTTTTTACTCTGTTACGTTGACAATGAAGATCTACGTGGACCATCTTCAACTTCCATTCGCCTCATATTCACCAGCTTATTTCCCAAGTCAAGCGTGCGTAAAGAAGTTTTACTCCAAAAATCCAACCACCTAGTAAAAAAGTTCTTTGAATTGTTTAGTAATTGAATTATGCCACATCGCGCTTTTCTTTCTCTGACGACCCCACTTTTGTATGGGCGTGACCACCATTAGTAACATTCAATTATGGAAGGGTTGCTAATGCTGAAAATGTTTCTTTTCTACCGCAAAAGTAAGGTGCGGGTTATATTCCTTCCTTCCTTCTTGTTTCCAAAATAATAATTGTGATCCTTGTGATGTTAGTTTATGTTAAAAAAAACCATGGAATATGTTAATTGACTGCTATATTCTTATATTTTTATTGCATAAATAAATAATATACTTCAAAATATAGACAATTCTGAAAACAAAAATTAAATATCTCACAAAATGACTAAGTTACACGCATTTATAAAATAGGGAATAGAAAAAGACAGCTCAAACACGCAAAGTCAAAGTCAAAAGATTTATTGCAAATAGGCTATTTTAGCACTTTCAAAATTATACACACATTCACAAGTCAAAATTATATTAGGTGCTTAAGTTAAAATTCTTTAGTTTAGCTCCATCTATCGGCCGGTATAACTTTGTTTAATGTTAATGTCGCCATCTTGACAATTGTAAATTGCCATTTTACGGTACATACCAACATAATTAATTAATTACACAATTTTTTAACTTTTTCTTGTTGAAAATGGGGATCTACTTTAACTAACAACTTTCAACTTCCGTTCGCCTCGTCGATTTACTCCCCAAGTCAAGCGTGCGTAAAGAAGATTTACTTGAATAATAATAACGCCCAACGATCACATACATAGATCCTAACCAGGCTTCCCACCACCGATCGACTAGCTAGTCACTTCATTATTTAACATTAAAAAAATAGTTGCATTTAATAAAGATATAACAAACAAGGAACAAAGCTATCCATCCATCATGCGGCGTCCTCGGGGAGAGTGACAACTCATTACAATTTCTCATATAAATTTCATTTTAACGTGGCTTTAATGGGACAGGGGCGGAGCTAGGTATGGTTGAGGCGGGAGCAACACAAAACGTCAAAGGAAAACGAAAAAGATTCTGTCACGGCATTGTATTATTTTCCAAAACTTGTGTTATTTTCAGTGTTAGTGCATAAAATTGGTGGTATTTTATTCGTTAAGTGCTGAATTACAGGCATGAATGTGGGAATGTGGTATAATGATCGTGAAACGCTTCTTTCGTGTTGTTTCCAAAACTCCATAGAAGCTTCTGGTAAGGTTCCACCACTTTACTAGGAGTATGACTTGACTAGATTAGACTATGACGCAACTTGATGACTTGGACTGTGACTTGACTTGATTGGACACATTATATAACATTAATAAACTTGAGAAATTATCAATTACTTGACACTGGCTAAATACACAAAAGTGTGGAGCCAAAACAAAAAAAAAACTTGTCCGTTAACCGTGATCGGAACTAAAGTCGTTTTTTTATGAATTAGATGTTTTGACTGTCCAGATGGTAGTAGCTCTGCCTTCTGAACTATAGATAGATAGATAGACAAAACTCTTTCTTGAAACACCACATTTCAGGAACAATTTACAGTCACAAACTTAAAAATGAAGTGTCACAATGAACAATTTATATATTTTTATATAATATATGAACTGAGTAGGTTGTGGGTTCGATTCCCGCCCAGGACAAGCAATTGTGTGATGAACATTGATGTTTATTCCGTGTCTGGGTGTTATATTGTATTCTATGTATCTAAGTATTGTATCAGTTATCTGGTTCCCATAGCACAAGCTTTGCTTAGTTTGGGGCTAGATGGCGCTGTGTGAAGTGTTCACAAATATTTAATTATGTACTTGTTTACAAAAAAAAAATAACAACTATCAGTGTAGTATCAATGTTTATTTCATGAAATGTCAACTTGAGACGTATCGTCGTATTTTTTATTACCAAGGTCACATTGTTCAAAGGTTTTTAAATCTAAAACTTTATAATAAGAAACGATATTACTCCTTCGGTTTACAAACAGATAACCCCCGGGTTATATGTTTGTAAACCGTTGTGTTATTTGTCTTGTATGAGTGAGTTATAGAGGGGCTGCAGCGGGAGTATTAAAGTGAGACGATAATTATACTTAAGTTCTTTTATTTAATCTAAGTTTGTCCTTAAAACTAATTATAATTAATATGTACAAGTGACAAGTCTCGGCGATCGAGAACGAGTAACGTAGGAGGGGTCATGACAGAAAGGCTAAGAGGGGAACGCGGGACGCGGGCGATGCGCGGACGGCGGTCGCGATCCCATTCTCACGCAGGCGCTGGTCAGCATTTTCTTTATGTGTTAGTGCCTTGTGGATGTGTGTAAATCCAGCTGACGCGGCGACGACGACGTCTAGACGGTGCGATATGCGGCGCGTCCGGTGCACTTTGCATGCTATGTAACACCTCCCATCGCAGATCAGCAACTATTTCAGTACTTTCAGTCTAAATGTTGCTGAATGATCTGGATTTATGCAGCTGTGTGCTAAATTCTCATCATCGGCTTTTCTTAGTGGTTGAACGTTAGTCGTGGCAGGCGTGTCAGTCGTTAGGCAGCGTTTTTGATCGTTCTTCGATTTTATAAAGATGACCAATACTCCTGTACTGGTGATAAGATGTAAAAGGGCATAGTTGTGTGATAAACTGAGTTTGATTGATTTTCAAGAGTAAGGATAGACTGAGCTGCCATCTTTTCTTGAATTTTGTAGAGTCCGTTGAAATTTATCGAGTTAAGTTTCATAGCAGGATATGTTTCATGTCCAGGTTCTGTATATTCGAGGATAATAATGGTCTTCATTTGGCTGTCCTTTGATTTCATTGTTAATATTCATAACTGTTAGTTCGTCGGTGTGCAGTATACAGTTTTGCGGGATTGTAACAAAGTAGCTTCCGTGAAGGTAGTGATATCTTCTCTTTTGAAATGCATCGTCACTTTGGTGGCTTTTCGGGAATATGATGATGTAGTGCTGAAAGACCAATCTTTCCATTATTTCTTTAAAAAAATGTTATAAGTGTTCTTGTGCATGAGCTTCCAATTGTATGTGCTAGTAATAAATCTCGAATGCAGGTTTTGTTCGAATTTGATGTTTGATATTCGCTTCGCATATGAACCGGTATTCTAACTTCGGGCATTCAGCCTCCATGTACACAGAATTTCTCGTTAGTTGCTATGTTACTGATAAGGGGGTAAGATGACCAAGTTATATTCGTTAGGTATAATGGTGAGTCGTTAAAGTTCATATATACTAGAGGAACAAATAGGAATTTTAAAAACTACAGCTAACTTATTTTCATAGAAATATGATCCAGACCTTATAATACTAAAATATTCTCTAAGTTCTACACCTAAAATTTGATTCTTAAAATTTGATTCTTATCATATAAAATATAAAGTTTTTGAATCATCTTACGCAATATATCTAATCCTAACATAGAATGATGAGTGCGAGAGGCACGTGTGAATACTAGCATATCTTCTAGTCTATGGAATTCATTTGCAATTTGTTCTATATTACCATTTATAATATTTAATAAGTGTGCTATTTTATTCTGATTAACATTGATAGCTGCTATGGCATCGTTCTTTTTAAGAGCATCTGTATAGTCCAGTTAGAATTTTTATGACCAAACCAAGACCATCTATAAGACCTCGTTTCACATGACTTGGCTCTAAACTTTTTTATTTAAATTGAAGCTTTAGACAAAACTTGCTGATCAAATGATCGAATTGCGTTTCGTAGGATGTAAAAACAGATGAATAAAAGTACTATTTATCATATAAGATCTTGCTTTTAAAAGCTGGTTTTTAATAATCTTAATTTTGTCTTTAATATCAGTCAGTTCAATGTAATGGATAAAAGAATGGTAGTGGGATACTTATCATTAATGTTTTTTTTTTTATTTAATTTACTGAAGTCTACTACAAGGCGCCATTTTTGTCGACCAGAAGCATCAGCCTTCTTTGCTACTTCCCAAATAGGCGAGCTCCATGCAGAATCGTATGGTTTTATAATGCCTTGCTCTAACATATTCCCAAATTGTTCACTCACCTGTTTCTTGTGAACAAAAGGATATCTATAGCTCTTCGTATATACGGGGTTATCATCGGTAGTTCATTAGTACTTTAGTTTATTAGTAAAGGTCAAAGGTTCTGCCATTTACGCTCCGAAACGCAATCACTTCTTTGTCGCAAGTATATTACATTGATTTCCTCCTGTACATAATCCAAAGCATTATCTGTACTAGCAGGTCTCATCCATCTACTACGAGAACCAAGTGGCTCTTTTACTTACTTGGCATTAATCCAGAAACAAAATCCTGCAAGGTTTTTTTTTTATATTAGTCACGTTTTGCTTCGATTGTCGTATTAATACTTTCATGTAAAGTAACATACGTCATTATAGTAGAGAAAAGGCTCTGGCAGTGATCAAAGAATTTTTGAGGGGTGCTACTTCCCTGTGTGCTCAGGGAGAGGTCATTGTAGAGGGCTGTTTCATCTCGTTGGTCTGTGAAATTATTAATTAACACATTCTTGATGCCAGCGTAGCTCTCATAAAATAAAATTTAATATAAAATACAAGTTGATCACAAATTTTTATAAGCCTGGGTAAAATATTCGGGTTTCCGTCAAATTCAGGAACGAAGCGAAACGCTTTAAATATTGGGTCTGGATCGGATTACGTCATATCAATCGTGCAATATGTCTACGGTGTTTTACGATATTTATTTTAACTTCCGCAATTTTTGAAATTTTTTTTTTTGTGTATTAACGAATTTTTTTTTTTTACTTATTTTTATTAATATAATTGAATTCGTATTAATCAATTAAATTTTCAATATATTTATTTTTTCAGTTTATTAATGTTACATAAAAATTTTAAATTTATTTAATTATTTATTTTCATAAAATTAAATTTTACCAGCAATTAATTGTATTTCAATTAAAACTTATCAAATTTACTCACTGCATTTATTCTGAAATTAATTAAAAATTTAATTAAATATACAATGAATAAATTTTTCAATACAAGATAATATTTAAATTTATTTTATAAATTTAAATTGTTATTTTTTTTCATTTTTATTTATTAAATAAAAACAAATGTATTTATTTCATTTTATTAATTTAATTTAATTTAATTCTATTTCAATTAAATATATTTTTTGTTTACTCTATATTAATTTTTTGAGTTTAATAATTTTACATAAAAATTTAAAATTTATTTAATTTTTATTTTATTTTTTATTAATTGTATTTTAATTAAAATTTATTTTAATTATTCGCTGCATTTATTCTGAAATCAATTAAGTTTAATTAATTCAATATGCATTTAATTAATTTTCATATATTATAACATTTTTCAAATTAACTTATTTAATTTTATTTCAAAATGTTAAATTTATAAATTTATTAATTATCTCTTTACCTACACTTAATTTGTCGTAATCATTAAAATTCCATTTTAAATTCATTTAACATGAATTAATTATCATAATTAAATTTACTTGACACCTTACCAGTACGATACTGAAAAAGGAATGGTCAGGTAAAATTAGTTTTTTTCAAATTAATTCATTAATTTTTTTCAAAATGTTATATTTATAAATTTATTACTTATCTCTTTACCTAAACTAATTTATCGTAATAATTAAAATTCCTTTTGAAATTAATTTAACATTATAATATTAATGAATTATTAAAATTAAAATTACTTGGTACCTTACCAGTACGATACTGGAAAAGGTATGGTCAGGTAAAATCCTGACGAAATTACAACTAAAAGGGGGAAGCAACACCAGAGAAAATTCTAGCGTACTTACTGTATATTCATCATCTTCGGTTCACTTTAATATCCTTCGATTTCTTGAAAGCTCCAGCCGCAGTCCTTCAGAGATGTCCGAATCCTTGGTCAAGGCTCAATAGCCAGTCACGTACGCGCACAGTTCAAAGTTCACTGAGTTCACAGGGTTCCCAGAGTTCCACTCAGAAGTCCAAATTTCCCGAGGGTCGTACGCGCACTTGACCCAAAGATCATACCGTCTGCGCCAGTTATAGAGGGGCTGCAGCGGGAGTATTAAAGTGAGACGATAATTATACTTAAGTTCTTTTATTTAATCTAAGTTTGTCCTTAAAACTAATTATAATTAATATGTACAAGTGACAAGTCTCGGCGATCGAGAACGAGTAACGTAGGAGGGGTCATGACAGAAAGGCTAAGAGGGGAACGCGGGACGCGGGCGATGCGCGGACGGCGGTCGCGATCCCATTCTCACGCAGGCGCTGGTCAGCATTTTCTTTATGTGTTAGTGCCTTGTGGATGTGTGTAAATCCAGCTGACGCGGCGACGACGACGTCTAGACGGTGCGATATGCGGCGCGTCCGGTGCACTTTGCATGCTATGTAACAAGTGCTTACTTGTAAAAATGTGTGAATAACAATGTCTTGAATATGAATTTACTTTCTTTCTTTGGTTATAATACCACAGAAAAAAGCTACACAAATTCAAGAATAGAAGATTTCTTGTGTGACTAAAATCGCTTACCATCAGGTAGGCCGTCTGCTTGTTGGTTATGGCGTCAAAAAAGAAACTAAGATAGATTAACAAAACATGTATTACTCTCCTACCCTCCCCGTCTTCCCTTAACTTGCCCCCGCGGCTTCCCTTATTCCCACCCTGCCAACCGTCAACTCACAAAAATATGACAAGTTTAATCAAAATAATTAGTTTTTAACTAACAGGTCAGGGATGGTCACGCGGTGGTAATTAACCTACTTAAACACAGGTGGGGTTCTGTAATGAGAAATAATGAACCCAGAGTCCTGAGCTCGTTGTAGGAATCTGTACCTAGACACCTAGGTATAAGACACGAAATTACAATGATATTAGTTTATACGGTATATATATTTGACAGCCTCTGTGGTGTGGTGGTTGAGCAAGTCGACTCAGAGCACGGAGGCGGCGGGTTCGATTCCCGCGGCAGGACAAGTATTTGCGCAGCGACAAATAAGCGCGAATACTTGTTCTGTGTATGGGTGTTGTGGGACCATGGTCCTCGTAGTTCCTGGGTCCCTAGATACAGGGAATCCTAGTTAGGGTCCAGGATCTATGTATGTGATCGTTTGGCGTTATTATTATTATTATTAAATAACAAATAAATTAATGTGTGGACATTTCACACAGCGCCATCTAGCCCCAAACTAAGCAAAGCTTGTACTATGGGAACCCGATAACTGATACAATACTTAGATACTTTTTGTTTGTAAATACATACATACATAGAATACAATATAACACCCAGACACAGAACAAACATCGATGTTCATCACACAAATTTGTCCTGGGTGGGGATCGAACCCACAACCCACAGTTCAGAAGGCTACTACCAACTGAGATAACAGGTATTATTACTATCTCTTTTCTTATATAAATATATATAACTCCAAGGTCACTGACTGATTGACTGACTGACATAGTGATCTATCAACGCACAGCCCAAACCACTGGACGGATCGGGCTGAAATTTGGCATGCAGGTAGATGTTATGACGTAGGCATCCGCTAAGAAAGGATTTTTCTAAATTCCACCCTCAAGAGGGTGAAATGGGTGTTTGAATTATTTTCCCATAGGCCACGCCGCGGGCGAAGCTGCGGGCAGAAGCTCGTTAATATATATACAGTTATTTCTTCAAATTGGCACGACAACGATATCAGGAACCGACTGTTTATTTAAATTAATTTTATTGTTCATATTCGATATTAAATAAAAATAATTTACATACAATCCGACATGCGCGGTTATTCATATATGTGTCAATATGCAATAGGTTGGTACCTACAGAGTATGCATACAAATTTTCAGTGTAAGAATAAAGAGATTCGTTATTTCTTGAGCTCCAAAAACGAGTGTGCTTTAAACCATACGACTGAAGTAAAACTTTTTTAGCTCCATCTCTCTTGCCCCTACAGTAATAGATGAAATGTAACTCTCGGTTTTTTTGGCGGGAAAGCGAAATAAATGATGTGACGAGCTAGTCGTTAACCTGATGTTAAGCACCACGGCCGCCCATAACAGAACACTGTGTCACTGGGAACTCCAAAACCGAGTTTCGCGCTGACACTGCACTGCGCACATCATCCTGAGACATCAGCAGTCTGATAATAAGATTATCGACTGTGAGATCAGATCATAAAGTCTCAGTTGCCCAGTAATTTCACTAGCTACAGTGCCCTTCAAACCGGAACACAGTAGTGCTTGCACACTACTGCTTGGCGGCAGAATAACGGTAATAATAAAATATAATCCGCTTTGAAGAATAAAGCGGTGGTACCTACCTAGACGAACTTTGCAACAAAGTCCTACCACCTAGTATAAAGTCCTACCACCTGGTACAAAGTCCTACCACCATTTTCCAAAACTTGTGTTATTTTCAGTGTTAGTGCATAAAATTAATAATTGCCTATAGGAAACCAAGAAGGATTTTTTTTAATTCAACCACTCATTTCACCCTCTTAAGGATGGAATTTCGTAAAACCCTTTCTTAGTGGATAGGTATCTACTAAGAAAGGGTTACATTTACATTTACATTTAATACATTTATTTGGGTAAAGGCATATAAATATTATGAGGTCCAGGCATCTCTCATAATTGAAGGGTTAAGAATAAAAAGGGTTTAACTGTCAAATTGATAGTTTCGAGAAAATTGACTTTAAACTTCAACGGCGTCATTTTAATGTAGAGTGCTTATAAGTTAATAGAAAAGGTTTATGTAAGTTGCAGTTGCTTGAAAATGTTTTAATTCTATTTGAAAATACTAAATATAGTACTAATTCATACAATTACTGTAAAAATGTAATGTAATAAAATAAATATAATAATGTTTTTATGCTAAGCGAACTGTATTCCTGTGACAGATAAACCGTTTTTAGACTAAAAATCTCGAGATTTAAGCCTCATTTCAGTATCTTGAGAATGTATTATTGTAGATAATTTCACGCTGAATCCAACGATACCCATAAGTCATTTTGTGAAAAAAAATCAGTTAAACCCTTTTTATTCTCAACCCTTCAATTATGCCCGGCTGTATTAAAGTTTGACACCTCGAAAGTTCGCACTTATACCGCTATGACTTACGTACTGCTTTACTACCTTTGCTGTGATGAAAAGCGAGACTTTTTGTTGTATTACCTGTAACAAAAACGAAACAAAATATCAGAATTGCGTGAATTGAAAACTATTGAAACATTGTATCTGCAGATGCGCACATCGAATTTCGCAATTTGTGCCGAGAATTAGGGTTGTCTGATATCTAACGATGACCTTGTCCGGCCAAAATATTACACGCCCATCGTGTCCGGTCAAATATATTCATGGCCTGTATTTTTGTATGCAAGATCTTTAAAAATGGTTTGTCCATAATGTAGAATAAAATAAATAAAAAATAATAAATAAATACTTGTGGACTTTTCACACAGCGCCAACTAGACAAAGTTAACTGGGTCTTTTCACACAACAATGAAAAAATTTCGTGTGGTCCCAGTGTAAGATTGGGATCAACCCCATCTGTACCCATGGGTCAAGGGAATAATAATAATAATAACGATCACTTACATAGATCCTGAAGCCTAATTAGGATTCCCTTAATATAAGGACCCTGGAACTACGAGGACTATGGTCCCACAACACCTAAACTTAAAACAAGAATTTACACAAATACTTGTCCTGCCATGGGAATCGAATCCGCAACCTCCAGATTATGAGTAAACCTGCTCAACCACCACACCACAGAAGCTAAAGAATATCTAGACAATGTGCAGGAGCCTGCCAAGTATGGTGATTATAGTAACCCCCTATTATTGGGGGAGACCCATGTTTAGAGGTGGAAGTAAAAAGGCTGGTATTGTGTGTGATATGGTTGAATTGAGTTATTCTAAACCAGATTGCTTGCACCAGTAGTGAGAAAAGAGACTTATTTTTTCAAACTCACATATTGCATTGGGTTTGCTATATAAAATTTGACAATAAGCACTTTGTAATTCTATATGCTTAGTACAATAACTGAATTTTTGGTTCCTATTTTGACTTGTAAAAGTGCTAATAATAGTCTATTTGCAATAAATCTTTTGACTTTGACACCCATCACTTTCGGCCTAATCAACAGTATTTTATTTTACGATAGCTAAATGGGAATATTTCTTAGATCATCATTTTCATCACCATTTTCCGGCCACTTTTTTTCCGTTTCCATACAACCCTAGAGGCCATGCCGACACACATCCGTCATAGTAAGGGACGCAAACATATCGCCTACATCACTAGCTGTCAAACTACATGGTAACAAATGCTGAACAATCATTATTCAATACGGAACGTGAAAAAATGTAGCGCGTTTGAAATGTTTCTGTTGTATTAATATTAATATATTATTATATACAGTCTGTATAATCACGATTTTTTTTTTATTTTGTTATTCCAAGTTATTGTTTTATGTTTATTAAATAATATTATGTTGTATGTTTCAAAATAAAAATATAACCCCACTTTGAAGGAAATTAAGAAAAACAAATGACTATAGTAAAACATAATCTGTATAATTGCATAAGGTATAAAGTTGTGTTAGTTACACTATTTATAACTCAAGAACGGCTGAACCAATTTGGCTGAAAATTTGTTTACTCGTTTTTCCCCCTTTTTTTAAACCTATGCACCAAAATACGTGGACAACAAAGAATCCCCCCTAAGGGGTGAAATGGGTTTTTTAATTATATATGAAAAATTTTCTGCTTCGTTTCCTACAGGCCGCGCGGGCGAATCCGCGGGCATAAGCTATTAAAAGATTTAATATAATAATAATAGCTTTCCTACAGTCCGTTTGTAATATAGAAAATGAATTTTTTACAACTGTAGTACAAAGGTATTAGGTAAGTAAACCTACGACGCGATATCTCGAGCTCGGGTAAGCGGCAAACGGAATACGAAAAAGATCGTTTTCCGCATTGTATTATTTTCCAAAACTTGTGTTATTTTCAGTGTTAGTGCATAAAATTGGTGGCATTTTATTCGTTAAGTGCTGGATTACAGGTATGAGTGTGGAAAAGTGGTATAATGATGGTGAAACATTTCTTTTCGTGTTATTTCCAAAACACCATAGAAGCTTCTGGTAAATTGCCACTACTTTACTAGGAGTAGACTTAACTAGACTAGACTATGACTTGCCTTGATGACTTGGACTGTGACTTGACACATATATATAATACGAGCTTCTGCCCGCAGCTTCGCCCGCGGCGTGACCTATGAGAAAATAATTCAACCACCCATTTCACCCTCTTAAGGGTGGAATTTCGAAAAATCCTTTCTTAGCGGATGCCTACGTCATAACATCTACCTGCATGCCCGATCCGTCCAGTGGTTTGGGCTGTGCGTTGATAGATCACTATGTCAGTCAGTCACCTTTGAGTTATATATATTTAGATTAACTAACTTGAGAAACTATCAATAAATTGACACTGGCCTAAATAAATATAGGCTGAACGGGTTGTGCGTAGGTTGCAACCTTTATAACTATAGGCCTTCACCAAGTGCACCGGGCCGTGTCTGGAACAAGAATGATCCGTAGTATACACCGAGCGGTCCCTTTTTATAGCCAGATGGTTGGGGGAGCAATGATAGTTGCCGATGTTGCCACTGTAATAAATTTAAATGCCACCATAGGGAAAATTTCGGTACTGCCCGCTGCGCATAGTTTATAACTGGACGTAGCCGCCGTCATACACAAAAGTGTGGAGCCTAAACAAAAAAAAAACAAACAATGTTGTGTACGTTTGTTAAATCCTAGAGTTTTACTTCAATCGTGTGGTCTAAAAAGGGTCTAAAGCACACTCGTTTTTTTTTATTTAGTGCCGGTACTTCACGTGTGTGCCAGTTTTCTACGATATTGCGTGACTTATCTTTATTAAAATTGGTATTTTTATGAACTAGGAGCGGTGACAGACGGTCGGGACGCGTGCTCGGTTATTACTAGCTAATTTTACAACCCTCTTTATGTTTTTTCTGCGAAAAGAGGTGTCTTTAGCATAACCTGTTGTCGTGATATAAAAAAAATAAATAAATAAAAAATAGTTAGTTCGGTGGAACCGAACCGATTGAGTCGACCGGGGAAAGTGGTTCCCACCTACTAAATCACGAACAAGTTATATTAAAAAGGAAAAGTAAGGAGGATGCTCACGGATAGAGCCAACGGCTTCACACCGGACCTTTGGTTTCAAGGACCGTCCTGGTGGTGCACTCACCGTGCCGCCTGCCCTACCTAACTTGGTCAGCTAGTTTGCTTGGGACTGTCAATTGGTGGAGAAAGTGAAACTAAAGTGAATTTAGTACAACTCAATATTTACTCAAAAAAAAACACACAAGTAGAAATATCTTATGCAAAACAAAAGTCTACAAAAATAGTAATAACACTAGGCCGCAGTTAAAGTCTGTAAACCTAATATGATAACGCTAATCCCGGGACGCTCACTGACGACTAACGGGGAGAAATTAAAAAAAACGCACGGGGGGCGCAAAAAGTTCACATCGAAAATTAAGAAAATGACACGCTCACTCAATCACGGCGGAGGTGTCGTTTCGCGGGAGCCAGCCGTCGCTGGACTACCACCGCGAAACAAAAAATAAATCTTCAACACGAAGGAAATTATGTGGCCATCTTGGTTAGGCCACCAGTCGACGTCGTCACGGGCGGATATGGGCGATCCGTCCTGTCGCTCCCCACACCCGGGGCTCTTGACGCGACTTCGTAAAAAATGAGCCAGCAGCTACTCCTGCGCCATGCCGACCGTAGGAACGGCGGCCTCAAAGAAAACCCTCAGCGCACATCCATATGGGTGCGGTTTTTTTAAAAGGTGCGCAGGAGCGGCGAACGCGTGCACTCCGTGGGCGCGCGCCTAGCTGACTGTCGTGGCGATTGGTTCGCGGCACGATTCTGCTGGGCGCGGTCCGCGCTTATCGCGTCTTCTCGCCTCCACGTAATATGGCTATCTCTCTCATATATACAATCAATAACCTATATTTATTAACTATTTTAATCTTATTTAATTACAAGTACATTACAAAACTAAGAGGATTTTTCTGATCATTTATATACAAATACGTCCAAGAATGGTTCAGTAATTGTTGTGATATTTGGTTGGAAAAAACCGACAAGAAGCTAATGATAACAAGTATGTACTTTTGGTAAATTACAAGTCCCACAGACTACTACGAGTATGAAATGTGATTACTGAATCGTTATTAAGCTGTTTCTGATAAATGTTTGTCAGTAGGACCCGTACTTTAAACAAACGAAAACATGACTGTCAGGTTCCTTGTCCAAAATAGTTGCATCAAAATCTTACAGAAATACTTTAAATCATTTTGTAATTCATCAGCCTTGGGAAACCTTAAGGTACCTAGTAAGTATTTATTCTACTATCCAAATGATAGGGCTAATGGTAAAGCTATAATTAAGAATAATTGTTTTTCATATCACAAAGTGCCTGGCCTTCTTAATGCGGGAGCAGAGTAGTACAAAAACGTTGCTATTGCAAAAGTGTCAGGAGAAACTGACTATAATTAATAGAAAAAGTAGCTACACGCTACACTGTATAGAAAATTCGTGGAAGTAATTTTGAAAGAAACCATTTAAGCTTTGAATAAAGAATGTCAGCGAATCTTTACGAATTAATTTTCCAAGTTCTAGAATTATCCATTTGTTTTTCCATAATCTGTTTATATTCTGGATTATCCACGTTACTAAATTTCCACATAATTAATTTAACAAATTCTTAAAATTCACATTTTTATTTTTTGTGTCGCTTTACCTACGCGTTAATACCGTCAATTTTTTTTATGTTTTGGCTCCACACTTTTGTGTATTTAGCCAGTGTCAAGTAATTGATAATTTATTAAGTTAATGATATTTCACGCAAATATGTGTCAAATCACAGTCGAAGTCGTCAAGTCATAGTCTAGTCAAAGTCATACTCCTAGTAAAGTGGTGGCAACTTTACCAGAAGCTTCTATGGAGATTTGGAAACAACACGAAAAGAAACGTTTCACCATCATTATACCACTTTCCCACACTCATGCCTGTAATTCAGCACTTAACGAATAAAATGCCACCAATTTTATGCACTAACACTGAAAATAACACAAGTTTTGGAAAATAATACAATGCGGCGACGCGATCTTTTTCGTTTTCGCGCCAAAAAACCAAATTGTTTCTGTAATGTGTTTTTTTTATTGTAAAGAATGACGTGACGAGCTAACAGTTCGCCTGATGTTAAGCGACACGGCTGCCCATATCAGTTGCAGTGTCACTCGGAACTCTAAAGTACAAAAAGTAAGTGTTTTAACAAAGAGTTTTATCTATCTACCTATCAACCTACCTATAATAGACGTTATCTTCGAACTTTCAACTGACTTCACGGCTTCGATGTGCCCTTCAAATAACGATATTGCTCAGTTGTAAATAACACTTTTGTAGCGGTCACCCATCCAAGTGTAGCAGTGAACGTTGGTTAACATAAACGGTTGCTTATTTTTATAAATTATGGTGTCTCACCATCGCTTTTACCATCGTGTAAGAGATGGAAAAAGCGAAAGAAAAGAAAAGAAAAAGAAAATAAAAGAACAGAAAAGAAAAGAAAAAGAAAAGAGAAGAAAAGAAAAGAAAAGAAAAGAAAAGAAAAGAAAAGAAAAGAAAAGAAAAGAAAAGAAAAGAAAAGAATTTCTTGGAAATAATGAAGCTTACCTTAGAATAGTCAAAGTCAAAGGATCTCATTGCAAATAGGCAATTTTAAGTACTTTTACAAGTCAAAATGACTAAGAATATAAAATTTCAAAGTGCTTGATGTTTAATTTCGTATAGCAAGCCCATTGGGCACGAGCTGAAGAATTTTTACTTCAGTGAGTCAAAGTCAAAAGATTTATTGCAAATAGGCTATTTTCGTATTTTACAACTCAAAATTATATTAGGTACTTAAAATTAAGTTATTTCACTAAGCATATAAAATTACAAAGTGCTTATTGTCATATAATATAATAGCAAGCCCTAGTGGGCTTGCTATTATATTATTCTTTTTTTTCAAACTCCTATATTGTTATCAATATATACAGCCTCTGTGGAGTGGTGGTTTAGCAGGTCGGCTCATGACCCGGGGGCGGCGGCCTCGATTCCCGCGGCAGGATAAGAATTTGTGTACGGAAAACAAAAAGTGCAAATACTTGTTCTGAGTCTGGGTGTTGTGTTATCATGGTCCTCATAGTTCCTGGGTCCCCAGACACAGGGAATCCTTGTTAGGGTCCAGGATCTATGTGTGTGATCGTTGGGCGTTATTATTAATATATGAGTTTGAAAAAAAAGTTCTCTTTTTTTCACTACTGGTGCTAGCAATCTGGTCTTGGTGTAGAAGTCACAGATAGCCCCCTTTATCTGTGTCTAAAGTACACTAGTTTTTACTATCTAAATTCTAGACTATAAAAAACAGTCTAGACCTAACATTAGTCATATTCAAATTTAAATGGAGCCCTAAAATCGCGTGAGGACATTGCGTGACTAGCATGGAATAGATAATGTCGCTTTACATTATTCCAGTGGCTGGCTCTATCCATTCCAGTGACTGAATTTGGGGTAGAGGATTATGTATTTGACAAGTATGCTGATAAAATGGTAATATTTGAATTTTTATAGCGTTATCGGCTTAGAGATGTCATAATATGTTCACCTCACAATATTTTTCACAAAGACTATATTTTGTCGTTCGAAATCTGAATACAAAAGTGCATTTTATCCGCTAGCGTGGACTTAAAACTCGAACCTTTCTATTGAAAACTTTTCTATACCAAATATATGAGTACTGAAAATAATAAATGCCAATAATTATTTCATGTCAGTATGCCAACCTCATTTTTCCTCTTTAGAAAAAACGCATGTGCTTTAGACCACGCGACTGACGTAAAACATTTTTAGCTTCATGTATCATTTATCTTCATCTAAAAAAATATTTTTTTTTTTAATGTCGCCATCTTGACAATTGCAAATTGTACATAACATTTTAATACAAATTTTTAACTTTGTCATGTTGACGCTGGAGATCAACTTACGTTCGCCTCGCATTTACCAGCTTACTTTCCAAATCAAGCGTGCGTAAAGAAGTTTTACTCCAAAAAGCTTTACTCCATATTCGAGCAGGATTACATTTTAAATTCAGCTTAAAGTCATGACTATAATATTAGAGTATAACAAATCCTTTCACCATTCCAGTCAGCGTTAACTTAAGCCCAATGTTCTAATCAAGTGGCTGGATCGATCCGAACACCGAAATTAATTACAAAATAACCGTCGCTGTCAGCGAATTGTTTTGAGAAGTTACTTTCAGAATTTGTAATTCGACAGGATCATAATGAAAACGAGTTTGTGGGGGTTTGAAATGATAGGAACTTGTCGCAAAAGAGGACCTACGTGGATACGGTTTATCTGATTAGGAACGTTCCGATACCACCAAAGTATCGATACGTTACGATAGTACCCCAGTATCGATACCTATCCTACCTACCTCATATCGATACTTTTTAAACAACTTATACTTTTTTTTGTTTTGTGTTTTGGCTCCTCACTTGTGTATTTAGTCAGTGTCAAGTAATTGATAATAAAATAATATTTTACACCTTTATTACCTGTAAACTTTTTTAAAGTCTTACCTTTTACTATTTATGGATCATTTAATGAACCGCTTTTTCTATCTCTTTTTATATTGAGTACTTTGCCAACTGACTTAAATAAAAGTGGAGTTTAAAGGTCCGAATTACAGAACGATGGTCAGTCATCGGTCGGTGCTCAAGCAGAGATTTCATTCACTAATTGATCACTTTATGAATGAAACCTCTGCTTGAGCACTGATCTGTGACAGCATCGTTCTGTAATACGGACCTAACTTCGGTAAATGGTTGGAGTGAAATTTTCTTTAGTTTCTTAATTTTTATTTTAGTTAGAAAATATATTTTCTTTTAGTTTCTTTCTTTTTTTTGTTCCTTCGTATCTTCGTCATTTATATGCCAATTTATCGGCCGATAACTCTTAAAAGTATAAAAAGAGATAGCTCTTTTTATACTTTTAAGAGTTATAGGCCGAGATAAAAAAAACGGTTCATTAAATGATCCATAAATCGTAAACAAGTAAGATAAGTTTTATAAAAAAGTTTACAGATAATAAAATATTCGAAATTTTATTCTCTACAATAATGATCTCAATAACTTTTGCCGTAAAGTGCATAGTTTCCAAGATATCGACCAAAAACTTTAGTTCAAGATGGCGCTTGAAGCTCCACCAGGATCTGTCACCATTTTATAATTTTAAGCTCAGTAAGAGACCCTAAACTTTATAAAAGAAATTGTATAGGAAATGTATTGAGAGGGTGACTAAAAAAGGCTATTGGTTTATTGGATTACTGGCCTAAACGTAATGACCGACAATGACGATGGCAACAATCTATCCCCTATTCCTTCTACTAGATATTGACAGTTATGGGTTTTGTTATTAAATTAGAACCCTACTACTAGTAAATCCTATAATTAGAAGATCGTAACGTCACTTAAATGTTGACAACGGGCATATTGCTTGCATGCCACTTAAAAAGTAATAAATTTAATCAGTGCTTTATGTTACTAATCTGATTGATGTGTTATTTATTGTTCAAATAGATACTGATGAAAGTTGTATAATTAATTAATAATTATTGACTGGCCCGATAGCTCAGTTGGTAGTAGCCCTGCCTTCTGAACTGTGGGTTGTGGATTCGATTCCCAGAACAAACATTTGTGTGATGAACATAGATCAACATTAGATTAACATACATAGAATACAGTGTAACTATTGTATTCTATGTATGTATTTACAAACAAAAAGAAAGCATTGTATCAGTTATATGGTTCCCATAGTACAAGCTTTGGTTAGTTTGGGGCTAGATGGGGCTGATTGGGGCTGTTATGTATATATTTACAAACGTATCTAAGTATTGTATCAGTTATCTGGATTACATAGTACAAGCTTTTCTCAGGCTATAGATGACGCTGTGTGAAATGTCCAAAATTTTTATTAATTTATTCATTTGCCCATGCGAATCCGGGTCGGATCAGCTAGTGTAAAATAACTATGGAGTTTAATGTCATGTTATTACGTTGAGACGTCCAGTAAGCCACATTTCAATAATTCACCAGCCGCTTTCACTTCCTGTCCACAACTCAAACCCGTTCGCTTTCAATGTTCAGTTTGACATTGACAAGTTGAAACTTTGAACACGCATAGTTGAAATACTTGTGCCGGGTTCTCTGTATTTTGAGGTTGAGGTTTTTTTGTTTTGTTTTGGCTCCACACTTTTATGTATTTAGCCATTGTCAAGTAATTGATAATTGGTCAAGTTAATTATTATTGTAATAATGTGTCAAGTCAAGTCACAGTCCAAGTCATCAAGTTGCGTCATAGTCTAATCTAGTCATGTCATACTCCTAGTAAAGTGGTGGCGACTTTACCAGAAGCTTCTATGGAGTTTTGGAAACAACACGAAAAGAAACGTTTCACCATCATTATACCACTTTCCCACACTCATGCCTGTAATTCAGCACTTAACGAATAAAATTTAGCCACCAATTTTATGCACTAACACTGAAAATAACACAAGATTTGAAAAATAATACAATGCGGCGACGCGATATATTTCATTTTCCCGCCTAAACTCGGGTTGAGGTTTGAGCACTTTGCCAACTGACTTAAATAAAAGTGGAGTTTTAAGGTCCGTATTACAGAACGATGCTCAGTCATCGATCGGTGCTCAAGCAGAGATTTCATTCACTAATTGATCACTTTATTAATCTCTGCTTGAGCACTGATCGGTTACTGAGCATCGTTGTGTAATACGGACGTAACTTCGGTAAATTTTTGGAGTGAAATTTTCCATAGTTTTTTTTTAGTTAGAAAATATAATTTCTTTTAGTTTCTTTTTTTTTGTTCCTTCGTATCTTCGTCATTTATATGCCAATTTGGATTTTTTTTTTGTCAAAGCTTTCAGTATTTAAATTAAAATTTCTGGGGAAAGTATTGTATAAGTAAGTATTAAGTATATATAATAACGCCCAACGATCACATACATAGATCCTGGACCCTAACTAGGATTCCCTGTGTCTAGGGACACAGGAACTACGAAGAACATGCGTCAGAACAAGTATTTACGCTTTTTTTGTGCAAAAATACCTACATGTTCTGTCATGGTAATCGAACCTGCCACCTCCAGGTTATGAGCTGACCGGCTTAACCAGTAACTACAGAGGCTGTCAATAATATAATACCTACATGACAATCCGAATTTTCACGTTGTTCAACTGCCATGTTTGTTTAATTTTATTATTTTTCTTTTTCATTTGTACCCGTTAAGTTTATATTAGTTTGTATAAAATCAGTGTTGTCATGAATTAGAGTTTCTGCTGAAAATCAGTAACTGAGGTTGTAATTTCCAACCTCAGTTGTATGCCGAGCCGGGACCATACTAGGTGGTAGGACTTTGTTGCAAAGTTCGTCTAGGTAGGTACCACTGCTTTGCCAGTTATTCTGCCACCAAGCAGTAGTGTGCAAGTGTGTTTTGAAGGGCACTGTAGCTAGTGAAATTACTGGGCAAATGAGACTTTATGATCTGATCTCACAGTCGAGTAATGTTATTACCAGACTGTGCTGGTTGTCTCAGGATGATGTGCGCAGTACAGTGTCGCTCGAAACTCTGTTTTGGGATTCCGAGTGACCTGTTCTGTTATTGGCGGCCGTGGCACTTAACATCAGGTGAACGACTAGCTCGTCACATCATTTACTAACATAAAAATAAAATAATAAAAAAAATGTCGTAATCGTGTTCTCTCTTGCTCGCACTCGTGGATTTGTTAATTGGCGCGTGCAGGATGGCAGGCGAAGGCGATTCCCAAAAGGGCCTTACCGCGTAAGTCTGGTGAAGATCGTAATCGTGTTCTCTCTTGCTCGCACTCGTGGACTTGTTAATTGGCGCGTGCGGGATGGCAGGCGAAGCCGATTCCCAGAACAGTTAGGCGGTAGGGGTGCTATTCCTGACATTACATAATGTCACACGTATATTTTTCTATATCTTATTATATTGGTCTTTACCTATGAAATTGCCGTTTTGTTTGAAAAAAGTTAAAGTATTTTTTTTTCCAACTTATTTATTTCTTTTATTCAAAGTAATCACCCCTGCAATCAATGCATCTTTGCCAACGCTGTGGCAGTTTATGGATGCCCTTCTTGAAAAAATCAGCAGGACGGGAGACAACAAACTCTTCAAAGGCGTTTTGTACTGCCTCTCGGGAATTGAATTTTTTTCTCGCTAAAAAGTTGTCCAAATTTTGGAAAAAGTAATAGTCGGTAGGCGCAAGATCTGGTGAGTATGGCGGATGAGGGAGAGCTTCCAAACCCAACTCATGCAGCTTAGAGACGGTCTGTTGTGCAGTATGGGGTCGCGCGTTGTCGTGAAGTAGCAGTGGAGACGACCGATTGACCAAAGCTGGTTGCAGACGTGCGAGTTTCGCCATCATTGCGGTCAGTTCTTCAATGTACACATCTGCAGTAATGCTCTCGCCGTTTTGTAAAAAGCTATGATGAATCACACCAGCACTAGACCACCAAACTGTGACCATCACCTTTCTAGGGGTCATTTTTCGTTTTGCACATTGCTTTGGTACCGAACCAGGATCTAACCAACTTGCTGAGCGCTTTCGATTGTCAAAAAGAATCCATTTTACGTCGCACGTAACAATTCGGTTCAAAATTCCTTCATTTCTGTGCCTGTTAAGCAGTGCAAGGCAAGTCTCGACGCGTACGTTGCGCTGGCGATCGTTAAGTTCGTGGGGCACCCATCTATCCAACTTTTTTATCTTGCCAATCTGTCGCAAATAGACCAATATTGTTTTGATGCTAACATCAAAAGCTGCTGCCAGCTCAGCTGTAGATTGAGATTCATCAGCTTCCACAATCGCCTTTAATTCATCATTGTTGACCAAAGTTTCCGGACGACCACGAGGTTCATTTTTCAAGTCAAAATTCCCACAACGGAACCGAGCAAACCAATAACGGGTTGTACGTTCGTTTGTACAGTTCTCTCCGTAAACGTCGTTGATGTTACGTGTCGTTTGTGCCGCGTTGGTGCCACGACGGAACTCATATTCCATAATTACACGAAATTTCAAAGTATCCATTATGAGGAAAAATGTTGAAATGTAATGAAAATACAACGCTAATCAATAAACAAAAGACTTATATTGTAAATAGAATGTCATATTTTTAAAACAAAATTAATTTGAATTTAGAATTCATAGCCAATCAAAACTTTTTTTTGTTTGAAAAAGTCTGTACTGCAATACGGCAATTTCATAGGTAAAGACCTATTATTATTTCTACGGTATTTATATTAAGAAGAAAGAAAAAAAAAAAGACATTTATATTATTGTATTAGATTGTGAGAGTCTTTTAATTTATATAACTCAAAGGTGACTGACTGACATAGTGATCTATCAACGCACAACCCAAACCACTGGACGGATCGGGCTGAAATGTGGCATGCAGGTAGATGTTATGACGTAGGCATCAGCTAAGAAAGGATTTTTCTAAATTGCACCCTTAAGGGGGTGAAATGGGTAGTTGAATTATTTTACCATAGGCCACGCCGCGGGCGAAGCTGCGGGCAGAAGCTCGTCTCAAATAAATTGTCTAGTTGTTGTATGAAAAATCTAATAATGTCTCGAATTCATTTATAATTATACAAATTAAAACCTTATTATTCAATCCCCAAATAAGCTAACACCCTAATAATGAAGCAGGTACAACCCTAAAACAGTTGATTAAATTAAATGCACTATTTAAATTAAGTATCTGTTAACGACATTTTAAACGGTGGTTGGGGTGTTTTAATTTTTATTACTGGCACTCCGCGGCTTATTTAAACTGATTGGTTAGATTTTTGAACGAAATTCAAATGCCTTTATGTCAGTTGTAGCATTGATAGTTCAAGTGGCATAATTTTAATAATTTAATGGGTTTTAGACCACACGACTGAAGTAAAACTTCTTTAGTTTAGCTCCATCTATCGGCCGGTATAACTTTGTTTAATGTTAATGCCGCCATCTTGACAAATTGTAAATTGTAATTTTACCGAACATACCAACATGATAATACTAAATTTTAGTTTTGTTATGTTGGAAATGGAGATCTACCAGTACAACCCGCCTCTGTCTCTTGTTCCTACAGTAATATACGAAACGTAACTCTCTCTTTCTTTCTTCTAACTTATATCTTCCTCTCAACTTCCATTCGCCTCGTCACGCATTCACCAGCTTACTCCCTAAGTCAAGCGTGCGTAAAGAAATTTTACTTCAAAATCTGAAAAGAAGGGTGTATCTACGAGTAGTTAAGTAAGCTATTGGTAAATTAATCTGCATGATATTTGTTCTTTTTGGATGCATTTGCAAAAACCGTCCAATTTTGTCGAACACATTTCGCGCCATTTCCTTCCAAAATGGCGTGCCTAACGTCAAACAAACATGGCGGCGGCGCGGCGTTGCGTCTATTGGAAACTTCCAGAATTCGCACGCGCTAAATAGTTAGCAGTTTTGGACCGTTGAAATAATCCCGCTGAAAATTTGCAAAGTTTCGCGGTTACCCGAGATAAAGTTGTAGGATTTTGTTAGTTTTAGTTACCTACTCGAGATAAGGTGATTTGGTTTGTTTTTCGTAGTTCGCTGATGGAATAAAGTGGACATTTGACTTCACATAACGTTAGGAGCATAACTGTGATAAAAATAGTAAAAACAGTAAATAAAATGATTTATTCTACAATATCTGATTACAATTTGCATAGTAGTACTGATTCTATAATTAATAAATTTATTCGTATAATTATATTTATTCTATACATATAAAATTCAAAGTCCTGACTGACTTATATATCAAGGCACAGCCTAAACCGCTGGTCCTAGAGACTTGAAATTTGGAGGGTGTGTTCTTTGTAAAGTGTAGGTATCCACTGAGAAAGGGTTTTCCGAATTTCCAACCCTAAAACGGTGAAATGGGTGGTTGAATTATCTATAAAAAATGTCTTCTTCGTTTCCTATCGGCCATGCGAGCGAATCCGTAAACAGAAGCTAGTAGAGTATATAACCTTACAATAAGTTACTTAAAATAGCTCTAAAAGCGATCACGAACCAGCCAGCGTAGACCACCCGTTTCGCGTGACACTGCACTGCGCACATCATCCTGATTCATCAGCACAATCTCATAATCTCAATATGATTACTAGACTGTGAGATCAGGTCATAAAGTCTCATTTGCCCTGTAATTTCACTAGCTACAGTGTCCTTCAAATCGGACCACAGTAGTGCTTGGCGGTAGAATAACTGGCAAAGCGGTGGTACCTACCTAGGCGTACTTTGCAGAAAAGTCATACCACCTAGTATATGACCTAAAAAGGTTGCCGCGTTTCCTTAGCCGTCCGTAATTTCGCCATTATTATTATCTAAGTAGATAACAGTAACAAACATGTTTTTCAAGTAATTTAATTACAGCGATAAAAAGTAGCTTTTGACAAATTCCGGTGTAATTTCGCAATGTCCTATCGAATTGAAAAATACTTGTTAACTAAAACATGGATAAGAGTTAATTAATTTTATCATTTCAAGTTGAAGGAATTCGATAAGACCTACAATAACGGCGCAATAGAAAATATAAAAAAAGACGAGTGTTTCTTAGACTACACGACTGAAGTAAAACTTCTTTAGCTCCATCTATCGGCCGGTATAACTTAGTCGAATGTTAATGTCGCCATCTTGACAATTGTAAATTGTCATTTTACCGTACATACCAACATAATAATACAAATTTTTAACATTGTTATGTTGACATCGGATATATACGTGAATCAACTTCAGTTCGCCCCGCATTCACCAACCACCAAGTCAAGCGTGTGTAAAGAAGTTTTACTTCAGCCGTGTGGTCTAAACCACACTCGTTTTGTTAATTTCGTTATTTTATATCAAATCACCTAGTCTTCAGACTGTCTATAAAAGCTTGCCAGCCGCAACCCAACGAGTTCATTAAATTAATCCATACAACGAGCAAACAGCAATTATGCTGTTTGTCTGTACGTTGTGGTAGGTAATTAGTGGATGGGGCGCGAGAATGAAGCGTCTGTCTTCTATACATTTTATAATCTGTTTACTTAAGTTTTAATTTTTTTATTTTAATGGTTTTGGCTTTTTCACTTTTGTGAATATAGCCAGTGTCAAGTAATTGATAATTCCTCAAGTTACTTAATATTATGCATATTTGTGTCAAGTCAAGTCACAGTCTTAGGTCCGTATTACGGAACGATGCTCAGTCATCGATCGGTGCTCAAGCAGAGATTTCATTCACTGATTGATCACTTTATGAATGAAATCTCTGCTTGAGCACCGATCGATGACTGAGCATCGTTCTGTAATACGGTCCTAAGTGGTAGGAAGTTTTTGAATTATTTTTTACCTCATTGTATTATTTTCCAAGACTTGTGTTATTTTCAGTGTTAGTGCATAAAATTGGTAGCATTCTATTCTTTAAGTGCTGGTTTACAGGCGCGAGTGTGGGAACATGGTATGACGATGGTGAATCGTTTCTTTTCGTGTTGTTCCCCAAACTCCATAGAAGCTTCAAGTAAAGTTGCCACCACTTAACTAGGAGTATGACTTTGACTAGACCATGACTTGACTTGATGACTTCGACTGTGACTTGACACATATTTACGTGAAATATCATTAACTTGATATATTATTAATTACTTGACACTGGCTAAATACACATAAGTGAAACTAAATCATAAAAAAAAAACTCCAAATATTCTTTTCCGGCCATCGCAAATATCACAATCCACAAAGCGCGGTAAACACGTGACAGCTGTCAACGATGCAAGATGGCCGCCGGCTCATTAGCGGCAAAGGGATTATTACGCTGTATCCAGCCAGCCAGAGGACGTCATGGTAATGCGTCAGCAACGGTTTGTGCCTTAATTACTGTTTTGATTAGACGCGAATGCGAGTATGCGTGGTTATTATGAATTTAAATTACAAAATTTAGCCATATTTTGACCATCGCTCTTTGATACTTAGTGTTTCATAATTCTATTACTATAAAATTGCCGGTTTTTGTTAATCAACGCCACCATAATGACTTTTCTTTCTGCGTTATAGCGTTAGTAGCAATAATAAAGCGTACAAAGACATCGTAGAAAACCATAAATCATACGAAATCTTTTAAAATAATACAAATACGAGGAAAAATAAAACTTCAACAGCTTTTTGAATGGGCTTTGGCTTTACAGATCCCCCATTACGTTAGCCGCGTGGAAAAAACAACAAAAAAGGCGAGGGAAATGCATGACAGCTGTCAACGGAATCAAAATGGCCGCCGGCTCATTAGCCGTAAGTAGTGGTGGGCGATTATGAATTATAGGTATAATCGATTTACTTTTTAATACTAATTGATTATCGATTATGATATTAGTAAGCAATTTATTTTCGTAATCGAATGACGTTACTAGTTTGTACTACAATTCCGTTTTAAAAAGTAAGAGAGACTCGATATTCATTGGGTATATTGGGCTATGAATCATGGTCCTCGTAGTTCCTGAGTCCCTAGACACAGGGAATCCTAGTTAGGGTCCAGGATCTATGTGATCGTTGGGCGTTATTGTTATTATTATAATGTAGATATCTCGAGACATATTTATAATCGAATGATTTCATTAATATAAATAGCGCCCACCACTACGGCGAAGGGCAAAGAGCTTAAAAGGTAAAAATAAATTTAATACCATACATTTATATTATTAGAGAGCTCGTGTATCAAAGCTTATTTTGTATTCACCTAGGCGTATTAGCGTGGAAACTGGAAATACGGAATAGCAGATTTGCTTTGACGGTAATCATTTAGAATTGTCCGTACAAATATTAAATAGATTTCAATCGTTTTTATTAATCGAAATGGCATGATTTAGATTATTTACAACGAGCTTCTGCGCGCAGCTTCGGCCGCGGCGTGGCCTATGGGAAAATAATTCAACCACCCATTTCACCCTCTTAAGGGTGGAATTTCGAAAAATCCTTTCTTAGCGGATGCCTACGTCATAACATATACCTGCATGCCAAATTTCAGCCCGATCCGTCCAGTGGTTTGGGCTGTGCGTTGATAGATCATTATGTCAGTCAGTCAATCAGTCAGTCACCTTTGAGTTATATATAATTAGAAGGAAGAAAGAAGAAGATACATATTTATAATATGATTATGTAATTGTTAATTATTATTTTTACGGATGTGGGTACTTTTGCATTGAATTCACTGTTGATGCTCCCAGTTAAGACTAACTGGGACTAACTGGCCTGTAAAGACTTCTTTCAGTCCCACACATTGTGTATCCATTTCGTTTTTCGAAGTAAAACTTCTTTACGCTTACGCTCGCTTGACTTGGGGAGTAAGCTGGTGAGGCAAATGGCAGTTGAAAGTTGTTGGTTGACGTAGATCTCCATTGTCAACACAACAAAGTTATAAAATACTTAAAATTTATATTATTATGTTAGTATGTCCGGTAAAATGACAATTTACAATTGTCAAGATGGCGACATTAACATTAAACAAAGTTATACCGGCCGATAGATAGAGCTATACTAAAGAAGTTTTACTGCAGTCATGTGGTCTAAAGCAGTGTATTTTCATACTAGATAGGGTTGCGTTTGACCACATTTATCCTGATGTCCTTTCTCAGTCTCCTGCATCGACGATGGCTATAAGATGTAAATAAATGAGCGAAGACAAAAGAACTAGATTCTCTCCAAGTACTACTAGTCTAGTACTACTTTTGGCTAATGCCGTTTGTTTTCTACCGACTTTTACGGCGTCACCAGGCGGTCCAAGTGCTACTGACTGTAGGCATGTGGCATAGCTATAAAAATAATAATAATAAGCATAACGCCCAACGATCACATACATAGACCCTAGACCCTAACTAGGATTCCCTGTGTCTAGGGACCCAGGAACCACGAGAACCATGGTCCCACAACACCCAGACTCAGAACAAGTATTTGCGCTTTTTTTCGTAGCACAAATACTTGTACTGCTTGGGAATCGAACCCGCCTCCTCCGGGTTATGAGCCGACCTCCTCAACCAACACACCGTCAATAATGCCTTTCTAGTACCAACATATAGAAATAACATTAAAACTTTTTAGATCAATCATAGCTTACTAAATTAATCAAGTATGGAGACTTACTGAACTCTGGGAAGCGAAATGGGGTCACGCAACTAGTTTTACCACACGTAGGGTTGTCAAATTTAACCTTAGTACTAATACTTACTACCAGCTAGCATGCTACACCTTCGATCGCATCGTCACTTCCCATCAGGCGAGAGCGTGCTCAAATGGTAGACAAGTTTGAGGTGAAAAAAAAAGCTTGGACTGTGCGGTTCCGGAAGCACTAGCTAGGCCAGCCCGGGTCTTGAAAACCGGGTTAATTTTCGAACCGGTTAACGCCAAGTACATAGGGAACTTTTCTTTTCGGTTTCATTCTACCGGAACCGATATTAAACGAGTTTTGGTTAATATAGTTCGTAATAAAGGTTTCGTTCAATAAACCGGTTTATAACGGTTTTTGTCACCCCTCCATTTACGCACACAGCCGTGTTTTTCAGCATAGATGAGTCGTACGTAACAAACACATTTTACCAGCACTCAAGTCGACGGAGGCGGCGGAATAAACCGGTTAATAAAGGTTCTCATAACGTTCACTTTCACTTTACAGATGTAATCGAAGCTTCGGATCGGAATTTTCTATTCTGCATTGTGCCGGATTGCTTGCGCCAGTAGTGGGAAAGCGAACTGCTTTTCTTCAAACTCATATATTGTAATGGGCTTGACAATAAGCACTTTGTAATGTTATATGCTTAGTGAAATAACTTAGTCTTAAGTACCTAATATAATTATGACTTGTAAAAGTCATCAAAATAGTCTATTTGCAATAAATCTTTTGACTTTGTTCTTTTAACGGTTTCACTCCGAACGAAAAAATCGCTTAAACCGGTTTCATCAGTAACAACCGGTATAAGCGATTATTCCGTCAGGTAGGTACCACCGCTTTGCCAGTTATTCTGCCGCCAAGCAGTAATGCGCAAGCACTACAGTGTTCAGCACTGACCAGCACTGAACAAGCACTGTAGCTAGTGAAATTACTGGGCAAATGACTAACACTAAATTATGTTGATGTCTCAGGATGAAACTTTATATTTTGGAGTTCCGAGTGACACTGCAACTGATATGGGCATCCGTGTCGCTTAACATCAGGCGAAAGGTTAGCTCTTCACATCATTCACTAACATATAATAAAATAACTTTTATACTTGGCAACCCTATACAAGATGGCGTGCTAAGCCACAGTCAAAGAGTAATCAAGCTTTTAATTGTACAGAAGCGAAAGTAGGCAAGTAACGGATACATCTGTGTATTTTGCGGTACTTTAACAGTGTCACGATTTTAAATACAAGTTTTCTTGAGTTCTGTTTGTAGTACAAGTGTATGGTAGAGATTTTTAGGTCTTCAAAGAAACATTTGATAATTGTACGAGTTTATTCGAATGTACATCACACTAATATTATAAAGGCGAAAGTTTGTATGTGTGTTTGTGTTGTATGTGTGTATGTTTGTTACTTCTTCACGCTCAAACGGCTGAATGAATTTGGATGAAATTCGGTGGCTTATAAACTAGATTAACATATAGGCTACATTTTATCCCGGAAAAGTGAAACTTTCCCGTGGGATGAGTAAATAATTATAATACTTTTTATCCGCGAGTGAAACCGCGGGGCGCAACTAGTACTTATATACGCTGTGGAGGCATTCGCAAAAATATATGAAATTCAGCACAACGCCCCCTAGTGGTAAGTATATGTCACTAAAGATATCATACAAATATTTCTCTAATAATCGATAGAATCAAGCGTGACCTCGCGGAAGTTCATCTAAAATATAAAATGAAATATTAATATCTAGGGCCGCTTGCGTAAGAATCCTTCTTTAATTTTGTTTACTTAAATGCATTTAACTGCTAAAATACGTTTAAGACAAAATGCGTTTAAGATTGACTTGCTTAACATGCTGTTTAAATAAATACATTTAGCATAGACGCATGCGAACAGCCAAAGAGTGGAACGCTTTACCGGCGTCTGTATTTCCCGACAACTACAACCTTGGAGTGTTCAAATCGAGAGTGAATTGAGTGAAGAAAGGTATCTTCTAGGAAAGCGTGCTACATCCTAGACCGCATCGTTACTTACCATCAGGTGCCATAGTGGTCAAACGCAAGCCTATCTAATAAAAAAAAAGTCCTACGTTCCGTTTCACGCACATTGAAACTTGTTTGATAAACACCGCCGCCGTCAACCCTGTACAATTATTTTGAACGTATAGATACAATTTTGCGTAAATAGGAATTTGTAGGTCATTGGCATTAGATGGCGCTAAACATATTTAGATAACGCTAAACGCCGTTTTTGGGTATTTAAATTTGACAGATCTTTAATTATTTTTAGTCTCAAATTTTATATTGTGCAAAAGGGTTATTGCGTTTAAACCTCTAAATACTCTAAATATTAGAAATAAGAACTTAAATGCTTATGTTTATGTATCTTTTTGTTATTGGCTGTATTATCCTTCCTGTATTATATATAAGTTCATGTTAATAATAGGCTTAATTCATAAATATAAAAAATTATCTAACAAAAAGCACGGACCCAGGTGTCTGTGGAAATGCAGATTAATAAAAAAAAACCTCTAAATACATTTTATGTGGGTTACTAATTGCGTTTAACAACGCTTACGCAAGCGGCCCCAAGTGTTATTCCGCGAAATCTTACCGCTTTAATTTAGCAGAATCACACTAAATATTTTATTTTGTATTTAAATATTTCTCTGCCGAGTACAGTCTTGATTTGACAGCCACTGTGGTGTGGTGGTTGAGCAGGTCAGCTCATAATTTCTTTCGATTCCTACGACAGAACAAGAAAAAAACAGAAAAAAAAGCGCAAATAGTTGTTCTGGGTGTTGTGGGACCATGGTCCTCGTAGTTCCTGTGTCCTGTGTGTGTGTGTGTGTGCGAGTAGATACAGTGAATCTTAGGATCCAGGATCTATGTATGTGATCGTTGGGCGTTATTTATTTATTTACGGCAATGTATCCAAATAGCCCTTAGGTATCGTAATCTTTTTGTTATTAAATCGCGGTATCTACCTACGCCTAAGTTATTATTAATATTTTTACTTCAATTTTATGCCTACATCGTTCCCATGTTATTACATAGCGTATTACGTAAAGGCGAGACGTTCTCACATATTGTTGTATTGTTGGCTGGTCGCTGGAGAAATCGTAAATTATAACTTTTAAAGCAACGGGGACAAGGTAAAAAAAATTTCGCGTTGTTTGTAAAAATAATATAGTTTAATGACTTAATGCATAATGCAGCTTTTGTTGTAGCGTTGTGGGCCCAAAATCACTTAGACAAAAATAATCAATAATCATAGTAAAATGTCTTTAGTTTAGCGCCATCTATCGGCGGTATAACTTTGTTTTTGCTTTGTTTGATGTTAACGTCGCCATATTGACAACTGTCAATTGTAAAACATAATAATACAAATTTTAAGTAATTTTTAAGTTGGTTATGTTGATAGCGGAGATCTACGTGAAACAACAACTTTCAACTACCGTTCAATATAGTATCAACACAATAATACAAATTTTTAATTTTGTTATGTTGGCAATGGAGATCTACGTGAATCAATTTCAGTTCCTCTCGTAACACATTCCCCAGCTTATTCCCCAAGTCAAGCGTGTGTAAAGAAATTTTACTTCAAAACTGTAAAATAGGAACCACAATGTTGAATGATGTGACGAGCTAGTCGTTCACCTGATGTTAAGCGCCACGATCGCCCATAACATAACAGTGTCACTCGGAACCCTAAAACATAGAGTTACAAGCGACACTGCACTGCACACATCATCCTGAGACATCAGCACAGTCTGGTAATAAGATTACTCGACTGTGAGATCATAGTCTCAATTGCCCAGTAATTTCACTAGCTACAGTGCCCTTCAAACCGGAACACAGTAGTGCTTGCACACTACAGCTTGGCGGCAGAATAACTGGCAAAGCGGTGGTACCTACCTAGACGTCCTAGCAGGGTCCTAGCAGGGTCATCCGAGTCCACTTGCAGAACAGTTATTTTTAGTGATGAGGTGGGTGTAGGTATGGGCAGCTTATTGAAAAACAACTTGAGCCAGCCTCTTTGTAACCACAGTTACCGCAACATGCCCCTCAAAGAGCTAATACAAAATATCAAAAATGCAACTTATGGTGCCAACACAACCATCATTTTACATCTAGGCAATAGTTTAGAAATAAGAAAATCTGATATAGTCAGTTTAATTGAAACTTTGTTAGATATACAGAGCAAAGGTATAGGCAAGATTATTACTTGTTCATTTCCTTATTCAAATTCAATGACTAAATCACAAAATGATCATGTACATGATCTAAATTTGACATTGTATAATCTGACTCATCGTCATAGTGACTTTTTATATTTTGAATCTAATAATTTTATTAGTAAATTTATTTTGACAAAGAATACATTGTATCTCAGCAAAAAGGAAAAACTGACCATTGCTAAATTGTTAGCATTTAATATACATGACCCTGTTATCAACAGTATAACAGGTCACTCTGACTCGGCCCTGGGTAGTAACACTTCTAACCAGGGTTTAGGTATGGTGTCATCTTCAGCTGATTTAAACTGAATCCTACGACAATGGAGAGGCCTGGTAAACTAAATATTGTACATCAAAATATTCAGGGCCTTTCCAGCAAAGCTTTAGAATTAGAGCTTTTTTTAGAATTTGAAAAAGCTGATGTATTGTGCCTAACTGAGCATTGGTGTAAGAAGGATATGTTGTTTCCTGTATTTAAAAATTATGCATTGGCCAGTTCATTCAAAAGGCAAAAAGCCAATCACGGTGGCTCTTTAATATGTATATCTAATAATTGTAAATTTAAAGAAAGGAAAGATATTGTTGCATTATCTGTTGAACGTGTTGTTGAACTATCGTGTGTAGAGTTGGAGCAACATATAATTGTTTGCGTATACAAGCCTCCCTCAGCTGATTTTAAGGTGTTCGAGTCTATTATGGAAGAAGTTTTAACAAAAATCTCAAACAGCGCAAAACATCTCATTGTATGTGGCGATTTTAATGTGAATATTCTTGACCAATCTTCGCTAACTGACAGTTTACTAAATTTGTTTATGTGCTTCAACTTGAAAAATCTTTACAATCAGCCAACCAGAATTACTAGCTCATCTGCTACTTGCTTAGACAATATATTCTGTGACTGTGAACCACAAAGCAAGTCAGTTATTGATAAACTTAGCTCAGATCATTGTGGTCAAAGTGCTGTATTTCCATGCATACTGAAAAAAAAATCTTATGAGTTTACTTACAGACCTATTACAACCAACCGCTTGGAACAGTTTGCTCAAAATCTAGATGACAAACTTGTGTTATTACCACTCACTGATGACCCTAATGATCTTTGTAATGTGTTGTTTGATGTTATGGATAAAGAGTTTAACAAGATATTCAAGTTAAAGACGTGTAGAGGAGGTGTTAAAGCAGAATTGAGTGACTGGGCTTCACCTGGCATTTATAAAAGTAGAAACAGGCTGTATGATTTATATTCTCAGAAATCAGATAATATTTATGACAGTAAATTTACTGAGTATTTAAAATCTTATTCAAAAATTTTTAAACGCGTTTGCCAGACAGCTAAGTCTCTGTACTTGAGTAAGAAAATCAATAGAGCGGACGACAAAATTAAAGCAACCTAGAAAATAATTAATACCGAGACCGGCAAAACTAAACCTCGGCACCGAAAACTCACTCTTAGTATTAATAACAGATTAATATCTAAAGACAGTGAAGTTGCTGGTGCATTTGAGGATTTTTTCGTAAATATACCTGTAGTTACCACTCAGTCATTAAATTCATCGACTAGTGAGTCTTGTGCAATTCTTGCAGAGTGTGTTGATAAATGTGAAGTAGTTTTTAGATTTAGACATATTAATTCGGCTATAATTGTTAAGACCTTTAGGTCACTTAAAATAAAGAATACTGAGGATCTTTGGGGAATGTCTACCAGGGTTTTAAGTGGCATTGTCACATTAATCGCACCATATTTAGCAGAAGTATTTAATAAATGTGTAGACGAAGGAGTTTTTCCCAACGTAATGAAAAATAGTAAATTGATTCCATTATTTAAGTCTGGAAATAAGAATGATCCATCGAACTATAGGCCAATTTCTGTGTTACCTGCAATAAGTAAAATTTTTGAAAAAGAAATTCTTAATCAGTTGTTAACATTTTTTAACCTTAACGGACTGTTTCACAGTCAACAGTTTGGATTTACAAAAGGACGATCAACTACAGATGCAGGCGTAGAACTCTTTATACATATACTTGGTGCTTGGGAGAAGTCACAGGATGCCATAGGTATTTTTTGTGACTTATCCAAAGCATTTGATTGCGTATGTCACGAAACCTTAATTTTTAAATTAAAGCATTACGGGGTTTGTGGGAAAGCTCTTGATCTTGTCTCTTCTTATCTTGGTAATAGAATTCAGACAGTTGAAGTTAATGGAGCAAGATCATCTGGTTCTATCACTAAAATGGGGGTCCCGCAGGGTTCAATACTAGGACCATTCTTATTTTTGGCCTATATTAACGATCTTCCATTTTTTGTAAAGAACCTATGTGATATTGTTTTGTTCGCAGATGATACGTCTATTATTTTTAAGGTTGACCGATCTATTAATGATTTTGACGACGTTAACAAGGCAATTTCACTGGTTTTGAACTGGTTTACTAAAAACAATCTACTGTTAAATAGTAAGAAAACTAAATGTATTAAGTTTTCGTTACCTAATGTTAGGGGGTCTCCTACAAATTTATTACTGAATGGTGAGCCATTAGATTTAGTACAATCTGTCACGTTCCTTGGCATAACTATAGACTCTAAATTACAGTGGGGTCCTCACATATCAAACATTGCTGGTAGATTGAGCTCTGCTGCATATGCTGTGCGTAAAATCAGACAGTTTACTGATGAAGCCACTGCAAGATTAGTATACTTTAGTTACTTCCACAGTATTATGTCATACGGCATCTTACTGTGGGGTAAACAAAAACATCAGCTCTTTTCCCAGATATTGCGATATTCATAACTTTAATACTAGGAACAAAAATAAATTGAAAGTTCCAAGATTCAGACTGCAGAAAGTTAATGGTTCATTTATGAGAAACTGTATACGCTTTTATAACAAGTTGCCTGACGGTATCGAACAATTGTCAATGCGTAAATTTAAATTATTCATAAAGTCAAACTTAATGAAAAAAGCCTATTACACAATAAATGATTATGTGTCGGACAAAAAAGCTTGGCCTGAATATCCCAAGCTTAACGGTATGAAATCTTAGGTACTTTGCCTATTGCCTATTCCTATCTATAAATTCAGTTTCTATTTGTAATGTTTATAATAAGATAATCACGGTATTTTTCTTGCACCGGTGTGACGTGGTGGTTATTTTTGTAACATATTCATTATCTCAACTGTAATGAATTATATACATTGTAAAAGACAGTAGAAAGAAGACAAAAAAAAATACATCACTGTAAAGTTTCTTGTAGCTTCTTCTTTACAGTTGTAATCGAAGCTTCGGATCAAAGTTTTCAATTCTACATTGTGCCGGATTGCTTGCACCAGTAGTGAGAAAGAGAACTGCTTTTTTTTTTCAAACTCATATATTGTAATGGGCTTGCTATATTATTTGACAATAAGCACTTTGTAATTTTATATGCTTAGTGAAATAACTTAATTTTAAGTACCTAGTATAATTTTGACTTGTAAAAGTGCTAAAATTAGCCTATTTGCAATAAATCTTTTGACTTTGACTTTGACTTTGACGAAATTTGCAACGAAGTCCTACCACCTAGTAAAGTAAGTTTACTAGTTAACTAAGTTTTATGGTTAACTAACGAAAATTAGCGCGATAGGTAGCTTGTTATATCATTTATGTAATACCCCATCTGCCATTCCAATTTACCTGTCCCCAGAAAACCATCCATACATATAAAAATAAAAGTCCTGACTGACTGACTTATATATCAACGCACAGCATAAACTGCTCCTAGAGACTTGAAATTTATAGGGTAACTTTGTAAAGTGTAGGTATCCACAAACAGCGTAATTAATAAACACGAACTAGCTTTAGACTAGTTACACCATCTTTTCTCTTTCGATCCAGCTAAATATTCCAGTAGCAAAAAAGGACAAAAGCTGAAGTAACTAATCCGAGACTAATACCCGTTTATTAATAAGGCTGTAAGGGTTTTTCGAAATTCCACCCCTAAGAAGGTGGTTGAATTATTTTCTTCTAGGCCACGCGGACGGAGCCGCAGGCAGAAGCTAGTCATATATGTAATACCCATCTGGCACCCCAATTTACCTGTCACTGGGAAATTACCACTTGAAATATTGACCGTTCTACGGTAACTGTTATCTAATCTATGGGTCTGGTATCGGACATCTACCGGAGCCCCATCTACCGGTGGTCAGCGGAGCATACCGCGGAAGCGACCGCAATTACCGTTCACAACTTCCTGTCAATTTTGTTAAAATACTTTTATAATAACTGTGGAAGGAAATACATTCATATTTTGATAAATTGATAGACTGTCGATTCTGTACGAAAATGTTTTAATCTTACCAAAGCTTTGTTAAGTAAATCTCTTTAGGGAGTTTTGTCGGGAAAACGAAAAAGATCGCGTCACCGCATTGTTTGTTTTTGATTTGGCTCCACACTTTTGTGTATTTAGCTAGTGTCAAGTAATTGATAATTTCTCAAGTTCCACCACTTTACTAGGAGTATGACTTTGACTAGACTATGACACATAATAGGTCTTTACCTATGAAATTGCCGTATTGCAGTACAGACTTTTTCAAACAAAAAAAGTTTTGATTGGCTATGAATTCTAAATTCAAATTAATTTTGTTTTAAAAATATGACATTCTATTTACAATATAAGTCTTTTGTTTATTGATAAGCGTTGTATTTTCATTACATTTCAACATTTTTCCTCATAATGGATACTTTGAAATTTCGTGTAATTATGGAATATGAGTTCCGTCGTGGCACCAACGCGGCACAAACGACACGTAACATCAACGACGTTTACGGAGAGAACTGTACAAACGAACGTACAACCCGTTATTGGTTTGCTCGGTTCCGTTCTGGGAATTTTGACTTGAAAAATGAACCTCGTGGTCGTCCGGAAACTTTGGTCAACAATGATGAATTAAAGGCGATTGTGGAAGCTGATGAATCTCAATCTACAGCTGAGCTGGCAGCAGCTTTTCATGTTAGCATCAAAACAATATTGGTCCATTTGCGACAGATTGGCAAGATAAAAAAGCTTGATAGATGGGTGCCCCACGAACTTAACGATCGCCAGCGCAACGTACGCGTCGAGACTTGCCTTGCGCTGCTTAACAGGCACAGAAATGAAGGAATTTTGAACCGAATTGTTACGTGCGACGAAAAATGGATTCTTTTTGACAATCGAAAGCGCTCAGCAAGTTGGTTAGATCCTAGTTCGGTACCAAAGCAATGTGCAAAACGAAAAATGACCCCTAGAAAGGTAATGGTCACAGTTTGGTGGTCTAGTGCTGGTGTGATTCATCATAGCTTTTTACAAAACGGCGAGAGCATTACTGCAGATGTGTACATTGAAGAACTGACCACAATGATGGCGAAACTCGCACGTCTGCAACCAGCTTTGGTCAATCGGTCGTCTCCACTCCTCTTCACGACAACGCGCGACCCCATACTGCACAACAGACCGTCTCTGAGCTGCATGAGTTGGGTTTGGAAGCCCTCCCTCATCCGCCATACTCACCAGATCTTGCGCCTACCGACTATTACTTTTTCCAAAATTTGGACAACTTTTTAGCGGAAAAAGATTCAATTCCCGAGAGGCAGTACAAAACGCCTTTGAAGAGTTTGTTGTCTCCCGTCCTGCTGATTTTTTCAAGAAGGGCATCCATAAACTGCCACAACGTTGGCAAAGATGCATTGATTGCAGGGGTGATTACTTTGAATAAAAGAAATAAATAAGTTCGAAAAAAAAATACTTTCAACTTTTTTCAAACAAAACGGCAATTTCATAGGTAAAGACCTAATATTTGCGTGAAATATCATTAACTTGATAAATTATCTATTACTTGACACTGGCTGGCACACAAAAGTATGGAGCCAAAACATAAAAAAAAATCTTAAGTTAATTAATATTAGATATATATTATGTGTCAAGTCAAGTCACAGTCTTTATTTTTTTACTTCAAACTTGTCTAGCATTTGACCACGCTCTCTCCTGATGGAAAGTGACGATGCGCTCGCATAGGTGTAGCATGCTAGCCAAGTGTAATGTGCATGCAGTCCAAGTCATCAAGTTAAGTCATAGTCTAGTCAAGTCATACTCCTAGTAAAGTGGTGGCAACTGTACCAGAAGCTTCTATGGAGTTTTGGAAACAACACGAAAAGAAACGTTTCACCATCATTATACCACTTTCCCACAGTCACGCCTGTAATCCAGCACTTAACGAATACAATGCCACCAATTTTATGTACTAACACTGAAAATTACACAAGTTTTGGAAAATAATACAATGCGGCGACAAGATCTTTCTCGTTCCCGCCAAAACTATGTTTGTATTTCCACCAAAACTTCAGAGCTTGACGTGTACTCGACATTTCGTACCTATTTGTATCGACCCATATCAATCAATGAATACACAAGTTAACTATTTGTCCTGACTGACTGACAGACATTAGTCCAAACAGCTGGATGTAGAGACACGGATATTAACAGGGAGTATTCCTTTCACAAAGGGTGTTAAGAAAAGATTTCTGGAAACTACCCGATAGTGATAACGTAGTGACTTTTTACTCGGTGGTAGGACTTTTCTGCAAAGTTCATCAAGTAGGTACCACCTTTGTCAGGTATTCTGCCGCCAAGCAGTAGTGTGCAAGCACTACTGTGTTCCGGTTTGAAGGGCGCTGTAGCTAGTAAAATTACTGGGCAAATGAGACTATGATCTGGGGGGTGATCACGAAACTTTGATTGCATTGCAACAGGAGAAATTTCCATTCTAACTATGCAAATAAACTGCGAATTCAAACTGTCAAATCCATACAAATTTGTGTTTTGCAATAGAGTTACGTGATAGCCCAGCTGATCGCACAGTCAGTAATCTTATTACCAGACTGTGCTGATGTCTCAGGATGATGTGCGCAGTGCAGTGTCACGCGAAACTTATATTTTAAAGTTCCGAGGACACTGCATATGGGCATAGCGATTATAAATTTAAAACAAATTTGTATAATGTAAAATTTTATAGAATTATAAAAAGAATATTAAATGAGTGATAAAAAGGATATAAATTGATTGAATGTTCACGTGAAGCTATACATTAGAGTTCCGAGTGACACTGCAACTGATATGGGCAGCCGTGTCGCTTAACATCAGGCGATCGACTAGCTCGTTATGCCGTAACATTTAAAAAAAAGATTAAATATGGTTTGTCTTTCATCAAGCATAAAGCACGCTAGAAGGTTCTTGAGAAAAGTGAACGATTTCGTCGAAAGATTTTTGTAGAATATACTCTAATGAACTAATATTAAGGTTTATATTCGGCTAAATTCTGTGAAAAGCCATATGTGGCGACAGATGGTAAGGAATAAGAACGGTTTCGTTCGATATTCGAATTTAAATATTACGCGCCAATGATTCTATGAACTGGCAATCATCTGACTTCATATTGATTTTATGGTAATACTAGTTGCGCCCCGCGGTTTCACCCGCGGATAAAAACTATTTTAATTATTTGCTCATCCCACGGGAAAATATCAGTTTTCCGGGATAAAATGTAGTCTATATGTTATATTGATTTATGAAAGAAAAGACGTACTCGTGACGTCATACATAGATCCTGGACCCTAACTAGGATTCCCTGTGTTTAGGGATCCAGGAACTACGAGGACCATGCTCCCACTAAACCCTTGATAGAAGATTTCGCGTTTCTAATAGGATCATACATAAACTTCTCACACTACTGTTTACTACTACCATACTATTTAAAGACTTATACAAAAATCTTTTAAAAATTCATATTTTACCGAAAACGACCAAAAAATGTAAATCACAAAACCGGAAGTACTCTCGAAAATATGTTACACAACCGGAAGCGCCCTCAAAAAGGCAATTTTCCTACTAATTATGCGAGAGTCAGCTCATGCATATTCTAAAACGTGCGGCACACGGCAGTCGAAAATGAATCCACTATACGTACCACAGACTTACTATGATTTACTTTCTGACTTCTCTGCTGTCTTGCGCAAACATACCTGAAACAATAAAAACATTATAAAAATAAAATAAATAAATATGTGTGGACATTCCACACAGCGCCATCTAGCCCTAAACTAAGCAAAGCTTGTAACTATGGGAACCAGATAACTGATACAATACTTAGATACTTTTTTGTTTGTAAATACATACATATAATACAATATAAACACTTATTAACAATTGTTTTATTTATAAACATACGCTTGACCGAAATGCTGACACTTTTACTAGGTGGTAGGACTTTTCTGCAAATTTCATGTAGGTAGGTAGGTACTACGGCTTTGCCAGTTATTCTGCCGCCAAGCAGTAATGCGCAAGCACTACTGTGTTCCGGTTTGAAGGGCACTGTAGCTAGTGAAATTACTGGGCAAATGAGACTTTATGACCTGATCTCCGTCTAGTAATCTAATTACTAATTAGACCGTGTGGATGTCTCAGAATAACGTACGCAGTGCAGTGTCACGCGAAACTGTATACGACCGACGAAACATAACAAACCCGGGGGATAGTGCTGCTTAGCTAAGTTGTATTTTAAGAGTTTAATGCACACGGGTATAAGTTTAGTATATAGAAAAACGCGAACGTTAAAACACACCAATAAACCAGTCTCCATGTATAACTCCATCACATTTCTTAACACTACACTAATTTACGCTGATGTCACAGTGCACAGTGCAGTGTCACGCAAAACTTTATAATACAGCGTTCCGAGTGACACTGCAACTGATATGGGCAGCCGTGTCGCTTAACAGTAAGTAACGGTAAGCTTGTCAGGTCATTCCTCAACATAAAAAAAGTTATTTGGCACAACGAATCAGCATTGCAATTCAACGGGGCAATGCTGCCAGCATGTTGCGTACGCTACCTACTGGTAGTGGGCTGGAGCATTTGGACTGTCTATAGGTCATCGCGGCCAGTATATGGACCAAATGTTTTTGTAAGTAAAACTACGCTTCTGTTTTTAAATTCCATAATAATGCATTCTATGTGTGTACAAGGTTAGGACAGTGCATTGTTCTAAAGTTGGGCCAGAGTTTTGGCAGGAAAACGAGAAAGATCGCTTCACCGCATTGTATTATTTTACTAAACTTTTGTTATTATATTTCCAGTCTTAGTTCATAAACTTGGTGGCATTTTATTTGTTAAGTGCTGGATTACAGGCGTGAGTGTGGGAAAATGGTATAATGATGGTGAAACGTTTCATTTCGTGTTGTTTCCAAAACTCAATAAAAGCTTCTGGTAAAGTTGACATCACTTTACTAGGAGTATGACTTAGACTAGACTATGACTTGGTGACTTGAACTGTGACTTGACACTTATCTGCGTTAAACATCATTAACTTGATAGATTATCAATTACTTGACACTGGCTAAATACACAAAAGCGTGGAGCCAAAATAAACAAATGAAGTTGGGCCATAAAATCACGTTATTGGAGGTTAGGTTGCGATCTTTTTTATTGTGGGGAGTGCTACGCAACTTAATGGTAGTGTTTAAAATACCGTTTAATGAAAGATTGAAAAATAGTACAGTCCCGCTAGTTTAGTGACCTCGCATGCCGCCGATGGAAAACCATTAGTTTTGCATATGAATGGTCAGTCTAAAATATCCACCATTGTAGTGGAAATCTTGACATTGTTTATGGTTTTCGAACTTACTAGTCGCGCCCCGCGGTTTCACCCGCGGATAAAAAGTATTTTAATTATTTGCTCATCCCACGGAAAAATTTCACTTTTCCGGGATAAAATGTAGCCTATATGTTAATCCAGTGTATAAGCTATCTAGATACCGAATTTCATCCAAATCCATTCAGCTGTTTGAGCGTGAAGGAGTAACAAACATACACACATACAAACTTTCGCCTTTATAATATTAGTGAGATAGTGTAATGTGATTAGTGTGATTTAGGTTTGTGCCGGAATTTGCACTATATTACTATTTAAATGAATGACATGACGAGCTAGTCGATCGTCTGAAGTTAAGCGACACGGCTGCCAATATAAGTTGCAGTGTCACTCGGAACTCTAAAGTATTGAGTTTCGCGTGACACTGCACTGCGCACGTCATCCTGACACATCAGCGATCAGTCTGGTAATAAGATTACTAAACTGCAAGATTAGGTTATGAAGTCTTTGTCCTGTAATTTCACTAGCTACAAGTGCCCTTCAAACCGGAACACAGCAGTGCTTGCGCATTACTGCTTGGCGGCAGAATAATTTTATGCACTAACACTGAAAATAACACAAGTTTTGGAAAATAATACAATGCGGTGACGCGATCTTTTTCGTTTTCCCGCGAAAACAATAACATTTTGTTAAGTTATTTAATAGCATATTTTATTATCTGTGGGTATGTAGATCTGTGCCGTTTGCGGATAACGCCACCATTTATCGGGGGAAAGATTTAGCCGGTTTAATTTCAAGTGTTTACAGGCGCGCTGGCTGGCTGCCAAACGCAATAATGCCATTTCGATGCAACACACTACCGGTGGATGCAATAGGACGACTTTGGACAAAACATGTAATAATAGCTTTCTTTTATGGAATTTTTTCATGATTCATTTAAAGATAGCCATTGAATTTTTCGGCGGACGCGGAAAACGAAAAAGATCGCGTCACCGCATTGTATTATTTTCCCTGGTGTTATTGTTGACTAGCCCGATACCTCAGTTGGTAGTAACCCTGCCTTCTGAACTGTAGGTTTTGGGTTCGATTCCCACCCAGGACAAACGTTTGTGTGATGAACAAAAGTGTTTGTTCTGTGTCTGGGTGTTATATTGTACTCTACGTATTTATTTACAAACAAAAAGTATCTAAGTATTGTATCAGTTATCCGGTTCCCATAGTACAAGCTTTGCTTAGTTTGGGGCTAGATGGCGTTATGTGAGATGTCCACACATATTATAGCTTTGTCTTTTATTTTTCATGACTCATTTAAGGTAGCCATTTTAATCATTTTATTTGACATTCATTATCGTAGTGTTTTGTAATATTGATTTTATTTGTGTAATTAGCTTTAATTTTTATTAGACGTCTTTAATCTTTGTTTGTGGTTTTATTAGACGTGACTAGAATATATTTTCTTTGTTGAATATAATTATGCTTATTTATGTTTGATGACTAACAGGTTAAGGAAACAAAGATGTACCTTTGACAATAATAATAATAATGTGTGGACATCTCACACAACGCCATCTAGTCCCAAACTAAGCAAAGCTTGTGCTATGGGAACCAGATAACTGATACAATACTTAGATACTTTTTGTTTGTAAATACATACATAGAATACAATTTAACACCCAGACACAGAACAAACACCTATGTTCATCACGCAAATGTTTGTCCTGGGTGGGAATCGAACCCACAACCCACAGTTCAGAAGGCAGGATTACTACCAACTGAGATATCGGGCCAGTCAAAATGTTTATATCCTGTACAACTTTCCTCCCATTCCATTCTTCTCTGAAATTTCTTTGTTACTGAATAAAGAAAGAAGCGTTTGCATTAGTTTGAAAATCATTGTTAATCATCCAGTTTACACAAAGTAAAAATACCACAGAACGTAAGATCACGGAAAATTTTATAAATACAGAAAAATATTAATCAATTGTAGGCATCTAGTTAAAAATTGAAAGTAAAAATAATATAATAACGCCCAAAGATCACATACATAGATCCTGGACCCTAACTAGGACTTCCTGTGTCTAGGGAATCAGGAACTACAAGGACCATGCTCCCACGACACCCAGACACAGAACAAGTATGACTGACCCGATAGCTCAGCTGGTAGTGACTCTGCCTTCTGAACTGCGGGTTGTGGGTCCGATTCCCACCCAGGACAAACATTTGTGTGATTAACATCGATGTTTGTTCTGTGTCTGGGTGTTATATTGTATTCTATGTATGTATTTACAAAAAAAAAGTATTTAAGTATTGTATCAGTTATCTGGTTCCCATAGTACAAGCTTTGCTTAGTTTGGGGCTAGATGGCGTTGTGTGAGATGTCCACACGTATTATTATTATTATTATTAAGTATTTGCGCTTTTTTTAATTACAATTAGCCACTGTCAATATTAATTTTAATTTCATATTTTTTAACTAATAATATAATTACCATCCTTTCGAGGGTATATCTACCAGTTCTACCTTCTACTCTGCATGTACGAAATTAAAAAAAGGATTTGTCTAAAGCTGATATACTGTTGAACTAACTGTACTGCCGTTCAAATCGATGCATCGAACGATATCGTGTCCATTTTATCGAGTTTTTTTCCAATTTTAAACTTTTCACGTCTCTATGGTCGCGTATTTTAAAAAAGGCGCGAATTCTCAAAACTTGCACATTTTGTGGCTGACTTTTTGTAAAATACAGCGTTCCATTGACAATATTTGGTTGAAAAGTTTTGACGTGGTTTTGGCTGAAATTCAAAAAGAAGTATTTAATATTTAGGCTTGGGAAGTATTTTTAATTTTTCAAGGTTGTTTACGATAAGACTGGGAACTGGCAACTAATTTTAACTCCATAGGTACTTATATTAAAATTAACGACGCCATATTTTTAAATAACGAACTCCGCGCATTTGCCCTTCTTCCTCACGCAATGGGATTAGGGATTAGAACTTTTGAGATCGTAATGGATTCCTGCTATTAAAAGAAGATTAAATGATTTATTTCCAAAAAGGTGGCAGATTTTAATCCTTTATTTATTTAAGACTAGCGGTCCACCCCGGTTTCGTACGGGTATTTTTATTACCTATGTTGATCAGGGATAAAGTATTAGGATTCTAATGGTGAAAGAATTTTTCAAATAAGTCCAGTAGTTTCAGAGTCTATTCAATGCAAACAAACAATCAAATCTTTCCTCTTTAAAATATCAGTATAGTTTAAAACTACATTATTAGAATTTCAGGACTATTTCATACTAGTTGCGCCCCGCGGTTTCACCCGCGGATAAAAAGTAGGTATTTTAATTATTTGCTCATCCCACGAGAGCATTTCACTTTTCCGGGATAAAATGTAGCCAATATGATAATCCAGTGTATAAGCTATCTTGGTACTGAATCCATTCGGCCGCTTGAGCGTGAAGGAGTAACAAACATACACACATACAAACTTTCGCCTTTATAATATTAGTGTGATGATGTTCGAAGACTGAGTATTGCTCCAAAACGGCATGTTATAGGACTAGCTGCGCCCCACAGTTTCACCTGCGGATAAAGAGTGTTAATCCACTATATTATAAGCTATCCATATACCCAAGTATCCTTTTTACCATTTTGGTATGGAACGCTATAAAATTCTAAACATCAATTAAAAAAAATGAGAAAAAATGAATGGCCCCTGGCGTCGCCCTTGTGGTGTTCGATAATTGTCCTACGGGAACGTAGTATCGGGATAAAAAAGGATCCTATGTGTTAATCCAGGTTATAAACTATCTGTGTTTCAAATTTCATTCAAATCCGTTCTGTAGTTTTTGCGTAAAAGAGTAACAAACATACATTCATACTGACAAACTTAGTAGGATATTTTATTTTAATGATTGACGTCACGAGCTAGTCTTTGGCATGATGGTAAGTGTCACGGCCGGCCATAAAAGTTGCAGTGTCATTGGGAACACAAAAAACAAAGTATCGCGTAACACTATGCAATAATTGGATTTATTTCTTTTCTTTTATGTCATAAATTACTCAGTATTCATAGACAAAGGTCTTTCAACCCGTTACTTTGTGCTGAGCTAACAATTTTCTATTACAAAACAGTAAAGTCGTTACCCCTAGCCCCTAGCTTTCGCTGAGTCTAGTGACGAATGTGTAGGTGGACGATACACACGGATGATTCGTGTGGCGAACAAATTATCTTTTTTTTAAATGTTAATCAATGACGTGACTAGCTAACCGCTCACCTGATGTTAAGCGACACGGCTGCCCATATCAGTTGCAGTGTCACTCGGAGCTCTAAAGTATACAGTTTCGCGTGACACTGCACTGCGCACGTCATCCTGAGACATCAACACAATCTAGTAATAAAATTACTAGACTGTGAGATCAGGTCATAAAGTCTCATTTGCCCAGTAATTTCACTAGCTACAGTGCCCTTCAAACCCGAACACAGAAGTGCTTGCACACTACTGCTTGGCGGCAGAATAACTGGCAAAGCGGTGGTACCTACCTAGACGAACTTTGCAGATAAGTTCTACCACCTAGTAAAAGTATCTTAGCTTTTGACTACACTATACATTTTTCGTTTATGATTTTTGAGGTAAAAGTTTTCGCACGCTTGACTTGAGGAGTAAGCTGTAAAAAAGCAAGCAAGTAAAACAAAAAGAAAGTTACATTGGCCGATAGATGGAGCTAAACTCAGTTTAGAATAAATAAAGTATTACTTTAGTCATGGGAAATAAAAAAAAAAAAATGTTTACTTTAGTCCTGTGGTCTAAAGCACACTCGTTTTTTCTTTTGTAGTTCAATATTAGCAGAATACTTAGCTCTATGTATATATTGGAAGTGTTTAAAACCACAGCTATTTTTATTACAATACTTACGTAATCAGATTTACTCATTCCCTAAACATGAAAGCCAGATTCAAGCTATAGAAATAATAACGCGCAACGAACACGTACTGCATAGAGTGGGTTGGTGAAGAAAGCTATTCCTAAAGATCGCTTTAATTAATCATTCTTGTGCAGTAAGGTATATTTGAGTGTAGATTCCGAAACCTTTCCGAAGTGATTGTATGTACAGATTGCTTACACTATTTTACCAACATGAGACTTACTTCTTATCCTCTTAATTCTAGTTCACGCGTACATCAGCGTAATCTGCCGCCTTGCGGGAAAACATTGGGTTTGTATCCAACTTTTTGAAGTTAGTCGTGTCCAGAGAATGATCAAAAAACCACATCAACCAATAATGAACTCCCAACATGTCAGCCAACATGCTCGCCATTCTTAGATCTCATGTGTATTACGGTTCACAGAGCAATCTCCTTTGTAACGCGACTCCTAGATTCCTAATAAAACTGAACAACTATCTGTTTGTGCCTCGTTTTCAGGATTTAACTGGGAAATACTGGAATTTTCTGGAAAATACCGGACCGTTCGGGAAAAATCTAGTAGGAATTTGTGGTAGAAAGAGCTTGGATTGAAGAAATCGCAGTTCAAATCTTACAATTATAATGTACGAGCTTCTGCCCGCAGCTTCGCCCTCGGCGTGGCCTATGGGAAAATAATTCAACCACCCATTTCACCATCTTAAGGGTGGAATTTCGAAAAATCATTTCTTAGCGGATGTCTACGTCATAACATCTACCTGCATGCCAAATTTCAGCCCGATCCGTCCAGTGGTTTGGGCTGTGCGTTGATAGATCACTATATTAGTCAGTCAATCAGTCAGTCACCTTTGAGTTATATTATATTTAGATTTTGGAGATATTAAAATACTGGAAGTCGGAATTAGTGATCTATAGTAGTGGATTTATATATTTTGAAATCTATGCTGCCCTCACGGGACAAGCGGGGACAACCAATGTGAGTTGTTCGAAAGTCGCAGGGCTACAGCGGGCTACCTGAGCTTCTTTCTCTCCCATCCAATTAATTCGATTATATGGTATCGTGGAAATGGACTTCACTCAAATGGTTTTCGATATTGAGTATGAAACAAAGTCGAATATATTATACCGGTACCTCTGCTGGCTATAAATATACTATACCGGTACCTCTGCTGGCTATAAATATACTATACCGGTACCTCTGCTGGCTATAAATATACTATACCGGTACCTATGCTGGCTATAAATATACTATACCGGTACCTATGCTGGCTATAAATATACTATACCGGTACCTATGCTGGCTATAAATAAACTTTTTCTATTCTATTCATCACACTAATATTATAAAGGCGAAAGTTTGTATGTGTGTATGTTTGTTACTTCTTCACGCTCAAACGGCTGAATGGATTTGGATGAAATAGCAAGATAGCTTATACACTAGATTAACATATAGGCTACATTTTATCTCGAACAATTGAAATTTTCCCGTTGGATGGGTAAATAAATAAAATGCTTTTTATCCGCGGGTGAAACCGCGGGGCGCAACTATTAGTCATATATAGGTAGAAAGAAAGCTAGATAGATTATATAATATTAACTAGTACCTAGTCTGCCAGACGGGTTCAATGTACTGAAATACTTTGCACCCTCCAAGGTCGTACTTACATAGATAGGTAGAGAGATTCGCTTTCGGAGTTTTAGCTAGTTGGAGTTCGCTTTAAAGTTTAAACGACTTGCAGTCAAAGACCTTTATCTTTTTCTGCATAATTTCTCTTTGGCTTCACGGGGAGAAGTATTTAGTCACTATTAATTATGTGGCTAATTCCTTTTAAAGAAAAACACAGCTAACAATTTTTTTTATGTTAGTGAATGATGTGAGGAGCTAGTCATTCACCTGATGACCTAACACTCAGAACTCCAAAATATAAGGTTTCGCGTGACACTGCACTGCGCACATCATCCTGAGACATCAGCACAGTCTGGTAATAAGATTACTCGACTGTGAGATCAGATCATAAAGTCTAATTTGCCCAGTAATTTCACTAGCTACAGTGCCCTTCAAACCGGAACACAGCAGTGCTTGCGCACTATTGCTTGGCGTCAGAATAACTGGCCAAGCGGTGGTACCAACCTAGACGAACTTTGCAGAAAAGTCCTACCACCTAGCTCCAAGGATATAATTACATTAATATAGCAAACCTAACAGCCTTATTAATAAACGGGTATTAGTCTCGGATTAGTTACTTCAGCTTTTGTCCTTTTTTTGCTACTGGAATATTTAGCTGGATCGAAAGAGACAAAAGATGGTGTAACTAGTCTAAAGCTAGTTCGTGTTTATTAATAAGGCTGCATGAGTTTAAAAAAAAGGAGTTCTCTCTTCTAAGTAATCCGATACCAGGACCTGGGTGATCACTAAACTACCCTAGTGTCTTTGATCATTTTAGTTTGAAAACTATCGTGACTACTAACGCAAGCCGCGGCGTCTTTCGCGAGCGTCAGCACGTAACTGGCTCCCAGAAGAAGGACATCGAATATGTCCGAAACCTGGTCGGAGTAATTTCGACTTTTAATTGACGTGAGTTTTAGCCGTTATTTATCTTACAAAATGTCTTTGATCATCTAATTTCTGATCATACACCATTACCCGAATCTCCATCTACCGCTAATCACTAAAAAACCGCTAACCTTCAGTTCTTTGACCTTCTCATGCATCAGTAGTCAATGGTCCAACATTCAGGTTTAGACACGGTCTTTGTTTATACCAGATGGCTTTGTCGGTCATTTGGAATTATCATTAAAAAAAGACAAATAAATACAGATGACCGACAAAGCCAACTGGTATAAATTATAATAATATTATTATTTATATTTTTATTATTAGATAGTCTTCCTACTTCATAACTCGGTTAGTACAATCCACATTAGCATTTATTTTAATCATAATTTAAATCTATCAAATTTATAACCTAAATTAAGTATTTTACTGTTTCGATATTTCTAATTGTGACTTATAAAGTGACTTATTAAGACTTATATATAGGCTATTTTAATTTATTATTATAACAATAACGCCCAACGATCACATACATAGATCCTGGACCCTAACTAGGACTCCCATGGGACCATGCTCTTAATGAGTACCTAGTTGTATAATTATTTATCCGTCATTAATTCATCCATGGATTTTAATCTTTTGCGTTTTTTTTTTCTGTGCACAAATACTTGTGGCGTGTTCTTTGTAAAGTGTAGGTATGGAAGAGGGTGAAATGGGTGGTTGAATTATCTATGAAATATTTTCTTCGCTTCCTATAGGCCACGCGGGCGAATCTAGTGTATATATACACACAATACTATACATATCTATATATATATATATATATAACTCAAATGTGACTGACTGACTGACATAGTGATCTATCAACGCACAGCCCAAACCACTGGACGGATCGGGCTGAAATTTGGCATGCAGGTAGATGTTATGACGTAGGCATCCGCTAAGAAAGGATTTTTCGAAATTCCACCCTTAAGAGTGAAATGGGTGGTTAAATTAGGTATATTGTACGAATATTTTGTTGTGTGTTGGAACTTAATTTTATTGTTTGTGTCTAGCGCTCTAGCGTCTAGAGATAGCGTCATTTTTGTTAGCTACAAACGCAAGTTAGGTTTACATCCAGAAGGGAATATGTCCACCGCATGATTTTAGTAATTAAGGTTAGTTTTTAAAGTATCTTAAGTAACACATTCCCAGTTTTGTAAACTTTCAATAAACAAAAAAAAAAATATTTTCCCATAGGCCACGCCGCGGGCGAAGCTGCGGGCAGAATCTCGTTATCTATAGTATAAATTCATACAGACGAATGTAGTACCTCTTTCTTTTTGAAAGACGGTTAAAAATGATTTGTATTCGAAATCAACATTTGCTTCCACCATTATACCACAATCCTCTTACCACGGTCATGTAATATTTAGCGCCGTTGTATGTACCCTGACACGTCTCGCGCGGGATTTGGAGCGTGACGGCTGCTGCTAGTGACGTGACGTGACAAGCCTTAGGGCTGTCCCCTATACACGATCCTGGTTAAAATATACCTCTGTCTTTTGAAGTAAAACTTCTTGACTTGAAGGGGAACCGGATAACTGATAAAATACTTAGATACTTTCTGAAGTAAAACTTCTTGACTTGGCGGGGAACCGGATAACTGATAAAATACTTAGATACTTTTTGAAGTAAAACTTCTTGACTGGGGGGGAACCGGATAACTGATAAAATACTTAGATACTTTCTGAAGTAAAACTTCTTGACTTGGGGGGGAAACCAGATAACTGATAAAATACTTAGATACTTTCTGAAGTAAAACTTCTTGACTTGGGGGGAACCGGATAACTGATAAAATACTTAGATACTTTTTGAAGTTAAACTTCTTGACTTGGGGGGGGGAACCGGATAACTGATAAAATACTTAGATACTTTTTGAAGTAAAACTTCTTGACTTGGGGGGGAACCGGATAACTGATAAAATACTTAGATACTTTTTGAAGTAAAACTTCTTGACTTGGGGGGGAACCAGATTACTGATAAAATACTTAGATCCTTTCTGAAGTAAAACTTCTTGACTTGGGGGGAACCGGATAACTGATAAAATACTTAGATACTTTCTGAAGTAAAACTTCTTGACTTGGGGGGGGAAACCAGATAACTGATAAAATACTTAGATACTTTTTGAAGTAAAACTTCTTGACTTGGGGGGAACCGGATAACTGATAAAATACTTAGATACTTTCTGAAGTAAAACTTCTTGACTTGGGGGGGAACCGGATAACTGATAAAATACTTAGATACTTTTTGAAGTAAAACTTCTTTAGGCACGCTTGACTTGGGGAGTAAGCTAGTGAATGCGAAGTTGAAGTTAGTCCACAATCCTCTTACCACGGTCATGTAATATTTAGCGCCGTTGTATGTACCCTGACACGTCTCGCGCGGGATTTGGAGCGTGACGGCTGCTGCTAGTGACGTGACGTGACAAGCCCTAGGGCTGTCCCCTATACACGATCCTGGTTAAAATATACCTCTGTCTTTTGAAGTAAAACTTCTTGACTTGAAGGGGAACCGGATAACTGATAAAATACTTAGATACTTTCTGAAGTAAAACTTCTTGACTTGGGGGGGGGAACCAGATTACTGATAAAATACTTAGATACTTTTTGAAGTAAAACTTCTTGACTTGGGGGGGAACCAGATTACTGATAAAATACTTAGATCCTTTCTGAAGTAAAACTTCTTGACTTGGGGGGGAACCGGATAACTGATAAAATACTTAGATACTTTTTGAAGTTAAACTTCTTGACTTGGGGGGAACCAGATAACTGATAAAATACTTAGATACTTTCTGAAGTAAAACTTCTTGACTTGGGGGGAACCGGATAACTGATAAAATACTTAGATACTTTCTGAAGTAAAACTTCTTGACTTGGGGGGGAACCGGATAACTGATAAAACACTTAGATACTTTTTGAAGTTAAACTTCTTGACTTGGGGGGAACCAGATAACTTATAAAATACTTAGATACTTTCTGAAGTAAAACTTCTTGACTTGGGGGGGAACCGGATAACTGATAAAATACTTAGACACTAATTGAAGTTAAACTTCTTGACTTGGGGGGAACCAGATAACTGATAAAATACTTAGATACTTTCTGAAGTAAAACTTCTTGACTTGGGGGGAACCAGATAACTGATAAAATACTTAGATACTTTCTGAAGTAAAACTTCTTGACTTGGGGGGAACCGGATAACTGATATAATACTTAGATACTTTTTGAAGTAAAACTTCTTGACTTGGGGGGAACCAGATAACTGATAAAATACTTAGATACTTTTTGGCGTAAAACTTCTTTAGGCACGCTTGACTTGGGAAGTAAGCTAGTGAATGCGAAGTTGAAGTTGGTTCACGTAGATCTCCATTGTCAACATAACAAAGTTAAAAATTTGGATTATTATGATGATGTTCAGTAAAATGACAATTTACAGTAACAAATATGGCGACATTAACATTAAACAGTTATACCGGCCGATAGATGGAGCAGATATAGTTTTTTCAAAGTAAATTATTGTCTATCGTTACTGGATGTTGGGTTAGTTTAAAAGTGTACTGTGGTGGTTGATCAAGCCGGCTCATAACCCGGAGGCGGCGGGTTCGATTCCCGCTGCAGGACAAGTATTTGTGCCACGAAAAAAAGGCGCATATACTTGTTCTTTGTCTTGGTGTTGTGGCACCAAGGTCCTCGTAGTTCCTGGGTCCCTAGACACAGGGAATCCTAGTTAGGGTCCAGGATCTATGTATGTGATCGTTGGGCGTTATTATTATTATTTCTTTTGAAACTGTAAATTCAGGTTCAGGGAACAGTGAGCTATAAGTGTCCCCTATAAAGAAATAAATACAAGAATTGTCTTCAGTCTGACGTCAGAAATTGCCACTTTTTAGACACAATCGGATATTATGTCCATAAAACATCAAGATATTTATTATTAGCCATAAAATAATAACAAATTGGAGTTTTGGCAGGAAAAAGAAAAAGGTCGCCTCGCCGCATTGTATTATTTTCCAAAACTTGTGTTATTTTCACTGTTAGTGCATAAAATTGGTGGCATTCTATTCGTTAAGTGCTGAATTACATGCATGAGTGTGGGAAAGTGGTATAATGATGGTGAAACGTTTCTTTTCGTGTTGTTTCCAAAACTCCATAGAAGCTTCTAGTAAAGTTGCTACCACTTTACTAGGAGTATGACTTCGATTAGACTTATAACTTGACTTGATGACTTGGACTGTGACTTGACACATATCTGCGTGAAATATCACTAACTTGATAAATTATCAATTACTTAACACTGGCTAAATACACAAAAGTGTGGAGGCAAAACTTAAAAAAAAACGACTTCAGACATATATGGCTTCCTCATGGATGCCATTGTTAGAACTGGACCAAATTGAAGTGGAACCACACGGGAAGCACCAGCTTTCAAATAAAATAAGAATCATCAAAATCGGTTCACCCAGTCGAAAGTTTTGAAGTAACAAACATAAAAAATTTTAGACATTGTAATTGATAAGTTCATTATTTTTTTAAGTCTGTTAAAAATACAGCATTTACAAACAGACGGACAAAAATAACGTAATTAGCTAATGATGCTCGATACTGTTAACTTCATATTTGCAACACAATTAATAAGCAACCACCAAATATGTTTACTGGTTCACAATATATCGGCAATAGTTTTGTGGTATACACTCCACTGACGAAGGCCAAATGAACTAAAAAAAAGTAACTGTACTGAACAAAGTTCTGCCCTTTTTAAAGAGGCGACAGAACAAGTTTCCGCCATGACAGTCGACAACAACGCCACCAAGTGGCAAGTCAACAAACGTCCACAAGTCAATTGCACTATTCAATACTAATCTTTGACGATAAATATTGTAAATTGTTGTTCGTCTAGGTAGGTACCACCGCTTTGCCAGTTATTCCGCCGCCAAGCAGTAGTGAGCAAGCACTGCTGTTCCGGTTTGAAGGGCACTGTAGCTAGTGAAATTACTGGGCAAATGAGACTTTATGATCTGATTTCACAGTTTAGTAATCTTATTACTAGATTGTGCTGATGTCTCTGGATGACGTGCGCAGTGCAGTGTCACGCGAAACTCTATACTTTCTGAGTAACACTGCAGCTGATATGGGCAGCCGTGTCGTTTAATATCAGGCGAACGGAACGAAAACAATGACTATGGCAACTTTAGCAACTCTTTTACATTTAATGTGTGTAATGCGTAAATAATCCTATATTGTTATCAATACGAAACTCTGACGTACCTGTATAAACTATAAAGTGACAGCCCTGAAGCCCAATACCGCTTGTCAAATGTAAACATTGTGCACTGCAGTACATCCGCGAAATACCTGGGACTAGGGAGGGTTGCCAGATGGAAACTCTAAAATATCACATAATTCTATAAAGTCGGGATTTCGGAAGATAAAAAAAAACTTTTTATTAATGTTAAGATTATAATAACAACAATAATTCTACAATATTTAAAAAAAATTGTGTTTTACTTGGCAATTAAGTTTAAAGTTGCCACCACTTTACTAGGAGTATGACTTGACTAGACTATGACTTGACTTAATGACTTGTACTGTGACTTGACTTGACACGTATACACGGTGGAATTTAATTCGTTCTTATCTTTAAATGTGTGTACTCAGTCCATGCTCTAGAACGCTCCTATATAACTAAATACCAAAAGTACTTATGAAAAAAAACTAAAGTCTAGGTATTATCAAATTACTGCTAATTCAAATTCTAAAGAAAAGCCTTGCGACATTGAACAAAGCAGGTGTTTTATTGCCTACGAAACATTTACAAAGCGCTCAGCCGATGCCCGGGCTGGTGTAGCGTTAAATAGACATTTCGGCTGTTTTCCAGTTATTTTAGGATGCATTTTTTTTTTAAATTGTACCTTATGCATTTAAGGAAAAGAACAAATTAAATTCCACCATGTATATATAATATTAATTAACTTGAGAAATTATCAATTACTTGACACTGGCTAAATACACAAAAGTGAACCAAAACAAAAACAAAAAAGGCATATGTATAAATTGATGTAGCGTTAATAAACCTCCATGAAGTGTAGCTACGCCAAATTAAAGAGTCTCCCAGTTCATTACAAGGATAAAAAGGAAAAATTTCTCGGTAATGTAAAAAAAAATCTCACAGATATGAAAATTATTAATCCATTTTAACCTTAATGGAGGGAAACGCCGGGAGCGGCCATGTTTTTTCTTTTCAACCTCGGATTTTTGAACGATCATACGATATTTTACCGCCTGACCCGATAGCTCAGTTGGTAACCTTGCCTTCTCAACTGTAGGTTGTGGGTTTTATTCCCACCCAGGACAAACATTTGTGTGACGAACATCGATGTTTGTTCTGTGTCTGGATTTTATATTGTATTCTATGTATGTATTTACAAATAAAAAGTATCTAGGTATTGTATCAGTTATCTGGTTCCCATAGTACAAGCATTGCTTAGTTTGGGGCTAGATGGCGCTGTGCGAAATGTACACAAAAAAAGATTATGAAATTTCTAAAGCGTTATAACTTTGTTTTTTCTTTCTTTAATGTTAATGTCGCCCTCTTGACAATTATAAATTTTTATTTTCCGGAAATACCAACATAATAATACAAATTGATATCTTTGATATGTTGACAATGGAGATCTACGTCAATCAACTTCCGTTCTCTTCGCCACCTTAATCCCCAAGTCAAGCGTGCGTAAAGTAGTTTTAAACCAAAAAGTTTTGAAATCGGTCGATAACTAACGGAGATATTATGATATATTAATATCAAAAAGAGAAAAGGAACACACAACTGAATTGTATACCTCCTCCTTTTAAAGCTTATTATAAAAGGAGCTTCTGCCCGCAGCTTCGCCCGGGGCGTGGCCTATGGGTAATTCAATCACCCATTTCACCCTCTTAAGGGTGGAATTTCAAAAAATCCTTTCTTAGCGGATGCCTACGTCATAACATCTACCTGCTTGCCAAATTTCATCCCGATCCGTCCAGTGGTTTGGGCTGTGCGTTGATAGATCACTATGTCAGTCAGTCACCTTTGAGTTATATATATTTAGATAGACGAATTCCTTGCGGACAGAAAATCATGGAAAACTATCACTCTGTAATTTTATTTTTATATGATTGACATATTATTTTATTCATATTTGAAAATGTATCCTACCTACGTTAATAATTATAAGAACTGATTGTAAATACTACAATGATTTAATAACTAATACTAAAAACTACCTACTACTACTACAACTAAAAAATAAATCATTGGGACTATATATATAAGTGTACCTTCGTAATGTGTTTGTGTGTACCTACATGAACAAATAAATTGAATTGACGTGAGTGCGCGCGCGCGACGGCGACTTGCTTAGCAAGTGTTAAGCACCTCGGAAGCAGCACGAAATTAAACAATACATGAACTATTTAACTGATACAATATATTCACATTCACTACATAATATCACATTGATAAAACATATTCACATTCAATACATAACATCACAGGTTGCAAAATACAATTATAAATCATAATACGAACCTTAGTCTACCGCCGCCCGTTACAGAATGAATCCCCATCCCGAGTGTCGCCGCCAAAGCGAGTGAAGTTAGTCTCGAATCACAGGCCAGTGTCAATATCAATGCCGAGACGTCAGTGACATTGACAAATGCAAGTCGTGGTGTCACATTGGACATAAACACCTCCAATCCGTATTACATTGATATTAATAATGGACTATAAAGGAGTGGGTGTAACACTAGACAGACAGGTAGACATGCAGTTGAAACTATAGTTGGATAGTCCGGCCAATTTTAAACGTGAGTAAATCCCGTACAAATAATACAAAATGTGTGAAAACCACGTTAGTTTCCATAATAAAATTGAATTGAAATTGACGTCGGTTGAAAGACAATTACGACGTCATTCTCAGACCGCGAAGTTTAATAATTCCTGGATGGAAATTCTGAAATCAATGTTCGTCGGTTAAATGAAGTTTGACTAAGTTAGACTTCAACTTAGCTAAGTACAATGTAGCTTCTGCTCACTTGTTCAAAGTTGGAGGAATCCCTAATCGAATTTTGAGGGGAACATGATTTTTGTAGGGATGGGATAGTATCGATAAAACATATAAATTTTGTCGATAATTATTTCTAATAGAAAATTCGCAAGCTGTCTTCACCTATAATTATTACACACTTAGCTATATTATTATTAATTTAATTACTGAAGCATGAATCGGTGTTTGTTTGGTTGGTGTTCAAATAAATAAATAAATAAAATATATTTTGTAAAATTAATAACGGCTAAACTCCCGTCGATACAAAAGTCGAAATTACTTCATCACGAAAGTTTGATTGCAATGCAAAAAGAGAAATTTCGTTCCTAATTTGAAAACTTCCATACAATACATACATTATTTTGTGCATATGTATAAATAAATAAACTACGTATTGAAACTGTCAAATTTATGTCTCTATTGGTTGCAGTTAAGTTGCATGATCGCCTAGTTGGTTTCGGACATATTCGATGACCTTCTTCTGGGAGCCAGTTACTAACGCAAGCGGCGGCTTTCGCGAGCGCCACGTAATGTAAAAAATATATTGAGATTTATCTTTAGACTAATCATTAGGTCTCTACATAGTCCAATTAATTTTAATTTTGATTAAAAACAACAATAAAAAAATAGTAATTTATTTTTTTACAATTCATTACAGATAAAAGAATTTTAATAACTAAAAAATAAATCGACGAACAATGAATAGGCGAAGGGGATATATTAAAAAAAATCAATTGAAATTTTGTAATTTATACCAAAGAGTTTACTTTAAAAAATAAGGCATTATTTCTGGGTGGGACCATGGTCCTCGTAGTTTCTGGGTCCCAAGATGCAGGGAATCCTAGTTAGGGTCCAGGATCTATGTATGTGATCGTTGGCCGTTATAATAATAATAATAATGTGTGGACATCTCACACAACGCCATCTAACCCCAAACTAAGCAAAGCTTGTAATATGGAAACCACATAACTGATACAATACGTATATACTTTTTGTTTGTAATACATAGAATACAATATAACACACAGACACAGAACAAACACCTATGTTCATCTCACAAATATTTGTCCTGAACCCACAACCTACAGTTCAGAAGGCAGAGCTCCTACTAACTGAGCTATAAGGCCAGTCGAAGAAAGCATTAGCAAAGAATTTGACTTCAAGGTTTTGATGACGTAACTGCCAACGGTGCATGCCTAGCCAGCCAATCTTAAACCAATTCACTTGTGATAATAGATTTCCTAGCAAATAGAAAAGACGGACTAAAGCCAAAACTGCGGACAAAAAAAGCAGTTTTTTCCGTTTTGTATAACCGGTGTAAAATCATTGACCTCGCAGAATTACGGGTATTTAATGACTTCGAGTACCAACATGAGAAAAATTAAAACTATTTTAGACTGCTTCATATAAAAACCGGAGTAGATGTAGATTGAGTAATAAAGTTTTTTGCTAGTCTAGCCGCAGAATATACTGAATTGTTTGTGTAATGATCACGACGATCAGTTAATTCGTTCACACGAAATTAAACTCTTTGCATTTGAGCTATCAGTTCCGAATCCTAAGAACCTATCAGCAAATTTCGATTATTGATAGATTATTGGAGTTAAACTTCTTTATGCACGCTTCACTTGGGGAGTAAGCTAGTGAATTCGCAACGAGGAGAACGGAAATTGAAAGTTATAGGTTCACGTAGATCTCTATAATCAACATAACAAAGTTAAATAATTACTTAAAGTTTGTATTATTATGTAGGTATGTCCGGTAAAATTACAATTTAAAATTGTCTATATGGCAACATTAACATTGAACAAAAGTTATACCGGCCGATAGATGGAGCTAAAGAAGTTTTACTTCAGTCGTGTGGTCTAAAGCACACTTTTTTTTTTTACTTTGTTGTTCGTTGTTTACTAGGAGACTTTACTAGACTTGACTATGACTTGACTTGATGACTTGGACTGTGACTTGACACATCATAACATACATAACTTGAGAATTTATCAATTACTTGACACTGGCTAAATACACAAGTGTGGAACCAAAACAAAAAAAAAAAACATTAAAATACAGCCGACTAAATGAGACAACACTAAAATATCTGACATCAGAAGTTCATTTACCCTGATGAGTTCTAAATGACGTTTCTATTGTGCTGTTGTTACAAAAAAAAATGTTACTCTTCTGTAAACGTTTTGTGTTCATTACAATGATATAACGGTGGTAATGGCGGGAGATTGTGAATTGTGACGTATCTATGTAGGTTAGTTGGTGTATGTTTTTATGGTTTAATGAGACTTGTGGGAAAATAGTGACATGGCGGTGGGCACGTAAATAATGTTAAAATTAACTACTTCTTTATTAGAATCTAGCTTCTGCCCGCGTGGCCTATAGGAAACGAAGAAGAAAAGTTTTAAAAGATAACTCAACCTCCCATTTAACCCTCTTAGGGGTGAAATTTTGAGATACCCTTTCTTAGTGGATACCCTCACTTTACAAAGAACACTCCCTCCAAATTTCAAGTCTCTAGGACCAGCGGTTTAGGCTGTGTGTTGATATAAAAGTCTGTCAGTTAGGACTTTGAATTTTATATGTATAGATGGAAAGAAAAACGAATTACAAAGTCAAAAGGATTTAATTGAAAATATTTTTAGCACTTTTACAAGTCAAAATGATTAATGGAGCAAAAGCGATTCGACAAAAACTTTATACAGTAAAATGTAATTTCACAATTGCAGACTTAAAACGATAAAAAAACGTAAACGAAAAAACGAGTGTGCTTTAGACCACAAGACCGAAGTAATACTTCTTTAGCTCCATCTATCGGCCGGTATAACTTTGTTTTTGCTTTGTTTAATGTTAATGTCGCCATCTTGACAATTGTAAATGTAATTTTACCGGACATACCAACATAATAATACAAATTTTAATCAATTTTTAACTTTGTTATGTTGATAATGGAGATCTACGCCAGTACAACCCGCCTCTCTCTCTTGCCCCTACAGTAATATACGAAACGCAACTCTCTCTTTCTATCTTCACTTACTTATATCTCCCTCGCCTCGTCACGCATTAACCAGCTTACTCCCAAAGAAAGCGTGCATACAGAAGTTTTACTTCAAAAATACAAACGAAGCAGATTGCTTATGATTTTTTATCGATATACTTAAATTATCTATAAAATTAATGCGGATCTTAAGAAACTTCTCGGTACCTACTCATTGGAGTTAAAGAGTTTCAAGGATGAAAATAAAAACCTAAAGGAAAATTTGAGTGTAATGATGACTCGCGTAAAAACCCTTGAGGAGGAAAACATGAGACAACAACAATGGGTAAGATTGCAGAATATTGAAATTACAGGCATACCTGAGGACAAGGAAGAAATTACGACTGACATAGTCCTGAGAGTTTCGCAACATATTGGAGTTAATATTGAACCATCAGACTTGGAGTTTGCACATCGAGTGCAGCCGCGGCGGGCCGTGAGTGCAGCTCACGCACGCCCTATCATTGCGCGCTTGAGGCAGCGTGCTGTAAAGGATCAGATAATAGCTGCTGCGCGTAAACATCGCAATATGACTGCCAGGGATGTGGGAATGGGAAGCGATGCCAACAAGATATTTGTTAATGAGCACTTGACCAAAGACAGCAAGATTTTGCTGAGTTCATGTAAACAAAAGGCAAAAGAGGTTAACTATAAGTTTATTTGGACAAAAAACTGCCGAATCTTTGTCCGAAAGAACGACACATCGCCTTCAATTCCTATAAATTCTTCGTCGGATCTTATAAAAATAGTTTGAATGTTTTTATCATATTGTTTTGGTTGCTCCATGTTTTCTATGTGCCGCATTGTAATACTTACATTTATTTATGTTTATGTTTATTTATATTGGGTATTTGCCTGGTATACCAAAGTACAACTCACTTATATACACAAAATATATATACTATACACACTATATACAAACAAATATTATTTTTCTTTCACAAAACATATTTTATTATATATTACAATTTAGGTATTCCTTTAAAACATATAGTAACATACTATCATAATGATAATTCAGGGTCAAATTTGTACTCGTTTACATGTCTTGATGTCGTTTCTGCGTTGGGTTATAATTACTTATCTTGTGCTGGTGACAAAATATATTTACTATGGCTTAAAAAATATACTAGTTATTTCAAATATAGCAACAAAATATATTTGCTTATGGAAATTGCCTTAGCAACTGTTGTTATATATTTGAATTATTTATGTTCGTGTATTGATCATAATAATTATGCCGCAGGTTATAAGTATGGATATATTAATTCTAGTAACAATGGATGATACAATGAAAAAACTTAAACTTTTTTATCAGAATACTAGAGGTCTTAGAACTAAGACTAATGAACTTTATAATAATTTATTGTTGCTGGACTCAGAGCTGATAATGATTACAGAAACGTGGCTTTGTGACGGGATCCTGGATGCAGAGATATGTAGCGATAAATATGTTGTATTTCGTAAAGACCGGGGGTCTCTGGGTGGTGGAGTAATGATTATGTGTGTACCACGATTGCAAGCTCGCGCGAGACCGGAGTGGCAGGTTGATGACTCGGAATGTGTTTGGGTAACCATTCCTGCTCATGCTATTGGCTCTGCCAATGACTTGCATGTTGCAACTGTCTATATACCCCCTAATTCTCTTGCCCCGTTACGTGTTAAGTTATTTATGGATTTGACGTGTCAAATTCAAAGTAAACATCCTAATGATCATTTTATAATCTCAGGTGATTTTAACCTGCCTTGCATAGATTGGAAAAATGCTGAGCCAATTGTGCTAAGAAAAGGATCTGTAGAAAGTCAGAATACAGCAGTGAATCTTATTTATCAGTTCTCTTTTATGGGTATGTCACAATATAACTATCTTCTAAATAAAAGTAATAACACGTTAGACTTAGTATTCTCTGACTCACCAATCACTATACAAAAATCAGTTGATTCTTTGGTAAAAGAAGATCCTTTCCATCCAGCTCTTTCTATTTTAGCTTCTGATTTCCTGATACCACCGCTCAAACCTCAAGCTCGCACAAAATATATATTTGGACGCGCAGATTTTAACAGTATAAATGATTCACTTGGCAAGCAAGATTGGAAGTTCTTAACTGATTTTAATAATGGTATTGAAGATGTAATTACCACTTTTTATTCTATCCTAAATAAAATAATAGATTTGCACGTTCCTCAAGCGCGTTGCTCTGGTACTTATATATACCCAGTTTGGTACAGTCGTGCTTTAATCAAATTAATTAAAGAAAAATTTAAGTACCACCAACTTTGGAAGCGCTATAAAAATTCTGTAGATTACGATCATTTTGCGGAGCTCAGACGTAAACAAAAAATTATTCAAGCGGAATGCTATCAATCATACCTAATGTTTTCTCAAAAAAAGATTAAAACGCATCCTAAATTTTTTTGGTCATACGTTAAATCTAAAAGAAATAATACATCTAACTATCCGCGACAAATGACTTATGATAACACAATGATTAATACGCAAGAGGATATATGCTCAGCATTTAATAATTTCTTTGGTAAAAATTTTAACAGCCCAGCTGATTATTATAACCCTTTTGATCAACAGGATAGTGATTTGCAATCACAAACCATTCATGATATACATGTTACTGACAGTGAAGTATCTAAATTTATTTTAAATCTTGATACAACTAAAGGAGCAGGTTGTGACAATATACCCCCGATATTTTTTGTTAAATGTGCTATATCATTGTCTTTGCCTATTGCGTTAATTTTCAATAGGTGTTTGAAGGCTGGTTATTTTCCTAATATTTGGAAAAAAGCCCATATTGTCCCCATACATAAAAAAGGCCTGAAAACATCAGTAGAAAATTACCGACCGATCTCTATATTAAATGTACTCAGTAAACTATTCGAGAGAGTAGTCCATACTAATATATATCCTGTGATATCCACTTCAATACCCATACAGCAACATGGATTTTTAAAGGCACGATCAACCACTACCAATTTGGGGGTCTTTATTGATCATGTAATGAGCGATATGGATGGTGGTTCGCAGGTTGATGTGATCTACACGGATTTTGAAAAAGCTTTTGACCGTGTAGATCATACCATACTTTTGCGTAAGCTGTACAAGCTAGGAATTCATGGAAACCTGCTAAGATGGATGGAATCCTACCTACGCAATCGCTCTCAAGCTGTTGTTGTTGGTGGTTTTTGTTCAAACTTTATTGAGATTCCTTCTGGCGTGCCACAAGGCTCGATTCTCGGGCCCCTTCTGTATGCTTCTTATCTTTACGACATAGGTGAATGTTTTGAGTATGCACGGTTTCTTATGTATGCTGATGACACAAAAATTTACATGAAAATAATAAATCATATGGATAGTTTGCATTTACAGTCAGATCTTGATAAATTGGGACGCTATTATGCTGAAAATCGTATAGGTATAAATATAAGTAAATGTTCATTTGTCTCTTTTACACGTAAAAAGAACCCTAAATTATTTGAATATAAAATAAACAATGTAAAAATAACTAAATTAAATTCTGTTAGGGATCTTGGTGTCCAAATTGACTCAAAATTAACTTTTGCTGAACACATTGAACTAATCACTAACAAAGCCTACAAAAATCTTGGTTTTATATTGCGGGTTAGTCGCCCCTTTTCCGATATCGGATGCCTTAAACTTTTATATTATTCTTATGTAAGAAGTGTTCTAGAATATTGTAGTACAGCATGGAACCCACAATATATTACCTATATTCAGAATCTGGAAAGCATACAGAATAAATTTGTTAAACACCTGAATTTTCGTTGCTATCGAAATTTTAAAGACTATCATGAATCGTGCGTCCATCACCAACTCATGACTCTTGAAAACAGAAGAACTTTGACTGATATGTGTTTTTTACACGGTGTTTGTAATAATTATATAGACTCTTTGGAGTTGTCATCAAGACTATTAAGTTTTTGTGTTCCTGATCGTAGAACAAGACATACAAGTTTATTCGCCATTAAGCACACAGATACTAATTATGCCCAAAACTCTCTGGTGAATCGTTTGCACAGGACTTACAATAAAAAATTTAATAATATTGATGTGTTTCATGAGAGTAAGCAAATATTTAAATATGAAGTTATACGAGTACTGAATGAAAGTGGCAAAGCCACTAAGTAAACACAAACTTTTGTATCAGTAAGTATATTATATTTATATAAGTATATAAGTATGTATGTTGTGAGAATATTTATAGGTATAGGTTTTGCTATCATATTATATTATATATCTATATATTATCATAAATATGTATTATCATTTATCACATATGCACCCTCTTTCTCACACAAATAATATCATGACATGACTTGTGTAGCTGCACTCTTTCAATGACAGTTGAACAACACAATCACGTGTACCTAATTTAAAAAATGTAAAACCGTATTTGGCTGTAAGTTTTGCTAATTAAGATATGTTAATGTTTAATTTTAAGAGCTGTGGTTTTTGTTTAATAAATAAAATAAAATAAAATAAAATTATCGAAAACTACCCCAGCACTATGCGCGAACAATAGCGTACTGATGAAAACCTCAGTGCGTTCGGTTTTAGAACGTAAAATTGGGCCAATAACAACTCGTTTGATATTATTTGCATGGTCGCTAGATGGTTGTCTGATGTTAAGCGCCACAGCTGCCTATAATAATTATAATAACAACGCTCAACGATGACATACATAGATCCTGGGCCCTAACTTGGATTCCCTGTGTGTAGGGACCCAGGAACTACGAGGACCATGCTCCCACAACACCCAGACTCAGAACAAGTATTTGCGCTTTTTTTTCTGTGCACAAATACTTGTCCTGTCGCGGGAATCGAACCTGCCGCCTCCGGGTTATGAGCCGACCTGCTCAACCACCACACCACAGAGGCTGTCAACATGTAATATTTATTAAAATAAAGAATTTTTGAAATGAAAAATGAATATTTTAAGTTTTTAGGTCTAGTTTAGTTTTGTATTAACGATTATAAAATACTTTCACAACATTTTCGCACATTCACTCGCGAACGTTCCATTCCAGTTTTTATAAGTTCCCTAATATTTAGTGGAGTGTGAACGCGACAGTACGTGCGCAAGTCTGTGTAATGAAAGCGCGTGTTCGCACGTACGAGTGCAGTTGCATTGTTTCCTGCGACACGACAGCGCGTGAAACGAGATACGAGTACGTGAATTGTCTTGGAAATCACTTAGAACTAAGACAAAAACGTTGCAATAAAACTTTTTTGCGGATAAAGCTTACTACGCGTATAATCCTACTATTTTTACGAACTCTACATAGTATTCTCAATTAATAATATTGATAATTAACGTCAAACTATCACATAGATCCTGGACCCTAACCTAGAATTCCCTGCATCTAGGGACCCAGGAACTACGAGGACCATGCTACCACAACACAAAGACAGAACAAGCATTTGCACTTTTTTTCTGTGCATAAATACTTGTCACCGCAGGAATCGAACCCGCTGCCTCCGGGTATGAACTGACCTGCTCAACCTACATCACAGAGGCAGTCTACTTCCATATCTAATTCCTATTACCCTGACGACATTTTACAAATTGATTGCTTATACTACCAATGGTGTCGATTCTGTGTCGTATACTGTAAAGCTAAACGAAATTAACATATTTCCGTCTTTTTCATTTCCCCTTTATCAGAAGAGTACCGCCATACTTTGAGTTTACTTTAATTTTAGGGAATGCGACACAGAATCTACACCAATGTCATTATAAATTAAATTTGATATTGAAATTTTTTTAAATCCTGCGGTTAACTGTAAATAAATATGTCTGGGTGTTTATATTGTATTCTATGTATGTATTTACAAACAAACGGTATCTAAGTATTGTATCAGTTATCTGGTTCCCATAGTACAAGCTTTGCTTAGTTTAGGGCTAGATGGCGCTGTGTGAAATGTTCACGCATATTTTTTTTATTTATATTTGTATAGTTGACCAAATAAATAATTCTAATAAGAATTTGAAAGTAATTAAAAGGAACTATCATACAATTATCGTTCAACGTTAAATTTCAATTCTCGTATCGTGTCAAACAATGGAAACGAGCTCCGCGCAGGCGAGTAGACAAACTGTAGCCATTTAAATACTACACGAAATTGGGCACCAAGTGGACTGGTGTAATTTGGCGCCGTTTTTATTTCGGAAAGAAAATGCAAAAATACATTTAGTGGAAGATTTCATTAGTTTTATTTGAATTTCTTGAATTATACTGACAACAAAAGTAATGCTCATAGGGAAACATAGCCGTTACTAACCGATCGGTAAAGTTAAACAACATTCGCTGAGGTTACTACTTGGATGGGTGACCGCTACAAAAAGTGGAATTTACAACTAAGCTACGTGCTTCCTTCTCGGCTGTTGTCGTAAGACAATAATCATTAAGCCAAACGCTTGACGTCCTAATAATTCCTTTATAAAACAAATTTAACCGACTTAATCCCAATGAGATAACCATCAAAGTAGTCGAAATCAAAATACGCATAATTAAAGATAACTCAAAAACTGCTAGTCAGATTTTGATAAAATTGAAATGAGACCACACAGGAAGCAGTATCTTTCAAGTAAAAATAGTATCGGGTTCATCCAGTCGAAAGTTCTGAGGTAACAAACAAAAAAAAACCGAATTGTGAAAACGTATTTTTTTTAAGTTTGTTGAAAATTCTGACACCAGGGCTGATCTTTTTGTTTATTAATAGATATGCTTGCGTTTGACAACTATCGCACCTGATGGTAAGCAACGATGCTGTCTAGGATGTAACACGCTTGCCTAGAAGATACCTGTTCACTCTCGATTTGAACACTCCAAAGTTATAGTTTTCGGGAAGACGATAAAGCAACTCCAATCGTTGCATTGCGATTGCATTGCATTCTAGCTAAAAGTTTTAAAGTGAACAAAGGTAAATACGATTGTATGATTCAGCCAACTTTATTGCTGCAATGGTGCAGTTACTTTTGCATTTTGACTCATCATCCAATCAGAAAACGAGTTTATCGAACGTAATTACGTGTAGTAGCAATAATAAGAGCGTATGGCTTAGCGGTAGCCCATGAAACTTTCAAACAACGCACCTAGGTTCATATCCCGCTCGGACCAATGACTTTGCAAGTTATGTGCGATATTTACACCCAGGAACAATACCATCATAAGGTAACCGCCATGTTAAAGGAACCTGCTGAAAGTTGTGAATTCTTCTTCCGTCTTCTTCTCAAGAATCACAAACATCGAGAACATTTGTGTTAACCTACAAACCCGCATTTTTTATGTTAATGAATGATGTGACGAGCCAGCCGTTCACCTGATGTTAAGCGACACGGCTGCCCATAACAGAATAGTGTCACTCGGAGCTAAGAAATTTAAAGGTTGCGTGACACTGCACTGCGCACAACATTCTGAGACATCAGCACAGTCTGGTAATAAGATTACTCGACTGTGAGATTAGATCATAAAGTCTCAATTGCCCAGTAATTTCACTAGCTACTGTAAGTAAACCGGAACACAGTAGTGCTAGCACACTACTGTGTTCTACTACCCTCAACATCCGAGCGCTAAGCATCTCTTTTAAGTTTGTCGTGGTTATTTAATTTGATATTAGTGGCAAAAACATAATTTAAGTGCTTCAAATGTGATAGATCTCTAGTATAGACATCTACGAACATAGTATAGTGATAAAAAGTTATCGGCATTGGTGTTTAAAACAAATTGAATACAAATATCAATTTTATCACCGGACGATCGTGAGTTCACTACAAAAACGCGTAAGAGATAAGAAAGTGCGCGGCGCTTACGCCTCTTTGGGCGCGACCTGCAAGTAAATAACCGGTACGACAAACGCGAGCAGGGCACTATACCTACATCAATCTTGTCCACCCGTTGCTTTCTACAACTGCAACAATGAATACACAAAAATGTGCTGGGTGCCGAAACCAGCTAAAAGGAACATCTAATTTGCAATGTTGCCGATGTTCGGACAAATATCATAGCACTTGTTTGAACTATAGTAGGCAAGATTTCAACGGGTTCTCGAAGGAGTTCAAGGAATCGTGGGTGTGCCCATCGTGCCTATGCAAGGAGCCTAAACCTGGAGACAATTCGAATACGCCGATTCGGACTACATCTACTGCTTCGCAAAAACTTACCCCGATAGCAGCGCAGGTGCAGGCACCGGAGAAGGGGACGGAGCCACCGGTAGTAGCTTTAGAATACGACAATGTCACTCTACGCACAACCCCGCACTGCAACTGTACATGTATATCTGCAGATAGCATCCGCGACATCATAAGAGAAGAATTGTCCAACAAAGTTCACTTGATGGAGACTAAAATTATCTCCCTAGAGAAGTTAGTGCTTGAACAAAGTAAGCTAATTAGGATACTCGTCGGTGATCGGGAGAATCCCAGTTCTTTGACAAAACCGATTGGAACCATGTTAGAAAAGGTTGGTACCAAGTCGAGCTCCTTAAAGGTAGCCCAGCAGCCGGCACCGATGCGTGATAGGACAGTGGCGGCGCTCTCTGCAGCGGGCCGAAAGAATAAAGACGGCCTCAACTTATCGCCTCTTCCGATCAGTGTGGAAGCAGCTGCTTTGGCATCAGGCACCAGGACTCCAACTTCGCTTTCGCTGCCTGTGTCAGAGAGGCCGTTAGTCACATCTGTGAACGAAAGTGCACTACAATCGCCGCCGAAGGTGTTGAAACATCAGGAATGTGTAATGAAAAATGCTTCGGAATGGATTGAAGTAAAAGCTCGTCGATCGCGAACAGCACCTACCAATGTCACTCGTGGTACGGCGGCTCCGGGATCTGCCATGTGTCCAATTGTTGCAGCTGAACGTAAATCTTACCTGCACTTGTACTATGTGCATATTGACACTACTGCGGACCAAGTGGTAACCTACCTAAATAGCATATGCCCGGGAAATAAATGTAGCGCCGAAACTTTGAAGGCTCGAGGTGATTACGCTTCATTTAAATTAACTGTGCCGACCAAGGACGTCGAGAAGTACTTATCAGCTGAGCACTGGGCAGAAGACGTGTATATCAAACCATGGCGTAATGGATTTCGCAACCTACAAAAAACCAAGTAAGAAAGTAAATTTCAAATACTACACACTGTTCTACCAAAATGTCAGGGGTCTCCGTTCAAAGCTCGATACCGCCAAGAAGGCGATACTCACACTATCAGCTGACATGTACGCATTTACGGAAACATTTCTGGTGTCAGGAGTGTATGACGGGGAACTATTTCCTCCTGGGTACACCGTGCTACGTCATGACCGAGCTCGTGATCAAGGCTGGGGAGGCGTACTGCTAGCTGTGCGGAACTCGCTCAATGTGCAGAAGATAGTTGACTTGGATGGCTACTCCGATGAAATTGAAATTGTGACCGGGTTAATTACGTTACATCATAAGAAAGTAGTTTGTTGTGTCGTGTATATTCCCCCGAAATCAAGTGAAGACAAATACTGTAATACTTTTAGTGTACTAGAGAATGTGCTAGCTAAATTTCCCAAGTTAGATATCTTAATTGTAGGCGATTTTAATTTAAATTCATGTAGTAAAGATATTCTTATTCAGTATGACTGTATGGTCGATAATTATAATTTAAAGCAACACAATAATGTTACTAATAAATGTGACGGAATTTTAGACCTGGTGTTGAGCAACCATGGCGGCGAATGGATTGAGGTGAGTGGCGACGTGGATCCTGTGGTTAGAATCGATGGTTATCATCCGCCACTGCTGGTGAAAATGCGTAGCGCGCGAGTAGTGCGCCCTCGAGACGGCGCCTCGCGTGTTCGTCCACTGCGACCGGAACGTGATCATACGCTGCGAGAATGGAACTTCCGCAAGGCTGATTTCCACTCTTTATATGCTTCCCTTGCCGCTATTGATTGGGACGAGATATACTTATCCACAGAGGTCGATGTGACGGTAAGCATTTTATATAATCTACTGGGCACTTGCTTTGATAGTTGCGTTCCCCGTAAACGGCCATCGACTCCTTGCTCACGTTATCAGTATCCTACGTGGTTTACGGCGGAGACAATAATCAATATTAGAAATAAGTACTTTCATTTGAAACGATTTCGAGAAGAGGGTAAGCAGTTTAACTGGGAAATGTTTAAATTTTACAGGGAAAGGGTCCAATTTCTCATTGATCAATCTTACGAGGAGTATATTAGCCAAACTGAATCAGACATTAGACATAATCCTAAGCAGTTTTGGAAGTTCATAAAGGATCAGCAATCCTCTAGACAATCTAATTGTGAATTTGAATATGCCGGTGACATTGTTTCTGGTGTCGATGCTGCTAACGCCTTTGCCTTCTATTTCAAGTCAGTATTTTTGACCAATACTCCAACCCTATCCGTAGAGGAAGCAAAGTGTGAGGCAATCACTTCTTGCTGTTCTTCTCGTATAGCGGTAGATAGCATTGGGCCGAGTGACTACCATTATGCCATGCGTCGACTAAAAGCCCATTCATCGACTGGACCTGATGGTATACCGCCATTTATAATCAAGGATTGCTGTAAAATTCTCCAACCACCTCTTTTATATATATTTAATTTAGCTTTGAGTACTGCAACATACCCATCTCAGTGGAAATTGTCCCGTGTCACCCCTATACCCAAGGATGGTTCTAGATCTAAAGTCGAGAACTACAGGCCCATAGCAGTGCTGTCGGCGCTCGGCAAAGTTTTCGAGTCAATTCTGAACCGCGACATCACGAGGCAGGTCAATGCGCAGCTGAGCGATGCACAACATGGGTTCAGGGCAGGCAGATCTACCGTCACAAACCATATTAATTTTGTAGAATACACTGTTACAGAGATGGACAATAAGAAACAAGTAGATGCAACGTATTTTGATTTTAAAAAAGCCTTTGATAAAGTTAATAATGACATACTATTAAAAAAATTTTCGGCCGCCGGTTTCACTCCAAATTTGCTTAAGTTTTTTACCAGTTATTTTTCAAATAGATTTCAATATGTCCAACTTTCTACCTACCGCTCAGATCCGTATCTGACCTGCTCCGGTGTAAGCCAGGGCAGCACGCTTGGTCCAACCCAATTTCTAATTATGATCAATGACTTGCCGAAGGTCGTCAGTACGGCTAGATGCCTGATGTTTGCCGACGATCTGAAGCTATTCTTGGGTATAGAAACAGCCTCTGACTGTGAAGCATTGCAGAGGGACATCGACAATGTGGTTGCGTGGAGTGAACAAAATTATCTTGAGTTTAACGAGTCTAAATGTAAAACCATAACTTTTACTCGTAAGCGTTCGCCAACTGTGTACCCCTACAGCATACACGGTGCCCCTCTCATGCGTGTTGAACAAATCCGTGATCTTGGTCTGACTCTTGACACTGAATTGACATTCAACAACCACATAGTTGATCTATGCAAGCGCGCTCACAGTTCTCTTGGATTTGTTATGAGACAATCTAATAGGTTTCAAGACCGGAGTACCATCGTTGCCCTCTACTACGCGTTTGTACGAAGTAAGCTTGAATACAATTCAACAATCTGGGATCCCCATGAAAGTAAGTACAAACTTATGGTGGAAAAAGTGCAGAGAAGGTTTGCCCGTTACCTGTATAAAAAGCTGTATGGATATTATCCGTACTTGTATCCGTCCCTTTTCGTAGCAGGCATGGTAGGTATTAACACCTTGGAACTAAGGCGCAAGTGCGCGATAATGATTCATTATTATCTGCTGTTCCACAACAGGATTGACAACCCCAGCACTCTGTCGCGTCTTTCGCTTGTGGTACCGGACCGGCAGCGGCGGCCGCACGTGCGGCGCCTGCTTGCGCTCGCGGCGCCGCGCGCGCGCACTAACACCACACAATACGCCCCCACGGCACAAGCTGTCTCTCTACTCAACGCCTTGGTTGCTCAACAACCAGACCTTGACTTTTTTAATGTGAATTTTTTTACTTTTGTTAATGTGTGTATTAATTTTTTGACATGATATTATATTTTTTTCTTTTATATTGCTGTTATATGCTGTTATTGTAAATTGTAATTGATTTTTGTATATTTATTAACGTGACTCTAATTTAAGTCTATTTTTCTAGTATTTCTGGCTCGTCACACGTCTTGGCGTCGCTGTAAGTGTGCAAGCATTTAAGAATAAATAAATAAATAAATACTGCTTGGCGGCAGAATAACTGGCAAAGCGGTGGTACCTACCTAGACGAACTTTGCCGAAAAGTCCTACCACCTAGAGTAAATAATAAATAAATAAATAAAATCAACATCGCGAGAATAAAGCAGTCATATATGTTAATGAACACCGCTAGTACCTCAAAAGTGAAGCCATACAACTAGTCACCTAATAAATATAATTCCTTCATATACTAATTTCTCATAAATATAATTAATATATATTTTGGTGGTGTTTTGTTAACGTGATCGATTATTGACAGTGCATTTAGCTTGAATATTATTTTATTTATTTAATGGCAACAAATATTAATCGATAAGCGTATCACTTAAGCCGAGTTAGATGATACTTATGTGAATAATAAGATAGTCTGAGATGATAAGATTGATTGGGAGAAGAAGGAGTTCAAGCGGTGTTTAATTTCAAAAACCCTCCGAAACCACTCTAACACATATGTAATTATTAGTAGGGATCTACAGTAATGGTCTAAGAACTAGGTCATCATATCCATGTACCTTATAATGCACATATAATAGGCGCATTACGTGCATTTTATTACAACATCCTAGACTCGTTCTCGGAATCACTATCGACTGAGTCATCGAGTCACGTTTAGTTCGAGATTTGTTAGTCAGCAAGGATCATGTGAATCATAATATATAATTATATCAACGAGATATCAACCGCCGATATCAACGAGATGGTAGAAAGTTTAATAAAACAATGGTGTTGATTCTGTGTCGCATTCTCTAAAACTAAAGTAAACTCAAAGTATGGCGGTACTCTTCTGATAAAGGGGAAATGAAAAAGACGGAAATATTTTAATTTAGTTTAGCTTTAGAGTATGCGACTGAAGTGAAACTTCTTTAGTTTAGCTCTATCTATCGGCCGATATAACTTTGTTTAATGTTGATGTCGCCACTTTGACAATTATTTTAAATTGTCATTTTACCGAATATACCAACACTAGCTTTTGCCGCGTGGCCTATAGGAAATTAATTCAACCACCCATTTCACCCTATTAGGGGTGGAATTTCAAAAAACCCTTTCTTAGTGGATACCTACACTTTACCAAGAACACACCCTCCAAATTTCAAGTCTCTAGGACCAGCGGTTTAGTCTGTGCGTTGATATATAAGTCAATCATTCAGTCAGTCAGGACTTTGAATTTTTTATGTATAGATAATAATACATCAGAAACTTTTAACTTTGTTATGTTAACAATGGAGATCTACGTGAACCAGTACACGCCTCTCTCTCTTGCCCAGTAATATCCGAAACGTAACTCTTTCTTTCTATCTTCACTAGCTTATATCTCCTTTTCAACTCCCGTTCGCCTCGTGACACATTCACCAGCTTACTCCCCAAGTCAAGCGAGCGTAAAGAAGTTTTACTTCAATAACCAAAGATTTAACGTAGCGTATCTAAATGATACATGTTTTTCTTTTTTTGTTTTGTTTTGGCTCCACACTTTTATGTATTTAGCCATTGTCAAGTACTTGATAATTTTTCAAGTTAATTAATAATTATATATGTGTTAAGTCAAGTCACAGTCCAAGTCAATTAAGTCAAGTCATAATCTAGTCTAGTCAAGTCATACTCCTAGTAAAGTAGTGGCAACTTTACCAAAAGCTTCTATGGAGTTTTGAAAACAACTTTCCCACACTCACGCCTGTAATCCAGCACCTAACGAATATAATGCCACCAATTTTATGCACTAATACAAAAAATAACACAAGTTTTCGAAAATAATACAATGCGGTGACGCAATCTTTTTCGTTTTCCCGCCAAAAACCAGGTACATGTTTACATCCCACGCGTCTATCCAAGCATGTTGTTTAATGTTGTGTCAGTAAAACTTACCTACCCCACTGTCATGGCCGACTGACGCCAGATGGCGATACTGTGTATTGTTTATCTATAAAACTAATTTATCAAGTCTCTAGAACCAGCGGTTCAGGTTGTGCGTTGATATATAAGTCAGTCAGTCAGGACTTTGAATTTTATATGTATAGATTTCATTTATCTTTTCAATCATTACATTCATTTTAACCTAATTTATGAAAATAATATTTAAAGAAAGAAAAAATATAAACGTTTAAATAAAAAATCCTCTTCCACAGCATTTTAACTTAAATTGGTCAGTAAATAAAAGTAAATTAAGTAATTTTAAATAAGCCCACACGCATTCAAAACACCTTGAACTTTAAACACACAGACAGAAAAACCTGCGTTTTCCGTGATTGTTTATGTACCAGATACCATCACAGATTAAATAACTTTACCAATGTAAACTGATAGAGATGTGCGGATGAATTAAAACTGGTATGTGCGGTTTGGTTCCGTCGACTAGGGTTCCGGAGAAATACTTTAAATAGAAAATAATATGAAAATAATAGGTCTTTACCTATGAAATTGCCGTATTGCAGTACAGACTTTTTCAAACAAAAAAAAGTTTTGATTGGCTATGAATTCTAAATTCAAATTAATTTTGTTTTAAAAATATGACATTCTATTTACAATATAAGTCTTTTGTTTATTGATTAGCGTTGTATTTTCATTACATTTCAACATTTTTCCTCATAATGGAAACTTTGAAATTTCGTGTAATTATGGAATATGAGTTCCGTCGTGGCACCAACGCGGCACAAACGACACGTAACATCAACGACGTTTACGGAGAGAACTGTACAAACGAACGTACAACCCGTTATTGGTTTGCTCGGTTCCGTTCTGGGAATTTTGACTTGAAAAATGAACCTCGTGGTCGTCCGGAAACTTTGGTCAACAATGATGAATTAAAGGCGATTGTGGAAGCTGATGAATCTCAATCTACAGCTGAGCTGGCAGCAGCTTTTGATGTTAGCATCAAAACAATATTGGTCCATTTGCGACAGATTGGCAAGATAAAAAAGCTTGATAGATGGGTGCCCCACGAACTTAACGTTCGCCAGCGCAACGTACGCGTCGAGACTTGCCTTGCGCTGCTTAACAGGCACAGAAATGAAGGAATTTTGAACCGAATTGTTACGTGCGACGAAAAATGGATTCTTTTTGACAATCGAAAGCGCTCAGCAAGTTGGTTAGATCCTGGTTCGGTACCAAAGCAATATGCAAAACGAAAAATGACCCCTAGGAAGGTGATGGTCACAGTTTGGTGGTCTAGTGCTGGTGTGATTCATCATAGCTTTTTACAAAACGGCAAGAGCATTACTGCAGATGTGTACATTGAAGAACTGACCACAATGATGGCGAAACTCGCACGTCTGCAACCAGCTTTGGTCAATCGGTCGTCTCCACTGCTACTTCACGACAACGCGCGACCCCATACTGCACAACAGACCGTCTCTAAGCTGCATGAGTTGGGTTTGGAAGCTCTCCCTCATCCGCCATACTCACCAGATCTTGCGCCTACCGACTATTAGTTTTTCCAAAATTTGGACAACTTTTTAGCGAGAAAAAAATTCAATTCCCGAGAGGCAGTACAAAACGCCTTTGAAGAGTTTGTTGTCTCCCGTCCTGCTGATTTTTTCAAGAAGGGCATCCATAAACTGCCACAGTGTTGGCAAAGATGCATTGATTGCAGGGGTGATTAGTTTGAATAAAAGAAATAAATAAGTTCGAAAAAAAATATACTTTAACTTTTTTCAAACAAAACGGCAATTTCATAGGTAAAGACCTAATATTAGGCCTTTACCTATGAAATTGCCTATGAAATCGGTAAGCGCAAGATCTGGTGAGTATGGCGGATGAGGGAGAGCTTCCAAACCCAACTCATGCAGCTTAGAGACGGTCTGTTGTGCAGTATGGGGTCGCGCGTTGTCGTGAAGTAGCAGTGGAGACGACCGATTGACCAAAGCTGGTAGCAGACGTGCGAGTTTCGCCATCATTGTGATCAGTTCTTCAATGTACACATCTGCAGTAATGCTCTCGCCGTTTTGTAAAAAGCTATGATGAATGACACCAGCACTAGACCACCAAACTGTGACCATCACCTTTCTAGGGGTCATTTTTCGTTTTGCACATTGCTTTGATACCGAACCAGGATCTAACCAACTTGCTGAGCGCTTTCGATTGTCAAAAAGAATCCATTTTTCGTCGCACGTAACAATTCGGTTCAAAATTCCTTCATTTCTGTGCCTGTTAAGCAGCGCAAGGCAAGTCTCGACGCGTACGTTGCGCTGGCGATCGTTAAGTTCGTGGGGCACCCATCTATCAAGCTTTTTTATCTTGCCAATCTGTCGCAAATGGACCAATATTGTTTTGATGCTAACATCAAAAGCTGCTGCCAGCTCAGCTGTAGATTGAGATTCATCAGCTTCCACAATCGCCTTTAATTCATCATTGTTGACCAAAGTTTTCGGACGACCACGAGGTTCATTTTTCAAGTCAAAATTCCCAGAACGGAACCGAGCAAACCAATAACGGGTTGTACGTTCGTTTGTACAGTTCTCTCCGTAAACGTCGTTGATGTTACCTGTCGTTTGTGCCGCGTTGGTGCCACGACGGAACTCATATTCCATAATTACACGAAATTTCAAAGTATCCATTATGAGGAAAAATGTTGAAATGTAATGAAAATACAACGCTTATCAATAAACAAAAGACTTATATTGTAAATAGAATGTCATATTTTTAAAACAAAATTAATTTGAATTTAGAATTCATAGCCAATCAAAACTTTTTTTTGTTTGAAAAAGTCTGTACTGCAATACGGCAATTTCATAGGTAAAGACCTATTATATACCTACAATATTACTATTTATCAAATAATTAATTATAGTTTAGGATTATGTTTATATGTTAATTTGAATCTTTAATTTATTGTTAATTGTTGGAAATAAATGTCATTAAGAAATATGAAAATTATATTTATGATTAGCTTAATGACACACATAAGTATTTAAATTATTTGCTCATCCCACAGGAACATTTCACTTTTCCAGGATTATATGTAGCCGATATGTTAATCCAGTGTATAAGCTATCTTGGTTCCGAATTTCATCCAAATCCATTCAGCCGTTTGAGCGTGAAGGAGTAACAAACGTACACACATACAAACTTTCGCCTTTATAATATTAGTGTGAATTTAAATTTATGCATTGACAATTGTTCGATACCGTCAGGCAACTTAGACAAAGATTATTAATATGTTTCCAGTTGCAAAATTTATCTATTGTTACCTAGAAACATTGTCTCACTAACTCTTTCAAGGAATCACTTGATACAAGTACTGTTTTTTTTAATATTTATGGCGGTTTTTCCAACCTGCAGGTCCCTAAAACAAAAGGCGGGAGGCGCCCGGAAGACGTTGTTTACATCATCAAGGGCGCCGTTGATAGAATATCATCATTTTGGGGGAACAATGTTACCGGTGCGTTTAAAAATAGATTTTATATTTAAATAGTGACGTTTTTGCTCTTTGGTAATGATGCTTACTAGGTGGTAGGACTTTGTTGCAAAGTTCGTCTAGGTAGGTACCACCGCTTTGCCAGTTATTCTGCCGCCAAGCAGTAGTGTGCAAGCACTACTGTGTTCCGGTTTGAAGGACGCTGTAGCTGGTGAAATTACTGGGCAATTGAGACTTTATGATCTGATCTCACAGTTAAGTAATCTTATTACCAGACTGTGCTGATGTCTCAGAATGATGTGCGCAGTGCAGTGTCGCGCGAAACTCTGTGTTTTAGTTCCGAGTAACACTGTTCTGTTATGGGCGGCCGTGGCGCTTAACACCAGGCGAACGACTAGCTCGTCACATCGTTCACTAACATAAAAAAAATGCTAGCTTCTTTTCGTTTAACAAAATTTTTGGATTGTCTGGAAGAGATCGCTTTAAGCGATAAGACCGCTCATTGTACAATTCATTTTTAAGTTTGTGCTTGTCAATAATTGTGTCTGTAATGTGGTGTTTCAATAAAGAGTTTTATCTATCGGATTTGTTAATTTTTGAACGAAATATTTCTATGTGACCTATAACCTATAAATCACGTGCTATATAAATGGGAATGGGGGTTGCTAGCGAACAAAACAAAATTACTCCTGAAAACTAACAATTACTTCTAAATAAATTATTTATCAAATAAAATTCTAGGATTTTTAATTTATTTGTAAAAACACAAGACTAAGTATAACGTACATTTAAAAATAATTAACTTGGATAATGGTCAATCGTCTCAGCGCATTTTTTACGCGTCTTCCAAGGGAGGGTTTTTATTCGCTATGTTAGTTTCCTCTCTCCTCTTATACCGTAAGTATCAAAGGTTACCCAATCTACATATAACAAAAATCTAAATATAATATTTTCGTTCGAAAATAGTTTAAGCACTCACCTGTCACTATAGCGGCCATGAGCAATCCTAAAAGCGCGGGAAAAGCAGCCATCTTGTAATCTTTCACTGAACTGTATCACTTCACTTATAAAGTTTCTAAAAGCATTACTAGATGCACAACTTGAAACACTTTTAAAAATCCGGTTTCGAACTGGACACTGTTGTTTTCTCACTCGCACTGATGGTTGGTTTTCTGCCGTCTCGCTCACACTGCAACAAAACACAAAGATAGGTCAGTTTTTTTTTACTTTATAGGAGCGAAAGGTGGGTTGCGTAAGATGATACGACCAGAATAACTTGACCCTTGGATTAAAGTATTTTTTACTGATTTAATAAGAATGTTATGGCTTTTAGCTTTGGAACTGGCGGTAAAATTATATTTTTTTTTCTAAATTAATCTTTTTTATGGTTATTGTGTAGCAAATTCTGCGATTATGGTTTATAGGTTGTCTATTAATGAACTAGCCCCAGTTATTATAATGCACTCACATTACTATATATTAGGTCTTTACCTATGAAATTGCCGTTTTGTTTGAAAAAAGTTAGAGTAATTATTTTTCGAACTTATTTATTTCTTTTATTCAAAGTAATCACCCCTGCAATCAATGCATCTTTGCCAACGCTGTGGCAGTTTATGGATGCCCTTCTTGAAAAAATCAGCAGGACGGGAGACAACAAACTCTTCAAAGGCGTTTTGTACTGCCTCTCGGGAATTGAATTTTTTTCCCGCTAAAAAGTTGTTCAAATTTTGGAAAAAGTAATAGTCGGTAGGCGCAAGATCTGGCGAGTATGGCGGATGAGGGAGAGCTTCCAAACCCAACTCATGCAGCTTAGAGACGGTCTGTTGTGCAGTATGGGGTCGCGCATTGTCGTGAAGTAGCAGTGGAGACGACCGATTGACCAAAGCTGGTTGCAGACGTGCGAGTTTCGCCATCATTGTGGTCAGTTCTTCAATGTACACATCTGCAGTAATGCTCTCGCCGTTTTGTAAAAAGCTATGATGAATCACACCAGCACTAGACCACCAAACTGTGACCATCACCTTTCTAGGGGTCATTTTTCGTTTTGCACATTGCTTTGGTACCGAACCAGGATCTAACCAACTTGCTGAGCGCTTTCGATTGTCAAAAAGAATCCAATTTTCGTCGCACGTAACAATTCGGTTCAAAATTCCTTCATTTCTGTGCCTGTTAAGCAGCGCAAGGCAAGTCTCGACGCGTACGTTGCTCTGGCGATCGTTAAGTTCTTGGGGCACCCATCTATCAAGCTTTTTTATCTTGCCAATCTGTCGCAAATGGACCAATATTGTTTTGATGCTAACATCAAAAGCTGCTGCCAGCTCAGCTGTAGATTGAGATTCATCAGCTTCCACAATCGCCTTTAATTCATCATTGTTGACCAAAGTTTCCGGACGACCACGAGGTTCATTTTTCAAGTCAAAATTCCCAGAACGGAACCGAGCAAACCAATAACGGGTTGTACGTTCGTTTGTACAGTTCTCTCCGTAAACGTCGTTGATGTTACGTGTTGTTTGTGCCGCGTTGGTGCCACGACGGAACTCATATTCCATAATTACACGAAATTTCAAAGTATCCATTATGAGGAAAAATGTTGAAATGTAATGAAAATACAACGCTAATCAATAAACAAAAGACTTATATTGTAAATAGAATGTCATATTTTTAAAACAAAATTCATTTGAATTTAGAATTCATAGCCAATCAAAACTTTTTTTTGTTTGAAAAAGTCTGTACTGCAATACGGCAATTTCATAGGTAAAAACCTATTATAAACAAAATTAAAATTTTTTAATTAATTAATTAACTAAACAATTAATAGTAAAGTGGGAAAAAACTATAAAAAAACGGCTTAAGTACGGAAATCTACGGAAAATCATCGGTAAGGAAAGAACGTACACAATTTCCAACAGTCCTAACAGAAACTTTATACAATTTTACGGTGGAGAGCTCAACGTAAACTGGATGGATTTATGAAAGATGACGCCATAAATTTTTAAGAAAATATCTTTTTATCCTATTTAACACGAAGGGTGGTAAATAAAAATCTTTTTTGATGTAAAATAAGGTAATTTAGTTATATGGGGTAATTTTGTTACCTTTATAAGTAAAAAATATTTTTGACAGCCCCAAAAATATTATTGTAAAGAAAGGAACATAAATAAAAAAAAATTACCTATAATATTAGTAATATTAATAATAACGCCCAACAATCACGTACATATATCCTGGACCCTAACTAGGATTCCCTGTGTCTAGGGACCCAGAAACTACGAGGACCATGCTCCCACAACACCCAGACACAGAACAAGTATTTGCGCTTTTTTTGTGCACTAATGAAAGTCAAGTCAAGACAAGTCTTGTCGCGGGAATCGAACCATCCGACTCCGGGTTATGAGCCGACCTGCTCAACCACCACACTACAGATGCTGTCATGTTATGCTAGAAAGACGACACGCTGCTAAATTTACCTGCACACAAATCTATGCGGCGTGCGATATTCGACGTTTGTTTTACAGTTATTTTATTTAAATAAAACTTTTTTACGCACGCTTGACTTGAGGAGTAAGCTGGTGAATGCGTGACGAACACATATTAAAGTTGGTTTACGTAGATCTCCATTGTCAACATAACAAAGTTAAAAAAAACATATGTTGGTATGTCCAGTAAAATGACAATTTACAAATGTCAAGATGGCGACATTAACATAACTAAAACTCCACAATAATACAGTTTCAAGCGTATACCCAGATTGACTACAAATATATATATATATATTTAATGTTATTGAATGATGTGACGAGCTAGTCGTTTACCTGATGTTAAGCGACACGGCCGCCCATAACAGAACAGTGTCACTCGAAACTCCAACATGTAAAGTGTCGCGTGACACTGCACTGCGCACATCATCCTGAGACATCAGCACAGTCTGGTAATAAGATTACTCAACTGTGAGATCAGATCATAAAGTCAAGTCAAGTGCCCAGTAATTTCACTAGCTACACTGCCCTTCAAACCGGAACACAGTAGTGCTTGCACATTACTGCTTGGCGGCAGAATAACTGGCAAAGCGGTGGTACCTAGACAAACTTTGTGAACTTAACGAAAATATGATCTGCGTTTTTCAACTTTAAACAATTAGAACTTATTAGAACTTAAAATCTTTGTAAGAGATTAAAGTCAAACCAAAAAAAGTATTGTTTGTACACTGCCTTAAAAAAAGATAATCCGTGAATGCCGTTAAGTTGAATATAATCCTTCTCTTTCTTACACCCATCTAAGTTAAAATTTTATCAAGAACTAGACAAGGGAGTGTCAAAAATTCAATTTCCATGAAACAACAACGCTAAGGGTTTGGGCTTTGGGAGTGAAAACTGGCGGGAACTAAATTTCCGCTTACGCTTATGATATTTTGCTTTGATTTGACTTAGCATAAGCACTTTGTAATTTAATATGCTTAGTAAAATAACTTAATTTTAAGTACTTAATCCTACAATACAGAATATCGAAATCAAATTATTTTTAAATAAATGTTTAGAAATTCTACATAAGTTGTAGCCAACATCCACCATAGATAGATATCATTGTTTTATTGACAGCCTCGGTGGTGTGGTGGTTAAGCAGGTCGGCTCATAACCTGGAGGAAGCGGGATCGATTCTCGCGGCAGGACAAGTATTTGTGTCCTTAGGTACAGGGAATCCTAGTGAACGTCCAGGATCTATGCATGTGATAGTTGGGCGTTATAATAATTATTATTAAGATTTTAGTATTGCTTTGTATCAAAAGTCGCTATTTATTTTTATGACTTCACGGAGTGAAGCTTCTATACCTATACTATTTGGTATTCTGTGACGTAACTAAGGATTTCATATAAATATTTTATGATGCTCGATAGTAATAATAATAACGCCCAACGATCACATAGATCCTGGACCCTAACTAGGATTCCATGTGTCTAGGGACCCAGGAAGTACGAGGACCTTGGTGCCACAACACCCAGACTCAGAACAAGTATTTGCGCTTTTCTGTGCACAAATACTTGTCCTACCGCGGGAATCGAACCCACCGCCTCCAGGATATGACCTGCTCAACAACCACACTACAGATATTGTCAAAGTGTAGTATGTGGTGTGCACTCGAACGGGGCATTGAGTAACAGCGGACATTTCAAAACGCTCCCGCTGTCGCCTATCACCCAATGCAGACCTCAATCGTTTCTTCGAAACAAAAATACTTTGGAGACCGAAATCCAATTTTATAAGCTAAACCCGAGACCCTAACAGACACCCACAAAAGAGAAGTGGCCTTTACCAACTCGACCTCTAATAAGATAATAGAATAAATAATAAATTGAATCATAATAAAACTTTTGAACTTAATTTAAGAAAAATTGAAGATGAGTTAGAATTCATTAGTAACTTGTTTCTTTTTAGAATTTATATTTTGTACTTGTGGAGGTTTTATTTATAGCCAACGAGCCCGCAGCTTCGCCCGCGGCGTGGCCTATGGAAAAATAATTCAATCACCCATTTCATCCTCTTAAGGGTGGAATTTCGAAAAATCCTTTCTTAGCGGATGCCTACGTCATAACATCTACCTGCATGCCAAATTTCAGCCCGATCCGTCCAGTGGTTTGGGCTGTGCTTTGATAGATCACTATGTCAGTCGGTCAGTCAGTCAGTCACCTTTGAGTTATATATATTTAGATTAGATTTAGATTATGGCAAACTCAATGTTTTTAGAATTCTATGTATGTCTTTCAATGGGGATTGTTCATTATATCTAAATTGTAATTACCAAACCTACACGTTTCGAGGAATAGGCTGTAGGGAATAGTATACATCTTCAACTAAAAAAATCAAAAACTGTTACAGATTATTAAAATTTCAGGATCGAGCGACCTTTATTTGACCTTACGATGACATCACTTGTGGCTAAATGGAAGAAATGCCTGAGCTTATTAACAAAAACATCTCCACAATTTTGGCCTAAAGGCCTATAGGAAACGAAGATTTTTTTTAAATAGATAATTCAACCACTCATTTCACCCTCTTAGGGATGGAATTTAAAAAAACCCTTTCATAGTGGATACCTACACTTTACAAAGAACACACCCTCTAAATTTCAAGTCTCTAAGACCAGAGGTTTAGGCTGTGCGTTGATATATAAGTCAGTCAGTCAGGACTTTGAATTTTATGTGTATGGATAGGTCCCATATTTACACATTTTAAGGTAAAACTGAATCGCGCTTACTATCTAGTCTTGGTACTTCGCATTGTTGTGTGTCGTACAGTTTGATAGAATGCGTGAGTTATTTTTGTATGAGACTGGGCGGATGCGACTGCGCATCGATCCATACTTGAACGGGTACTGGGAGAAAAAAAAGCTGCCATTATTTTAGAAAACTTCTTTACGTACCTTTGACTTGGGGAGTAAGTTAGTGAATGCGAGGCGAACAGAAGTTGGTTCACGTAGATCTCCATTGTCAACATAACAAAGTTAAAAATTTGAATTACTATGTTGATATATGTAAAATGACAATTTACAATTGTCAAGATGGGGACGATAACATTACACACTATTTCACTAGGTGGTAGGACTTTGTTGCAAAGTTCGTCTAGGTAGGTACCACCGCTTTGCCAGTTATTCTGCCGCCATGCAGTAGTGTGCAAGCACTACTGTGTTCCGGTTTGAAGGGCACTGTAGCTAGTGAAATTACTAGGCAAATGAGACTTAATGATCTGATCTCACAGTCGAGTAATTTTATTACCAGTCTGTGCTGATGTCTCAGGATGATGTGCGCAGTGCAGTGTCACGTGAAACTCTATCTTTTGGGGTTCCGAGTGACAGTGTTCTGTTATGGGCGGCCGTGTTGCTTAACATCAGGTAAACGACTAGCTCGTCACACCATTCACTAATATAAAAAAAAAAACAATGTTACACCGTCCGATAGATGGAGCTAACGAAGTTTTACTTCAGTCGTATGGTCTAAAGCACACTCGTTTTTTCGTGCTTATCATTGTGTTTCTGCGAACTCTACCTATTCACATGTGCGTGTGAACGGTAGCAGACGCGCAAACAAACCGACAAGACAGCCGACCGCTAAATATAGATAATGCGCCCTTTTAGGCATTTGTCTGCCTTCCTTAGTCTTCCTATATTTATGCGAATCTTAAAGTATTTATTTTATTTATTGTGATAAAAACGACAAAATTAATACAATTACCACACAAAATATTTCATACATTAACAACAAACAAATCAGGGTTATAAAATAATAAAATAATCCAATGGGCTATTACAATAATCTAAATATAGTATAACTCAAAGGTGACTGACTCACTGACTGACATAGTGATCTATCAACGCACAGCCCAAACCACTGGACGGATCGGGCTGAAATTTGGCATGCAGGTAGATGTTATGACGTAAGCATCCGCTAAGAAAGGATTTTTCTAAATTCCACCCTTAATAGGGTGAAATGGGTGGTTGAATTATTTTCCCATAGGCCACGCCGCGGGCGAAGCTGCGGGCAAAAGCTCGTGTCAAATAAAATTAAATAATGTCCGAGTTAATTAGATTAAAATAAAAATTATGCACTATCATTTAACAAACTTTATTCTTGTTTTGTGCCTACGGAAGTTCGCGTTTTCATCAAATTCTGCTTGATTTATAATAATAATAATAACGCGCAACGATCACATAAATAGATCCTGGACCCTAACTAGGATTCCCTGTGTCTAGGGACAGGAACTACGAGGACCATGTTCTCACAACACCCAGACCCAGAACAAGTATTTGCGCTTTTTTCCAGCACAAATACTTGTCCTCCCGCGGGAATCGAACCCGCCGCCTCCGGGTTATGAGCCGACCTGCTCAACCACCACTATACAGAGGCTGTCAAACAAATAAAGGACATTTATTTATTTTATTTATTTATTCATTTGGCACACAAAACAGAATATAACCAACAAAAGAACAAAAAAATAAAAGTTTACAAACATTTTGAGCTAGGTTACATCCCAAAACATGTGTACACATCACGATTAACAAAACAATAAAATAAGTAGTTAGTATAAAATTAAATATGTTTTCATGGTACGATTTGTATCTTAAATGCAAAATCTTTAAACATTTAAAGTTCAGAAATGATAGCTAAAACGTCTCTTTTAAATTTTGGTAGTTTTTGGTCAAAGATATCAACTGAGCTGTGGTGTTCCTTCAAGATGTCGTTATACTGACGACACATCCTTACCAAAGGGTTGTAGAATGAGGTGTTATTAGTAAATACCTGAAGTGTGAATATACTTAAATGAGGGTGACGAGCTCTTGGCTTAATATTGAAATTTATTTTTGAAAGCAGAAAAGGCGAGTCAACTAAAGAGTGTATAATTTTGAACAGATAAATGAAGTCAAAATGTGTACGTCGAGTTTTGAGAGGCAGCAGTTTAAATTTCGAGAGTCTATCAGAATATGACCGAAGTTGGCGATTCAGACCAAGCCTGTGGCATAATATATTCAAACACCGCTTCTGTACGCGCTCTATCCTATCACTATGTACAGTGTAATGTGGAGACCTTGAAAAGCAATGGTATCCAAACTGTACCTAAATTGACTTGCCCTGGATCAGAAGGTCTAATAACTTTCTATAAACATTAAACAACTAGCCAAAGGGCATTATCTGCTCTCGACATTTGAAAGGAAACTAGAAAATTATTATATTACACATCAAAGGAATATTTTCAAGGAAACCCACCAATTTTCGAGCAGTATTGAGCGTTGTATACCCTGTGGGTAAATTGATGTTGCCAACTATTGGATAATGGGTTCGATCCCCGCTCGAGGCGATATAGTAATTTTTCCAGTAAGTTAACTTTGACGTTTGTGGAGGCTTTAAGTACCCAAAATACTGACATGTCTGAGTTATTTTGGTTTTATTGAAGTAAAACTTTTTTACGCACGCTTGACTTGGGGAGTAAGTTGGTGGATGCGTGACGAGGCGAACGGAAGTTGAAAGTGGTCGGTGCACGAAGATCTCCATTGTCGACATAACAAAGTTAAGAATTACTTATTGTGCATTATTATGTTGGTGTGTCCGGTAAAATGACAATTTTCAATTGTCAAGATAGCAACATTAACATTAAACAAAGCCAAAACAAAGTTACACCGGCCGATAGATGGAGCTAAACTAAAGAAGTTTTACTTCAGTCGTGTGGTCTAAAGCACACTCGATTTTATTTCAGTTATAAGCTATGCTCGAGGCGGGCAAAGGTTTTCCCAATTTTCTTCCATTTGTCTCTATTCTTCTATCAGAAATCAAAAGAAAGAATAGTTTTAATAGTTCTGAAATATTTCAACAAGCAGTGCGATTTGAACCCGCGTTAAAACTAACTCATTTATTTATTTACGTTTTGCATTATTAAACTGAAGATGTCGAGCCCTTTTTTTTCTCCATTAGTGGTGGGTTTTGCAAGCGATGGCAACTCTGGTGTATTAGTGGTGGGTTTTGCAAGCGATAGCAACTCTGGTGTACCATATATATGGTACCATTAGTGATGGGCTTTGCAAGCGATGGCAACTCTGGTGTACCATAAATACGGTACCATTAGGGGTGGGTTTTGCAAGCGATGGCAACTCTGGTGTACCATAAATATGGTACCATTAGTGGTGGGTTTTGCAAGCGATGGCAACTCTGGTGTACCATAAATATGGTACCATTAGGGGTGGGTTTTGCAAGCGATGGCAACTCTGGTGTACCATATTTATGGTACACCAGAGTTGCCAGTTTGTTGTGTTCTATAAATAAAGTGACCAGCAATCACTATAAGTTATGGCATAACCGTTATTCCACCTTGCGCCCCCATACCTAATGATTACACAACAGGGGCAAGTTATAAACTACCCCGGTGCTAGGTTACAGAGTGACAACAAACGGTTGGGGGTGGGAAACTTTATAGAGTTGATACTACACAATAAAAAAACGACTGTGCTTTAGACTTAAGTCGTTAGTTTAGCGCCATCTATCGGCTGGTATAATTTTGTATAAAGTTAATGTTGCCCCCTTATTAATAATTTGTTATATTAACAATGAAAAGCTACGCTAATCAACAATCTTAACTTCCGTTCGCCTCGTTACGCATTCACCAGCTTACTCCCGAAGCGTGCGTAAAGAAGTTTTACTTAATAAAATTACAAATAGTAGAAAAATTTCAAGCGTCTTTCAACTTGGTTTTTTAAATTTACCACCACTTTAATAGGAGTATCACTTAGACTAGACTATGAAATGACTTGATGATTTGGACTGTGACTTGACTTAACTTGACACATATATAACATGTGACGGCGGCAATGTACAGTTGTAAACACTATGCGCAGTGGGTAGTACCGTAATTTACCCTGTGGTAGCATTTAAGTTTATTTCAGTGGCAGCACCGGTAGCTGTCATCGCTTTCCCACCCATCTGGCTATAAAAAGGGAACGCTCGGTGTACTACGGATCATTCTTGCTCCCGACACGACCCGGTGCGGATGCTGAAGGCCTATAGTTTTATAGTTTGCCCGCCATGCCTTAACCCGAAGCCTATACATGCAATAGCATTAACTTGAAAATTAACAATTATTTGACACTGGCTAAATACACAAAAGTGTGGGACCAAAACAACAACAAAAAAACCCTAGAAAGTTACATTGGTACCCCCGTCGCTTAGAGGGGGACAACTATATTACTTATAGCCAAATTTAATTAAGTAGAAATAAATATCGTGATTTTTAAAATGTGTTTTCTTACTGACAGTTACAAAGCCCATATAAAGCCTATTCTGCTTTCAGCGTCCAACTTTTAAGTGTTGTAACAACTTTATACAATTCCAAAAATATATTCCGACGATCCGTTACGATCGATCGACCGAAACCAGTGGGTATTCAAATACAAGGGTGTTATGGTCGCCTTCACAGAAGATACCTTCAATTCGGAGAACAATAGAAATCTACATTTTAACACTCATAACCCGGAGGCATCAGGTTCGATTCCCGCGGCAGGACAAGTATTTGTGCACGGAAAAGCGCAAATACTTGTTCTGAGTCTGGGTGTTGTGGGACCATGGTCCTCGTAGTTCCTGGGTCCCTAGACACACGGAATCCTAGTTAGGGTCCAGGATCTATGTATGTGATCGTTGGGCGTTATTATTATTGTTAATATTTACTAGTTGCTCCCCGCGGTTTCACCCGCAGATAAGTATTTTAATTATTTGCTCATCCCACGGGAAAATTTCACTTTTCCGGGATAAAATGTAGCCTATATATTAATCCAGTGTATTACCAGTACCGAATTTTATCCAAATCCATTCAGCCGTTTGAGCGTGAAGGAGTAACAAACTAAATAAATGACTGGCTCGATAGCTTAGTTGGTAATAGCCCTGTCTTCTGAACACAGTTCGGGTTCGGGTTGTGGGTTCGATTCCCACCCAGGACAAACATTTGTGTGATGAACATCGATGTTTGTTCTGTGTCTGGGTGTCATATTGTATTCTATGTATGTATTTACAAACAAATAGTATCTAAGTATTATATCAGTTATCTGGTTCCCATAGTACAAGCTTTGCTTAGTTTGGGGCTACATGGCGTTGTGTGAGATGTCAAAAATTGTTGTTTTTTTTTTGTTTGGTTTTGGCTCCACACTTTTGTGTATTTAGCCAGTGTCAAGTAATTGATAACATCTCAAGTGAATTGTTATCATATAATGTGTCAAGTCACAGTCCAAGTCATCAAGTTGCGTCATAGTCTAGTCTAGTCAAGTCATACTCCTAGTAAAGTGGTGGCCACTTTACCAGAAGCTTCTATGGAGTTTTGGAAACAACACGAAAAGAAACGTTTCACCATCATTATACCACTGTCCCACACTCATGCCTGTAATCCAGCACTTAACGAATAAAATGGCACCAATTTTATGCACTAACACTGAAAATAACACAAGTTTTGGAAAATAATACAATGCGGTGACGTAATCTTTTTCGTTTTCCCGCCAAAACTCTGTTGTTGTTTGTGCAATAAAGAATTTTCTATCTATCTATATCTACCGAAAAAGAAGTTAAAAAAAACTGGCTATCGGTAACTAGCACCACTGCGTACGTATTGCCCGAATTCCACAATATTAAGTTTAGAACAAACTTTGAAAGGTTCTCAAGTATTGACAAGAACTAATGGTCTAGAAATAATGGGGCAGAAGTCTTTAAAGAAAATATAGTTGAGGTACAACGTGTAGAGATTGAATAATCGGTGAAATCGGAAAACCCGACAAAATTGAAATGCGTTGGCTCGTTTCGATATTTTGTGTTCAGCCTCTATGGTGTGGTGGTTGAGCAGGTCGGCTCATAACCCGGAGGTGGCGGGTTCGATTCCCGTGGCAGGAGAAGTATTTATGCACAGAAAAAAAAGAGCAAATACTTGTTCTGAGTCTGGGTGTTGTGGGACCATGGTCCTTGTAGTTCCTGAGTCTCTAGACACAGGGAATCCTAGTTAGGGTCCAGGATCTATGTGATCGTTGGGCGTCATTATTATTATTATTATTATTTATACGATATTTTTGGGTCTAAAATGATTATCTACTCATACTCGGAAGGTCTGAAGTTGCCTGGGTTGAAAGTTTCCAGCCCTAGGGAGAATCTTTTTCAACGGACAGTTTTTCTAACCGTCCTTCACCTATTGTCATTATATTCTCTGTGACAGCATCTGTGGTGTGGTGGTTAAGCAGGTCGGCTCATAACATAGAGGTGGTTGGTTCGATTCCCACGGCGGCAAGTATTTGTGCACAAAAAAGGCAAACGCTTGTTCTGTGTCTGGGTGTTGTGGGACCATGGACCTCATATTTCCTGGGTCACAGGGAATCCTAGTTAGGGTCCAGTGTCTATGTATGTGATTGTTGAGCGTTATTTATTAAATTTATGATAATTTATTTATTATCTTAAGACAACAAAACAGCGGTCAAATCCATTCAGCCGTTTGAGCGTGAAGGAGTAACAGGCATACACACATACACAGAAACAAACATACACACATACACAGAAACAAACATACACACATACACAGAAACAAACATACACACATACACAGAAACACACAAATTTATGGACACTAAATATATTGAGAACTACAAACATTCGCCTTTATAGTATTAGTGTGAAGTGTGATTCTATAGATAGATAAACTCTTTATTGACACCAAAGCAACAAATACAAAAACAGGAAATAACTAATGAGTAAGTAACAATGGGCGGTCTTATCGCTAAAAAGCGATCTCTTCCAGACAACCTTTGGATGGACAGAGATAGATCAACGAGCAAGGACGGTGGTGCTAAAAAGTTACTGTGTACATACATACTAAGACAAATATAAAATTATATACTACTTAAAATACAATAATACTATACATAAACATACACAAATAATACATAATATACAAATACTTTTTTTTTATTTACTTCAAACTTGTCTAGCATTTGACCGCGCTCTCACCTGATGGGAAGTGACGATGCGATCGAAAGTGTAGCATGCTAGCCAAGTAAATACCTATTCACTCTTCTCTTGAACACGCCCGGGACATATTTCGCCGGAAACACAGACGCTGGCATTCCATTCCTTAGCCGTTCTAATTAAGAACGTTGAGTCAAATCGCTTGGTACGAATAGGTGGTATTTCGACCACGAAAGGATGGCGCTTAGCCGAGCGTCCTGTAGTCCGGTAGTGGAATGGTGATGGGAGAATGAGATCATGCAGTTCTTGAGCGCATTCACCGTGGTGTAATCTGTAGAACTAACCAAGGAAACAATGAAGGTTTATTTCGAAGTCAAACTAGAGAGATAGAAGTGCTTAATTAGTGATATGTATAATCGATATTCAATATCCACGAGATCAACGGTTAATGCAATCAGCGCCATTCCAGTCCAGTCCAGTTCCAGTTCCAGTCGATTCGCAGTCCGCACCCGATTCTATCCACAAATCGGTTTCAAATTGTCAATGACTCATCCCTAGCGAGCAACTTGGCACCTCGAGTAACTTTACTTTCCAAACCCGGTGTTAGTCATGTCTGGCGCAAATATAAGCCAACCTCGTTCAATGTACCTTGAAACGTTATGAGTTTTAAAACCAATGGTTTGAAATTTTATAACATTGACTGGTTAATTCAGTTGGTACTTTTTTATGTTAGTGAATGATGTAACGAGCTTTTCGTTCACCTGATGTTAAGCGACACGGCTGCCCGTATCAGTTGCAGTGTCACGCGGAACTATACATCCTTATTAATAAACACGAACTAGCTTTAGACTAGTTACACCATCTTTTGTCTCTTTCGATCCAGCTAAATATTCCAGTAGCAAAAAAAGGACAAAAGCTGAAGTAACTAACCCGAGACTAATACCCGTTTATTAATTAGGCTGTATGAGTTTTAAAACCAATGGTTTAAACTTTTATAACATTGACTGGCGTGATAACTCAGTTGGTAGTTCTGCCTTCTAAACTGTAGGTTGTGGATTTGATTCTCACCTTGGGCTTTTTTGCAAAGTTCGTCTAGGCAGGTACAACTATGCCAGTTATTCTGCCGCCAAGCAGTAGTGCGCAAACACTACTGTGCTCCGGTTTGAAGGGCACTGTAGCTAGTGTAATTACTGGGCAAATGAGATTTTTTGACGTAATCTCACAGTCTAGTAATCTTACTACTAGACTGTGCTGATGACTCAGGATGACGTGCGCAGTGCAGTGTCACGCCAAACTCCATATTTTAGAGTTCTGAGTGACACTGCAACTGATATGGGCAGCCGTGTCGCTTAACATCAGGCAAATGACTTGCTCGTCACGTAATTTTTTAGCATAAAATTAAATTAAAACGCTACAAAGCGAGTCATAATCAGAAAACAGCCTATAAAATTACAGATTCTGTTAAATACACAGATAAAATAAATCGAAATATGAATCTCCCGCGTTTACACAATTCATTGGTATTTCCATTCCATTTGCATTATATCACACGAGTAAATAGAGCATTGGTGAATCAACGTGGCTCGAATCAATTGGATTTTATAATTAAACTAGCTTCTGCCCGCGGCTTCGCCCACGTGGTGGAGGAATTGAAGAAGAAAATTTTCATAGATAATTCAACCACCCATTTCCCCCTCTTAGGGGTGGAATTTCGAAAAACCCTTTCTTAGTGGATACCTACACTTTACAAAGAACACACCCTCCAAATTTCAAGTCTCTAGGAGCAGCGGTTTAGGCTGTGCGTTGATATATAAGTCAGTCAGGACTTAGAATTTTACATGTAAAGAAAAATTATGCGGGCACAAAGCATCGTATACCTTACATGCTTACTATTTATTTCAATTTTTTAACGTACTTCAAATAAAGAGGTTCTTGATGTATTTTTTTGTTTGTTACCTGTAGACTCCGTCATTTATTATTCTAGTCAGAATTCTATGGTATAGTTTCGCGTGACACTGCACTGCGCTCGTCATCCTGAGACATCAGCACATTGTGGTAATTAGATTACTCGATATAAAGTCTCATTTGCCCAGTAACTTCACTAGCTACATTGCCCTTCAAACCGGAACACAGTAGTGCTTGCACACTACTGCTTGACGACAGAATAACTGGCAAAGCGGTGGTACCTACCTAGACTAAATCTTAACACCTAGTAGAAATACGATATTATGGTATCTAGTTCTCATAGCACAAGTTTTGTTTAATTGCGGCTAAATGGCGTTGTGTGAAATGTCCACAAATGAACCCGCGGGGTACAGCTATGCTGCGAGTATTTCTTCACCGTAATATATCATAAGGTACTATAAAACCGTTTCTTATCGATAATTCATAAACCTACTTAAAGAGAAAGTAACGTTAGAGATTAATATCCAACAGTACAGGTCTGTATTTATGTTTGTTTGTTTGTCCATTGCCTATTAATCCGCTTTATTATCTTTGGTTTGTCCTATAATAATTACGTATTGACGTCGCTCCTGTTGTTGTTTGCGGACCGCATCGCTTGCTCATACAAATTTACTAGTCGCGCCCCGCGGTTTCACCCGCGGATAAAAAGTATTTTAATTATTTGCTCATCCCACAGGAAAATTGCACTTTTCCGGGATGAAATGTAGCCTATATGTTATTCCAGTGTATAAGCTATCTCAGTACCGAATTTCATCCAAATCCATTTAACCGTTTCAGCGTGAAGGAGTAACAAACATACACACATACAAACTTTCGCCTTTATAATATTAGTGTGAAAGTGTGATAATACAACCCCCCTTCCTGTTATTTTGGTCTTTTTGAAGTAAAACTTCCTTACGCACGCTTGACTTGAGGAGTAAGCTGGTGAATGCGTGACGCGGCGAACGGAAGTTGAAAGTTGTTGGTTCACGTAGATCTTCATTATCAACATAACAGTGTGAGAAATTATCAATTACTTGACACTGGCTAAATAGACAAATTTGTGGAGCTAACACATACAAAAAAAACCTATTTAGAGTCCTTTAGACTCGCAAAGTCAATTTTCAATTCATTATGAAGTCTTTAATCTCTAAAATCAAGCGAGCAAAGCCACGGACTGACACTAAAGTGTAGTAAGTTAGCAATAAGCAATAAGGTTTGACCTAAAAAGATTGCGAAATGATTATGCGGCAGTGTACACTTTACCTATAGTGTTACATAGACTACAAAAAAGTACTCAGTTTTTGCGTTTAGTATTATTCCACTTTACTAAATCCAGTCTTCTAATGTAGTTACTGAATTCAATATAATTTAATCGCAATTATTGTTTTTGTTTTGGCTTGGCTTGGCTTTTTTTTTGTTTCCACACTTTTGTGTATTTAGCCAGTGTCAAGTAATTGATAATTTCTGATATTTATATTGTATATGTGTTAAGTCAAGTCACAGTCTAAGTCATCAAGTCAAGTCATACTCCTAGTAAAGTGGTGGGAACTTAACCAGAAGCTTCTATGGAGTTTTGGAAACAACACGAAAATAAACGTTTCACCATCATTACACCACTTTCCCACACTCACGCCTGTAATCCAGCACTTAACGACTAACACTGAAAATAACACAAGTTTTGGAAAATAATACAATGCGGTGACGCGATCTTTTTCGTTTTCCTGCCAAAACTCCTTATAGTCAGTTAGTGGGTCGGCAATCTTATAGGGCTTTTTGGTGGCTTTTGGTCTCTAACGTCCTTTACAGAGTCACCGGCAAGTCCAAAGCATGAGGTCGTAGACCTATATGGTCTTTTTCATTTTGTAGGACAATGTCGCAAGACGACGGGTCATGCCGAGTTTAGGAGAACGGAGGCTTTTTTTCTAAGTTGTTTTGTATTTTGAAGTAGATAGATAGATAAACTCTTTATTGAAACACCACATCTTAAATAATTAATAAAAGTGAACAAACTTAACTAATGTGTAACAATGGGCGGTCTTATCGCTCAGAGTGATCTCTTCCAGACAACCTTGTAAGTAAAACTTCTTTACGGACGCTTGACTTAGGGAGTCAGTTGGTGAATGCGAGGCGAACGGAACATTTTCAATATAACAAAGTTAAAGATTACTTGAAATTTGTATTAATATGTATTTATATATTTGTATTTTTTTGTATATTTATATGTCCGGTAAAATGGCAATTTACAATTTGTCAAGATGGCGACATTAACAAAGTTATACCGACCGATAGATGGAGCTAAACTAAAAAAGTTTTATACTTCAAAGTCGTGTGGTATAAAGCACACTCATTTTTTTATACGGTACGTAGTTCATTCTAATTCTAAACGTGTCACTTTAATTACTGCGGTAGAGGTACCCTAGTATAGCGCGCCATGGTCTCCTCGGCTACAGAGCGATGCGCGTGCGCCGTCCTCCTTTCACTCCGAAACTCCGAACTACTCAGAAGGGCAAATCGGATTGCCGCTTTGCCACTGGTCTATATGATGTGGCAGTGTGAGTCCTAAAAGACTTATTGGCCCGATAGCTCGGTAACCGTTAGTAACCCTGCCTTCTAAGCTGTAGGTTGTGGGTACATTTCCCGCCCAGAACAAACATATTTGTGTGATAAATATGTTTGTTTTGTGTCTGGGTGGTATATTGTATATGTATGTACGAGCTTCTGCCCGCAGCTTCGCCCGCGGCGTGGCCTATGGGAAAATAATTCAACCACCCATTTCATCCTCTTAAGGGTGGAATTTCGAAAAATCCTTTCTTAGCGGATGCCTACGTCATAACACCTGCATGCCAAATTTCAATCTAATCCACATAGAAATTACGTATTGGCGTAATACCAAAATACATTTACAGATACAACATTCAAACCGATATGAAAACTAAAATGTCAAAGTTCAAACATTTTTGGTAGCTGTACTTGTTAATTACCACTTATCACCATGAAATAACGTTAAAAGTTAACTGCGATTAGAAGATTTGATGGCCAACTGTCACCCTTGGCCGAGCACCATTCACCTAAATATAGGGGTGCTACCACCGACCCTACAAAATGGTATATAACTATTTGTAACTAGTTTATAATTTGTAAATAGTGGTACGTTTTTTTGGCAGGGAAACGAAAATGATCGCATCACCGCATTGTATTATTTTCCAAAAGTTGTGTTATTTTCAGTGTTAGTGCATAAAATTGGTGGAATTTTATTCGTTAAATGCTGGATTACATGCATGAGTGTAGGAAAGTTGTATAATGATGGTGAAACGCTTCTTTTCCTGTTGTTTCCAAAACTACATACAAGCTTCTTTTTGCCACCACTTTACTAGGAGTATGACTTGCCTAGCATAGACTACGACTTGACTTGATGACTTGGTCTGTGATTTGACACATTATATAATATAAATTAACATGAAAAATTATTAATCACTTGACACTGGCTAAATACACAAAAGTAGCCAAAATAAAACAAAAAAACTACTACACGGCTAACACTCACGAGATAAAGTGTGTGTATGTGGGCAGGAACGGGTTGTGGGTAGGTAGGTTACAACCTATATAACTCTAGGCCTTCAGCATGTCCACACCGCGCCGTGTCTGGAACAAGAATGATGCGTAGCACACCAATCGATCCCTTTATATAGCCAGACAGGTAGGGGCGCCATGACAGTTGCCGGTGCTGCCACTGTAATAAATTTAATGCCACCACAGGGTATATTACGGTCCTCGATCGCTGTGCATAGAGTTTATAACTGGACGTAGCCGCCGTCACGGCCATACTGACGTGCGTACGTCCTCGTACGCTTAGCTTCACTTTGTACCTGGTGAGGGACATCAGTGTTATTGCTCGTTCATCCTGACAATTAAATTGAGTTAAACTTGGAGTCAAAGTCAAAAGATCAGTTTTCAATTTGATTACTCAAAAGTATTTTAACCTTCCAGTCATCTTCAGCGTTAACCTTTCAGGACCATCAGTATCCCTTCATTTACAAAAAACGGACCGGATGGTGCTAGACCGGATAGATATCCCTTTAGCAACCAAAAATCATCAAACTAATACCTTATCCCTTCATTTATAAAAAATGGACCGAATAATGCTAACCGGATAGATATCCCTTTAGCAACCAAAAAGCATCATTCCTACATTTTTTTAATGGACCAATTAGTGCTAGACCGGATAGAATATCCCTTTAGCAACACACATTTTTTTTTATGGACCATTACTGCTAGACCGGATAGATAATCCCTTTAGCATTCGGACACATTTTTCTTGTCATCATTTTTTTAAATTCTTTTTCTCTTTTTTTTTCTCTCACGAATCATTACTTTTTTACCATAACTTTTATTCTCTTTTTTTGTCACTGGTCCGGGTTAACCCTGCAACTAAATTTGATATTAGTATCACCCGCCGTCACGTCATCATTCGCGTCACGTTACGTCACGTTTCGCGTTGCTTGAAGAGTGATGTAAAAATGGGCAATCCCACTTCTGATGTGGGCAGGAACGTGTTGTGGATAGGTTGCAACCTATATAACTCTAGGCCTTCAGCATGTCCACACCGCGCCGTGTCTGGAACAAGAATGATGCGTAGCACACCAATCGATCCCTTTATATAGCCAGACAGGTAGGGGCGCCATGACAGTTGCCGGTGCTGCCACTGTAATAAATTTAATGCCACCACAGGGTATATTACGGTCCTCGATCGCTGTGCATAGAGTTTATAACTGGACGTAGCCGCCGTCATGTACATATTAGAGGCCGCTATGTTTGTAAGAAAATACCCTAACTTTTACGAACTCAATCAAAACATGCGCAGACAAAAACTTATTCTACCAGAGCCCAAAGTAGAAATGTATAAAAGAGGATCAAATTATATGTTAATAAAGATTTACAATAAAATACCTAAAAATATCGTAACCGAAACTAAAGACACAATTTTCCATAGTAAACTGAAAAATATATTAATTCACAAATCTTATTACACTTTGGATGATTATTTTAATGACAAAATGCTTCAATCTCATAAAACAACATTAATACTATCTTGCCAACCCATTTACTTTTTATACTTGTTCTTTTAGACAAGTCCCATTGATTTTCTGTATCTTTACAGGTTTTTTAAAATTCTGCTTTACCACAGTCTCCTGGGTCCGTGCTCTTTTTTAATATACTGCTTACATATGTGATTGTTATATTTTTGTTTTAACAAAATCAATACGGGAGGGACATATTTCTTTTTCTTTTTTCTTACAATTTTGGACACTATGTAACACTAGTTTCTGCCCGCAGCTTCACCCACGTGGCTTATAGGAAAATAATTCAACCACCCATTTCACCCTCTTAGGGGTGGAATTTCGAAAAACCCTTTCTTAGCGGTTACTTTTACAACCACCACCAGCGGTTTAGGCTGTGCGTTGTTATATATAAGTCAAACCTGATTTTTGCGTCTTAGGAGCGGTTTTTCAATAATCAGATAAAAGCTATTCATTGGATAAAAGAAAACACAGTGTAAAAAAAAATATTGTATAGTGAACACTGCAGTGATAATGGTACTTTTATTCTAGTCACATAATTTGTTAGTTGAATAATATTTATCCTACCATTGAAAAATCGAACTATTTATATCATTTACTAGTTGCGCCCCGCGGTTTCACCCGCGGATAAAAATTATTCTAATTATTTGCTCATCCCGCGGGAAAATTTCACTTTTCCGGTATAAAATGTAGTCTATATGTTAATCCAGGGTATAAGCTATCTTGGTACCGAATTTGATCAAAATCCATTCAGCCGTTTGAACTTGAAGAAGTAACAAACAAATACACACAAACTTTCGCCTTGATAATATTAGTGTAATAGTGTGATGCGATAGTGTGATTAACGGTTACAGTAAAAAAGAAAAAAATACGAGTGATTCACCAATGACGCTGAATTCTCTAACGCCATAGAAAACGGTGGTAACCCCCTGGTAGGTAACCAAGGTCAGGCGTCGAAAACAGTTAAAACTTAATTACTATTGCGATAATTGCAGAAAATAAAAGTACAAAACAGAATTGGCACGCAAACTGTTGATGATATTGTTATTGTGCAAATTTTTTATTGCGTTACTATTTGATTGACACTTTTTTATAAAATAGGCATGCGTTTGACAACAACTCACCTGATGGTAAGTGACGAAGTTGTCTAAGGTGGAGCACGCTTGCCCATGAGATGCCCATTCACTCTCGACTTAAAAAGACCCAGGTTATACCCAGGAGGAAACACTGTTGCTGGAAGAGTATTGCATTCCTTGGCCGTATTCACAGAAGAAAAAGCTTTTAATTATATACCATAGCCCATCAACCTTTATGGTAAGTAATAGATTTATTGCTGTTTCATGTAGCAATAAGTCTACATGATCAGACATGATTATACTATCCTCATAGGTCCTTCACTTCCAATGGCTGTACATGTTTGTGCAGCATTCTAGCCTCCTCTGATTGAGGATAAGACAGGATCAAGTTTGTTCGTGCTATTTTATAGCTTACCATTGTTCTTTCGGCTTCATCCTGGGCACACTGCACCAAAATGTAATAAGCATCTTACAAAAAAAAACATTGAACTGTACAATTTGGTGAGGCTGAATTGCCCATCAATAAAACAAACCTGTTAAGTGCGATATCTAATATTCAAATATCGATTCAACACAATGAATAACCCAATCGCCTGCGCACTACAGATTTTGCTCGTTATATAAAATGTCCAAGAATAAGATACCGCGAAATTGATTACAACAGCTTTCTAAGGCATGATATTGTAATGGTAGAGGTGACGGCATACTGTTTCTTCATCCGTGAACCATGGTATTTTATGTACAGGGTTCTTTAGGCGTTAGTGTCAAGTGGAAGACCAGGTAGAGCACCCTCTAGGACACCTGAATCTCACCAAAGACTCGTTCCGCGTTTTGAGGTTCTTTATTATGTCATTTGACACTAATATAATAATAATAGCGCCCAACGACACAGATCCTGGACCTTAACTAGGATTCCCTGTGTCTAGGGATCCAGGAACTACGAAGACCATGGTCCCACAACACCCAGACACTACGTAAGTGCTTATATTTTTTGCAGAAACTCATATTTTGTATCTTTATAAACTGCCCTAAAATTCTGCGAATATATTTGCTGTCCAATAATTGACTGCAAGAGATTTCTAATACCATGCCTGCCATCCAGCACACAACGAATAAAATGCCACCAATTTTATGTACTAACACTGAAAATAACACAAGTTTTGGAACACAATGGGGTGACGCGATCTTTTTCGTTTTCCCGCCAAAAAAAAACATGTGTCAAAAGTTTTTTTTTTTGCTCCACACTTGTGTATTTAGCCAGTGTCAAGTATTAGTGGCGAAAAGTTGTTAAAATTAGTGAATGAAGATAAGCCCATCCCGTCAAAATGACGGCATCGGAAGTAACGTCATACACCAGCCGAAGCAGCAAAACATCAATTTAGCTGTCACCATTTTTTCAACTTTACTAGAACTAGGTCGAGTTGGCCACTGTATGAAGAGTAATGGTGGCCATAAATCGCGGTAATACTGCACGGCGTTGATTGGGGACGATGATAAGAGTTTTAATTGGTTAATGTGTATTTTTTTGGGGCTCGGCGGCGTGAATTTGGCCCGAGTTTGTTTAATTGAACGCATCAGTGGACCAATACAGCCCAACGGGTCATAAAAATCAATTGTTAAGTGATAGCGACCTGTCGTATCGAATGATATTAAAGTTAGGAGTACATATCGATAGTTTAGATGAGATAGTATTTATACTTTTTTTTAAATGTTTTGGCTCCACACTTTTGTGTATTTAGCCAGTGTCAAGTAATTGATAATTTATCAAGATAATGATATTTCACGCAAATATGTGTCAAGTCATAGTCTAGTCAAAGTCATACTCCTAGTAAAGTGGTGGCAACTTTACTTGAAGCTTCTATGGAGTTTTGGAAACAACACGAAAAGAAACGTTTCACCATCATTATACCATTTTCCCACACTCACGCCTGTAATCCAGCACTTAACGAATAGAATGCCACCAATCTTATCCACTAACACTGAAAATAACACAAGTTTAGGAAAATAATACAATGCGGTGACGCAATCTTTTTCGCTTTCCCGCCAAAACTCGTATTTATACTTAGAGAGGATACATCGATTCTAGATACTTTTTTTAAATCTGCATTTCCACAAACACCTGAGTCCGTGCTTTTTGTTAAATTATTTTTATATTTATAATTTAAGCCTATTATTAACATGAACATACATAATACAGGAAGAACAATACAGCCAATAACAAGAACATACATAAACATAAGTACTTATTTCTAATAGTGCGTACACCACCGAGCAAACCAGCTCCCGCAAGCAGCGCCCGTTCACGAGCTTGACGCATGTTCCAGCCATCGCCCTCCTCGACTATATTTAAGGGAGGTTTTTTTTTCTCTAGATACTTTAATATTGATCAGTATTTAACCATGTAATTTAACTAATAATAATGATAATAACGTCCAACGATATACATAGATCCTGAACCCTAAATAGGGTTCCGTGTCTAGGGACCCAGGAACTACTAGGACCGTGGTCCCACAACACCCAGGCTCAACAAGTATTTACGCTATTTTTTCTGTGCACAAATACTTGTCCTGCTGCGGGAATCGAACCCGCCGCCTCCGAGTTATGAGCCGTCCTGCTCAAATACCACACCGCAGAGGTAAGTAAGGTTATTGAAATAAAATACTTAATTGTATCTTGAACCTGTTGTGATATATGTGATATACGTACTTAGTCTGTGCTTTTGTGGCTTTATTGTATCCACAGATTAGGGAAAAAATAATTGAATGATTCTACCCATATCCTTTTTTTTTATGGTAATGAATGCCGTGGCCAGCTAACCGTTCGCCTGATGTTAAGCGACACGGCTGCCCATATCAGTGGCAAGTTCACTCGAAACTCTAAATTATAGTTTCGCGTGACCCCGTACTGCGCACGTCATCCTGAGACATCAGCACAATCTAATAATAACATTACTAGACTGTGAGATCAGGTCATAAAGTCTCATTTGCCCAGTAATTTCACTAGCTACAGTGCCCTTCAAACCGGAATACAGCAGTGCTTGCACACTACTGCTTGGCGGCAGAATAACTGGCACAGCGGTGGTACCTATATAGACGAACTTTGCAGAAAAGTCCTACCACCTAGTAAAAAAAACCACAAAATTCCCTCAATTTTAATTTTGAATGAAAATTTTTTTTATAATCTTTTGGCTCCACACTATTGCGTATTTAGCCAGTGTCAAGTAATTAAAAAAAAAGTAATTAAAATAATTTATCAAGTTAATGATATTTCACGCAAATATGTGTCAAGTCACAGTCGAAGTCATCAAGTCAAGTCATAGTCTAGTCAAAGTCATACTTCTAGTAAAGTGGTGGCAACTTTACTTGAAGCTTCTATGGAGTTTTGGAAACAACACGAAAAGAAACGTTTCACCATCATTATACCATTTTCCCACACTCACGCCTGTAATCCAGCACTTAACGAATAGAATGCCACCAATTTTATGCACTAACACTGAAAATAACACAAGTTTTGGAAAATAATACAATGCGGTGACGCAATCTTTTTCGCATTGCCGCCAAAAAACTTTAGTTGTTTATTGCCATACAATAAAACCTGAATGAAATAATAATTACATTTCCACTTTCCATGGCACGAGGCGTCATCGCATTACTCCACTCCAATCCCCAAATTAATTATTATTTCGTGGAATTGTACCTACAGCGTAAAAGGGGCGCGAATTCATATCGTTGTTAGTGTACTTAGTCATGGCGCACGTCGCAAACTGTCTGCTAACACGCAATGTGTATTGTTTTGGGGTAAACCCGGATGCGTTATGCACCGAGGGTATTTATTACTTTTTAACTGAATCAAAACGGTTCCACGTTTAAATATTGCAATAAATTTTAATGTTGTATTCCGTAGGCTATTAAATTAAGTATTTGACCTTATTATGCTTCTCTTGGGCTTTAAATGTGGTAGGTATGTACATTTTTTGACATAGTAATTTTGTTTGTGTAAATTAATAAAAGTGCTAGCTAACCTAAAAAAATGAGTGCTTTAGACCAGACGACTGAAGTAAAACTTCTTTAGTTTAGCTCCATCTATCGGTATAACTTTGTTTTTGCTTTGTTTAATGTTAAAGTCGCCATCTTGACAACTGTAATTTTTTTTTAACACGGCAATTGCCTTTGTTTCTAAATGCTACAATGATTTAATACCTAATACTAAAAACTACCTACTACTACTACAACAAAAAAAAAGCTATAAATTGTTATTTACAATATACAAATATTTAGCTTTGTTATATTGACAATGCAGATCTACGTGAACAACTTCAGTTTCCGTTCGCCTCGCATTCACCAACTTACTTCTCAAGTCAAGTGTGCGTAAACATGTTTTACTTAAAAAACAAACTTCAAATGTCACTAAAGTAATTTCGCATTTTAGACTTTTGTCTATATGCTACTCAACAAAAACGTTCGGTTTCACAAAATTAAACTTCAAACAAAGTGCTGTTAATAATCGATCTAAATCAAACCAACCAGACAATAATGACCATTAATCCATTGTGATAAAGCCCATATTCACTAAATCAAGATGGCATAAAGGTCTATAACCTGATGTTAACGGAACGCACCGTTAGTTCCCGCGTAATCAATATGGCGGATATTTCGCGAGCGAAGGTTTTAAGGTTAGGATCCTTTGTTTCTTTGTTACAAACTCAGTAGTCTTATCTAATTATTACGTGCGTATGTATAGGACTTATAATAGGTATTATCAATAACTATTTTGTAATCATAATTAAAATATAATTAGAGAATGCACAAAGACATTAATGATAGACTTTGCTTGCACCAGTAGTGAGAAAGAGAACGTTTTTTTTAAACTCATATATTGTAATGGGCTTGCTACATAATATTTGACAATTCTCACAGTCTAGTCATCTTATTACTAGATTGTGCTGATATCTCAGGATGACGTGCGCAGTGTAGTGTCACGCGAAACTCTATCTATACTTTAGAGTTCCGAGTGATAGTGCGACTGATATGGGCAAGTGTCCGTGTCGCTTAACATCAGGGGAACGGTTAGCTCGTTACGTCATTCCATAACATAAATAAAACTTATATTATCTCTAAACTTAAGAGTAAAATCTACACATTATTCAGGTATGTGGCGTATGCATAAATTTATTTTCAGTCTGTGCCACAGATATACACTTTCTTGTCTATGGTCTACGCTATTAAGTTCATTCTTTTGTTTTTTTTTATGTAGGCAAAAGTAAAGCTTTCCATTCTGCCACAATTGTAGATTAATGGTGAATTTTGTATGCGTAGGTAAATACTACTTTTATTCGTTTAATAAATTAGTACATAATTGATTGGAAGTAAGTTGGTTTGTACTAGTTTTTGTTGTTTATCTAAATGAATCCTTCATAGCGTATACCGCAATGTGTTATAGCAACGGCGAAGTTGCCAGTGCATCCGTTGTAGAAAGTTGTGCTACTTACCTAATATTATGAATATTGGACTAGTAGCTAGGATTGCCAGGTTTTTAATAGGAAATTCGAGATATTTTAAATAATTTATACTAGGTACTTTGTGATCTATTTATTTAGTTACCAAGTTCTATACAGCCTTGGTTGCTCTACAACTAGACTTTGACTTTTTAATGTCATTTTATAAAAATGTTTGTATTAATTTCTAGACTTGACTTTTTTTCATTTGAAATGATTATTATACTTATGTATGATTGACCTGATTTGTAAATTGTAATTGATTTTTATATTTATTAACATCTTTCTCGTTGACTATTTATATTTAAGTCTATTATTGCATTTCTGGCTCATCACACGACTTGGCGTCGCTGGAAGTGCATTATTTGCCCAAATGCCGTTACGATTTCTGCTGATCTTATTTATTTATTTATTTATTTATTTCATCATATACCCTATCATCAACCTGGTTCGTCGAAAAGAATCCAAAATGGCGGTTGTGAATTTTGAATTATTTCCCATAACCCGTGTATTTTTGAATTTTTATGTGTGATAGGGGGTTACCCTTAAATGTTTTTCTACGTGCACGAGTGTTGGCAAATGGTTCCAAGTTTTAAAACTAAGCATTTCATTTTCTATTCAAAGCTTCCTAGAGCCTTCGGTAAAATATCCACCATTTTACTGTCATTTTGACTTTGACAAAATAAGACTTTGACATAACGTAACATTACGAAAATTCCTTACTTGACATTGGCAGAATTATCGCTAAAAAGCGATAGAAAGACATTAAACGAAGAGAAGAAGAATTTCATTACCCAACTACGTGCAACGCAAGGCCAACTGTCTTACTTGGGCAGCCACCAAGCCTTACTCTTCGTTTCAACAAAATGAAAATATTGCTTCAGGTCTGGGCCCTATTTTATATCCCCAAACTGGCAACACCAGCAAGACTTATACCGAGCGAACTTCTGTTGCATTCTCGAGTCTATTATAAGTTTCCCTGACTTCGTGTTACGTGACGTGACTGGAAAGGGGATTACTGTGAAAATTAAAAAACATGAAAGTAAATGCACTTTGTGCACTTTTGCGACGTACAAACAATGTTTAGTATGCTATAGGTAGCAGAGTCTCTTAAAGCTGACTATTTTTATGTTATAATAATGTGTCGAGCTAGTCGTTCACTTGAAGTAAAGCGACACGGCTGCCAATAACATTTGCTGTGTGTCGCTAAAAATATGAAGTTTGAAGTGACATGCACTGCGCACGTCATCCTGAGACATCAGCACAGTCTGTGCACGAGGTGAACGGAAGGTGAGATGGAGATATAAGTTAGTGAAGATAGAAAGAGAGAGTTACGTTTGGTATATTACTGTAGAGTGAAGAGAGAGGCGGGTTGTACTCCTTTACGGGTTGTTCACGTAAATCTCCATTGTCAACATAACAAAGTTTATATTACTTCAAATTTGTAATATTATGTAGGTACTTCCGGTAAAATGACAAGGCGACATTAACATTAAACAAAGTTATACCGGCCGATAGATGGAGCTAAACTAAACAAGTTTTACCCCAGTCGTGTGGTCTAAAGTACACTTGTTTTTTAACCTAGAATTTTCTTCTATGCAACATTAATTTAAGCTTTAATACACTAATTATCAGCAGATTTATGAAGGCTGTCCTTGCCGAAGGGCGTCGCTGACATCATTAATTTTAAATTAATTATAAACGCCAGCCATGTTAATTGCTGTATTAATTGAATATCTGCTTGGAGTTAATTATTCGCTCTTTTTATTATCCCGCCATGAGTTTCAAATTTGTTAGTCCCTTTTTTAAAAGAGTCCAACCGACTTCAGTTCTCATTTTTGTGATAAACTAATGTGGGAACATTAGTTTATCACAAAAATGAGAACATCATCAATGTAGTTGAAAACGAAAAACACGTTATCTAAATATATGTAACTCAAAGGTGACTGACTGACATAGTGATCTATCAACGCAAAGCCTAAACCACTGGACGGATCGATCTGAAATTCGGCATGCAGGTAGATGTTATGACGTAGGCATCCGCTAAGAAAGGATTTTTCGAAATTCCACCCTTAAGAGGGTGAAATGGGTGGTTGAATTATTTTCCCATAAGCCACGCCGCGGGCGAAGCTGCAGGCAGAAGCTCGTTAAGAATAACTCAAAAACTACACATCGGATTTTGATCGAATTGAAATGGGACAACACGGAAGTACCAGCATTCCCTATCAAAAGTTCCGAGTTAACAAACATTAAAAAAACAGTCGAATTTAGTACCTCCTCTTTATGAAGTCGGTTAATAAAATACAATGAATGGGTAATTTTGATATGTATGTAATGGATGAGTATGATTTGAACTTTTAAATTTTATGAAATGACAGATCTCATGACGTAATTTGTAAAGTAAGAAACCTCTTTTGTTATTTTTCTATTCTGTAATTTTTCCGTTATATATTGATTAGTTTTTTAAAATAAGTGCTAAACTTCTTATCAGGCCATGGCTAAAATTCCCAACACCATTTTATCAAAACATTTACGTACTTGGACTTTATACTTGGAATTTACATAGTTCCAGATATAAAGTCAAAGATAACAGAAAACAATAAAGGCAACTTAATCTAACAAACCATTACCAGCAGGCAACGTGTCCAATATGCTGGTAGCATTGCCACGTGAATGGCAATGCTCAATCTTTGGCAGAAATAGAGGCCTGCATTTTGGTAACGTGCTTCGACCAAACGTTTAGAAAGGTCCTTTAAACTCAAACATATCGTTACTAAACAAAATCTGATATTTATTTTAAACTAGTTGCGCCCCGCGGTTTTACCCGCGGGTAAAAATTATTTTAATTATTTACTCATCCTACGGAGAAATTTCACTTTTCCGGGATAAAATGTAGCCTATATGTTAATAAGCTACCTTGGTAGCGAATTTCATCCAAATCCATTCAGCCGTTTGAGCGTGAAGGAGTAACAAACATACACACATACAAACTTGCGCCTTTATAATATTAGTGTGATAACGATCAATACATAGATCGCGGACCCTAACAAGTAATTGTGTTTTTTTTTTCTGTCCACAAATACTTGTCATGTCGCGGGAATCGAACCCGCCGCCTCCGGGTTATGAGCCGACCTGCTGAACCACCACACCACAGAGGCTGTCAGTTAGAAAACATATTACAGAATTAAAATCTTCCTATTTTAAGTCAGTTAAAAAGCAGGCAGTGCTATTTATGTTTTAACAAAATGTAAGAATTTCATAAACCAAAATATAATCTTAAAACTCATTTAATTGGATTACAATACATCCGCATTACAAACTTTTTGTCTGTGCATAGCATTGTTAAGATATTCTTTCTTCCGTGATAAATTATTTAATCAAACTTTCAAGAACTCTCCCCAATTTCCTGAAACATTTACTTGTAGAACTAACAAGCCAAGCAATTAATTTATGACAAGGTTGAATGAGTCGAGTCTCCCACGGGCGTAAAGAAATAAAGAAAAACAAGGAAGCTAAGATGGCGCGCGCGCTCGCGATCCAAAAGAATGAATGAAATGAATGAATGAATAGATTTATTTTGCTAGTGTTACTTTAATGAGGAATAAATAATGAGACTTTATGTTTTATAATAGTAACGAGCTTCTGCCCGCAGCTTCGCCCGCGGCGTGGCCTATGGGAAAAAACAACCACCCATTTCATCCTCTTAAGGAAAGAATTTCGAAAAGTCCTTTCTTAGCGGATGCCTACGTCATAACATCTACCTGCATGCCAAATTTCAGCCCGATCCATCCAGTGGTTTGGGCGTTGATAGATCACTATGTCGGTCAGTCAGTCACCTTTGAGTTATATATATTATATTTATATGAGATATAAAGTGAAAAAAAAAACGAGTGTGCTTGAACGCACACGACTGAAGTAGGTAAACCTTCTTTAGCTCCATCTATCGGCCGTTATAACTTTGTTTAATGTTAATGGCGCCATCTTGACAATTTTAAATGGTCATACTAACATAATAATACAAATTTTTAAGTAATTTTTAACTTTGTTATGTTGACAATTCAGATGTAAGGGAACTTGTAAGGAATCTTTAACTGCCGTTCGTCACGCATTCACCAGCTTACTCCCCAAGTCAAGCGTAACTTAGCGTGAGTAAATGTGAGCGAAAGTTTAGGTTCACGTAGATCTCCATTGTCAACATAACAAAGTTAAAAATTTGTATTATTATGTTGGTATGTCCGGTAAAATGACAATTTACAATTTTCAAGATGGCGATTAACATTAAACAAAGTTATATCGGCCGATAGATGGAGCTAAACTAAAAAAGTTTTAATTCAGTCAAGTGGTCTAAAGCATACTCGTTTTTTTATATTTAATGCGTAGTATGTGGAATATTAGTGCCATTTAAAATATTGCCCGATCTAAAACTAAAAATTTTGTTGCCCTGTTTCAATATATCTTTCTCCCGGAAGTGTAATCAAGATTAATGGGGTATCAAATTGGATGGAGTCAATTTCTTTTTACATTGAACGTAAAATAACCATTCTGGTGGGGGTTTACGTATAAAGACAGGCCATTTCTTTAAACGGCCAACAACACTTTGCCTAAGTACGCAACAGCAACCAAAAATGAGTGGTAAAAATTTTACACCCATCTTTTTTCAATTGACTATTATAATAATATATGACACTACCATTAGACTGATATTAAATGAGTAATATATGGGAGCATGGTCCTCGTAGTTCCTGTCCCTAGACACAGGGAATCCTAGTTAGAGTCCAGGATCTATGTATGTTATTTATTTATATGAATTTAAAAAATATTCATTTTAAAATGAGAATATATTTATTAGTCAATAATTTGTATGATTTGCATATGGGAAAGACAATATATTTTGTATCAATGTAATATAGACAGCATCTGTGGTGTGGTAGTTGAGAAGGTCGGTTCATAGCCCGGAGGCGGCGGGTTCGATTCCTGTGACAGGCCAAGTATTTGTGCACAGAAAAAAAGCGCAAATACTTGTTCTGCGTCTGGGTGTTGTGGGAGCATGGTTCTCGTAGATCCTGGGTCCTTAGACGCAGGGAATCCTAGTTAGCAAATAATAAAACATTTTTTTATCTGTCGGTGAAACCGCGGGGCAGAACTAGTAAATAATAAAATTATCCGACCTAAAGGACATACTTGTCGACACCAGCTGACGTCATTCTACCGGAAGGAATTTCAAAAAAGGACTTACAAGAAATTCCCTCCGTCATTGACAGATGGCGCAAGATGGCGGCGTCGGTGTTGCCAGTTGGCGATGATGGATAATCGAATATTTTAAGGTAACTCCATTTACGGTGGAAATTGAAAATTTTATGAAAGATATTTGCCCCAAAATAAAAGTCTGAAGTTGTTTTTTTAAGCTTTGCGTTTGCTTTAGTTGTCTCAGTTCCTTGTAAGCTAAGCGTACAGACCGCCTCGTACCATACTCATTTCACATTACCTCCTAATTAGCTAAATAATGTTAATTAGTAAAAATTAGAAGGCTCTCTACAAAGTAACGTATCCAAGTTGTGAAGGTACATTTACAATGTTTAGTTTTAGTAAACTATTTATCGCAATTACAGAGGGCACCACTCTCTTGTGTTTTATGCAGTCTTTGTTCCTTTGTTACGGCTTTCTTTGTGAGGATAGTTGTAGACGGCTTTGTTTTGAATTAGGTTATCTGTGGGTATTGTCTTTTTAAGGTAAACTTCTTTATGTACGCTTGACTTGAGGAGTAAGCTGGCGAGGCGAACGGAAGTTTAAAGTTAAAGCCATACAAAAAATAAAGCCAAAGCGCTAGTTTAATCACGGCTAAATAATATAAGTACACGTTGGACTTGACTTGGCTAAATACAAAAAGCGCGATTTCGCGAGAAGTCAGAATAAAAAAAACGAGTGTGCTTTATGCCACATGACTGAAGTAAAACTTTTTTAGTGTAGCTCCATCTATCGGTCGGTATAACTGTGTTTAATGTTAATGTCGCCATCTTGAAAATTGTAAATTGTTATTTTACCGGACATACCAACATAATAATACAAATTTTAAGTAATTTTAAACTTTATATATTGACAATGGAGATCTACCACAAATCCCGTTCGCCCCGCATTCACCAGATTACTACCCAAGCCAAACATGCGTAAATAAGTTTTACTTAACAAAAAAATTGTTTAGACGAAAGAGAATGTTTAATATAGATAGTTTTGGCGGCAAAACGATAAAGATCGCGTCGCCACATTGTATTATTTTCCAAAACTTGTGTTATTTTCAGTGTTAGTGCATAAAATTGGTGGCATTTTATTGGTTAAGTGCTGGATTACAGGCATGAGTGTGGGAAAATGGTATAATGATGGTAAACTTTTTTTCGTGTTGTTTTCAAAACTCCATAGAAGCTTCAAGTAAAGTTGCCACCACTTTACCAGGAGTATGACTTTGACTAGACTATGACTTGACTTGATGACTTCGACTTGACACATATTTGGGTAAATATCATTAACTTGATATCAATTACTTGACACTGGCTAAATACACAAAAGTGTGGAGCCAAAACATAAAAAAAATGTTTAATATAATACAATCTTTATGACGGCTGTTAGATAAAAATTGGGATAAAATGAAATGAATATTTTTAATATCCAATATTTTTTCGTGGCAACAAAGTAATTTGTTTTTCGTAGCGCCATTTATCATAGCTCTCGTAATCCTTTCAGGGTTACCACTAAGGAAATAAGATAATGCCTTTTCTACTTATACCTATGCATATTACATACAGAGTAACTTTTGATAGTATCAGTATTAAAATATAGAATAAAGAAAGAAAATACATTTATTCCGGACATCACACAACATTTCATTAATATAAAGTCAGGCCTTTCTATCTAAATATATATAACTCAAAGGTGACTGACTAATTGACTGACTGACATAGTGATCTATCAACGCACAGCTCAAACCACTGGACGGATCGGGCTGAAATTTGGAATGCAGTTAGATGTTATGACGTAGGCATCCGCTAAGAAAGGATTTTTCGAAATTCCACCCTTGAGAGGGTAAAATGGGTGGTTGAATTATTTTCCCATAGGCCACGCCGCGGGCGAAGCTGCGGGCAGAAGCTCGTTTTCTTATAAACTTGTTAGTGAATGATGTGACGAGCTAGTCGTTCACCTGATGATAAGCGACACGGCCGCCCATAACAGAAGAGTGTCACTCGGAACTCCAAAATATAAAGTTTCGCGTGACACTGCACTGCGCACATCATCCTGAGACATCAGCACAGTCTGGTAATAAAATTACTCGACTGTGAGATCAGATCATAAAGTCTCCATTGCCCAGTAATTTCACTAGCTACACTAGCTAGTAATTTTACCTTGTGAATTGGTGCAATTTTGACCATTTTCATAAACTCTACCTTAATATAGTCCTGCTTATTAGACAGGGCGATCCGATTTGGAGCGGAATGTAAAATTACCTGTAAAGAAAAAAAAATGAGGTTAACAAAAGTTTAATCGAATTATAACGGAAAAACAACAAATGCAAATAGACCACATATTTAGAATAACAATAATAATAAAATGTGTGGACATCTCACACAACGCCATCTAGCCCCAAACTAAGCAAAGCTTGTGCTATGGGAGCCGGATAACTGATACAATACTTACGATACTTTTTGTTTGTAAATACATACATAGAATACAATATAACACCCGGACACAGAACAAACATCAATGTTCATCACACAAATGTTTGTCCTGGGAATCGAACCCACAACCCACAATTCAATAGGCAGGGGTACTACCAACTCAGCTATCGGGCCAGTCAAGGTATTATTTAGGGTATTTGGGTAAGAAAGTAATTAGTTTCCGAAATAATATAAAAATTATCGGCGCTCATTATTTTTACTCTAAAGTAATACTATTATTATCTAAAAACTATTAACTATAAGTTAAAAATTTAAAATATTATTTATACTAATAAAAAGCTAAAAATTTAAAATATTATTTTTATTTAATTTCTTAACTATAGTTTTTTAGGTGTAGTTTAGTATTTACTTCTACAACTAAATATAGTACAATTACTAATTAATGTTTCGCCCTGGCAACCCTAGCCTGGGCCTGAAGCGGCTGGACTGCGTCCTGTCGCTAATTACTTTTAAACTTCCCTACTTTGGGAGTCGGGGAGTTATACATCAATATTAAATTAAAAACAAGGCAAACTAAATACCACAGAGCGTTTTTTACTGAAAAAACCACAGATTTGAAGTTTGTCGGGTACTCATGAAAATGTCGACAGAAGTTTTCCGGTGGTCGAAAGAGACATGACGTCATACAAAACAATAACTTAATTTTAAGTACTTAATAGGAGTTTTGGCGGGAAAACTAAAAGATCGCGTCACCGCATTGTATTATTTTCCAAAACTTGCGTTATTTTCAGTGTTAGTGCATGAAATTGGTGGCGTTTTATTCGTTAAGTGCTGGACAGGCATATATGTTAATTCAGTGTATAAGCTATGTTGATACCGAATTTCATCCAAATCCATTAAGCCGTTTGAGGCTAATAAACATAGACACATACAAACTTTCGCCATTATAATATTAGTGTGATGTGATAGTGTAATATTAGTGTGAAGTGCGATAATATGTACATTTTCTGCTCCAAGTATTTACTTAAAGCATTGAGAATAATATCTTTAACTTAAAGTATATATTCTAAACAAAACCTTTTCGCTTTTGCTCGCTTGAGTGTGAATCCGGGATCAACAAGACTTCGCGCCCCGGGAGCTGAAGTTATCCAACTTGTTAATTAAATAATTCGGAGATTATAATATCTTAGGTATACTTCGACAGAAGTTCATTAACTGAATTATACTTAGCTTTGTCAAGACAAAAACACACTTCAATGTATTTTCAACGAAAGAGAATTTGTCTTTTATAAAACAGATTATTTTTTAATTTTATTTTATACTTTATAAATCTATGTAATAAAAATGAATTTCTACTTCCCTTGGTCATCCCATCACGCGAAAATGCATGGAACATTTTCGATAAATCTTTTTTTGTTGTATTTATTATAGTCAGCAGAAGGTTCTAATGAAAGAAAAAAACTAAGAAAGTTAGACAATTTTCAACACGGGGGTGAATCCGCGGGGCGCAGCTCTGCTAGTACGATATAAATAAATAATGAATAACAGGAAAAAAAGGCGACGTGGCGCATTTGTAATGAAAGCATATTATGGCATGAACCACCTTTCGAAAAAAAAAAAACGAGAATGCTTTAGACCACACGACTGAAGTAAACCTTGTCTAGTGTCTTCTTTAGTTTAGCTCCATCTATCGGCCGGTGTAACTTGTTTAATGTTAATGTCATCGCCATCTTGACAATTTTAAATTGCCATTTTACCGGACACCAGCATAATAAAACAAATTTTAGGTGATAACTTGGTTATTTTGACAATGGAGATCTACGTGAACCAACTTCTACTTCCGTCTGCCTCGCATTCACCAGCTTACTCCCTCAAGCGTGCGTAAAAAAGTATTACTTCAAAACATAAGCAAGGAAAGCCTCTAACTAAACTATTGATGCAAACCTCTTTGTAGATTTACAATAAAAAAAGAAAAGCCCTCGCAAAACATGACTTCCCGCCAAGCGTCAAGTGCTGCCAGACAATAGAATTTTCCCACAATCGCTAGTAAATAAACGATGTATGGAAAGTGATTGTTACGCGGTAGACGTTCTGCTTTATTGTATTTTATTATGTAAGTTTTTTAGTAATTATAATTTCACGCTTCTTGTTTTTGGGTCGGGTCGTGGAACTGTGTAATGAATGATTTTTGTAATAACAATGTGTGTTGTAAGAAATAGTTTTATTTATTACGCTAATTGATAGGATTTGAGCTTACAAATAATTTAGAAGGTTATGTGGTTTAGCAACCTAGTAACTTGAAGGAAATATTTTGAATTGGAATTTTTATTTCTTTTTTTTTTGTGTTTTGGCTCCACACTTTTGTGTATTTAGCCAGTGTCAAGTAATTGATAATTTATCAAGTTAATGATATTTCACGTAAATAATGTGTCAGGTCATAGTCTAGTCAAAGTCATCAAGTCAAGTCATAGTCTAGTCTAGTCAAGTCATACTCCTAGTAAAGTGGTGGCAACTTTACCACAAGCTTCTATGGAGTTTTGGAAACAACACGAAACGAAACATTTCACCATCATTTTACCACTTTCCTACACTCATGCCGGTAATCCAGCACTTAACAAATAAAATGCCACCAATTTTATGCACTAGCACTGAAAATAACACAAGTTTTGGAAAATACTATAATGCGTTAATTGGAATTATTATATGAAGATTTTAATGTTATAGTGATAACACCGAAATACGAGTTTTGGCGGGAAAACGAAAATGATCGCATCACCGGTCGGAGTAATTTCGACTTTTAATTGACGTGAGTTTTAGCCGTTATTTATCTTACAAAATTAAATAGATCTTTCAGAACGACTGATCGACACAACACGTGACCAAAGTTCTTCAGCTCCATCTATCAGCCGGTATAACTTTGTTGTTGCTTTGTTTAATGTTAATGTCGCCATCTTGACAATAATTGTAAATTGTCATTTTACTGGACACACCAACATAAGAATACAATTTTTTTATTTTGTTATGTTGTAATGGATATCTATAATAATGCGAATTTTAATTAATTTTTAACTTTGTTACGTTGATAATGGACATCAGTCAACCAGTAAAATTTCCGTAACGCTCTCGTCACGCATTCACCAGCTTACTCCCCAAGTCAAGCGTGCATAAAGAAGTTTTATTTCAAAAAGTTTTAGTAGATTGTTTTTTTAATAGGCCAATGCGAGCCACTTTATAGCGCCAGTGAGCGTTATGTAGTTTATTCTAACATCGATGTATTTTGTATAAACATCCTTCATCCCAGCATCCCTTGTTTTTTCTCGTGCCCTTTTATTTTTTCTGGCTTCGAGCCTGGTTAGTGTCGACCTGTTGCTTGGAGTATTTTTTTAGTAGATATTTTTACTAATGTCGTTGCTAGGGTACCGTATGGAAATTGTATTACCTACTAAAAATAAAAAACACAAATAATATTACTTTTTTATTATTTTTTTTTCTTTGTATTTATAGAGTGCCTGTACATAATTAATATTTCTTTATGATATGTATGTATTGTATATTTATATGTACAAGAATTTAGATTCCATAAAATGTACTGGCTGCTTGGAAGAAACTCTTCGCTGTCAGTGCACAATAAATTATTAGTCTCTTAAACAAGTCTAATTTCAAGTCCAAGTCAATATTAGGCAATTCAACAAGTCCTAATGCGTATATTATGTACCCGTGTTTTTTTTTTTTAAATATGAAAATTACCGTCCCTAATATTACTACTTAAAATATATAAGGAAGATAATGGAGAATGCGTGATGAGGCGAAAGGAAGTTGAGAGGGAGATATAAGATAGTAAAAGAAAGAGAGAGTTACATTTCGAATATTACTGTAGGGGCAATAGGCGGGTTATATACTGGTTCACGTAGATTTCCATTGTCAACATAACAAAGTTATTACTTAAAATTTGTTTTATTATGTTCGGTAAAATGACAATTCACAATTGTCAAGATAGCGATATTAACATTAAACAAAGTTATACCGGCCGATAGATGGAGCTCTAAAGAAGTTTTACTTCAGTCGTGTGGTCTAAAGCAAGCGATTTTGTTTATCTTTAGTAGGTTATGGGAGTTTTGGCGGGAAAGCGATAAAGATTGCGTCACTGCATTGTATTATTTTCCAAAACTTGTGTTATTTTCAGTGATAGTGCTTAAAATTGGTGGCATTCTATTCGTTAAGTGCTGGATTACAGGCGTGAGTGTGGGAAAATGGTATAATGATGGTGAAACGTTTCTTTTCGTGTTGTTTCCAAAACTCCATAGAAGCTTCAAGTAAAGTTGCCACCACTTTACTAGGAGTATGACTTTAACTAGACTATGACTTGACATATATTTACGTGAAATATCATTAACTTGATAAAATATCAATTGTTTGACACTGGCTAAATACACAAGAGTGTGGAGCCAAAACATAAAAATAAAAAAGTAGGTTATGCAAATTAAATTTTAAACGTATAAATCTTATTAAAGGAATGAATCTGTTGAAATTATAAGGTTTTATTTTACTTCTATGATAAGACCTACAGAACCCAAAATAAAACAGTCATATTCACGCTTGGCGCGTTTTTATGACAGTAGCAGAGCCATCTGACAGCTCGATAAGAAAACGTCAAGTTCATACAATGGAGGGCAGGTTTTTTATGTAGCCGTTTTCAGTAATCTACATCAAGGTGATGTTCTTTTAGGGAAAAATGGCTTTGCACGGCGACCTTTCTGGTAATGTTGTTATTTTGCGAAGGTCGGATGTACCTGCGCTCAATTATGTATAAAATTACAGTGGAATTAGAAAAGTATGTAGATAACAAAATTAATGTATAATATGTATTATATAATTAACGAGCTTCTGTCCGCAGCTTCGCCCGCGGCATGGCCTATGGGAAAATAATTCAAACACCCATTTCACTCTCTTAAGGGTGGAATTTCGAAAAATCCTTTCTTAGCGGATGCCTTCGTCATAACATCTGCCTGCATGCCAAATTTCAGCCCGATCCGTCCAGTGGTTTGGGCTGTGCGTTGATAGATCACTATATATGTCAGTCAGTCAGTTTGTCACCTTTGAGTTATATATATTTAGATATACACACACATATATTTGACAGCCTCTGGAATCCTAGTTAGGGTCCAGGATCTATGTATGTGATCGTTGGGCGTTATTATTATTATTAATATGATACATATATAATCGGACTAGTACTAGGTGTTTATACGTTTATAACTTTTGTAATTTTGTAACAACTAAAATATTATACTAATATTTTATTTATTTATGACCCCTTTATACCTACGATATTGCTTTTTCTCCAGTAATTAAAGATACAAACGCTCAAACCTTATTTATTTCTCAAAATATATTGTTTTATGAGTTATTTAAACAAATTGGGCGAAATATATCGGCTATGACAACGACACTTGTAATGTTAATACTGTAAAACAATACAATAAGTAGTTATATAATATTTAATTAATTCTGGCTTATGCAATATGTAATAATACAATATATATTCTAAAATAAAATAAAATAAGTAATAACGGAAACACACTACGCAAAGTTTTAGGATAAAACGTTGTTCAAATCATTTGAAAAAGATGAAGTACGAAAATCAAAAGGCTTGAAGCTGGCAAATACCTAGAACGTGCGAAGTAAAATTCCCTCAGAGAAAGAAAAAAGTCATGCGACCTATGCATATACCTTCAATTATTTGAAAACTAGTTGCGCCCCGCCGCTTCATCCGCGGATAAAAAGTATTTTAACTATTTGCTCATCCCACGGGAACGTTTCATTTTTCCGGGACAAAGTGTAGCCTATATGTTAATCCAGTGTATAAGCTATCTTGGTACTGAATTTCATCCAAATCCATTCAGCCGTTTGAGCGTGAAGGAGTAACAAACATACACACATACAAACTTTCGCCTTTATAATATTAGTGTGACAAAAATGATTAAATGTCAATAAAATTTCGACAGACTTATCTCGTCTCGAGTCTCGACCTGAAAGTCCCGGGACTCGAGACATCTAAAAATACGAAAAGTTCCGGGACTTCGAGACCCGAGACGTCCCGGACCCGGGACCCGAACTCTAGGCACAATGCAGAACAGAAAACTCCGATCTGAAGCTTCGATTACAACTGTTACAAAAAAGCTACAAGAAACTATGCCAAAAACGTTTAAGCTCGCGAGGGCGAGCAAGAGTTTTTAACTAGTTGAACGATTTAATTAAATACAATAAATAAATTATCTATGCGAGCCAATAATAAATTTAAATGGCGTGAATAATGAATTTGAATAACAATTGAGAGAAATTAGGTACGCAGTAAATGAAAGCAATTAATTAAATTATCTAAAACCTATTCCATTAAACTAAAAAATAAAATTAGTTTTGTTGTTACACGTGTGGGTTCTGTTATCTTTTTTAACCTTTCGTACAGCCAACTGTTCGTTTGCATGTTTTAATATTGATAAGAAATGAATTAAAGAGTTTGTAGAACTAATTAGGTTAATTGTAATTTTTAAATAGCAACAATAGGCAATTATTATATAGGCAAATTAGCATGGCAAAAATAACTAAATTAAATACCGAAAACAAAAACAAGATACAATAGTCAATAAGAAATGAAGAAAAGAAAAGCAACTTGAAAACTGGCACAATACACGAACCGTGTCATGGCCACAACAAAAAAAAAATTACCATGAAGTTTTGGCGGGAAAACGAAAAAGATCGCGTCACCGCATTGTATAATTTTTTCTTTTTTTGTATGTTTTGGCTCCACACTTTTGTGTATTTAGCCAGTGTCAAGTAATTGATAATTTATCAATTTAATGATATTTCACGCAAAATGTGTCAAGTCACAGTCGAAGACAAGTCAGTCAAGTCATAGTTTAGTCAAAGTCATACTCCTAGTAAAGTGGTGGCAACTTTACCAGAAGCTTCTATGGAGTTTTCGAAACAACACGAAAATAAACGTTTCACCATCATTATACCACTTTCCCACACTCATGCCTGTAACGAATAAAATGCCACCAATTTTATGCACTAACACTGAAAATAACACAAGTTTTGGAAAATAATACAATGCGGCGACACGATCTTTTTCGTTTTCCCGCCAAAACTCCGTGTCAAGTTTTGTAGCGGGAATTTATATCACAGACCTAAAAGCAGCCGTCCACGTCCCGTCTATCAAGTTAGAATGAGACGGCACTACTTCCATCCCGCTCTTGGTCTAGGATTTAAAAATAAATAAGACAAACCGGTCCCACAGCGACCAGCTTTTATTACAAGTGATCGTTGTATAAAATATACTTTATTTAGATGGATTATCGAACAAATTACTTCGATAGAGACACAGTGGTGTTTGAGTCACTTTATTTGTAGACTTAAACAGTGACAGCCTCTGTGGTGTGGTGGTTCAGCAGGTCAGCTCGTAGCCCGGCGGCAGCGGGTTTGATTCCTGCGACAGGACAAGTAATTTTGCACAGAAAAAAAGCGCAAATACTTGTTCTGTGTTTGGGTGTTGTGGGAGCATGGTCCTCGTAGTTCCTGGGTCCCTAGACACAGGGAATCCTAGTTAGAGTCCAGGATCTATGTATGTGATCGTTGGGCGTTATTATTGTTATAGTGCACAAGATGTAATAAGATATGATAATGGTTGAATATGGTTGTAAAACTAGTTAGTTTTTAGTGTTTACTAGGTGGTAGGACTTTGTTGCAAAGTTCGTCTAGGTAGGTACCACCGCTTTGCCAGTTATTCTGCCGCCAAGCAGTAGTGTGCATGCACTACTGTGTTCCGGTTTGAAGGGCACTGTAGCTAGGGAAATTACTGGGCAAATGAGACTTTATGATCTGATCTCTCAGTTGAGTAATCTTATTACCAGACTGTGCTGATGTCTCAGGATGATGTGCGCAGTACAGCAGTCATGCGAAACTTTACATGTTTGAGTTCCAAGTGACACTGTTCTGTTATGGGCGGCCGTGTCATTTAACATCAGGTGAACGACTAGCTCGTCACATCATTCAATAACATTAAAAAAAAAAAAAAAAAAAAATAGCCTGTTTGCAATAAATCTTTTGACTTTGACTTTGACCATAATAATAATAAATAAATGTGGACATTTCACACAGCGCCATCTAGCCCCAAACTAAGCAAAGCTTGTGCTATGTGAACCAGATAACTGATACAATACTTAGATACTTTTTGTTTGTAAATACATACATAGAATACAATATAACACACAGGGGATCAGATCGCGCTGTGTGCAATGTCCACAAATAATATTATTTAATTTAAGTTCAGTAATCTCATTAGCTCGTCAGGTAATTCCTTAACATAAAGTCTTTTTGGTGCGGAATTTGTACTCGCTTTTAAAACAGTCGAAAACTTCGTGAAGAATTCGGGATTGTTCAAAAATCAAAATAGTCAATAAAATGTATTATGCACCAACTTGCACTTGACCTGAGTGGTGTATTAGTCACATTTATTATTCTAGTCACCTTATAAATACTAATAATAGGTCTTTACCTATGAAATTGCCGTATTGCAGTACAGACTTTTTCAAACAAAAAAAAGTTTTGATTGGCTATGAATTCTAAATCCAAATTAATTTTGTTTTAAAAATATGACATTCTATTTACAATATAAGTCTTTTGATTATTGATTAGCGGTGTATTTTCATTACATTTCAACATTTTTCCTCATAATGGATACTTTGAAATTTCGTGTAATTATGGAATATGAGTTCCGTCGTGGCACCAACGCGGCACAAACGACACGTAACATCAACGACGTTTACGGAGAGAACTGTACAAACGAACGTACAACCCGTTATTGGTTTGCTCGGTTTCGTTCTGGGAATTTTGACTTGAAAAATGAACCTCGTGGTCGTCCGGAAACTTTGGTCAACAATGATGAATTAAAGGCGATTGTGGAAGCTGATGAACCTCAATCTACAGCTGAGCTGGCAGCAGCTTTTGATGTTAGCATCAAAACAATATTGGTCCATTTGCGACAGATTGGCAAGATAAAAAAGCTTGATAGATGGGTGCCCCACGAACTTAACGATCGCCAGCGCAACGTACGCGTCGAGACTTGCCTTGCGCTGCTTAACAGGCACAGAAATGAAGGAATTTTGAACCGAATTGTTACGTGCGACGAAAAATGGATTCTTTTTGACAATCGAAAGCGCTCAGCAAGTTGGTTAGATCCTGGTTCGGTACCAAAGAAATGTGCAAAACGAAAAATGACCCCTAGAAAGGTGATGGTCACAGTTTGGTGGTCTAGTGCTGGTGTGATTCATCATAGCTTTTTACAAAACGGCGAGAGCATTACTGCAGATGTGTACATTGAAGAACTGACCACAATGATGGCGAAACTCGCACGTCTGCAACCAGCTTTGGTCAATCGGTCGTCTCCACTGCTACTTCACGACAACGCGCGACCCCATACTGCACAACAGACCGTCTCTAAGCTGCATTAGTTGGGTTTGGACGCTCTCCCTCATCCGCCATACTCACCAGATCTTGCGCCTACCGACTATTACTTTTTCCAAAATTTGGACAACTTTTTAGCGGGAAAAAAATTCAATTCCCGAGAGGCAGTACAAAACGCCTTTGAAAAGTTTGTTGTCTCCCGTCCTGCTGATTTTTTCAAGAAGGGCATCCATAAACTGCCACAGCGTTGGCAAAGATGCATTGATGGCAGGGGTGATTACTTTGAATAAAAAAACTAAATAAGTTCGAAAAAAAAATACTTTAACTTTTTTCAAACAAAACGGCAATTTCATAGGTAAAGACCTAATATATCAAAAATGTAGATATAAAATTACTCAGATGGGTGTTCTTTTTATATGAATACTTATGGAAATTTTATGAGTCACTACATGGCAACACAGCGTTTATCAGCGGGATCAAGAGTTGCATACCAATGAGGTTGTATTGCATGATATACCAAGATGACGTCATAGGGGAATATTAGGTACTAGCAGAACAGAACGTCTCAAAACTATTTAACTACATTTTTTTTATGTTTTGGCTCCACACTTTTGTGTATTTAGCCAGTGTCAAGTAATTGATAATTTATCAAGTTAATGATATTTCAAGTCTGTGTCAAGTCACAGTCGAAGTCATCAAGTTAAGTCATAGTCTAGTCATGGTCTAGTTAAAGTCATACTCCTAGTAAAGTGGTGACAACTTTACTTGAAGCTTATATGGAGTTTTGGAAACAACACGAAAAGAAACGTTTCACCATCATTATACCATTTTCCCACACTCACGCCTGTAATCCAGCACTTAACGAATAGAATGCCACCAATTTTATGCACTAACACTGAAAATAACACAAGTTTTGGAAAATAATACAATGCGGTGACGCAATCTTTCCCGCCAAAACTCAATTACATACTTTATAGGGCATGTTTTATTTTCATAATCAAAGTCAATTACCAATTTATTGCAAATAGGCACCTGTACAATTTAATATTAGAATATTTTAAAATTATTTATCTAAGCATATAAATGCCATCATTGACTCGAAATTAAATAACTAATTATGGTTCAATAATTATTTTCTTCGTGTATAGAGTGGGCAACGAGAATATTGCCATCATAAACTGTAAATTAAATAACCAATTATTAATTAAAAAAATATTTTCTTCGTGTATAGAGTGGGCAACGAAAATGTTGCCATTATAAACTGTAAATTAAATAACCAATTATTAATTTAAAAAAGATTTTCTGCATGTATAGAGTGGGCAACGAAAATGTTGCCATCATAAACTGTAAATTTCCCAATAAAACGTGTAGACCACCGAAATGCACATAAAGCGATGGCATCGACCGTAACATCGTGTGATGTGGTAATGTGCCTTACATCACACTCGCGATGCGGTCTGTTAAGAGTTACAAGTTCGTTTCACTTGGGAAATGTACCGATATAAAAACTATTTTGAAGTAAAACTTCTTTACGCACGCTTGATTTGGGGAGTAAGCTGGTGAATGCGAGGCGAACGGAAGTTGAAGTTAGTTCACGTAGATCTGCATCGTCAACATAATAAATTTAAAAAAAAATATGTTGGTATGTGCGGTAAAATAACAATCACAATAATATTATAAAGGCGAAAGTTTGTATGTGTTTGTGTGTATGTGTGTATGTTTGTTACTCCTTCACGCTCAAACGGCTGAATGGATTTGGATGAAATTCGGTACCAAGATTACTTATTCACTGGTTTAACATATAGGCTATATTTTATCCCGGAAAAGTGAAATTTTCCTGTGGGATGAGCAAATAATTAAAATACTTTTCATCCGCATTAAAACCGCGGGGCGCAACTAGTAATAACATAAATACTAGGTAGGTATTAGATCGCATTTAATTAAAGTTTTGAAAGACGGCGGCGTCGGTTTTCTGCTTTGAAAATAAGTAAGTACCTATTTGTAAACGCTTTAAAAATAAGAACCTATTTTGACGGGCCCGTCAGTTGGTAGCAGCCCTATCTTCTATTCTGTGGGTTGTGGGTTCGATTCCCACCCAGGACAAACATTTGTGTGATGAACATCGATGTTTGTTCTGTGTCTGGGTGTTATAATAGGTCTTTACCTATGAAATTGCCGTAATGCAGTACAGACTTTTTCAAACAAAAAAAAGTTTTGATTGGCTATGAATTCTAAATTCAAATTAATTTTGTTTTAAAAATATGACATTCTATTTACAATATAAGTCTTTTGTTTATTGATTAGCGTTGTATTTTCATTACATTTCAACATTTTTCCTCATAATGGATACTTTTTTTGTTGTTGTCTCCCGTCCTGCTGATTTTTTCAAAAAGGGCATCCATAAACTGCCACAGCGTTGGCAAAGATGCATTGATTGCAGGGGTGATTACTTTGAATAAAAGAAATAAAAAAGTTCGAAAAAAAAATACTTTAACTTTTTTCAAACAAAACGGCAATTTCATAGGTAAAGACCTAATATTATATTTATCTACAAACAAAAAGTATCTAAGTATTGTATCAATTATCTGGTTCCCATAGTACAAGCTTTGCTTAGTTTGGGGCTAGATGGCGCTGTGTGAAATGTCCACAGATATTTATTCTTATATATATAGAATCATATATATATTGAATATACCTATGTATTACAGAGTAAAATCAGTGGTGAAAGATCGCGTCACCGCTTTTTTCAGTGTTAGTGCATAAAATTGGTGGTATTTATTCGTTAAGTGCTGGATTACAGGCATGAGTGTGGGAAAGTGGTATGATGATGGTGAAACGTTTCTTTTCGTGTTGTTTCCAAAACTCCATAGAAGCTTTTAGTAAAGTTGCCACCACTTTACTAGGAGTATGACTTAGACTGAACTATGACTTGACTTTACTTTACTGTGACTTGAGACTTCATTGCGTGAAATATCATTAACTTGAGAAATTAACAATTGCTTGACACTGGCTAAATACACTAAAGTGTGGAGCCAAAACTCACAAAAAAAAATACAGAAAATGCAATAGCCAAGATAAAAAAAAATCGAGAATAAAATAATAAATTAGTAATGGGACCGAATTTAGCAAGTATCGATATCAGAAACGGATCACTTAAATGAACTGTGCAATAAATATCTAAATATAAGCTAACCTATTCAAAGTTAAATGTTCCTCAATAATAGTTCGCAAGAGAAAAGCAGAACCAATCAAGTCTCACGATAAGTTGCCTAACTTGTTTGAACGTTTCTGAGTCAAGTCAATGATCATTTAATAAGTACCTAGTTGGGAAGTTTCAAGTTATTAAAGTGTGCTTTAGAGCACTTATTATAAGATATCCTTTACAGAATCACCATTCAAACTGAAATTAACTTTATAGATCTACTTAACTTAATCCGTAACATTAAAAATTGGTTGGTTAACCTAAAACACAAGAAAAGTAAGTAAAAAAGTACTGGTTTCTACAATATCAAATCACAATCACAAAATACAAATCACAATACAATATATAAATTGACAGCCTCTGTGGTGTAGTGGTTGAGAAGATTGGCTCATAAACTGGAGGTGGCGGGTTCGATTTCCGCGACAGGACCAGTATTTATACACAGAAAAAAATCTACTTCTTCTGGGTGTTGTGGGAGAATGGTCCTCGTAGTTCCTTGATCCCTAGACACAGGGAATCCTAGTTATGGTCCAGGATCTATGTATGTGATCGATAGGCATTATTATTATTATTATTGATATTAAAGTTCGCCTATGTACCTAATGTACACAATCCTAATTCTTACTCTTATTTTATCTATCTACCCTTTTTATTCCAAATGCGTATTATAGACTAAACCACATAAAAAAGTAATACAAATCCATACATAAATAGTATATTTACATCTATCAGTGACAAGACTACATCGACTTAACGTGGTATTTTTGTACAGTCATCGATTTAAGTAGCCAAGGGCTTATTTTGTTAAAAGTACAACTTAGTTTACATTGCACAAACTTGCGCCATCTACGGTAAACATTTTTTAAAGCGGTTATTTGTACAGCCCAACTACTCAAAAAGTCATGTTCTTTATTACAATGATAATTTTGTTGATCATTATCTTTTTTATCTTTATGACATTAAATGGTAACGAAATATGAATAGCCAATGACAGAGCCACTTGCATTGCAATCATGTTGCTGGGTAGTCCACTCATGCATACCCTACATTTATAATACAAAAGAATGTAAGTATAACAACACTTCAAAATTAAAATTCAAAACAGGTTTCATCCAATTTCAATTGTATACGGAGTATCGATAAAATTCCAATAGACAAAAAATGGGCGCGACCGTAATTTTTTTAAATTCAGGTAGATAACCGCCGTTTTTTATTCAGCATCTGTCGCCCCCGCATTAACAAAAAAAATAACTTCAACAGATAACAAAAGAGTTTTTGTTATCAAATAGGCACGTATCATTACCTTGATTCGAAGATAGCTGTCGCAGAACTCGCAGATCCACTTATGAGTCACACACTTTTACTACTTTCCAAGTATTTAACCACGAAAAAGTAAGTTTATGAGTGTAACAAGAGTATTTTTATGGTTGAACGCGGCACTGAACCGCCTACGCCACGCCTCGGGCACTTTCGAACCGGTTCTAAAGGATACGCGTAAAAGTACTCACGGAATGATATCGAGGAGCGACACGAGCCCTCCCTATGAACGAAATCGGCGCACTGGCCGCTGAGAAAAAAAATACCGCTGTGCTGCCAGCGTAGGAATCCGTAAGTTACGGTTACATAAAGATACGGATTGAATATAACTGCGTTAACAAAGTTTTGTTGTTTTAGTAAAAATAGTGCTAGTGTAAAATAAGTTTTTATATTATTGATTAAATTAACATGTTTTTTTAAAGAGCACATTTCTGAGAATTTTATAAAATAAATAATAATAAAAATGATGAAAACATAAAAAAAAAAATTATTAATGTTGCCCATTAAACAATCATACAAAGTTTCCCGCATACAAATGTTCTCGATTTGAAACGTTCTCGTGCCCGTCAATGGCATTTTAATATATTTTAGTATAGATTTAGTCACAAAGTTTAATTAGTTTAGCTTTAAGTTTTAATCCAATCAAATAACTTATTAAAAAATTCTGACTGAAGTGTAAAATATGCACTTTTGACGTAAATAGGTTTATTAGGTACTATAATTTCTATTTTTATACTATCACTAACTATATTGAAAACCTTTTTACATATTACTATTCTTATCTAATCATTTGTTTATAGTGAAGTTACTTATTGTTGTATTTGTAAGATGGATAAGTGATGAGTAATAATGTAAAACGATAAAAAAATCTGAAGGCTAATGGTACTATTTATATTCAATTTAATCCATAGCCGAATGTATGTATAATTATTATTATAATATGTTGAAATAAATCTGAACTGCTTTGTGTTACATGCAAAGTTCTATGGCCAATAAATTGTATTCTATTCTGTTCTATGACGGTGCACTGTAACAGCATAACTCATGATCATGGATTCATGAATTAAAACTGTGCGCATGGTAACTGGTTGGATTACTGTAACGTAAAGCGTACAAATATCATAACATGGCAACCTAGTCTGTCAACTTTCATTCCATTCGGATACTGTCGGCAGCGCTCGGCAGCGCTCGGCCGCTACGGTTCACAGATTTATAAAAACGGTCGGTTAAAGAAAGGAAAACAAAAGTTTAGATTGTTCCTAGATGGACCTCTGGGTTTAATGTCCGAAATTTCAGGTTTATTACATGTAGCATGTACAGTTGTACACACTTTTTGAAATATATTAAAGTCGTTTATCAAAAAAACAAGTGCTTGCCTAAACAAGTGTTTGCAGGTACCTAACTATCTACTCTTGCAGACTTTTGCTTGATAACTGACTTTGAAATTCAAATAATTTTTGAAGTAAAACCTCTTTACGCCCGCTCGACCTGGGGAGTAAGCGAGGCAAACGGAAGTTGAAGTTGGTTCACGTAGGTATCCATCGCCAACATAACAAAGTTAAAAATTTGTATTATTATGTTGGTATATGTAAAATAACAATTTACAATTGTCAAGATGGCGACATTAACATTAAACAAAGTTATACCGGCCGATAGATGGAGCTAACGAAGTTTTACTTCAGTCGTGGTCTAAAGCACGCTCGCTTTTGTTTTATTCTGGATAAATTATCTCTTTTGATTTTTTTTAAACGAACTTAGGGTAATCAATACTTATCATAAATTATTTCATAGTTTTTACAACAAAAACCTCGTTAAACACTTAATTTTATTGTCGTCATGCTTCAGTCAACCAAAATTGTATTCAAAAGAAACTACCTATATTTTGAAAACCGACTTTTAAGTGTCTGGCTGAATATCTGATAAAAAGTTATAATAACGTTCGAATAACAAAAAATAGAGCAAGACTATGTAAAACTACTTGATTGGAGTTTCGGCGGGAAAACGAAAAAGATCGCGTCACCGCATTGTATTATTTTCCAAAACTTGTGTTATTTTCAGTGTTAGTGCATAAAATTGGTGGCATTTTATTTGTTAAGTGCTGGACTACAGGCATGAGTTTGGGAAAGTGGTATAATGATGGTGAAACGTTTTTTTTCGTGTTGTTTCCAAAACTACATAGAAGCTTCTGGTAAAGTTGCCACCACTTTCCTGGGAGTATGGCTTGACTAGACTAAACTATGACTTGACTTGATGACTTGGACTGTGACTTGACTTTGCATAATATACACATATATTAATTAACTCGAGAAATTATCAATTACTAGCTAAATACATAAAAGCGTGGAGTCATACCAAAATAAAAAAAAACTACTTGTTTTCCAAATTTATTTAAAAGCCGTTCCAATTTTCTTTTTTTTTTTGCTTAACTGGCCATGTTGTATTTTTGCTTCCGCGCTGAATCAGCCATCTTGAATGTCACACGGTGTCCTCGATTTAACAATGAAAACGGTAAATTAAAACAAGTACTTGAATGATAAATCGTTTATTTCGTCTTTATAATCGTGACTTAGATTTCCCTGATTGGTTTTTGTTGTTTCTCCTTTTGGGGTTTTACTTTAATTAGCTTTCTCTAAAAAAAAGGTTAAAAAAATTATCTAATAATCTGAAACATGTCTAAACTAGATTTAGATTTTGAACTTAGCTAGATGTTTAGGTACCTATATCTTACATTACTAATTTACGTAAATATTTACAGGCACTCTATAAATGAAAAGTTACAACTAATAAAACAATATTTACAAAATAAATAAATAATACAATATAAATTACGTATACATTAAAAAAATATATTTAAAAAAGTCAATTGAGGAATTGTTTTTTTTTTTTGATAAACACGAAGACATGTAAAGCTTAGTTGTAACAAGAAGATATGCAGAAAAAAGCTGTGCAAAATGAATAATTTATAATTTGGATAATTGGATAATAGTTGCTTTTTGTAGGGTTCCATACCCAAAGAGTAAAATCTTGAATCTTACTAAGGCTCCGGTGTCTCGTAGAATCTGCTAGTGGCAAGATAACGGTATTTCTTTTAATAAAAATAAATGATACTTAGACTCAGGCGTGACTTTTCATCTTAAATACAAAATGAAACAAGAATATCTAGTGTGATTCCGCTAAATAATTATGAACTAATAAGATTTTATGGCGGACGGATTCACACTAGATAGGTTTCATTTTGTAATTTAAAAAATTGTAAACCTCAACTTGGTATCACATCACATCACACTAATATTATAAAGGCGAATGTTTGTATGTATGTATGGTTGTTACTTCTTCACGCTCAAACAGCTGAACAGATTTGGATGAAATTTAATACCAAAATAGCTTATACCCTGAATTAACATATAGGCTACATTTAATCCCGGAAAAGTAAAATTTTCCCGTGGGATGAGTAAATAATTAAATAATATATTTATAACCACGAGTAAAATTCCGGGACGCAACTAGTAATTAATATAAACTCTGTAGTAGGTATTAAATAAATAATAAAAATCGGCCAACATGTGAGTTGTGTTCGGGTCTTCGGGATAATAGGGCCGTGGTCTGTGTTTACGGAACCCTCGATGCGCGAGGTTGACTTGAGCGTCTAAAGTAGCGTTTTATGGGGGAGGCTTCAGTGTGGACGCTTTGCGCGCCCCCTCCCCCATAAAACGCCACTTTAGACGCTTATCATGGGGGAGGGGGGGCGCAAAGCGTCCACACTGAAGCCTCCCCCATAAAACGCTACTTTAGACGCTTATTATGGTGGGAGGGAACGCAAGCCATACACATATAAGCCTCCCTCATGAAACGCTACTTTAGACGCTTATTATGGGAGGGGGGAGGGTGCAAGACGTGCACTGCTGAGCATAAGGCTCCCCCATGAAACGTTGCTTTCGACGCTTAGGGGGGGAGGGGTATAACCACCACGCTTGGCATAAGTCCACATTCAAATTCATGACAACAATATGCCTTCACATTACTCATAGAAATTTCACCATAACCGTCGAAAGCGGTCAGCGGCGTCCGCGTAGCTAATTGACTCACAATGGCGTAGCGGGTTCGATTCCCATGTCGATCACTTTCCATGTCAATTACCGAGCATTAGCTTTGATATGGAAATTATTGCGTTTTGCTTTTACATTTGTGCGGAGAGAGCCGAGTTCAAAGTTGTTATGTTTGATGCGTTTTGTTCTTTTGATAGATCAAACTTTTAACATAAGAATAAGTTTATTTCGACACAAACGTCACTTACAAAAGGTTATTTATATTACCAAATATATCTTCATAGAACTTAAACTCCATATGGATTGCTTGATAAATGGATGTTTTTTTTAATGTTGGCTCCACACTTTTGTGTATTTAGCCAGTGTCAAGTAATTGATAATTTATCAAGTTAATGATATTTCACGCAAATATGTGTCAAGTCATAGTCTAGTCAAAGTCATACTCCTAGTAAAGTGGTGGCAACTTTACTTGAAGCTTCTATGGAGTTTTGGAAACAACACGAAAAGAAACGTTTCACCATCATTATACCATTTTCCCACACTCACGCCTGTAATCCAGCACTTAACGAATAGAATGCCACCAATTTTATGCACTAACACTGAAAATAACACAAGTTTATGAAAATAATACAAATGCGGTGACGCAATCTTTTTCGCTTTCCCGCCAAAACTCTCACATGGACGTTTAAAATATTCTTGTCATTTTTTGTGATAGATAAAGAAAGCAGAAAACAATACCTAATCTAACAAACCTCTATCGTGTATCTGGCAGAAAATACTTTAGCATTAAGTCCTCCGTCTGTACTGCTTTTCGTGCAATAAAGAATAATATCAGTTTTAATTTATCATATTCCAAAAAAAAAAAAAAATATTTGTACAGACTGTACAGATTTTAAATTTCCTATTATCCAAATTTCCATATAAATTTCATCAGAATCGGTTTTGTACTTTGCTTTGTAAATCAAAAGATCTGATAAATATTTAGATTATAATTATTATTAATCAAGTATTTTGCCGCGTGAAATTAGGCAATAGCGAGTAACGCGTAACCTCATTTTGGTTTAAAACATATAATGCAGTAAGAAAAAACCTCGGTCAACGAATCAGCCTAGAGCTGAGGGAAAATCGCCAGGTTTTTGAGTAAATTCTGTTTTGTTTATAACCTCTTTTTACCTACCGTTTTTCTCTATAGGCTTTTATAAAAATATATCTATCAGTTACAAAATTAAATTCATCAAGTAAATTAAAATGAATGGATGAATCAACGAGTTTCTATTACTAGAACCACGAAATATGGAAGATATAGGTTGGGTTTTGGCGGGAATGCGAAAAAGATTGCGTCGCCGCATTGTATTATTTTCCAAAACTTGTGTAATTTTCAGTGTTAGTGCATAAAATTGGTGGCATTCTATTCGTTAAGTGCTGGATTACAGGCGTGAGTGTGGGAAAATGGTATAATGATGGTGAAACATTTCTTTTCGTGTTGTTTACAAAACTCCATAGAAGCTTCTGGTAAAGTTGCCACCACTTTACTAGGAGTATGACTTTGACTAGACTATGACTTGACTTGATGACTTCGACTGTGACTGACACATATTTGCGTGAAATATCATTAACTTAAGAAATAGCTATCTACGTAATTTTTTCTGCAGTACTGCGCTAGTTTAGATAACTTCAAAACGTGCCGGTATTGAGATATCTTACTTTGATTTTGATATATTGTATTTTCACTTGCAATTATGAAGAATAATCCAACCAGGTGATTTTAGGCACGTCTCTTGGCGAATGTAGAGCTTTGAATTTATATCATGTAATTCATATTTTTAGTTATTTTGTAACGTTTGCCAATACAAGATAAATACATATAGCTCGATAGAAAAAAACGAGTGTTTTAGTACACACGACTGAAGTAAAACTTGGTAAAGAAAAATGCAGTGGCTATGAGAGAAAGTGAGAAAGAAAATGTTCGCCCGAACTGCTCTCTCTTTCTTGCCCCTACAGTTATATACGAAACGTAAATCTCTCTTTTTCTGTCTTCAATAACTTATATCTCCCTCTCAACTTCCGTTCGCTTCGTCACGCATGCACCAGCTTACTCCCCAAGTCAAGATTATGTAAAGAAGTTTTACTTCAAAAATGAATGAATCAATTTTATTCAGTTTCTGTTGAAGATATTTTTAATAAATAAAAATGTGTTTAATTCCAACCAACATTCAGATGGAGTTTTGATTGTTTGGAACCAAATGCAATATTTAAATTAAGATTAAATGAAATCGATTAAAATCGGACATTGCGTGCGTTGTCTTAGCCATAAGCGCCGGAGCCGCCTTGCTGGTCTTCAGACTGAATTGCTATTTAAGTCTACGATGTTAAGATCGATGTTTCTTTTAAAGGATTTTGACCTGCTTATTTCGCTTATTATGTCTTAAATCATAGCTCAATGTTCCGAATTATACAGTGTCCCTGGTAATGGTAATAATAACAAACACTGAACAAAATTTGACAGCAATAATGTTGTTTGATTTTAGAATATCAATACCTACCTGTCAAAAAACGAGTGTGCTTTAGACCACACGACTGAAGTAAAACTTCTTCAGCCTTATTAATAAACACGAACTAGCTTTAGACTAGTTACACCATCTTTTGTCTCTTTCGATCCAGCTAATTTTTCCAGTACCAAAAACAGGACAAAAGCTGAAGTAACTAAACTGAGACTAATACCCGTTTATTTAGCTTTAGTTTAGTTCCATCTATCGGCCGTTATAACTTTGTTTAATGTTAATGTAGCCATCTTGACAATTGCAAATCGTCATTTTACCGGACCTAATAATACAAATTTTAACGTTGTTATGTTGCCAATGGTGATCTACGTGAATCAACTTCCGTTCGCTTCGATACGCATTCACTAGCTTATTCCCCAAGTCAAGCGTGCGATAAAGAAGTTTTACTTCAAAAATGAAATTATGTTGTTTATAGTTTTTAATTATGGTCGTATTTAATGCCCACAGTACCACAAACTCTAAAATAGTAACAAGTGTTGTATAAACAAAATAACCGGAACCACAGATTAAAGAAGAGTTCAAAGTAGCCGGAAGTGCCGGAACCTTTCTCCTGAGGTTTTAAATGTAAACTTGAAAATAATTTGTGTTTAAAAAGTGATTAGAAGAAGTTATAGCTATGAGTCTCAATAAATAACTTTCACTAGATGAGTTTGAGAATTTGGGGTGCAAGGGATAAGTGATTGTGGGTTTGGATAAGCGGTAGCGGAAGCGATTAAATAACCACATCATAAGAGGCACGTATTCAGGGGGTAGGTTAGTCGGGATCATTCCCCCCTTCCCGAAATCTTGGGCATAACGTCACGGGAAGCTTTCGTGTATGCTTATATGTATAATATAAGCACTATAGGTTAGATTGCCAGTGATTATTGTGTAAATCGCCAACAAGAGGTTGTTTCACATTCGCTGCATGATTGTGCGATTTTTTTATACTTTGTTTATTATCATCAAAAGGTAAATAAATAAATAATAATAATAATAAATATGTGAGGACATTTTACACAGCGCCATCTAGCCCCAAACTAAGCAAAGCTTGTACTATGGGAACCAGATAATACTGATACAATACATAGATAATTTTATTTGTAAATACATAGATAGAATAATACCCAGACAAGGAACAAACATCGATGTTCATCACACAAATGTTTGTACTGTGTGGGAATGGAACCCACAACCCACAGTTCAGAAGGCAAATTACTCTTCAAAAGCCAAGATAGCCAATAAATTAAGTGGATATTTGAATTTACCCTCCCCGACCCGTGTGGATACGTGCCTGTGCCAAATCATATATGGTAAAAAAAAACATGGCCTTCAGAAAAATTCTTTTGGTTCTACACTTTTGTGTATTTAGCCAGTTTGAATTTATTGATAGTTTCTCGATTTAATGATATTTCACGAATATATGACTGTGTCAAGTCACAGTCCAAGTCATCAAGTCAAGTCATAGTCTAGTCTAAGTCATACTCCTAGTAAAGTGGTGGCACACTTGCTGGAAGCTTTTATGGAGTTTCGGAAAAAGCAGGTAAAGAAACGTTTCACCATCATTATACCACTTTCCCAAACTCATGCCTGTAATCCAGCACTTTACAGATTCCAGACGCCACCAATTTTATGCACTAACACTGAAAATAACAAATGTTTGGAAAAATAATACAATGCGGTGATGTGATATTTTCGTTTTCCCGCAAAAAAAAAACCGCCTGCAGCTATGCTGTCGAAGAACATAATTTTAGGCACTTAGAAACTGTTGATACCTACATCATGTCTTTGAAACCGAATACGGTGAAATACTCGTTGTCTTTTGTTTATACGAATAAAATCTTACTAATTAAGGGTACAGTTCATAACTAAATAGAATTTATATTTTGTATAAGGAAATTACTGCTTATATGCATTTATTTGTGTATCATAAATAAATAATAATAACGCCCAACTATCACATACATAGATCCTGGACCCTAACTAGGATTCCCTGTGTCTAGAGACCCAGGAACTACGAGGACCATGGTCCCACAACACCCAGACACAGAACAAGTATTTCCGCTTTTTTTTCTACGCACAAATACTTGCCCTTCCGCAGGAATCGAACCCGCCGCCTTCGGGTTATGAGTCGAACTGCTCATCCACCGCATCACAGAGGCTGTCAAAATAAATAAATAGATAGTTAACATGCTTAACGCCTTTCACTTCCACCACACAACAATCTAGGTACATCCCAATACATTCACCATTGTAAATCGACGTACAACGTAAAACTTTCATCGCACCGTGAGATAGTGTTACAAAAACGTGATCATGCTGAATCGTCAGATTGAGTTTAGCAGATAGACTGTACCTACCTTTATAATTTATGTGTAATTATTATGAAACATCATCGGACGATTACGGCAATTGCCGAACGCCTTCCTCAACAATCGCCACTTAATTAGGACGCTTATCATAGGGGGTTTGCCATGATAATCACCACCAGTGTTGGAATATACTGCGTATATTGTATCAAAAATTTTGTATATTTCGTTTAAAAATATAGTATTTATAACAAAAGATCGTAGGTATAGGTTAGGCTTAGGTTTTACTAGGTGGTAGGACTTTGTTGCAAAGTTTGTCTAGGTAGGTACCACCGCTTTGCCAGTTATTCTGCCGCCAAGCAGTAGTGTGCAAGCACTACTGTGTTCAGGTTTGAGGGGCACTGTAGCTAGTGAAATTATTGGGCAATTGAGGCTTGATGATCTAATCTCACAGTCGAGTAATCTTATTACCAGACTATGCTGATGTCTCAGGATGATTTGCGCAGTGCAGTGTCACGCGAAACTCTATGTTTTAGAGTTCCAAGTGACATTGTTCTGTTATGGGCGGCCGTGGCGCTTAACATCAGGTGAACGACTAGCTCGTCACATCATTCAATAACAAAAAAAAGTACATCTTGTAAAAACACCAGCTGGGCGATCACGTAACTCAACCCGATTGCAACCAACAGAAACACAAATTTGTATGGATTTGACAGTTTCAATACGCAGTTTATGTGCGTAGTTAGTATGGAAATTTCTCCTGTTGCATTGCAATCAAAGTTTCGTGATCTCCCCCAGTTTAACACAATAATCTTCGCCTGTGGGTTTAAAATCGGTGCAGTTACCACTTTTGCTAAGTTTTATTTCATCGCATGAAAATAAGATTACATCAATAGTTTGTGTTACAAGTCTGTTCCGAGAATTTTACTTAGTAAGGTTGATCTTACTAAATATTCTTTCACCATCTGCATTTGCACATGAAAGCTCGAGACAATTCAATGCTTATAAAGGTATTTATTAAAAATAACGTGTCGACTCAGAAATTGTCGTATTTTTACCACAGAATTCGCCCTATTTTTACGCACGATGATAAAATACGTATAGTATATCGTACATTATGACAAAAAGTCGTACAATTTTTTTTTATGTTATTGAATGATGTGACGAGCTAGTCGTTCGCCTGATGTTAAGCGCCACGGCCGCCCATAGCAGAACAGTGTCCCTCGGAACTCTAAAACAGAGTTTCAAGCGACACTGCACTGCGCACATCATCCTGAGACATCAGCAAAGCCTGGTAATAATTACTCGACTGTGAGATCAGATCATCAAGTCTCAATTGCCCAGTAATTTCACTAGCTACAGTGCCCTTCAAACCGGAACACAGCAGTGCTTGCGCACTACTGCTTGGCGGCAGAATAACTGGCAAAGCGGTGGTACCTACCTAGACGAACTTTGCAGTAAAGTCCTACCACCTAGTAAAAGTCCAATACAATAATTATCGTACAAAATCCAACGCTGGCTTGGTGTAATTTATTTATTTATTTCACTCTATTACAACACAGTAATAGCCACTAATAATATACACTAATAAAATCCGATTAGTTGAACTGAATAAATGGGAGTTTTTGATGTAAAACTTTGAAAAAACGCTTGACTTGGGGAGTAAGCTGACGAGGCGAATGGAAGTTGAAAGTTGGTTAACGTAAATCTCCATTGTCAATATGAAAATGTTAAAAATTTGTATTATTATGTTGGTATGTCCGGTAAAATGACAATTTACAATTATTATTGTCAATATGGTGACAAACAAAGCTAAACGACGACAAGTCACTGAAGCCATAAACCAAGAAGTCAGGTCAAGTCAAGCTAAAACAAAGTTATACCGGCCGATAGATGGAGCTAAAATAAAAAAGTATTACTGCAGATGTGTGGTCTAAAGCACACTCGTTTTTTTTAAGAATTGAACTACTGGGATATTTAACTTTACAGATGAAATTCACCTCTTCTGTATAAGTAGTCTCTTGGTACTTCAGCGTTTTCAGAATAAAATATTATGAAAGTTACCAATAATGGGGCTGGTTTGTAATGCAGGCGCAAGAAAGTTTTATCCTCAATTCTCGTGAAGGCGCGTGTCGCGACGTTTCGCGATTTCATAGAATCCATAGACAATATTATTAAGTTGGCAGCACTGAGGGATTGGAAAGTCTGCTAGTGTGCGCAACCATGTGAGTCATTTTGTTCAGTAAGTTTAAATATGGTAGACGTAGAATAAGAATAGTTCAGTTCTGTTTAAATTGTTGTGGGCTTCGGAGGAGTTCTGCACCAGCGGATAAATGTTAAGTACCTAGGCTAATTTATTTACCTAAAAGACATTAATTTGCAAGTACTAATTTGTATAGATTGTTAAATCCATTATAACCTACTAGGCACATGTGCTCCTTGGCGTGGGGATGATTTACCTCACTAAATAGCCCATGTGCTCCATGATATATGTGCGGATATGATGTGGTCCGCCTACCTAAATAGCCCATGTGCTCCCTGATATACGTGCGGATATGATGTGGTCCGCCTACCTAAATAGCCCATGTGCTCCCTGATATACGTGTGGATACGATGTGGTCCGCCTACCTAAATAGCCCATGTGCTCCCTGATATACGTGCGGATATGATGTGGTCCGCTTACCTAAATAGCCCATGTGCTCCCTGATATACGTGCGGATATGATGTGGTCCGCCTACCTAAATAGCCCATGTGCTCCCTGATATACGTGCGGATATGATGTGGTCCGCTTACCTAAATAGCCCATGTGCTCCCTTATATACGTGTGGACATGATGTGGTCCGCTTACCTAAATAGCCCATGTGCTCCATGATATATGTGCGGATATGATGTGGTCCGCCTACCTAAATAGCCCATGTGCTCCATGATATATGTGCGGATATGATGTGGTCCGCCTACCTAAATAGCCCATGTGCTCCATGATATATGAGTGAGGATGATTATCCTACCTAAATAGCCCATGTGCTCCCTGATATACGTGCGGATATGATGTGGTCCGACTACCTAAATAGCCCATGTGCTCCATGATATATGAGTGAGGATGATTATCCTACCTAAATAGCCCATGTGCTCCCTGATATACGTGTGGACATGATGTGGTCCGCCTACCTAAATAGCCCATGTGCTCCATGATATACGTGTGGACATGATGTGGTCCGCCTACCTAAATAGCCCATGTGCTCCATGATATATGAGTGAGGATGATTATCCTACCTACTTAGCCCATGTGCTCTATGATATAGGTGTGGGTATGATGCAGCCATGATGCAGCCCACTTGCCTAGATGGTGTGCTTATGTTAAATGCAGATTTGACGTTAACTCGGTTTAATATGTTTGACCTTTATGTGTAATATTTGCTTAATATGACTCAACGACTTTAGCCTTGTACTTGGGATCACTGCTTGGTGAAAGCCTTGGGTGATCCCTTTGCCGGTGGCACCACATACCGTGGTGTCACCGGTTCCAAATTTACAGATTGCACAGCGGTTCCAGTCTCCCTATCCATTCAAACTATATTGCGAAGCAGATATGATAAAGGAGAGGAGTACAATAGAAAAGAAAGTCCTCTGTCACATCAGGCGTTCTTGGTAAGCTGGATACACACCCAATCAATTCAATACATTTTTAGTTTTGCCCCCATGTACTGTAAGACATGTCATTAACCCCATTTATAATCAGATCGGCGACTCTGTCGGAGCCGTGTGTCTTGTCATAATATAAGTCATTGGTTTATGTGACGTAGATAGTGTGTGTGGCAGGCACACGTCATCAACTAGGGTTGCCGACAGCGCGCGCGACTAGCTCAATTTGTGAAGATTGCTATTAATTTTTATTTATTGTGGCAACGGGCCACAGTGGGGGCTGTTTGGGTGGGGCCGGTTGGAAATAATCCTAGAATTAATCTGACAAAAGCAAGAAATTGTTTTTTCCCACTTCCTGTTTCCACAGTTACTATAACCAATTTTTTTTTAAATAGATTTTTACGAATTAATTAATCGTAACTTTAATAATGATTAGTTTGGTATGTAGTAGTATTATTTCTAATAAGTATGCTGGCAGTACTAAATTCTGCTCTTACGGAAATCATAAGTTATCAATGTCAAGTGAAGTGACTTTCAAATTTCAAATTCAGAAGTCAAATTAAACGTCAAATCAAAATCGTCCAAATAGTTTGGTTTCTGTGAAGATGCTGCATACGTGTTTATAATGTTTTTATTAAAAATTTAATTAGAAATCAGTAAAAAATTGTGATTAACTTTATTATAGGAAGAATAAAGCTTCAGCTTAGTGATGTAAGAAATATTATTAGAAGTTAAACGGGTGAGTTTTAGTGATATTGTTCCAAGCAATTTGTATGCAAAACATTGTGTCTACTGACAGACAAATTGATGATTATTTTGTGATATTTAATGTCCGGATGCCATTGATTTATCTCAATTAAGAGTTGAATATTTGTATGCTATGAATCACATGCCGACTTATCAACACATTCATTATATATTAAGTTCTTTGAATTGTAAAGTTGTTTACATTATCCTTTGTTTTTCTCATTACGTGAAAGTATTTTTGCTGTATAACGCTATAAAATAGAAAACTGTAAAATGTGTGTTCCGTGTGGTTGGAGATGGTCTTATTAAAGTTTGCCGCCGGGGAGCGAGTTGGCTGGACTGCAGCCGCGACCCGTTCTCGCCCCCGGTACGGCGGACGAGGGCTCACGGTGGGATTTTAGTGGGTTCGAGTCCCACATACCCCCTGCCACCACCCCCGTGGTACGAGGGCATTTCCCCCCCTCAAAAAAAATGGTCTTATTAAAGTTTCAAGTTCTAAGGAAATATCTAAATTAATTAAGAAACAGTGTAACAATAAGAAACAGGTCTGCATACGAGTTATTTACATGTAAGGTAGGTAATTGCTTGATACCAACTTTTGCAGCTCTTGCATATTTCAGTTCATGATAACACACCATGGAAGGCACCAACACTGACTCGTTGCGGGCTCTTGCTCCAAAGTGGAGCCTTGCTGGTGATGACCATCTGCTAAACTTGCTACAGAACACCCATCAGGTATTATGATAGCTGGACAATAAAGTCTTTGTATTTTGTTGCTATGACATTCTAATTTATTGTTGTAACTGACTTGTTTTGACACTTTTAGACAGTGGTGTAGCTAGGTAACCAAAGGCTCTAGGCACACTCTAGGGCAAAAAATATACAAAGGCCTCAACTAAACTATTTAAAATCGTATTTTCTGTAAAGTTCCATAGTTGTGTCTTTCTGTTTAGTCTTAATTTGACATACTTCAGTTTTGTCATACTCCAGAGTTTATTGACAGCCTCTGTGGTGTGGTGGTTGAGCAGGTCGGCTCATAACACAGAGGCGGCGGGTTCGATTCTCGTGGTAGGACAAGTATTTGTGCACAGAAAAAATAAGCGCAAATACTTGTTCTGAATCTGGGTATTGTGGAACCATAGTCCTCATAGGGAATCCTAGTTAGGGTCCAGGATCTATGTATGTAATTGTTGTATGTTATTATTATTATACTTTCTATATCTTTCAGAAAATAATATCGAAATGTCAAGATGTTAACTCCAAGTTGGAAGAGATGGCAACTGCGTTAGATGATGCAAGTATACATTTGCAGAATGTTAACAATAAGTAAGTATTGTGAAAATTTACAGACTCTAAGGCAGTATTTGGTATTTGTGCACAGAATAAAAAGTGCAAATACTTTTTCTGAGTCTGTGTGTTGTGGGACCATGGTCCTCGTAGTTCCTGGGTCCCTAGACACAGGGAATCCTAGTTAGGGTCCAGGATCTATGTATGTAATTGTTAGGCGTTATTATTATTATTATTAAATTTTTTGCAAATAGGCTATTTTTAGCACTTGTAGTCAAAATTGTATGAGGTACTTAAGATTAAGTTATTTTACTACGCATTTAAAATTACAGAGTTATTGTCAAATATTACATTTTTGGTTCATATTATAAATAAATAAACTATGTATTATTTGGAGATGCATATAGAAAGTCATATTAATTATTATGCCTCGCGCATTTTTGATGTAGTCCAAATAATTTTGTATGCATAATTATTATAATTAAGGCCACTTTCGTAATTATGGAATTGCTCACTGTGGGCCGTTACTGTGTTTAATTTTGTTACTTTCACATCCTTTTTAATATTACTAGAGGTGTCCTGCGGTTTCACCTGCGATTTACCCACTTTCTCGCGGGAACTCTTCCTTTTGCGGGATAAAAGTATCGTATAGATATATATATATATAAAACTCTTTATTAAAACACCACATTATATATAGTAACAATTTACAAGCAGAAACTTAAAAATTAAGTGTCACAATAGGCGTCTTATCGCTTAAAGCGATCTCTTCCAGACAACCCAAAAATGTAGAAACAACAATGAAAATATGTATGTTAGTCTTAAGAATAAGAATTATTTATCTGCTTCAATGTCGGTATATACAGTTGAATAATAGAATGACAGCCTCTGTCGTTTAGTGGTTCGGAGGCGAAGGGTTCGATTCCCGCGTCTGGACAAGTATTTGTGCACAGAAAAAAAAAGCGCAAATACTTGTTTTGAGTCTGGGTGTTTTGGGAGCATGGTCCTCGTATTTCCTGGGTCCCTAGACACAGGGAATCCTAGTTAGTTGTTCTGTGTCTGGGTGTTATATTGTATTCTATGTATGTATTTACAACCAAAAAGTATCTAAGTATTGTATTAGTTATCCGGTTCCCATAGTACAAGCTTTGCTTAGTTAAAGTTAAAAGATTTATTACAAATATGCTATATTTAGCACTTTTACAAGTAAAAATTCATTAGGTACTTAAATGAAATTTTACTAAGCATATAGAATTACAAAGAGTTTGGGACTAGATGGCGCTGTGTGAAATGTCCACACATATAATAATAATAATAAAATAATAATTAAATTGCACAACTGTCGTACGAATAACATTCAAGAGCTTTCAAGCCATGAAGGAAACGGGTTTTTTATTATGTTGTTATCGTCAACAGATTCATGGCGCTGAACAACAGTCAGTTTATAGAGAGCAGAGTGTATGATGATGAAGAAGAGTTGACCGAAACGCAGCCTGTAAAGGTATTTTTTTTTTTAAGTTTTGGCTCCACACTTTTGTGTATTTAGCTAGTGTCAAGTAATGTAAAGGTATTTGTCCGTGTGGTCCCAGTGTGTAACTAGGACCACTTCATCTCTTCCCGCGGGTATCGAAAGAACCATGATGCTTACGACTTCGTGTTTCCGAAAAATAATGAATAATAATGAGCGAGATGTAAAGCGAGAAACGTGACGAAAGATATATTAAAAATTAAAAATCTATACATATAAAATTCAAAGTCCTGACTGACATTTATTATATCAACGCACAGTCTAAACCACTGGCGCTGCCCGCGGCTTCGCCCGCGTGGGACTTAGAAAACGGAGAAGAAATTTTTTCATAGAATAATTCAACCACACATTTCACCCTCTTAGGCGTGGAATTTCGAAAAACCCTTTTTAGTGGAAACCTACACTTTACAAAGAACACACCCTCCAAATTTCAAGTCTTTAGGAGCAGCGGTTTAGGTTGTGCGTGATATATAAGTCAGTCAGGACTTTGAATTTTATGTGTATGTATTTACAAACAAAAAGTATCTAAGTATTGTATCAGTTATCTGGTCCCCATAGTACAAGCTTTGCTTAGTTTGGGGCTAGATGGCGCTGTGTGAAATGTACACATATATTTATTTTATTTTATATATTGTTATATATTCAAGGCCACCCCCGCACCACCCCCAGTGGACGAGCTGTCAGCCCTAAAGAGCAGCATAGCGGTGTTAGAGCGAGAGCACGATATAGCTGAGATAATGGATGACAGCGATTCGGACAGTGATACTGAAATTAGGTAAATATTTACTAACAACGATATTTTATTAATTTTACATATACAGAACATAGGCGATAGAATATTTTGTAAAAAGTTAGAGATCCGTATGAAAACTTCTTTTTTTTTTTTTAATCAATAATAAAGGGCTTTATCGCCATTTGCGATTATGCCGCCCTGGTTATTTTAACTAATACTTAAACTAATATATACTAACTTAATATTATATATTAATTCCATCCCTCTCTATAAGTTTGTACATCATGTATGAAAACTTTGATAATGTGTAACCCAAAGTGTGAAAAAAAAAATTAAAACAATCGTTATATCGCGTGCGCTGCGGAAATTATTGGCAATAGAGCAATGTGATGTACTACAGTATTATATAGGACATCAATAGCTTTTTAATTTTATATTAATATATTCCCGACGTATATATATATATATAATTCCCGACTGTTACTCACGAACAGTATGTACAGTCGGGAATATATTAAATTAATTATATTAATTAATTGAAGGGTTGAGAATAAAAAGGGTTTAACTGACAAATTGATAGTTTCGAGAAAATTTACTTTAAACTTCAACGACTTCATTTTAATGTAGAGTGCTTATTGAGTAATAGAAAAGGTTTATGTAAGTTTCAGTTGCTTGAAAATGTTTTAATTCTATTTTAAAATACTAAATATAGTGCTAATTCATACAATTACTGTAAAAATATAATATAATAATTTTTTTATGCTAAGCGAACTGTATTCCTGACAGATAAACCGTTTTTAGACTCAAAATCTCGAGATTTAAGCCACATTTCGGTATTTTGAGAATGTATTATTGTAGATAATTTCACGCTAAATCCAACGATACCCATAAGTCATTTCTCGAAAAAAATCAGATAAACCCTTTTTATTCTCACCCCTTCAATAATAATTATGATTGTAACGGCGATGTGACGGGACGTGGCGCAGAGTAATTACGACGGAGTTCAGTTATTAAATCAACATTTATTTACGTATAGATACAGCTAGCGAGGGAGGAGAGTTACCCTGAATTAATGTAAGCGAGGGCCAGAAGTACACTGTCCGCAGCGCCTAGTAGGAATTCAGTGCAACAAGAGTAATTTCGAGAATGCCGGGAGTTTGTCTGCTCCAAAAAACAAGTGCCTGTCCTAACTGCAATTTCAATTTCACAGGATATTTCTATCGAGTTCACTGAACTAAACGCTTGCGTGTTTTAAGATCGCATCACGCCATCTAGTTTCATTCGTTGTAAGCAAACGAAATATTGGCGGGTGTTACATGATTATATTAAAATACTTTTTAATGTTAAAATTTGTAAGGTGTGTGTGTGTGGGTATGTGTGTGTGTATACCGCTAGTATAATATGATAATTATAGTGTATTAATTAATTATTAATTAAGAATTAAATTTTTGTTCCAGTGTGGTCCTAAAGCCCAAGGACAAGTACTCGCACCGCCCCCTGCCGCATATCATCGGAACTCAGGCGTGGAGGAACAAGTGGCATGCAGGTAAACACTGCGAGCATGGCAATACACTGATAGCTAGCGCACAACCGACTAGAATGGTTCAAATAGGAATTTATTAATTTTCAAAACCAATTAAATTGTTATTTAGTAATAATAATAACGCCCAACGATCACATACATAGATCCTGGACCCTAACTAGGATTCCCGGTGTCCATGCTCCCACAACACCCAGACACAAAACAAGTATTTGCGCTTTCGAAATTTTGCGGAAATTGCGGTTTTGCAGAATCCTAGTTAGTAGTAGTGGGTTCAAGATCTATGTATGTGATCGTTGGAGGTTATTATTATTATTATCATCATCATCAATTTATTTTTTGGCTGCCCACTTTTGTGTATTTAGCCAGTGTCCAGTAATTGATAATTTCTCAGGATAATTACACTAATATTATAAAGGCGAAAGTTTGTATGTGTGTTTGTGTGCGTGTGTATGTTTGATACTCCTTAACGCTCAAACGGCTGAATGGATTTGGATGAAATTCGGTAGCAAGATAGCTTATACACTAGATTAACATAGGCTACATTTTATCCCGGAAAAGTGAAATTTTCCCGTGGAATGAGTAAATAATTAAAATACTTTTTATCCGCGGGTAAAACCGCGGGGCGCAACTAGTTAATAATATAGTGTGCCAATGACCCGAGGCAGTGCTCCGCTACATGAAGGAGCTGGGCTGCTTGGGTAGATGCAGGCGGGGAAATGCACAATACACTCCATGCGGGACGTCAGTGCAGGCCTTACTGCCCCCAGATATAATTAGAATATATATAACAAGTCAAGTCATACTCCTAGTAAAGTGGTGGCAACTTTACCAGAAGCTTCTATGGAGTTTTGGAAACAACACGAAAAGAAACGTTTCATCATCATTATACAACTTTCCCACACTCACGCCTGTAATCCAGCACTTAACGAATAAAACGCTACCAATTTTATGCACTAACACTGAAAATAACACAAGTTTTGGGAAAATGGACTTACTTATTGGATCGCATCGTTACTTACCATCAGGTGCGATAGTGGTCAAACGCAAACCTATCAATCTAATATATAACAATAAAAAAAAAATACAATGCGATGACGCAATCTTTTTCGTTTTCCCGCCAATAAAACATCATTATTATTATTATTATTCTTTTTCTTCTTATTCTTCTTGTTGTTATTTTTATCATCTCTCCAGGTCTAGTTGTGGAGGACAGCGACACGGACAGCAGTACAAGCAAACGTTCCCGAGATGTAGAGATATACTCGGACTCTGAGAGCGACACACCTGCACCTGGAGCTATTACAGAAAGGACAGTCAGTATTATATATATATATAATGTGGACATCTCACACGGCGCCATCTACCCACAAACTAAGCAAAGCTTGTGCTATGGGAACCGGATAACTGATACAATACTTGGATACTTTTTGTTTGTAAATACATACATAGAATACAATATAACACCCGGACACAGAACAAACACCTATGTTCATCACACAAATGTCAACTGAGATACCTTTTGAAGTAAAACTTCTTTACACACGCTTGACTTGGGGAGTAAGCTGGTGAATGCGAGGCGAACGGAAGTTAAAAAATGGTTCACGTAGTCATTGTCAACATAACAAAGTTAATTTGTATTATTATGTTTGAATTGAATTGAATCTTAGGTAGTGGTTCTGCGGCAATTTCGCCACAATTTCGCCAATGTCATGTACTAAAATAGACCATCAAACGCAGGAGATTGTTCGGTAATTTAAAGAATTTGGCCGGTGAAAATGAATGATACGATGAATTTTATTCTGAAACAAATACAAAAATATACAAATGAAAAACTAAATTAAATCACATCTACCAACATGTATTAACTAAACAATATAAAATAAAATTTATTAATTAAGTATATTATTATTATTATTTATATATTTATTATATATTATTTATTTATTAATTACAAAATTTGTATTATTATGTTGGTATGTCCGGTGAAATGACAATTTACATTTGTCAAGATGGCGACATTAACATTAAACAAAGTTACACCGGCCGATAGATGGAGCTAAAGAAGTTTTACTTCAGTCGTGTGGTCTAAAGCACACTTGTTTTTTTATTTGTTGTTGATCTATACATAGAATACAATACAACACACACACAGAACAAACATCGATGCTTATTACACTAATGCGTTTGTCCTGAGTGGATCAATCAAACCCACATTCTACAGTTCAGAAGGCAGAGTCACTACCAACTGAGCTATCGGGTCATTCATATATGAAATTCATTGTAATGGGAAGTAGTATATCGATAACTATTCAGGATATCGATATATAACCACGTGTCAATATTATCGGAAGTTTGACGTACGATAGTATTGCTAACAATAAGATGATAGAAAAAAAAGTGTGCTTTAGAGCACACAACTGAGGTAAAGCCTACATAATAATATAAATTTTTAACTTTGTTACGTTGACTATGGAGATCTACGTGAACCAACTTCAACTTCCTCGCATTCACCAGCTCACTCCCCAAGTCAAGCGTGCGTAAAGAAGTTTTACTTATAAAATGTATTATGTACTTAACTGCAAAAACTGTTGTTATTTCCTAGGTATCGGAGACCAGTTCATCTCTACCATCGGACAGGCTGACTGTCCCCACTCCACCCCCGCAGCGGCCGGCAGATATCGCGGCCGAACTGGCCAGGAGACTCGGCGGCGGAGAACAGGTAATTTTAAACCTTATCATTACAGCTATAAAGTCTAAAGTCATATGAAACACATTTTATTGGAGAAGTCGGTAGGATCTTTTTATTGTCTGTTATAGTTTTGAAGTAAAACTTCTTTACGCACGCTTCACTCGGGTAGTAAGCTGGTGAGGCGAACGGAAGTTGATTCACGTAGATCTCCATTGTAGACATAACAAAGTTAAATAGTTCAGTCCAGTCTTCTATAGTACCTCATTAATAAGCTGTGGCACCTCTACGGTTGCTCTACATACAATGGCATGTGACGTCACAAGCCATAGCTTGTGACGTCGGCATACCTTCATAGTAGCTGTGAGGAAGCTTCACACGATCTCTGTTTTGCGAGAATGGGACAGACGATGAAACTTAAAAACGTAAAAGCGTGACAGACCCGATAGCTCAGTTGGTAGTGACCCTGCCTTCTGAACTGCGGGTTGTGGGTTCGATCCCCACCCAGGACAAACATTTGTGTGATGAACATCGATGTTTGTTCTGTGTCCGGGTGTTATATTGTATTCTATGTATGTATTTACAAACAAAAAGTATCTAAGTATTGTATCAGTTATCCGGTTCCCATAATACAAGCTTTGCTTAGTTTGGGGCTAGATGGCGCTGTGTGAGATGTCCACACGTATTATTATTATTATTATTACTCCGTGATTTATTTACCGTTTTTACTTATTTTCTCAATTATTGCATTTATTTTTAAACTACTTTATGAATTTTTTGGAGCATTTGGACTGTCTATAGGTCATCGCGGCCAGTATATAGTCCAAATGTTTTTTTGTAGTAGTAGTAGTAGGTAGTAACGCCCAACGATCACATACATAGATCCTGGACCCTAACTAGGATTCCCTGTGTCTAGGGACCCAGGAACTACGAGGACCGTGGTCCCACAACACCCAAAACCGGACACAGAACAAGATATGCGCCTTTTTTTTTCTGTGCACTAATACTTGTCCTGCCGCGGGAATCGAACCCGCCGCCTCCGGGTTATGAGCCGACCTGCTCAACCACCACACCACAGAGGCCGTCATTAGTTTATTAATTGTAGTGTTTAGTTTGAAAATAAATGACTTTAGTTCTTTATGAAAAGAATATTTACTTGTTCATTTTTAATAGCAGTCAAATAGCCTATTGTTGTTATTATTATTAAAGAATTGTTATTATTTTCAGGCAATGGATCAAAATCGGCAAGAGTTTGTAGCGCCCGTTCCGACCACGAGGAAAGTTTATAAACCAGAAAAACCAGCCGCAAGTGAGTGTCTTATTAATTTAATCTATACTAATATTATAAAGAGGAAGGATTTGTATGTTTGTAACGAATTAGCTCAAAAAGTACTGAACCGATTTTAAAAATTCTTTCACCATTCGAATGCTACATAATCACTGATTAATATAGGCTATTTTAATTGCAAGGAAAAAATGTTTAAAAAATAAATGTCCACCCGTGCGAAGCCGGGACGGGTCGCTAGTATTTAAAAAACGAGTGCGCTTTAGACCACACGACTGAAGTAAAACTTCTTTAGTTTAGCGCCATCTATCGGTCGGTATAATTTTATTTAATGTTAATGTCGCCATCTTGACAATTGCAAATTGTCATTTTACCGGACATACCAACATAATAAAACAAATTTTAACTTTGTTATGTTGACAATGGAGACCTACGTTAACGAACAACTTTCAACTTCCGTTCTCCTCGTCACGCATTCACCAGCTTACTCCCCAAGTCAAGCGTGCGTAAAGAAGTTTTACTTCAAAAAGTGGAAACATTTTGTCAGAGTAATTATCACCTCTATTCCTTCCACTCAAGGTACAATATTCTCTGACGAGCCGCCGCCGTTACCGGAGGAGACGCACGAACCGAATACGGAGTCCGAAGATGAAGATATATTCGCGGAGATCAATAAACGCAAACCTTATGCACAACGGTAAGAATTACTTGATTAGTTGCTTAGAGTGAGACTAGATTTTAGACTTTACTAGGTGGTAGGACTTTGTTGCAAAGTTCGTCTAGGTAGGTACCACCGCTTTGCTAGTTATTCTGCCGGCAAGCAGTAGTGTGCAAGCACTACTGTGTTCCGGTTTGAAGGGCACTGTAGCTAGTGAAATTACTGGGCAATTGAGACTTTATGATCTGATCTCACAGTCGAGTAATCTTATTACCAGACTGTGCTGATGTCTCAGGATGATGTGCGCAGTGCAGTGTCGCTTGAAACTCTGTTTTAGGGTTCAGAGTGACACTGTTCTGTTATGGGCGGCCGTGGCGCTTAACATCAGGTGAACGACTAGCTCGTCACATCATTCAAAAACATAAAAAAAAAAAAATTTTAAAAAAGATGGCGTTGTGTGAAATGTCCACAAATTGCATCGCGCGTGAACGGATTGAACAATTTCGGTAATACTTTTTAGTTGTGTTTATTGTCAAGAAAAGGTTCTTACGAAAGAAAAAGTTGAGCGGGAATTAAGAACTTTTTTATCACGCGTCTGAAACCGCGGGTCTCAGCTAGTCTATACATATAAAATTCAAAGTCCTGACTGACTTATATATCAACGCACAGCCTAAACCCGCGGTCCTAGAGACTTGACATTTGGAGGGTGTGTTCTTTGTAAAGTGTATCCAATAAGAAAGGGTTTTACGAAATTCCACCCCTAAGAGGGTGAAATGGGTGGTTGAATTATCTATGAAAAAATTTCTTATTCGTTTCCTATAGGCCACGCGGACGATGCCGCGGGCAGAAGCTAGCTATATATATATTGGTATTATATATATAGTGTTACAAAATACTTCACTTCGGGAGCTGATGCAAGCGGCGTAGTATATATACGAGCGACGAAGAAGGCTCGGGCTCACTTTTCGGGCAGCGCTCAGAGGCGACGGACGTTTTATAAAATCACGCTATTAATTATTGTCGGTTCTTAGTAAATCTTAATAAATATTTGTATGTTGATTGTAAGGTTACTTTTTTTAAAAACTAAAACCACTTAGGATTTCCAACAATATATTATATTATATATTATTGGTACGTATTTCAGGAGTACAGTGGAGAAGAACTTGAACGAAGATTTGTTCAGTTTTAACAAACCAAACATAGATGAAGGCGACATATTCAGTGATTTTGCTACGACACACGTAAGTTCATATAATAATAACGCCCAACGATCACATACATAGACCCTGGACCTTAACTAGGATTCCCTGTGTCTAGGGACCCAGGAACTACGAGGACCATGCTCCCACAACACCCAGACACAGAACAAGTATTTGCGCTTTTTTTGTGCACAAATACTTGTTCTGTCTCGGGAATTGAACCCGCCGGCTCCGGGGTATGACCCGACCTGCTTAACCACCACACCACAAAGGCTATCAACTAATAATATAACCGGGCTTTGCGGTTTCACATGAAAATTACCCGTTTTCCATCAGGAAAACTAGTATTTCCAGGAAGAAATTTGTGAATTTTCATGACAGTTGGTTCAGCTGTTTTGTAATTTGATTTTTAAGATTCTGTAAGGAATTTTTATAATTTCGTCATGTCTGTCTGTCTGTCATGTCTATATATTATATACTAGTTGCGCCTCGCGGTTTCACCCGCGGATAAAAAGTATTTTATATATTTACTCATCTCCCGGGTAAATTTCACTTTTCCGGGATAAAATGTAGCCTATATGTTAATCTAGTGTATAAACTATCTTGGTACCGAATTTCATCCAAATCCATTCAGCCGTTTGAGCGTGAAAGAGTAACAAACATACATACATACATACACACAAACACACATACAAACTTTCGCCTTTATAATATTAGTGTGAAAACATTTATGCATTAATAGACATCACAAAGATATAAATATATATATATATATATATATATTATAGAGGGGTAGCTCCCATAAATGTAAAGAGGGGTTGTACAGCAATTTTATATTTAAGGGTGGGGATACATTGGGGGGATAAAATTTGCTCAAATGGTCCATATACTAATATAAATAATTTTCAATTTATTACAGGATGAAGCGAAGACGCCTGCCAAGCAAAAATCTGATTTATTCCAAGACGAATTGGAGCCAGAATTGTTTGCAGACCAACCTCCTAAAAAAAATAATATTCAAAATAATAACAACAATGTTCATAAAGACGAAATCAATTCAAAGGTATGTTTTTTAAAATATTTATTAAGTCATTGCATCAAACTATTTCAGCAATAACATCATGTATATAATTGAAGGGGTGAGAGTAAAAAGGGTTTAACTGATTTTCTCACAAAATGACTTATGGGTTTCGTTGGATTCAGCGTGAAATTATCTACAATAATACATTCTCAAAATACCGAAATGAGGCTTCAATCTCGAGATTTTGAGTCTAAAAACGGTTTCTCTGTCACAGGAATACAGTTCGCTTAGCATAAAAACATTATTATATTCTTTTTATTATATTATATTTTTACAGTAATTGTATGAATTAGTACTATATTTAGTATTTTAAAATAGTATTAATACATTTTCAAGCAACTGAAACTTACATAAACTTTTTCTATTACCTTATAAGCACTCTACATTAAAATGAGGCCGTTGAAGTTTAAAGTCAATTTTCTCGAAACTATCAATTTGACAGTTAAACCCTTTTTATTCTCAACCCTTCAATTATAATTAATATTTTAAATTGAAAGTATGAAAATATGGTGCATTATCAAAATTGACGATAAAAATCACCAAAACAAATTACATAGTAGTTATACCGAATAAACAATATTGTAGAAATTGACAAAATTGTTCGAACAATTGAGTTTTTTTTTGTTTTCTAGCTGCATTATCACAGACACTTGGTTCCATACTTTTTGTTAAATTATTTTAAATTTATTACTTTAGCTATTTATTAATGTCAAAAATGTGTGTATTAATCATTAATCAACTATTGAGTTAAAACATCATTATAAATAAGCTTAAAAATTTAAAATATTTTACGTTTTTTTTTTAAGTAAAAATTATTTACGCACACTTGACTTGAGTGTAATTTGGTGAGGCGAACGGAAGTTGAGTACGTGAAGATAGAAAAAAGAGTTTCGTTTCGGTTATCACTGTACGGGCAAAAGAGATGGAGCTAAAGAAGTTTTACTAAGTCTAAAGCACACGCGTTTTTTAAATAAATACACCTTTACTATGTTGTTACAGAAACCAGCTGGCGGCATTTCATTGTTCGGAACCAACAAAGGAGCAGAAAGTATCGGCGCCGCCATTTTGAAACGAAACCGACGCAAATCCTCCACTTCCGGAGACGAAAGCGGAAGCGAAGCCATTAGAAATCAAAAATCCGAAAGAAAAACAAAACATATCGAAAAATCTGAAGCTGTAGCTAAAAATGAAACTGTTGATGAAACAGATATTACATTAAAGAAAGAAAAAGATATATTCGATGATCTTTTTGCTAAATCTGAGGTTAAAGAAAAGAAACTAGCGCAAAAGATAGTAAAGGAACCTGTCAAAGATAATGAGAAGAAATCTGTCAAAGATCTTTTCAGCGATAACATATTTGATGATATAGATGACATATTTACTAGTAATATTAAAATTCCGCCAAAAGAGTCGAACCAAAAATCTATTTTCGATGATGATGACGATTTATTCTCTGATATCGCTGAACCAAAATCTAATATAAATGAACCTAAAAATAGCAAATATGATCAAAAAGAGGATAGTAAAAATAAAAATAGTATATTCGATAGTGATGATGATTTGTTTAGTAATGTTAAACCAACTGATACTAAATTATCAACTAAATTCGAACCTAAGGGCATGAACTCTGTGAAAAAAGATCAAAATGTTTTAAATGAGAGTAATAATAGTGAAGCAATAGCCAAAGAAGAAAATATAGTGAAATCGACGGCAACAACTAAAGAAAGGAATCTTTTTGATGATTCTCCGCAAATCCCAAAATCTAAAATGAAGCAACAATTCAAATGCAAAAGTATATTTGATACTGACAGCGATGATGATGTTGACATATTTGCCAATGTCAAAATATCGGATAAAACGTCAAATACAACAGAAAGCGTACTTAATTCTAATGAAGATAACAAGTTTGTAGGTAGTAAAGAAAAATCAGAACCAGATCATCCAAAACTATCAATGACAGAAACTGAAAAAAATTCCAACATAGTTCAAAGCCCTGCCCTCTTTGAAGAAGAAGAAATTGATAACTTGTTCATAAATGCCAATAAGTTGAAAGCAGCTGAAAATTTAGTCACAGACACCAAAATAGCAGAAGTTAAAAATGTTCCCTCAATCGCAAAGGATACTGTAGTTGTAAAAGATACAGTGATTGTTAAAGACACAGTATTTGAAAAAGATTCTGTTGTTGTAAAAGAAACGGTAGTTACAAAAGATACAACAACTACAGTAAACAAATTTACTTTGCCTGAAATTGATAGTAGTTTTATAGAAACGCAGCAAAATTTGACAGAAAATCCAATTTTAATTCCAAAACAGGTTTCAGACGCAGATAATTTATTTTCGACTTCAAAGGTACCGTCAAACAATGTTATATGTAGTAACAATGTTCCGATTGATTCTGCAGTTACTCAAATCACAGCATCTAGTCAGGAAGTAAATGAATTAACAAAAAGAGACAACACAGATATAGATAAAAAAGACAAAATTAAAGGCACTTTAAAAGAAGAATCTGTAAAAACGGACACTCATTTTGAAGACACGAGTGATGACGTTAAAGGAACTGAAATCATCGATACTCATAAACAAAAAGAAGAATGTTTTAGTAAATCCATATTCGATGATTTTACTGTGCCTGTCAAAGAAAAAGAAACCTCAAAAACGGATCGTAAGAAGCCAGTTCCGAATGAAGTAGACATATTTGGTGATATCTTCATAGAACCACCTGAATTCGAAAAGCCTGCAGAATCCAAAAAGAGCAAAAATGTTAACGCGCTATTTGATGATGATTCCGATGATGAATCGATGTTTTTCAAGAAAAACGACGTGATTTCCGATGAGAAACCTGAAATATTTTCAAGTAATGCCAATTTTGATATATTCGTTGATGAGCCGCCTGCTATAGATGTGGATTTTGCCGCTAAAACTACTAAAAAAGTAAACCAAAATGATGATGATTTGTTTGTTTCTGTGCCTAAAATAAAAGATAATGTACCAAAATCAACACAAAATTTAGATATTTTTGATAACGATGATGAACTGTTTGATTCTTTACCTAAAATGCAAGAAATTGTGCCTGAAAATGTTATTCCGGAGACAAAAATAACAAATGTAATAGACACGCCTAAAATTACTCACCTACCAGAAACTGAGGCGGATAATACTAGTCTGGTAAAAGATGTAGAAGATAAAAAATTAGATACTTTCGATACAGAAAAATACACAGCTGCAGATAAGGCAAAAGAAAAAGTAACAAACAAGTTAGGCAAGGGAGACATTGATTCTGATGATGACTTATTCAGCAACTTACCTAAACCTAATATACCAACATCTAGTCAAGTAAATAATCAAGTTGAACAATATAAAACATTGAAACAAAACGTAACTGAAACCCAAAAACCTGGAGATAAATACGACGATATATTCAAATCTAAGGAGTCGCCAAGTAAGAAAATAGGCAAATTGAATACTAAAAATTTCAATATAAATGTAAACGCTTTAATACCCGGAGCGTCGCCTAAAAAAATGCCTAAAGAACTAAAAAATGAACAAAATAGTACCCACCAAGACATAGATTCATCTAAAATAAAATTATTCCCTAGTGCTGATGAAATAGATTTTCAACTTAAACCACCTAGCAATAAAAATGAAAATGAGAGAAACGATAACAGTAAATCAGTAATAGAGCCAAAAGATGGCAAAACAGTGGCTTTTGAAGAAAATGCAGAATCAGAAGTTCTAGACAACAAAGCATCGAAACAAAGAGCTAGGATTCAAGTGAAGAGAAGGCCTTCAAGTAGAAGAGCTAGACACGAAGCTGTTAGAAAATCTGCAATCGATTTGTATGATGATACTGATAATTCTAGTTCGTTCGATGAACCTATTAAATCTAAAAATAATGATAGTCAAAGTGTCAAACCTGTAGAAAAAGATATGTTAAGTCAAAATGCCTCAAAAGTTGATGGACTAGATGAGACACAAGCAAAAGTAAATGCTAGTGAAACTTTATTTGAAACAACTCCGAAGTCAGACACAAAAATACCACCAGATACTCAAAAAAAAGATGTCCCTTCAATTTCAAGTGAAATCGATGCGGAAACAAAACAAAATGTAAACGAACAAAAGACAAGCACAACCAAAGTAGTGTACATACTTAACGATGCAGATATATTTGATACAGGATCTAGAAATACAGAAAAAGGAAAGGAAACCATTTTTGGCAATAAAAAAGAAGAAACGGGAGATGATGATCTTTTTGGAACAAATAATACGAAAACAAAAGACGTTGATGTTTTTAGAACGAAAAATATAGAAACAAAAGATGGTGGAGATTTTTCTGATCCCAAAAAGACAGAAACAAAAGAAGATGACGATCTATTTAGAACCAAAAACGTTGAAATGACAGATGACGACATTTTCAAAAGTATACAAGGAGTCAAAACTTTAGGACAAACATACAAAGATCACACGAAAAAAGCCGCAGATGTCACGAACAAAGTTGAAAATGTCATCCAAAATGCTACGGAAAACGTCAAAAATGGTGACAATATAGTTACAAAACAATTAAAATCTTCTCTAAACGTCAAAACATCACTATTCGAAGATTCCGACGAAGAATTATTCAATAATAAGAAAAAAGTTGTAAAGAAAACCACAATTTTCGATTCCGACAGCGAAGAAGACTTATTTAGCGGCAAGAAGAGAACAGAAAAGCAGAATAAAGAACAGAAGAATAGAGAAGTAAAGGAGAGAAAGGACGTTGCTGTGAAAAAATCTCTTTTCGGCGACGACGATGATGATGATGATCTTTTTGGGACTAAAATGGAAAAATCTGGTAAGTTTTTTAATTAGGTACTTTACTGATTATTCATTTCACATTCCTACCGAGCAGGAAAAGTCAAAGCCCGCGCGTGTATTACCCATAATACGGCTAATACAAGTTGTTCGGGGTCAATGATCGGGCGGCCATTGACCCCGAACAATGAATTCGGCTAATATCAGCTGATTAAATTGTGTCTACCATTTATGTATTTGCAATTTGCATAGAAATGTATTTATTTAAAAAAATAGGGTAGCTGCGTATTGTTTGAATACATTGTGACGATTATGTCCTTATATGTCTCTGTCTTTGTCTGGATTAGCTCTTATGTGAGTCTGTTGGCAGAAACTGATAGGTAATACCTAAGGTTCTTATGAACTAAACAGCTCTCAAGTTGCCAATTATATCTCTAGGATGTACCCAAATGCGTCGCAGTAGATACGTCATAAAGATAAGTCCGAACTTAGGAGCTGTCAAGATTTAGTGCACATGCGCAGTAATTTTTGGTAGTTAGCTAGTTGAGCAGTAGACTATATGCTATCACCACATACATTAAGCTTTAGTATTGATTTTTTATGTTAACGAATTACGGGACGTGCTAGTCGTTCGCCTGATGTTAAGCGACACGGCTGGCCACTACAGTTGCCGTGTCACTTGTAACTAAAATATAAAACTTTGTGTGACACTGCACTGCACATGTCATCCTGAGATATCAGAATCTTAGGCAACAGCAGTTCTGGTCATGAAGTTTCACCAATAATGTGTGATAGCCTCTGTGGTGTGGTGGTTGAGCAGGTTGGCTCGTAACCGGAGGTGGCGGATTCGATTCCCGCGACAGGACAAGTATTTGAGCACAGAAAAATAAAAAATAGCGCATATACTTATTCTGAGTCTGGATGTTGTGGGAGCATGGTCCTCGTAGTTCCTGTGGAATCCTAGTTAGGGTCCAGGATCTATGTATGTGATCATTGGGCGTTATTATTAACTAGTTTCGTCTTGCGGGTTTTACCCAAGTATTTTAAGTGTTAATCCAGGTTATAAACTATCTGTGTTCCAAATTTCATCTAAATCCATTCGGTAGTTTTTGCGTAAAAGAGTAACAAACATACATCCATGCTCACAAACTTTCGCATTTATAATATTAGTAGGATTTAAAATGTATTCATTTGATTTTTAATTTTAATTTTAAATTATCAACAGATTCGAAAATCGAATCTTCAAAACCGTCAACATCGAAGGAAGCAGCGATCGCATCGAAAACTAGGGAGCCAGTGTTTGATGACCCACTCTCCATGCTCGGCGATGACGATTGAAATACTACAGGGTTAAGGATAAAAAGATAAATATAATACTAGGATCTAGATCTGAAAAGCACATATAGGCTCGGGGGGTTATACATGAGTTGCAAACTATAGAACTATAGGCCTTCAGCATGCCCCCGGGCCGTGTCCGGAGCAAGAATGATCCGTAGTACACCAAGCGCTCCCTTTTTATAGCCAGATGGGTGGGGGAGCGATGACAGTTGCCGATGTTGCCACTGTAATAAATTTAAATGCTACACACAGGGTAAATTACGGTACTGCCCGCTGCGCATAGAGTTTACACCTGGACGTTGCTGCCGGACAATTCTATAGCTATTTCACTCTCACTACACATTTGTTATGGTGGTGAGAATGAGAAAACATTCTGCAACTTTTGTCAAAACGTCTTGCTTTTAGTTATAAATAAGTAAAATGACGTACCTTGATTTTTTTGAATATGTTTTTGTTGTTATGTAATATAATCAAGTTGTATTTATACCTGTGATTAAAAAACTAATTAATTTTATTCGAATTACACAAAAGAGGAATTTATATGACGTTATCTTTAACCGACTTCTAAAATGGAGGAGGTACTATGTTCGTCTGTATGTATTTTTTTTGTTATTTCTTATTATGAGAATGATGTCATGATGCGTGTCAAATTAATTATCATTAATAATACATTTATAATCATTGATTTATTTATGGGTGGTTCCTCTTGAAATGGCTGCTTTATAGATATAGAAAGAAATTATAGATATGGAAAGAATATTCCAAGTCATCAAGTCAAGTCATACTCCTAGTAAAGTGGTGGCAACTTTACCAGAAGCTTCTATGGAGTTTTGGAAACAACACGAAAAGAAACGTTTCACCGTCATTATACCACTTTCCCACACTCATGCCTGTAATCCAGCACTTAACGAATAAAACGCCACCAAGTTTATGCCCTAACACTGAAAAAAACACATGTTTTGGAAAATAATACAATGCAGTGAAAACAATGATCGCTTATTGTTTTCCCGCCAAAAGCCCGTAAATCAATTTTATTAGCTATAGAAAATGCGATGGAAAAAAGTGAGAAAAAAATGCTGGAAATCAATGCTTGGTTAAGTATAATATGAGATGTTGTAATATAAATCAACTGAAATGAATTCTTAGCTTGCGCGATATGCATTCCAATGTTATTTAATGTTTAAAATAAGCTTATAACTATTATTAATATATTATATTTAACTAAATTCGTAATCCATTGCCTTATTCTCCGTGTTGTTATTATATTGCCCACTTAACAATCAAAATTACCCAAAAAAATTCAAAATCATTTCATTTATATAATATCGTAGTAGTAGTCTGAGCTAATGCTAAGGTAATTTGTTATGAAATAATGCCTAAATCTGAGATTGTTAAATTTGAATAATATATTTTCTTAAATGTATAATAGATTTTAATAAATCATAATTTTAATATTTAAAATATTTTATTCAAAACAGCAATGACCCTCACCAATCCCAACCATGAAATAAGATGCTACGGTTTGAGCAGTATTTCTTATCGGCGATTTTTTTTTTTTTTTTTTTTTACTTCAAACTTGTCTAGCATTTGACCACGCTCTCACCTGATGGGAAGTGACGATGCGATCGAAGGTGTAGCATGCTAGCCAAGTAAATACCTATTCACTCTTCTCTTGAACACGCCCGGGTCATATTTCGCCGGAAACACAGACGCTGGCAGGGCATTCCATTCCTTAGCCGTTCTAATTAAGAACGTTGAGTCAAATCGCTTGGTACGAATGGGTGGTATTTCGACCACAAAAGGATGGCGCTTAGCCGAGCGTCTAGTAGTCCGGTAGTGGAATGGTGATGGGAGAATTAGATCATGCAGTTCTTGAGCGCATTCACCGTGGTGTAATCTGTAAAAAACCGACAGACTTGCCACCTTACGTCGATGTGCAAGGCTCTGGAGCCTTTCACCAACCAAAGTGTCGTCGTCAATGAGCCTTTTGGCACGCCGTTCAATCGAGTCCAGAGCCTCAAGCTGGTACTTGGCAGACCCGTCCCACAGGTGGCAGCAGTAGTCCATACACGATCGGACTTGTGCTTGATACAGATTTAGAAGCTGTCCAGGTGTGAAGTACCGCCTTACCTTGGACAATATGCCGAGTTTTTTTGAAGCTACTTTGGCTTTGGACTCGATGTAGGATCCAAAGTTTAGGTTTGACGTGAGATCAACACCCAAAAGCTCAAGATGGTTTCCTAAACTTACAGATACACCACGGAATGAAGGAGCCAGATGGAGTGGGCTCTTTTTAGCAGTGAATAAACACGCCTGTGTTTTTGCAGCATTGAACCTAACCAAGCGATAAGTTCCATATTAAGAGTTTTCTACCATTAATAATTACATTTCTTAGCTATGTGAAATCTTATTAGGCCAAATTCTTAATTTTACTATTTCGAATGCCTAATTCATTATTTTCTTAGTTATAAATTGTACAAACTCCTGATATTCCGAACAAGTACAGTTCGGTACATAAAGCAAAAAATAATGATTAACTTTAATTTAGCTATATTAATGAAACAACTGTAAGTTTTTATCCCCAAACATTTGTTTCAATCTGTATATTCCTGGATTTATAATCATGCATTAATGGAAGTGCACCTAACATGCCATTATAGCTTTATTATTGATTTTTTACGATTAAATTTACCAATCTAAAACTATTGATGAAGATATGATGACTAATGTCAAACATAAAAGACCAGGCATACCTGCACTTTGGCAAGTAAAACAAAACCCAATGTACCCACCGTTCTATAGGTAAGTAGTTATATGCGCTAAATCTATTGCCTTATTAATAAGTATTTGTGGAACTTTCGCAGGACTAGATGTGTTTTAATTTGAAATGAACAGCAGCTTTAACTCTCCAGTATAAAGATGTAACTCTATGGCGTTAGCTTTACACTATTGAAAGGTAAGTATTAGTGGTATAGCAGCACAGAAATATTAATGTCAAATAGTTGTCAGTCAAGTGTAATGTTACTGTCAGCTGTCATTTCATAAATGCGATTTACGCATGGCGTGTGTGCATTTGTTTTGAAAATTATATATTAATTTCTCAACATGAAAGTCGTTGATAGAAATAAGAATAAAAAGGACAAAGTGAAGAAAAATGGTGGTGTAAACAAACCCAAACCTAAGAAAGAGCAAGTTTTAGTTGTAGCGCAAGAAATAAAATACGCAAGGTGGCTGTCGGGCAATGATAAAAAAACTCGTGATAGAGTTCTCAAAGCGTTGAAGAAATGGATTTTAAATTGTTTTGAGAAAGGATATGGTATGTACATATGAAATTATAAACAGGTTTGTGAATATTTTAGTTCGCATTATGTGAAAAAAGTGCAACTATTTGCTGTGGTGCCTAACCTCAAATTATTTATATCGTGGCAAAATCTCAAGCTAATTACCAATTTAAGTGCTTATATTCTCAAAAATTAATGTGGCAGTAAGACTAACCAATATTTAAAAATATAAATGCTTTTTTATCTTAATGAATCACTCAGAAATCTGATAGAATCAAACATAAATAGACCAAGTTTTGTTTCTTTTTAGAATTCAAAGAGGAAGACTTTACACGTGTCTGGAAAGGGCTATTCTATGCTGTGTGGATGTCAGACAAGCCTCTTATTCAGGTAAATAAATATTAGCATAAACATAATGGTAACTACACACAAATTCCCAATATAACTTCCTAAAAATATTAATTGGGCTTATAGTATTTACTCATAGAATGGTTAGCTGAAAACCATGGAATCTCTGGACTTAGTATAGTTAGCTACTTACTGGATTTACTCCATTGAGTAATTGTACCAAATTATATGGAGTTGATAAAAGTTTATTTTTTGTACTTTCGATGGGTTTGCATTTGACTACACCTCACCTGATGGTAAGTGACGATGAGTTCGAAGGTGGAGCACGCTTACCCAGAAATAACCTATTTACTCTTGACTTAAAGACACCCAAGTTGTATGTGGATGGAAACAGGTGGGAATAAGTTCCATTCCCTAGGTGTATGTAAAGTGTATGTAATTTCACAGAGCATAGTGATGGTTTGCAACTAAATAAAAGCCATTCAAGCCAACTATTCCAAAGTAATACACATCAGGCATCATTAAAAAAGTATTGAAATTAATAGTTTCACATAAATTCAATTTAATAAAAGCTACCATGATTACCGATAGCTATATGATTTCATAATAACTATGCACAATCATACAGCTAAAACTGTTAAATCCATGAACATTTTAGATTTGATCAGTTGCAATAAGATTGCCATAATCGCCTGGCTGCTCAACTTTTATATACTTTTACGATGATTGTGTAAATTTATACTGAAGCTTGAAGAAACGTTTCCATACCTCCAACTACTTGTATCATTAACAGGAAGAGCTCTGTGAGAACATCTCCCAAGTCCTGGACCTGTTCCCAGCAGATCACTTGAAGCATGCGCTGCTGATGACGAAGGCGGGCTTCAAGACCCTCGCTACGGAGTGGTATGGGATAGATCAACATCGGATGGACAAGTTCCTCATGGTAATTTACTACTGTTACTTGTTGATTTGTTGACACAGCTCGCTACCATCAGCTACCGCTGGTGCTTAGGCTGCATAGACAAAGATCAGAGTTGACAGTCTCTGTGGTGTGGACGTTGATTAGATTGACTCATAACCCGGAGGTTGCGCGGGTTCAGTTCGATAACAGGACAAGAATTTGTACACAGAAAAAAAGTGTAAATACTTGTTCTGAGTCTGGGTGTTGTGGGATCATGGTCCTCGTTGTTCCTTGGTCCGTAGACACAGGGAATCCTAGTTAGGGTCCAGTAGCTGTGAATGTGATCATTGGGCGTTAGGTATTATAGTGTAGTAATGTGTGGTAATGGCGTAAAAATAAGACCACCTCATCTCTTCCCGCGGGTACTTTTACAACTGGCTAAGCTGATATCCAGAGCAGCAGCATTCACTTTGGTCTATGGATGTAGTAGTCATTATAATCTACTGTGATCAACAAGAACCCAAAAGAGAAAATGACAAATAATACAATTAAAAATTTATGTGTAATAATTAAGTATGCATCTTTACTACAACGATAAATATTGTTTTCTCCAGTTGGTCCGCCGATACTTGCGCGGCAGTCTCCGCTGCCTCGACAGGTGCGAGTGGAGTCTCAGCAGCTGCCAAAAGTACGCTAAAATGCTATCGGGAACTGATGGTAAGATCGCCAAAATCAAATTGTAATAGATTGTGGGAAGAGTCACTTTTCTTATTTTTTACGTATAAATTTGAAATTTAATTTCTTTAATTATATTGCTTACGATTATGACATAACTTCCTAAATTAAGTTTTATTACTGCATTGTTTTTAATTTCAATAATTAATTACAAAATAAATATATAGCAAAAAACGGATATGCTTAGTAAAATAACTTAATTTTAAGTACCTAATATAATTCTGACTTGTAAAAGTGCTAAAAATAGCCTATTTGCAATAAAATCTTTTGACTTTGACTTCATCTGGCTGATGATGTGTATAATATAAGATTCTTTGACTTTGATATCATTAAGATTAAGTTAAGATTTAAGATTAAGTTAAGATTTAAGATAAGATTAAGTTAAGATTTAAGATAAGATTAAGTTAAGATTTAAGATAAGATTAAGTTAAGATTTAAGATTAAGGTCCGTATTATAGAACGATGCTCAGTCATCGATCGGTGCTCAAGCAGAGATTTCATTCACAAAGTGATCAATTAGTGAATATGGACCTAAGATAAGATTAAGTTAAGATTTAAGAGATTTATTTGTTTATTTAAGATTAAAGGAGATATAATTTTCCAGGATTGTTTGCGATAAAGTCACCTCACTACGTCCGGAATGCCACATCCATGTTGCTGCATATTACCGATTGCTTCCTTGAGGAATTGGCTAAGGTAAGGAATGGCAGGAGGAATAATATAATAATAATAATTCTTTATGTCGGACACGAGATCCATATTACCGCTAAAAAATTACGTCATGAAATATGTAATGTAAATAATACATAGAAAAAAATATATATGACTGTTATTTTGCGAAAAATAAAGCATGTATTGACCATCAAATTAGGTCTCAAAATGAAATTAATGATTCTATATACAATTCACACATACATGACATTGACACATAAGTCTTACAAGTTCTCTTATTAAAAATTAACCATCCTATATATATACAAGGTGGAACTTAATTCTTTCTTTTCTTTAAATGTATGTACTCAGACCATGCTACAGAATAATCGGACAAGGTGCAATCATTTTTATTTTAAATGCTTCTTGAATTAACTGAATAACAGCCGAAATGTCTATTTAACGGTACACACAGCGCGGGCACCAGCTGAGCGCTTTGTAAATGTTTCGTACTTATGAAATTAAACTTAAATCTAGGTATTATCAAATGACTACGAATTCAAATTCTAAAGAAAAGCCTTGCAACATTGAACAAAGCAGGTGTTTTAATACCTACGAAACATTAAAGCGTTCAGCCGGTGCCCGCGCTGTGTGTAGCTTGAAAATTTAAATAGACATTTCGGCTGTTATCCAGTTATTATCGGAGGCATTTTTGATTTTTTTTTCAAATTGCTACGAATATTCTATAGCGTGGTCTGAGTACATACATTTATGGAAAAAAACGAATTTAATTTCCACCGTGTATATAGAGATTTAATAACTTTGGTATTATTGTATTTGGCATTCATTCCTGTCCATACTAAGGTAGCCTGGAAGCAATCGCTTCATGTGATAAGGCTACTGTTTTACCATTATTTGTAAGTTCTTTTTTTTAGTTGCGTTGTTGTGTGTTAGTTGATGTTCTATAAAATATTATTGGCACCCCGTCATCGCCCGAGACTCGTGTAGAGCGACCCGGACGATCCTATAGCAGCCGTAGTATCGGCTGCGCTAGGATCACCGGACCCTAGCCCTTCTGGCTCAGGTACCGGCACCGGTATAGGATACCAGCGTAACACAACCAGACCCCGACCGCCGGCGAGGTCGACGTACCCCCCGTAGGTTAGCTAGAACGGTCGCGACTTTCAATAGGGTCCACTCTTCCAGTGGACGTAGTCTTCTCGATCCTCTTATGCCACCAACGCCCCAAGCCGAGGCTCGCCCCCCAGGGGTGCCCGCAGCTAGTTGCCTCCCACTATTGACGGCTGGACGCCTTTTAAGCGCCTGCCCTCCTATAGTGATGCTGTAAAGGTCGGTAGAGACCAACAGCATTAGCTCGTTCAAAAAAAAGTATTGTTGTATTGTATTGTTGTTTAACAGTAAGTATGTGGTATCCCCCCCAGGTGTCCCGCGGGCAGGTCCCCCCCCCGAGCGTGGCGGCCCTCCTGCGGCCGTTCGCGCAGTACACGTGCGCGGGCCCCGCGGCGGCGCTGTGCGCGGCGAGCCGGCGCCTGCTGACGGCCCTGCTGCGCCAGACCGAGCTCGGCCTGCGGTACGAGGACAAGGCCCGGGCCTGGAAGCAGGTGAGCGGCGCGACAACTTCTGTGGGCCCTGGGGTGAACCGACGGGGTTCGATTCCCGCGACAGAATTATTTGTGCTCAGAAAAAAACGAATGCTCTTCGTTGTTAAACTTCTTCAGCCTTATTAATAAACACGAACTAGCTTTAGACTAGTTACACCATCTTTTGTCTCTTTCGATCCAGCTAAATATTCCAGTAGCAAAAAAAGGATAAAAACTGAAGTAACTAATGCGAGACTAATACCCGTTTATTAATAAGGTTGCTTCAGTTTAACTACATCTATCAGCCGGTATAACTTTGTTATATTTATTATATTTTTACACAAATTTTTATTTTCAATCTCAATACTACAATGATATAACAACTAATACTAAACACTACATACTACTACTACAAAAAAAAATTGGATTCTATACTGGCCGTGATCACTATACACAGTCTATAGACAGTCCAAATGCTTAACTTGTTTAATATTAATATCGCCATTTTGACAATTCAAGGTGTGAGATCAAAAAGGGTTTAACTGTCAAATTGATAGTTTCAAGAAAATTAACTTTAAACTTTACCGGCTTCATTTTAATGTAGAGTGCTTATTAAGTAATAGAAAAGGTATATGTAAGTTTCAGTTGCTTGAAAATGTTTTAATTCTATTTTAAAATACAAAATATAGTACTAATGCGTAAAGTTACTGTAAAAATATATTTCGGTATTTTGAGAATGTATTAATGTAGATAATTTCACGCTGAATCCAACGATACCCATAAGTCATTTTGTGAAACAAATCAGTTGAACCCTTTTTGAACTTATTTGTATCCCTTCAATTGTATCTTTTTACCGGGCATACCAACATAATAATATAATTTTTTTACTTTGCTATGTTGAAAATAGAGATCTACGTGAACCGACTTCAACTTCCGTTCGCCTCGCTTTCACCAGCTTCCCAAGTCAAGCGTGCGTAAAGAAATTAAACTTAAAAATTTTTTACACACCAACGAAAAAGATCACTCCGGTGGTTAAATCATATTGTTTGTTACAGATGGGATGCCCCGCAGGTGGACCGGACGCGCTGGAACCGGTGTCGGATGATGATGATGACGAGCAGGTGATGGAAAACGGTGATGCGGGAAGCGATGAGAATGATGATGATAGGTATGAACATGAACAGTACATGATGGTATATATAAAATATTAATATTTAAATTTATGGAAAGCTTTTGTGGTGTAATCTATTACTTGTCTGTGCTAAAGTTCACACATGCAAAGTGTACACAACGCCATCTAGTCCCAAACTAAGCAAACATTGTACTATGGGAACCAGATAACTGATACAATACTTAGATACTCTTGGTTTATAAATACATACATAGAATACAATATAACATAGAGTACATACATTTAAGGAAAAGATAAATCCACCTTGTATATTAATGTCCAATGTAATGATGTACACAAAATGTCTAATTATTTTAAGTTACTTTGTTAACATCTCTCGCAAATTGTGTACTAGCAAATAAATATTTGATTTGATGTAATTCCCAGCTCGAAGCCGCTGGACCCCCGCGCGGGCCGGGTGGACGTAGAGCTCCCGCTGCTGCCGGTGCCGGCGAGCTTGCTGGCCGACATGCTGCGCGACATGCTCGCCGGCGCGAGCTCCCGGGCCCACAGGAGGGTCAAGATATGCCTGCAGAGGTCAGTGGATTGTTGCAGGTTCTTCTGTACAGGGGTCTTAACCGCGTAAGTCTGGTGGAGATGGTAATCGTGTTCTCTCTTGCTCGCACTCGTGGATTTGTTAATTGGCGCGTGCAGGATGGCAGGCGAAGCTGATTCCCAGAACGGTTACGCGGTAAAGATGCTGGTCTAGCTTCCACGGACTTGGAGTATATCAGGAAGATAATGTAATTTTTGAAGTAAAACTTCTTTACGCACGCTTGTTTTGGGGAGTAAGTTGAATGCGAGACGAACGGAAGTTGGTGCACGTAGATCTCCATTGTCAACATAACAAAGTGAAAAATTTGCATAGTAAGTTTTTTAGGGTTCCGTACCTTAAAAGGAAACAATGGAACCCTTATTGGATCACTTTGTTGTCTGTCTGTCTGTCCATTAAGACCAATTTTTCTCGGGAACGTGTGGAGGTATCTAGCTGAAATTCATACAAAATACTCAGGTCTACTGTCCCTTAAAGCTGTGAAAAAATTAAACTTCTAAGCCAACGGAATCAAAAGATACAGCCATTTATGCTGCATTTTTGACACTCAGAGAATCAAAACCTACAGAGTACTTCCCGTGAACTCAGAATCTCGAAATTTGGTACGAAGTAACGTCTTATAGCACAGATAAAGGAAAAATTGCGAAGAGCAAACATTTTTATTTACGTAATATAATAAAATATATTTTGAATCATTTTAAACTTTCTACCCCTTTCAAAATTTCCACATTGTAATATTATGGATTTCATTTAGCAATATAAATAACATAACTTTTACTCATACAATCATAAAAATAAGCAATTAAGCAATTTAATTGACAGTAGTGTTAATTGACAATAGTTATTCATAATATTTTAAATTAAATGTCAATTAAAGTTTTATGATGTATTTGTACAAAAAAAAATAGGTTATTATACTAGTATTAGATATAGCTAGGTATAATAGTACACATTTAATATTCATAATATCAGAATTAACAATGTCAATATGAAAAAATTAAAACGTCAATATAATACCTACAGGTTATTCGGAACCCTCGGTGCGCGAGTCCGACTTGCACTTGACCGTTTTTTTTATGTATTGTTCCTCACAGATTCGAAGCGCAAAAAGCATACATTATTTAGTTATTTTTTCATAATATAATTTTTTTTAGTAATTTTAAACTTTCTATCCTTTTCAAACTTTCCACATTGTAATATCATGGATTTCATTTAGCAATAAAAATAACATAACTTTTGAAGTTTTGGCGGGAAAACAAAAAAGATCGCGTCACCGCATTGTATTATTTTCCAAAACTTGTGTTATTTTCAGTGTTAGTGCATAAAATTGGTGGCATTTTATTCGTTAAGTGCTGGATTACAGGCATGAGTGTGGGAAAGTGGTATAATGATGGTAAAACGTTTCTTTTCGTGTTGTTTCCAAAACTCCATAGAAGCTTCTGGTAAAGTGGCCACCACTTTACAAGGAGTATGACTTGACTAGACTATGACTTGACTTGATGACTTGGACTGTGTCTTGACTGGACATACCTATATGTTACTTAACTCGAAAAATTATCAATTACTTGACACTGGCTAAATACACAAAAGTGTGGAGCCATACCAAAACAAAAAAAAAAAAAAAAACATAACTTTTACACCTATAGGTTTTTTTTTTAATACTACTTTACCACGGCCTCCTGGGTCCGTGCCCTTTAATACAATAGGTGGTAGGACTTTGTTGCAAAGTTCGTCGTTCGTCGCAAGCACTACTGTGTTCCGGTTTGAAGGGCACTGTAGCTAGTGAAATTATTGGGCAATTGAGACTTTATGATCTGATCTCACAGTAGAGTAATCTTATTACCAGACTGTGTGATGTCTCAGGATGATGTGCGCAGTGCAGTGTCACTTGTAACTCTATGTTTTAGGGTTCCGAGTGACACTGTTCTGTTATGGGCGACCGTGGCGCTTAACATCAGGTGAACTCGCTAGCTCGTCACATCATTCAATAACATAAAAAAAAATACTACTTATACCTACAGGTTTGTACGGAACCCTCGGTCCGCGAGTACGTCTCGCACTTGGCCGAGGGCCTTCTGGCTTTTTTAATGTATTGTCCCTTACAGATTCGAGGCGCTCGCAGCGGGGGAGTACCCGCTCCCGCTGGCGGCGCCCGACGTGACGGGGGCGGCGCCCCCGCGGCCGCGCCGCGCCGCGCAGGCGCTGCAGCTGCTGGAACACAAGCTCAAGGCCGACGCTGACGAGCTGAAGCTTAGAGGTTGGTACTTTGCTAGGTGGTAGGACTTTACTGCAAGTTCGTCTAGGTAGGTACCACCGCTTTGTTAGGCATTCCGCCGCTTGCTTGCACACTACTGCTTGGCTTGGCTAATGGGCTACAATGCCCTTTAAACCAGAACACAAAGTAAGTAAAAGTCAAAATTCAAAAGATTTATTGCAAACTAGTTGCGCCCCGCGGTTTCACCCGCGGAAAAAAGTATTTTAATTATTTGCTCATCCCACGGGAAAATTTCACTTTATCGGAATAACATGTAGCCTATATGTTAATCCAGTGTATAAGATATCTTGGTACCGAATTTCATCCAAGTCCAGGAGTTATGTATGTGATCGACGGGCGTTATTATTATTATATACTAGATGCGCCCCACGGTTTTACCCGCGGATAAAAAGTAGCCTATGTGTTAATTTACTATATAAGGTATTCACTATATATTCCAATAAAAAAAAATTAACTGATCCACCTTAGAGGCAACAAATAATCAGATTTTGGATTTTATTAACTTCATTGTTCATGTATTTTGGTTCATAGGTTTGTGAAAAAAGGGGATAAAAGTATCCTATATCCGTCTCCCGGTTCTAAGCTACCTCCCCACCAATTTTCAGCCAAATCGGTTCAGCCGTTCTTGAGTTATAAATAATGTAACTAACACTAATTTCTTATATACATATACAAGGTGGAATTTAATTCGTTCTATTCCTTTAATGTATGCATTCAGTCCATGCTATAAAATGCTCCCATATAACTAAATAAAAAAGTACTTATGAAATAAAACTTAAATCTAGGTATTATCAAATTTAATTTCTAGTAAGAAAAGCCTTGTGACATTGAACAAAGCAGGTGTTTTATTCCCTACGAACTATTTACAAAGCACTCAGCCGGTGCCCGCGCTGTGTGTACCGTTAAATAGACATTTCAGCTGTCATGCGGTTATTTTAAGAGGCACTAAATACTAAAACAAAACCTATTTTTTTTTAATTGGATCTTCTACGAGTATTCTATAGCATACAGTTAAGGAAAAAAGTGAATTAAATTCCACCGTGTATATATAGTTCGTTGTGTCAGGTCTCAGCCGCAAGCACCGCAAGCGGTTGCTGCGCAAGAGTCGCGCCGGCCTCAGCATCGTGGAGGATCTCGGCCACCACAAGCGGGCGCTCAGCAAACACTCCAACGTTAGTTTAAATAAGTTTATTTTTATTGATTGATAGGCTCGCGTTTGACCACTATCTCACCTGATGGTAAGTGACGATGCGGTCTAGGATGTAACACGCTTGCCTAGAAGATACCTGTTCACGCTCGATTTGAAGACGCCAAGGTTGTAGTTTTCGGGAAATACGTAAGTTTAAGTAAGCGTTTTGCTGGGTCATTTATAGTCCGAACGGCCAAGGAATGGGGGGTATAACCTGGGTCTTTTTAAGTCGAGAGTGAATGGGCATCTCATGGGCAAGCGTCCACCTTAGGGGCCGTTCAAGTTACGTAAGCACTATGGGGGGCGGGGGTGTTTGTATTGCTTATTTTGGATGACATGGGGGGGGGGGGGGGGGGGGTAGGGGAGTCTAGATGATGATTACCTCATCGGTAGTTATTTACCTTTTTATAGGAATAACAACCCTCACATTGTCTTTGCTTGAAACACTAAACATTATAATTATAATATTTAAAAAACAATACGTTAATTGAAAAAATGTTTACGTAATCATGGGGGGAGTAAGAGTTTTGCTTACTTTTGCTGACAAGGGGGATGGGGGGTAAATAATTGTTAATGAATCTGCTTACTTAATAATTGAACGGCCCCTTAGACAAACTTCGTCATTTACCATCAGGTGAGGTGTTGGCAAACGCATGCCCATTATACCATTTAAAAAAGTAAATAAATTGTAGGGATAGAGTTATATAGTTATAAAGTCTATTAAAATACAACTTAGCTTAGCCAAACTTTCCCCGGGCTATCGTATGTTTGTTAATTTGATGTCACCTTGCACACCAAATACTGAACGCCCATTGGTTGCCGGTTGATCATCGGATGTCTCAACCAATGGGCGTACAGTATGTGGCATGATGACACAAGTTTGAGGAGGTTAGGGAGATAAGTGTGAACTTAGGAGCTGTGAAACTTTGGTGCATATTTACTGGTATTCGTTTAGAAACCGGCGAATGGTGGGTTAAAGTGCAGAACGCTTCTAATTGAAAATATTTTTGGAAACTGACAGGGTTCATTACTGAACCCATTTTTTTAAAATCTTGTAAACAATTTTTGTAGTGGTATGGTTGAACAGGACGGCTTGTAACCTGAAAGATGCTGTGTCGAGTCCCACCAGGACCTGTATTTCTACGCCAAAAATTACCTTTTACTTAATATATTTTAATTGATGCATATAATTTTTGCACAGAATGGTGAATGGGTAGTCGAACCGACCGAGAATAAAGCTGAAAGTCCAGAAAAGGACACCTCTGATAAAGAGAACCAAGACAAGACCAAGAAAAACTCAAGACCGAGTCCTCTGAAACGCAAGAACACGCGCCTTCAAAACGGAGATGTGAAAAAATTAAAATTAGAAAAAAGCAACAAAACTAAAATGGTTAACAATGAAAATAATTTAACCAGCAATAAAAGTTCTAAAAAAGACAAAAATAATAAAGTGAAACAAGCGAAATGCGAAGATTTAGCAAAAACCGAAACAAAAGTTATGCCTAAACAAGATTTGAAAGAAAAAGTTTCACAAGTAAATACAAAAACAAAGGAAAGTGTAACTAAAGAAGTCAAAAATAAGACAACCAAAAATCAACCACAAATTATTACACATAAAAGTGAATCTAGTAAAAGTGATAAGGTGGTGAAATCTGTTATCAATGGAAAACCAAACCTAACTGAATCAAAGACAAATAAAACCCATAAAAAGATGGAAAAACCTTCTTTGCTCGCGAACAAAGTGAAAAATTTCCAAAAGCATCTACCTGGCAAAGAAAAGGTTGATGCATCAATTTACGAGAGTCCAAAGAAGGTGAAATTCGCATTAAAAAATAATTCCATGCAGAAGCCGGTGGACTATTACAAAAGTGTGAAACAAAGTCCAAATATACCGTTCGATAGTTCAAGGAAACCTTCCAAAACAAATTTGAAACCTTCTACGCCATCACCGATCAATCCATTCTTTAAGAAAAAGCTTAGGATGAAGCACTGAAGCGTTGTAGTAATTCTGGTTGTGTTGTATATTTTTAGGCGAGCGTTTTCCATCATCGACCGCATCGTCACTTACCATCAGGTGAGATAGCGGTCAAATGTTGTCGTAACAATGATAAAAATAAGTTATAGTAACTTTTTTGTAACTTAATGCAATGGTGATTTTATTTATTATGGTAACTATTTCATTTATATTAACTGTTTTAGTAACTTTAAAATACCTTATTGATGTCATTATGTCACTACGTAGGATTTTGGCGGGAAAACGAAAAAGATTGTGTCACCGCATTGTATTATATTGTTTCCAAAACTCCATAGAAGCTTCTGGTAAAGTTGTCACCACTTTACTAGGAGTATGTCTTGACTTGACTAGACTATGACTCGACTTGATGACTTGCACTGTGACTATATAACATTGTTCATTTTGCGTTTTATTGTTTCACACTTTGTGTGATATTTTTAATTTAGCTACAACATAGTGGCTTATCGAAAAGAAGATTATAACGTTTATAACCCTAAATAATTATAGATTTTGAAATAAACAATAGGTTTGAGTTAATTATAATTTAAACGAATTATGTAATATTTGTACCAGTGTTGCTAGTAAATATTTATAATGTAATGGTAACTTTATAGACAGTATCGTAACTTTAATAATTGTAGTATGTTTTGATGAAGTATTGAAGCTTGTAAAGATTTAATTAACTATTTTTTCATAGCGAATGTTTGTTTGTCTGTATGTTATGTATCGATACATATTAAGATGTCATCTGTCCATACCAGTTACGGGGTCAATGTCAACTAGTGGGTCTGGAAAATGAAAATCTTAATTTTTATATCAGATTTTCTTATTCGTTTGTTTATAAAATAACTTATTAATTTGTCCTGATTTAGTTTCTGCCCTGGTGGACGATGACCCTAGAATGCTTTGAAAGCGATCGTTGATTTGCAGAGAACTAATTTGTTAAGTTTAAATAATTCATGTAAGTATTGTACAAGTGATGAAATAAACGTTATGGATTGTGTATTTGCTGCTTTTTATTTTTTTACCGTCACACGCCAGAGATTGTATGTAGAGCTACCATAGAGGTACCACAGCTTAGTAATATGTACTATCGAGAACTGGTAACTGTGAAAATACTTAAGACGTTTCGTGTGTGAGCATCTACTCGCAACGAGGTGCCAGGTCTTGTCTTTCAGACCTAGGCACGGAGACGAGGAGTCCCAAGGACAGCTGATTCTGGAATCACCAGGTACGTGCATGATTCCATTCCTTAGAACTGCTGTTTTGTACTCCTGTGATATATCCTCTAGCAGCAGTCTGGTCTCCTCATAATTAGAAGGTCGTTACAAGTGCTATTAGATTTTGTGTAAGAATATCTACTGTCTAGGCATATGTACAAGCTTTTAATTCGCACAAATACAGTCCACTTAAACCCCCAAAAATCAACCCTTTTTTTCTTTTGGCACCGTTGTGAAACCTCCCCGTAAGTTTTATTGCTCTTTGGCCTATTCCTCAGCCCGAGTTGTTATTACTTTCGCCTGAGTGGGTGCGCGAGTGTTATTTGCTTTCCTGCTCTACGAGCAGGACGCACTGGTTAAAGACTCGTCTCCAAGCAAAGGGACATTTGAGACTTAAGATCCGAAGAAGTGTACCAATACTGTACAATAGTGACAGCCTGTGTGGTGGTTGAGCAGGTTAGCTCATAACCCGGACGCGGCGGGTTCGGTCCCGCGACTGGACAAGTATTTGTGCACAGAAAAAAAAGCGCAAATAATTGTTCTGAGTCTGTGTGTTGTTCCTGGGTCCGTAGACGCAGGGAGTCCTAGTTAGGGTCCAGGATCTATGTATGTGATCGTTGGACGTTATTATTATCTATACATTTGAGATTGTACGCGCTTCGGAACGAATTCATTATGGATTACACGTAGATTTTTGTCTTATAGCGCTCAGCATACGGAAAATATCGTAACCGCGATTCAGAACTTCATACAACTACCTCAAATTCCACAGAAACTATGCATTATTATTGACAACATCAAACACCGCCATCTAGAAAATTTGGAACTCTTCTGTCTGTCCCTTTGTTACGCCATCACGCAAAAACTACCGGACCGATTATGATGAAACTTATTATAGTTACGTTAAGCAAATGGCTATGAAACGTTTTTTTCAGCCCGACTTCATTATGGACTGACTGAGTTGACTTGTCCGTTAATTTATCAAAATTAGTCTAGACTTATTGAAGCTATGACGCAATTTAGGAAATATAATATAGGATCACAATAAGTTGAGTTCTGGAATATACACAAGACCTTTGGTCTACACACCCATATAGGCCACAGGCCGCCAGCGGTACGCAACTTTGATACGTAAGTAATTCATCCCGTGGTTTTTATTTTGAAGAAATCGAGTGTTTAGGCCCTAGGGTCGCCGTGGTTGTGGACATTTCATAGACTAGTGCTTGCTCTCGGAACGGACCTTTTTTTTTGACATTCTGGATGGAAGCGAAGCCCCGTTCACATAGGTACTCGGCGGTTTCAAGGTACGTGGTTGACCTATACTGGGAGGAAAAGTAAATCTTAACAAAAAATCCTAACCAGAGAATATCTTAGACTAGGTGACTCTTGGGCTGTGGAAGGCATAAGTAATAGTAATAATAATAACACTCATATATATAGTTTATAGGTCATCGCGGCCAGTATATAATCTAAATGTTGTTTTTGTAGTAGTAGGTAGTGTTTAGTATTAGTTATTATATCATAGTATTTAATTTGAAAATATAGGAAAAAACTAATATTGTTTCAAGGAAATAATCACATTTTTAATACCATTATAAAAAGTGAACAGAACATGCAACACAAACAATGATGCCACATACCTGTTTTAGTAGAACGGTATAACCTACTTGTTGATTTTAATTTATGGAATAAATCAGTAAAAGAAGAGTAGTAATTAGTATTAATATCTTCGTCACTCGAGGTCTTGGCTGAAAATCAGCGCCCTGGACTCGTCCCCGGCTATATAATAATTAATTATAATTATATAATAATTAATTATGATTATATAATAATTAATTATAATTATATAATAATTAATTATAATTATATAATAATTAATTATTATTATTGCTTGCTTGTAGTATAACTGATACAATACTTACTCTTTTTGTTTGTAAATACATACATAGAATACAATATAACACCCGGACACAGAACAAACATCGATATTCATCACACAAATGTTTGTCCTGGGTGGGGATCGAACCCACTACCCACAGTCCAGAAGGCAGGGTTACTACTAACTGAGCTCTCGGGCCAGTCATGGTAAATAAAGTGAGGTAAATAAATGAAACAACTCCAAACTGTATATAATGTCGCTATATTGTACCGTCCATCATATTTACATACATACACGCGCACGTGGTCTCACTTACTATACCTAGCTTTGCACTAATTCGGCGGACAGACAACGTTGTGACACCCATTAATATATATGTATATATACATTTTGTACTTATTTTAACCTTCTTTGTATGTTTCTATATTTACTGGAGCAATTGAGAGATGTTATATATATGTATTATTATAATATAGTAGAGGTGTTTCGGCTTTGAAAAGCGCCATCTCTAGCACTCAGAGGAAGACAATCGCCTTCATAGATTTTTAAATTGGTTATGTAAATTAAAAACATTAAAACGGGAACATAAAAAAGGTAATTAAAGTAAAACTTCTTTACGCGCGCTTTACTTGGAGAATGCGAGGCGAACGGAAGTTAAAGTTGGCTCACTTAGATCTCAACATAACAAAATTATAAATTTGTATTATTATGTTGGTATGTCCGGTAAAATGACAATTTACAGTTGTCAAGATGGCGACATTAACATTAAACAAAGTTACACCGGCCGATAGATGGAGCTAAACTAAAGAATTTTTACTTCAGTCGAGTGGTCAAAAGCACACTTGTTTTTTTTACAACCGATTTAATATCACATCACAGGTTCTATATAAAAAGATAACACCGCTCATTGCTCCATCTGCCTTCGAAATGTTACTATAGACTTTAAAATACAAATTAATAAAACAATAATAATGCTACTAATATTATAAATGTGAAAGTTTCTGAGTATGGATGTATGTTCGTTACTCTTTCACGCAAAAACTACTGAACGGATTTGGATGACATTTCGAACACAGACAGCTTATAACCTGGATAAACACATAGAATAATTTTATCCGCGGGTGAAACCACAGAGCGCAACTAGTGTTATATATATAATGCCCAACACGTCCGCCGCCATTTTGTAACTATACACATACGTTAAGCTATAAACAGCTTGACTTCAATAATATGAAAATATAAAATAGAGAGATCACTTTAACTATAACGTGAACTACGCACTATGTGGTACCTATTATCGTGGTCAAGCTATGTATGGGCCTAGCATCTATTACTTTGTATGGTATAAAAATATTTTTTTTTACATTTGATTTCACTATTGAATGGGTCTCGGGTTAAAAGCACAAATGAATACGAAATATTATAAATGTTGTTACTGTTAGCGATAAGACAGCCTACTGTATCAGTATCTACTTACTGAAACATAGGTTCAAATAGTTCGGGAGACTTTAATAAACCCATAGATTTATCTATTAAAATTGTGTAATTCTAAGCACATAAGTTTAAAAAGTAATTATTTTAGTTTAACTTTTATATATCTGGGAGAAATCGCCAAAATGACAAATTTCCATACTAACTATGCAAATAAACGGCGTATATAATCGGTCAAATCCATACAAATTTGTGTTTGTATCGGTTGCAATAGAGTTAAGTGATCGCCCAGCAGTTCGCTGTCACAAGTCGTACCGACCAAAATAGCACAAAAAAATTAAAAATCAATACACCCGATCTCCATTCAATAGTTAATCTATAAATAAAAAAATTTGATCTATTTATTAATAACGCACAATATTTTAATTCATTAAAAATACATTACAATTTGTGTCAGTTTTAAACATTACGGGGAGTGTTGTGGAAGCCATGATGATTTTACAAACCGTCGGCGTATGAAACCATTTGATCCAGTAAACTGGAGCATGATTTTAGAACATTAAGTTTTTTAAACTTATTCGATGCCAGGGACTTAAAAATATATATTTACACTTAATTTATATATTATATACTTGTATATTAATATAATATGGAGAGGTGATGTAATACAATTTAGCTTTACTTTACCCTTTTGCATATAGGGCGTAAATTTTTTATCAAACCCTAAAATTTCCTGTCAACTACTTACTGTCAGCAGTAGAGGCAGAAAATTTTGAGCGTTGAATAATTTAAGTAACATTTATAAGTAAGGCCGTTTGGGTCTTACTAAATTTAAACAGCGACTTAAAAATCGTGTAAATTACTCGTTTATGTATCTGTGGTAAGACAGTTTTTTACACATATTCACTACTGTTTCGGCAAAATTATTAACTTAACAACTTTTGAGGTTATAATTAGGCTTCCATATTTATATAACACATGTATTATTAATTAATAATAAACTACATTTTTGTACAAGTTCATTTTTTTCTTATATAAAATGCACTAAATATAATAACATTCTAATATAAATTCATCTCTTTTTAAAATTAATTTATACATTTCTAATGTCATAATTATATATTTATTTAGACATTATACATTATATCGTTAAAAATAAATCACAAAATGTATATCCATATAAAGTCTAAAAACTCCACTTTAAGCGATAGCTCACAATGTACATCTACTGTTTGTATATTTTGTTATGGCAACAATTCAGGAATCGTGGAATCAACGTGGTTATACTATATCTATATACGACTCTGGTTCATAAAAAATAATTCATAACTCGCGTTCATTAAACCAACTATTCTGTAAGATAACAGATGTAATCTATTTCGCACATGTTGGTAGGAAATTTATTAAAATAGGTCATTAATTTTTGACTTTATATAAATTGTCGCTAATAAAACTCATATAAACTCATATAAGTGAATTGAAAAACACGTTTTTTAAATAATATTGAAACACGAGTGCTTCAAAAAACAAAACCAAAATTCAATTGAATTCTATTAAAAGTTTTTAATAGAATTTAATTGAATTGTTTCAAATTTCCATTTCGTCGCATGTTTCATTTACTGGTAGAGTGCGTCCAGGGCCCAACGGTGGACATCCGATCCTAACTGATAAATGATTTATTAGAGAGTTTTGGCGGGAAAGCGAAGAAGAATGCGTCACCGCATTGTATTATTTTCCTAAACTTGTGTTATTTTCAGTGTTAGTGCATAAAATTGGTGGCATTCTATTCGTTAAGTGCTGGATTACAGGCGTGAGTGTGAGAAAATGGTATAATGATGGTGAAACGTTTATTTTCGTGTTGTTTCCAAAACTCCATAGAAGCTTCAAGTAAAGTTGCCACCACTTTACTAGGAGTATGACTTTGACTAGACTATGACTTGACTTGATGACTTCGACTGTGACTTGACACATATTTGCGTGAAATATCATTAACTTGAAACATACAAAAAAACATATCATTAACTTGATAAATTATCAATTACTTGACACTGGCTAAATACACAAAAGTGTGGAGCCAAAACATTAAAAAAAAAAAAAAAAACAAAAAAATGATTTATTATTCTTTATGAATCAAAAACAATTTAATTTGCTGTGAACTTTTAAAACTATAATATCATGTACAGGCATGATCCATTTACTCTTTGTAAAGGGATCAATTGGAAAATATTTTTACAAGCAATTTATATGGATTTTTATATTGTCAAAATCTCATTTGAATTTAGGCCATCGGATCTTATTCTAAAACAAAAATATTATGATTGTTTTAATTACAATCAGTAATACTAGAAAAGATGTGCTGACAGGGTAGCATTTGGCCCACAGAAAAAGAAAAAAGTATATACGCTAGCGCCCCGATAGAGGTGGTAGTAAAAAAATATTCGTGCCGAGTGTATAGGAGCCGAGCGCAAACACTAATGATAACTAATTACATTATATGTAATTTGCGCAGGTAAATTTGACACTTGAAATAATTAAATTAAAAGTTAGAATAGAATAAAATACGAATTATTGTAGGATGTAGTACATAAATATTTGGTATTACAATAAAATATGTCGTACATTCCACCACAGTGGTGTGCAGTGTGCAAAGCAAAGCGCCTTCATCTGGGCGCGAGTCTGATTTTCTTCCCGCTCTGTGGTTAGCCAGTTTAAACCCTATTTTAAAATCTGACCGGAATGAAAACTGTCTTTAGTGAGGCTACCCTAGCGTACTGTACCAGCATATACTGGTGTAGGAGTGTATGGTCACATTTCAAAGTATTACTAATTATATTAAAATATACCTTTAGCATATTATGGAAGAACAACTTGTACGTTTTCAACAAATACTATAATTATCTATATATTTTATACACACATCTTCACTTAATAACACAAATATATAATTACGTATCTTATAATTAATATTTACATTTAAATGCTCTATTTTCATAGTAACTTATTGTTTCATACATTTAACTATTTTAAAATTTAATTTCAAATTTAATTAAAATTAATTAATGTCCATTTACATGTTCTATTGGCACTGAACTATTTTTCTTAAATAAATGAATAAACTTAACTGGTTGCGCTTAATTTATAAATTAGTGTTTTGTTCAGTAAATAACTGCTGCTGAACAAAAGTAGATCATAAAATCACTAATAATAAAAAATGTAGCGTCTACAATCGATTTTATAATTTTATATGAATTTTGCACACACCCAAGCGGAATATAGAATTTAGTTTAAAATTATTTTATACGCTCTAAAAACACACAGTTCCAATAATTTTTTTCATTAATTATTTAACCAAAACAAATGGAATGTGATTTAATCTTTTTATACAATTTTGACATTAATTACTTTTTGCGACGTACATCATAAAAGAAAACATGTTCTAACATGATGAACTTATCAAAGTTCACCTTGACTTATCAAATTACACCTTGACTTATCAAAGTTCACCTTGACTTATCAAAGTTCACCTTGACTTATCAAATTACACCTTGACTTATCAAAGTTCACCTTGACTTATCAAATTACACCTTGACTTATCAAAGTTCACCTTGACTTATCAAATTACACCTTGACTTATCAAAGTTCACCTTGACTTATCAAAGTTCACCTTGACTTATCAAATTACACCTTGACTTATCAAAGTTCACCTTGACATATCAAATGACCCCGAATCAGCGGAACTGGTGGTTTACTAGGTGGTAGGACTTTTCTGCAAAGTTCGTCTAGGTAGGTACCACCGCTTTGCCAGTTATTCTGCCGCCAAGCAGTAGTGTGCAAGCACTACTGTGTTCCGGTTTGAAGGGCAATGTAGCTAGTGAAATTACTGGGCAAATGAGACTTATGATCTGATCTCACAGTCGAGTAAACTTATTACCAGACTGTGTTGATGTCTCAGGATGATGTGCGCAATGCAGCAGTCATGCGAAACTTTACATGTTAGAGTTCATAGTGACACTGTTCTGTTATGGGCGGCCGTGTCACTTAACATCAGGTGAACGACTAGCTCGTCACATCAATCAATAACATAAAAAAAAAAAAAAAAAAAAAAAAAAAAAAAACTGTGTAACCCCATCACCCATCAATATAAATAACCTTTTTGGCTTTATTTCAGATACCTCTATTCTGAACAATTATAGTTAATAATTTCTTTTATTTGTACATTATTATTATTATTTACACGCGCATTATTCTATAACAAGCGCTGTCAATTTTGTACGATTATTTACTTTAGTGTGGATATACATTATAAATCGATTACTATATGCGTTAAAGCAGTTCTTACGAATTCAGAAGAATACGAAACATTGATTGCAATGTAACTGGATTTCTAATTAGAGAATTCCCATAGTAACTATGTATATAAACTAGGTAATGAAACTGTCGAATGCATACAAAATGATGTTTCTATTTGTTGCAATCAAATTCCACGATCGCCTAACTAGCTGATCTCACAGTCTAGTAATCTTAGTGCTAATGTACCAGGTTGAAGTGCGCAGTGCAGTGTTACGTGAAACTTTATATTTTGGAGTTCCGAGTGACACTGCAACTGTTATGAGCAGCCGTGTCGCTTAACATCAGGCGAACGACTAGCTCGTCACGTTATTTGGTTACATAAAATTATTCAATGAGGATTTATGAACAAATCAATTTTAACTTAACAATTACATTACAGGTTGTGTACATACATTAGGTTAATTAAATACTCTAGTATATTTGTTCAGAATGTGCGATCGACATGTCCACAGAGTATATGAGTGTGTGTCCGCTAGGGCCGCGGGGACACCGGCGGGGGCTTCGGGGGCAGCCGCGGCGCCGTGCCGCTGCTCGTGGAAATAAATTTATTGATATTTGTACACATTCCACACAGCGCCATCTACCCACAAACTAAGCAAAGCTTGTACTATGGGAACCAGATGACTGATACAATACTTAGATACTTTTTGTTTGTAAATACATACATAGAATACAATATAACACCCGGACACAGAACAAACATCGATGATCATCACACAAATGTTTGTCCTGGGCGGGAATCGAACCCGTAACATAATCATGATCATAAAACGGGGTACGGGGTACTCACGTGTTGGTGTGGTGCCGCGGGGGGAGGGGAGACGGGGTACTCACGTGTTGGTGTGGTGCCGCGGGGGAAGGGAGACGGGGTACTCACGTGTTGGTGTGGAGCCGCGGGGGGAGGGGGGACGGGGTACTCACGTGTTGGTGTGGTCCCGCGGGGGAAGGGGGACGGGGTACTCACGTGTTGGTGTGGAGCCGCGGGGGGAGGGGGGACGGGGTACTCACGTGTTGGTGTGGTCCCGCGGGGGAAGGGAGACGGGGTACTCACGTGTTGGTGTGGAGCCGCTGGGGGAGGGGGGACGGGGTACTCACGTGTTGGTGTGGTCCCGCGGGGGAAGGGGGACGGGGTACTCACGTGTTGGTGTGGTGCCGCGGGGGAAGGGGGACGGGGTACTCACGTGTTGGTGTGGAGCCGCGGGGGGAGGGGGGACGGGGTACTCACGTGTTGGTGTGGTCCCGCGGGGGAAGGGGGACGGGGTACTCACGTGTTGGTGTGGTCCCGCGGGGGAAGGGGGACGGGGTACTCACGTGTTGGTGTGGTGCCGCGGGGGAAGGGGGACGGGGTACTCACGTGTTGGTGTGGTGCCGCGGGGGAAGGGGGAGGGGGGTACTCACGTGTTGGTGTGGTGCCGCGGGGGAAGGGGGACGGGGTACTCACGTGTTGGTGTGGTGCCGCGGGGGGAGGGGGACGGGGTACTCACGTGTTGGTGTGGTGCCGCGGGGGAAGGGGGACGGGGTACTCACGTGTTGGTGTGGTGCCGCGGGGGAAGGGGGGAAGGGGTACTCACGTGTTGGTGTGGTGTCGCGGGGGGAGGGGGGAAGGGGTACTCACGTGTTGGTGTGGTGTCGCGGGGGGAGGGGGGAAGGGGTACTCACGTGTTGGTGTGGTGTCGCGGGGGGAGGGGGGAAGGGGTACTCACGTGTTGGTGTGGTGTCGCGGGGGGAGGGAGGAAGGGGTACTCACGTGTTGGTGTGGTGTCGCGGGGGAAGGGGGACGGGGTACTCACGTGTTGGTGTGGTGCCGCGGTGGAAGGGGGACGGGGTACTCAGTGTTGGTGTGGTGCCACGGGGGGAGGGGGGACGGGGTACTCACGTGTTGGTGTGGTGTCGCGGGGGGAGGGGGGAAGGGGTACCCACGTGTTGGTGTGGTGCCACGGGGGGAGGGGGGACGGGGTACTCACGTGTTGGTGTGGTGCCACGGGGGGAGGGGGGACGGGGTACTCACGTGTTGGTGTGGTGCCACGGGGGGAGGGGGGGCGGGGGTACTCACGTGTTGGTGTGGTGTCGCGGGGGGAGGGGGGAAGGGGTACTCACGTGTTGGTGTGGTGCCGCGGGGGGAGGGGGGAAGGGGTACTCACGTGTTGGTGTGGTGTCGCGGGGGGAGGGGGGAAGGGGTACTCACGTGTTGGTGTGGTGTCGCGGGGGGGGGGGGGAAGGGGTACTCACGTGTTGGTGTGGTGTCGCGGGGGGAGGGGGGAAGGGGTACTCACGTGTTGGTGTGGTGTCGCGGGGGGAGGGGGGAAGGGGTACTCACGTGTTGGTGTGGTGTCGCGGGGGGAGGGGGGAAGGGGTACTCACGTGTTGGTGTGGTGTCGCGGGGGGAGGGGGGAAGGGGTACTCACGTGTTGGTGTGGTGTCGCGGGGGGAGGGGGGAAGGGGTACTCACGTGTTGGTGTGGTGTCGCGGGGGGAGGGGGGAAGGGGTACTCACGTGTTGGTGTGGTGTCGCGGGGGGAGGGGGGAAGGGGTACTCACGTGTTGGTGTGGTGTCGCGGGGGGAGGGGGGAAGGGGTACTCACGTGTTGGTGTGGTGTCGCGGGGGGAGGGGGGAAGGGGTACTCACGTGTTGGTGTGGTGCCGCCGCTGCAGGATGGCGGAGTGCGCGGGCCGCAGCAGGGCGGGCGCGGGGGGCGGCCGCGGGGGCAGCGGGGGGGGCGTGCTTGCCGCGCGGGGGGGCGCCGCGCCCTCGCCCGCCTGCGGGGGGGAGGGGGGATTACATACGATATTTCTGTTGCTAGATAATCGGAGTCTTTCAATGCATTCCAATATTATGAAATATCTGTACATATAAAATTCAAAATCCTGACTGACTTATAATCGTAATTGTAATAGTATGTAGTAGTGCGCACTCACCAGGTGCACTGGAGTGGGAGGCGCGGCAGAGTCGCGTCGCTTCCTCGGAGGCAGCGGCGGTGGGGTGCCGCACGATGCCGCTGCAACACAATAGCGACAATGTTTGTGGTCAATAATGCTGGTAGTACATCTGTTTAGACTTTTTAATAATAAGTTTTAACTTAAAATGATGTATGTGATACTGTTAATTTTATTGATCCTTTAAACAAAAGTGAATACTCGCTAAGCCCAGTCCAGGCGTGTCTATTTCACTCGTACTATGTCTTCGCTATAATTGAAAAGTGTAAAGTTACCTTAGTATAGAAATTCTAATTACTAATTACTACTACTATTTATATAACATAAATTATTTATTAAATGCTTATTTACATATCCTACTGAAAGAAAAATCAATATTCTGTAGCGTTCGGCAAAATTCATACTTTAATTTACACAGATAATTAATTAAAATGTAATATTTAGAACTAGACCTAGAATCTACAATTTACTGCGACAAAAGGTATTCTAACATCTTTACACAGGGTTCAGATGAATGTTGTGTTCAGCAGTAGACGACTTCCGTTTTTTATTGTTAATACGCAAAGGATTTGACCACTATCTCAACAGCGCACCCTATGATGGTGCATGCTCGTTTAAAATACTGTACTTGGAGGAAGTATGACCTTATACAAAACTTGACAAGTTTGATCCAAATCCGTACAGCCGCTGCGATGTGAAGAGGAAACAAGCATACTTACGACAAACTTTAGCCTTTATAATATTAGTGTGATGTGATGCTAGCCGTGCAGGTTATTAGCTGTAAGGACGAGATATTCATTAGCTGTAGTCACAATACTCACGGTGCGGCGTCAAGGGCGGCGCGGGCGGGGAGGGGGCGGGCGCGGCTCGCGAGGGGAAGCTGAAGGCCAGCCCCCCTCCCCCCGCCGGGGACCCCGCGGCCCCCGGGGGCACCGGGGGCGGGGGCGCCGGCGACCGCTTCGGGGACACTAGGGGCATTCTGGGAAACGTGTTACATTACGTATTAAGATGGCATCCAAGCACTACTTTGTTTTTGAAGGGGTCTCTAGAGGGCCTTTTTGAAGGCACCAAGGCCGGGACTAAATAAAATATAGTGTATATATATATATTTTTTTTTTATGTTAAGGAATGACGTGACGAGCTAGCCGTTCGCCTGATGTTAAACGACACGACTGCCCATATCAGCTGCAGTGTCACTCGGAACTCTAAAATATAGATTTTCGCGTGACACTGCACTGCGCACGTCATCCAGAGACATCAGCACAATCTAGTAATAAGATTACTAAACTGTGAGATCAGATCATAAAGTCTCATTTGCCCAGTAATTTCACTAGCTACAGTGCCCTTCAAACCGGAACACAGCAGTGCTTGCGCACTACTGCTTGGCGGCAGAATAACTGGCAAAGCGTTGGTACCTACCTAGACGAACTTTGCAGTAAAGTCCTACCCCCTAGTAAATAATAAATGACGCCTAACGATCACATACATAGACTTTAACTAGGACTTCCTATGTCTAGGGACCCAGGAACTTCGAGGACTTTAGTCGCACAACAACCACACACAATACAAGTATTTGCGCTTTTTTTTCATGTACAAATACATGTCCTTTCGCGGCAATCGAACCCACCACCTCCGGGTTATGAGCCGACCTGCTCAACCACCACACCACAGAGGCTGTAAAATTTTTCTAAATGTGTATCTTATACCCATCTGCACTCAGTCTGACACCTTTTAAGTTCGCACTTATCTCTCTAGCTGTAGCCAGCGAGCTCTAGCTAGGACGTACCCAAACACGTTCCAGTATGTACACTATAGTAGAAAGAAAAGTGCCAACTAAGAGCTTTAGGCGAAGCACGTCACAAAATTATTTACTTTTTTTAAAGATTAGTAATATTTAGTAATATAACGTGTTTTTCTTCTGGAGATCCGACGGTCTGCGCGAATGCGGTTACTGAGGTAGTATGTCGGGCTATGGAATATTTTATTCCATTTTCCGATAAACCCGTGACCAGCAAAGCCAGCCCATGGTTTGGAGCCGAATGTGCACGTGCTGAAGCGCAGAAGCATGCGGCATATCTGGCATGGGCTGACGCTCGAAAACGCAAGGCCTCGGACACTCGAGCTAAGAAGAAAGCCTTTAACGTTGCCGCCAAGGCCTGTAAGAAGGAATTAAGGAAGGCTCGTTTCAATCATATTGGTCGAATAGGGACTAAACTTGCTTCCTACCCAGCGGGTAGTAAGGCTTTTTGGTCCCTAGCCAAATCGGTTGAAGTGAACTTCTGTCGATCCTCACTGCCTCCATTATTGAAACCAGACGGATCGCTGGCTCACACTGCAAAAGAAAAAGCAAACTTGTTTGCCACTCTCTTTGCAGAAGCTTCGCGTTTAGATACTGCTAATGAGGTACCTCCCTGCCTTCCACAATGCGGTGTTTTCATGCCGGAAATACGCATACGTCAGAAGGAAGTACTAAAAACATTACGCAGTCTAGACGTGAACAAAGCCAGTGGTCCCGATGGTATACCTGCAATTGTACTTAAGAGCTGTGCACCCGAGTTGTCTCCCATTCTAACACGCCTATTTCGCCTCTCTCTAGACACCGGAATAGTCCCTATGAGTTGGAAGCTAGCCAACGTACAACCTGTACCTAAGAAGGGCAGTCGTGCTGATCCTGCCAACTATCGACCCATCTCAATTACCTCCATTCTCTGTAAGAGTATGGAGCGTATAATTAACAACAAGCTCTTGGCATACCTTGAAGACAAGGATCTCCTCAGTGACCGGCAATACGGATTTCGCCGAAACCGGTCCACTGGGGATCTTCTCGCGTATGCCACTCACATATTGAGCGAAGCCTTAGAGATGCATGGAGAGGCACTTGCTGTATCTCTAGACGTCTCTAAGGCATTTGATCGGGTCTGGCACGACGGTCTTCTGAATAAGCTTCCATCTTACGGACTACCTGCTGGTTTGTGCACTTGGATATCAGACTTTTTGAGGGAACGATCGCTTAGAGTAGTTCTTGATGGCTGCTCTTCCGATCAATTAGCTATTAATGCTGGTGTACCTCAGGGGTCAGTTCTTTCAGCAACACTATTCTTACTCCACATCAATGATTTGCTAAAGCCCGGTACCTTTGGGTATGCAGATGATAGTACTGTTGTTGAAAGATACACATCCAGTGCCCGAGCCAGTGGTGACGACGTCCGGATTGAGAGAGAGGCTATGGTTGAGCGCATGAACCTGGCTTTGAAAGCCGTGTCCGATTGGGGCGATGCTAACTTGGTTAGGTTCAATGCTGCAAAAACACAGGCGTGTTTATTCACTGCTAAAAAGAGCCCACTCCATCTGGCTCCTTCATTCCGTGGTGTATCTGTAAGTTTAGGAAACCATCTTGAGCTTTTGGGTGTTGATCTCACGTCAAACCTAAACTTTGGATCCTACATCGAGTCCAAAGCCAAAGTAGCTTCAAAAAAACTCGGCATATTGTCCAAGGTAAGGCGGTACTTCACACCTGGACAGCTTCTAAATCTGTATCAAGCACAAGTCCGATCGTGTATGGAGTACTGCTGCCACCTGTGGGACGGGTCTGCCAAGTACCAGCTTGAGGCTCTGGACTCGATTGAACGGCGTGCCAAAAGGCTCATTGACGACGACACTTTGGTTGGTGAAAGGCTCCAGAGCCTTGCACATCGACGTAAGGTGGCAAGTCTGTCGGTTTTTTACAGATTACACCACGGTGAATGCGCTCAAGAACTGCATGATCTAATTCTCCCATCACCATTCCACTACCGGACTACTAGACGCTCGGCTAAGCGCCATCCTTTTGTGGTCGAAATACCACCCATTCGTACCAAGCGATTTGACTCAACGTTCTTAATTAGAACGGCTAAGGAATGGAATGCCCTGCCAGCGTCTGTGTTTCCGGCGAAATATGACCCGGGCGTGTTCAAGAGAAGAGTGAATAGGTATTTACTTGGCTAGCATGCTACACCTTCGATCGCATCGTCACTTCCCATCAGGTGAGAGCGTGGTCAAATGCTAGACAAGTTTGAAGTAAAAAAAAAAAAAAAAAATTTTTTTTGATACTGGGTGGTTGCACTTTTATATAGACATTTGAAATTTATAGTGCTCATCTCATAACGCCATCTGTTGAAATCATTGATTTTTTTAAATAAATGGAATATGGAACGTGCGGGTAGATTTATAATTGGAAATGTTGGTAGCACGGACGAACCCCCAATTTGATTATTTACCTAAAACATTTTCAAGCATTTTCATATCGCGAATTATGTGCACCTTCAACTCTCGTGACCATATGGTCAGATTTTTTATAAATCATTTATGTAAGAGGCTTTTAAACAAGGTTTATGCCAGCCCCATTCATTTAACTCCTTACAAGAGCTGTCAAACTTTGGTGCAGACAGGCATTACAATAACAAAACAAGTTTTCTTAACTTACCTGAAATAAAGGTTTATTTTTATTGGAAGACGAAATTGTCCGCAACTATATCCACTTTCTATTGTTTGTACAAATACCGCGGTGATTCATATAGAATAGATTGTTTGTATCTAATTACATATACTTAAGACTTCTCGCCATCCTACAACAATAATGAAGGGTTTAACTGATTTTTTTTCATTAAATGACTTATGGGTATCGTTGGATTCAGTGTGAAATACACAATAATACATTCTCAAAATACCGAAATGAGGCTTAAATCTCGAGATTTTCAGTCTAAAAACGGTTTATCTGACACAGAAATACAGTTCGCTTAGGATAAAAATATTATTATATTTAATAACAATATATAATATTTATATAGTAATTGTACAAATTAGTACTATATTTTGTATTTTAAAATAGAATGAATACATTTTCAAGCAACTGAAACTTACATAAACCTTTTCTATTACTTAATAATCACTCTACATTAAAATGAAGCCGTTGAAGTTTAAAGTCAATTTTCTCGAAACTATCAATTTGACAGTTAAACCCTTTTTGATCTAACCCCTTGAATTACGAACTCCTAAAATTATCAAATTTATTAAAAATCATCAAATATTTGTATTAAACTAACATAGCTTCCAAGATGTCTAGAAATACGCTCAATATAACAATAACTTTAAACTCATTTCACAAATTTGTCCATTAAACCTTTTTTTATAATAGGTCTTTACCTATGAAATTGCCGTATTGCAGTACAGACTTTTTCAAACAAAAAAAGTTTTGATGCCAATCAAAACTTTTTTTTTAGAAAATTAATTTGAATTTAGAATTCATAGCCATATGAATTCTAAATTCAAATTAATTTTGTTTTAAAAATATGACATTCTATTTACAATATAAGTCTTTTGTTTATTGATTAGCGTTGTATTTTTATTACATTTCAACATTTTTCCTCATAATGGATACTTTGAAATTTCGTGTAATTATGGAACATGAGTTCCGTCGTGGCACCAACGCGGCACAAACGACACGTAACATCAACGACGTTTACGGAGAGAACTGTACAAACGAACGTACAACCCGTTATTGGTTTGCTCGGTTCCGTTCTGGGAATTTTGACTTGAAAAATGAACCTCGTGGTTGTCCGGAAACTTTGGTCAACAATGATGAATTAAAGGCGATTGTGGAAGCTGATGAATCTCAATCTACAGCTGAGCTGGCAGCAGCTTTTGATGTTAGCATCAAAACAATATTGGTCCATTTGCGACAGATTGGCAAGATAAAAAAAGCTTGATAGATGGGTGCCCCACGAACTTAACGATCGCCAGCGCAACGTACGCGTCGAGACTTGCCTTGCGCTGCTTAACAGGCACAGAAATGAAGGAATTTTGAACCGAATTGTTACGTGCGACGAAAAATGGATTCTTTTTGACAATCGAAAGCGCTCAGCAAGTTGGTTAGATCCTGGTTCGGAACCAAAGCAATGTGCAAAACGAAAAATGACCCCTAGAAAGGTGATGGTCACAGTTTGGTGGTCTAGTGCTGGTGTGATTCATCATAGCTTTTTACAAAACGGCGAGAGCATTACTGCAGATGTGTACATTGAAGAACTGACCACAATGATGGCGAAACTCGCACGTCTGCAACCAGCTTTGGTCAATCGGTCGTCTCCACTGCTACTTCACGACAACGCGCGACCCCATACTGCACAACAGACCGTCTCTAAGCTGCATGAGTTGGGTTTGGAAGCTCTCCCTCATCCGCCATACTCACCAGATCTTGCGCCTACCGACTATTACTTTTTCCAAAATTTGGACAACTTTTTAGCGGGAAAAAAATTCAATTCCCGAGAGGCAGTACAAAACGCCTTTGAAGAGTTTGTTGTCTCCCGTCCTGCTGATTTTTTCAAGAAGGGCATCCATAAACTGCCACAGCGTTGGCAAAGATGCATTGATTGAAGGGGTGATTACTTTGAATAAAAGAAATAAATAAGTTCGAAAAAAAAATACTTTAACTTTTTTCAAACAAAACGGCAATTTCATAGGTAAAGACCTAATATAACAAATGGCTAAAGCGAGTGATCGTTTCCTCTGTGTATGGTTCAAGTACTCGCGTGAATTATGATGAACCTTCTAGCTAATCACATTAATCACCAAAGGAACATATGTTTTCCGTTATCATAATACAAATACGGATATTTGATATGGTGTCATATAATGTATGATTTTATTATCTACTAGTTGCGACCCACGGTTTCGCTCGCGGATAAAAAGCATTTTAATTATTTGCTCATCCCACAGGAACATTTAACTTTCCCGGGATAAAATGTAGCCTATATGTTAATCCAGTGTATAAGCTATCTTGTACCGAAATTCATACAAATCCATTCAGCCGTTTGAGCGTGATGGAATAACAGGTATCTTCTAGGCAAGCGTGTTACATCCTAGACCGCATCATCACTTACCATCAGGTGTGATAGTGGTCAAACGCGAGCCTATCAAGCAATAAAAAAAAAAACAAAAAAAAAAAAACAAATATACACACACAAACACTTTCGCCTTTATAATATTAGTGTGGATATGAAAACGCAGCCACTAGAAACGGATACCACCGTATTACGTAAACTCAGTATGGATTGATGATCTGTTTTTGTATGTGTACTATATTCCTTATCTGTGGATTTTTACAAGTATAAACTATTCTTGTACGGTGTCGTTTTACATAAAAATATTGTAGTAACGAGGCGTGCGCCTGCGTTCTAGAACGACTAGTAAAACGATACCCTGATCGTGTTGATTTATGTAGCCAAAAACCCTTCCAAGCAAAATTCGCCTTTATGGTGACGAGTCCCTTTATGGTGACGAGTCCCTTTATGGTGACGAGTCCCTTTATGGTGACGAGTCCCTTTATGGTGACGAGTCCCTTTATGGTGACGAGTCCCTTTATGGTGACGAGTCCCTTTATGGTGACGAGTCCCTTTATGGTGACGAGTCCCTTTATGGTGACGAGTCCCTTTATGGTGACGAGTCCCTTTATGGTGACGAGTCCCTTTATGGTGACGAGTCCCTTTATGGTGACGAGTCCCTTTATTCCCCGAATGTATAACTTAACTTATTTTATAAGTATTTTAAACGATGATGAATTTATTATATATACATTTGACGCATTCAAGAAACAAGAAGAGTTGAGAATAAAAAGGGTTTAACTGTCAAATTGACAGTTTCGAGAAAATTAACTTTAAACTTCAACGGCGTCATTTAAATGTATAGTGCTTATAAGGTAATAGAAAAGGTTTATTTAAGTTTCAGTTGATTGAAAATGTTTTAATTCTATTTTAAAATACTAAGTATGGTACTAATTCATACAATTCCTGTAAAAATATAATATAAAAAATAAATATAATAATGTTTTTATGCTAAGCGAACTGTATTCCTGTGACAGATAAACCGTTTTTAGACTCAAAATCTCGCGATTTAAGCTTCATTTCGGTATTTTGAGAATGTGTTATTGTAGATAATTTCACGCTGAATCTAACGATACTCATAAGTTATTTTGTGAAAAAAATCAGTTACAACACTTTTTGTTCTCACCCCTTCAATTAACTCAATACCTTACGACGGATCAGTTGCTGAAGTAAATCAAGCACGTATTTATATTTATGTTACTATACCTACATTATTTAAAGTGCCGACGAATGTACTTCTATTGAATTCTTTCAGGCTTATTAATAAACACGAACTAGCTTTAGACTAGTTACACCATCTTTTGTCTCTTTCGATCCAGCTAAATATTCCAGTAGCAAAAAAAGGACAAAAGCTGAAGTAACTAATCCGAGACTAATACCCGTTTATTAATAAGGCTGTTTAAGTTTATGTTCTCATGGAAGTGACTTTTTTGTCTTATTTGAGAAAAAATTGCTTTAAACCTTACCATAATTAAATAAAGTTTAGTGTTATTTATTATTATCATTATTTGGACAAGTGACATTTCAATCTGTCATTTTTCTCCGTCAGAAAATATTTATTCCTGTTTTCTTCCCGGATTCAAATTCGGAAGCGGAATGGATTTTTTATTCCCTCCGGGGTACCCATATTGTTTCTAAATAAAAAAACACATTCTGTTTCCGAATTTGATTTTGTTTCTGTTGTTTTTGTCCCCAAATCCAAACTACCCACGGAAGACACGAACCGTCGAGGACAAGGGGCTGCAATGTGCGGTCTTATCGCTATCGCGCGAGTTACCTGAAGGCGTCGGGCTTGGGGCTCGGCAGCGGCCGGTCGGGGGGCTCCGGCGGCGGCTCCCACGCCGACGGGGCACCTGGCGCACACATACTGGGGTTCGGACACTTTTTTTTATTACAAAAAGAAAGAATAAAGAGAATCATCAAACGGATTCAATATTACCATTATGCTTCAATATACAGGGCTACAGGAAAAATCGTGCTAGATCCGTTAAGGGCGTGCAGTGGGTACTGCACGCCCTTAACGGATCTAGCATGGATCATTTTTGACTTATTTCACAATGAAACTTTTTTTTTGAAGGGGGTATGTGGGAATCGTACCCACTAAAACCCCCCCGTGAGCCCTCGTCCCCCGTACCGGGGGCGAGAAGGAGTCGCGATTGCAGTTCAGCAAACTCGCCCCCATACAAAATAAACATAATTAAATTTGTAGCCTAAAAATCGTTATATAACGTTATATGACTCACAGTGCGGCGGGGAGGCGGGGCGGCGCAGTCTCGCGGCAGGTTTGTCGCACGCGTCCTGTTGTTTTGTCGTCGTTGTTGTTGTTGTAGTACAGTTTGTCGTCGGCAGCGTGCAACTTGATGTGCTGTTGCGCGGTAGTAGCGGTGGGACGCGTTCCTGTCACAACAAATACAATACATTAAAGAAATAAATTAATCATTATATAAAAATTACATACACGGCACGGTTTATGGTATCGCCATGCAACCACTGCCTGTGACCATTACTTGTGACCATTTGACCACTAAGCTATCTGTGACCATTTGACCACTAAGCTACCTGTGACCATTTGACCACTAAGCTACCTGTGACCATTTGAACACTAAGCTACCTGTGACCATTTTACCACTAAGCTACCTGTGACCATTTGACCACTAAGCTGCCTGTGACCATTTGACCACTAAGCTGCCTGTGACCATTTGACCACTAAGCTACCTGTGACCAGTTGACCACTAAGCTACCTGTGACCATTTTACCACTAAGCTACCTGTGACCATTTGACCACTAAGCTGCCTGTGACCATTTGACCACTAAGCTACCTGTGACCAGTTGACCACTAAGCTACCTGTGACCATTTGACCACTAAGCTGCCTGTGACCATTTGACCACTAAGCTGCCTGTGACCATTTGACCACTAAGCTCCCTGTGACCAATAAGTTACGAGTGACCACTTGGCCAGCAGTCCCCCGGCGCCCACCTGCTTGTTGGTGGCGAGGTGGTCGTTGCTCCGCGAGTAGAACAGCTCGGCGTCCACGATGGCCCCCCGCGGGGACAGCGCCGGCTTCTTCTCCAGCGTCGACGGTTGCCTGGTGGACGGGATTGTGGATAATAAATATTATTATTATTATTATTGTTTAATCCACTTCACATTTTCAATGATTTATATTTCTTGAATCACCAAAATATTTCAACTTGAAGGTAAATTTAAGTCGTAAGTTATCACTTCAAAACGTTGGTATTAAAGACAGAGATAGTGATGTCATTTGTTGGATATCTTTATTTCACATCCCCATATCAATATCGGCTTTTATTTACAACAATTAACACTAAATTAAAGATTCAATTTACGTATAAACATAATCCTATACAATAAAAAAAAAAACGAGTGTGAACAAAATACTACGGTTCCCGATTCCCACCGCGGGCCGTGTGTCGGTTGGAAAAGGAATGCATTACATTACCAAAAAACAATATTAGGCAGTGCAGAAGTGGCAAGGCATTGCAAATATACAGTCAACATTTATAGATACTTAATGTTGTAAGAGATATTAAAAGTTGGAAGTTACCTAGTATAACTTTGTTTAATGTTAATGTGACATAAATAATAATAACGCCCAACGATCACATACATAGATCCTGGACCCTAACTAGGATTCCCTGTGTCTAGGGACCCAGGAACTACGAGGGCCATGGTCCCACAACACACAGACTCAGAACAAGTATTTGCGCTTTTTTTCGTTGCACAAATACTGCTCCTGGCGCGGGAATCGAACCCGCCGCCTCCGTGTTGAGCCGACCTCCTCAACCCCCACACCACCGAGGCTGTCAATATAAAACATTGACTCACCGATCATGTCTCGGCGAATGTCTGTCTCTCGGCGACGGGGGCTCATCTTTAGTGCAATTTCTGAAAAAAAAAGTACATTACAGAATGTACAACATTTCAATGTGACATATTTGTTTATTAAAAAACGTGCTTCTGCCCGCAGCTTCGCCCGCGGCGTGGCCTATGGGAAAATAATTCAAACACCCATTTCACCCTCTTAAGGGTGGAATTTGGAAAAATCCTTTCTTAGCGGATGCCTACGTCATAACATCTACCTGAATGCCAAATTTCAGCCCGATCCGTCTAGTGGTTTGGGCTGTGCGTTGATAGATCACTATGTCAGTCAGTCAGTCAGTTACCTTTGAGTTATATATATTTAGAAGACTAGCGGGCCGTCCTGGCTTCGCACGGGTGGATATTTCATATTTAAATATTTTGGCATAACATTTTCTTCTTGCAATTAAAATAGCCTATATTAATCAGTGATAATGTAGAATTCACGGGTCAAAGAATTTATAAAATCGGCCGATTACTTTTTGAGCCAATTCGTTACAGACACATTTACATACAAATCTTTCCTCTTTATAATATTGGTATAAATATGGGTGAACATTTCACACAGCGCCAAAATGTTATAGGAAAAGCGTAATATATCCATTCAAAATAAAACTCACTTGGTAACAGAATTAGGTTTAGTTTTGTCGAACAGCGCCAGCCCTTTATCGAACAAGCTGAGTTGACTCAGCGAGTTTCGTTCCAGTCGCGGGCTGACCACCGACCGCTCCTCTTGTCTACTGCCTGGAATATTTTATATTTATTTATTCAATAACACACAAAACATAACGACGGAGTTTTGGCGGGAAAACTAAAAAGATTGCGTCACCGCATTGTTCCAAAATTTGTTGATTTTCAGTGTTAGTGCATAAAATTGGTGGCGTTTTATTCGTTAAGTGCTGGATTACAGGCGTGAGTGTGGGAAAGTGGTATAATGATGGTGAAACGTTTCTTTCCGTGTTGTTTCCAAAACTACATAGAAGCTTCTGGTAAAATTGCCACCACTTTACTTGACTAGACTAGACTATGACTTGATGACTTGGACTGAACATATGTTTAAGTTGGTCATTTTAAAAAGTATGGTATTTGTCATTATATATGTTACGTTATCTGTAGTTTCCATACGGACAAGTCTGTTCAACTTTAGTACAATGGGGTACAAGATACAAACATTAGTACAGTGGGGTATGGTGGGGTACAAGATACAAACATTAGTATAGTGGGGTATAGTGGGGTACAAGGTACAAACATTAGTACAGTGGGGTATAGTGGGGTACAAAATACAAACATTAGTACAGTTGGGTATAGTGGGGTATAAGATACAAACATTAGTACAGTGGGGTATAGTGGGGTGCAAAGTACAAACATTAGTACAGTGGGGTATGGTGGGGTACAAGATACAAACATTAGTACAGTGGGGCATAGTGGGGTACAAGATAAAAAAACATTAGTATAGTGGGGTATAAGATACAAACCTCTATGGTCGTCGTGGTGCATGGGCAGCGAGGCGACGGACGCCCCGTCCCAGGAGCCCCCGCTCGTGGGGGACAGCTGGGACACGCCTGCGGGGACAACGGGAATTACTTATCCATTCAAACATCTGACAGTAAAGTAGTTTAGTAGTAGTAATGTAGTTTGCATAGAATCCGTCCGTTATGTCATAAATAGGGTTTCTGCTGAAAATCAGTAACTGAGGTTGTAATTTCGAAACTCAGTTGTATGCTGAGCCGGGACCTATTCCTGACATCACATAATGTCACATTTATCTTCTTCTATATCTAATTATATTATTTCTACGGTATTTGACGGACCCTATGGAAAGCAATACTTGTATTTGCTGTTCATTTTGTTACATATAGACTGCATGATTAAAATTGTGAAAGACTTGTTTTAAGGTAAATAATGGTGTTGATTCCGTGTCGCATACTCTAAATCTAAACGAAATTAACATATTTCCATCTTTTTCATTTCCTCTTTATCAGAAGAGTACCGCCATACTTTGAGTTTACTTTAGTTTTAGACAATGCGACACAGAATTGAAAGATTGAGAATAAAAAGGGTTTAACTGTGAAATTGATAGTTTCGAGAAAATTGACTTTAAACTTCACCGGCTTCATTTTAATGTAGAGAGCTTATAAGGTAATAGAAAAAGTTTATGTAAGTTTCAGTTGCTTGAAAATGTTTTAATTCTATTTTAAAATATTAAATATAGTACTAATTCATACAATTACTGTAAAAATATAATATTATACAATAAATATAATAATGTTTTTATGCTAAGCGAACTGTATTTCTGAGATAAACCGTTTTTAGACTCAAAATCTCGAGATTTAAGCCTCATTTCGGTATTTTGAGGATGTATTATTGTAGATAATTTTACGCTGAATCCAACGATACTCATATGTCATTTTGTGAAAAAAAAAAAAACAGTTAAAACCCTTTTTGTTCTCACTCCTTCAATTGACACCACTGGGTAAACTCACGTCAGTTAAAAAGTTGAAATTACTCCGATCCGGTTTGGGGCATATTCGATGTTGTTCTGGGAGCCAGTTACTGACGCAAGCCGCGGCGGCTCTCGCGAGCGTCAGCATGTAGCACTTGTAATTTACACTTTTTAACTGATGTGAGTTTAGCCGTTATTTACCTTTTTTTTTACTTCAAACTTGTCTATCATTTGACCACGCTCTCACCTGATGGGAAGTGACGCTGCGACCGAAGGTGTAGCATGCTAGCCAAGTAAATACCTATTCACTCTTCTCTTGAACACGCCCGGGTCATACTTCGCCGGAAACACAGACGTTGGCATTCCATTCCTTAGCCGTTGTAATTACGAATGGGTGGTATTTCGACCACGGAAGGATGGCGCTTAGCCGAGTATTTAGTAGTCCGGTAGTGGAATGGTGATTACTTTACAAAATGTGTCATACTCACGATAGTTTTTAAACTAAAATGGTGAAAGAATGTTTCAAATCGGTCCAGCAGTTTCCGAGCTTATTGAATGCAAACAAACGATGAAATGTTTCCTTATGTTAGTATAGATATATGTGTCCCTCACTGAGCGCGTCGTCGTTGCCGGCGGCGTGCGGTGCATGTGCAGCCGCGTGCCGCCGCGACACCTTCACGGCCTTCAGCGACAGCTCCGGGAACCGCCGCGGCTGCCGACAGGTGGCGTGGTGAGCGACTCATGCGGTACTTAATACTAAAGCCAGGCTCGGGTTTTGGCGGACAAACGAAAAAGATCGCGTCACCGCATTGTGATTTTGATTTTTTGATTGATTTATTTACCAAAAACTTAGCCTAATACATTGTGAGAGTAGTAAATTTTATACAAATATTACAATATTACTCTACAATTTTACACAACGCAAATAAATATAAAGTGGCGGCACAAACAATTTTTGCCGTAGCAATATGGTAGTTTACAATTCCAGTATTCTACCCATATGCCATACCCATACCCATGTTCATACTGCCTTTCAGAGATCTCCAACTCCGAACTAAGTGAAAACTTGTATTTCAGAGTACAGAGAACTCTTAAAATTGTATTATATTGTATTATTGTAGTGTACGAACGCGCCCGTCCTATATAGTTTAGCCGACGTAGCATATAAGTAAGTGATCAGTTAAGACAGTCAACATGTAGAAGGCAAGCAATACCAACAGACCATCTTTTATTATCGACATGGTCCACCATCAACCCCAAATATAAACATCTATTACATTATTTTCAAAAAATTGTGTTATTATCAGTGTTAGTGCATAAAATTGGTGACGTTTTATTCGTTAAATGCTGGATTACAGGCATGAGTGTGGGAAAGTTGTATAATGATGGTGAAACGTTTCGTTTCGTGTTGTTTCCAAAACTCCATAGAAGCTTCCCACTTTACTAGGAGTATGACTTGACTTGGTGACTTGACACTTATTTGCATGAAATGTCATTAACTTGAGAAATTATCAATCTTGACTACACTGGCTAAATACACAAACGTATAGAGCCAACAAAAAAAATCCATATATCGATCAGCTGTCGAACGGTAAGACCGCCCATTGTTCGTAAGTATTATATTTATTTCTGTTTATGTACTTCATTTGTGAGGGAACAAAGAGTTCTCTATCTATCTATTATTGCAAGTTCACAAAACACTGTATTTATGTATAGTTATTACGATATAATAAACATACTAGCTGCGCCCCGCGCTTTCACCTACGTGATGAAAACTTTCTAATATTCCGCTCAACTTCCTTAATTTTTTACCTTCTTCTGACAAACAAAAAACGAGTGTGTCTAGACCACACGACTGAAGTAAAATTTGTTTAGTTTAGCTCCATCTATCGGTATAACTTTGTTTTTGCTTTGCTTAATGTTAATGTCGCCTTGTTGACAATTGTAAATTGTCGTTTTACCGGACTTACCAACATTATAATACAAATTTTCAACTTTGTTATGTTGACAATGGAGATCTACGTGAACCAACTTCAAATTCTGTTCGCATCGTCACGCATTCACTTCAAAGTCAAGCGTACGTACAGAAAGTTTAACTTCAAATATTCTACCACACAGTAAAATTCTAAAGTAACCCGTAACAAGGGTATATATATCACAAGTTGCGCCCCGCGGTTTCACCCGCGGATAAAAAGTATTTTAGTTATTTGCTCATCCCACGGGAGCATTTCACTTTTCCGGGAATAAATTTAGCCTGTATGTTAATCCAGTGTATAAGCTACCTTGGTACCGAATTTCATTCAAATCCATTCATCCGTTTGAACGTGAAGGAGTAACAAACATACACAAACTTTCGCCTTTATATTATTAGTGTGATGAACATGCAACTCACAAACTTGGGCATCTGCTTGAGGGGCGGGCGCGGCTCGATCTCCAGGCTCTTGGCGTACAGGTAGTTGGTGATCTCGTTGTCGTCCTTCCCCGGGAACGGCTCCAGGGACTCCAGGAACGCCTGCGCACAGGGACCATGATATATCGGCTGGGTGACGGGTGTCGGAGTGATGTTAGCTTGACATGCTTGTGTGTCTGTCTGTGGCATCGTAGCTCCCGAACGGATGAACCGATTTTGATTGTTTTTTGTTTGTTTGTGTAAGGTTATATACTTTATACGTACGATTTATTCATATTGTTTCATTATTTATTTAATCAAAAGTATGGCAGTAATTTAAGTGATTAATATTAACTAGTGTATTCTTTACAAGTATTAAAACGACGAGCGCCTGTCATCGCTTTAGTCAGTCGAAGTGCCCGCCATTTTGATGTACGAGTATGCGCGAACGTCAGTGCGATTGCTAGATTAAAGTGAATAACTGATCATTCTCCTGAAAGCGGTAATCGGGAGTGGTGCGGTTCCTGCTAGAGTGAGCTGAGGTTAGTACTGTGTGCTAATGTAATGTAGTTATTAGAGTTCTATTATTGGCTACTACGCAAATTGTAATCAGATATTGTAAAATAAATCATTTTATTTACTTTTAAACTATCTTTTCATTATCATAGTTATGCTCCTAATAGTTGAAAAGTGAATAAGGTCCGTATTACAGAACGATGCTCAGTCATCGATCGTTGCTCAAGCAGAGATTTCATTCACTAATTGATCACTTTATGAATGACATCTCTGCTTGAGCACTGATCGATGACTGAGCATCGTTCTGTAATATGGACCTTAGACGGTAATGTTGTTAGCTATGTTAGGTCCAAGATGGCCGCCGCCACAAAATGACAGATTACATATTTTTATCACATGAAAGGTCTTGACTAGTAGAATGCTATACACTATGATCCATTTCAAATCCAAGCCCGTCAACACAAAAGACGAATTATTCATTTATTTATTATTATTTTGTGTCGAAAGTTTTTTAAATTTTAAATTTAATACTTTTTTATTTATTCATCTATAATATGAAGGCATTATATTTATTTTTATTTACTTATAATAGGTCTTTACCTATGAAATTGCCGTATTGCAGTACAGACTTTTTCAAACAAAAAAAAGTTTTGATTGGCTATGAATTCTAAATTCAAATTAATTTTGTTTTAAAAATATGACATTCTATTTACAATATAAGTCTTTTGTTTATTGATTAGCGTTGTATTTTCATTACATTTCAACATTTTTCCTCATAATGGATACTTTGAAATTTCGTGTAATTATGGAATATGAGTTCCGTCGTGGCACCAACGCGGCACAAACGACACGTAACACCAACGACGTTTACGGAGAGAACTGTACAAACGAACGTACAACCCGTTATTGGTTTGCTCGGTTCCGTTCTGGGAATTTTGACTTGAAAAATTAACCTCGTGGTCGTCCGGAAACTTTGGTCAACAATGATGAATTAAAGGCGATTGTGGAAGCTGATGAATCTCAATCTACAGCTGAGCTGGCAGCAGCTTTTGATGTTAGCATCAAAACAATATTGGTCCATTTGCGACAGATTGGCAAGATAAAAAAGCTTGATAGATGGGTGCCCCACGAACTTAACGATCGCCAGCGCAACGTACGCGTCGAGACTTGCCTTGCGCTGCTTAACAGGCACAGAAATGAAGGAATTTTGAACCGAATTGTTACGTGCGACGAAAAATGGATTCTTTTTGACAATCGAAAGCGCTCAGCAAGTTGGTTAGATCCTGGTTCGGTACCAAAGCAATGTGCAAAACGAAAAATGACCCCTAGAAAGGTGATGGTCACAGTTTGGTGGTCTAGTGCTGGTGTGATTCATCATAGCTTTTTACAAAACCGCGAGAGCATTACTGCAGATGTGTACATTGAAGAACTGACCACAATGATGGCGAAACTCGCACGTCTTCAACCAGCTTTGGTCAATCGGTCGTCTCCACTGCTACTTCACGACAACGCGCGACCCCATACTGCACAACAGACCGTCTCTAAGCTGCATGAGTTGGGTTTGGAAGCTCTCCCTCATCCGCCATACTCACCAGATCTTGCGCCTACCGACTATTACTTTTTCCAAAATTTGGACAACTTTTTAGCAGGAAAAAAATTCAATTCCCGAGAGGCAGTACAAAACGCCTTTGAAGAGTTTGTTGTCTCCCGTCCTGCTGATTTTATCAAGAAGGGCATCCATAAACTGCCACAGCGTTGGCAAAGATCCATTGATTGCAGGGGTGATTACTTTGAATAAAAGAAATAAATAAGTTCGAAAAAAAAATACTTTAACTTTTTTCAAACAAAACGGCAATTTCATAGGTAAAGACCTAATATTTCTTTATAAACGTTAGGTAGGTTCGCGTTTTACCACGTCGCTGACTTAAAGGTATTTTAAAGTCGAACGTTTTACATGATCTAACTCCCCCATAACCTTGCTTTCACCGGAGTAAAAGACGCACGGAATGGCGGCATCCATGTAAGGTTGAAATTCCTTCAACAAGCAACCGTTTCGCTACTAGCTCTATAGTGCGTACAACTACTGAATGAAACAGCTTGCCGGCGTCCTTGTTCCCAGTTAACTATAACCTGGGAATTTTCAAGTCAAGAGTAATAAGCTGGGCGATCACGAAACTGGAACCGTATAAGTCGGTATAAAAATCATATTTCGCTAAATCATTTTCGTAATTTTTGTTTAGAAATCAATAAAATATCTATAACGCCCAACGATCACATACATAGATCCTGGACCCTAACTAGAATTCCCTGTGTAGGGACCCGGGAACTACGAGGACCGTGCTCCCATAACACCCAGAAGTCAGAAGTTCCCTGCGCCTCACCCGGGTGCGCGGCTCCACGGTGAGGCAGTAGGGCTGGTTCTGGTACTGCTGGATCTCGCCCGTGATCTCCGCCACCTTGCGCCGCTTCGAGAAGTTGATCAGCTCCGAGTTGGGCAGGTAGTCTGCGCCCGGATTCTTATATTATATATATTATATATTATCTATTACAATAGCACGTCTACAGGTACAGTATAAGGTTGTAATTAAATCCGTAACACCCCTCCAAGTGTCATATCTAGTCTGCGGAATTACACATCTATAGTAATATTATAAAGAGGAAAGATTTGTATGTAAGTATCTTTGTAACAAATTAGCTCAAAAAGTACTGGACCGATTTTAAAATTTATTTACTTTTTGACTGACTCGATAACTCAGTTGGTAGTAACCCTGCCTTCTGAACTGTGGGTTGTGGGTTCGATTCGCACCCAGGACAAATATTTGTGTGATGAACATAGGTGTTTGTTCTGTGTCCGGGTGTTATATTGTATTCTATGTATGTATTTACAAACAAAAAGTATCTAAGTATTGTATCAGTTACCTGGTTCCAATAATACAAGCTTTGCTTAGTTTAGGGCTCGATGGCGCTGTGTGAAATGTCCACACATATTTCACTATTTGAATGCTACATTATCACTGATTAATATAGGCTATTTTAATTGTGAGAAAAAAATGTTTATGGGTGCAAAGCCGGGACGGCCCGCTAGTATAATATACACGTGTTCAAGAGAAAAGTGAATAGGTATTTACTTGGCTAGCATGTTATACCTTCGGTCGCAGCGTCACTTCCCATCAGGTGAGAGCGTGGTCAAATGATAGACAAGTTTGAGGTAAAAAAATAGGGGCAAACCCCCCGTGACTGACCGAGGTTGCCCTCCTCGATGTGCAGGATGTTGGTGAGGTACATCCCGAAGAAGGGCACGCAGGGCGGGTTGATGCTGCGCAGGCGCTCCTGGTACCGCCGGAAGTGGTCCGAGTTCAGCTCGCGGAACTCCTCCAGCGCGCGCAGCAGCCGCGGCGGGACCAGCTGTGGGACCGCGCGGTTACAGGGGGACCTGCGCCGCGACCGTTCCAGGACCTCCAGCTGGTCGGGTACGCTCCCCACAAGAGATGATCAAAATTCTATTCGAATAGGCATGACGAAAAATTTTGAAATCCTCTTCCGTAATGTGGGTATACATTTACTATTTACGAAAAAACCTTTATTTCGGTAATAAACTTAATTTTAACCAAGATTAAAGCCATTTTCATAATATTTTTTAAATGCGGCGCGAAAACAGCTCGAGGTGTCATGGCGTCGGCTCTGACGTCACTCCTAGGTGTTTACCTACACAATGACATGTTTATGTCATTGTGTCTACGCGTAGCGAAGAAAGTAAATAACAAAATCAATCCAAATGCGTATATTCACAACAGCAAAAATCTACGTGTGACGTCATGCGCTGTGATTGGCGTTTCAGTCAAAATGGCCGATCGCAGTATTTTAATGTTTGTTTTATTGAAAATCTAAGTAATCTCAATATTTTTAATAAAACTAAACCAGTGTTTCAACGTTATTTAATATAAATTTTACCCTAAAAACATTAAATCGTCCATTTTTTGATACTGTCGTCATGCCTATTATGAAGTGACTAAGTTTGATTGTTCCAATAGCTCAGTTGGTACTTATTCTGCTTTCTGAACTGTTAGGTTGTGGGTTCGATTCCCACCCAGGACAAACATTTGTGTGATGAACATCGATGTTTGTTCTGTGTCCGAGTGTTATGTATATATATTGTATTCTATGTATGTATCAGTTATCCAGTTCCCACAGTACAATGTTTGCTTAGTTTGAGGCTAGATGGCGCTGTGGGAGATGTTCACACATTCATTTATTATTTACAGCCTCATTTTATATAATATTTTGTACTTTAATGTCTCTTAGTGATTATTGAGGTAAATTATACTTTATTGATTTAAAAAAGAATTAATAAGAGGTTATTTTGACTACATACAAAAAATTTGCTTTATGTCAGTAATAAAAGGCGGAAGAGTGGTTCAAACAATCATAATAGCCGCCGCATGCCTATGTGGTAAGCAAGGGGGGGACCTGCGTGGTGGCCACCTCAAGCAGGCGGCACACTAGGGGGGCGGGGGACCTGCATGGTGGCCCGCAGGCGGTGCACGGCGGCGGACCGCAGGCGGCGACGACACAGTAAGGGGGGAGGGGGGCGGGGGACCTGCATGGTGGCCCGCAGGCGGAGCACGGCGGCGGACCCGCAGGCGGCGACGACACAGTAAGGGGGGAGGGGGGCGGGGGACCTGCATGGTGGCCCGCAGGCGGTGCACGGCGGCGGACCGCAGGCGGCGACGACACAGTAAGGGGGGAGGGGGGCGGGGGACCTGCATGGTGGCCCGCAGGCGGTGCACGGCGGCGGACCGCAGGCGGCGACGACACAGTAAGGGGGGGGGGGGGCGGGGGACCTGCATGGTGGCCCGCAGGCGGTGCACGGCGGCGGACCGCAGGCGGCGACGACACAGTAAGGGGGGAGGGGGGCGGGGGACCTGCATGGTGGCCCGCAGGCGGTGCACGGCGGCGGACCGCAGGCGGCGACGACACAGAAAGGGGGGAGGGGGGCGGGGGACCTGCATGGTGGCCCGCAGGCGGTGCACGGCGGCGGACCGCAGGCGGCGACGACACAGTAAGGGGGGAGGGGGGCGGGGGACCTGCATGGTGGCCCGCAGGCGGTGCACGGCGGCGGACCCGCAGGCGGCGACGACACAGTAAAGGGGGAGGGGGGCGGGGGACCTGCATGGTGGCCCGCAGGCGGTGCACGGCGGCGGACCCGCAGGCGGCGACGACACAGTAAGGGGGGAGGGGGGCGGGGGACCTGCATGGTGGCCCGCAGGCGGTGCACGGCGGCGGACCCGCAGGCGGCGACGACACAGTAAGGGGGGAGGGGGGCGGGGGACCTGCATGGTGGCCCGCAGGCGGTGCACGGCGGCGGACCCGCAGGCGGCGACGACACAGTAAGGGGGGAGGGGGGCGGGGGACCTGCATGGTGGCCCGCAGGCGGTGCACGGCGGCGGACCCGCAGGCGGCGACGACACAGTAAGGGGGGAGGGGGGCGGGGGACCTGCATGGTGGCCCGCAGGCGGTGCACGGCGGCGGACCCGCAGGCGGCGACGACACAGTAAGGGGGGAGGGGGGCGGGGGACCTGCATGGTGGCCCGCAGGCGGTGCACGGCGGCGGACCCGCAGGCGGCGACGACACAGTAAGGGGGGAGGGGGGCGGGGGACCTGCATGGTGGCCCGCAGGCGGTGCACGGCGGCGGACCCGCAGGCGGCGACGACACAGTAAGGGGGGAGGGGGGCGGGGGACCTGCATGGTGGCCCGCAGGCGGTGCACGGCGGCGGACCCGCAGGCGGCGACGACACAGTAAGGGGGGAGGGGGGCGGGGGACCTGCATGGTGGCCCGCAGGCGGTGCACGGCGGCGGACCCGCAGGCGGCGACGACACAGTAAGGGGGGAGGGGGGCGGGGGACCTGCATGGTGGCCCGCAGGCGGTGCACGGCGGCGGACCCGCAGGCGGCGACGACACAGTAAGGGGGGAGGGGGGCGGGGGACCTGCATGGTGGCCCGCAGGCGGTGCACGGCGGCGGACCCGCAGGCGGCGACGACACAGTAAGGGGGGAGGGGGGCGGGGGACCTGCATGGTGGCCCGCAGGCGGTGCACGGCGGCGGACCCGCAGGCGGCGACGACACAGTAAGGGGGGAGGGGGGCGGGGGACCTGCATGGTGGCCCGCAGGCGGTGCACGGCGGCGGACCCGCAGGCGGCGACGACACAGTAAGGGGGGAGGGGGGCGGGGGACCTGCATGGTGGCCCGCAGGCGGTGCACGGCGGCGGACCCGCAGGCGGCGACGACACAGAGCACGCCGTTGAAGTTGTTGAGGTCCCGCAGCGCCGCCGCCACCTCCAGCAGGCGGCAGACCACCGCCACGCGCTCCTCCAGGTTCTCGCTCTCCACGATCCACTTCTCCATCCACCGCGTGAACTGCGGACACCGCCCCCGAGCGTTACGTTCCTTCTTTGTTTTGTTTTGGCTCCACACTTTCGTATATTTAGCCAGTGTCAAGCAATTGATAATTTCTCAAGTTAATTAATATTATATAGTGTCAAGTCACAGTCCAAGTCATCAAGTCATAGTCTTGTCTATGTCGTACTCCTAGTGAAGTGGTGACAACTTTACCAGAAGCTTCTATGTAGTTTCGGAAACAACACGAAAAGAAACGTTTCACCATCATTATACCACTTTCCCACACTCACGCCTGTAATCCAGCACTTAACGAAGACAGTGCCACCAATTTTGCTGAAAATAACACAAGTTTTGGAAAATATTACAATACGGTGACGCGATCTTTTTCATTTTTCCTCCAAAACTCAGGCGTTTTGTTACATACTAGTTGCGCCCCGCGGCTTTACCCGTGAATTAAAGTATCCTATTGTGTTAATCCAGGCTATACACTATGTATGTTCCAAATTTGATCCAATCCGTTCAGTAGTTTTTGCATGAAAGAGTAACAACACCTATTTTAAGGGAGAAGCCATGGCTCCTGAAATACAGTGATAAACTAGATCAGGAGTCAATGGAATCTTCAATAAATGTAAATCTTTTATGTCAATAAAATATTATTTGATTTGATTTTAATTTGAAGTAACGTTTCCATCTGTCCCATAGTAATCCTTCCATTTTGGACACAGTAAAGTTTTAAGGTTCTAGGACTAAAAATGTGTTATCGCGATTGCATTTACTGTATGCTGTGTATTGCATATTTACTGGAACACCTGTTAGTTTGCGGAAACGTATTCATGCATTTCGAGAAGAAAGAAAAATACCGTTAGAAAAATTTAAACAGTAAATTTTTGACGGAAATCTTTTTACTGAACTGAAGTAAGATAAAAGAAAGAATCTAGTCTGGACGAGCTGTGGTATACTTACATTGGTGGTATGTTTGATGATCTTCAATAAATTAGGACTAGTCTTCTCTTTGTCTTTCTTTGTCCACACCGCTCCCACCAGCTCGGAAGGTTTCACCTGCAAATTTTATTACATAAATAACTAATTAAGTTAACCAATTACACCAAACCGCACTTGTCCATAATGGTGGCCTATTTCCAAAAACTTTAATTCAAGCTATTTTTAAATGTACATGTCTGCGTTTCAATATCGTGCAAACGTACCTTCTAACTAGAAAATAACAACAGGGGAATCAGTTTTTTATAAAAGTGACTCTATGATCCTGTTCATATAGTTGATTGTCCAGTAGCAACTGTTCAACAGTTACATCTAAGCAACATACTGCTTACTAAATGACTTAATCATCACTAAGAAATCAGTTCAACCGATTTATTTATAAAATAGAAGCCTACATTTAAATATGGCGCTAACATACCTTCCAGCTAGAAAACATGTCGTGGGAAATCATTAACGAAATTATATTATATTCGGTGAGAAATATCTACTCTTATCAAATAAAAAATTTAATCAAATTGAGAAAACTTAAAATAGTCTGTTGATATTCGACAATGCTGGCGGAATCGCCATGCTAAACGCCAGCACTGCGATCACGGCACGCACCTGCCGGTAGAGCTGGAACTCGAGCAGCGTGAGCTGGCGCGCCAGCTCCAGCGGGTGCAGCGCCAGCGGGTGCCAGCCGGCGCGCTCCGCGTCCGCCACGTGCCGCACCACGCCCGGCGGGGACCGGTCGAACACGTGCGCCACGCCGTCCCCCGCCTCCGCCGGCCCGCTCTGGGCCGAGGGGACATGGTATACACTATATTGATCTGTACTACGATCTAAGTGCAACATTTAATACAAATCGGTTCACACGTTTCGATCGCCTTAGAAGCAAAACAGTACGATTATCAAAATCTGTGGACACTAATGTCATCTAAATAAATCAAACATTTTTTTTTTGATTGGCCTTACTACTACTACGCCTTATTTAAACGTACTTAAACAAGCTTTCAGTGCGAAACAAAACCATGATACACTATCATTAATACAAAAATAATGCAAATGTTCAACATTTCATCCGTTTCTATCATGCAGCAAGCACTCCACCGATCTATCGTTCTAAACATTCGAGCTCACCCGCCTCTGCAGAGTTTTGAGTACACTCTGCACCCACTTCCGCATGGGCTTGCCGTCCACGGACTCGAGGAAGGCGCGCAGCCGCTCCAGCAGCGCCGGCTCGCGCTCGAAGTCGTAGAAATGTTGGTCCACCCAGTGACGGATCACGTTGATTACTCTGTGGATCCAACGGGATATTTAATAATTTACGTCATTACTTTGATATAGGTTGCATTTGCGTGGCACTTCAGCACTTTAGGTATAAATCTATAAAAACAAAGGATCGAGCCCTATGTCAGGGTGGCTATCGTCAAAAGAACAAAGTTAATCGATAAAAACAGAAGCAACTTTTTAAGGTAGGCTTGTAGGGCTGTACGAGCTTAACTGCACTGTATTGCGTTGAAGTAAGCACTGCAATTTATTTGACATCGCGGAGTAAATCTTCTGAATCTGTACCACAAAACCTATGCTGATGGTAAACTAAGATGTATTACGTTTGATCAGAATTTTATTTTGAAAACTGCATCAAAACAACAGTGCAATATTGGCAATAATAAAAAACAAAGAAGGAACCATTCATTTGAATAGAAAATTAAATGGCACATTTGTAAAGAGTACCCTAAAGAGTAAAGCAAATCTCTCGCTATGAAATGTTAATCTCACCTAAATTTCACCGGCTGTTGAAATTCTTTCCTATACCTCTTCCAGTCTTCTCTCGCTGTGTTTTTACTAAGTTTTTCCGCGTCGCTACTCGCCACGCTTTCTATACTTTCCGCTGGAAAAAATAACGTTTTTCATATTATCATAATGATCAAGAGACAATACGGGCGAGAATCGGAGCACGGTAAGAACCGCAGCTGAAATAAGCTAATATGTTGACAAGCAGTTCTGAACTTTCATGTTATCTTACAGTAAATCTTTAATAAATATAAATACGAAATGTTCTGGAAACAGGTTCGTTCAGAAATGATACTTTACCTATATCAAGTTCCAGAAGTGACGAGTTGGGACTGATATCCTTTTTAGGAGTCTTGATCCTTGGGACTAGCAGCGTGCAAACATTTTGGACGAAATCAGATATTATCATACATACTGCTTATATTTTGAGGCAAACCGGCCAAATTCTTTCAAAATGCCCAATATAACACGGTATAAAATAATGTGACCTCAAGGGCTAGGCAGAATAAGGTCTATTTTGAATTTTTGGTTTAACAAAAATATCCAGTCAGATTCAAAATTACATTTGAGGACCAAACAAATGGGTGTCATTTCACACCAGGAACACACTTTAGTTCCATAAGAAACAAACCTAGCTGCAAAGGAAAAGGTACCTAACCTCAACCAATAGAACGATGACATTTGCATAATCACACTATCACACTAATGTTATAAAGGCGAAAGTTTGTGTTTGCATGTTTGTTACTCCTTCACACTCAAACGGCTGAATGGATTTGAATGAAATTCGGTACCGAGATTGCTTATGCACTGGATTAACATACAGGCTACATAGTATTCCGAAAAAGTGAAACTTTTCTGTAGTATGAGTGAATAATTAAAATACTTTTTATCCGCGGGTGAAACCGCGGGGCGCAATTAGTAATAGATTAAAATTAAAAGCTGCCGACCAGCGGTCCTGTGCGACTTCCTTGAATAAATGTCCCATTCATTTGGCTTACACCTTGAACCCGAGCGAGCCTAGTGTACAGTTTAGGGTGTGAACTGACCGTGCCGGGGCGCGTCGTACACCTCGCCCGGCTCGGGGATCCGGAAGCGCTCGATGAGCAGGTCCAGCAGCTCCGAGGCGGAGCAGAAGGAGCGGTAGGTGGTGAGGAAGGTGCGGACCAGGTTGAGGTCCGCGTAGATGTGGTACGTCAGCCGCTCCACCAGCTTCAACAGGGTCGCGCCCTGCACCAAACTCGGAATCATTTATCGGCCCAACGTGTTCCCGTACCACCACCACCATAATTACAAATTTCGTGAAATTGATTGTTTTGGATTTTGAAACAAATGCAGCTATTTATCCTAAAAACCCGTATATTGTTAGTTTTATAGTTATACAAAATTCATCAGTAGCACAAGAAAAATATCAGACCATTTTTCTTCTAGTGAAACTATAGAGACAATGTAGCGAAAGCATGGATTTCACAATTGAAGAGATGAGATCAAGAAGGGTTAAACTGATTTTTTTTTCACGAAATGACTTATGGGGGTTGGATTCAGCGTGAAATTATCTACAATAATACATTCTCAAAATACCGAAACATATTTTTACAGTAGCTGTACGAATTAGTACTATATTTTGTATTCATAACTTAATTTTAAGTACCTAATATAATTTTGACTTGTAAAAGTGCTAAAATTAACCTATTTGCAATAAATCTTTTGACTTTGACTTTATTTTGAAATAGAATGAATACATTTTCAAGCAACTTGAAACTTACATAAACCGTTTTTATTATTTAATAAGCACTCTACATTAAAATGAAGCCGTTGAAGTTTAAAGTCAATTTACTCGAAACTATCAATTTGACAGTTAAGCCCTTTTTGATCTCACCCTTTGAATCACATCCACAGCAAAGTCTTACATAAAATACTTTATTGTCTTTACTCATACTTTCTAATATAGACGCGAGGTCGCCGGTCTGTCGGTCTTCTATCGGGTATTTGGAGAGTGTGCGCATGCCCTTCGTCAACTCATTCCGTCATCCCCTTTCCATCATACAACTACAAGACTTGGTGATTCTTCACATCCTTACGTCGTTAGTGTTTGTGCAAGCCACTATTTAGACGTTGTAATATTATACCTCTTCCGTGTATGTATATTAAGGATTTGTGTATGTTTGCTAAAAGTCACCCTCAATATTTTATTAAGCGAAATGAAATTATGACTAGACAGAAGCGCTCTGAGTTCATGCATCAACTGTAGCAACCTCCCTTTTCTATCATAAAGGCATTTATAAGAAGAACGTAGTTAATATGAGTATATTAGCGTATAATATGTTGCCGGATGATATTAAGATACTGCAGGGAAATATATTTAAAAGATGTTTGTATAGTTGGCTGATCGACAAGTGTTTTTACAGCATGCAAGAGTTTTTGAACTTTAAGTAGGTAAATTTATATATTAGGTCTTTACCTATGAAATTGCCGTTTTGTTTGAAAAAAGTTAAAGTATTTTTTTTTCGAACTTATTTATTTCTTTTATTCAAAGTAATCACCCCTGCAATCAATGCATCTTTGCCAACGCTGTGGCAGTTTATGGATGCCCTTCTTGAAAAAATCAGCAGGACGGGAGACAACAAACTCTTCAAAGGCGTTTTGTACTGCCTCTCGGGAATTGAATTTTTTTCCCGCTAAAAAGTTGTCCAAATTTTGGAAAAGTAATAGTCGGTAGGCGCAAGATCTGGTGAGTATGGCGGATGAGGGAGAGCTTCCAAACCCAACTCATGCAGCTTAGAGACGGTCTGTTGTGCAGTATGGGGTCGCGCGTTGTCGTGAAGTAGCAGTGGAGACGACCGATTGACCAAAGCTGGTTGCAGACGTGCGAGTTTCGCCATCATTGTGGTCAGTTCTTCAATGTACACATCTGCAGTAATGCTCTCGCCGTTTTGTAAAAAGCTATGATGAATCACACCAGCACTAGACCACCAAACTGTGACCATCACCTTTCTAGGGGTCATTTTTCGTTTTGCACATTGCTTTGGTACCGAACCAGGATCTAACCAACTTGCTGAGCGTTTTCGATTGTCAAAAAGAATCCATTTTTTGTCGCACGTAACAATTCGGTTCAAAATTCCTTCATTTCTGTGCCTGTTAAGCAGCGCAAGGCAAGTCTCTACGCGTACGTTGCGCTGGCGATCGTTAAGTTAAGGGCGGGCACCCATCTATCAAGCTTTTTTATCTTGCCAATCTGTCGCAAATGGACCAATATTGTTTTGATGCTAACATCAAAAGCTGCTGCCAGCTCAGCTGTAGATTGAGATTCATCAGCTTCCACAATCGCCTTTAATTCATCATTGTTGACCAAAGTTTCCGGACGACCACGAGGTTCATTTTTCAAGTCAAAATTCCCAGAACGGAACCGAGCAAACCAATAACGGGTTGTACGTTCGTTTGTACAGTTATCTCCGTAAACGTCGTTGATGTTACGTGTCATTTGTGCCGCGTTGGTGCCACGACGGAACTCATATTCCATAATTACACGAAATTTCAAAGTATCCATTATGAGGAAAAATGTTGAAATGTAATGAAAATACAACGCTAATCAATAAACAAAAGACTTATATTGTAAATAGAATGTCATATTTTTAAAACAAAATTAATTTGAATTTAGAATTCATAACCAATCAAAACTTTTTTTTGTTTGAAAAAGTCTGTACTGCAATACGGCAATTTCATAGGTAAAGACCTATTAATTATCCTAGCAAATAAATGACTGATTACGATTATGATTATAAAGCATTTTAGTATGTACCGATCGCGTGATCGTTGGTTCCGTGGGGCGAGCCGTACCTTGATGAGCGGGACGGCGTGATGCTGGTGTCCCTCCAGCAGCAGGTTGGCGGGCGAGTCGGGCACCGCGAACCGGTACAGGGACGCCGGCGGCAGCTGCAGCGGGTGCCGCCGCTCCAGGTCCAGCAGGATGCTGGGGATTGTGCAACCATTTACATTACAATAATAATAATAATGCCTAACGATCGCATACATCGATCCTGGACCCTAACTAGGATTCCCTGTGTCTAGGGACCCAGGAACTACGAGGACCATGCTCCCATAACACCCACACACAGAACAAATATATGCGCTTTTTTTTCGTGGCACAAATACTTGTCCTGCCGCGGGATTCGAACCCGCCGCCTCTGGGTTATGGGTGAAATGGGTGGTTGAATTATTTTCCCACGCCGCGGGCGAAGCTGCGAGCAGAAGCTTATAAGAACTTATAAATTTTATTAATTAAAGATCCCATAACTATTATTAAAACAATCTTCGATCAATTCCTAACATCTTTTGTCCGGGTTAAAACCATATTTTCCCTATTGTACACGGGGCAAGTAAATAGCCTAATTACTAAATGGTTTTGTGTATGTTAAGCAGGGTTGGATTTCGTAGTATAATTATACTATTTGTACCATTATGTAATGCCACTACACTACGCGAAAATACCATAATTTTATTTTCAGGTTGACCGACTTGTATTAACAGTGAACCCATTAACTTTTTAATATTTATCTTACAACATCGGGAATTTCTTACTTGATTTTCATTAAGGTTTCGTGAATATTTGTGATTAAAACGATATATCACTAAGAATATAACACTAAAAAAAAGCCGTTAATATCGATAATCAATAACCATAGTAGGTGGTAGGACTTTTTTGCAAAGTTCGTCTAGGTAGGTACCACCGCTTTGCCAGTTATTCTGCCGCCAAGCAGTAGTGTGTAAGCACTACTGTGTTCCATTTGAAGGGCACTGTAGCTAGTGAAATTATTGGGCAATTGAGACTTTATGATCTGATCTCACAGTTAAGTAATCTTATTACCAGACTGTGCTGATGTCTCAGAATGATGTGCGCAGTGTAGTGTCACGCGAAACTCTGTTTTAGTTCCGAGTAACACTGTTCTGTTATGGGCGGCCGTGGCGCTTAACACCATGCGAACGACTAGCTCGTCACAACATTCAATAGCATAAAAAAAAAATCGAAATATATACGATATAAAAAAAACAGGAAACCTCAAACGTGGAATAATTTTGGACAAATGGTATAATTGAATTGTCAAAGTACAATATTTTTTTGAGGTTGTTCATCCAACCCTGATGTGACGGATGCCCCGCGGAGCCGGGAGGAGTGGCTCACCTGTCGAGGCTGCGGTCCAGCATGGGCTTGGTGTTGAGCATGACGAGGTCGCACATCCAGTTCCGCTTCTCGAGGCACGAGCCGCACGCCAGCACGGCCGCCGCGCCCCCCCGCGGGCACAGCTCCACCGCGTGCCGCACCTCTGGGGGGGGGGCTTCAAACTTGGCTCATCTTGTGTCATTTTCAGTATGAAAGTGGTATAATGATGGTAAAACGTTTCTTTCGTGTTGTTTCCAAAACTCCATAGAAGCTTCTGGTGCCACCACTTTACTAGGAGTATGACTTGACTAGACTATGACATAACTTGATGACTTGAACTGTGACTTGACACATTATATGATATTAATAACTTGAGATATTATCAATTACTTGACACTGGCTAAATACACAAAAGTGTGGAGCCAAAACCAAACAAAAAAAACTTCCTTAGCTCCATCTCTCTTGACCCTACAGTAATAATAATAGGATATACAAGACAAGTATATATCTCCTTTTGAACTTCCGTTCGTTTCACCAGCTTACCCCCTAATTAAGCGTGCGTAAAGAAGTTTGACTTCAAAAATATTTTAAGTACACGATCACACAAACTATTCTCATTATAATTTTTCCATAATAAACAATCTTTTACAGATCCCCATAATTTTCGACAGCCTCTGTGGTGTGGTGGATGAATAACTGAGCTCATAACGCGGAGGCGGTGGATTCGATTCCCACAGCAGGACAAGTATTTGTGCACAAAAAAAAAACAGCACAAATACTTGTTCTGAGTCTGGGTGTTCCTCGTAGTTCCTGGGTCCGTAGACTCAGGGAATCCTAGTTAGGGTCCAGGATCAAAATATGTGATCGTTGGGCGTTATTATTATTATTTTGGGGAGCTTTCATTAGAAGTACCCTCTGGGGTTTTTTGGCGGGAAAACGAAAAAGATCGCATCGTCGCATTGTATTATTTTCCAAAACTTGTGTTATTTTCAGTGTTAGTGAATAAAATTGGTGGCATTTTATTCGTTAAGTGCTGGATTACAGGCGAGAATGTGAGAAAATGGTATAATGATGGTGAAACGTTTCTTTTCGTGTTGTTTCCAAAACTCCATAGAAGCTTCAAGTAAAGTTGCCACCACTTTATTAGGAGTATGACTTGACTTGACGACTTCGACTGTGACTTGACACATATCTGCGTAAATATCATTAAATAGAAAAATTATCAATTACTTGACACTGGCTAAATAAACAAAAGTGTGGAACCAAAACATAAAAAAAGTACCCTCTGTGTCGGGTCTATCCACGAGGTCCATCTTCCTCACGTGCAGCTTCTCTTTCAGCTTCAACTGCTGGGTCCCGCTGTTGAAGGTCCCGCCGCCGCTCGTGTTCACGCCCACCTGGAACATATAACTATATATATATGGACATCTCAAACAGCGCCATCTAGCCGCAAACTAAGCAAAGCTTGTGAACCGGATAACTGATACAATACTTAGATACTTTTTGTGTATAAATACATATATGGAATACAATATGAAACAAACATCGATGTTCATCACACAAATGTTTGTCCTGGATGGGAATCGAACCCACAATCTAGTTCATAATGCAGAACCACTACCAACTGAGCTTTGACGCCAGCCAAAGACATGAGGTAAAGAAGAAACAAAAAAAAAAAGACAAATACTTGTTCTGAATCTGGGCGCTGTGGGACCATGGTCCTCGTAGTTCCTTAAAAGACAAATACTTGTTCTGAATCTGGGCGCTGTGGGACCATGGTCCTCGTAGTTCCTTAAAAGACAAATACTTGTTCTGAATCTGGGCGCTGTGGGACCATGGTCCTCGTAGTTCCTTAAAAGACAAATACTTGTTCTGAGTCTGGGCGCTGTGGGACCATGGTCCTCGTAGTTCCTTAAAAGACAAATACTTGTTCTGAATCTGGGCGCTGTGGGACCATGGTCCTCGTAGTTCCTTAAAAGACAAATACTTGTTCTGAGTCTGGGCGCTGTGGGACCATGGTCCTCGTAGTTCCTTAAAAGACAAATACTTGTTCTGAGTCTGGGCGCTGTGGGACCATGGTCCTCGTAGTTCCTTAAAAGACAAATACTTGTTCTGAGTCTGGGCGCTGTGGGACCATGGTCCTCGTAGTTCCTTAAAAGTTTAGTTAGTGTCCAGGATCTATGCATGTGATAAATAAATGAATCTATTTGTTATTATTATGGTTATGTGTCATGTTGAATTATTGTCGTGTTATGTTGTAATATTGTTGTGTCATGTTGTAATATTGTTGTGTCATGTTGAATTATTGTTGTGTCATGTTGTAATATTGTTGTGTCATGTTGTATTATTGTAGTGTAGTGTCGTATAGTGTAGTGTAGTATAGTGTCGTGTAGTGTAGTATAGTGTCGTGTAGTGTAGTGTCGTGTCGTGTAGTGTCGCGTAGTGTAGTGTAGTGTCGTGTCGTGTAGTGTCGCGTAGTGTAGTGTAGTGTCGTGTCGTGTAGTGTCGCGTAGTGTAGTGTAGTGTCGTGTCGTGTAGTGTCGCGTAGTGTAGTGTAGTGTCCTGTAGCGTCGTGTGCGTAGTGTCGTGTCGTGTCGTGTAGCGTAGTGCCGCGTAGTGTCGCGCGGCGGGCGGCACGCACCAGGCCGGCGAGCGGCTTGCAGAGCAGCAGCAGGCCGTCGAAGAGGAAGGCCCTCCGCTCGGCGACGCGCCGCCCCGGGCCCACCTTCGACAGCGTGTCCTCTGCAAGCGGGGGGACACTTCACGCTACGGTGACACGTTCGCGAAACTTATACGGTAGCTAGCTTCTGCCAGCAGCTTCACCCGTGTGGCCTATACGAAAATTATTCAACCACCCATTTCACTCTCTTAGGGGTGGAATTTCAAAAACCCCTTTCTTATTAGATACCTACACTTTACAAAGAACACACCCTCCAAATTTCAAGTCTCTAGGAGCAGCGGTTTAGGGTGTGCGTTGATATATAAGTCAGTCAGTCAGGACTTTGAATTTTATATGTATAGATAATCAATCGATAAGTATCCATCTGTAGCTATCACGATAATTATCCATTCGAGCCTAAATCAAAGATAAAGTCAAAAGATTTATTGCAAATAGGCTATTTTTAGCACTGTTACAAGTCAAAATTATATTAGGTACTTAAAATTCAGTTATTCTACTAAACATATAAAATTACAAAGTGCTTATTGTCAAATAATATAGCAAGCCATTACAATATATGAGTTTGAAAAAAAAAGCAGTTCTCTTTCTCACTACTGGTGCAAGCAATCCGGCATAATGCAGAACAGAAAACTGCGATCCAAAGCTTCGATTACAAATGTAAAGAAGAAGCTACAAGAAACTTTACGGTGATGTATTTTTTTTCTACCGTGTTTTACAATATTTATAACTAGCGGGCCGTCCCGGCTTCACACGGGCGCATATTTTTTTTTTATATTTTGGCATTTTTTAAATAAATAACCTATATTAATCAGTGATAATGTAGCATTCAAATGGTGAAAGAATTTTGTAAATCAGTCCAGTACTTTTTGAGCTAATTCGTTACAAACATACTTACATACAAATCTTTCCTTTTTATAATATTAGTATAGTTATTACAGTTAAGATAATGAATACAAAAGTAACCACCCACACGTCACACGGTGCAAGGAGAATATTAAGATGACCTTAACATAATGCTACCTCTAATGAACTCGTTGCAGCACTGGCCGATGTCCCGGTTGTCCCAGTTGTCCACTATCCGCGCCAGCTCGTTGCACTTCTCTATCGCGAGCTGGCGCCGCGCGCGGGACGCCATGCGCAGCGTCGCATCCCTGCGCGATGTGGGATACTAAATATGTACACCTGACCAAAGGCACTAAACAATACAAAGTAAAACAAATCGAGCTTTAGACCACACGACTGAAGTAAAACTTCTTTAGCTCCATCTATCGGCCGGTATAACTTTTTTTTTATGTTTTGGCTCCACACTATTGTGTATTTAGCCAGTGTCAAGTAATTAATAATTTATCAAGTTAATGATATTTCACGCAAATATGTGTCAAGTCACAGTCGAAGTCATCAAGTCATAGTCTAGTCAAAGTCATACTCCTAGTAAAGTGGTGGCAACTTTACCAGAAGCTTCTATAGAGTTTCGGAAACAACACGAAAAGAAACGTTTCACCATCATTATACCATTTTCCCACACTCATGCCTGTAATCCAGCACTTAACGAATATAATGTCACCAATTTTATGCACTAACACTGAAAATTACACAAGTTTTGGAAAATAATACAATGCGGTGACGCGATCTTTTTCACATTCCCGCCAAAACTCCCCGGTATAACTTTGTTTAATGTTAATGTCGCCATCTTGACAATTGTAAATTGAAGGGTTGAGAATAAAAAGGGTTTAACTATCAAATTTACAGTTTCGAGAAATATGACTTTAAACTTCAACGGCTTCATTTTAATGTAGAGTACTTATAAGGTAACAGAAAATGTTTATGTAAGTTTCAGTTGCTTGAAAATTTTTAATTCTATTTTAAAATAATAAATATAGTACTAATTCATACAATTACTGTAAAAATATAATATAATAATGTTTTTATGCTAAGCGAACTGTATTCCTGTGGCAGATAAACCGTTTTGAGACTCAAAATCTCAAGATTTAAGCTTCATTTCGGTATTTTGAGGATGTATTATTGTAGATAATTCACACTGAATCCAACGATACCCATAAGTCATTTGGTGATAAAATCAGTTAAACCCTTTTCGTTCTCACACCTTCAATTGTAAATTGTCATTTTACCGAACATACTTGTACTAATATTACACCACAACAGCTTAATTGACATTTTTAACCAAAAACTACCAAAATTTAAAAAATACGTTTTTGCTATATTTTCGGAACTAAGAACTGATTGATTATTTTGCATTTAAGATACAGATCGACACCATAAATATGAATAAACTTTTTAACTAACTATTAATTTCATATTTTTGTTAATCATGATGTGTTCACATGTTTAGGGATTTAATAACAGCTCAAAATGTATGCAGTTTATTCTCTTGTTCTTGTTTTGATTATATTGTCTATTTTGTGTGCCAAATAAATAAATTAAAAAGATAATACAAGAATATTACTTTGTTTACTAGAGAAGTATTACTTCAATAAATCAAGTACATTTTACAATGAATCATAAAGCATTTGTTACCAGTTGCCACAGATCGGTCCCAACTCAGCATGTTACTTAAAAGGTCTGCCCTCACAGCATACTTGGTAGTTGGTCTGCCTTCTGATTTAGAGGTTGTGGGTTCGATCCCCACCCAGGCCAAACATTTGTGAGATAAACATCGATGTTTGTTGTGTCCGGGTGTTATATTGTATTCTATGTATGTATTTACAAACAAAAGGTATCTAAGTATTGTATCAGTTATCCGGTTCCCATAGCACAAGCTTTGCTTAGTTTGAGGCTAGATGGCGCTGTGTGAAATGTCCACACATATACCACTTATTGTCCACCCATCCGCACGTATCGATCGTTGCTCAACTTTAAACCTTTCATTGTCTGACAGTTAAGGTTTCAAGTTCAGTGTACTCACATTTTAGGTCCATTCCCTAGGGCTTTGGTGAGCAATTTCTTTATTGGATCCAGGTTACACACCACCTAGAAAAGAAAAACATTGTTCTACAGTGCTTGGTAACTGTAATGCATTTTTTATTCGACGGCGTTTAAGTTTTATATTTTTGAGGGGGTTCCTAGAGGGCTTCGTTTAAAGTTGAAAATCGTATATCATATTTGATGTCAAACCGAGTTTATGCTTGAAACTGTGTTAATTTTGAACATTCTTTGTGGATTATTTTTCCGCCGTAACATACATTATAAGCGCTCTCACATTTTGCCTCTGTTGGGGAATGATGATAAAACTGTGATACACGTGTCTAATAATTTTAATTGAAGAATTTGTTGTGTATGAATTTTCGAGTCAATTGATGCAGAGATTTAAAAAAAATAGATAATTCAACCACCCATTTCACCCTCTTAGGAGTGAAATTCCGAAAACCCTGTTCTTATTGGATACCTACACATTACAAAGAACACACCCTCCGAATTTCAAGTCTCTAGGAGCAGCGGTTTAGGCTGTGCGTTGATATATAAGTCAGTCAGGAATTTAAATTTTTTATGTATAGATTTTTCGGTTTGTGGTCACCAGCCAAAAGCCTTAGTTCCTCGAGTGCCCTGCACCCACCTGCTTGAAGCTCTCGCGGTCCTCGGAGGCGGGGCCAGCTGCAGGAGTGCTGCACCCACCTGCTTGAAGCTCTCGCGGTCCTCGGAGGCGGGGCCAGCTGCAGGAGTGCTGCACCCACCTGCTTAAAGCTCTCGCGGTCCTCGGAGGCGGGCGCCAGCTGCAGGAGTGCTGCACCCACCTGCTTGAAGCTCTCGCGGTCCTCGGAGGCGGGGCCAGCTGCAGGAGTGCTGCACCCACCTGCTTGAAGCTCTCGCGGTCCTCGGAGGCGGGGCCAGCTGCAGGAGTGCTGCACCCACCTGCTTGAAGCTCTCGCGGTCCTCGGAGGCGGGCGCCAGCTGCAGGAGTGCTGCACCCACCTGCTTGAAGCTCTCGCGGTCCTCGGAGGCGGGGCCAGCTGCAGGAGTGCTGCACCCACCTGCTTGAAGCTCTCGCGGTCCTCGGAGGCGGGGCCAGCTGCAGGAGTGCTGCACCCACCTGCTTGAAGCTCTCGCGGTCCTCGGAGGCGGGCGCCAGCTGCAGCAGCGCCAGCACGTAGCTGTGGTAGAGGAACACGTGGCCGACGGGCGCCAGCAGCAGCCGCGGCAGGTAGTACTTCACGGCCAGCCGGAACCCGTGCCCCGCCGTGTCCAGCCGCTCCGACAGCTGCGGGGGGGGGGGGGTCTTCACTTTCACTTCTTATTTTTTATTTTAGTGAATGCTTAACATAAGCAACACGGCCATCCATAACAGAAAAATGTCACTAACGGAACTCCAAAATATATACTTTTTGTATCCGACTATAGTTTCGACTGCGTTTGGCAGCCTTCCTCAAGGTGAGTGCGCGCGCGCGACGGCGACTTGCTTAGCACTGCGGACCGCCGCGCGCAGCGCACGTGATGACAGCGGCTGCTGTGTAGGTAAAGGGGAGGGGGCGGGGGGTGGATCCCGCGACGTCGGCGTGCACTGGAGTTCATCCTCACTGGAATCTTCCTGTGTATCGGGAATACACCAGCACACAGAACTAATCACATCACCACCACTCTCACGGTCACTCTCACGTACTCCTCGAAGACACGGTCGCCAAGTCGGTGGCAGGCTCCATCCTCCATCTCTATTGAAGTTAGGACGCCGACTAATTTCGATGGCTTCTCGGACTTTGCGGGGCACAAAGAACTTCTCCCGTGCTAAAACCTTCGCTTTGTCGAATCGAATATAGTGGTGCACGTCAGAGATCAGAGAATGCTCCGCCACCGCTGAACCATTACAATCCATGTTCTTCATAGAACGTACGTGCTCCGTAAGTCTAGTGGAGACGTTTCTCTTCGTTTCACCGACGTAACATTTACCGCAATCGCAGGGGATCATATAAACACCGGGGACACCCAAAGGATCTCTATCCTTCGGAGAGCGGAGCAGCTGCCTAAATTGCCCATGAGGACGGAATATTGTCTTGATGCTGTACCTCCGGCGTAACAAGTTTCCAATACTATCCGTAACTCCTTTAATGTATGGCAAGTACGCTGCCGCTCTCTCTGCCGATGTAATGCGCGTATAAGACGTTGCGTTTGCACTACGCCAACTCTGCTTCCAACTGTAGCCATTACTCTCCAGCACACCTCTGATGTGATTCAGCTCAGTATCTAGGTATTCGTGGTCGCACAGTTTCAGTGCTCTGTTAATGAGTGTTCGCGGTACTGAAGCTAGATGCGCTGGGTGATGGTGTGAATCGGCCCTCAGATATCTATCAGTGTGCGTTTGTTTCCGGTATACCGTGTGAGACAGTCGGCCATTGGAGTCACGTTTTACCAGCACGTCAAGAAAAGGAAGAGCTCCATCTTGTTCACGTTCCACCGTTAAAGCAATTTTTGGGTGAATGCTATTTAGATGTGTCAAAAACAGGTCCACCTCATCCTCACGTACTATCGCAAACACGTCGTCCACATATCGCCACCAGTGCCTCGGTTTATACGGAGTGCTCAGTAGAGCGGCTTCCTCAAACCACTCCATGAATATGTTAGCGGCCACTGGCGCTATAGGAGAACCCATGGCAACACCGTCAACTTGCAGGTAGTAGTCCCCTTTCCAAATAAAATATCCGCTCGACAGTGTATATTGTATCAGCTTTACGTACTCGATAGGTATGGTAACGTATTGTAATAAGTCAGATATAATGTTCACAGTGTCGTCTATCGGTATATTCGTAAAGAGAGATACGACGTCGAAACTCACCATTCGTTCGCTTTCAGTCAATTGTACTTCCCCTAACAGCTGTATAAAATGTGAAGAGTCTTTAACATAACTGGCTGTTTTACCTGTAAACGGGAGTAACATGTCAGACAGAAAACGAGCCGTCTTGTATGTGGGTGAATCTATTTGGCTGACAATAGGTCGTAGAGGCCACTCCGGTTTATGAATCTTCGGTAAGCCGTAGATTTTTGGCGGTGTAGGGTTTAACGGTCGTAACTTACCGTACAAGTCATCCGGCAATGTCTTTAAAATCTTACTCAGACTGTTAGTCACCCGGTTGGTCGGGTTATAGGTAACCTTTTTGTAAGTGTTACTGTCATTCACTAAATTACTTATTTTCAGTTCATACGCACAAGTATCCACAATAACAGTAGCGTTACCTTTATCGGCCGGCAAGACTAATAAATCCCGATTTTTGCGAAGGGACTCCAAAGCTCCTAACTCCGATTTGGACATGTTGGGTTTTGGCAACTTGCTCTTTCTCAATATTACCGAGACATCTTGTCTTAAACACTCAGCGTCGCGTCCACATATCTTATTGCGTACAATAGTGTCTTCAATACTGCTTATGATGGACTCCACTGGCACCTGCCTCGGTGTGGGTGCAAAATTAAGACCTCTAGCCAAAGCTGTAGTTACCTCATCTGATATTTTTTGCGAAGATAAGTTTACGACTGCCTTGTCCATCCAACAGTTATTTTGCACCCCGGCACTTTGCTGAGAGTTTATTGTCAGGCGCTTAAATTTAGAATCATGTAATTTTTCGGTTCTAATTTTAACAATATCGGTTCTGCTAAAAGTCATTGCATCCAAAATAACCCATAAATCCAAACTTAAAACCTGTGACAGCTTCAGATGTAATTGATACAATTCTCCCGTTACGATGGATATTTTCCGATGATAATCTCGGATTACCCTCATTAATAGTTTATCGTTTACCATTTTAAAGAAACTAGCGTAATCTTGAATAGTCGGATAGTCCGGCCAATTATAACGTGAGTAAATCCCGTACAATTAATACAAAATGTGTGAAAACCACGTTAGTTTCCATAATAAAATCCAAAATATATCGTTTCGAGCGACACTGCACCGCGCACGTCATCCTGAGACATCAGCACAGTCTGGTAATAAGATTACTCGACTGTGAGATCGGATCGTAAAGTATCAAATACCATCTAGTGGGACTAGATGTGTGAAATGTGTACAAATATTTATTTTATTTATTACTAGCTTTTGCCCACGGCTTCGGCCGCGTGGCCTATAGGAAACGAATGGCATATTTTTCTTAGATAATTTAACCTTCTATTTCACCCCCTTAGGTTTTTTAATGATGTGTTCTTAACATCAGGTGAACGAGCTAGTCGTACACCTGATGTTAAGTGACACGGCCGCCCATAACAGAACAGTGTCACTCGGAACCCTAAAACATAGAGTTACAAGCGACACTGCACTGCGCACATCATCGTGAGACATCAGCACAGTCTGGTAATAACATTACTCGACTGTGAGATCAGATCATAAGTCTCATTTGCCCAGTAATTTCACTAGCTACATTGCCCTTCAAACCGGAATACAGTAGTGCTTGCACACTACTGCTTGGCGGCAGAATAACTGGCAAAGCGGACGACCTACCTAGACGAACTTTGCAACAAAGTCCTACCACCTAGTAGGTGTAGAATTTCTTATTGGATACCTACACTTTACAAACACACCCTCAAAATGTCAAGTCTCTAGGAGCAGCGGTTTAGGCTGTGCGTTGATATATGAGTCAGTCAGTCAGGACTTAGAATGTTGTATAGATAAGGTCGCCGACCTCGTACCTCGGGGTCGTCGACGACGTGTTGCAGCGCGTCGCGCGACTCCTTGCGCGTGACGATGTTGGCGTAGCGCACGTACGCGCGGAACTCCTCCACCTCCGCCAGCTCTGCGACCGGGCCATACATCCATTAGTAGCACATTTACAAGGCAGCGCAACGCAACGCTGCCAGCATGTCGGGCACGCTGCCTACTGCAGGGCTGGACAATTTGGTCATCGTTGCTAGCGTCGTGAAATTTATTAACTGATTCTTATTATTAAAAACTAGTTGCGCGTATAAAAAGTATTTTAATTATTTGCTAATCCCACGGGAACATTTAATTTTTCCGGCACAAAATGTAGCCTATATGTTAATCCAATGTATAAGCTATCTCGGTACCGAATTTCATCCGAATCCATTCAGCCGTTTGAGCGTGAAGGAGTAACAAACATACACACATACAAACTTTCGCCTTTATAATATTAGTGTGATTTTAAAAATAGACTACTTTTGTTTCCCTACCCACCTCACTATTCACCGTGATATATGACTTACCTTCGAAGCAGCTGCCGATGTAAGGCGTCGGCGAGTCCTGCGACATCTCCATGGCGTCCTCCAGGTTGCCCAGCAGCGTCACCGTCAGTTCGTAGATGTCCACGATGTTCCCGAATATCAGGGAGATCGCCTGCAACAATCGATCGGACATATTGAATGCACATTGTACACTGCATAATGATAAAACAACACTAAAAATTAAGAAAGTATATAACACCCGAAGCCAAGAGACACTAAGAAAGCCTCTAAACAGACTGGCTAAAGTACAAAAGCAAGGGGTTCATAACAAAATATGCATGTTTAATAAATTGCCACTACATAAGCGACTTGCCATATAATAACTTTAAGAATAAAATTAAAAAAGTTTTCCAAGTTCATCCATTTTATTCCTTGAACGAATATATGAGATTGCCTCTGACAGAATCTTCATTTATAATTGGAGACCAAGAAATTCAATAGTGTAATTTTACTTTTAAGTCACGTTTCACGACCCATATTTATATTTTTTCATTAGTAATTTCATTTTAAATTTTGTTGACTTTATATATTTGTTGTGAATTGACGTACCAGAGTAACGCGATGTGATAAGGTGAATAAATCTATGAATCTATGCATATCTTCCCGCGGGTGCCTTAGGGACAGTTCAGAAGGCAGGAATACTACCAACTGAGCTATCGGGGCAGTCATAATCTATCTATGTATACATATCAAATTCAAAGACCTGACTGACTGACTTATATATCAAGAGCACAGCCTAAACCGCTGGTCCTAGAGACTTGATATTTGGAGGGTGTGTTCTTTGTAAACTGTAGGTATCTAATAAGAAAGAGTTTTTCGAAATTCCACCCCTAAGAGGGTGAAATGGGTGGTTGAATTATGTTTAAAAAAATCTTCGTTTCTTATAGGCCACGCGGACAGAAGCTAGTGTCATATGTGATTATTTCGAGAAGTGGTCATATCGTCTTTTACTAGCAGTGTGGCCTTGTGGCTAGCCAACAACTAACAACAAACAACCGGTTGAAGTAGTAGGGACACACGTTTGTTTACGTTCTTGACTACGCCAGCGCCGACCTGGGGCCTTACCGCGTAAGTCTGGTGGAGATCGTAATCGTGTTCTCTCTTGCTCGTACTTATAGACAAGTTAATTGGCGCGAGCAGGATGGCAGGCGAAGCCGATTCCCAGAACGGTTACGCGGTAAGGGTGCTGTACAAGGGGCGCGTCATTTAATAGGAGAGTTGCATAAGAGTAGCATTTTGAGACGCGTGTCCTCACACACCCCGAGCTTTCTCATTTGAAGGGGTGAGAATAAAAAGGGTTTAACTGATTTTTTTCACAAAATGATTATGGGTATCGTTGGATTCAGCGTGATTTTATTTACTAATACATTCGCTAAATACCGAAATGAGGTATAAATTTCGAGATTTTGAGTCTAAAAACGGTTTATCTGTCACAGGAATACAGTTCGCTTAGCATAAAAACATTATTATATTTTTTGTATTATATTATATTTTAACAGTAATTGTATGAATTAGTACTATATTTAATATTTTATAATAGAAATCAAACATTTTCAAGCAACTGAAACTTACATAAACCTTTTCTATTACCTTATAAACACTCTACATTAAAATGACGCCGTTGAAGTTTAAAGTCAATTTTCTCGAAACTATCAATTTGACAGTTAAACCCTTTTTCAATCAATCAATCAATCAAATGTTTATTTGCTAGAACACAATTTACAAGAGATGTTTACATAAGTTACTTAAAATAATTAGACATTTTGTGTTCAACCTGCATGCAAGTGTGCAAATATTAAATAATATTTTTGTTACAGTACATTTGGAATTCCTTAATACTATAAAATGCGTGTTGTAACAACCAGTCATACAAAGTTTTATTAAATAGTTTTCCCTTTAAAATTTTAATATCATTAGGTATACAATTATATATTGATATGCACATATTATAAACGTTTCTCTTATATAATATATCTTTACGACAAGGAGGTTGATGCAGTAGGTTCGTAAATTTAAATCTTTTTTGTCGAGTAATAATTTCACTGCGCTTATGAAATAATTAATTTAATTATTTCATTAATTTAATTATTTAATTTAATTAATTTTTATTCTCAACCCTTCATTCTATATTGTGAATTATGTGCTCGGTTCGCGAGAACAATATATGTTGTGAAAAGCAACAATAAAACTTTTATTCATCCCATTCCGATTTATCAATGAATAGCACGTAAAAAGTGATGTTGAGTTTTTGGCGGGAAAACGAAAAGATCGTGTCACTGCATTGTATTGTTTTCCAAAACTTGTGTTATTTTCAGTGTTAGTGCATACAATTGGTGACGTTTTATTCGTTAAGTGCTGGATTACAGGAGTGAGTGTGGGAAAATGGTATAATGATGGTAAAACGTTACTTTTCGTGTTGTTTCCAAAACTCCATAGAAGCTTCTGGTAAAGTTGCCACCACTTTACTAGGAGTACGACTTTGACTAGACTATGACTTGACTTGATGACTTCGACTATGACTTGATACATATTTGCGTAAATATCATTAACTTGAAAAATTATCAATTACTTGACACTGGCTAAATACACAAAAGTGTGGAGCCAAAACTTAAAAAAAAAAAGTGATGTTAGAACGAGCCCACTGACCCTACTGTCGGAGTGCAGTATCTTCTCGAGCTCGTCCTTGAAGACGCGGATGATGAGGTTGAGGTCCCGCAGGAAGCTCTTCTCGTCGGCGAGCAGGTCCCGCACCAGCTCCGCGTACGACAGCGAGCGCTCGGCCGCGGGCGGCGGGGGCGGCGGCTCCGACTCCTGGTAGAACATGTCCATCAGCACCTGCGGGTCGGGGCCTCGGTTGAACGTGCAGTACCATGGGGGGGATTGGGTTTACGACTTTTAATATATAATATATTGTATTGTATTGTATTTTATTCATGAACAACATACATTGTGTTTGAATCACATTAAAAATATAAATTTTAAATAAATTACATTAAAGTTATTAAATTAAATTAAAATATTGGCATGCAAATTACTTAATATAGTTTACAAATAGGCGCTAGTAACGTCAAAAGATAAGGCAAACAAATGTCACAGTATCAGAATGCTAGGCTAAGTACTCATTTATACTATAATAACTTTTGTCCAAAAGAAATGCTTTTACTTTATGTTTAAATATATTAGGCTTGTAGACTACTTCCTTAATATCCTGTGGCAATTTATTAAACAATTCCACAGCTTGGTACAAGATGCAATGTTTGGTAATATTTAGTTTAGGTTTTATTTTATTTTTTTAGTGTAGGTTTTATTTTGTATAAACTACGAGTGAGAGAGCTTTACTCGGCTAGCATGTTATACCTTCGATCGCAGCGTCACTTCCCATCAGGTGAGAGCGGGGTCAAATGATAGACAACTTTCAAGTAAAAGGAAAAAAAAAGTGCTTTAGACCACAACTGAAATAAAACTTCTTTAGCTCTATCTATCGGCCGGTATAACTTTGTTTTTGCTTTTTTTAATGTTAATGTCGCCATTTTTACAATAATTGAAAATTGTCATTTTACTGGACATACCAACATAATAATAAAAAAAAATTACTTGTAAAAATAAAAATTATTTAAAATTTGTTTTGTTTTTTTTGCATGGTGTTTTGCCTTGTAAAAACATCTAATGATGAGCTGGTAAGTGTACGCGTGTTTGTGTGTGTGTGTGTGAGAATGTGTGTGCGTGTGTGAATATGTGTGTGTTTGTATGAGTGTGTGTGTGAATATATGTGTTTGTATGAGTGTGTGTGTGAGAATGTATGTGTGTAAATATGTGTGTGTGAGAATGTATGTGTGTAAATATGTGTGTGTTTGTATGAGTGTGCATGTGTGCGCGTGTGTGTGTATGTGTGTGTGTCTCACCTTATCAGCGCACATGGCGGTCTTTATGTCCCGACACGTGATGGTCTCGTACCCCGACTTCTGCGATATCTTCTTGACAAAGTTCCCCGCGAGCTTCAGGATGTCGAGGCTCACGTACTCCAGGATGCACGTCATGAATATCGACACCGACATGTCGATCTTGTAGAGGAGCACCTCCTGGGGACAGTAACACGAGGCGTGTACCAGGGGTACCAGCTCACCACGACCAGTGAGGGTGGGATTACACTCAGCGCGAGTTATACAACTTAAATACTTAATTGATCAGCAAGGAATAAACTATATTGTAAAGAACCTAGGTGGTAGTACTTTTCTGCAAAGTTCGTCTAGGTAGGTACCACCGCTTTGCCAGTTATTCTGCCGCCAAGCAGTAGTGTGCAATTACTACTGTATTCCGGTTTGAAAGGCAATGTAGCTAGTAAAATTACTGGGCAATTGAGACTTTATGATCTGATCTCACAGTCAAGTAATCTTATTACCAGACTGTGCTGATGTCTCAGGATGATGTGCGCAGTGAAGTGTCGCGCGAAACTTTACATTTTGGAGTGACACTGTTCTGTTATGGGCGGACGTGTCGCTCAACATCAAGTGAACGACTAGCTCGTCACATCATTCACTAACATTAAACAAAATTAGGCTCAATTTACATTTCATCTACGGAGATATCCAATAAATAATAACGCCCAACGATCACATACATAGATCCTGGACCCTAACTAGGATTCCCTGTGTCTAGGGAATCAGGAACTACGAGGACCATGGTCCCACAACACCCAGACTCAGAACAAGTATTTGCGCTTCTTTTTCTGTGCACAAATACTTGTCCTGTCACGGGAATCGAACCCGCCACCGACCTACTGAACCACCACACCACAGAGACTGTCAAACCAAAATAGCATAATGAACTTTGTGTCAACACTGTAATGTACATGCTAGTATGAGCTAAGAAAACGAGAAAGTTTCTTGTTGCTTCTTCTTTTCAGGTGACTGGTCTGATAGCTCAGTTGGTAGTAACCCCGCCTTCTGAGCTGTAGATTGTGGATTCGATTCCCACCCAGGACAAACATTTGTGTGATGAATGTTTGTTCTGTGTCTGGGTGTTTATTTATTGTATTCTATATAAACAAAAAGTATCTAAGTATTGTATCAGTTATCTGGTTCCCATAGTACAAGCTTTGCTCAGTTTGGGTCTTTTCATTGTAGCAATCTGCATAATATTGAGTCTTATATTTCCAAGTTTTTTTTGTTTTTGTTTTGGCTTCACGCTTTTGTGTATTTAGCCAGTGTCAAGTAATTGATAATTTATCAATTTAATATATATATGTCAAGTCAAGTTACAGTCGAAGTTATCAAGTCAAGTCATAGTCTAGTCTAGTGAAGTCATACTCTAGTAAAGTGGTGGCAACTTTACTAAAAACTTTTCACTATCATCATACCACTTTCCCACTTAACGAATAAAATGTCACCAATTTTATGCACTAACACCGAAATTAACACAAGCTTTGGAAAATAAAAATACAATGCGGTGACGCAATCTTTTTCGTTTTCCAGTTTAAAAAAAACCGCCAAAGTATTTGTAGAAATAGAAACTAAATGCTTTAGCAACCTTCTGCAGCATGAGGTGTATCTTGTCGAGCGGCAGCGGGGACCGCCGCCGCCGCTGCGCCGTCACATCCCTAGCGTCTGCTAGCGCCCACTTGTCCAACGGAGTGGGGAACGTTCGTGCCACTCGCTCTTCCACATCCTGGGAGAAGGAGACAAATATAACGTAAGCCTCTCACGAACATATAGCTCAGTTAGGCGATACATAATTGCAACAGACAGAAACACATAAATATATGGATTTGACAGTTTGAATACACAGTTTTGTTCATAATTCTAATTCTATTTGGGGGCAGTAAGGCCTGCACTGACGTCTCGCATGGGGTGTATTGTGCATTTCCCCGCCAGCATCTACCCAAGCCAGCCCAACTCCTTCATGTAGCGGAGCACTGCCTTAGGTCGCTGGCACAACTGTTCCAGTGTTGTCGCATTTGATGGTATGGGTGGTTTAGAGACCAACTGCCTTCGATCCCATGGTCATTGTTCTTGTACATTTAGTAGTTGTTTATGTGCATAGTTACCATGGAAATTTTCAATTACGGAATGAAATTTCTCCTGTTGCATTACAATCCAAGTGATCACCCCACGGATATTTGTTAAAAGTACACAACTTAACAGGTGAGTTAGTCATTATACTACAAGACTTTATTAGATGGTAGGACTTTTCTGCAAAATTAGGATGTCTAGGTAAGTATCACCGCTTTGCCAGTTATACTGCCACCAAGCAGTAGTGGGCAAGCACTACTGTGTTTGTTTGAACGACTGCAGCTAATGAATTTACTGGGCAAATGAGAATTTATGTTTGATAATCTTATTACTAGATTGTACTTGTGTCTCAGGATGACGTGCGCAGTGTCACATGAAACTTTATACTGAGTGTCTGAGTGACACTGAAACTGTTATGTTATGCTAAACATCAGGCGAACGACTAGCTCGCTATGTCACACATTGGTTTAATTCTTTGTATAATGTGTAACTAATATTATATGTGTAATATGTGTATGTTTGTTACTCCTTCATGCTCAAACGGTTGAATGGATTTGGATGAAATTCAGTACCAAGATAGCTTATACACTGGATTAACATATAGGCCACATTTTATCCCGGAAAAATGAATTGTTTCCGTGGTTTAGCAAATAATTAATTTACTTTTTATCCGCGGGTGAAACCGTGGAGCGCAACTAGTATTACAATATATATCAATTGAATTTGCATAAAAAAAGGACAACTTCAGCTTCATTTAACAATGTCTGTGTAATCACCTGCACTGTAAGGGGCGAAGGCGCGGCGCACAACATTGCCAGCAACCGCAGGCAGAGTGACTCCACATACTGCAGCGCGCTTTCTTCTGCGTTTAACGTAGGGTGCACTTGCTCCAGCACCTGGAATAGACAAAATTCAATCATAATCTTGTCTCGATCTTGTTTCAGTCTCTTAGTATATACCTTAACCAGTTAAATAATAATAAATAAATATTTGTGGACATTTCACACAGCGCCATCTAGCCTGAAACTAAGCAAAGCTTGTACTATGGGAACCAGATAACTGATAGAATAGTTAAATACTTTTTTGTTTATAAGTACACACATAAAATACAATTAAACACCCAGACACAGAACAAAAATCAATGTTCATCACACAAATGTTTGACCCCACAACCTATAGTTTAGAAGGCAGAGCTACTACCAACAGAATAATCAGGCCAGTCAACTAAATTTTTGATTAAATTTTATTATTTATGAATGCACTTATGATATTATTTTTTATCAGCATAAAAATTTCATTAACAGCTGATATGTTTTAGAACACACATATTAAAATAGATTGTTCAAAGCAATTAATGTGATAGTTTGGTGGTTTGGTTAAAATTTTTATATCCTGGTATGTGCCAAAATTTCCCCTCTAGAACTATGTTCAGCAGTGGATATCTTCATGCTGTTGATGATGATGCACCAAAGTACAGATGCCTGATGAGGAATAATCTGACCCAGTGAGTCGGAAGATACTGGTTTGAATCCCGCTGGTTGTTGACATGTTAAGAAACTAAAAAAAAATATGATTTGGGGAAGCTTACAAGAACTGGTAGAATCCTTAATTCTCTACTAATAATAATTATAATAGTGAAAGGATGGATAAAGGAAAGGATAAACAAACAAAACAATCAGATAACTGATTGTTTTGTTTGTTTATATAGCTGAAGCAATTAGGATGATATTTTGCACGCTTAATATTAGCAATCGGATACTTTTATCAAAATACCAACCATCTCGCAGTATATTTTCTACACCTACAATATAACACCCAGACACAAAACAAACATCAAAATTCATCTCACAAAGGTTCGCCTGAATGAGAAATAATCAAACCCACTTTTCCTACAACATTATGAATGTACCTGGTTCTTGGGCCTCAGAATTGTATGACAATGCTGTCCAAATGCTGAAATTGTACCATCTGGGCTGACCACTAGCCCCAACATGAGGATAATCACCAGTCATTAAACAATCAAGCGGCACACAGTCAATATAGACCATCATTGCATAATTCTATGTAATCTAAGACTTGGCTTCTCAGTGGAATTAACATGCTGTTAATGAAAGTGTCACAAAAACCAATCAAGAAAAGTATATAAAATAACAGAAGTAGGAACATTCCTACCATTTATTCCTGAGCTTATTATAAAATTATTCATTTGCGTATAAACAAACACACGTTCTTTTTACTACATTATTTACTGATAACAGAAAGGCCTTGAGAATTGAGATGGTATACTGGAGAAAAAATAACATCTGTCAGCAATTATTTTGGAAAACTGACTAAAACTGATTTTGATAAGCAATACAAAGAGTTTAAGAGCCTTAACATGACAACTTTTACAATTCTCTTTGGAGTTATTGACGCGAAATAAAGGAAAATAGGAGTAGCAGAGATTATGTTGACTCACTTTTCTCAGAGGGTTTACAAAGAGTCCGCGCCATTTCTCTGCGTTCTCAGGGTCCTGAAAGTCGTACCCTCGCGTCTCCTCCACAGTCGGTAGCATGATATCGGAGACTGCCTCGGCGAAACCATGTAAACACTGTTACCACTCTGAGACATGAAAAATCATTTCTCTCACACACACGCAAGTCAGCCCACACACTATATTTAGACAAATCTATTAAAATAGGCTCTCACAATGTTTTAAAAAAGGTTTTAGAATAAAATTTGTTCACGAATAGGAATTAATTGAAAAATACATTCTTAAATTCATTCGGTCGGGCTAAACGACGCCATTTTCAATTTGGTTTTCTTTGTCTATGGTTTTAAGGTACGGAGCGGGGTTACGGTCAAAGAGTGGTCTTTGGTCTAAGGTTATAGCCTCACTTAATTTGTATTAAGTGCGGATGTAACCTTCATATAAGCTTAATTTAATAATTCAATACGCAAACAGTACGGAATGTAGATAGTGTTATGAGCTCCACAGCTTAATTTTTTACCATAGAGTAAATTGAATAAAAGTAGTGATTATATACTCTTTGAATAATACCTATATGACTGATCAAAGAGTATATAATCTGTGACTGATCTGAGGATAATACGAACATACTCTTTGTCTCGGGGATTTTTAAATTTCCCTGAATACGTGAATACGATTCACTTTGTTTTAGTTTAATTTTATGCCAGCGCTTATGTATTAAAAATGGTTTTACGGTTGCTGTTAGTTATTGCTGTGTGCTATGCTCAACCCAAGTCGGCAGAACCGAATAAAAATTTCGTGTACGGCCGGTAAGTTTTGCTGCTTTTCTATTTGTCTTGTTTATTTACCTTTTCAGTCGTTATTATTACAAAGAGAAGGAAGTTGATAGCAAAGAAATCACACATTTATTTAGGTATAATTTTTTTTCTTGCTGAAAATTGAATACAATATTGCGCAGACGCCTCAGGGACCCCAGAAAATCTTGTGACATATATACCTACCAATTACGATGTAATTCAGTTCAAAAAAGATTTTCACTTGTGTATTTGAGTTAGACCCATTTTCCATTGCTGTAATTGTTCAACTACGAATAGGTCTTGCCTACCTGATTGCACCTAGATTTCTTTGGTTTTTTCCATGTGATACTCAACTATAAAATTTACTTTTATTCATCAAATATTTTGGCTATTCGCCTTATTTTTACCTTATGTATGTATATATATATATATACTCAAAAATTGTAGGAGTCCTATATTAATATAATAAAAAAACAATTATTTATATATTGTTTAGTTTTAATCAAAAATGTCTTTTTACTGAGTAAACACATAATAAATAAATCTTAAAAGATTAACAATATTGAGTTCTTCAAATGAGACAACCAACGATTAACAGGAAACCAATGATAGTTCAGTATTTAATGTGCCAAGTTGACAAGAATTTAACAAACATATTTAAGAACCTGGGGGAAAGTGTTACTTAGGTAAGTTGTATTTTAATAGACTTTAGTGCAGATGGGCAGTAGTCTACTTAGGGTGGGTTCGATTCCCATCCAGGACAAACATTAGTGTGATAGACATCAATGTTTGTTCTGTGTCTGGGTGTCATATTGTATTCTATGTATGTGTTTACAAGCAAAAAGTATCTAAGTATTGTATCAGTTATCTGGTTCCCATAGTACAAGCTTTGCTTAGTTTGGGGCTAGATGGCGTTGTGTGAGATGCCCACAAATATTATTATTATTATTTTCTGTACAAACCTGCCCCATGATATCTAGTTTTCTTGATTACAAGTTCAGCTAGTGGCAAACATGATAAACCCTAGTTAAAAAATTTGAATGTGCTGTCATATGGTTTTACAAGAATAGTAAAGTAAAAAGTCAAGGGTTTGTTATCCGTTAGGTAGGTAAAACTCTTTATTGTAACACCACATTACAGGAACAATTCATAATCACAAATAATAACTTGACCACTTACATTTTTTTTGCATAAATTGATCTCTTCCAGACAACCCAAATATTTAGGGTACGGAACAACAATGATATGAATCAATAATCAATAAAGATATTAATATTTTAAAATATTGTTACAGATACAGCTATGACACGCGATTTAATGTTCTAGTTAACAATGACACAGAACAAATCCTCGACTTCTTTGAGGTAAGATTATTACTTTGTTTAATTAATTATTATTATTATTGTTTAAACTTACGCATTGACAATTGTTCGGTACCGTCAGGCAACATGTTATGAAAGCGTATACAGTTTCCCGTGAATTAACCATTAACTTTCTGCAGTATGAATCTAGGTACTTTCAGTTTATTTTTGTTCCTAGTATTGAAGTTATGAATGTTGCAATATCTAGGAAAAGAGCTAATGTTTTTGCGAGTGTACATCAAATAAAAAATTCGCAATAAATTGATTCAATTGTAGAACCACAGATCATATTATTGTTTTCCAGAACTCGACGGAGTGGCAGGGCTACCCCACCCGAGTTTTTGTGTCGACCAATGACAACATCCCGTTGGACCACCCATTGTTCGTCACGGCCACTCAGCAGAAAGGTGAGTGAGGACGGCCTCACCTACAGTGAGGGACGAACAAGTACAGCCCTGGCTACACCAATCTGAACGGTATACATATGTATAAATAAATAAATGCATTGTTGTGTTCGTCGTGTTGTACCTTTGCCGCTTACTTACCATTGCCAAGTTAATCTATTTTATTTAAAACACTTTTTTTAAAAGATAAATAACGGCTAAACACACGTCAATTAAAAGTGGAAATTACTCCGGCGGCTTGCGTTACTGGTTCCCAGAAGAAGGACATCGAATATATCCGAAACCTGGTCGGAGTAATTTCAACTTTTTAACTGACGTGAGTTTAGCCGTTATTTATCTTTCAAAATGTGTCACGATAATTTTCAAACTAAAATATTTTTTTGAATATATGATCACTATAAGATGGTTTTGGGTTAGCTATAATTACATAATAACTTAAGACAGAAGATCCCTTAAGTAGAGACTTAATAAAGTAACCGACTTGACATGGATCGCACAACTTTTTACGGTAAAAGAACTGAGTTGCGAGACTTTTTTTTAATACAAGTTTTGTTTTTGATGGTATTTATCTTTGCTCATTGGGCGCAAAGATAAATACCATCAATACGTATCTCTAGGATGATATTACCAGACTGCTGATGTCTCAGGACGATGTGCACAGTGCAGTGTCACGCGAAACTTATTATTTTAGAGTTTCGAGTGACACTGTTCTGTTATGAGCGGCCTTGTCGCTCATACATTTAACAGAGTTTCATATGATAGTACTTACTACGAACTAGTAGTAAACATGATTAGTGTATTATCCACAGGTATATCATCGTGGGAGCTGCCCATGGTGATCCAAACGGAGAGCTCGGCCATGATCTTCAAAAAAATGGCGCACACGCTCTGCCCGCATGATGCCGGCCCTGGTCAGTACAGATATGTACTTTTTTGTTTGTTTTTGTGTTTGCTCCACTTTTGTGTATTTAGCCAGTGTCAAGTAATTGATAATTTCTCAAGTAAATTAATCTATCTATATCTATAATAATAGGTCTTTACCTATGAAATTGCCGTATTGCAGTACAGACTTTTTCAAACAAAAAAAAGTTTTGAGTTTTGGCGGGAAAGCGAAAAAGATTGCGTCGCCGCATCGTATTATTTTCCAAAACTTGTGTTATTTTCAGTGTTAGTGTATAAAATTGGTGGCATTTTATTCGTTAAGTGCTGGATTACAGGCATGAGTGTAGGAAAATAGTATAATGATGGTGAAACGTTTCTTTTCGTGTTGTTTCCAAAACTCCATAGAAGCTTCAAGTAAAGTTGCCACCACTTTACTAGGAGTATGATTTTGACTAGACTGACTTGACTGTGACTTGACTTGATGACTTCGACTGTGACTTGACACATATTTGCGTGAAATATCGATAACTTGATAAATTATCAATTACTTGACACTGGCTAAATACACAAAGGTGTGGAGCCAAATCCTAAAAAAAAAAAAAAAAAAAAAATATTTTGATTGGCTATGAATTCTAAATTAAAATTAATTTTGTTTTAAAAATATGACATTCTATTTACAATATAAGTCTTTTGTTTATTGATTAGCGTTGTATTTTCATTACATTTCAACATTTTTCCTCATAATGGATACTTTGAAATTTCGTGTAATTATGGAATATGAGTTTCGTCGTGGCACCAACGCGGCACAAACGACACGTAACATCAACGACGTTTACGGAGAGAACTGTACAAACGAACGTACAACCCGTTATTGGTTTGCTCGGTTCCGTTCTGGGAATTTTGACTTGAAAAATGAACCTCGTGGTCGTCCGGAAACTTTGGTCAACAATGATGAATTAAAGGCGATTGTGGAAGCTGATGAATCTCAATCTACAGCTGAGCTGGCAGCAGCTTTTGATGTTAGCATCAAAAAAATATTGGTCCATTTGCGACAGATTGGCAAGATAAAAAAGCTTGATAGATGGGTGCCCCACGAACTTAACGATCGCCAGCGCAACGTACGCGTCGAGACTTGCCTTGCGCTGCTTAACAGGCACAGAAATGAAGGAATTTTGAACCGAATTGTTACGTGCGACAAAAAATGGATTCTTTTTGACAATCGAAAGCGCTCAGCAAGTTGGTTAGATCCTGGTTCGGTACCAAAGCAATGTGCAAAACGAAAAATGACCCCTAGAAAGGTGATGGTCACAGTTTGGTGGTCTAGTGCTGGTGTGATTCATCATAGCTTTTTATAAAACGGCGAGAGCATTACTGCAAATGTGTATATTGAAGAACTGACCACAATGATGGCGAAACTCGCACGTCTGCAACCAGCTTTGGTCAATCGGTCGTCTCCACTGCTACTTCACGACAACGCGCGACCCCATACTGCACAACAGACCGTCTCTAAGCTGCATGAGTTGGGTTTGGAAGCTCTCCCTCATCCGCCATACTCACCAGATCTTGCGCCTACCGACTATTACTTTTTCCAAAATTTGGACAACTTTTTAGCGGGAAAAAAATTCAATTCCCGAGAGGCAGTACAAAACGCCTTTGAAGAGTTTGTTGTCTCCCGTCCTGCTGATTTTTTCAAGAAGAGCATCCATAAACTGCCACAGCGTTGGCAAAGATGCATTGATTGCAGGGGTGATTACTTTGAATAAAAGAAATAAATAAGTTCGAAAAAAAAAATACTTTAACTTTTTTCAAACAAAACGGCAATTTCATAGGTAAAGACCTAATATAAAAATGAATCGCAAAATGTGTTGGTAAGCGCATAACTCAACAACGCCTGGACCAATTAGGCCAATTCTTTTTGTTAAATGTTCGTTGAAGTTCAAAGATGGTTTTTACGGCGAGAAAAATTCGAATAATTGCCGGAAAAACCATAAAAAAAGACCTTTTATTTTTCCCATACAAAAGTTTTCTAACTAAAACGAGCTTCATTGTCATTGTATAAAGTTCATATTGAATTACAAGCATTCACTGGTGTTTCAACAATGTAGGTATGTTCCTAACGTCAAAGTTTCAATTTGCACTTTATTACGTTTGAACAAAGTTGAAATTCAATCATATCTATCAAAACATTGTTTCTTTTTGAGCACAGAAAAACAAAAAAAAAATTTAAATACGGCTTGAAGGATTTGACTCCAAATCATCAAAAAAATGTCAAATCAATCAATCAAATCAATGTCATTTTTTTATGAATTTTCGGTTATATACTCATGAGTTTTAGCTGTGCATTTAGAAAATGGACAATTAAGTCATACTCCTAGTAATGTGGTGGCAACTTTACCAGAAGCTTCTATGGAGTTTTGGAAACGAAATGAAACGTTTCACCATCATTATACCACTTTCCCACACTCATGCCTGTAATTCAGCACTTAACGGATAAAATGCCACCAATTTTATGCACTAACACTGAAAATAACACAAGTTTTGGAAAATAATACAATGCGGTGACGCAATCTATTTCGCTTTCCCGCAAAAACTCCAAAATAATTTACTTTAAAATTGTATTTTAAATCTGATTCAATACTTTTCGTCCCGTAAGTTTGAGCTAGAGGCATAGACCAGGAGTCGGCAACCTGTTGAGTCGGAAGTGTATATAATAACGCCCCACAATCACATACATAGATCCTGGACCCTAACTAGGATTCCCTGTGTCTAGGGACCCAGGAACTACGAGGACCATGCTCCCACAACACCCAGACTCAGAACTAGTACTTCGCTTTTTTCTGTGCTCAAAAACTTGTCCGGTCGCGGGAATCGAACCCGCCACCTCCAGGTAATGAGTAGACCTGCTCAACAACCAAACTAAAGAGGCAGTGTGTGCATTACTCGGTCGCATTGCAGACATAAAGACAGAGAACCGGCCGACCCTGCACATCACGACCCAGCGCCCGCAGGACACGTCCGTCGACGTCGAGCTCACCCGAGTTACTGACTTTTATGTCGAAGTTAATAAGGTAACGATAAATATATTGTCTTCTCTGTCTCACTTATAGCGGCAATGTACGGGTGGGAGTGAGGAAGTGTGTCTTTCGCCGTATGATACCAGCTAGCTTTTTAAAAGATGTCAGCGTTTCTTGCCCAATTATAAATTTTCCAAGTTTTAGTATTGTCCATATTCCAAAAATTTTCAGTATTTGTCAGTATTTGTATATATTGGGCAACATTTATACTTTTTTTTTTTACGTTTGTGTTATAAAAAAATTTCTTTAAAGCCCAAGTAAAGCTTATTTTTAAATATTGCCATGTTAAAGGAAAGAAAATGTGCTGAACCTCATGTTTGTCGTTCATTCAGCCGAAATGCAATCAGGCTCATCGTTACCCTCCCATAATAAAAAAACGTAATTTAAAAACCCGGCTGTAACTGACGAATTATACAACTTTTTTTAAAACTTGAAACTTGTTTAGCTTTTGACGACGCTCCAAGCTGATGGGAAGTGACGGTGTGACCGAAGGTGTAGCGTGCTAGCCAAGTCAATACAAGAACAATCCGACTACTTCTTGCCATGTCTGTATCCATAGTTTAGAAAAGTCATTTGACAATTTTCATTTTGACAGCCTCTGTGGTGTGGTTGTTGAGCAGATCGACTCATAACCTGGAGGCGGCGGGTTCAATTCCCGCGGCAGGACAAGTATTTGTGCACAGAAAAAAAGCGCAAATAATTGTTCTGAGTCTGGGTGTTGTGAGACCAAATTCCTCGTAGTTCCTGGGTCCCTAGACACAGAGAATCCTAGTTAGGGTCCAGGATCCATGTATGCGATCGTTGGGCGTTGGTTGCAGGACGTCCACGTGGACGTGACCCCGAGCACCCCGCACTACTACTTCTTCTCGTTCGACCAGAACCCGTGGAACATATCCCACCTCGACCGGAGCCGCTATCCCATGTGAGTCCTGCTCCATCCTGCGTCTACCCTCACGGAAATAAACAAACAAACAAAAAGGGGGTTCGACCCCCCTTTTATTTATAATAGACAAATATTTTACGACTAGCGACCCGCCCCGGCTTCGCACGATTATCTATATATATAAAAGAAAGTCGTTTTAGTTACACTATTTATAACTCAAGAATGGCTGAACCGAATTGTCTGAAAATTGGTGGAGAGGTAGCTTACAACCAGGAGACGGACATAGGATACTTTTTTATCTCGTCCAACCGCGTTTTACTAATTCATCCGTGTGAAGCCGGGGCGGGTCAACTAATTTTATATATATTTTATCTCCTATGTGCATCAGGGATAATGTAGGATTCTAATAGTGAAAGAATGTTTCAAATCGGTCCAGTAGTTTCAGAGTCTATTCAATACAAACAAACAATCAAATCTTTCTTTTTTATAATATTAGTTTAGATATAGGCCCGTATTACAGAATGATGCTCTGTAATCGATTGGTGCTCAAGTAGACATTTTATTCACAAATTGATCTAGTGAATGAAATCCCATATTGAGTACAGATTTTCAACTGAGAGTAGAGTTCTGTAAGGACTAAAATAGCACTGTTACTGTGTTGTAAAAACTTGAGCTTGATTAAATACCCGTGCGACTAGCGGGCCGTCCCGGCTTGGCACGGGTGGATATTTATATTTTAAATATATTGGCATAAAAAAAAATTTCTTGCAATTAAAATAGCCTATATTATAGCTAGTGATAATGTAGCATTCAAATGGTGAAAGAATTTTTAAAATCGGTCCAGTACATATATAGTACAGTCCACTACATCCTAGAGCGCATCGTTACTTACCATCAGGTGCGATAGTGGTCAAACGCAAGCCTATCTAACAATAAAAAAAAAGTACTTTTTGAGCTAATTCGTTACAAACATACATACAAATATTTCTTCTTTATAATATTAGTAATTAGTAATAAATGATTAGAATGCGAGTTGTTTGGCTTCAGGTTTAACTACACGATCCCCAAGAACGTGATCGTGATTATCGAGTCGCCGGACGAGCGCTGCGCCTCCGTCTCCATACAGAACAACTCGGTCGGTCGCGGACCACATACTGCACTTATTAATAACCTTTTTTTATGTCATTGAATGATGTGACGAGCTAGTCGTTTACCTAATGCTAAGCGACATGGCCGCCCATAACAGAACAGTGTCATTCGGAACTTCTAATTATAAAGTTTCGCGTGACACTGCACTGCGCACATCATCCTGAGACATCAGCACAGTTTGGTAATAAATAAATAATAATATGTGTGGACATTCCACACAGCGCCATCTAGCCCCAAACTAAGCAAAGCTTGTACTATGGGAACCGGATAACTGATACAATACTTGGATACTTTTTGTTTGTAAATACATACATACAATACAATATGACACCCAGACACAGAACCAACACCGATGTTCATCACACAAATGTTTGTCCTGAGTGGGAATCGAACCCACAACCCACAGTTCAGAAGGCAGGGCTACTACCAACTGAGCTTTCGGGCCAGTCAAAAATAATATTACTAGACTGTAAGATTAGGTCATAAAGTCTCAATTGCACAGTAATTTCACTAGCTACAAGTGCCCTTCAAACCGGAACACAATGGCGCTTGCACACTACTGCTTGGCGGCAGAATGACTGGCAATGCGGTGGTACCTAACTAGACGAACTTTGCAGAAAAGTCCTACCACCTAGTAACCTTCTTTGAAATAAAGAAGGAGATTTTTAAAGTAAAACTTCTTTATGACATTTTGACAATGTAATATTTGATAATAAGCACTTTGTTATTCTATATGCTTAGTACAATAACTTGATTTTAAGTACCTAATATAGTTTTGACTTGTAACAGTGCTAAAAATAGCCTGTTTGCAATAAATCTTTTGACTTTTATGACTTATGGGGTAAGCTGGTGAATGCGACGTGAACGGAAGTTGGAATTGGTTTAGTTTAATCTCAGTTTATTGTCAATATAACAAAGTTAAAAATTTGTATTATTATGTTGGTATGTCCGGTAAAATGACAACTTACAATTGTCAAGATGGACACATTAACATTTTTTTTTGTTTTGGTATGGCTCCACACTTTTGTTTATTTAGCCAGTGTCAAGTAATTGATAATTTTTCGAGTTACGTAATATATATGTATGTCAAGTCACAGTTCAAGTCATAGTCTAATCTAGTCAGGTCATACTAGTAAAGTGGTGGCAACTTTACCTAAAGCTTCTATGGAGTTTTGGAAAAAATACGAAACGAAACGTTTCACCATCATTATACCACTTTCCCACACTCACGCCTGTAATCCAGCACTTAACGAATAAAATGCCACCAATTTTATGCACTAACATTGAAAATAACACAAGTTTTGGAAAATAATACAATGATTGACACGATCTTTTTCGTTTTCCCGACAAAACCTGACATTAACATTAAACAAAAACAAAGTTATACCGACCGATAGATGGAGCTAAACTAAAGAAGTTTTACTTCAGTCGTGTGGTCTAAAGCACACTCGTTTTTTTATAAATTAAATTTATTTTCCCCAGTGTCCAGTGTTCGACAGCGAGAAAGAAATGATGTACCAGGGGTACCATCTCACCATGACCAGCAAGGGTGGAATTACACTCAGCGTGAGTTCTTAAATAATAAAATTAAAATAAGGACTTGTCTTCCACCAACCCGCGCTTGGCCAGTGTGGTGGATCAAGGCCTACACTGTGAGAGAACTTCCGTGTCCCAGCTGTGGGCATGTATGGACTTATGATACTACTTTTTATTAAAATACCTTTTTACTCTAATATTTTATTGTAGTTTCTTCTATACAGTTGTAATCAAAGCTTCGGAACAAAGTTTTCTGTTCTGCATTGTGCCGGATTGCTTGCACCAGTAGTGGGAAAGAGAACTGCTTTTTTTTTCAAACTCATATATTGTAATGGGCTTGCTATATATTATTTGACAATAAGCACATTGTAATTTTATATGCTTAGTGAAATAACTTAATTTTAAGTACCTAAGTAATATAATTTTGACTTGTAAAAGTGCTAAAAGTAGCCTATTTGCAATAAATATTTTGACTTTGACTTTTACCAATCCAAATCCGTCCAGCCGTTTGAGCGTGGAAGAGTAGCAAACATCCATACATACTACTCACATGTTTATAATATTCGTAGGTTTGTAATAGTGTTTGCATGTAGGAGATAATCGGTAATTTGGGGAAAAAATTGAAAATCTCCATTTATGGTGAAAATCGATGGGAATTTATAAAATATCCATGATTTTTGTATGTATTTCATTTATAATGTACAAATCGTGTATTTCAGCAATCCATGTTCCCGCTCGGTTTCTACATAGTGTTTGTTGTGAAAGAGAACGATGAGGCATGCACGGGTGAGAGCGAGACGAATAGTCCGGCCGTTTTTGGCACCGGCGGCGAGAGAGCCAAGAGTTTCAAGTAAGTTTGGTTTTGTTTTTATATTAAATTTATAAAATTACCAGTTATTTTTGTTTAAATTTTAGATAAAATGCTTCTAAATTAAGATTTCATTCTGATATTTTTTATATGAGCTCTTTAAAGGAGAATTCTGAAATGGTTTTCTACTCTTTTCGTCACACGAACGTTTGTCCCGGGTGGGAATTGAAACCACAACCTGCAGTTCAGAAGGCAGACCTTCTATCAATCGAGCTATCACGCCAGTTCAAAGAGTCTTACAGTATTGCCAGTACACAATATGATATTGTTCCCAGGTTCACAATAATACTTCCAGTACACAATATGATAATGTCCTCAGGTTCACAATAATATTGCCAGTACACAATATGATATTGTTCCCAGGTTCACAATAATACTTCCAGTACACAATATGATAATGTCCTCAGGTTCACAATAATATTGCCAGTACACAATATGATATTGTTCCCAGGTTCACAATAATACTTCCAGTACACAATATGATAATGTCCCCAGGTTCACAATAATATTGCCAGTACACAATATGATAATGTCCCCAGGTTCACAATAATATTGCCAGTACACGTTATGATATTGTCCCCAGGTTCACAATAATAGCGTCGATATCGTACCGGGAGTACGCGGTGGGGGCGGTGGTGGTGGCGGCCGTGGTGGCGCTCACCGCCGCCTTCGTCGTCCTGCTCGCCACCCCCTTCCGGAGGATGCAGCGTGAGTCTTGCGCCAGTCGCCAGTACAGCTTCACTTACCTCTAGGATGTACCCAATGCGTTGTCAAACTTTACTGTAGACGGGCAACACTGCCTATACTGCTTTAGTCCAATCTATTTTAATCTTTTCTTTTTCAATCTAATCGATTTTAGTCCCTCGAACTATTCCTAAAATTAAAAAAAGTTTATAGTATTTGCATCTAACTTTCTTGTTCTTCTCTTGTTCTTCTTGTTGTGTTTATCGTTATTTTCTTACGATGAATATTTTAAATAATTTAACTAACTATGGCAAATTCTTTTACATTTTATGTGTGTAATTCGTAAATAATCCTTTATTGGTAACACTTCTTTTCTTAATTTATACTGATTCTAGTTCGGCCATTATTTTTTAGGTCGGGGAAAAGTTTTTGTTGGGGAAAAGGGAAAAAAATGGAATTGAAAACGACTGACGGACCGACTCACCAGAATTTTTCGTTAAGGGATGCGCTGGTTTTATTAGCCAGGCCGGCCTCCTCTTCCCCAACTCTTGTTGATTTAGCTGATGTTCCGAGGATTGTCTGGCGGCGAAGATATGCCACACGATGGCACAGCAGGTAGATGGGCCGAGAGCTTTTGCTGATTTTCCTTGCAGATGCGTAATGGCCGACGGCGCACACACAAGAGAATTATTCCCAGTCTTTTTGATTCGGCGTTGTCAGCCATCAGTGGAATTGACGTTTTATAAGGAGAAATGTAAAATGTGGGTAGGATGTGGGCGGGAGGTACCCTCAATAAAAATGTTACAAGAAAACGGATGCGTTCGGATGTTGATATATACTTTAAGATCTAATAATATTATACTTTCATTGTCACAGCACAGATAAGGTAAAGGATACCTGTATAAAATACGCTAAGGAAATACATACGAGTACCTTAGCGTATTTAGCCGATAATTGTTTTTGTTTTTGTGCCGTTATGCTTCTCTTATTGTTATTATTTCTATTTAGTGATCTATGTATTGTAATGAGTTTGTATTACATTTTCTAGATTGTGTTTAAAAAATCTTATAAAAAAAAAAATTGTTTAAATTCTCTGATGTTCGTGATGTCATGAAAATCAGTTTTTAAGGTCACGCTGGCCTTAATCTCATGCTGAGTCGGGACCTGGTCATGACATCACACAACGTTACATCTGTTATATTGTTTATTCTTGCTTTATAAATTATACTGTATTCTCTTATAATGTAATGTAATGTTGTGTGGTGTCCTGAATAAATGTCTTTTTTTCTTTCTTTCTTTCTATCTACCAGTTTTTTTCGTAAAAAATCTGTCAGAGGTCCTTAGAATGTAGGTGTGTATCCCCAGATGAGGCGGTGGTGGAGGAGCCGCTGCCGTCCACTTCAGGCGCGGGGGGCGAGCCGGCCCCCGGCAGCGAGGCCGAGCCCATACTCGCGGGGGAGGGGGGAGGGGACCCAGGTTTGTGTCCACTAGGGGGAGGGATCCTTCTCGCAATGTTTTACATCCCTCATTAAGACTCATGAACAAAGTGTCTTTAAGTCAAAAAATGTATTGCAAATAGCCTATTTTTAGCACTCAAGTCAAAATTATATTAAACACTTAAAATTAAGTTATTGTACGAAACATAGAATTACAAAGTGCTTATTGTCAAATATTACATAGCAAGCCCATTACAATATATGTTTGAAAAAAGATGTTCCTTTTCCCGCTACTGGTACAAGCAATATATAAAGTTAATTAACCAGTTTTGGTATGAATTCCTCACCGCTATAAAGCGCCATAAATATCACCAAAAAACTCCCACTATGACGTCCAAAATAATAATAATGTGTGTGTACATTTCACACAGCACCATCCAGCCTCAAACTAAGCAAAGCTTGTACTATGGGAACCGGATAACTGATACAATACTTCGATACCTTTTGTTTGTAAATACATACATAGAATACAATATAACACCCGGACATGGAACAAACATCGATATTCCACACACAAATGTTTGTTTAAATGGCGTCTTCCGGTTTTTGATGTGTGATAGCGGTCACCCATACAAGTAGTGATCGCAGCGAACGTTGCTATACATGATCCTGTGTATCTGTACCAAATTGATTCTATCTACTTAAAATATGTTTCATGAAAATATCACATATTGTATTTATGTTTTGTTGTAGAGGTGTCGTGGGCGTCTCCGCTGAACGTCGCCCGGATGACGCGAGCCTCGCCCCGCGAGCTGGCGCAGCGGGCCGACAGGTGGGCGCGCCCGGCTAGGGCTCCGGGGGGCCCGGGGCTACGAGGGGCATGCTCCCACAACACCCAGACACAGAACAAGTATTTGCGCTTGTTTTTCGTGCACACAAATACTGGTCCTGCCGCGGGAATCGAACCCGCGTACGGGCTATAGGTCGACCTGCTCAACCACCACACCACAGAGGATGTCACTCACAAAAGCCATTCACCACTATTCAAATACTTATAATAATAAAATGTTTGGGCATCTCACTCAACGCCATCTAGCCCCAAACTAAGCAAAGCTTAATACTTTTTGTTTGTAAATATTAGGTCTTGACCTATGAAATTGCCGTTTTGTTTGAAAAAAGTTAAAGTATTTTTTTTTTCGAACTTATTTATTTCTTTATTCAAAGTAATCACCCCTGCAATCCATGCATCTTTGCCAACGCTGTGGCAGTTTATGGATGCCCTTCTTGAAAAAATCAGCAGGACAGGAGACAACAAACTCTTCAAAGGCGTTTTGTACTGCCTCTCGGGAATTGAATTTTTTTCCCGCTAAAAAGTTGTCCAAATTTTGGAAAAAGTAATAGTCGGTAGGCGCAAGATCTGGTGAGTATGGCGGATGAGGGAGAGCTTCCAAACCCAACTCATGCAGCTTAGAGACGGTCTGTTGTGCAGTATGGGGTCGCGCGTTGTCGTGAAGTAGCAGTGGAGATGACCGATTGACCAAAGCTGGTTGCAGACGTACGAGTTTCGCCATCATTGTGGTCAGTTCTTCAATGTACACATCTGCAGTAATGCTCTCGCCGTTTTGTAAAAAGCTATGATGAATCACACCAGCACTAGACCACCAAACTGTGACCATCACCTTTCTAGGGGTCATTTTTCGTTTTGCACATTGCTTTGGTACCGAACCAGGATCTAACCAACTTGCTGAGCGCTTTCGATTGTCAAAAAGAATCCATTTTTCGTCGCACGTAACAATTCGGTTCAAAATTCCTTCATTTCTGTGCCTGTTAAGCAGCGCAAGGCAAGTCTCGACGCGTACGTTGCGCTGGCGATCGTTAAGTTCGTGGGGCACCCATCTATCAAGCTTTTTTATCTTGCCAATCGGTCGCAAATGGACCAATATTGTTTTGATGCTAACATCAGAAGCTGCTGCCAGCTCAGCTGTAGATTGAGATTCATCAACTTCCACAATCGCCTTGAATTCATCATTGTTGACCAAAATTTCCGGACGACCACGAGGTTCATTTTTCAAGTCAAAATTCCCAGAACGGAACCGAGCAAACCAATAACGGGTTGTACGTTCGTTTGTACAGTTCTCTCCGTAAACGTCGTTGATGTTACGTGTCGTTTGTGCCGCGTTGGTGCCACGACGGAACTCATATTCCATAATTACACGAAATTTCAAAGTATCCATTATGAGGAAAAATGTTGAAATGTAATGAAAATACAACGCTAATCAATAAACAAAAACTTATATTGTAAATAGAATGTCATATATTTAAAACAAAATTAATTTGAATTTAGAATTCATAGCCAATCAAAACTTTTTTTGTTTGAAAAAGTCTGTACTGCAATACGGCAATTTCATAGGTGAAGACCTATTACATACATAGAATACAATATAACACACAGACACAGAACAAACAGCTAAGTTCATCACAAATGTTTGTCCTTTGAGGGAATTGAACCCACAACCCACAGTTCAGAAGGCAGGGTTACTACCAACTGAGCTATCGGGTCGGTCAAATAAATATGAATAAATGTCTTTATTGTGTAAGCCAAGTATCTGTGCACAGAGAAAAAAAGCGCAAATACTTGTTCTGAGCCTAGGTGTTGTGGGAGCATGGTCCTCGTAGTTCCTGGGTCCCTAGACACCTAGTTCTATGTATGCACTAAATGAAATACAAAATCATTTATTGATATAAATATTTTGACAACAGCTTATGTAGTGAATCCATAGACTCCTGAACTAGTTCTACCTACTAGTTCACTGTGTTTCAGGAGTCAGTGGCTTCTCCTATTTAATATCTACATGTGATTTATGTCAGAGAATGTGTGTGTGTGTGTGTGTGTGTGATGTGATCGTTGTTATTACTACATTAAGTAGAGGACCGGTTGTCCGCAGATACTTCTGGGCGGCGCTGACGGTGGCGGTGGTGTACGCGCTGCCCGTCGTGCAGCTGCTGTTCACCTACCAGCAGGTACTTCCGCTCGGGGAGGGCGAGCCGAACGGAACTTTAACGTTGGTTCACGTAGATATTCATTGTCAACATAATAAAGTTAAAAAATTGTATTATTATGTTGGTGTGTTCGGTAAAATGACAATTCACAATTAAAGGGGAGATCAAGAAAGATTTAACTGATTTTTTCAAATGATTTTGAAAATGACTTATAGGTATCTTTGGATTCAGCGTGAAATTATCAATAATACATTCTCAAAATACCGAAATGAGGCTTAAATCTAGAGATTTTGAGTCCAAAAACGGTTTATCTCTCACACGAATACTTCGCTTAGCATAAAAACATTATTATATCATATTATATTTTTTCAGTAATTGTACGAATTAGTACTATATTTTGTATTTGAAAATATAATTAATACATTTCCAAGCAACTGAAACTACTCTAAAGCACTGTACATTCCTACACTCCACACCCCCCCTCCACGAGGCCGCGTGCCCCAGATGGTGCTCCAGACCGGCAACCAGGACCTGTGCTACTACAACTTCCTGTGCGCGCACCCGCTCGGCTCGCTGTCCGACTTCAACCACGTCTACTCCAACGTCGCCTACGTCCTCTTCGGGGGCGTCTTCATGCTGCAGGTGCGAGCGAGACAACGGTCCAACGCGAAAGCCACGCAGGTAATTCTATATAGTTACTGTATTATAATGATTTCGTGACTGGGAGTTTATGGACTTTTGATTACAGATTGTACTAAATTACCTATGAATTATTATTGTGTGAAGTAAAATATATATCTGTATGACGGCGGCAACGTTCAATTGTAAACTCTATGCGCAGCGAATAGTACCGTGATTTACCCTGTGGTAGCATTTAAATTTATTACAGTGGCAACACCGGTAACTGTCATCGCTTCCCCACCCATCTGGCTATATAAAGGGAGCGCTCGGTGTACTACGGATCTTTCTTGCTCCGGACACGGCGCGGGGCGCATGCTGAAGGCCTATAGTTCTATAGTTTGCCTGCCATGCCTAACCCGGAGCCTATATATACATACAAAAGAAAGTAGTGTTAGTTACACTATTTATAACTCAAGAAGCTCAGACGTAATGCTTAACAATTTTTTTTTATTTTTCTTTTAACTTATATGTTTTGTTCTTAGTTGGTTCATCTTTTATAAATATGTATGTATAGTTAGGGTACAATGGGGCTGGCATAAACTTTGTTTAAAAGCCCCTTAAAAAATAGATATAAAAAAAACTCAAAAACGGCTGAACCATCGCTTGGCTAGCATGCTACACCTTCGATCACATCGTCACTTCCCATCAGGTGAGAGCGTGGTCAAATGCTAGACAAGTTTGAAGTAAAAAAAAACGTTTTGTCTGAATATCGGTGGGGAGGTAGATATACAAAACGATAAAAAGATACAAAAAATCGAATCGTTGAATTATTGAATAGTCTTTTAAAATGATTCTGCAACTTTTTTTATTTGTCCAACACATGAGCCGTTCAAGTGATTTGCAGTATTCTGGAATGCTCAGCTTAGAAAATAAAAAGGGGGGGGGGATTTTTTTATGTATCCCAGAATGTGTACTTACGGTATCCTATTTCAAAGGTAATTGACCTTTTCCGTAAGGTCTTCCAAAATGTTTTACTAACGAGACGTGTGGCGGCTCCAGGGCCTGGGCATCCCGCAGCACTACGGCCTGCTGTACTCCATGGGGCTGGCCCTCTGCATGGAAGGCTTCCTCTCCGCCTGCTACCACCTCTGCCCCAACAAGATGAACTTCCAGTTCGGTGAGTGCCTCAGCTTCCTTAGTGTTATATGTTATGTATTCTATGTATTTATTTACAAACAAACGGTATCTAAGTATTGTATCAGTTATCGGGTTCCAATAGTACAAGCTTTGCTTAGTTTGGGACTAGATGGCGCTGTGGGAAATGTCCACACATTTACTTATTATTTTACATTACGAGCTAAGCGAACTTACCAATACGCACTTGCACACCAAATGCTGAACGCTCATTGGTTGCTTGTTGATCATCAGCTGTTATCAACCAATGAGCGTAAGGTGACATTAGTTTGACATGTTTACGAGAATCCCGGGGCTGCCAACTTAAGAAACCTCGATCAGTTATCCGTTTCTCATAGTACAAGGTTTGCTTAATTTGGGACTAGATGGAGCTGTGTGAATGTTTCCACCCGGTGACGCTGTAAAGGTCGGTAGAGACCAAGAGCATAAGACCGTTAAAAATTACAGCTTTGTAAATGTTTTTTGTCGTACCCTCAGACTCGTCCTTCATGTACGTGATAGCGGTCCTGGTGATGATCAAGTTGTACCAGAACCGGCACTCCGACATCATCCCGAGCGCGCACTCCACCTTCATGCTGCTGGCGGTCATCATGAGCATCGGTGAGCTGCCAGCGCTCATCATCATCACTCGCCATTCTATATAACATATAAAATTCAAAGTCCCGACTGACTGACTTATATATCAACGCACAGCCTAAACCGCTGGTCCTAGAGACTTGAAATTTGGAGGGTGTGTTCTTTGTAAAGTGTGGGATCCACTAAGACAGCGTTTTTAGAAATTCCATCTCAAGATGGACATAAAATCAACACCTCTTAATCTTCCGTGTATTCTTCATTGCTTAATATACATAGTAACTTTTCGCTAGTTGTTTAACCAAAGATTAAGAGACTGAAAGATTTTTCTGCTCAAATCGCCCGACTCAGGCTCTCGTCCAATCACGCGCCGATCAGTGTTGCCAACCAGAAAATTCAATTCTACCAAAAAAAAAACAATGACCTTAAAGTATCAAACGCCGCCTGAAAGCTTTTTACTTGACTTATCGACTACTATTTTACGTAGCGCGCAAGGAAAAAAAGCGCTAATACTTGTTTTGAGTCCGTGTGTTGTCCGGAGCATGTCGTAGTTCCTGGGTCCCTGCACACAGGGAATCCTAGTTAGGGTCCAGGATCTATGTATGTGATCGTTGGGCGTTATGATGGTCCAGGTTTGTTCGGCATCCTGTTCCCGAGCGTGTACTTCTCCGTGCTGTTCACGGCGCTGCACCTGCTCGCGTGCCTCGTGCTCACCCTGAAGATATACTACGCGGGGAGCTTCCGGATGGGTGACTAACGATTCATTATTCATATACATCACGACACGACACAACACAGCACAACAAAATACAATACAACACAATAAAATATAATATAATTAATTTTCTTTTTTCAATTTATTTATCTGCATTTATTTATATATTTAACTTAAGTAACACTTTCCCTGGGTTCTTGTAAGTTTGTAAGTTAAGTTTTCCAAAATTTTGTGGACATTTTATTTAACGTACTAACTACTTATAGGAGATTTTAGGTCTGTTTTCAGGCGACACCGCCGTGAATCATATATCGTGGGGAGGAAAACGATTGTACTTTAGACCACACGACTGAAGTAAAATTTCTTTAGTTTAGCTCCATCTATCGGCCGATATAACTTTGTTTAATGTTAATGTCGTCGTCATCTTGACAATTTAAATTCTCTTTTTACCGGACATACTAACATAACAATACAAAGTTTTAACTCTGTTATATTGACAATGGAGATCTACGTAACCCAACTTCAACTTTCGTCCCAAGTCTAAGCGTGCGTAAAGAAGTTTTACTTTACAAATAATACGTTGTGTGACATTGTTTTTTTTTTAATTGAAAGTTTACTAAACTGGGAATATGTTACTTATGATACTTTCAAAAACTAACCTTAACCACTACAATCATGCGGTGGACATATTCCCTTCTGGATGTAAACTTAACTTATGTTTATAGATAACCAAAATGAGGCTACATCTGGACGCTAGAACGCTAGTCACAAACAATAAAATAAAGTTCTAACACACAAACAAAATATACATACTTAAGTAATTTTTTAAGTTAATGAAATTAAATTTATAACCAAGAAGAAATTTGTGGTAATGCCAAGTTACAAGTTACGTGATAGTATATCAGTAACACGTCGTCTAACTGAGGTTAGCGAACTATTATCAGAAATGTCAAAATCATATTTTACTCCATTATGAGAGTCACACATTCGGTAAAGTGAAGAGTGCTTTAACATATTCGTTTTGCAAATGGGAAGAGCAAATACATGCTTATTGGACCAGAGGCGGCTCCCGGACGAGGTACTCGAAATTATATTTTATGCAACATATCGGGACAATCAACTAAACCATTAATTAATGTATATAACATGATAATGTCAAAAGCAGTGCGACGAATGTCCAAAGGCTTTTTATAGTGCTTCAATCGAGATTTATAAGACCGCAATGCACATATTATCCATATAAGTTATATGGTACAAAATTTCTTCTGAACCCTCTCCAATCTATCAGAATAGGGAATTCAGAACGGGATTCCAAACAACACTACCATACTCTAAAATACTACGAACTACATTACTTTACTTGGCTAGCATGCTACACTTTCGATCGCATTGTCACTTCCCATCAGGATAGAGCGCAGTCAAAGGCCAGACAAGTTTGAAGTATAAAAAAAAAAACTAAGCTAAAAAAGAGCTGAATGGATAAGTTTGAGTTACGGAATAGTTTAGACTGTCTGGTAACAAACCCCCCAATTCTCAGAGATTTCTTAACAATACAATCCACATGATCGCGAAAATGTAACTTATTATCAATAACCACTCCTAAATCACGGATTGATGACACTTCCATCAAAGGAACGCTATCAATACCATAACTACCTGCACATGGAGCGCGCTTACGGGAACATTTAATGAAGAAACATTTAGATGCATTTAGCTTCATATGACTATGACTACACCATTGACTCACAGCGTTAATATCGGCTTGAAGTTCCTCCACATCCTTATCACTACAAATGGTCCTATACAGTTTCAAGTCGTCAGCGAATAGCTTTACTTTCCATTTTACTAAACTAGGTAAGTCGTTAATATAGGTGAGGAACAGTAGGGGGCTGAGCTGAGATCCTTGGGGAACCCCAGAAGGAACCAATGCCGCCATAGAACTAAAACCTTTAGCAACTACTGGTTGGGACCGATTCAGTAAATACGACCTCAGCCACCTTAGAAGAGATCCATGAATACCAAGACCTTGAAGCTTAGCTAGTAGCATATCACGATTGACCAAGTCAAAAGCTTTACTGAAGTCGGTGACATGACATGACATTGCAGAAGCGTCGGTGGTGCAGCGTGCGTGGGCGGGGGTGCGCGCGGCGGGGTGGGGGGCGCTGGTCCCCGCGCACCGCGCCCGCGCCCTGCTGCTGGCGCTCGCCAACCTCGCCAACTGGGCGCTCGCCGCGACCTCGTGAGTACCGAGCCAACCTCGCCGACTGGGCGCTCGCCGCGACCTCGTGAGTACCGAGCCAACCTCGCCGACTGGGCGCTCGCCGCGACCTCGTGAGTACCGAGCCAACCTCGCCAACTGGGCGCTCGCCGCGACTTCGTGAGTACCGAGCCAACCTCGCCAACTGGGCGCTCGCCGCGACCTCGTGGGTACCGAGCCAACCTCGCCAACTGGGCGCTCGCCGCGACCTCGTGAGTACCGAGCCAACCTCGCCAACTGGGCGCTCGCCGCGACCTCGTGAGTACCGAGCCAACCTCGCCAACTGGGCGCTCGCCGCGACCTCGTGAGTACCGAGCCAACCTCGCCAACTGGGCGCTCGCCGCGACCTCGTGAGTACCGAGCCAACCTCGCCAACTGGGCGCTCGCCGCGACCTCGTGAGTACCGAGCCAACCTCGCCAACTGGGCGCTCGCCGCGACCTCGTGAGTACCGAGCCAACCTCGCCAACTGGGCGCTCGCCGCGACCTCGTGAGTACCGAGCCAACCTCGCCGACTGGGCGCTCGCCGCGACCTCGTGAGTACCGAGCCAACCTCGCCGACTGGGCGCTCGCCGCGACCTCGTGAGTACCGAGCCAACCTCGCCAACTGGGCGCTCGCCGCGACCTCGTGAGTACCGAGCCAACCTCGCCAACTGGGCGCTCGCCGCGACCTCGTGAGTACCGAGCCAACCTCGCCAACTGAGCGCCGCTGACCACCCCCCCTCCTCCCCCCAGGGCGTACGTCCACAACGAAGACTTCGCCCGGCAGCTGCTGGCCATCCTGATGGGCAACGCGATCCTGTACCTGTGGTTCTACATCGCCATGAAGCTGGTGCACCGCGAGCGGCTGCAGGCCCACGCGTGGGGCTACCTGCTGCTGGCGCACGCCGCCTGGCTCGCCGCGCTGCACCTGTTCCTGCACGGGAACACGCGCTGGTCGGTGAGTGCACGCTGCGACGTCACTGGTGCTGCACCTCGCTACCACATCTTGCAACATCTTGTTCGGAAGTTTTATTTTTAAAGTGCCAAATATTATCAAAATTGAATCCAAATTTAATATAATGTTTTACTTTATCAACCTCTGTAGTGTGGTTGAGCAGGTCGGCTATAACCCGGAGACGGCGGGTTCGATTCCCGCGGCAGGATACGTGTTTGTGATCGCCCCCCACGTCTCGAAGTCATACCTTATGATCCTATAACTGGGCAAACTTTTGACCAATTTTGCTCAGATCTGACATACTTATATGTAACGAGCTTCTGCCCGCAGCTTCGTCCGCGGCGTGGCCTAAAATAAAAATTGGGAAAATAATTCAACCACCCATTTCACCCTCTTAAGGGTGGAATTTCGGAAAATCCTTTCTTAGCGGATGCCTACGTCATAACATCTACCTGCATGCCAAATTTCAGCCCGATCCGTCCAGTGGTGTGGGCGGTGCGTTGATAGATCACTATGAAAGTCAGTCACCTTTAGTTTATTTTTTTTTTATACTGCATTTCCACAGTCACCTGGATCCGTGCTTTTTGTTAGATTATTTTTTATATTTATTAATTAAGCCTATTATTAACATGAACATATATATATAATACAGGGAGGACAATACAGCCAATAACACATAAACATAAGTACTTATCTCTAATTGTGCATACACCACCGAGCAAACCAGCTTCCGCAAGCAGCCACCTGTCACTCAGTTGTCACCTTTAGTTTTATATATATAGATTGCGTACCGAATGTTCCGAACCATTTGTACGCGAGCGTCACATTCACTGTGACAGTAAAGTCGCCTGTTGTGACAGGAAACTCCAGCGCTATCCCGGCGTCGGAACGGCGTGTGCACCTCGCTGCAGCTGTTCGACTCGCACGACGCGTGGCACTGCGCCTCCGCCGCCGCCATGTTCCTGTCCTTCAACCTGCTGCTGTCGGCCGACGACGACCGCCGCGACACGCCGCGGCGGGATATAGCTACGTTTTAATATTCAACTAAAACTTGTCAAGTAAGCTATGAACTAGTCCTGTGTAAGTTATGACTGGCCCGATAACTCAGTTGGTAGTAACCCTGCCTTCTGAACTTTGGATTGTGGGTTCGATTCCCACCCAGGACAAACATTTGTGTGATGAACATCGATGTTTGTTCTGTGTCCGGGTGTTATATTGTATTCTATGTATGTATTTACAAACAAAAAGTATCCAAGTATTGTATCAGTTATCCGGTTCCCATAGTACAAGCTTTGCTTAGTTTGGGGCTAGATGGCGCTGTGTGAACTGTCCACACATATTATTATATTATTATTATAATATAATAATATGCGTAATGAGGCGAACGGAAGATGAAAGTTGTTGGTTAACGTCAACTCAATTATCAACGTAACAAAATCAAAAATTACTTAATATATGTATTACTAGCTTCTGCCAGCGGCCTAGTCTACATAAACGCTCTCTCTCAATATAATATACAAACTGACAATATCCCAAACAGTGAAATAATATGAAACTGGGATTAGAGTAGTATGGTTTTAACGGTACTCAAAGTAAGGCAGTATTTAAGTAAGAAAGTATTTAAATATACGCGTTTATTAGATGTAATAACTTATAGTTTGAAAAATGCCAAATAATTTATTATAAAGAATTATAATTTTAATTTCAATATACATTTGTTATGAATTAATTGATAATTTGTGACTTGCTTGACACTTATAGTAATTAAATAAGTCTTATTGTTACTAACAAATTGGATTGAATTATCTGTAATAAAATGAAATTTATTATTATTATTATTTAAAATACTCATTTGTTCACAGTTATATCAGTGCAGGATTTTTGAAGCTCTTTTTGTCTCTGTTGGTGAATGATTTTGGGCAAACCTTCCGATTCCCGCGGCAGGACAAGTATTTGTGCACAGAAAAAAGCGCAAATACTTGTTCTGAGTCTGGGTGCTGTGGGAGCATGCTCCTCGTAGTTCCTGGGTCCACAGGGAATCCTAGTCAGGGTCAAGGATCTATGTATGTAGTAATAATAATATGTGCGAACATCTCACATAACGCCATCTAGCCCCAAACTAAGCAAAGCTCGTACTATGGGAACCAGATAACTTTTTTTTTTTTGAAAAAACACATTTATTTGGATAAAGGCAAATAAGTAGTAACTGATACAATACTTAGATACTTTTTGTTTGTAAATACATACATAGGATACAATATGGCTCGTATTATAGAACGCGCCTCAAGTGTCGTTTGATCTACAATCACGTAATCATTGCTTGAGAATAGAATCTATGCTTAGCTATCGTTCTTATTATAGAACAGTGCTTGAGCGCTACTTACCTGAATGTAGATTTGAATCAAACCTCAGGCAGTGTGTTTTTTGTCTATGAATCAGCCTATTTTCATTTACATTTCGATAGTTTTAACAATTCCGTTCCACGTAACGCATTGTCAAGGTGTAAGTCATCGCTCATAGAAATAGAAAGAGACCTTAAAAACACACATTTTAATAATAAAAAATTAACATTTATTTGTAATAGATCCTATGAAACTATTTGAAATAAAAAATATGCTTTTTGGATTAACTTTTGTGTTTTTGTAATATTTTACTTTAATATACAAAAAATTTGATATAATTACAACGGAACGTAAAAATAACAATGTCGATCCTCACCTCACAGCTGTTCCCGTAGTATCTTCTTGGTTTGTGGCTATTTCGTTTAGGTTTTAATTATTTGTATAAAATTATGTTTTCACTATCAACTTTGACTCTATGGTTCCCTTTATGGGTACTGTTACTGGTAACCACAATTTTGCCAATGTAATTTACCAGATTCGACACCTGCTATTGAAAAATAATTTATCTCATTTAATAGTCTGCATTAATCACACGGCATGGAGCGGAAAAGTAGTAGTACAATAGAGCTACAAAAATGTAACAAACAATGGTCTAATGCAATGAAATCATTACTCAAGCGTGGTCGCGACCACACTTGGGAAATCAGAGACTAAATCTATGCTTGAGCATCGATTACCGTCTGAGCGACTTTCTGTAATAAGAAAATACTCAGGTGAACCATGATCAGATCTGATCACTGTATTACGACTCAAGCACTGTTCTATAATAAAATATTGTATATATGTTCTATAATAAATCTAATTTCAGGTCGAAATTTACGACTGAGCACTGTTCTATAATACGAGCCTATGACACCCAGACACAGAACTAACACCTATGTTCATTACACAAATATTATATTGATAGTGAATTGAGATCATTTAGAAGAAGAAAAATGGTTTTATCTGAACCCTTTCCTTAAAACAGAAGTGAAATGACAAATTATTTTAATTTATATATGTCATAAAATTTCATACATTAATTAACCGGTTTAAAAATAATTACATGCTATATATTCAATTCTAATGTATATTAAAATGAATCTCTATTTCCCTCGGCGTCATGCGATGTGCGATGATCACGCATGAACGGATGGAATATATTCGCTATTTTTTTTTTGTTGTGTTTAGGTTCTTATAAAAGTAAAAGTTTAAATAGTTGAGCGGGTAATTTGAACATTTTCTAACTGCGATTTTGAAACTGCGAGGCTTAGCTACTATACGAATATAAAAGACATTTGCAAAAGGGACGTTTTGTGTAAACGACCTTTTAGTAATGGGGCTTACGGCGAAATGGATTTTTGTGAAATGTGGCGTGACATTTTGAAAATGGCACGCCATCCCAATACACTGTTAATTCTAAAGATAATGGATCTTTATTCTCATGGATGCTAATGTTACCAATGATTTGAGCCAAAAATATCAAAAATAGTATTAGTAATTTGAGTTTTCATATTAAGTTTTTGAAGTAAAACTTCTTTACAGACAACTTTCTTAACAGAATTTGTTTCACGTAGATCTAGTAGAGCCAGTGTCAAGTAATTGATAATTTATCAAGTTATCGATATTTCACGCAAATATGTGTCAAGTCACAGTCGAAGTCATCAAGTCAAGTCATAGTCAAGTCAGTCTAGTCAAAGTCATACTCCTAGTAAAGCGGTGGCAACTTTACCAGAAGCTTCTATGGAGTTTTTGGAAACAACACGAAAAGAAACGTTTCACCGTCATTATACCATTTTCCCACACTCACGCCTGTAATCCAGCACTTAACGAATAAAATGCCACCAATTTTATGCACTAACACTGAAAATCACACAAGTTTTGGAAAATAATACGATGTGATGACGCAATCTTTTTCACTTTCCCGCCAAAACTCCTTCAAGATGGCGACATTAACATTAAACAAAGTTACACCGGCCGATAGATGGAGCTAAACAAAAGAAGTTTTACTTCAGTCGTGTGGTCTAAAGCACACTCGTATTTTTCTTTTAATATTTGCAGATTCTTTATTCTTAATGTTCTTATGCTGAAACATATGAATTTATGAGTAAAATATGTTACGTACGTTATAGTTTAAGTATAAATAGAATATTTTCCAGGTGTTAGTAAGGTCCGTATTACAGAACGATGCTCAGTCATCGATCGGTGCTCAAGCAGAGATTTCATTCATAAAGTGATCAATTAGTGAATGAAATCTCTGCTTGAGCACTGATCTATGACTGAGCAACGTTCTGTAACAAAGTTAAGCGCATGTAAATAACAATTGGGCTACTCCACGTTCGCCGCTGACGGTTATTCTCCTGCGCGGTTCACACCGGACAAATGGAAATTAGACAGATTTAAAATCATTGTCAAATATTAGAGAGTACCATAAAGGCCGCTTACCATCAGGCGGACGTCTGCTAGTGTATATAATTAGTTTATTTTGCTCCTACCTCCTACTCCTTTGATTATTATTATATTAATTGTCAATTGATATAATAAATGCGATTTATTGTCGCTTTGATGATTTATCAATAAATATGAATGTAGTGACAGCCTCTGTGGTGTGGTGGTTGAGCAGGTCGGCTAGTAACCCGGAGGCGGCGGGTTCGATTCCCGCGACAGAACAAGTATTAGTGCATAGAAAAAAAGCGCAAATACTTGTTCCGAGTCTGGGTGTTGTGGGAGCATGGTCCTCGTAGTTCCTGGGTCCTTAGACACAGGGAATCCTAGTTAAGGTCCAGGATCTATGTATGTGATCGTTGGGCGTTATATTGTTATTATTATTATTGTGAACTACTTCATTAAACAAAACATTGTAGTTTAATCTGAATTATTTTTATTATTTCCATCACTGTCGTAAGTTGTTACTGTTTTTGCATTTTTATTGTTATAGTAGAAATGCAAATAATCATTAGCAATTTTAACAAGTTAATTATTAAATAGTTTATATATATCTAATATTTATTTTTTCCTTAATTAATTGTTATAATTTTTATGTAAAAGTTGGTGCTTTACTCTAGTGAATGAAAATTATTTGCTATTGTAAATTGTTAATTTAACAATAATTTTTGACAAGAAAAAATTATTGTCGCTGTTAGGATTCGAATTTGTGACCATCTGTTTGGCAATACGCGGTAATGGCTCTGAAGGGTACTTGTTACGAAACACCAAATACCGTGAGCATGAAGAATGATGGTCCTGGATTTGAATTCCGTTTGCGTTCCTATTTTTTTTGTTTATTGTCATATTGCTAAAAATATACAATAAGTAGTAAATATGTAATTTATGTAGCTTTTATTATAAAATTGTAACTAAGTTTAATGCTAAGCATTTAAATAATAAATGTACAAAATCAATTTTTTTACTGGACATGTGAAGTTTTTTTAAAACCCTATACAATAATAATAGTATGACGTGAGTCGAAATGACTGAATGGATTTTGATGAGTAAAATTGATAAGCTTCAAAATGTTGGCATTGTGCTACGTTCTTGGTACGCAAAGTGCTCTACAAATTCCAAAGAGTATGTAACGCTAGCTTAGAAATTCATTATATTGAAGTAAAACTTCTTTCTGCACGCTTCACTTGCGGAGTTAGCTGGTGAATGTGTGACGAGAGCATTACGGAAATTGATCGGGCGAGGCGAACGGAAGTTGAGAGAAGATAGAAATTAAGATTAAAAGAATTTAGAAAGATTAAAAAGATAAGTAAGAGAAGATAGAAAGACAGAGAGTTACGTTTCGAATATAAATTTTACTTCAGTCGTGTGGTCTAAAGTTCACTCGTTTTTTTGTTAGCTCCATGTTTACAAGTAAGTTGGTAAGAATAGTTTCAAGACGAAACGAATAATATTTTTGTTTGACAGGAATTAGTATATATATTAGTATTCATACTCGGTAGAAAGAAATTAGCTAATATACTTTGGGCGATTCACACCGAGATGACAAAGGGTAATAACTTAAAATAATTAAAAACATTATCTACATTTTATTTCTTTGATGGCTGTGGGGCTTGTGGCATGAAATGACCCCGACCTCCCCCGCCGCGCCTGAACCAAATCCCAGATTGGATAATAGTTACTTCAGGCGTTCAATATATATCTATCTCTCGTAACATTTATGCGCTATCAGCCTTATTAATAAACACGAACTAGCTTTAGACTAGTTACACCATCTTTTGTCTCTTTCGATCCAGCTAAATATTCCAGTAGCAAAAAAAGGACAAAAGCTGAAGTAACTAACCCGAGACTAATATCTTTTTATTAATAAGGCTGTATATGTTCTATTACGGTACGGTATCCCTTTACTGACTTATCTATTTTGTGCTACTTACAATGTAATCAAATGATATCAGAAACTACGTATCAAATAAAAGGAAGTCCGACAATCTACAGGTACAAACTATATTCATTCAGCCGGCGCCCAAGCGCCCACTGGCACTACAAAATTGTGATTCAGGTGCATTGAAAACTACCCGAGTCGCGCCCCCACGACCTAGTTCACTTAGGTGACCTGCCCGCGCGGGGCGCTTCTCCAGTCGATGCCCCACTGGCCTACTTACTGCGGCCATCGCGCCTGCGCCGCCCAGATTCCTCCCTGGATGAACCCCCGCCGTTTGGGGCGGAAAGAAGGGCGGGTAAATTACTGATTTTTCGGGAGATTTTGTGAGTAGATTTTGCGAGATGAGGGTAGTTCTGAGTTCTATTGTGACACGAGACTCAAGAGTCATGATCTCACAACTGTATGATCATCATTTGTGATTCGTACGTGCTTACGAGTTATTAGCCCAATATTGATATTATATTAAAGTTTTAAAAACGCTAGTCGCTATAGCAGCTTAAAAAAATATCTCATGTAGTACATTCGTTCAAAAGTGAAATAAAATCACATGAACAAAGAAGCTTAATAATATAAGCGGCGCGGCAGGTATGATGTCATTATTTTACTGACGTATTTCAAGTTATAATATTTATTTATTAAAAGTTGTCTCATAAGATGTAGGTAACTTATTGTAAATTTATGTGACTGTAAATCTTATTTCATAACGAAAAAAGTAACTAATATATTAAAAGTAACTATATAAAGTAATAAGATAAAAATCGGCCAGATGTGATGATACGATAATAAATGCGGTGAAGTGACAAAGCGCAGCTCACACACTATATTGCAACTCATTGAGCTGAGTCACAATGAAGGTTTTAATAAGGGTGAGTGGTAGGGAATTTATAAGTATGATACTATCATTTGTATTTATGTATTCGTCACAAGACAGGAGTCACTAACAAAGCGCTCCTGCCACTGCGATTTTTGTAAGCTTTTAAAACTTTGTTTCACAACAAATAATATGTGAAACACTTGCTCATACTTATTCGGATGGTGAAGTTGTCGCGCGTGAATCTGATCAGAAAAACTATAAATTCTTAACAGAAACATGATTGAAGCATTGAAGCCAGTTTATACAACTATTATTGTGAAAATAATGCTTATTTTATTTCAGTAAGTTGCTTTTTTTTTTAATATATTTTTCGTTTTGTAATCAGTATTCTTGAAACCATAGGGAAAAAATATTTTAGCTTGGCAACTCTTTCCCAGCTCCCTACTTTTTTGTTGACTGTTCAAGAAAAATGGCCGACGTATGTAATGTCAAAACTTGCTGGGTGAGAAATTACGCTGAAAACGTGTGAAGTTTCGCGGAAATTGACGAATTTTGTGCTTTCTCAGTGATAGTGACGTGTTACGGTGCTTGCGATTGTTTCTTCTCGGATTTTGTGCCTACTTATACATGATTGACGCTAGATTGTGGTATTAAATTAAACTTGCTAAATAAATGAACGGTACGTATTTCTCCTTAACTTTATGCAGTAAACTGCACCTTACTAATGTAAAGTACATTCTCTCGCTGCATTTTAACTCTTAAAAAGAAGTATCAACGCTGCTTGTGAAGCTAAAAATCGTCCCATTAATGAACCAAAATACGAACATAATTCCTATCAATTCGTACTTTTTGAAGGTCTCTAACCAAGATTATCTTCCTTACTGCTATTTAAACAAGGTAAGTGCTCCTCAAATGTTGCTTACGAGGTTAAATTGAGTCTGTAATGTAGTGAATTCGCTTAGATACGACCGCGCGGCATCGTACGTACACGGTTTATGTCAGCGCCCATAAATAGATTCTCGTGTATTCGCTTCGCTTACTTATCGCAGCGCTATCTTCGTGATTGTACATTTATCGGTCAAATAGTGTAATAGTAGTCCATATTATATTCCTAAACATACCTACATCAAACATAATTCCTATAAAAACTACACAAGGACCTCAAGACTTATCTTAGCACTATTCATTAATTCTGGGCATTTATTATACATCATTTCACATTTTACATTTTATATGAAACATTCATATCCTAAGATTGTTTACGGGTGTGTAGCTTATTGCTGACCTGCCCTAATATTAAAGTTTTATATACAAACCACTTGATAGGTTTTATTGTGTTTGGGAGACAGTAATACAGCATTCAATCTAATCAAGTCTAATCAACTTCTATTCTTATAGATGGATTACACATGTGTAAATAAATTAGGCATAAAGTTAGACTTTAATAAAAGGTTTAATGGAAATTATAAATAATTGGGTACCTATAATTTGTAATATTTTTTAACTGCATGTTGACTAAGGAAACTATGATTTATCCTCTTCTCTTCTAATTTTATGTATCCATGATGAACTGTTATTGAAAAAATGTGCAACTGTAAACAACATTATGGAATGCAAATAAATATTGAAATTGAAATCTATGTATATAAAAATGAATCTCTATTTCCCTTGGTCATCGCATCATACATGAACGAATAGAACATTTTTGCAAATTCTATTTTTGTTGTGTTTAATATTGTCAGGGGAAGGTTTTTCTGAAAGTAAAACTTACGAAAGCTGAGCAGAAAAATCTTCACCACGCAGGTGAAACCATGGGGCGTAGCTAGTTCACAATAAAATTGAGTACAATAAGATTACCTAAAAATAAAAGTACTGTTAATAAAAGTAGGTACCAATACCAAGCCTAAGAATTTGCCAACAGCCTGAGTGAGTAACACTGGTGATTAAACTAAGAATTAACTAAGTAAGAAACCACCTTAACATCATTGGAAGAGATAAGGATGATGTGATAAAAAAGAGAAGCAACTTCTAGGTGAATAGGTTGTAGCACTGTGCAACCTGAAATGAACTTTATTGTGTGCAGTAATAGTTGGTAATTATTGAAATTTGAATGATGATGTGATGTGACATATTGTCTCCCTATTCTTACCGTGGCTACTCTGTAAAGTAATGTAAAGGAATTTATTATATTTTAATGTAAAGGAAAAAATAATTTGAATCACAAACAAGACTACCACCACAGAATATAAAATAGTACTAATAAAGAAGGTAAATCTTGACAAGCTAACCATTCGTCTGATGTTAAGCGACATGGCTGGCCATATTTATCCTGAGACATCAGTACAATCTAGTAATAAGATTACTAGACTGTGAGATCAGGTTATAAAGTCTCATTTGCCCAGTAATTTCACTAGCTGCAGTGCCCTTCAAACTGGACCACACCAGTGCTGGGGCACTACTGCTTGGCGGCAGAAAAACTGGCAAAGAGATGGTACCTACCTAGACAAACTTTCCAGAAAAGTCCTACCACCTACTAGCTATGTTAGGTCAGCTATATGACCTAGCTGGCCCGCCTGCATTGCCAGCGGTAGTGAAACACCTCAGTATGAAATTAAGCCAATTGCAGTTGCTTAGTCCTTTTTAGGAAGAATATTATTTGAGATCAAATAAAAGTAAAAATTTTCTTGATACATGAATGCAACATAGAAATATTTCAAATAAAGACGATTTCCACATTCGCAATATTATTAATGCTTCTATATATAAAACACTAGAGTTCAATTTCCCACACAAAAAAACTTTAAACGTTAAACATTTTATTTTGGTCAACGTAAACAACATTAATTATGATGTCAAACTATAATAGACTTTATTAACATTGAATGATCATTTTAGAAAGTCTCTGATTGTTTGCCAACTGAGTGAATGATAATAATTTTATGAAGAGGCTGTTATATCAATAAAAAATAAACTGTAGAGTTTTGGCGGTAAAACGAGAAAGATCGCGTCGCCGCATTGTATTATTTTACAAAACTTGTGTTATTTTCAGTGTTAGTGAATAAACTTGGTGGCGTTTTATTCGTTAAGTGCTGCATTACAGGCATGAGCGTGGGAAAGTGTTATAATGATGGTGAAACGTTTCTTTTCGTGTTGTATCCAAAACTCCATAGAAGCTTCTGGTAAAACTGCCACCAATAAAAATCTAACTAAAAAATATTAAATACTTAAAATTAAAGAATATTTAATATTTTAAATTAATAAAAACATAAATAATAATAATATCGCCCAACGATCACATACATAGATCCTGGACCGTAACTAGGGTTCCCTGTGTGTAGGGACCCAGGAAGTACGAGGACCATGCTCCTACAATAGCCAGGCTCGGAACAAGTATATTTTCTGTGCACAAATATTTGTTCTCCCGCGGGAATCAAAACCCGCCGCCTCCCGGTAATGAGCTGACCAGCTCGACCACCACACCACAGAGGTTATTAAAAAAATAAATATTGAAGATTTTATTATTTGGTATACAATAAATAGTTTAATATGATCAGATTCCGTTATTCTACGTTTGGCGGTGTCTACTGCGTCGCAACATTGCATCATTAAATCATAAATAGGGCATCCTAAGTTTCCATAGTTCAAGTGGATAGATCTTTATTTTTTATTTTACTATCTTTATTCTTCCGGTTGAATGAACCCATGTTCATCATCGAAAGGTGTGTCAGGGTGTGAAGTCATCTTCTGGCTTGAGACATTGTGAGCGGTTGTGTCGTCATCACACATACCTATGCTTGGACTTGGTTATGTTGCACCAGAATGTAAAAATATGCGCCAATCGTCAATCGTTCAGAAGGCAGGGTTACTATACTAAATACAATATTAAAAAAAATGTTCCGGTTTGAAGGGCAATTTAGCTAGTGAAATTACTGGGCAAATGAAATCTTATTACTAGACTGTGCTGATGTCTCAGGATAATGTGCGCAGTGCAGTGTCACGTGAAACTTTATATTTTAGAGTTCCGAGTGACACTGTTCTGTTATGGGCAGCCGTGTCGCTTAACATCACGTGAACGACTAGCTCGTCACATCATTCACTAACATAAAAAATAAAAAAACCTTTTTTATTTTATTCTGGTAGACCAGATCGAAACACGATAATTTCAGTTTTAGTAACATTGTATTACAGTCCGTGATCATCCGCATAATCTTCACAAATCAAAAGTAGCTTTCGCAACCCCTTGATCGAGGGACTGAGAAGTACCATGTCATCCGCATAGCTCAGGTTGTTTACACACATTTCCTAGATCGCAGCCGATTTTGGCACTTCAAAATATACAAATAAAACTTAAAATAACCCGTTCGTGAATGGAGTGAAAATATGCCCAGAATGCTGGCAGCATTACCACGTTGAATAGCGTTGCTAAGGGTGCAAAAAAGACTGCATCCTTCGGGGGTGATAATGTCATTTCCCCCTAATTGCCGTAGCTAACGTAGCCCTTGGAGTATCGTAGCCGGTGTCCGCGACGGTGTACCGCTAGCTGACCGCGCTGTGGTCGGTTCCAGATGTGAGTGCGGCGGCATGTGGGGCAGCGGCGCCGGCTGGTGGTGCGGCGCGCTCGCCGCCGCCGCCCTCCTCGCCGTGGTCGCCGCCTGCCGGAGCCGCAAGCGGTCACACCACGACACTGTGGTCAGTTCACACACACGCACATACACACACACACGCACACGCTGATCGCAAAGAGTGACCTAGTGAGCGGACTTGGAACTAATTAAACCAACCAATCGAGGCGATAGATTTGCAAATTATAGCTCTCAGTACATTAAGAAATTCATGTTTTTTCTGTGAATTTTTGCATATAGTAGTATAAAATGGAAATCAGTAAACTCTTTATGTTAATGATAGTCGCAGTCAACGTGTTTGTCATTAACCTGAAATCACACAAGTTTTTTTTATATAATAAAAAAAGTACCGTCATTGGTACTTAATTAATAATTACAATCTAGCCATTATCACTTCGGCTAATGAGTAGTTTAAATTCGACTTAAAAGTAGAGTAATCCAAAGAACACGTCCATTAACATTTCTCTTAATGTTTATAATTATAACTAAATAAAATGTTGTTGTTTTCCAGGTGCACATAGTCCACGGCCCGCTGCCCCGCGGGTCGCGGCCCCCCCGCTTGGCCCCCCGTCCCCCTTCTCGTCTGCCCCCTCTCGCACCCTCCCCCCTCACTCCAAAGCTCATTCTCGCGGCACTCACCGGGAAGCCGGCAGACGAACCCCCCAACCCTCCGCAAATACTCATCGTCCAAAACATTGAAAATCGGCAAACCCCCTCCCAGATACCCCAAACGGAATTCAAGGGACCCAAACTTCCTCTACCGGAGCAGTGGATACATAAAAGACCTCACGAATACAAGTACACAACTATTCCAAGACCTCTGGCGCAGTTGAGCGCTGATCTAGGCGCGGATCTCAGCCAGGAGTCGCGTGCGAAGAAGTACAGCGTGACTCGCTCTCCGTCGTTGGAGAAAGACGAGAAGTCACCGTTTCTAGGCGCAAAATCGGACGTGTTCGGTTTCGATAGTGATTTGGTGCAGAAGCTCAGCGATAGCAAGGACGGAACCATGATGTCGCCGAAGGAGACGGGCGACAACAGCCAGGACGTGTCGCCCAGCAACCTGCGGAGGTTCCGCTCGGTGAGCACGAGGCTCAACATGTGCAGCGTCAACGAAGCTCATCTCGAGAATCAGCAGGAGAGGCTGGAGATGCAAAACTCGCCAAGAGTGCTAGAATGCAGTTCGGCGAAGGAGAAATCTAACGCTTCAAAATTTGACTTCTCCCCTAAACTTTTAGACACGTTAAGCTCGCCGCGGTTCTTCACACCTCCCGAGACAGTCTCCCCGATGTTTTTCAGCGAGCCGTCCCCGAAATCGGTTTACTACGACAGCGTCCGATCCCCGAAGTTCTTCCCGGAAACGTCGAGAGAGGCGGAGGTGCCTCAGTCGCCGAGAGCATTAGGCGACCACTTAAACCGAAATGGCATAGAGAAACCAAGTTCGCCGAGGCTGCTAAGCGCTAGACCCAGCCCTAGAGTTCACAGTTACAACAAGGAGAATTACTTTACCTTTGAACAAGCGCATGCATGTCTGGAAGAAAGCCCTAAAGTCTCGCCACGTCCTAGAAAATACGGCGGACGAAACTCCATCGAAAAAGAACGGTTCACACCTCCCGCGGATAAAGATGTCCGAAAGTACAGACGCCACAATAGCTGCGAAACGAATTACAAAACCGTCGAGCTTAACGTAACGAAATGTGACGACAATAAAAACATACAAGATGAGGACGTTGTAGATTGCTGCGCCAAAATAGACTCATTAGAGATACAATCGAGCACAGAGGACAAAGCAAACGAACTGACGCCGAGTTCTGCCAACACAGCACAGGCAAGACGACAACGATTAAAATCTATCTCCTTAGACTCTGACAACGCGAAAATAATTGAACAAAACCTGGGGTTACCGATTGCGAAACAATTGAAAGACCAAATGAACGAAGCGTACAAAAACGAAAGCACATCTTGCGATAGCATGGAACGGTATCAAAAGACGCCGACGAACGAGCGACCCTGCTTCAAATTCGAAGATGAAAAGAGTAAGAAGTCGTCAGAAGATGAGGACGAGCCGAAATCGCCAGATCTCTTGCAAAAGAAGTGTCTACGGCAGAGCTCCGACACGCAGTCTTTCATTGACATGCCGAGATTTTCTCCGAAAGAATTCGAAATCACGGTCACCACGGAAGAAGGCGCAACGTGCGCTGCGGAAACGCAAGTAAAACCCAAAACCAAAAACTTAAGGAACCTAACAATTGATTTGACGAAACGAGACAGCGAACTCGAGAAAGAGTTGTTAGAATTCGACAAACTATTCGAAAAGAAAGTAAAAACACCGACTCTAAAAATCAAAGCGACCTCCCTCGATTCTTCCGAAACGGTAAATCTATCTCTACCCCAACAGAAAGCACTGGAAGTTCCTCAGAATTCCGTGTCAGTTCCGAACACTCCCAAACGACAATTGAAAAGAATTCTAGCGCAGAAGAACGTAAAACACGATTTCCCTGGAGGCAAGTCAGGATTTAACTCGATACAGTCGAACGCAGAGCAACGTAGGCTGTTCATGAAGGGGCAAGACAGCGGGATCTACTTAAGAGAACACCACGCGAACCTTATGCTGTACCAGCCAGGTACCTCGCGGATGGGATCTCGAACGATGGGATCGTTTGACGAAAACATGGACTTCGAAACCAACCCTGAAATCAACGTTTCGGGAACCGATAACAGGTCCTATTTAGACACGGGTCAGTCGTTGGGATCCAACTTGCTCAACTACAAACAAAACTTAAGCGTATCAAGCACGAATTTAAAGACTTTACCTGAAGGTGTTCCCTCCGATGATTTCGAGCCAAGCGCAGAGGATGAGAAGTTAGTTAAGAAGTTGCATAGAAGGAATTCAAACCAAAGTCTTCTCTTAAGCACGCATAGCCTGCAGAGCTCCAATTGTTCGTTGAACAGCTCCGGAGCGTCTTGTCATAACTTAGCAACAGTGCGCACTAGCATATCCAACTTTAGTCTCAATGATAGGAAAAAGCTGTCCTTAGATAGAAGGGACTCCAACGCGTCTTTGGTGACGGAACACTTGACTCCCACGACCAGAGTCATCTGCTCCTCGAACTCGAATCTTACCGGGGATAGTTCTAAGAACTGCTTGCTCCAGCGTCGCGGTTCCAATAACAGCCTGACTTTAAATATCCACTCGACGAGTTTGAGTCGGCATTCCAGCAACAGTTCCTTGAACAAAGAAGCCAAAACTGCACAAAAGAAAGGTTTACTGGAGAGGCGGAGCTCTAACACGTCGCTAACTTTAAATATAAACAATTCCAACCCACAGTTATCTGTGAATCGTGGCTTGAGCATATCTAATTATAATTTAAACGGATCGACGTGTAACCTTAGTAGGTACAACAGCAACCATAGCATAGACAACGCAAATATGGCCGCGAGCGAACCTCGCAAGGGGATCCTCGAGCGACGGAGCTCAAACACCTCCTTAACCTTAAACATACCTCAAGAACCAAGGGACATAGAGATCGACGAACGAATACAAATCGTAGACAATAATCTAACGGAGCTACCGCACAGAGACAGCCATAGGAAGTCGTTAAGCACGGAGAATTTGTTGCCAAAATCTTATAAAAACAGAACGCGACTGCGCTCAACTGAGAAGGGTTTAGGATTTGGATCCCACGACAACCTCTGGTCTAACTCGTACACGGAGCCGGACTACCCGCAGAATTTGACGTACGTTGGCGGTGATCAGGAGAACGAGATCATCTACGCGTTCGGGCGACAAGACGATCCCAATTTCCAACAAAATTTCGTTAAGAACATCACGACGAAACCTTTGAGTCCCCAGAGCACTTCCGAAGACTTCCGCCTGTACTTAGCCAACATGCAGCATCTGCAAAACGCTTCATCTGTCCTATCGAGGCAACAGCTACGGGATCTGAACGATGTGTTCCAGAATGGGTACTCTAAAGTGAAATGTCCCATAGCAGCTGAAGGCCAGCACTGCTGCACGGGCCGCGTCGAAGATATGTCCAAAGACAACCCCCAAATGGCCATCCCGGAAATATCTCAACCGTGTTCCGAATACCAGAAGATGCTGCTAAGGAATCTGCATCAGGAATTTTGGGATATGCCCACGAATTTTCAAGAGAAGCCTATAGTGTCCGGCTCCAATCCCAAGAATAGGTACAAGTCCATATTGCCGAACGAGCACTCGAGGTTCATACTGAGGTCGGACGCTGGGAACGCCGAGGGATACATTAACGCCAACTTTATTAAGGTAAGCACTGAGCAGAAGTTTATTATTACTGGCGTAGACTACGCTGGACCCCGTCCCACAAACGCTAAGTGGTAAATAGTTCAGTTAATTCGGTGAAGGAGTACATCGTGATGAAACCATAGCATGGTGGTGACGTTGTCTGGAGCACGTCTGACTACAACTTGGAGGTTGTTGGGTAGGCTTGTAATGTACCCCTGTACGATCTGAACTATACTTTATTGCGTTGTACCAAGAGTCGCTTTTTATTAAGTCTCTTTGCGGAGTGAATTTTATTATGATCTTATAATCTCAAAGGCTTATGTCGGATATTTAAAAGTCAGTCGAATAACTGTAATTAGCTATTTTTAATAATTTATAGTTGGAAAAGAAATTACTTTAAAATACTGTCTAAATACTGCAACATATTGTAATTCTAAGCAAAAAACTGAATTTATTTTATACAAACAAATGGAAAAGAACGCTTAGTAACAAAAGCAAATTTCATTTCATTTAAAACCAATTCAAACATTTCATTTCAAAATAATAATAATTTTAGATACATATTATCATTTTTTCAAATATCCCACTCTCCACCATCGATGCTAAATGCCAATTTTTATACTTTTAAATAATGAAACAAAGTTTTAAAAATTAAAAAAGGAATGGAACGCAATTTTTAATCTACAACAAATAAATCGTCACATCACGGTCTACATAAACAAAAATATACATTCTAAAGTAATTCACGTTATTTTTGACAACACTTATTTTGAATAGTGCCGCGCTAATTCAATTAATGTATGTGTTAATTTAAGTAATGTCGTGTAAAATGACATCATTGTAACACAAAACAAAAGTTTCCGCGTCCTGTACAAACATTATCTAATAGTTAAAAACGTAAACAACTTCAGTAGTACATTGATAGTAGTGACGAGTAAAGTAATAATAACGCCCAACGATCACATACATAGATCCTGGACCCTAACTAGGGCTCTCTGTATCTAGGGACCCAGGAACTACGAGGACCATGCTCCCACAACACCCAGACAGTACAAGTATTTGCGCTTTTTTCTGTGCACAAATACTTGTCCTGTCGCGGGAATCGAACCCGCCGATCCGGGCTGTGAGTTGACCTGCTCAACCACCATACCACAGAGGCTGTCTTAGGAATTAGGGATTGTTCCCAACACACACAACACCATCTAGCCCCAAACTAAGCAAAGCTTGTACTATGGGAACCGGATAATTGATACAATACTTAGATACTTTTTGTTTGTAAATACATACATAGAATACAATATAACACCCGGACTCAGAACAATCTTCGATGTTTTATGATGAAACACAAATTGTCCTAGGTGGGAATCGACCCCCAACCTACAGTTCAGAAGACAGAGTTACTATCAACTGAGCTATCCGCGCAGTTAAATAATCTATTTCTTGTTAGTCCACAATCTCGCTGGAAAGGGTTTGGAATCGATAATGAACACTAGTGGTCTATTCAATAATGCACGTGAGCTTAAGAGTGAGACAGCCGACTAGTTCCGAAGGCGAAACTAGCCGACTATCTCCCTCTTTAGCTCTTAACAAAGAGACACCGGCTCATTACTTACTGCCGCGTCGGCAAACTGTACGACAGTCAAGAGAAAAAGAGTGTGCTTTAGACCACACGACTGAAGTAAAACTTAGTTAAGTTTAACTTTAGTTTAGCTCCGTCTATCGGCCGGTATAACTTTGTTTTGTTTCTTTAACGTTAATGTCGCAATCATGACAATTGTAAATTTTTATTTAGCCGGAAATACCAACATAATAATACAAATTTTTAACTTTGTTATGTTGACAATAGAGATCTACGTTAACCAACAACTTTCAGCTTCCGTTCGCCTCGCCAGCTTACTCCCCAAGTAAAGAAGTTTTACTTCAAAAACGTTCGTCACCAACCGTAGAGTGGCAATGTTACCTTATCATCACAATTTTATCAATTGTTTCCTTAGTTATAAAAACATATTATATAGAGCATGTGAATGTGTGACTACCCTATAGAAGGCCGTTAATGAATCTATCCTCGCTTCCAGGGCCACGAATACACCAGGAACAGCTACATCGCCACTCAGGGTCCGCTCCAGAACACCATCTACGACTTCTGGCTGATGGTCTACCAGAACAGCACCGACCACCGCCACCGGCGACCCCCGGACCCCTGCGAGGGGCCCTCCAGACCCCCAGGGGTCCAAAAAGTCGTCATGCTTACAAACTTCATAGAAAACAACCGGCAGAAATGTGAAAAATACTTCCCGCTTGAGTTAAACGAACAATTGGAGATTAATTGTCTAGAAGATGGCGTCAACTATTTCGTTGTTAAAAACGAGGGTATGATCCGCAAAGCGGGATATACAATTAGGAAGTTAGACGTCCAATACGTGAAAAGAAGTGAAGCTAAAAGTGATTCTAAAAACGTTCTCAGTGAATCAAAATGCGATAGTGACGAAATGCAAAGTGATTTAATTCAAAGCGACTCGGACGCTAAAAGTGACGCCAAGTTTGAAAGTGTACCCGCGGGGCCTGCAACGGTGTACCACTACTGGTTCCACAACTGGGCCGATCACAAGTGCCCAAAGGATGTCAACGCATTACTTAATTTAAGTTTAGACGTTTTGAAAGACTCCGTGTACGACTTTGATAGTTCAATAGATGTAAATGAGGATTTATGTAAGTGTAACGACAGCCCTAAGCCGGATTCAAAGTTCCTCTTTCCTCCGTTGGAGACGCCTGTACCGTGTGAAGTCACCACTAATGTGTCAACTCCGTTAGATTTAAGTACAGAACCGTTGTCACCGGCTACTGTGGTACATTGTTCGGCTGGTGTGGGACGTACGGGCTGCTTAATAGCAATTTTGAACGGGATAAAGCAGCTTAGTAACGAACAAAAGGTGGATGTACTCGGAATTGTGTGTAACATGAGGCTAAATCGAGGGGGGATGGTGCAGAACTCGGAGCAGTACGAGTTGATCCATAAAGTTTTGTGCGTGTACGAGCAGGCGTGTCTGCCAAAGTTATAGCTGTAAATTATTTGTGCTGTGAAATAGTTAAATTATATTTTATTTCTCTAAGGTTTCATTGCACTAACCAATAATAAATAAATAACTAATGTACGTCTGCACCTACCTTTGACAGTTCCAGAGTTTGCACTGATCTCATTCTCTATGGTGTGGTGGTTGAGCAGGTCGGCTCATAACCCAAAGGCGGCGGGTTCGATTACCGCGACAAGACAAGTATTTGTGCACATAAAAAAAGCGCAAATACTTGTTCTGTGTCTGGGTGTTGTGGGAGCATGGTCCTCGTAGTTCCTGAGTCCCTAGACACAGGGAATCCTGGTTAGGGTCCAAGATCTATGTCTGTGATCGTTGAGCGTTATTATTTTTATTACTTATCCCTCGATGACATACCTACTGCAATGCACTTGGATGTGTCCTGGGTAAGTGCGAACTTAAGAACTGTCAAGCTTTAGTGCAGACAGACATAATGGTTGCAGATTATATTGTCTAATGTCATATATAATAATATTAAACAGGTTAGAAGCAAAGTAATGTGACATCCAGTGTAGGTATGGAGTTTTGTTACATTTTTATTCATATGGTAATGAATGACGTAACGGCCGAGAGCTTGTTCATCGCCTGATGCTAAGCGCAATGACCGCCCATAACAGAACAGTGTCACTCGGAACACTATATAAAGTCTCGCGTGACACTGCACCGCGCACATCGTCCTGAGACATCAGCACGTCTAGAAATAAGATTCTGAGAATGTTAGATCAGCGCAGTAATCCAAGGTAATGCGAATTTTGCCCACAAAATGAAACATATACTTTTTTTAGTTGATTTGTATTGTACTGTCTCTGTTTTACATAATATTAAAATGTTAGAAAATAAAATATTTTGAAACATTGAGATTATAAAATTTCATTTAAAAAAAAACTGTAAATTAACGAAAACTACGATTTTACTGCCTCTATATACATATACATGTATGGATTTATATAAAATATATCATTTTATCTGAGTATTTAATAAAGCAAGTAAATGTAATTCAATATAAGACATCACACATTTCAAATTTTTACAATCATAATTGTACCTTGTCGTGTGAAAATCTCATCGTATGTATTTAATTATTAGTCAAACTAAGCTCAAGGAACTAAGGAATTTCTGATATTTCGTTAAGTAGAATTGAATAACAATCTGGTCCTGAAACGGGGTTTTTTTAAACCATTTGGTTGGTGCTGGTTATATTTGGAAGATATTTAAATAACTTCTTTAAACAATTTTTAAACTAAGTCTATCGTTTGTGTTGTTTGTTTTGTAAAACACTTGGCTACACAAAGAGAAAGCAAGGTTTAACCAATTTTATAATTTAGTAAGAATTTATGATATTATAGTATACTTTAAATCCCTAAAGGAATTCGTACATTGACCTTTGAGCGGAATGCAGTGATCACCAACCTTTTTTTTCATAGATTCGCTTTTAATTTTTTTAACGCTAATGAACAATTTTAAATTCTGGACTAACCTAACTAAAGTAGGACTAATTGTGAGCGACACGGAGCTTGTAAGCGTAAGGCTTCTTTTTGGTTGGTTTTTAGATTTAGTTTTTAGCAATGTTTGTTTTGACTAGGTGAAAATGTCTGTTTAATTAGTTATGTAAAATTCTTCAATTTTTAATATATTATCCGCGACGTCTGCCGCTTTTTTTATATTTTGCACATAATTGCTTATTATTTTGGCAAACACCTATTCGTCAGCGACACTAATTATTCGCGCAAGTAATGAACTAATTTCTTTAGGGACTTGGAATGTACTTTAATCAGGTTTGCCGCCGTGTTTCTATAAACTACCATTCAGAATGTGTTTTACAAGTTAATGTTTTTTGTTGAAAAGATTAAACGCTCAAGCGGCCTTTTTATGGTCGTATTACAGAACGATGCTCAGTCATCGATCGGTGCTCAAGCCGAGATTTCATTCAATAATTGATCACTTTATGAATGAAATCTCTGCTTGAGCACCGATCGATGACTGCGCATCGTTCTGTAATACGGACCTTAGACCTCTACTCGGACCGGTGGCCGGTTGCGCGGGGAACTGGGTATTTTAACAGTTTACCTTAACCACACCCACGGGAATGTACCAGTTTTAATACTTTACCGAAATGAAAGAATTTCACGCTTCTTTGTTTATTGAAGAAGCTACCGAAATGATCTATTGTGACAAAGTACTAAGTGTTGCGTACTTCCATCTAATGTATTGTGAAATGGAATAATCTTATTTAATGTATTAAACTTGGAGAATAGAAGAATGCCCAAATATCGCACAATTTTGTTGTATTTTTATTTTCTAGTTGTAAAATTGTATTCTATTGTAATTTTTAACATAGTAAAGTTGGTATTAAATAAATGAGTAACTTATTCCCGGGTGTACATTAGATAAATGAAATATAATTTATTTCTGTTTTTTGTTGTGAAAAATAAAAAATATAGTTTTAAGAATATTAGTCAGCATTTAAATTAATTTACCTACGTTAAATGTATATATAAATATAAATGTGTGCAAAACTGTAATGACATGATTTTTAATATATTTTATGCAGTGAAATATAAATATAGTACAAATATTGTGGACTTTTAATACCTTGCAATGTAGTTTACCTTCCTTACCTGTGACGCTTGGGTGGGCTTCAACATTAAATAATATTAATATATGTGTGTGTGTGTGTGTGTGTGTGTGTGGACATTTCACACAACGCCATCTAGCCCCAAACTAAGCAAAGCTTGTGCTATGGGAACCATATAACTGATATAATACTTTTTTTGTGTTTTGGCTCCACACTTTTGTGTATTTAGCCAGTGTCAAGTAATTGATAATTTAGCAAGTTAATGATATTTCATGTAAATAAGTGTCAGGTCACAGTCGAAGTGATCAAGTCATAGTCTAGTCTAGTCTAGCTTCTATGGAGTTTTGGAAACAACACGAAAAAAAAAACGTTTCACCATCATTATACCACTTTCCCACACTCATGCCTGTAATCCAGCACTTAACGAATAAAATGCCACCAATTTTATGCATTAACACTGAAAATAACACAAATTTTGGTAAATAATTTAATGCGGTAACGTGATCTTTTTCGTTTTCCCGCTAAAACTCGATATAATACTTGGATACTTTTTAAAATGTAAATACATACATTACACAAATGTTTATCCTGGGTAGGAATCGAACCCACAACCTACAGTTGAGAAGGCAGGGTTAATATCAACTGAGCTATCGGGTCAGTCATTTCTACTATAATTTATTCAGTGGATATAGTCCTGGCGTCTATAATTTTGAGTCCAGCAACGTGCTGTCTTCGCGTGTTTTCAAGAAGGAATTTTTTTTTTGAAGTAAAACTTCTTTACGCACTTTTGACTGGGGAAGTAAGCTGGTGAATGCGAGGCGAACGGAAATTGAAGTTGGTTCACGTAGATCTCCATTGGCAACATAACAGAGTTAAAATTTGTATTATTATTATTTTTTTGTGCCTTAGACCACACAACTGATGTAAAACTTCTTTAGTTTAGCTCCATCTATCGGCCGGTGTTACTTTGTTTAATGTTAATGTCGCCATCTTGACAATTGTAAATTGTCATTTTACCGGACATACCAACATAATAATACAATTTATTTAATGTTGAAAATGGAGAGCTACGTTAATCATCAACTTTCAACTACTGTTCGCCTCACCAGCTTACTCCCCAAGTCAAGCGTGCGTAAAGAAGTTTTACTTCAAAAATGCAGTTCTAGAGATTAGGTATACTGGTGTCAATTCTGTGCCGCATACTCTTCTAAATCTAAACGAAATTAACATATTTCCATCTTTTTCATTTCCCCTTTATCAGAAGAGTACCGCCATACTTTGAGTTTACTTAATTTTAGAGAATGCGACACAGAATTGACACCAGTCTGAGATGATATTATATGACGCCAATAGCAGTTACTCGTTATTTAGCACCAACGTGCTTCACGATACGCCAAAATAATAGATAATACGAATAAGACAACATCCGTGTGGGAAGATTGACTTGCGAATTTTTACACTAAGGCCGAGTTGCACCATCTTAAGTAAACTTTAAATTATACTGTCAAATCTGCAGTTAAACCAACGATTAAATTTCTACTTAGCTAGGAAGCTAAGTAGAAATTTAATCGTTAAAATAATGCCTGGATGCATGCATGCGAATTTCGTCTTTTTGCTGTGAATTTCCCCAGCTCTTGAGTTTTTTTATTTATTAATTATTTATTTATGTGTAAAACCGGACTGAAAAAATCGTTTTATAGCCATTTGCTAAACACTATAATAAAATTGAATTAATTTTTACCCACACAAACTTTATCACCACATCTTATCCCTTTAAGGGTTGATTTTTTAAAACAAAAACATACCTATGTTTTTTTTCTAGGAAAGGTATTTTATTTTGAAACATACAACATAAAAGGAACTTAATTAAACAAACCACTACCAGTAGGCAACGTGCCCATTATGCTGGCAGCATTGCCACGTTGAATGGCAATGCTCAATCTTTGGCCGAAGTAGATAGAGGCCAGCATTTTGGTCACGCGTGGCTTCAACCTGACGTTTCGAAAGGTCTTTAAAAATTTGGTGAGCACTCGGTCCCCAAGGCCCCAGTGTCTCAACTGCAAAAGGCGCAAATATAAAACCGCTATCAAGATTACTATATTTGCGCCTTTTTAGCTGCTCAGCAGAATTCGCCGCCGCGCCAGCCTTAACTTGTGTTCCAGGAAGATGTGACGGCGCCAGGGTGTCAACACATGTAGCGTCCCACACCAAAGGCCGCCCCAACTTCCAAGGAATTAAAGTAATTCCGTCGGGTCTTTTACCATCGTCCCTAACGAGGCTATTAGGCTCCAAAATAGCGGCGCAGTTGGCGCTGGTAGTTTTTTTCTTCATAAATTTGCAAAGTTTCATAATAATAGCTTTACAAAAAAAAAACTCCATACAAACTTTACCAACCCTTCTCACCACTTTAAGGGATGATTATTGGAATAAATAATAGCCTATATGTTGACCCGAAAAATAAGCATTTGCCTTAATAAGTTTCATCAAAATCGGTTCGGTAGTTTTTGTCTGATGGCGTAACAAAGGGACAGACAGACAAAAATTAAAAAAAAAACTGTTTCGCCATTTGTATCGGCCTCCAGTCAAAATGTTCAATAAATATTTAATGTACCTACAGTTTAATTATAAGTAAGCATTGTAAAGGAGGAGTATATGTGGGTTTGATGGTTCACCATGTAATAATATAATAATATGTGAACATATATAAATATATTAATATATTCACCTATTATTATTATTAATTAGGTGGTAATTAAAGATGGTGTTGCAGTGAACGACTGTATTGGGCGGCGTCTACATGATGACTATTTTAACTTACATGCTACGTTGGCTAAACGATATAGGTCGGGCGTGTTTATACACACTACAGAATAGAAGATAATACTAGGACCTTATATTCCCACGAGAGGATGAGATATGTTATGTTTGACACTTAGCTTGATGCAACACATATCCGCTAACCGAAAGTTTTAACTTTAGATTTGGCTGTAGGTGTAAGATGGTGCAATCCACCTAATTCTTGTTATGTAGGTACGTACCGTCGACGCTGGGCAAATATTTGTCGGACACTACAAGTGTGACTGCTTAGCTAAATTGTGCTGAAAACTCCATTCCATGTTTTGGTTACACGAACGGTTAAGGTTTTGGTTCTGAGTTCTGTCAACAAAGTACTATGACCTTCAAAATGTCACGCTCGGGCGCCAAACCCGTCTCGGGCCCAAATAAGTCTTTAACCTGAGGTAAGCACTGTGCTTTTCATTACGAATACGTGGAAAGTAAAAATAAAAACATGAAATAGGCAAAAAAATGAGTGAAAACAAATCTCTGCTATACGGAAGTATAAACAAAACTCTACAACTCGAAAAAACAAATGAAGATCGGATTGCCGCTTTCCCGCCTATTTTGTTTTTTGTGACCGGCTGCTATTCAGCCATAATTTTTCATTTTCAACATTGAAAAAATGGTAAATATTTTACTCAAATTTTAAAGAAATAGTTGAAACTAAATGATAATTAAGTCATTTAAATTATTCTTTATCTGGTTAAAATTATTCTTTAATTGGTTGCGCCCCGCGGTTTCATCCGCGGATAAAAAGTATTTTAGTTATTTTCTCATCCCGCGGGAAAATTTCACTTTTCCGGGATAAAATGTAGCCTATATGTTAATCCAGTGTATAAGCTATCTTGGTACCGAATTTCATCCAAATCCATTCATCCGATTGAGCGTGAATGAATAACAAACATACACACACAAACTTTCGCTTTTATTATATTAGTGTGATTATCTAACACTTATTAACTTTATGTAATTATAATTTTTCAGCGCGCTGTGATTGAGTGGCTGTAGAGAAAGTTGGAACATCAATATACATAAAAATTTCATGTGTTTGTTACCTCCGAAACGGCTGAACCGATTTTGATGAAATTTTAATAATAATAGTAATAACGCCCAACGATCACAGACATAGATCCTGGACCCTAACTAAGATTCCCTGTGTCTAGGGACCCAGCAACTACGAGGACCATGCTCCCGCTTTTAAATTAACGCAATTTTATATTAACGCTTGGTAGGACTGAGAATAAATATAGAATAGGTTATCTATTTTTCATCATCATCATCACCGTTTTTCATCACCACGCGGGTGAAACTGCGGGGCGCAGTTAGTAGTTCAATAGAAATGTGAAAATACATTGTATAATTTGACAGCTGTCAGTAAAAAACGATTATCTCTAAGGCTGAAAAGTATAACTTCCAACCCGCTTCTCGGCTTCTCATGCAACTTCAGACCTATTTCAGAGAATGAGTAATTGAAAAAGTCAATTGACATTTTACGTATATGGGCAGAAACGGGTTTCTGCGTAGATAGGTTGCAACCTATATAACTATAGGCCTTCAGCATGTCCACACCGCGCCGTGTCTGGAACAAGAATGATCCGTAGCACACCAATCGATCCCTTTATATAACCAGACAGGTAGGGGCGCCATGACAGTTGCCGGTGCTGCCACTGTAATAAATTTAATGCCACCACAGGGTAAATTACGGTGCTCGATCGCTGTGCATAGAGTTTATAACTAGACGTAGCCGCCGTCACGGCCATACTGACGTGCGTACGTCCTCGTACGCTTAGCTTCACTTTGTACCTGGTGAGGGACATAAGTATCAGTGTAATTGCTCGTTCATCCTGACAATTAAATGGAGTTAAACTTGGAGTCTAAGTCAAAGTCAAAACATTAGTTTTCAATTTGATTAGTCAAAAGTATTTTAACCTGCCAGTCATCGTCAGGGTTAACCCTTCAGGACCATTAGTATACCTTCATTTATAAAAAATGGACCGAATAATGCTAACCGGATAGATATCTCTATAGCAACCAAAAATCATCATTCCTACATTTTTTTAATGGACCAATTAGTGCTAGACCGGATAGATATCCCTTTAGCAACCAACATTTTTTTTTATGGACCATTAGTGCTAGTCCGGATAGATTATCCCTTTAGCATTCAGACACATTTTTCTTGTCATCATTTTTACATTCTCTTTTTTTCTCGAAAAAAAACGAAACGTTACTTTTTTTTCCATTTTTTTTTTCACTGGTTTGGGTTAACCCTGCAACTAAATTTGATATTAGTGTCACCCGCCGTCACGTCATCATTCACATCACGTCTCGTCACGTTTCGCGTTGCTTGAAGAGTGATGTAGAAATGGGCAATCCCACTTCTGATGTGGGCAGGAACGTGTTGTGGGTAGGTTGCAACCTATATAACTTTAGGCCTTCAGCATGTCCACATCGCGCCGTGTCTGGAACAAGAATGATCCGTAGCACACCAATCGATCCCTTTATATAACCAGACAGGTAGGGGCGCCATGACAGTTGCCGGTGCTGCCACTGTAATAAATTTAATGCCACCACAGGGTAAATTACGGTGCTCGATCGCTGTGCATAGAGTTTATAACTAGACGTAGCCGCCGTCACATACATAAAATACTATTATTAAATAAATAAAACAGCATAAGAACAAATGTTAGAGAACCAATAAGAATGGCGGTAGCGCGCGGGAACTTGCGTATCTTGTTCTCTTTCTCTGCACGTACCGCGAGGCACTACTGTTTTCCTCTACCTCGGATAGATGGCGTCCTACGGCGGTGCCAGGCGTATTATGCGATGAGCCGACGCCGCACGGACTAGGCGAATCATTTAAGTACCTTCAGGAGAGTTTTGAACTTTGGCAGGAAAACGAAAAAGATCGCATCGCCGCATTGTATTTTTTCCCAAAACTTGTGTTATTTTCAGTGTTTGTGCATAAAATTGGTGGCATTTTATTTGTTAAGTGCTGGATTACAGGCATGAGTGTGGGAAAGTGGTATAATGATGGTGAAACGTTTCTTTCCGTGTTGTTTCCAAAACTCCATAGAAGCTGCTGGTAAAGTTGCCACCGCTTTACTAGGAATATGACTTGACTAGACTAAACTATGACTTGACTTGATGACTTGGACTGTGACTTTACTTAACACATATATATTACCTACTTAACTCGAGAAATGATCAATTACTTGACACAGAAAAAAATAAATATACAAGAAATAAAATAAATACACGAAAGCGTGGACAAAAATAAAAAGTACCTTTAGAGTTATTGGCAATTCGCACTACAGTATGAAATATGTAGGTACTTATATTAGCAACGTATATAATTACTGAAGGTACTCTATGTTCGCAAAAGACTCGTCCTTCAAGGACACTTTAAGAATGCCACGGCTATAAAAGTTATAACTAACCCAACAGGTCTATTTGATACTGGTAATCATCTGGTAATACAAAAAATAACCGGAACCTTCCCATAACAACCCATAAAAGGTCGCACGTGAAGCCATCGATCAAAGTTACCAGTTATAGCGAGTGCTAATTTGAGGCCCGTCCCGTTAGTTTTGCGTTTTAGCATGATTTAGTCAAAACCGGAATATTTATTATAATTATCTCGAACTACAAAAACAATAGGCATAGTATATTCTTTTAATAAAGGCTTAAACCGATTTAAATCACCGCAATTGCACACAGACATTTGAGAAAAAAAGAACAAGTGTGCTTTAGACCACACGACTGAAGTAAAACTTCTTTAGTTTAGCTCCATCTATCGGCCGGTATAACTTTGTTTAATGTTAATGTCATGACAATCGTAAATTGTTATTTTACCGGACATATACCAACACTATAATTCAAATTTTTAACTTTGTTATGTTGACAATGACTACGTGAACCATTTTTTTACTTCCGTTCGCCTCGCATGTTTTACCCAGACACAGAACATACATCGATGTTCATCACAGAAATGTTTGTCCTGAGGAGTCGAGCCCACAACTTACAATTCATAAGGCAGAGCCAGTGGCGTAGCTAGGCGTGGGCGATGTGGGCCTCGCCCACGGCCTTGCACTTAAAGGGGCCCCGCGAGAACTCTTTAAATGCGATGCCACCAGACTTAATATTCCCGTTTATATTTAGTAGTTTTTCCCCGTAAGAAGTTTTCTAAGTTAAAAATTATAAAAAGCCTATGTACTTAAGAAATAGTATGAAGCAGGACCGACTGTCCGCTTTAGCAATACTTTCAATCGAAGCAGATTTAGCTGCCTCATCAATTATTACAAATCCTTACTAGAGGACTTCTGTAAAGCAAAAAGCCGAAGAATATTACTTTTGTAAAAATAAACTCTTATAAATTAAACTTAGGTGAATTAACATTAGTTATTTATTTATTATTTATTTGTAGTATCAGAATAATGAATAGCAGGTATCCACAGGAATGCACAATTAATTTAATAAATAGTTTTACTCACTTGATAATTAATTTTGGCTATCGTGAATCATTTATTAATGAAGTGTTTACACGAATCACTATGTAAACCAGGTAAATAGGCAAAGATAATAAAATTCATCAGAATTTTATTCAGACTTCCATTATAAAACTCGCGATTTACCAGGTACAAAAAAACGTACCAAAGTGTGTTTTTAGGGTTCCGTACTTCAAAATGAAAAAACGGAACCCTTATATAACGGATCACCAATACTCAGGTCTATAATACCTGAAGCTGTAAAAAAATCAAACCCTAACCTACAGGTTTGTACGGAACCCTCGGTTCGCGAGTCCGTCTCGCACATCGCCGGTTTTTTTTAATTTAATGAAACCAGCTAAGCAAGTAAATAACTGTGCCATTAATTTTCATACAAAAGAGTTGAATCCATGGCCAATATGAATAAATAATAACAGTGTAGGTATCAAGTAACTATAATTTATCGTTTCTTTAACAACGCGAAAAGTACCTTTATTCTTTACAATAATAAAGTCAAAGTCAAAACGTTTATTGCTAATAGGCTATTTTTAGCACTTTTACAAGTGAAAATTATATAAGGCACTTAAAATTACGTTATATTTACTAAGCATATAAAATTACAAAGTGCTTATCACTACATAGTATAAAACAAAGTCGCTTTCTCTGTCCCTATGTATGCTAAAACTACGCAACGCATTTTGATGCAGTTTTTTTAAATAGATAGAGTGATTAAAGAGGAAGGTTTATATGTATAATAACATCCATTAAATAGTGGAGAAATACTGGTATTTTTGAGGTTTCTATTGTGATGTCGTAAATAATTACATTTTTTCCGCTTACATTGCAAACGCAGGCTGAACCCTACGACATTTATCAAAATAATGTACTACTCGTAAGTATTGTACACATTGAAAAGGTCTACAGAAAACTCCGTTATGATTTCAATCATTTCTTCAGTGAATGACACAGGCTATATATTTTATACCCGTGCGAAGCCGGAGCGGGCCGCTAGTTGTCAAATAACATATAGCAAGCCCATTACAATATATGAGTTTGAAAAAAAGCAGTTCTCTTTCTCACTACTGGTGCAACGAATGAATTTAACGAATTCAATTTTTGACTTGCAAAAATGCTAAAAATAGCCTATTTGCAATAAACCTTTTGACTTTGACTTTGACTTTGTTCATTCGTTTAATTTTAACGACTTTGTTTACCAATCGACTGTGTTGGTAACGTACTTGCAAAGTCGATAAGGCCATTTTTATCGAGTTAGACGATTCTAAATGTCAAATTGTGCGATCGATAAGAACGGTACTTGAAGTATGCTGAATGTGGGAAAAAATTTTAGTTTGTAACCCAGAGTCAAAAGGGCCCCAAGCTTCACTTCCCCGAGGGGCCCCTGAGCTTGGGGCCCCAGCGCACTGTCCTGCCTGCTCGCAGTGCTCAACAGACACAAAGGAAGAAATTTTAAAGCGGTTGGATCCAGATTCAGCACCTAAAAAATGCCCTAAACGAATACTTAGAAAAGTGCCCCCTAGAAAAGTGATGGTCACTATTCAGTAAACTCCTAGGGTCCCCCCCTATCTACGTCGATGGGAGGGGGGGTAACTACAGGGACAATATTTGCCTGTTATTAATTAAGTATGACGATTTTTTCGAGCAAACCTTGACCTACTGAACGTCGTGGTTAGTTAGTGGTCACATTTCAAAGAAGTTTAGTGATCAGAAGAATAACCCCACGGTCACATTCTATAACAACTACCATACTTTGCCGAATTATAATTATTAACCTTCGGTAATGTTTATTATAATATTATACAGTGGATAGCTCGCCATAAAGGATCTTTGCTTTGATTTATGTGTCAGTATGGTGGCACCAAGAATCGACAATTTTAAGTTAATGTGTGACCATGGCTTCAAAAAAATTACAAAATTGGAGATTTTTCTTGGGTTATAATAATAATAATAATAATACGTGTGGACATTTCACACAGCGCCATCTAGCCCCAAACTAAGCAAAGCTTGTACTATGGGAACCAGATAACTGATACAATACTTAGATACTTTTTGTTTGTAAATATGATAAAAAATATGATAAAATATGTTCATCACACAAATGTTTGCCTTGGGTGGGAATCGAACCCACAACCCACAGTTCAGAAGGCAGAGTTACTACCAACTGAGCTATCGGGCCAGTCGAAACAATGTATGTTAAAACAATGTTCAATATATATTAGGTTACATCAAATGAATTCGATTCCCGCGGTAGGACAAGTATTTGAGTTGTTACCATACTCCTCCGAAACGGCTGAACCAATTTTCATGAAATTTTATAGTCACACTTGGTAGGTCTAAGAATAGGTTGTTATCTATTTTTCATGATCATCATGGTCGCATTCAATAGGGTCCACTCTTCCAGTGGACGTAGTCTTCTCGATCTTATCCCGGCAACGGCCCAAACCGAAGCTCGCCCCCTAGGAGTGCCCGCCAGCTAGCTGCCTTCCACTTTTGACGGCTGGACGCCTGTCCTCCCGCTGTAAAGGTCGGTAGAGGTCAACAGCATTAACCCGTTAAAAAAATGGTATCATCGAGATTCGAGATGTTTTCTTTCACTAATAATCCAAAATCGTTTCAGGATCCAAACATTTCGATCACATATAGGCTTGCAAGGAAGTTACCATCTAGTCTGTTTATTGTTTATAAAAATAGCATTCAATATTACGTCAATACTTAAAACAATTAAATAAACAGGTCGAGTTTTAAAAAAGAAGTGTTCATTTTTATTAATACTGTACAGGACGTTCTAGAGCGGTCAGTTGGGGGAAGCTGGAAAGGTATTTTTAATGAAATGAGTGGCAAACAAGCAGGCGGTCCATTTGATGGTAAGTGCTACTATATAAAGAAAACATGCGGATAAAATACGTACAAATTTAAATAAAGTTACTAACTTATATAACTGTATTTTTATTTATTTACAATCTTATTTTATTTCGTTTTTTTTTTCATCTAAAATGTTATAGGTCAAAACTCAACCATTTTTTAGCTCTACTTTAAATGATAGATTATTGATTCGCCCCTAATTTAATAAAATTATAACTTGCTATAGAAACATAACATATACACAAACAACGCAAGAGCTATGCTCGGGGTTTCTTTAAAGGATAAGATTCGAAACGAAGTGATCCGACAAAGAACCAAAGTCACCGACATAGCTCAAAGAATTAGTAGGCTGAAGTGGCAGTGGGCTGGTCACATCTCTAGAAGGATGGATAACCGTTGGGGTAAGCGCGTCCTTGAGTGGAGACCACGACTCGGCAAGCGTAGTGTGGGACGCCCGCCGGCCAGGTGGAGTGATGACCTGCGAAAAGCTGCAGGCAGTAATTGGATGGGAAGGGCTGAAGACCGAGCCCAGTGGCGTTCTTTAGGAGAGGCCTATGTCCAGCAGTGGACTGATACAGGCTGATGATGATGATGATGATGACACAAACAACAAATATAACAAAGCACCAGAATAACTATTTTAATTTGTTATTATTATTAAAAGGTTGTAATTACGAGAGGAGTTTTATGGCGGCATTTTATTCGTTAAGTGCTGGATTACACGCATGAGTGTGGGAAAGTGGTGTAATGATGGTGAAACGTTTCTTTTCGTATTGTTTCCAAAACTCCATAGAAGCTGCTGGTAAAGTTGCCACCGCTTTACTAGGAATATGACTTAACTATGAATTGACTTGATGACTTGGACTCTGATTTGTCACATATTTGCGTGAAATGTCATTAACATAATGCAGTGTCACGAGAAAAGTTATATTTTGGAGTTCCGAGTGACGCTGTTCTGTTATGGGCAGCCGTGTCGCTTAACATCAGATGAATGACTAGCTCGTCACATCATTCACTAACATAAAAATAAATTTTAAAAAATCTTGAGAAATTATTAATTACTTGACACTGGCTAAATACATAAAAGTGTGGAGCCAATGCAAAAAAAACTTGTAACCCTCTAATATTATTTGGAACAATTAAATAAATAGAAATGGTTTCCTAAACTTGGTGACACGGTTTCTAAAAACAAGCCGTAGTGTGTTTCATAGTTTCCAACTACCCCTAACTGACTCAATGAAATAAACATACTGTATAAATTACTAGCTTCTGCCCGCGGCTTCGCCCACGTGGCCTATAGGAAACGAAGATTTTTTTTCATAGATGATTCAACCACACATTTCACCCTCTTAGTGGTGGAATTTCGAAAACCCTTTCTTAGTGGATACCTACACTTTACAAAGAACACACCCTCAAAATTTCAAGTCTTTAGGACCAGCGGTTTAGGCTGTGCGTTGATTAATAAGTCAGTCAGGACTTTGTATTTTATATGTATAGATTGTTGAAACTTTCAAAGAATCAACTCAAGGTTAAACAAAACAAAGTATTCCAGAAAAAAAGGTTTGTTTTGTTATATTTATTTTGTGTAGATTTATTCACATCTGTACGTAGGTATATAGCGGGATACTAGCGGCGCGACGAGGTTATGCTTGAGGAAATTATCAATATAATTTCAAGCATTTTTCTAACGCCTTTAAAGCGTTATAAATATGGCAACCCCACCCCCGCATTAAAAACGTCCAAAGTGGCGTTTTATGTGGGAGACCAATGTTCAGCAGTAAATCTTTCAGATATTTGTTTTCTGTAAGTATACAGTGCTGAAAAATCTCAGTGGTTTTTGATGAAAAGTGCGTAGAAATTTTATATCTATGTAAATGAAAATAATGTAAGTACGTTAAGCCTTAATGTTAAATGCAATTTTGTTTTTCTCATGTCAATGAATTTATTCTTAATGAGAAATGAATACCTTCAACCATATACTTTAGGGAATTTTTAATTTTTATAATATAGGTTAGGTGTGTTAAAAACCGGTATGTAGGTACTTAATAACTTAATTTTAAGTAGCTAATATAATTTCGACTTGTAAAAGTGCTAAATATAACCTATTTGCAATAAAACTTGTTGACTTTGACTTTGACAATCCAATGTTGGCCTCGCTCTAGTTCAAAGTCAAATTACATCAAAATCATCGCAGCCGTCTTTCCGTGGAAGATACAGACAGACAATGCTTCAATTTTATTCAATGTTATTATTTATTCGAGATATAAAATATAAATTATAATAATAACGTACATAATAATTGTGTGTGTGAATAACGTAAAGGGCAGGCTATGTAGTTGGAAACATAACGGAAATATTCGTTTAAGTCCTTTTATTTTATTTTATATATTGCAACGCGCCGTGTGCCTTTCTAGACTGAACATGCTTCTCGGACAAGTGAGCCTGTCGGCACATACGGTGAACGGTCACCTCTTAAGCGAAAATGTCAAATAATGTGCAGATTTTTTTTACTTTTGTAACAAATATCTTTAACTATTTCCAGCCTATAATAATTCCTTTTTAAATATGGTTTTACCGACTTCAAACCAATGAGAACATCACCAATATAGTTAAAATCAAAATACGCGTTATTAGGGACAACTCAAAAACTACCCTTCAGATCTTGATCAAATGAATAATAATAATAATAACGCCCAACGATCACATCATAGATCCTGGACCCTAACTTGGATTTCGTGTCTAGGGACCCAGGAACTACGAGGACCATGCTCCCACAACATCCAGAACAAGTATTTGCGTTTATTTTTCTGTGCACAAATACTTTTCCTCCCGCGGGAGTTAATCCCGCCGCCTCCGGGTTATGCCGAGCCGACCTGCTCAACCACCACGCCATAGAGGTCAAATTGAAATGGGACAACACGAAAGCACTAGCTATCAAATAAATCATCCACCCATTCACCCAGTCTAAAGCTCTGAGGTACCAAACATTTTAAAAAATACAGTCGAATGGAGTCGGCGTGTGTCCTTCAACTTGGTCCAGTTCTAACAATGGCATCCATGAGAAAAAAATATAAGTGTGAAGTTTTTTTTCACCCTTTGCGTTTGTTATGTTATCTTAATATATAAAATGAATCTCTATTTCCCTCAGTCATCGCATCACGCGTGAACGGATGGATCATTTTAGCTAATTCTTTTTTTGTTGTGTTTATTATTTTCAAGAGAAGGTTCTTTATAAGTTAAGAAAGTATGGAAAATTTTCACCACGCGAGTGAAACCATGGGGCAACGCTAATGTAGCAGTATTAAGTATGTTAAACTATTTCCAACTTTAAAATAAAGGAGTCGGTAGTACATATTGACAAGTTGTACCGGTCTATCGTAGAGTCAGGTCAGGTCACTAAATAAAAAAATTTAAAACCTTGTTAAGTTTGATCCTTTATGTTATTGGATGACGCGACGAGCTGGTCGTTCATCAGATGTTAATACACACGCCCGCCCATAACCAATGCAGTGTCACTCGGAACTATGAAATATAAAGTTTCCCGTGACACTGCACTGCGCACGTCATCCTGAGACATTAGCACAGTCTGGTAATAAGATTACTAGACCGGTCTGAGCATAGAACATATCTAAAGTCTATTCCTATTTTGGGATGTTATTCGTCATTAATAGTCTAGTTTTAGTTATTTTTAACCCTATTTAAATAGGTACCATCTGTGGACAAGTTCAATATTTATAGACCCAGTAAGTGTACTGGGTGGGTGGGTGTACTATAATTACTTTGTTGATACTAGTCGAGTACAAGCAGTGGCTTGTACTCGACTAGTATCAACAAAGTAATTATAGTCGAATATTTGCATTTGCACACACAGGGGGTCCTGATACTCGTGGACATGCAATCAATTTTTGTCTTACAAAAAAGAGCGATTCGTTCCATTTATAACATGGAATCCCGCGACTCTCTCAGGGAACGATTTAAGGAGATAAATATTCTTACAGTGGCTTGTCAATACATTTACGACAATTTGATGTACACTCGCAAAAACATTGGCTCTTTTCCCAGATATTGCGACATTCGTAACTTTAATACTAGGAACAAAAATAAATTGAAAGTTCCAAGATTCAGACTGCAGAAATTAATGGTTCATTTATGGGAAACTGTATACGCTTTTATAACAAGTTGCCTGACGGTATCGAACAATTGTCAATGCGTAAATTTAAATTATTCGTCAAGTTAGACCTAATGAAAAAAGCCTAAAGAAGGGAATCAGGTCTAGAAAAATAAAAGAAAAATTCGACATTAGTTAATTCAGTTCAGTAACTGTCAACGGTGATATTATTTTATTCTCTACGTACCTTTTTGGTTCATTTGTCACTGCAATTATTAGAACGTTTAAAAAGGAACACTTTAGTGAAAAAATAAAAACGAATGTGCTTTAGAGCACACGACTGAAGTCAAACTTCTTTAGCTCCACCTCACATGACCCTACAGTAATAATAATAGGATATAAGTATATATCTCCCTCTCAACTTCCGTTCGCCTCACCAGCTTACCCCGAAGTCAAGCGTGCGTAAAGAAGTTTGACTTCAAAAACAAGTGTGCTTTAGACCACACGACTGAAGTAAAACCTCTTTAGCTCCATCTATCGGCTGGTATAACTTTGGTTTTGCTTTGTTTAATGTCGCCATCTTGACAATTGTAAATTGTCATTTTACTGGACATACCAACATAATAATAAATTTTTTTAACTTTATTATGTTGACAATGGAGATCTACGTTAACCAACAACTTTCAACTTCCGTTCGCCTCGCCAGCTCAAGACAAGCGTGCGTAAAGAAGTTTTACTTCAAAAACCACTGAAACAGCGAAATTCGAGGTCACAAACCCCAAAGATACGATTATAGAGTCAATTTTTCTAAATTTTTCTTTAATTTCCTTGGACCTGGTATTACCCCCCTCTCCCCCTCTGCCCGCTTGTCATTGACTTTCGGGACACCCTGTGTATGTATGCATAAATGACGTCATCAGATGGTTGCGGCTGTTATAGAGACAGCCTCCGTGGTGTGCTGGTTGAGTAGGTCGGTTCATAACGCAGAGGTGGCGGGTTCGATTCCCGCGGCAGGACAAGTATTGAAATAAAACGCGCAAATACTTGTCCTGAGTCTGAGTGTCGTGGGACCATCGTCGTCGTTCAAAAATTATGAACTTAATTATTTATTAGCGCTATAATTATGCGATAATGATCATAAGCTGTTATTATCTTAAACCCTAACCGCGCGCAAATGTTTCTAATAACTGACTAACCTTGGGAAAAGGAATAATTAAGTTTGGCTACATGTTGTTTGTTTGGCAGCCTCTGTGGTGTGGTGGTTGACCAGGTCGGCTCATAACTTGGAAGCGGCGGATTCGATTCCAAGGACAAGTATTTGTGTACAGAAAAAAAGCGCAAATACTGGTTCTGAATCTGGGTGTTGTGGCTATCCTAGCAGTCCCTGGGTCCACTAGACACAGGGAATCCTGGTTAGGGTCCGGGATCTATGTATCACGGGATCACAGCCTATACCTCTGGTCCTAGACACTTGAAATTTGGAGGGTGTGTCTTTGTAAGGTGTAGGTCCACTAAGAAAGGGTTTTTCGAAATTCCACCCCTAAGAGGATGAAACGGGTGGTTGAATTATCTATAAAAAAAATATTCTTCGTTTCCTATACGTCACGCGGGTGAAGCCGCGGGCAGAAGCTAGTTCAATACAAAATTATTCAGTTTTTAATATACCCTACATTTGTTTAGTAGCGAGTAGTTGGCCCTAGCTACAACTTACAATAAGTTTAGTAGAGAGTAGTTGGCCCTAGCTACAACTTACAATAAGTTTAGTAGCGAGTAGTTGGCCCTAGCTACAACTTACAATAAGTTTAGTAGCGAGTAGTTGGCCCTAGCTACAACTTACAATAAGTTTAGTAGCGAGTAGTTGGCCCTAGCTACAACTTACAATAAGTTTAGTAGCGAGTAGTTGGCCCTCGCTATAACTTACAATAAGTTTAGTAGCGAGTAGTTGGCCCTAGCTACAACTTACAATAAGTTTAGTAGCGAGTAGTTGGCCCTAGCTACAACTTACAATAAGTTTAGTAGCGAGTAGTTGGCCCTAGCTACAACTTACAATAAGTTTAGTAGCGAGTAGTTGGCCCTCGCTATAACTTACAATAAGTTTAGTAGCGAGTAGTTGGCCCTAGCTACAACTTACAATAAGTTTAGTAGCGAGTAGTTGGCCCTCGCTATAACTTACAATAAGTTTAGTAGCGAGTAGTTGGCCCTCGCTACAACTTACAATAAGTTTAGTAGCGAGTAGTTGGCCCTAGCTACAACTTACAATAAGTTTAGTAGCGAGTAGTTGGCCCTCGCTATAACTTACAATAAGTTTAGTAGCGAGTAGTTGGCCCTCGCTACAACTTACAATACGTTTAGTATTGAACCTATTTAAAAACACAGCTTGTATAATAATAAAATCACGGAAAGTCGATATCATTCTGCGATAAATGCACCTGTAGGTACGTTTGATGTTGTGGTTTATTTTAACGAGTTTTATTTTTCAAGGATCAGTGATGCAGAGGAAGATCACAGGTACTACATTAACGTATATAAACCGAATTTAATGATAATAATATAAACAGAAATAATAAAAGAAAATTGGCGGCAAACAAAACCGCCTACTTGTTTTCACTTTTTGACACCGAATGTATTGTAAGTATAATAATTAGCTATTGTATGTATAATAATAATAATAACGCCCAACGACCACATACATAGATCCTGGACCCTAACTAGGATTCCCTGTGTCTAGGGATCCAGAAACTACGAGGGCCATGGTCCATATATAAAGCCTTCGTGAGCGCGTCGCTAACAATCAGTGTAGATATGCATGAAAGTTTCTAAATCATTTAAAACTAGTTGACCCGCCCCGGCTTCGCACGGGTGAATTAGTAAAACGCGGTCGAACGGGATAAAAAGTAGTCGGACATACCGACTCATGGTTCTAAGCTACCTCTCTACCAATTTTCAGCCAAATCGGTTCAGCCGTTCTTGAATTATGAACAGTATTATATAGTGTATCTAGCACGACTTTCTTTTATATATACAATATACTAGCCGCGCCCCGCGGTTTCACCCCCGGATACAAAGTAGCCTATGTGCTAATCCACTAGGTACACTCGACTCTCGTTAATTCAAACCTGCGACAATTCGAACCTCTCTATAATTCAAAGTTATCACGAGAGACTCTAGAAAATCTCTTTATATTTCGAACTAAATCAATACATTTTTATGCACTTGGCAATTCGAACGAAAAAATCAACGCCACACAACAAAATGACGCGTTAATTCGAACTTATCGGCGTCAAACACTCGACAATTCGAACTTATCGGAGTCAAACACTCGACGATTCGAACTTATCGGCGTCAAACACTCGACAATTCGAAATTATCGGCGTCAAACACTCGACAATTCGAATTTATCGGCGTCAAACACTCGACAATTCGAACTTATCGGCGTCAAACACTCGACAATTCGTACTTATCAGCGTCAAACACTTGCCGATTTGAACTTATCGGCGTCAAACACTCGACAATTTGAACTTATCGGCGTCAAACACTCGACAATTCGAACTTATCGGCGTCAAACACTTGACAATTCGAACTTATCGGCGTCAAACACTCGACAATTCAAACCTATCAGCGTCAAACACTCGACAATTCGAACTTATCGGCGTCAAACACTCGACAATTCGAACTTATCGGCGTCAAACACTCGACGATTCGAACTTATCGGCGTCAAACACTCCACAATTCGAACTTATCGGCGTCAAACACTCGACAATTCGTACTTATCAGCGTCAAACACTCGACAATTCGAACTTATCGGCGTCAAACACTCGACGATTCGAACTTATCGGCGTCAAACACTCGACAATTTGAACTTATCGGCGTCAAACACTCGACAATTTGAACTTATCGGCGTCAAACACTCGACAATTCGAACTTATCGGCGTCAAACACTCGACAATTCGAACCTATCAGCGTCAAACACTCGACAATTCGAACTTATCGGCGTCAAACACTCGACAATTCGAACTTATCAGCGTCAAACACTCGACAATTCGAACTTATCAGCGTCAAACACTCGACGATTCGAACTTATCGGCGTCAAACACTCGACAATTCGAACTTATCGGCGTCAAACACTCGACAATTCGTACTTATCAGCGTCAAACACTCGACGATTTGAACTTATCGGCGTCAAACACTCGACAATTCGAACTTATCGGCGTCAAACACTCGACAATTCGAACCTATCAGCGTCAAACACTCGACAATTCGAACTTATCGGCGTCAAACACTCGACAATTCGAACTTATCGGCGTCAAACACTCGACAATTCGAACTTATCAGCGTCAAACACTCGACGATTCGAACTTATCGGCGTCAAGCACTCGACAATTCGAACTTATCGGCGTCAAACACTCGACAATTCGTACTTATCAGCGTCAAACACTCGACGATTTGAACTTATCGGCGTCAAACACTCGACAATTCGAACTTATCGGCGTCAAACACTCGACAATTCGAACCTATCAGCGTCAAACACTCGACAATTCGAACTTATCGGCGTCAAACACTCGACAATTCGAACTTATCGGCGTCAAACACTCGACAATTCGAACTTATCAGCGTCAAACACTCGACGATTCGAACTTATCGGCGTCAAACACTCGACAATTCGAACTTATCGGCGTCAAACACTCGACAATTCGTACTTATCAGCGTCAAACACTCGACAATTTGAACTTATCGGCGTCAAACACTCGACAATTCGAACTTATCGGCGTCACACAATCGAGAATTCGTAAAGAATAAGTCACTTGATCCTCTTATTAACAAGTCCGAGTAATCCATCCCGCCGCGGAGACATCTAAGAGAGACATTGCAGAACAAGTTCAGTTCTAACTGAAAAAAAAAATTTAATTCTCCGTTTCAGAGTGGACCAACAACCCGACAAAATTTTGAGGTAAATTTTTTTTTACGCATTTGACTTGGGCTGGCTAGTAAATGCGTGACGAGGCGAACGGAAGTTGAGAGGGAGATATAAGTTAGTGAAGATAGAAAGAGAAAGAGAGAGTTACTTTTCGTATATTACTGTAGGGCAAGAGAGAGAGGTGGTTGATCTCTATTCTCAACATAACAAAGTTAAAAATTACTTATAATTTGCATTATTATGTTGGTGTGTCCGGTAAAATGATAATTGACAATTGTCAAGATGGTGACATTAACATTAAACAAAGTTATACCGGCCGATAGATGGCGCTAAAGAAGTTTTAATTACTAGGTGGTAGGACTTTACTGCAAAGTTCGTCTAGGTAGGTACCAGTCTAGTAATCTTATTACCAGACTATGCTGATGTCTCAGGATGATGTGCGCAGTGCAGTGTCGCGCGAAACTTTATGTTGTAGAAGTTCCGAGTGACACTGTTCTGTTTTGGGCGGCCGTGTCGCTTAACATCAGGTGAACGACTAGTTCGTCACATCATTCAATAACATTTAAAAAAAAGTTTCACTTCAGTCGTGTGGTCTATTTAAACCACACTCGTTTTTTATTGATCCTAATTTTCTTTGGTTTCCGTCCAGTAATCCCCACTGGGCCAGCGACAACAGCTGATTGTGTTATTACCAATATTTTGCCCTCACCGGAAGTTTAATCCAAGACGAATCATCGAACCGACGACCTTCAATTCCCGCCCGACCTTCCTACCGCCGAGCCATCGACGCCTTCATCGAACTCTGCAGTTTAATATATTGTTTACAATTCGCTCATCTTTAGTTAGATTGGCGCTCCGTGTAACGTAGACGTGCCTACAAGGACCATTTGATAAATTAAAAATATTTTAAATATTTTATTTATTAATCATTTAGTAACACGGACAATAATTAAAGTGTTAGACGCAATAGTAATTAAATAATAAGTTTTTATATTGATTAAAAAATAATCAGTTATTTGGACAAGTGGGATTTTTGATTGAATTGCAGTTTGGAAAAGGTGAGTTTATTTGTTTACTAATTTTTTTATTTTAATGATTTATTAAAAGATCATGAACCTTCTAACAGTTATGCTCTCATTCAAATTTTTTACCGTGTATGTTATTTTATAATAATAATAACGCCCAACGATCGCATACATAGATCCTGGACCCAAACTAGGATTCCCTGTGTCTATGGACCCAGGAACTACGAGGACCATGCTCCCACAACACCCAGACTTAGAACAAGTATTTGCGGTTGTTTTTCTGTGCACAAATACTTGTTCTGCCGCGGGAATTGAACCCGTTGCCTCCGGGCTATGAGCTGACCCACTCAACCAACACACCCCAGCGGCTGTCAAATTAGTGTAATTATATCAATTATAACAGTATAAAATAAAATTAACTATTAATTCAATTTACGACTAATTATATAAATTAAAATATATATAATTATAGTGATTACTTAAGTAGGTACTAAATCTAAGTCGTGACGATTGAGTGACGGATTGCATGGTGTGTAGAGTAGTGGCCTTTACTTACAACTATTTTAAATAATAATAAATATACGAATAATGTGTGGACATTTCACACAGCGCCATCTAGTCCCAAACTAAGCAAAGCTTGTACAATAATACTTGATTATTTTATTAAACGTTTAAAATTACAAACAATGCAGTCGCCAAACTTTAAGAAGCCGCTATTAGTAGACAACGTGCCTAAAACGCTGGCGGCATTGCCCCGGTGAATGGCAATTTGAAAATATACCTATTATATAAATTATTGATAATAATTACAATAATCTTTCGAGGTAACTGGAGAAAGCCGTCCAACAGAAGACGTCCTTCTTCAATAGGTATTGACCTTTTCTCTGAGGTCAATTTTCAAAATGTTTTATCGAATACAATATATCTGGTACTTTTACGTTTGTAATAAGGTCTGTATTTGCGCGTCTAGCGAACCCTGCGAGGCAAGCATATCCCGGCACAGTAGCGTAGCTAAGCGCGGGCGAAGTGGGCCCTCGCCCACGGCCTCGCACTCAAGGGGGCCTCGCGAGGCCTCTTTAAATACGATGCCACCAGACTTAAAATTTCCGTTTATCTTTTTTTCCTTTTTTTTTTACATCTCACACAACGCCATCTAGCCCCAAACTAAGCAAAGCTCGTATTATGGGTACCAGATAACTGATACAATACTTCAAAACTTTCGTTTGTAAATATATACATATAATACAATATAACACCCAGACACAGAACAAACACCTGTGTTCATCACACAAATGTTTGTCCTGGGTGGGAATCGAACCCACAACCCACAGTTCAGAAAGCAGGATTACTACCAACTGAGCTATCGGGCCAGTCAAATCTTTAGTAGTTTATGCCCGTTAAAAGTTTTCTAAATCAAAAATTATAAAAAACTACTTAAGAAACAATAAGAAGCAGGATCGAATGCTTTAGCAATACTCTCAACCGAAGCAGATTTAGCTGCCATAATCATTACAAATGCTTACTAGAGGACAACTGTAAAGCAAAAAACCGAAGATAATTACATTTGTAAAAACACAGTAGCTAGACACAAGAATAGACTACCTATACATATTCATATTTGTAGTATTTATTTGTGCAAACAAAACTTGGGCTTCTCCTTTTCAATGCAATTGCAATCATTCCTAGCACAACTTTCCAAGATAGTTCTATCAAACCCATTAGACAAGTTTATTGTGCTCGGTGATTTTAATCTGAGTAATATAGAATGGCTATCTAGTAATGACTTATTTCTGAATCCCTCAAATATGTCTAGTAGTGACGAGCACCTTCTCATTGATGACCTTTATACAAATAACCTTCGTCAATATAATGGAGTTCGAAATGTTTACGGTAAGATTCTGGACCTAGCCCTTTCAAATGAAGATATTCTTGTGTCTGAATGTGAAGAACCATTAGTATCAATTGATCTGTACCATAAAGCTCTCGTCATTAATGTGAACTTCTTAGATTTGCCCAATTTAAAACCTCAGGCATATTTAAAATATCTTTTTAATAAGGGTGACTATGGCTCGTTAAATCATGAATTGGCAGAAGTGGACTGGGAGAAAGAACTTTCCTCCAGATCACTTGAAGATGGCGTCGAAGTTTTTTATAAGGAGCTTGAGCGTTTAAAAAATAAGTACATACCTACTAAGCGTGTAAACAATATGACATATCCTGATTGGTTCACACCGGCGCTTAAAAAACTTATCAAAGAAAAGTCCAAGTACCTCTCAAAATTTAAAATCTACGGAAACAAGGAAAATTTTGAAACCTATAAGCTTTTACGCGATAGAGTGAAATGTCTAGAAAACCAATGCTATCAGAATTATTTAATAACAGTAGAAAAATCCATTGAAAACAATCCAAAGCAGTTCTGGTCATTCGTCAAATCACGCTCGAAGTCTGGTGGAATACCTAACTGCATGAGGTATCAAGATACAGTGGTGACGTCTGGAGAAGCCATTTGCGATATATTTTCCAAATATTTTTACTCAACTTTTCTGAGTTATGACACTATTCCCGATAACACCACCTCTGTAAAATCCATAGAAGCACAGATTTCCGATATCTGTGCAATTAGTATTGATGTAGATTGCGTCGTCAGGCACCTTTTAAAACTTGATCCATCTAAATCAGCTGGTCCAGATCTTGCAAGCCCCATACTTTTAATAAACTGCGCCAAAACCATAGCCGTACCAATCAGCTTTCTCTTTCAAAAATCGCTCTTGGTGTGCGTCTTCCCCAGTATCTGGAAATCGGCTTTTGTAACCCCGGTTCATAAAAAGGGCCCTAAGACTGAGGTTAGTAACTACAGACCGATCTCCAAATTATGCATCATTGCTAAAGTGTTTGAGAGAGTGGTCTATGAACAGGTTTACTCTGCGCTGCGTATGTCTTTTGATCTTAATCAGCATGGATTCTTAAAAGGTCGCTCAACTGTCTCCAACCTAGTTCTCTTTAATGAATTCCTGACTGATGCTATGGACTCAGGTGATCAGGTTGACGTAGTCTATACAGATTACAGCAAATGTTTCGACAGAATAGACCACAAGCTTCTAATAACCAAGCTTGAACACGCTGGCATAAGGGGCGACCTCCTCAGGTGGTTTTCTTCATATATAGATAACCGATCCCAAGCAGTGGTGGTCAATAACTATATTTCTGGATGGGTTCGCATACCTAGTGGCGTCCCACAAGGTTCCCTGCTTGGACCTCTGCTCTTTTTGATATTTGTGAATGATATCTCCGAATGTTTTCATAATAGTCAATTATTGTGCTTTGCTGACGACATGAAAATATTCAGGACTATTAGATCGATTGACGATACTAAGAGCCTCCAAGCTGACTTGTGTCGCCTTGATGCGTACTGTGCCCACAACAAGCTGGACCTTAATCCCTCTAAATGTTCGGTGGTAACTTTCACCCGTAAAAAACTATTATTATCGTCACCATACACGCTAAAAGGACAGCTACTACAGACAAGTAGCGTAGTTAGAGATCTTGGAGTAGTCCATGACTCAAAACTACTTTTTGACAGTCATATTGAGTCCGTTGTCACTAAAGCGTCAAGAGCTTTAGGGTTCATCATGCGAACATCTGCTGATTTTAAACGAGCAAAAACATTTAAAATTTGTTATTGCACATTTGTCAGGAGCCACCTTGAGTACGCGTCTCAAATCTGGAATCCTCGTTATGAAAAGTACATCTCAAGAATTGAGCGAATTCAGATTAAATTCCTCAAGTATCTCTGCTACCGCCTGCGAATTCCCTATTCGTCCGACAATTACCACAACCTTTGCAGATAGTTTCATCTTCTACCCCTTTCAAAAAGGCGCGAAATCGCTGACCTTGTATACCTTTTGAATATTACGAACAATATCGTTGATTGTCCCGACCTCGCGAGTAAAATTTTTTTTTTTTTTTTTTTGTTAATGATTGACGCGACGAGCTAACCGTTCGCCTGATGTTAAGCGACACGGCTGCCCATATCAGTTGCAGTGTCACTTGGAACTCTGAAGTATAGAGTTTCGCGTGACACTACACTGCGCACGTCATCCTGAGACATCAACACAATCTAGTAACAAGATTACTAGACTGTGAGATCAGGTCATAAAGTCTCATTTGCCCAGTAATTTCACTAGCTACAGTGCCCTTCAAACCGGAACACAATAGTGCTGGCGCACTACTGCTTGGCGGCAGAATTACTGGCAAAGCGGTGGTACCTACCTAGACGAACTTTGCAGAAAAGTCCTACCACCTAGTAAAAGTATTAACTACTTAATGTTCCACTTAGATTAACGAGATTCAATGCACCGTTGCACGTTTCATTGGTTTCAACTAATTATAGGCAGAACTCTTACTTATGGCGAGCAAGCAACAACTTTAACAAACTGAGCAAGCGTAATGACCTTGACCTCTTCTGCACCAGCGCTTCCTCGGCGAGGCGACGGCTGAGCAGTGAGTTTTTCTTAGTTGACGTTTGATGATAGCCGAATGTTAATTTAATATATATTTCTCTGTACCTATATTTAGGCATTTATTCTGTAATTTTTAACCTTTGCTTTTTTCCACAATTATGTTGGTAATTTGTGTAACAAAATTGTACTTCGTTATGCTCCAGTGTTGACACATTTCTAACAATATTTTTATCTATTCGTGAGAACCTGTAATTGGCTTACTACGGTTAAATTGATGTATATTGTGTTAAGATAAGCTGTTGGTTTTCCTATAAATAAATAAATAAATTAAAAAAAATTAAACACTCAAGTTACAAAATAAAACCTTCCTCTTCATGCTCAATCATGCTTTTCAATATGTTCCCACCGCGCCATTTATTATTTTTTCACTATGATAAGTAGGTAAGTGTCAAGCATGTTTAGTAAGGTAGATTTATTGGGTAGATCTTGGGAACGAAAGGGGCGCTGATGCGACTTTGCCCAGGTCTATATTAGTCCGCGCCACGCCACTGGCCGGCACGCTCTTGACAAGTTGCTCCATCATGATTTGGCGCGGCTACTGAAGGACATGCAAATGTATCGTTAAAAAAAATATATTAATATTATTTACTAATAATGCCTTCATTAAATCTTGCAAAATATCGTGTGATAGTGTATGAGAGAACCTTCGGAATGAAACAAGTTACATTTAAAGAGGCCTCGCAGGGCCCCTTTAAGTGCGAGGCCGTGGGCGAGGGCCCACTTCGCCCACGCCTACCTACGCCACTGTAATCAATGTATTAGTATAACTACCTTTAAGTAAATACTACAATGATATAATAACTAATACTAAACACTACCTACTACTACTACAAAAAAATTTGGAGTATATACTGGCCGCGATGACCTATAGACAGTCCAAATGCTCCAGCCCACTATCGGCAGGTAGCGTACCCAACATGCTGGCAGCATTGCCCCGTTGAATTGCAATGCTTATTCGTTGTGCCAAATAAGTGCCAGCATTTTGGTCACGCGTAGCATCGACCAGACGCTCTGATAAACTTTTGAAAACGCGATGAGAAATAAGTAAATAAACGTAGTCCGTAATATATTTATATGCCAAATAAAACAAACAGTAATAACCATAAATCATAATTGAACAATACGGGCTTCCCTTTAGACATCTGCACCTGTGTACCTAAAAATCCCCGAAATTGAATAGAATAGCGTGTGTAGTTTCCACAAACACTGCTGGTTAGCCCACAGAGTTTGTCTATGATTGTCTGATAAATAGGAAGGAATCTTTAAGCGCGGCAAAAATTGTATAAATATATAATTATAGAGCGCAAGTCCGCTATACCGGTATGTTAGTTTACACCCCGCCGCGCCGTCGCCCGAGACTCGTGTAGAGCGACCCGGACGATCCTATAGCAGCCGTAGTATCGGCTGCGCTAGGATCACCGGACCCTAGCCCTTCTGGCTCAGGTACCGGCACCGGTATAGGATACCAGCGTAACAACCAGACCCCGACCGCCGGCGAGGTCGACGTACTCCCGTAGGTTAGCTAGAACGGTCGCGACTTTCAATAGGGTCCACTCTTCCAGTGGACGTAGTCTTCTCGATCCTCTTATCCCTGCATTGTTAAAACGATCAAATAATAATAATAATAGCACCCAACGATCTCATACATAGATCCTGGACCCTTATTAGGATTCCCTGTGTCTAGGGATCTACGAGGACCATGCTCCCACAACACCCAGATTTAGAGCAAGTATTTGCGCTTTTTTTTTCTGTGCACAAATACTTGTCCTGCTGCGGGAATCGAACCCGCCGCCTCCAGGTAAGCCGATCTGTTCAACCACCATACCACAGAGGCTGTCAATAATAAATGATATCTCTACTTGAGCGTAAATCGATGACTACGTAGCATATAGTTCTGTAATACGGCCTAAAATGGGTTATGACTTTATTTTGTAGGAAGGACCTCTATGTGTAACATTGGAGGTCACCTCTCGTCGGGTGGGATTTAGAAATGATTATTTTTTATCGATTGCTAAATTTGGATCTTTATGTAAGCTTTCTGGTGGCCTCGGGCCGCCCCGCGTGGTGCAACCTGCGAGCTGGTTTGTTACAAACTATCCGATTACTATACGTAAGTGATTGTGTATGGGGAATAGAAAAATATTCTCAAAAGTCTCGCCTTTATCTATTTAATCTGTGACTCGGAGCCGGTTTTCAACTGAATTAAAAAAAAGAATTCATTATTTTACGGATGATGTCTTAATTTATTTTAAAAATTCTTCTTTATTTGAAACGATATACTTTAAAATTGATCCCATAGAAATGTAAAAACATAAAAGAAAATTGTATCACTCAAGAACGCCTAAATCGAATTGGAAAAAAATGTGGGGAGGTAGCTTGGAACCAGGAGACGGACATATGATACTTTATATCCCGTTCGACCGCGTTTTACTAATTCACCCGTGCGAAGCGGGGCGGGTCAACTAGTTTTAAATGGTTTAAAAACACACTAATACATGCAAATACAACTAATTAATAATAATAATAATAACATACATAAATCCTGGTCCCTAACTAGGATCCCCTGTGTCTAGGGACCCAAGAACTACGAGGACCATGCTCCTACAACACCCAGACTCAGAACAAGTATTTGCGCTTTTCTGTGTACAAATACTTGTCCTGCCGCGGGAATCGAACCCGCCACCTCCAGGTTATAATAACTATTAAAACATATAAACATAAAATAGTAAAAAGGGAACTTAATCAAACAAACCACTACCAGTAGGCAACATGCCCATTATGCTAGCAGCATTGCCACGTTGAATGGCAATGCTCAATCTTTGGCCGAAGTAGAGGCCAGCATTTTGGTCATTAAAACATATTGGATCATAATTATTATATTTTATTATAATATTTTGTGTAAATGAAAGTTTCGCGGGCATTTCTCAGTGAAATTTGCTTTGGAGAGATTCGTTGGGAAACAACATGAAAAAATTAAATTTTGTTGTTTATGCAACGTGATTTTATTTAGAATTTATTAAATCAATAAAAATAATAGACACACATAGATGAAAAAATATAGTGCTTTCAAAACGACGGTATATAAATGAGATATAATATGATATATTTCACTTAATGGCCCGATAGCTCAGTTGTTAGTAACATTGCCTTCTGAACTGTGGGTTGTGGGTTCGATTCCCACCCAGAACAAACATTTTGTGATGAACATCGATGTTTGTTCTGTGTCCCGGTGTTATATTGTATTCTATGTATGTATTTACAAACAAAAAGTATCTAAGTATCGTATCAGTTATCTAGTTACCATAGTATAAGCTTTACTTAGTTTGGGGCTAGATGGCGCTGTGTGAAATGTCCACACATATATATATTTTATTTGTTTATTTACTTAATATTTATATTTTACCAGCCTAGCGGCCACAGATCCTATAGCGGCCCGCCCCGGCTTCGCGCGCTTTTAACAAAAATTGAATACTAGTGATTTATTTATATTATCAGGATTAAGGTGCGAATAATGAGGCCTAGGTTGGGTATTAATATTGAATATATTAACATATATAAGTAGTTATTGTGACACAACTGTGGTCGTTAGACACGCGGTGTTGCGGACTTTTTTGTAGATATTGATGTCTGTATAATACTGTAGTACATTACATTGCTCTATCACACTAATATTATAAAGGCGAAAGTTTGTATGTGTGTTTGTGTGTTTGTGTGTATGTGTGTATGTTTGTTACTCCTTCACGCTCAAACGGTTGAATGGATTTGGATGAAAATCAGTACCAAGATAGCTTATACCCTGGATTAACATATAGGCTACATTTTATCCCGAAAAGTTAAATTTTCCCGTGGGATGAGCAAACAATTAAAATACTTTTTATACTGGTTGAAACCGCGGGGCGCAACTAGTTGTCAATAATTTCAGCAGCGTACGCGATATAACGATTTTTTTGGTATATTTTCCACACGATAGGTTACATTATCGAAATTTTCATACGGATCCATAAGTTTTTTGAAAATATTCTATCGCCTATGTTCCTCAGAAATAATGTAGGATTCTAATGTTGAAAGAATGATTCAAATCGGTCCAGTAATTCCAGAGCCTATTCAATGCAAACAAACAATAAAATTTTCCCTCTTTATAATATTGGTTTAAATAATACCTACTTTATAGCATTTATGGTTCGGTGTCATAAACAACTTTTAACTTAAATACACCTATAAGTCTGGTTTTTTAATAAGCGAAATGTCGTTTTTTGGCGGGAAGGCGAAAAAGATTGCTTCACCGAAACTTGTGTTATTTTCAGTGTTAGTGCATAAAATTGGTGGCATTTTATTCGTTAAGTGCTGGATTACAGGCGTGAGTGTGGGAAAGTGGTATAATGATGGTGAAACGTTTCTTTTCATGTTCTTTCCAAAACTCCATAGAAGCTTCAAGTAAAGTTGCCACCACTTTACTAGGAGTATGACTTTGACTAGACTATGACTTGACTTGATGACTTCGACTGTGACTTGACACATATTTGCGTGAAATATCATTAACTTGATAAATTATTAATTACTTGACACTGGCTAAATACACAAAAGTGTGGAGCCAAAAGATAAAAAAAAAGTCTGGTTTTCTGTTTGTGCGTGTAGAACCACAGACCTACAATGTTGTTGCTACTCTCACCCTATAGTATACATGTATTATTATTAATTTATCTAAAACCGTTAGGTCTTTACTCACATCTAGGACACAAAAAACTTATAGCCTACAACATTAAAATATGTAAGACTAGTAGCGCCCCGCGGTTTCACCCGTGGATAGACAGTATTTTAGTTATTTGCTCATCCCGCGGGAAAATTTCACTTTTCCGAGATAAAATGTAGCCTATATGTTAATCCAGGGTATAAGCTATCTTGGTACCGAATTTCATCCAAATCCACTCAGCCGTTTGAGCGTGAAGAAGTAACAAACATACACACATACAAACTTTCGACTTTATAATATTAGTGTGATGTGATTTCTAAAATTTCCACCCTTCTGTGGTGTGGTGGTTGAGCAGGTCGGCTCATAAACCCGAAGGCGGGTTCGATTCCCGCTGCAAGATAAGTATTTATGTACAAAATAACAACCGTAAAGAGTAAAAGCCGATTTCACACTTATATGGTTTTCTCATGGACGCCATTGTCAGAACTGAACCAAACTGAAATGGGACCATACGGGAAGTACCAGAAAAAGAATCATCATAATCGGTCCCTCAGTCGAAAGTTCTGAGGTAATAAACATAAAAAATAAATATAAATAAACAGTCAAAGAACCTCCTACTTTTTCAAAGACGGCTAAAAAGCGCAAATACTTGTTCTGAGTCTAGGTGTTGTGGGAGCATGGTCCTCGTAGTTCCTGGGTCCTTAGACACAGGGAATCCTAGTTAGGGTCCAGGATCTATGTATGTGGTCGTAGGGATATTTTGGCCACAATTTTTTGTATTTTTTTTTGTTTGACGTTAACTTCTATGATTCAGTATAATAGAATCGGCAGCCTGTATTATTGCATGCAAAAAAGAAGAAATTACAGCTTTTAAAGCAGATTACTCAATACATTGACGAATATGTTAAGATTAGAAAAAAAGAACGAGTGTGCTTTAGACTACACAAGGTGGAGCACGCTTACCCAGAAATAACCTATTTACTTTTGACTTAAAGACTCCCAAGTTGTATGTGGATGGAAACACCGATGATGGGAGTGAGTTTCATTCCCTAGCCGTACGCACAATAAAATAATCTGCAAAGCGTTTCCTACGAACAAAAGGTCAATCAACAACGTAAGGATGGTAACTCTGACCTCGCCGTGAGGTCCTGTAGTGGAATGGAGACGGTGGGATAAGATTGTGAAGCTCCTGGGCAAATGTGCCAAATGGAGAATGCTCCAAAATAAATTCTGTAAAATACAGCCAAACATGCCACCTTACGTCTATGTTTAAGGTTTTGCAGTTTACTCCCAACTAGCGCTTCGTCATTCATGATTTTTATTGCGCGCCGTTCCACTGAGTCCAATGCAGCCAACTGGTATTTAGTATATTTAATGTTAATGTCGCCATCTTGACAGTTGTAAATTGTCATCTTACCGGATATACCAACAATGCAGATCTACGTGAACGAATTTCAGCTTCCGTTCGCCTCGCATTCACCAGCTTACTCCCCAAGTCTAGCATGCGCAAAGAAATGTTACTTCAACAATATACTAACACAGTGATATCTGCCGGTCAGTTACAGTTAGTGGCCAGTTGCACAACACTGCACGGAGGGCAACCTTCCCTGCACATGTACGGCGCGACCCCGCCATCTCTCCGCCGCGTCAAGGAGACGCGGCGCATGCGCATACTTGATACTGGATCTATCGTTCATTACACTGCTAAATAATCAGTCCGTTTTGCAAATACTCTTTAGACACAAATTATAATTACAAATTTATTTATAGACATAAATGGTTACTAAGTTATAATGAACCTGTATTTTGATAGCCTCTGTGGTGTGGTGGTTGAGCGGGTCGGCTCATAACCCAGAGGCGGGGGTTCGATTCCCGCGGCAGGACAAGTATTTGTACACAGAAAAAAAAGCGCAAATACTTGAGTCTGGGTGTTGTGGGAGCATGGTCCTCGTAGTTCCTAATCCTCGTAGTCGAATCCTAGTTAGGGTCGGTGGGCGTTATTATTTCAGGAGTCCCAAGTCTTGAGATTGTGCGTGTGTGTGTATGTGTGTGAGATCTACGTGATCCAACTTCCGTTCGCCTAGCATTCACCTTACTCCCCAAGTCAAGATGCGTAAAGAAGTTTAACTTGAAAAAATATTGACTTACAAAATATACACAAAAATGTATATTTATAAGGTATTTTAAATATCTATACATACAAAATTCAAAGTCCTGACTGACTGACTGATATATCAACGCACAGCCTAATTCACTGGTCCTAGAGACTTGAAATTTGGAGGGTGTGTTCTTTGTAAAGTTTAAGGTATCCACTAAGAAAGAGTTTTTTGTAATTCCATTCCTAAGAGGGTAAAATGGGTGGTTAATTGTCTATTAGAAAAATCTTTGTTTCCTATAGGCCACGCGGGCGAAGCCGCGGGCAGAAGCTGTTAGCTTATATAATAATAAAGTATTTTAAATATAGCTTTCGAAATAAAACTAAAACTAAATGGAAACTTCTAAGAACCGGTTATATTTTTGACCTGCCTAACGATGAAACGATCCCCGCGACCAATAACGCTAAAGGTTCCGATTTGGTTAATCCTATTCACTCCGCGGCGGAAGGCACCAACAGGAAGTTTACACATATTTACATTAAGTTAATATAATTTAGAGAAGTGAATTCTGACAGCCGTGGTGTGGTGGTGGCATAACTCGGAGGCCGCGGGGTCGATTCCCGCGGCAGGATTAGTATTTGTGCACAGAAAATAAAATCGCAAATACTTGTTCGAGTCTGGGTGTTGTGGGAGCATTTTCTTTCTATAATTGTATTATTTAGCGTAGGCAACAAAAAGTTTTATTCCCAGCTTTTTGGGTACGCTTCCCGCAGAAGGTAATCTAAATTCAGTGTTTTGTTTACGACCCCTTTTTGCCTGCAATATTACTTTTACTCCAATAATTAAATATAGTTATTTTTTATAGGAATTAATGTCTCATTATTACCTAAATTTTTTTTTCTCTAATTAAGAACTTAAATAAAAGATACATAAAACCAAACTAAACGGGACTAAAACCTATTTTGTAGGTACCATCAAAAAACCACCACTAATTATAGGTGGAGGAAAAAGTGCCCAAAATGCTGGCAGCACTAATATTATATTAGGGTCTATTCCCACAACTCCTCGGTCCCGGCTCCCTCTTTGGATAGATTCTTAATGTCCAATAACCTCCTTGGATTTCTCACGGGTCCGTATGGTCTACCATTACCATTTACTTTACAATGAGACGGTTTTACTATCTATACAGGGTTACAGGAAAAATCGTGCTAGATCCGTTAAGAGCGTGGAGTACCCATCATTCCTGACTTATTTCATTATGAAACTTTTTTTTGAGGGGGGTATGTGGGACTCGTACCCACTAAAACCCCCTTGAGCCCTCGTCCGCCTTACCGGGGGCGAGAAGGGGTCGCGACTGCAGTCCAGCCAACTCGCCCCCATACAAAATAAACATAATTAAATTATGTAGCCATAATTTAATTAAAAGTCGAATATCTCGAAAAGGGTTAAGGGTTAAGTTTAGGCTAGGGTGTTTCATAGTGAAATAAGTCAGAAATGATGGGTACTCCACGCCCTTAACGGATCTAGCACGATTTTTCCTGTAACCCTGTACATTCGGAAACAACGACTCGGCTAAGACTACCATTCCTTAGCAAGAGGAAGTAGGGGAGAAACGTATCTCGCGAGTGGGCGTCCTTGGCGCTTGCATACGTTACGTTATTTAGCCACGATAATGTCGCATTAGCACGTATACAGGAAGTATTATTTGATAAGCGTTATATTATGCCACTTCCTAAACCAGTTTGGATGAGTATAGAGTGATTATGATGCGCGAAATAAAAATATGGTTACGGAAAAGTCTTTTTTGAAGTTATCCTTCTTTGACTTGAGGATGAAGCTGGTGAATGCGTGACGAGGCGAACGGAGTTGAAAGTTGTTGGTTCACGTAGATCTTTTGTATTATTATGTTGGTATGTCCGGTAAAATGACAAACATTAAACTAAGCAAAAACAAAGTTATACCGGCCGATAGATGGAGCTAAACTAAAGGTTTACTTCAGTTTTGTGGTTTAAAGAACGCTCTGTTTTTGGCGGGAAAACGAAAAGATCGCGTCACCGCATTGTATTATTTTCCAAAACTTGTGTTATTTTCAGCGTTAGTGCATAAAATTGGTGGCATTTTATTCGTTAAGTGCTGGATTATAGGCGTGTGTGTGGGAAAATGGTATGATGATGGTGAAACGTTTCTTTTCATGTTTTTTTCCAAAACTCCATAGAAGCTTCTAGAAAAGTTGCCACCACTTTACTAGGAGTATGACTTGACTAAACTAGACTATGACTTGACTTGATGACTTGGACTGTGACTTGACATATATTTTACCTAACTCGAGATATTATCAATTACTTGACACTGGCTAAATACACAAAAGTGTGGAGCTATACCGAAACAAAAAAAATACCCAGACACAGAACCCACATCGATGTTCAGTACATAAATGTTTGTCCTGGGTGGGAATCGACCCCACAACCTGCAGCTAAGAAGGCAGGCACTACCAACTGAACTATCGTGCCAGTCAATTATAATTTTAACTAAACTATCACATATTATTTTCATCACACTAATATTATAAAGGCGAAAGTTTGTTTGTGTGTATGTTTGTTACTCCTTCACGCTCAAACGGCTGAATGGATTTGGATGAAATTTGGCATCAAGATAGCTTATACACTGGATTAACATATAGGCTACATTTTATCCCGGAAAAGTGAAATTTTCCTGTGGGATTAGCAAATAATTTAAAATTAAAATTAATTAAAAAAATACCAGTTTTGTTCTCAAACTCTACTGAAACACTAACTGGACTTTTTATCACTTCTATTCAAAAGAGCTAGTTTGTTCGTAAACAGGGACTCAAATAGGTCTTTAAATTAAGGATTAAAGTCTTTAATCCTAAAATAGGTCTTTAATTTTAAGACCTATTTTATGATTAAAGACTTTAATAGACTAATTGTGAGCTGAATTCGGAACTTTGATATATAGTTATTATATATATTTGCTCTACATTGAAATTTTGATATTAGTCGTAAAAGTTCCAATCACCAAAGAGGAGACATAAATCACGAACATTGTATGAACATGCTCCAGGATGTATGGTAAACCACAGATAATATAATACTACTTACCACGCGCGAACGAATAAAGAGAGAGATTGTAAAAAATACGAGTGTGCTTTAGACTACACGACTGAAGTAAAACTTTTTTAGTTTAACTCCATCTATCGGCCGGTATAACTTTGTTTTTGCTTTGTTTAATGTTTGTCATTTTACCGGACATACCAACATAATACAAATTTTTAACTTTGTTATGTAGATAGAAGATCTACGTGAACCAACTCAACTTCCGTTCGCCTCGCATTCACCGGCTTACTCCCCAAGTCAAGCGTAAAGAAGTTTTACTTTAAAGATTACAATAACTTATTTCATTTCAAACGGCAATATAAAAACCAATACATTCAGAGCTTGCAATGAACACCCTTATCGCTAACTTCATCTTCTTCGAGACAAACTTGGCACGAAGGTGTACGCGAGAGCATTCTAGCTACGTGATCACAGCCACAGATCATTAAAGTAAATAAGTATTATTGTCCGCGAGTGACCTCAGCTTGTGTAACGTTACATTAACAGAACAAATATTGACTACGTACTAACACTATGTAACTATACTTATGTTTGTCGGTACCTAATACTTACGCCTGAACAATACGAGCTTGCCTTTACACATCTGCACCTGTGTACCTAAAAATCCCCGAAATTGAATTTAATAGCGTATGTAATTTCCACTAACACTGCTGGTTAGCCCACAGAGTTTGTCAATGATTGGCTGATAAATAGAAAGGAATCTTTAAGCTTTAAAAATTCTATAAATATATAATTATAGAGCGCAAGTCTGCTATACCTGTATGTTAGTTTACACCCCGTCGTCGCCCGAGACTCGTGTAGAGCGACCCGGACGATCCTATAGCAGCCGTAGTATCGGCTGCGCTAGGATCACCGGACCCTAGCCTTTCTGGCTCAGGTACCGCGCCCGGCACCGGTATAGGATACCAGCGTAACGCAACCAGACCCCGACCCCGCCGGCGAGGTCGACGTACCCCCCGTAGGTTAGCTAGAACGGTCGCGACTTTCAATAGGGTCCACTCTTCCAGTGGACGTAGTCTTCTCGATCTTATCCCGGCAACGGCCAAAGCCGAGGCTCGCACCCCAGGGGTGCATTTGAGCTAGTTGTCTCCCACTTTTGAACCGTTCCAAAAAACCTATTACCTACCAGTACACTTACTTAATTAGATTTAGATGAGGGTTACTGTGGTCCCAGTTTGCAAGTGGGACCACCCATCTCCTCCTATCTTAAAATATGCAGAGAATGGGCAGCAGAGTTGCCAAGCGTGGCGATTATGACAAATTCCCTCATGATTATGACAAACCCCCTTATGACTATGACAAACCCCCATATGACTATGACAAACCCCCCCTATGATTATGACAAACCCCCCTATGATTATGACAAATCCCCCTATGATTATGACAACCCCCATGATAAGTATCCAGTGACGTTTTATGCGGGAGGCCTGTGTTCAGGCGTCTTCCGACTGTTGGATAATATATTTAACAGCCTCTGTGGTGTGGTGGTTGACCAGGTCGCCTCATGACCTGGAGGCATCGGGTTCGATTCCCGCGACACGACTAGTATTTGTGCACAGAAAAAAAGCGTAAATACTTGTTCTGTGTCTGGGTGTTGTGGCACCATGGTTCCCATAGTTCCTGGGTCCCTAGACAGGGAATCCTAGTCAGGGTCCAGAATCTATGTATGTGATCGTTGGGCGTTATAATTCCATTTGCCGGTCCAAGCCTCCACATTATCCCCTACGGCTTTAACCTACAGACGTCATAAATAAGGTTAAATCAATATTATCTATTATTGAGTTATGTATTATTGACTGACGACGTCAATTTATTTCCAATAATATCTCGCGACGTACCTCGTCCCTGTTCTTATATATGTACACTAGACTGAAGTCAACAGACTAAACAATTAATATACAGATGTGCGTAAGTTTAGTGAAAAGAATACTAAATATTTGCATACTTATGCCGCAAAATGTATTCATATTTATATTCATTTATTTGTATTCATGTATAATTTATATATGACGAGCTTCTGAACGCAGCTTCGCCCGCGGCGTGGCCTATGGGAAAATAATTCAACCACCCATTTCACCCTCTTAAGGGTGGAATTTCGAAAAATCCTTTCTTAGCGGATGCCTACGTCATAACATCTTCCTGCATGCCAAATTTCAGCCTGATCTGTCCTGTGGTTTGGGTTGTGCGTTGATAGATCACTATGTCAGTCTGTCAGTCAGTCACCTTTGAGTTATATATATTTAGAAGTCAGGTCTTAACAATTAGTTTAGTGGGTACATGAACCCTGTAACGGCGCTTGCAACAGAGTGTGTTTAATAAATAAATTTATTGATTTTAATTACGTAATAGATATATCGTCAAATTTTAATAATATAATATTTTAAAGATTTAATTAATTAATTATTTGATTATTCAATTAATTATCTATTGAAGATGGCAACTCAATAGGTAATAGTACCTATATAGTAATAGTATATGGTAATAGTATCTTTCTTTCTTTCTTATCACCATGGCCGTTTTTCATCAGCACGCGGATGAAACCGCCGGGCGCAGTTAGTAAAACAAACAATGAACAAGGTTATGTTGCTCCTGCCATACTCGACAGGCAACACGCGCCGCAGTGATATCTAGGAGCTCTGGGTTTATTCAAAATATGGCGTTGTTCCTGTCTGTCCCCTCGAGAGGACTAACAGGAATAAATATTTCCTGATTATCCCCGAATAGCTTTCGAATTTAAATTCGGGGTATAACAGGAAAATAAATGAGTGTGCTTTAGACCACACGACTGAAGTAAAACTTTAGCTCCATCTCTGTCGCCCCTGCGGTAATATACGAAACGTCTCTTTCTATCTTCACGTAGGTGAGATATACTTATATAAGTATACTAGCTTCTGCCCGCGGCTTTCCCCACGTGGGCTATCCCTCAGACCCCATTAATTTTTCAGGATGAAATTAACTTAACCCTCTTAAATTAATAAATGGCTGGAACCTTTTAAACCATTTACCAACCACTATTTTAACTGACCCGATAGCTCAGTTGGTAGTAACCCTGAAATTGACACTTAATTAAAAATAGATAAGTAACCAATCGAAAAATAAATTGATACTATACTTACTAATAACAAAAATAAAATTTTGATAATTATCACACTCACACTAATATTATAAAGGCGAAAGTTTTTATGTGTGTATGTGAGTTTGTTACTCTTTTACGCTCAAACGGCCGAATGGATTTGGATGAAATTCGGTATCAAGATAGCTTATATCCTGGATTAACATATAGGCTACATTTTATTCCGGAAAAGTAAAATTTTTCCGTGGGATGAGCAAATAATAAAGATACTTTTTATCCACGGGTGAAACCGTGGGGCGCAACTAGTGTAATATATTTGTATTGTATTGTATTGTATTAAGCAATAATTTATAACCTTAATATGAGGAGGAGGACTACCAGTCGACCGCACATGATCCTCTGACCGCGCGCTCTCCGCCCTCTATCTCGAAAACAGTTCACGGTATTAAAAAATGTTACATACAAAAGCTGTAGAGAATTTAATTTTCTACAATATTGATTATATACACAAATAGCGTAAAAATCATAGAAAACGAGATATTAGCAAAAAATGTAAATAACAACGATTTTCGGACGTTTGACCCCTGACTTTAAAACTTGCGACCATCCAATTATACTGATTCCACGTCCGTATTTCAATAAAGTACCCACACCTGTAGAAAACATTGTGGAATGCAAATAAAAATTGACATTGAAATCTTATTTTGTTTTTTGATTTTTGTAATGTAAAATCAAAATAAAATAGAGCATAAAAAAACGAGCCATATCTTACAAAATGATTGATAGTTAATGAATTGTGAGTATAAATATATCCAAAATCCATCTATACATATAAAATTCAAAGTAATGACGGACTGACTGACTTATATATCAACGCACAGCCTAAACCGCTGCTCCTAGAGACTTGACATTTGGAGGGTGAGTTCTTTGTAAAGTGTAGGTATCCACTAAGAAAGGGTTTTTTGAAATTCCAACTCTAAGAGGGTGAAAAGGGTGGTTGAATTATCTATGATAAATTTTCTTCTTCGTTTCCTATAGGCCACGCGGGCGAAGCCGCGGGCAGAAGCTAGTCTCATATCTAGGGCAACAAAACCAGTGTAATATGTCCTTGTTCCCACCGCTGGGCCACAGTGTAGGCCACAATCCACCACTGGCCAAGTGCGGGTTGGTGCGTGGCGCATTTATCAAACCACTTACTCTCGAGATGTCTAATAATAACTCGTCACGTTTTGTCTGTTAGCTTTTAAAGTGTACATTCATCACGTGTACGACAGTTTGTCTGTTTGTTTTACAAATGTATGGAAAACTTAGCACTTATGTACACACACACGTACTCTGAACCGATGAGTTGAATTTACTTTGTTTTTTATAGTTTAACAATGCTGTTGTACAATTGTGGCGGGGACATAAAAAACTTCCTTGTTGAAACAGAACAAGCCTATTGACAGTCCTGACTGAGCGTGGCACAGCGGTGACCCATACGACTTTCGAAAAGACGCACTCAGATTCAAATCCCGCTCAGCCTTGCACCAATGACTTTCAAATTGTGTGCGGAACGAGTTTCTGCCCGCAGCTTCGCCGGCGGCGTGTATGGAAAAATAATTCAACCACCCATTTCACCCTCTTAAGGGTGGAATTTCGAAAAATCCTTTCTTAGCGGATGCCTACGTCATAACATCTACCTGCATGCCAAATTTCAGCCCGATCCGTCCAGTGGTTTGGGCTGTGCGTTGATAGATCACTATGTCAGTCAGTCACCTTTGAGTTATATTGGTCTTTACCTATGAAATTGCCGTTTTGTTTGAAAAAAGTTATGTTATTTTTTTTTTCGAACTTATTTATTTCTTTTATTCAAAGTAATCACCCCTGCAATCAATGCATCTTTGCCAACGCTGTGGCAGTTTATGGATGCCCTTCTTGAAAAAATCAGCAGGACGGGAGACAACAAACTCTTCAAAGGCGTTTTGTACTGCCTCTCGGGAATTGAATTTTTTTCCCGCTAAAAAGTTGTCCAAATTTTGAAAAAGTAATAGTCGGTAGGCGCAAGATCTGGTGAGTATAACGGATGAGGGAGAGCTTCCAAACCCAACTCATGCAGCTTAGAGACGGTCTGTTGTGCAGTATGGGGTCGCGCGTTGTCGTGAAGTAGCAGTGGAGATGACCGATTGACCAAAGCTGGTTGCAGACGTACGAGTTTCGCCATCATTGTGGTCAGTTCTTCAATGTACACATCTGCAGTAATGCTCTCGCCGTTTTGTAAAAAGCTATGATGAATCACACCAGCACTAGACCACCAAACTGTGACCATCACCTTTCTAGGGGTCATTTTTCGTTTTGCACATTGCTTTGGTACCGAACCAGGATCTAACCAACTTGCTGAGCGCTTTCGGTTGTCAAAAAGAATCCATTTTTCGTCGCACGTAACAATTCGGTTCAAAATTCCTTCATTTCTGTGCCTGTTAAGCAGCGCAAGGCAAGTCTCGACGCGTACGTTGCGCTGGCGATCGTTAAGTTCGTGGGGCACCCATCCATCAAGCTTTTTTATCTTGCCAATCTGTCGCAAATGGACCAATATTGTTTTGATGCTAACATCAAAAGCTGCTGCCAGCTCAGCTGTAGATTGAGATTCATCAGCTTCCACAATCGCCTTTAATTCATCATTGTTGACCAAAGTTTCCGGACGACCACGAGGTTCATTTTTCAAGTCAAAATTCCCAGAACGGAACCGAGCAAACCAATAACGGGTTGTTCGTTCGTTTGTACAGTTCTCTCCGTAAACGTCGTTGATGTTACGTGTCGTTTGTGCCGCGTTGGTGCCACGACGGAACTCATATTCCATAATTACACGAAATTTCAAAGGATCCATTACGAGGAAAAATGTAGAAATGTAATGAAAATACAACGGTAATCAATAAACAAAAGACCTATATTGTAAATAGAATGTCATATTTTTAAAACAAAATTAATTTGAATTTAGAATTCATAGCCAATCAAAACATTTTTTTGTTTGAAAAAGTCTGTACTGCAATACGGCAATTTCATAGGTAAAGACCTATTATATATTTAGAGATTTGCTCTCGCTCTTTTTATGCCGACTTCTCATGTGGTGGGAAATGACAGTATTGTCTAGGGTAGAGCTTTGTTTGCCCCCGGCATATCAAATGCCCATTCACTCTGTGGCGTGGTGGTTAAGCAGATCGGCTCATAGCGGTGGCAGGTTTGATTCCCGGGGCGGAGCCAGTATTTGTGCACGGAAATTAGCGTAAATACTTGTTCTGTGTGTGGGCGTTGTGGGACCGTGGTCCTCGTAGGTCCTGGGTCCCTAGACACAACCTAGTTAGGGTCCAGGATCTATGTATCTTCTTTACACACGCTTGACTTGGGGAGTAAGCTGGTGAATGCAGGCGAACAGAAGTTGAAGTTGGTTCACGTAGATCTTCATTGAAAACATAACAAAGTTAAAAATATATATTTTTATGTTGGTATGACAATTTACAATTGTCAAGAAGGCGACATTAACATTAAACAAAGCAAAAACAAAGTTATACCGGCCGATAGATGGAGCTAAACTAAAGCAGTTTTACTTCAGTCGTGTGGTCTAAAGCACACTCGTTTTTAAAACTAGCATTTAAAGTGGCTCACTTCAAAGTATGTAAATATCTAGGAATCGCAGTAACTGCGATCTGAAGTGGATTGTTTGTGATGCTTTTAGCTTAATACCTAAAATATAAAACCTTTTAAATTAATGTAATAATAACAAATATCGTTGACCCACGTCTTCACCGAACTGGTTAATAACGCCGACTCACTTCACATACATCCTGAAATATAATCCGGCAGTTTTCAAGATGTGAACTGCTACGCTATTACGTAACTCGATTGCAACCAAGAACACAAGTTTTTATTGATTTGACAGCTTTAATACGCAGTTTGTGGGCATAGTTAGTATGGAACTATTCAAATTATGAACGAATTTTCTCCTTATCAACCGACTTCAAAAAGAGCTTCTACCAATTTTTTTAAATATATTAGAAATTATATATCATTTAAATGGTCCCATAGAAATTTTATCACAATGGGTTCAGTGGTTTGGTTTTTAAATACAAATAACTGGAAGAAATGTGTCATCTAAGTGTTTTGAGTATTAAATTAAGGGGTCTGTCGACGATAGAGCATGCTTAGAAGACAATGTCATAATGGAACTTTTTTTGTTTTGGCTCTACACTTTTGTGTATTTAGCCAATGTCAAGTAATTGATGATTTCTCAAGTTAAGTTATATTATATACATGTATAGATAATCAAGTCACAGTTCAAGTCCTCAAGTCAAGTCATAGTCTAGTCAAGTCATACTCCTAGTAAAGTGTGGCAACTTTACCAGAAGCTTCTATGGAGTTTTGGAAACAACACGAAAAGAAACGTTTCACCATCATTAGACCACTTTTCCACATTCACGCCTCTAATCCAGCACTTAACGAATAAAATGTCACCAATTTTATGCACTAACTCTGAAAATAACACAAGTTTTGGAAAATAATACAATGCGGTGACGCGATCTTTTTCGTTTTACCGCCAAAACTGAGGAGGTTCTTTAAAAACCACTAACAGGTTTAATGTTGCCAATTTGTTAATCGTAAACACATTGTTAATTTGTTAGAGGTCTAAAATTCCATGAGAACAACAAGAGAGTGAGAGAGATTTACAGTTGAAAACTGCACGCATGGTGTACGACCAACATGTCCTTGTTCCAGAGCCATGGTCCCCCGCCCGGTCCCCCGCCCGGTCCCACCGCCGGCTTCCGGCCCGCTGATTCCGGAGTTCTTCAAGGGACGCGCCGTCTTCATCACTGGAGCCACGGGGTTCATGGGCAAGGTACATGTTCTGACATCTCGGTCTTCTGAACTGTAGGTTGTGGGTTTGATTCTCGCCCAGGACAAACATTATTAATAATATATTATAATGATACGTGTGGACATCTCACACAGCGCCATCTAGCCCCAAACTAAGCAAATATTGTACTATGGGAACTAGATAACTGATACAATATTTATATACTTTTTGTTTGTAAATACATACATAGAATACAATATAACACCCGGACACAGAACAAACAGCTATGTTCATACCACAAATGTTTGTACTGGGTGGGAATCGAACCCACAACCCACATTTCAGAAGGCAGGGCTACTACCAACTGAGCTTCCTACCTAGAAGAACTTTACAGAAAAGTCCTACCACCTAGTAAAATTACTAACAGTAAAGTTGGTGGTTAATAATGCATAATCCTTAGGTCCTGGTGGAGCGGCTGCTGTGGACCTGTCCCGACATCGGGCGGCTGTACCTGCTGATGAGGGAGAAGAGAGATGTTCCCCCGGAGAAGAGGCTGGCACAACTCAAGAGCTCGCAGGTAACTCACCGTACTGATGGCGTTGGTACCGCTGTATGCGCGGAAACTATTTGCGAAAACGAAATTATAAGTAAGTTGCCCGAAGCAAGGATGATGCGATAGAACTGCGTAGGAGTTCGGAGAGAAAACACACAGTTCCAAGTAGGGAAGTAGCACGATACCTTAATAATCTGATAGTCAAAGTCAAAGTCAGAGTCAAAGTCATTGCAGGTAGGCATTTTTAGCACTTTTACAAGTCAAAATTATAATAAATTCTTAAAATAAAGTTATTGTACTAAGCATATAAGCATATGAAATTACCAAGTGCTTATTGTCAAATATTGTATAGCAAGCCCGTTACAATATATATAGTGCTGGCTTAGGAGTCCTTCCAAATGCGGGGGCATCTAAACACACCACTATTTCACACACAAAGTTCTAATTTTCAACGACAAAAGTGGAGGTCGGTCGGTTATGCATACATACTCTCCATACATAGATCCTGGACCCTAACTAGGATTCCCTGTGCCTAAGGACCCAGGAACTACGAGGACCACCGAGACTAAGAAAAAGTATTAGCGCTTTTTTTTTCTGTGCACCTACTTGTCCTGCCGCGGGAACCGTTCCCGCCGCCTCCGGGTTATGAGCCGCCCTGCTCAACCACCACACCACAGAGGCTGTCGCAAGAATTTTTGTTCCCACCATTTATTAGCATAGCTCACCATTCTACAAACATTCGCTGCGTTCATGACTTGGATGGGTGACCACTAACAACAAGCGATCACCTAGCTACGTACCACTAGGCGCTATCATGTTTCGGGGAACAATTTAAGCGGCAGTATAAGGGATAAATGATGAATAGTACATTTTGTGATTTGCATTCGAAATGCTAGTCAATCTCAAAATGAAATGTCAGTCAACCACAGCCTCTGTGTTAGCCGTTGAGCAGGTAGGCTCATTATACGGAGGCGGCGGGTTCGAATCCCGCGGCAGGACAAATATTTGTCCACAAAATAAAGCGCAATCAATTGTTCTGTGTGGGTGTTGTGGGACCATGTTCCTCGTAGTTCCTGGGTCCCTAGACACAGGAAATCCTAGCTAGGATCTAATAAATAAATAATAAATAAAATAAATAAATATGTGTGGACATTTCACACAGCGCCATCTAGCCCCAAACTAATCAAAGCTTGTACTATGGGAACCAGATAACTGATACAATACTTAGATACTTTTTGTTTGTAAATACATACATAGAATACAACAAACACCCAGACACAGAACAAACATTAATGTTCATCACACAGATGTTTGTCCTGGGTGGGAATCGAACCCACAACCTGCAGTTCAGAAGGCAGGGATACTACCAATTGAGCTACCGGGCCAGTCAATAGATCCTGGACTCTAGCTAGGATTCCTCATACATAATGTATGTGATCGTTCGGCGTTATTATTATCTTGGAATCAGCTCTGGATTTGGGACAAACAAATGCAGTAGTGGGTAACAGTGGGTATATATTGCAGGTGTTCGACGTGATCCGCCTGCACTGCCCGCGCCAGCTGGACAAGTTGCAGATCGTCCCGGGGGACACCATGCAGCCAGATCTCGGCATCAGCATCCATTCCATGGCACAGCTTCGAGAGGTATCTAAACATTACTTGATGCACAAAAACTAGTGTGCTTTAGACCACACGACTGAAGTAAAACTTCTTTAGTTTAGCGCCATCTATCGGTCGCTATAACTTTGTTTAATGTTAATGTCGCCATCTTGACAATTTGCAATTGTCATTTTACAGGACATACCGACATAATAATACAAATTTTTAACTTTCTACATGAGTCAACTTCAATTTCAATTCCCCTCACCAGCTTACTCCTCAAGTCAAGCGTGCGTAAAGAAATTTTACTTCATAATTAAAAACTAATTAAATTACTCCTGAATAATGAATAATATAGAAAGTGTTTTAATTGTTTTATAAAGGTTACATTACTTGATTCCTTTTTCATTGCTTCTGGAAGCTTGTTATATATATTAATAGACATAATATTATGAATACTGTAGTTCTATTAAAATTACATTTAGTCTTCCATTTATAGCTTTAGGGGGAAGAGGGGGGTTAATATAAAAAGGACTTTTGAAGCAGGGGGCCGCTTAGTCTCGACGGAATTAGACCACCTCATCTCTTCCCTCGGATGTCATAAGAGCTGGCTAAGCGAATACCCCCAAAGAATGGGCACCAGCTATCTACTCGACCTGCATTGAAATCTGCGATTACCAGAGACGCCTGCCGAGCGTGGTGATGACAAACCCTGATAAGATGCGGGAGCTAGTTTGCTCGTGGTGTATGCACAATTAGAAATAAGTACTTATGTTTTTGTTATTGGCTGTATTGTCCTTCCTGTATTGTATATATGTTCATGTTAATAGGCTAAATTTATAAATATAAATATAATTTAACAAAAAGCATGGACCCAGGTGTCTGTGGAAAAGCAGATTTAAAAAACCCCTGATAAGAATCCAAAGTGATATTTTCTTGGGAGGCCTGTGTGGAGTCTTCCAGCTGATGGTGTGGGGTGCGAGTGATCTGCTCCAATTGCAGGTGTCCATAGTGTTCCACTCGGCAGCCACGCTCAAGTTCGACGAGTCGCTGGACGTGGCGGTCGACCAGAACGTGCGCTCCGTGATGCGGTTGATGGACATCTGCGACCGGCTGCCCAACATCGATGTAAGTCTCTTACATACCCACTACAAACACAAGAGAAAACCTCATATTTAATAAAACAAGTGTGCTTTAGACCTTCAATAATCATAATAATAACGACCGAAGATCACATAAGTAGATCCTGGACCCTAACTAGGATTCCCTGTGTCTAGGGACCCAGGAACTACGAGGACCATGATCCCACAATACCCAGACACGGAACAAGTATTTGCGTTTTTTTTAATGCGCAAATACATGTCCTGTTTCGGGAATCGAACCCTCCGCCTCCGGGTTTGAGCAGACCTGCTCAACTACCACACCACAGAGGCTGTCCATTTGGCTGGCCGTATGATTGTACGTAGGGTTTGGGAATTCCTGAATGTTTCAAAGTCCCGGGACTCGCGACAGCCTACAATCAAAGTCCCAGGAACTCCCGGGATTTCGATATTTTTATATATTTTTTATTAAAGGGTTTAAGCCTTTTTGAAGAATTTTAATTGAGTTAATTTCTGATGAAACGTATTTAAAAATAGCTTTGTAAATATCAAGATGATTTTCATGATATGAGTATCGTTCTTAGCCATTTTATATCCTCGCTGGGTACTCTTAGCAATTAATGTACTCTCCGATAAAACGTCACTTTGGATCAGTACTTACGTAGTAGACCAAGTAATTATTCACTAAACTAACAGATGGCGCTCGGCTCCTACAATAATTTGAAAATAATGATTATTACATGACAATTTCGACAATCTTGTCTTGTCTCGAGTCTCGATCCGACAATTCCGGGACTCGAGACAAATAAAATTATGAAAAATCCCGGGACTTCGAGACACGAGACGTCCCGGGAGCCAACCCTAGTTGTACGTTCTCCCCCCAGGCCCTGGTCCACGTGTCAACAGCGTACTGCAACGCGGAGCTCTCCCGCGTGGAGGAGCGCATCTACCCGGCGAGCGCGCCGCTGCCGCAGGTGCTGGCGCTGGCGGCGGCGCTGCCGGCGGAGCTGCTGCCCAAGGTCACTGACAGGTCGGTACTAACGCTACTGACAGGTGGGTACTACAACGGGAAGTGTGCTCAGCAGTTACTCGTGTGACTTTTAATCTTCAGCAACACTTTTTAATTTGCCCCCTAGCGATTCATTTTTAAGCGATAAATTTTTGTTGCAAATGAAAAACAATCACAAGCAGGATTTGAATCCGCATCCATCCGCAGCGAGTTAGGTTATTAGTTAGTTTTTGTTAGTTAGTTAGTTAGTTTGCAAGTTAGGTTTACATCCAGAAAGGAATATGTCCACCGCATGATTTTAGTAATTAAGGTTAGTTTTTTAAAGTATCTTAAGTAACATATTCCCAGTTTTGGTGTTAGTAGCGACACCTATTAAGTAACATATTCCCAGTTTTGGTGTTAGTAGCGACACCTATTAAGTAACATATTCCCAGTTTTGGTGTTAGTAGCGACACGTATTAAGTAACATATTCCCAGTTTTGGTGTTAGTAGCGACACCTATTAAGTAACATATTCCCAGTTTTGGTGTTAGTAGCGACACCTATTAAGTAACATATTCCCAGTTTTGGTGTTAGTAGCGACACCTATTAAGAGATCTTCAAGAACCACCCCACAGCCTGTCAAGTTACATCACTAGAAACAAGTCGGTATACTTTTGGTCCCATAGAAATTTTATCAAATCAGCTCAACAGTTTGGTTTTTACTCAAAATAATTAGAAAAGACATATATGTAATTAGTACTGGTAGGCATAATATCATCCTTGTTTGTCAGTATGACATTAAGGCGATCGAAGTCTGTTTTGACCCTATTTTTTAATAGTTAAAGTTAGAGATGATCCTTCATTGTTAGAAAAGAAGTTTTGACATTAACGATAAAATAAATAAATAGTAATTATACATCAGTAACCTTTTGTCCAGTTCGATCCGTCTCTGAATGTGCGGGATACATCATCTGCGGGGGGACACTTGGAGTACAAAAACAACATTTAAATTGACCTTCAAATTGAAAGCTAATTGTTTGTCCCCACTAATGAGTCATTACCCATCGCTGTGTCGTCAATATTTGATTATTTGCTGACTACTGAAGTGGCGTGGTGCAGTGACGTCACACGGCCCGAGACAATGCATAATTAGTGAGGACATTATATTTAAATAATTAAATATTGTGAGTGCTTACGGTTGAATCTCGGGCAAACATGTGCTTATTTTGGGCTGATCCGAGTATATTTTACATAAGTTTTTTTAAGTAAAATATCAATAGATTCACTTAAAACCTAAAATGTACCGTTATTTATGATATAATTATTTTTTTCTAAATTCTTAATAATTATAAAAATTGTGTCTCCTCAATTTTTGTACCGGGTCACGCTCTGTGGCAACGAGTTCGTGCCGCGATCGCACTCAAGGTATCGCTCGACTCGTCATCTGTGATTGTATACTACCGGCCGCCGGTGCCGAATATAGAAAATTATTTTTAGTATTTAATAATAAACCTACTTCTTCGCTTTACTAAACTCCGTATACATATTAAAGCACCACAATCACAGTACCTTGTTATTACCCGCCTGTGTGCGGAAGCGGCTCGCGCTCGCTGTGATTGTGTGCTAAACAAACTACCTCCAATTTTAAAAGTTCATACTTATTGTTCTCTGGACTAGGTATCTATGCTATAAATACGCATATTAGGGTATTATTGTTAGCTGTGCGATCATGGAACTTGATAGAAACTTAAATTTGTATGGATTTGACAGTTGGAATGCTCAGTTTATTTACGTTTATGATTTTTTTCTTTAAATTAGGATCGAAACTTCTCTAGTTGCCTTGCAATCAAAGTTCCGTGATCACTCCCTACTTCCTATGAATAATTTGTTTATATAAATAATTTGATGTTAGTTACTTTTTATTACAACTCAGTTATAATATTGTTACTAAAAAAATTTTCGGAAGCTTAGCAAACGTAACACAGGGTAACCTAGTACGGATGCTAAAGTGCTTAGATATCTTATGTTTGTAACTTACCTACCTATGTTTAAATAGTTACCAACTGCTTTTTTAAAGATGTTTTCCTTTTATTTATATGATATGTCGCGGCGATAAGGTTGCTTTTTGATTGTGTGGTATTGGAGAAGTAAACAAACGTGTGTTCTGGTTAAGGTATATTGCTAGACTAAACGAAATTAAGACATTACGTGCATTATAAACGAATTTTGAACTATATCTATAAACTTAACTAAGTACGTCTGTCTGTCTGTTACAAAACTACTAATTTGATTGAACATAAACCGCCCACCAAAGGACTATATGAGTCCTTTCAAAAACTTATATAAACTTGAGCATGTAAGGTGGGTATGAATCTACAATGACTTATTTACACTAATCAGTTTCAATGGGCAAAGCACATAACTTTGATACACATCGTTTCACTATATTGTCTCCACTTTTAACACTATACACTCGAGTAAGTCCATCTGGGCCAGGGTGTTTATCCACTATTCTTCCTAGGGCCCACTTGCCTGGTGGCAAGTTGTCTTGTTTGATTAAAACAATGTCTCCATTGTTGAACTCATCTGTCCGCTTTAGCCATTTAGGTCTTTGCTGCAGTCGGGACAGGTACTCTTTCTGCCATTGGCGCCAAAAGTCATTTAAGAGCTTTTGACAATGTTGCCAGCGTGCCAAATTACTGACATTCACATGCTGTAAACTCGTGCTGGGTACTGTAACTGGTGCTTCTCCAATCAAGAAATGTCCAGGTGTCAATGGCTGCATGTTAGCATCAGAGGGATCGATCGGATACAATGGACGAGAATTGAGACAGGCTTCGATTTCACAGAGTAATGTGGACATCTCTTCGAAGGTAAGGTGCGCTCTTAGAACCTTTTTTAGATGCTGCTTCATTGATCGAACGCCTGCCTCCCAGAGGCCTCCAAAGTTTGGTGAGTAAGCAGGAATGAAGTGCCACTGCGTGCCGTCGTTTGCAAGGGTATCGCTTATTTCGCCATCAAATTGTAAGCGCGCTTCGTTCCAGGCATCGATTAACTCTTTGTTTGCGCCAACAAAGTTTCGTCCTTGGTCACTCCATAAGTTAGCACATTTTCCTCTGCGTGCGCAAAACCTTTTGAATGCACCAATAAAAGCTTGCGATGTCAAGTCTCCAACCAGTTCCAAGTGGATCGCTTTAGTAGACATACATATAAAAATAGCGATGTATGCCTTAACAGTCTTTGCTCCTCTGCCCTTATTAAATAAGACTTGGAACGGGCCAGCAAAATCCACTCCTGAGTTGACAAACGGTCGTGACGGTGTCACGCGTACCGTCGGCAGATCTCCCATGAGCTGTGATTTCGGCTTTGCGTTTTGTTTGGCACATATCAAACATCGATGCACATATTGTTTGACTAGTCCTTTCGCCCGTAGAATCCAGTATTTGGACCTAAGGTAGCACAACATCAATTGGATTCCGCCGTGTAATGTCTTGACGTGAGCTTCAGCGACAATCAGTGAGGTAAGTTTTCTTTCTTTGCTAAGTATGATTGGATGCTTGCTTTCATCATCTATTGTGTGTGCATGTCTTAATCTTCCACCCACCCTTAGAATTTCGTCTTCATCCAAATACGGATTTAGTGCTTTCAGCTTGCTTGTCCTCTTTACTTGTTTCTTTCTCTTTAAAGCTTCAATTTCCTCTGAAAAGTCCTTTCTTTGTGCTATTTTTATACTTGTCTTCATCGCATTTTCTAGTTCCTCTGTTGTAAATTTTGTATCTATCTCTTCTTTTCCCTTCTTGTAATTTAGAAATCTTTTGCAATAGCTTATCACTCTCAAAAGTTCCTTCAGTGTAGTACACTCTTCAAATTGTTTTGACATATCTGTGTCTGTCCCTTCTTCCTTTTCCGTAATCATCAGAGCTTGTATTGTTTTCTTCCTTTGTTCTAACTCTGTCGGTATGATGTTTGGTCTTGTAAATTGCATGTTTTCTTTCGATAACCATTCTGGTCCCTTCCACCAAAGATCGCAATTCTTCATATCTTTTACTGACATGCCTCTTGTCGCTATGTCCGCAGGATTGTCTTGAGATTGAACGTGGTGCCATTGACTGCTGTTGACGTTGCATGTGATTTCAACAACTCGGTTGGCTACAAATGGCTTCCATCTTGAAGGTTCTCCAAATAGCCAAGAGATGACTATCGATGAGTCAGTCCAAGCGAAAACTTGTGATGCCGGTATTCTCATCGCTTGCGTTACTTGTTTCAAGAGCCTTGAGAGTAGCAGAGCACCGCATAGTTCAAGTCTCGGTAATGAAATAGTTTTTAGTGGAGCAACTCTCGTTCTTGCAGCGACGAGTGATGTCTTGTACGAACCATCTTCGGTTTTGACACGGCAGAAGACTACAGCAGCATAAGCTTGAATTGAAGCATCACTAAAGCCGTGAATTTGAATTGTGTCAGTGTTAGCTTTAGATGTTCCTAGCCACCTGTCAACATAAATCTCGTTCACGTTGATTAAATCGTTGCGAATCTTGATCCACTCGTCTTTCAGTGATGATTTGAGATCTTCATCCCAACTAACTTTCTCTAACCATAATTTTTGAATGAGAATCTTTGCCATCACTATGCAAGGAGCAATCCATCCGACAGGATCAAACAATCTTTGCACGTCGGCGAGAATACTACGCTTCGTGACCACGTCGCTGACAGCAGGTAAGTTTAGGTTGTACTCAAAGTGATCATGTCCTAGATTCCATTGTATACCCAGTGCCTTGATTATTCCATCGACCTTGAGTTCTAAGTGGGCGTTGGTTGATCTCTCACTTGGTTCTATACTCTGCATGAACTCAGCGCTGTTTGAACACCATTTTTTCAGCTCGAAGCCGCCTCGACGTAGAAGTTCTTTTAAGTCTTGGCTGACTTGAACAGCTTCTTTTGGTGAGTCACAACCAGACATCAGGTCATCGATGTAAAAATCTTCTCTTAGAATTCGTGCAGCATCAGGATACTTGTCACCTTCATCTATAGCCAGTTGCATGAGTGTCTTTACAGCTAAATACGGTGCTGAAGCGGTACCGAAGGTAACTGTCAACAGTCTATAGTCTTTAATGGGTTCTGATGGATCACTTCTCCACAGAATTCTCTGGTAATCAGCATGGTCTTTATATATGAGGATCATTCTGTACATCTTTTCGATGTCTGCCACGAAACAAATTGCGTGAGTGCGCCATCTCATAATGAGACTCCTTAGGTCTTCTTGCAGTGTTGGTCCTGTAAGAAGTTCATCGTTCAAGGCCACTTCTACTTCTCGGCAGGAACCATCGAAGACGACACGAGTTCGCGACGTTTGCTTGTCTTCGCGGATCACGGCGTGGTGAGGTAAGTACACCGATTTATTTTTAATTTCTTTTTCAGGTACTTCTTCTATATGCTTAAGCTCTTTATATTCTTCTATCACTTTCGTATAATCTTCTTTCAGCTTTGCATTTTTACTAAATCTTCTTTCTAGTTGCATGAATCTTTTCAAAGCTATGTCTCTAGTGTTTGCTTCAGGTGATTTTAGTTTATCCGTTTTGAATGGTAGCTTGACTATGTATCGTCCTTCTTTATTTCTTGTATATGTTTTTTCATAAATTTCTTCACATTGCTGTTCTTCTCTTGTTAGATTCCTCTTCGAATCTGTATCTAATTCCCAAATTGTTTTCAGTAAATCGTCTATATTTGCTTCTTCGTGTGTGATGGCCGACAAGGATTTTTCTCGTGTAGTTAGCTTCATATTAGTTCCTCCCATTACGATCCATCCCAGGTTGGTTTTTTGTGCACATGGTGTACCTGGGGGACCTTTGATTAGTCCTTGTTGCAGTATTGTTGAATACTCGTCTACACCCAATAGCAAATCCATGGATCCAGATGCATAAAAGTTTGGATCTGCCAGATTGAGGTTCTTCACGTGTGACCATTCACTCGCCGGCTTCGCCTTTGAAGGTAAGTTTGTCTTCAAATGCCCAGACATTACGTAGGCCCTCATAGGTAGTACGAAATCAGGTTCCTAGCGTGATAGAACTCGGACCTCGACTTCCTGCTTAACTCGTACCTTCATAGACTCCATGCCAGTGACTATGAGATTTACTTGTTTGCGTTCAAGTTTTAGAGCTTGAGCCGCCCTTGCACTAATGAAACTCGCTTGCGAGCCGGGGTCGATGAGTGCCTTGAGCACAGTGGTGTGTCCATTTTCTCCCTTTAATATCACCACTGCGGTTGCCAATAAACTAATTTTGCGCTCATCTTGGTGGCACGCAATTGAGGTGTGTACTTGCTTCACTTCTACATCTGCTTGGGTTGATGACGTCGGTTGATTAGGTTCTTGAGAGGAGACCGGCGCATCTGCTTTTCTTGATTGATGTAGAAGAGTATGGTGGCGTCTCTTACATATGCGACAGGACATCGACAGACGACACTTAAACGCCGAGTGTCCCGGAGTCAGGCAATTGTAGCACAGTTTGTTACTTTGTACGTATTGACTTCGTTCAGTAGGTTGCATTGCAGTAAATGCCTTGCAATGGCATAGGGTGTGATTTTCTTGACACATGACGCAGGCCTTCTCTGTAGTAGACACATGGAAAACTTTTTCTTTTACGGTCTTCTCCCTAGGGGCTGATGACGGTGTGACAAGTTCTATAGTACGAAACTTGGATTCCAAAAACTTCTGTAAGTCGTCCCACTTTGACAGCTCTTCTCCACTCTTCGTATAGGCAAACTGTTCCCACTCTTTGTGTGACTCCGAGTCCAACTTCTGCACGACCAGAAATATTATTATAGGATCCCAAGAGTCAGTCGGCACATCTAGATTTTTAAGGCTATTTATGACCTCAGTGGTGGTGTCCAGTATTGACTTCAACTGCGTGGCTGTTTGTGCAGTACATTTCTTTTGTGCAAATAATCGCTTCAATAGGGAATTGACTATAAGTCGCTTGTTACCGTAACGTTGATGTAAGGTAAGCCAGGCTTGTTCATAGTTTATATCCGTCATTTGTATATGTCTAAGTAAGGCTGCTGCTTCACCCGTTATGCTAGTCTTCAAATAATGGAGCCTCTGAACGTTGGAAAGTGACGAGTTTTGATGCACCAACGATATGAACAAATCTTTGTATGCGGGCCATTCTTCATAACATCCATTAAACATCGGGAGTGAAATAGGTGGTAACTTCGCTTGTGAATTAGCTCGGGCCTCAATGGATGCGTCTCTGCTTTTGGCGAGCTCTGGGGTCCTCGAGCTTGAAGAGGCGAGCATGTCCTTCAGATCACCAAGCATATTTAAATACAAATCTTCATAAGCGTAGTATTCATCACTCTTGAAGTAAGGTAATGCTTCGCGTGCTTCTCGATTTGTATTCCTCAGTAAATCTTGGTGAAGCTTCTTGAACGTAACCCAATATTCTTCAATGCATTGTATTCGCGTTTGTATATAACCCCGAGTTAAACGTTGTTTAGGACATTTTTTCAAATTAATTTGCGTTTTCTTTAATAACTCGGCCGTATCTTCTAAACTTCCTATTAATTGTTCAATAGCTGCCATAGTTCGTCACAACACTAAATATTTTGTTAATACGTATTCACACAATGTTTCTATCACAAGATCACAACTCGTAAACAAATTTTTTCTTCGCATAAATGCATAAAAATATCATCGGCAGGGAGGTATCGCCGCATCTATTGTTCTCCGCCCGGTCCTTCGAGATAGCTCAGGTGAACTTCATCCGGCGCGATTGCGACCATATGTCGCGGCGATAAGGTTGCTTTTTGATTGTATGGTATTGGAGAAGTAAACAAACGTGTGTTCTGGATAAGGTATATTGCTAGACTAAACGAAATTAAGACATTACGTGCATTATAAACGAATTTTGAACTATATCTATAAACTTAACTAAGTACGTCTGTCTGTCTGTTACAAAACTACTAATTTGATTGAACATGATATTTAGTTAATAACTATATATACCTAATAATTATAAGCCACTAGCATAAGATTGTTATTTACTTATTGGCAAATAAATAAATTGAAATTGAAATTGAAAATTGAAATATATATAAATTAGCATTCGTGTGCGTCATAAACAAAGTTGGTAGGTACTTAGGTACACCAGAATCTCTACTAATATTAATATGTGAGGATGTGTTAGTTTGTAAATTGACTAAAGATCAAGTTTTTTAAATAAGATAAGTTTTGTAATGCAATGCTGCCAGCATGTTGGGTACGCTACCTGCCGGTAGTGGGCTGGAGCATTTGGACTGTCTATAGGTCATCGCGGCCAGTATATAGGCACAATGATTTTTTTATAGCTTATTGTATTTAGTAGCAGCTGTTATTATTGTAGTACTCGTAGTTAGATTGGACAAAAGCATATTAAAAAAGAGTGTGCTTTAGACCACACGACTGAAGTAAAACTTCTTTAGCTGCATCTATCGGCTGGTATAACTTTGTTTTTGCTTTGTGTAATGTTAATGTCGCCATCTTGACAATTGTAAATTGTCATTTTACCGGACATACCAACATAATAATACAAATTTTAACTTTGTTATGTTGACAATGGAGATCTACGTGAATCAACCTTTCGCCTCGCATTCAACCAGCATACTCCCCAAGTCAAGCGTAAAAAAGTTTTACTTCAAATATTTGACTTGTTGCCAGTAACTATCTCGTCGTTTCGCGAATTGACAGCCTGTGGTGTGGTGGTTCAGCAGGTCGGCTCATGACCCGGAGGCGGTGGGTTCGATTCCCGCAGCAGGACAAGCATATGTGCACTTAAAAAATAGCGCAAATACTTGTTCTGTGTCTGGGTGTTGTGGGAGCATAGTCCTCGTAGTTCCTGGGTCCCTAGACACAGGGAATCTTTGTTAGGGTCCAGGATCTATGGTTGCGATCGTTGGGCGTTATTTAATTTTATTATTTCATATAATTTCTAAGGTATTTTACACAGCATGTGAGCGGCGAGTTGCGTCGCCATGTTTTGACCTTTAATTGTTTGACCCGAGCGAGTGTTGTTGTGGACAGCTACATCTGCCCGAAGCCCAACACGTACACCTTCACGAAGGCTCTGGCAGAGAACGCCATCGACGAGCACACCGCCCGGACCTACCCGGTCGCTATCTTCCGGCCCACCATAGGTAGGCACTCCAATCATACTCTACCGCCCGTCTGCACTAAAGCTGGACCGCTCCTAAGTTCGCACTTATCTCTATGACATACCTACTGCTTGGGCCTCTGTCACAGAGGAATAAGCGCGAACTTAGGAGCTGTCAAACACTAGTACACGAGCCATTTTAAAAAAAAATTATGACCATGCATATTTTTTTTTAAATTGGCTCTTGTAGTTTATGTCATTATTTAGTTTTTTTATAATAGCTGTAAGCCCCCAAAGAAAATACAATATTTACCAGCTAAAATTTTATAATAAACGTTTTTCTTATACTCATATTTCGTGTAGTACCTAGAGGCAATGCAAGAGGTTGGCTTTGAGGTCAGAATTATTAACTGTGACTGGTTTTTTTTTTTTTTTTTTTTTTTTTTTTTTTTTATGTTGTTGATGTTCGCTCTGTGTCTGGGTGTTATATTGTATTCTATGTATGAATTTACAAACAAAAAGTATCTAAGTATTGTATCAGTTTCCGGTTCCCGTAGTACAAGCTTTGCTTAGTTTGCGGCTAGATGGCGCTGTGTGAGATGTCCACACATATTTAATTATTTATTATTTAGCTTGGCTTGCGAGTTGCGACGTTTCCTGTAACTGTTCAGTCGAATACTCAAAGAAGCATGGAATCGCTTCTTTTTTACAAAAAACTCAAACGTAAAAATACATGTTTTGAACCTAGCTTAGTGTTAGTGTCCAAACAATCCGTAAAAATCAATATTTGTGTTATTTGTAGAAGTTGGTGTTACCCTTTTTAAAAAAACGAGACGACCACACGACTGAAGTAAAATTTCTTTAGTTTAGTTCCATCTATCGGCCGGTATAACTTTATTTAATGTTTTTTTTTTGTTTGGTTTTGGCTCCACACTTTTGTGTATTTAGCCAGTGTCAAGTAATTGATATCTCAAGTTAATTAATATCATATAATGTGTCAAGTCACGTCAAGTCACAGTCCAAGTCATCAAGTTAAGTCATAGTCTAGTCTAGTCAAGTCATACTCCTAGTAAAGTGGTGGCAACTTTACCAGAAGCTTCTATGGAGTTTTGGAAACAACACGAAAAGAAACGTTTCACCATCATTATACCACTTTCCCACACTCATGCCTGTAATTCAGCACTTAACAAATAAAATGCCACCAATTTTATGCACTAACAATGAAAATAATACAAGTTTTGGAAAATAAAACAATGCGGCGACGCGATCTTTTTCGTTTTCCCGCCAAAACTCTTTTGTTTAATATTAGTGTCGCCATTTTGACAATTGTAAATTAACATACCAACATAATAATATAATTTTTTAAGTTTGTTTTGTTGTAAATACTTGAACCATTTTCCGTTCGCGTCGCATTCACCAGAACCTTGCATTCGTCCCCAGTGGTGTCGGCCCTGAAGCACCCGTTCCCTGGCTGGATCGAGAACCTGAACGGGCCCAGCGGGATCGTGGTGGGCGCCGGCAAGGGCCTGCTGCACGTGTTCTGCTGCAACAGCGACGCCCGAGCGGACCTCCTGCCGGTCGACATCGCCATAGACACGCTCATCGCCGTGGCCTGGGAGACCGCCACCATGAGGTGAGCGCGCTCTGGCAGGCAGCGTCATGGTGAACCCTGCTCACTACCGGACATACTTGTGTAAACGTGAACCCTGCTCACTACCGGACATACTTGTGTAAACGTGAACCCTGCTCACTACCGGACATACTTGTGTAAACGTGAACCCTGCTCACTACCGGACATACTTGTGTAAACGTGAACCCTGCTCACTACCGGACATACTTGTGTAAACGTGAACCCTGCTCACTATCGGACATACTTGTGTAAACGCAAGCCACTAATGGACAGCCTCTTTGGTGTGGTGGTTGAGCCGGTCGCGGCGGGCTCGATTCCCGCGACAGGACAAGTATTTGTACACAGAAAAAAAAAAGCGTAAATTATATTTTTTATTTTTTTTTATTTATTTTACAAAATCCACAGCCCTTAAGTAACAAAGTTTATTATTTACATGCTAAACCTACAGCCAAAGTCGGATTTACATTCTATATTTCGAAAGAAAAAAAAATTTTACATGACAGTCACTAGAAAAACGATAACAATAAAAACAACAAAGAAACAAGAGTAAATTCAGTTTTATGTATGCACACACGCATGTTGATAGTGTATTATATTGCACTTGCTGCGTGTGGTGTGCACTGTACTGTCTTAATTGCGTTAAATATATATTTTTAAATTATAAATTATATAATATAATACATAATATACATATTTGTAAATAGGTACTTGTTCCGAGTCTGAGTGTTGTGTGACCACGGTCCTCGTAGTTCCTGGGTCCCTAGACACAGGGAATCCTAGTTAGGGTCCAGGATCTGTGTATGTGATCGTTGGGCGTTATTATTATTTCGATCTTTCAATAAGTGGTAGCCAAATATTCTGTGTGTGAAATTACTAGGCAAATGAGACTTTATAACCTAATCTCGCAGTCTAGTAATCTTATTGCTAGACTGTGCTGATGTCTCAGGATGACGTGCGCACTGCAGTGTCAAAACTTTATACATATTTTAGAGTTCCGAGTGACACTGTTCTGTTATGGGTGGATGTGTCGCTTAACATCAAGTGAACGACTAGCTCGTCACACAATTCACTGATATAAAATAATAACAATAATAATAATTGAAATCCATTCCGTGCCATGATCCCCAGGTACCCAGAAACCAGGGTGTACAACTGCAGCACCGGGGGCCAGCCGACCACGTGGGGCCAGTTCGAGAGCTCCCTGCGGCGCCACCTGCGCCAGCACCCGCTCGACAACTCCCTCTGGTACCCCTCGGGCTCCACCGTCAAGACCAAGTCAGTTCACATACACTGGAGCTGGTAACTTGTACTACTTTATTCGAATGTACTTTTCAAGTAACGTAACTTAGTAAGTTGTTTTTTCAAGTATTTTTTTTACCTATTTTGGCTCCACACTTTTGTGTATTTAGACAGTGTTAGTAATCAATTTCTCAAGTTAATTAATGTTATGTAAATAGTATGTGTCAAGTCAAAGTACAAGTCATCAAGTCAAGTCACACTACTAGTAAAGTGGTGACAACTTTACTAGAAGCTTCTAATATGGAGTTTTGGAAAAAACACGAAAATAAACGTGTTTCCCACACTCATGTCTGTAATCCAGCACTTAACCAATTTTATGCACTAACACTGAAAATACAGATACAAGTTTTGGAAAGTAATACAATGCGGTGACGCGATCTTTATCGTTTTCCCGCCAAAACTCCTTCAAGTATCTTAAATATTTGAAATCATTAATTACGTATAGTACCGCCAGGGGGCGCTGTTCTGAGTTTTATATAAGTAGAAGCAAACCTTACAAAACTGTGTAAGTGGTTTTTTAAGTAAAACTTTATACACGCTTCACTTGGGGAGTATGCTGGTGAATGCCAGCCGAACGGAAGTTGAACTTGGTTCTCCATTGTCAACACAAAGTAAAAATTTTGTATCATTATTATGTTGGCATGCCCGGTAAAATGACAACTTACAATTATTGTCAAGACGGCGACATTAACATTAAACAAAGCAAAAATAAAGTTATACCGGCCGATAGATGGAGCTAAACTAAACAAGTTTTACTTCAGTCGTCTAAAGCACAGTCGTTTTTTACAAAATCAGCATTAAAATAATAATAATAATAATAATAATATGTGTGGACATCTCACACAACGCCATCTAGCCCCAAACTAAGCAAAGCTTGTGCTATGGGAACCAGATAACTGATACAATACTTAGATACTTTTTTGTTTTTAAATACATACATAGAATACAATATAACACCCGGACACAGAACAAACACCTATGTTCATCACACAAATGTTTGTCCTGAGTGGGAATCGAACCCACAACCCAGAGTTCAGAAGGCAGGGCTACTACCAACTGAGCTAACGGGCCAGTCGCCCGTTAGCTCAGTCGCAGATTAAAATTGTATATACTTGTGGAACAAAATTAACCGTGGTTTTTTTATTTAATATTTTTCAATGCTCGATAGATCCTTACTTACAGTAATGTAATGTACATTCGAATAAACTTGTACGACTTGTAAAGCCAAAAGAACCATAAACAGGACTGAACCCGAATCCATCCGTTCTACTATTTCAGAGTGCTACAGAAACCTTTGGAGTTTTTGCTGCAAACGTTACCTCTCCACCTCGCCGAGTACGCCACCCGCATGTTTGGAATCAAAACTCGGTTAGTATTTTGGAAAATACCTCTAGGCACTAATTATATAGGATTATGGATGCGGTTAAACTTAAATGTTCAGTATCTTGTTCTTGGTGGTAATTATTTTAAACTCTCTGGAGCTCTGGGAAAAAAATAAGTGGGGTGGTTTTTGAGGACAGGTATCGCGTTGTAGTTATATGGCTTTTCTTTATTGCGTGAAATGGAACGCAAAATATTATAATACCAGTTTTAGATTTGTCTACTAAAGTGGTAGAGTTAACTCACCATCGCAAATAGTTTTTAGTATTTATTTGTGTTCGTTTAATACTTTTATAAAATAAATTTTTCAAATAAATTTATATTAATAAATAGATTATGTAAATTTTTTAAAGCTTCGGATTTTCAACATCCCAATGTTCAAAAATATGTATATTTCTCCATGGAAATAATTTCAATACGTTTTTTCAGTTTAAGTTTAATAACAGTAAGCCAACGTCTGAGGGCAATGAACAATGTACTGCAGTTCTTCTCTCTTCGGGAGTGGTGCTTTGTGAGTGACAACGTGCGGAGATTGCAAGCAAAACTATCACCACAAGATGCCGCCATTTATAACTTGGATCCACAAACTATCAAGTGAGATGTAGTTTTACTACTGTATCTGTTTTTATTCCGAGTACTATAAAAGTTTTAGCTAGATAGATAATTAGAGTACATAACTTATTACATCAAATTTGTATTTTAATGACAAACAGCAACAAGTTTTTTGAAAATGATTTATTGTACTAGTTTGTGCTCAATGAATGGGATATGGGATAACTCCTTAAAATAGTTACTAATGAACGTTATTGACTGTCATACATAAATTTAAAAAAAAATTCAACGTCGGTTTTATAAAAGAAACTTGAATACTAAAATTTAATTCCAGCGTTTACTTTTTGATTTTAAATGGTCAAGTAAAAAACTGTTTGTATTAATGTTTTTATCTGTTCCAGTTGGGAAGAACACAATGAAAACTTCGTGAAAGGCACGCGGAGGTATCTCTTGAAAGAAAAAGATCAAGATATAGAGGAGGCCAAGCGACATGTACGAAAGTAAGTTAAGGCGCGGTCTAAGCACATGATCAACAAAAATAACTTTTTTGTAAGTGACGTGACGTATCTAAATAATCATATGGAATAAAGTGTAAATTGAAAATAAAACAAAAATAAGGATAGCAGAATAAAACTTCATTAAACACTTTGAGCTCAAAAAATAAACAAGGAAATCCTTGTATTTACCCTAAAAGTAGTTTATCAACGTAGTACTCCACATTTTCAGCGATAATAACACTTTTTTTATTATTAATAATTGAAATTTACCTTAAAAAGCTAATTATGATAAGATATTATTTCTATTCTTTTAAGTTATTTCAAAAGGAATGAAAACTCATTTTACTGACAACCTTAGTCAAATGTTATTGCGCTAACCTGTACCTATATAGAACTCGCGAATGAACGCATTAAGTAAAGCAAGCGACTGCATAGTGGGGGAAATATCGCAGTAGTGAGTCCGGGTCATGAATATAATTTTTTTCTCCTCCAGATTGTACTACGTTCACAACGGGGTTGTAATGTTCACGGTAGTCCTTCTCTGCCGACTGGCGCTTCACAACCCGGTGGTCCGGGGCGTCGTGTTCGGGACCTTGCGGCTGCTGTTCTCGCTGATGGCTGCTGCCTACTCGAAGGTGGCTCGAGCGTAGCTCGTGGCATTGCTTCCTTGTACAACGTGATTAATTATCTAGAAGTTATTAGTAGAAGGAAGAAGTACAGTCAGAATATGACTTCCGTTCTAGGCCATTCTCACTGTCATCACAAAAATATACTATACTAAATATGCAAAATAATTATGACTCATGAAAATTTTATGACTGATTATGTGACAATAATTTAGTGACCATTGACTGGCCCATGTTCTCAGCTTTATGTAACAGTTCAAATCAAAGTGGATTTCATAAGTTGGGATGAGAATGGATGCACTAAAACGGACGTCTTCATTTTATCGGTTATTTAATTGATTTAAAAGCTATGTAATGAAAAAGTATATCTAATATTCAGATGTGGTGATGAGGGACATCTATTTATGTATTCATAAGGGAGAATTCATAAGGGAGAATAAGAAGGGTCCTATCACATTTATAGCCTCAGTGAAGTTTGTAATACCCTGTTTTGAATAAGGAAAAACTTCACTTGAGTAAGTGGAAACTTCTTTACAATCCGAAATATTCAAAAAATTTAAGAAATGGAATGAATGTCTAGAGGTGTAGGTATTACTCAATAATGTTACATATTATATTACCTCAGCTTTAAATTCCTTGAATCACTTAATATAATATGATTATTTTGATGCAGCTAGCTTAGCTAAAGTTTTAAGTCAATAAATAATGTACTAATAATTGTAAAGTAGGTAACTGAAGCTCAAAATTTCGTTGTTAAATTATTATATTTTTACAGGATTTAATAGGGAATAATTATAGTAATTTTATTTTTGACATGCTTGAATGACATGATTATTAGGGTGGTGTTTGGTATAATTTAAATTATTTACATATTCAATGCAATGCTATTTATTTAATTTTAGTATTATTAAGAATGAAGTAGCAGGATAGCATAAATTAAAAAGTGGTTCAGGTTCCGGCCTAAACCTCTTTATTGATAATACCCTGGTGCTTCATTAGCATAAGATACTTTCACCGGTAGAAGTGAGTGAATCTTTTTCTACTTTTCCATACTAGTAGGTAAACCTCGGTAGTAGGATGTGTAGGTGTACCAGGGGAATTTTCTTTCCATACTTATCTATTTGCTATGTATTTTAATATTGTAAAATTCTACGTTGTGGTACTTAGTACGTGTAAGCTGTAACTTAAAATAAAGTATAATTATTTTTAGCACTAAGATTTAGTTATGGGTAGGTTATAGATTCTCAATAAAACTAATCTTACGTAGCTGTAATGTGATAAATTGATAATTCATTCCTTCCATGAAATTGTGATAAATAATGATTCTTATACCTAATATATCATTTGTATGGAATTGACATTACTTTTTTTTTTAAATTACATCACGTATTACGAATTTCGCTCGTTATAGTGCGAACAGCCAATGAATGGAACAGCTTGCCGGCGTCCTTGTTTCCAATTAAGTTACTATAACCTGGGCGTTTTCAAGTCAAGAGTGACCAGGTATCTTCTAGACAAGCATGACCTTTTTTTCACCACGTCTACGTGGTCTTGATAGCAGAGGTCATAAAAAAACAATGCTTTACCCATAATTATCAAAAAATAAAAGAAAATATTCGGTACTTTTCTAACAAAAATACAACACTAGCCCCAACACAATCTTGATAGCCAAATATATTACATACGGTTTTCCATTTTACTTGGCTTGGTATTTCTACATTAATAGGCCTAAATAAAAAAATACAAACAATTATTTATATAGTATTATTGCTGTCTGCCGAAAGTAGTCGTATGAGGTATATAAATTCTTATTGGCGTGCATTTATGGCAGGCATGCTCATGAAGTATTATATGGTAGTAACTATAGCACATAGGCTGGCAGCACTAACAAAATGTCAACATCAAACGCGAGTTAAAGTCAAAGTCAAATCCAAGGTCAAAGAAAAACAAAACGTCAACGTCAACTCAAACCGTATTTGCGAACGTGAAAATGGGAATCGCATTTCCTAACTAGAAAAAATGTTTAACAAAGTATTCCAACGCGCTCTAAAGTTCCGTTTAAAGAAGAACTACCCCACGAATATCTATGACTTATCGCGGGGGTCCGCGATAGCGATCCGGCGGCCGTATTCAGATGAAGTGCGTCGCGCGCAGGCGCAGAGCGTCGCCGCGCCGGGTCCTACGATATTCGACAAAATAATATCGAAAGAGATAAAAGCAGATATTATCTATGAGGACGACCTGTGTCTGGCTTTCAACGATGTGGCGCCGCAAGCTCCGGTGCATTTCCTGGTGATACCGAAGCGAAGAATTCCGCGCTTGCAAGATGCAGAGCAACCCGATATGGAGGTAACTCGCCACTCATTCTAGAACCGCACTTGTTTTACTGTTAAGATAGAACTACTTACAACACCTCAATTTTCAATGGTTTGGTCGCTGTTGTATTTACTTCACTAGCTACCATAAAGACTTTATAACTCATTCAACACCATATCTTTTACTCACACAGTGTCTGAAGTACTGTGAATTCAAAAGAATAGAACATAAAACAAAAATTTAAAAACAACAATATAGGATTGGGCGCTGAGCGTGTTAAACATTCAAGGAGGTGTCTCCGCTCCTAAGAGGACTTTGATGATGAAGTAGCCTAAATTGATAATACCTCTTCATTCATAGGTTCAAAAAGTCCTAAGGCCACCTATTGTGTGAGCACAAAACTGCTACATACGTCTTGGCTTGCTATTGTTTATATTTGAAACTATTAGAATAAAAATAACAAATTATGAAATTTTTTATGAAAAAAAATCTTTATAGCAAAATAGTCAATACGAACAATGACACAAAAGATATTAAAAGGAGAAACTATCTTTCCCCACACAAGTCATCAAATAAGTCTCCGTGTAATGTTAAGACATCCCTTCATGCTCTCTTATCCATTTTTCCATCGTAGACAGATAGTTTGTGACTTTGTATGTTATTAGTCGTTGTTATTAGATTTTATACTAGCTTTGTATAAAGGTTCATCTACGTAAACAAGAGTAAATAGGTCTATAGGTCATTGTGGCCAGTATATTGGTCCAACTGTTTTTTAAAATAGTAGGTTGTGTTTAGTAGTAGTTATTATAACATAAGATTGTAGTATTTGGACGAAAGAATAAAGGCAATTGCTAGTTATCCTAGTTTAAAAAAAAGAGTAAAAATATGCAAGACCTGTGGGTTTCAGTGTGACTACATACTAATTACTAATAATAATAATACTAATTAAAAACATGGCCTGTGTCCCAGCAGTGGGAACATATAACTCCGGCGTCCTGCTGTTTCACCAGCAAGTCACCCATTTTCCTGTAGAAATTCATTGGAATAAAATATATCGTATATAGATCACTGTGTATGTAAACAATCTGTCTACAAAATCATATAAAAATTAAATATACTTTTGGAAATATTGGACTTTTAAATATGAATACTGAATAGAGAAGTTGAAGCCCCAAAAACTATGTCAGCTGGCACCTTTACTTGAACCTTGCAAACTACATTGGAATGTGAGGAATGTCTGCAGTCAACATGCCGTGTGTACACTCACACCCAGCGGCCTCCATCCGGTAGTACTTTGTCAAAGTAACACTTCACATTTGCTAAGTTTGTTTCAGATACATATTAATATTGGTTAGCGGTGAAGGCATTTCTTTTTACGATTTTCTATATAGGTAGCATATTACTTCTCATCCATAGAAATTCTCTACAATTTACTAGTTTTCTCACGGAAACTGTTCTTGTAAAAGCATGTGAAAATTCCGCAGATAACTTGGAGTTTGGAGTAACATTGGAGTAGGGTTTGAGTTAGAGCTACCATTGAGCTAAATTTGCTCTAGTTACTATGAATAATAATGAAAAATAAATGTACTAATAATCTATTTTTATTGAAGTCATATTTCATTAAAGTTTAATTAAACTTTATAATTATGAAATCATCCCTTGCCATTGTTTGTTGCCACTTTTTCTAATTTTTGACCCCACTCTCCCCTTCCACCAAGGTCCAAGGGGTTGGTGATGTGGATCGACCCCCTTTTTTCGCTTATCGTAGGCTACTTCTTGGCGTTGTATCGAATTTAGCCATATTTTAATGGAAAATATGTTTTATTTTTTAAGTTTTCTCGCAAATTTACCATGATTCTTGCGGAAATAAAAAAAAAGTGATATTTGCCGAGATCCCCCTCTCTCGCCCGTGAGGGGCTCGACTCCTTCCCCCCCTAAACGCCTCGCGTAATTAATAACCTCCAGTACAGTATAGCCCCGAGCAGCTTCTGTATAGCGACACGGTCCCGCGCATGTCTCCTATCAGTACATAACAGTAGTGTTTGTTATCAACAGTAATCACCCGCTATCAATGTTTGTACATTCCATTGCCGCGAGTCACAAGGTAATGAGCGTGATCTATGCTACTCGTATGCTCTCTAGAAATACGGCAACTGTTATGGGCGGCCGTGTCGCTTAACATCAGGTGAACGACTAGCTCGTCATCGTCCTTAATTAACATAAAATGTATTAGAAACACAAAATAAAAATATTACTGGAAATATTTTTGAACTAAAACTTCTTTAGATATTCTTTACTAGAGTAAGCTGGTGAATGCGAAGTGAACAGAAGTTGAAGTTGGCTCACGTAGATCTCCATTGTCAACATAACAAAGTTCAAAATTTGTGTTATTATGTTGGTATGTCCGATAAAATGACAATTTACAATAATTGTCAAGATGGCGACATTAACATTAAACAAAGTTATACCGGCCGATAGATGGAGCTAAACTAAAGAAGTTTTACTTCAGCCGTGTGGTCTAAAGCACACTCGTTTTTATTTCCTGGTAATCCTACCGCATAGCTTCACTCAGGTGTTAGTAAAGTATTGCTTCCTATATCTATCCAATATATAAACACTCGTGTCACATTTATAGTTATTAGTCGTGGAACAAAACTCCTCCGAAACGATTCTTACCAAATGTTGTGTGTATATTAAGTGTGAGTATAGAACGCGCTTGTTCTGTCGCAGCTGCTGGGGCACCTGATGCTGGTGGCGCGCGCGCTGGGGTCGCGGCGGGCGCCGTCCGGGTGGCGGCTGGTCGTCAACAACGGCCGCGACGGCGCGCAGGCCGTGTACCACCTGCACCTGCACGTGCTCGGGGGCCGTCAGCTGGGCTGGCCGCCCGGGTAGGGGGCGGGGGGGGGGGGGGGACATTTCTACAATTTAGATGACCAATTATAACAAACGCCGTAAAAAATCGACTTTAGGCTTATATGGTTTTCTAATGGATGTCATTCTCAGAACTGGATCAAATTGAAATGGGAAGCACCAGCTTTTTTTTAAGTGTCATCAAAATCGGATCACCCAGTGGAAACTTCTGAGGTAACAAACATTTTTAAAAAATACAGTCGAATTGAAAACCTCCTTTTTTGAAGTCGGTTAAAAATGACTATGAAGCTGTAACTTTGGGTCATCTAAGTACAATATTGTTATGCCGTTAGATTACTATTGAAATTAATCAATTGATGCAAACGTCACCATTACACAGGTTAAAGTCGATTTTGTAATTTGGATAATAGATGGCACTGTGCTAAATTTTAGCAATTTTTTTATTTTATATGCGGTTTTTGCTATCACACTTTGATTGATTGAATTCATAGTCAAATAATTTATTGCAATAATTTTAACGTTAAAATTTAAAAAATAAATTAAAACGTCTTCCTGAGTTTCCTACACAGTAACTTGCAAATAAAAAATGAATTCTCAAAATCGGTTCACCATTAATATTTACATTAACATTAAACAGGGTGAACTTTTTATGAAAAATAAAACTACATCATTGGTTATTTGAAAAATCAATAGTCCAGACCGGGAATCGAACTCGTTTATTTTGATTAAAGAACTCACGTGTATTTCACCATTCAATAGTGTCGCTATAAGGATCTTGCGTTTTATGGGGAATTATATACAAAATGCATGCAGACGAGCAGAAATCCCCACCCCCTCCTTTTTCGAAGTCTGATAACTACGCTATTGTCTAAATTACTACTACCTGCTCTAAAATATGTATATTAGTATAAATTGCACAAATCTTATGTATGAGCAGCAATAAGTCTAATAAGTACAAAGTTTTTTTTTCGCGTCAGTAAATGATTGGACACTATTGCTGTCTCGCTCTCACTAAACCTTTGATAGGGCGAGAGGGAATGACTATATTAATCAGGTTCCGTGACAAGCTTCTATAATGATGCGAGTAATACTGTTCTTTGTAATTATCTGGTTGTAGTAACATCTGAATTTGTTCAAAAGTGGTTTAGCATTTTGCTTTATATTAAAGTAGCCAAGATAGTCTTTGCTTCTGAATAATTGTCAGAAATGGGTTTGGTGAAGGGATATATTAATTTTTTATAAAACTTATATACAAAAAGTGCCTTAAAATTTGATACTTTAATGTGTGCCGAATAACCGGTTATCACCGGATATATTACTACACAATGCAGTGGTTAATTTTTGCAAGAACAAAGATTTAACCAACTTTGTTATACTTTTTAGAGATAAATAATGTATTGTTTTTGTTTTGACTATTTCAATTTCTAGTCATAAATCAGGAAAGTGCTGTTTTATCTCTTTTATGATAATTTTGATGATTGTAGAAGAAACCTATTACCGCTAAAAAATATCGCTAGGGGTGCGGCTGCAGTGAGAGAACGATTTGAATAAAAAGTCCAAGTAATTTTCAATTATTTGTCCAATTTTATTTGGCAAACATTTTGTCATTGAATGGCCAAACAGCGAAGAAGCAAGAGTGAAAGAGAGAAGATATCATAAAGTGATTGTACATTTAGTGGAGTCACGCCCTTAGAGAACTAAAGTTTTCGTTCATTTCAATGTAAAATTCATCGCAACAATAAACTGAATAACAATTTTTATAAATACCAATTGTTTAATGAACAACAAGTTTTGTTTCACTGAACATTGTTAAGTTGAAGTTTGAATTAAATTGTATGCAATTTTTTTAATTTGAACATTTGCATTTATCTGTCCATATTGTTTTCAGTGTATTTGCTGTGTTTGAATATAATAACATATTGCTTTGGAATAAAAAGCTTTGTGTCATATTGTTGATGTCAAAAGTGTCATAAAACGCCATCGTGTTAGAATAAAGTAGATTTTAGTGCAATAATTTGGCCAAATTAGGAAATAAGACATTATCTTTTATTTTTGTGCTGTCTTAGAGAAATGAATAATTCTCCAAGATGGCGGTGTTTGGTCGTTGGAAGTCGCGAAGCATCATGCCACAGTTTGGTAGACTCTGACCTGCAGGCGGCGGCTGCGAGATATTTGAAGTACTAGTGTTGCCAGGTTAAAGATAACGGGTGGCGATTTTGTGCGTTGTGTGGTGTTGCCATTACCACGGATCAAAAATGTATCCAAATTGGATTAACACAATTTTAAATCTTCCCGGAGCGGTTGTCTGCTGATTAACGATTTAATATTTTAGGCGCAAGAAAATTAATTCATTTTATCAATTAAATGCATTTTTATACCAAAAATAGTTAAGTTAAAGATATTTATTATATGTTTTTAAAATAGACATTCCCAAAATGATTATATATAATAATATATATAATAATATGTGTGGACATCTTACACAATTGATTATGATCTATGACATGATTAGAAATTCAAAAATAGATAAGTAGATAATCCGTAAGACTGATCTATATTTATTACATTTATTATATACAATGTTCACAAGGTCGCTGCCTGCTGCAGACACTGAAGATGTAGTGCAGCAAACAATACACAAACGTTCTCGGATCATTTTGACCTGACTCAATCCCACTGCTGGGCAACTGGTGCCTCGGTTCGCTTTCACCACTTTGATATAGTTTGTTTTGTCTTAATCATGATTTTTATTGAATAAAAACTTTTTACAATATATAAACAAAATCTTTTTAAATAATAAAATGATCTGAGACATCGCAGAATCTCCGAAACACCTCAATTTCTTTAGTCTTTTGTAGTAGTAATAACCTTTCTAGTCAGATTGTGTGCAGTCGATTCTGTCGTCGACTGTACACTCGTCACAAGCTGTGGTATCTTGTAGCGGTAGACGTGTTTTGATACTTGATTGTTCATTAATTATTATTATAATTTGTTTGTTACATAACTTTACTCGATGTTAATTATGTAGAAAATAAAATAAAATATTTCCGTAATAACCAAATACTTTTAAATATTAATTTGCTGAGTAATTAATAAAAGAAATGTTAACGCTCAAATGTTTTATAAAATATTTCTAGAGGAATTAATTTATATCAGTTATTTTTTCGTTTGACATCAAGTATCAAGATGGTTAGCCTAGTTTAAGTTTTATTTTCATTTCGAAGATGTTCAGTGGTTGATGGTTGTTTTTTTAATTATTTTAGTTTGTAACTTGTATATTTTGGTTCTGATGTCTGTATGTGCAAATCGTAGGCTCATACTATAAAATGTATGCTCAGAATTATGCTGAGTCATCGATCTTTGTTCAAGTCGAGATCGCATTTACAAAGTGATGATTTTGTAAATGTAATCGAGCGTGTTTTGAGCACCGATTCACGACTGATTCTACCTAGTTCTGTAATACGGGTCTTTTGTACTAAATTAATTACAAAACGAATGATATATAAAAAAAATTGTACAGTTTTAAAAAGGTACATGCAGCAGGGCTAGTGACCTATAACAACCGAAGAAACCGTTTAACCAATGAAACCGAAGAAACCGTTTAACCAATGAAAACGAAGAAACCGTTTAACCAATGAAAACGCAGCAAAAGGTTTATGAAATGATCTGCGCGATCATTCATTGGTCGAACGCTTTCTCGAGACGAAATTTTAGCTTCTCGTTTTAGTTTCCATAACACTCGCCACGAATCAATGAGACAAGACAGACAGAAGAGCCTATATTATTTAGTGTGTAGCGTCGGTTGCGGGGCGACGCGCGGCTATTCAGACTTTTTATAAATAAAGAGTCGCGAATGTGTGCGCGTCGATCAACGGATGTTTAGAATTTAAATGTGAGTTAAATTCTGTAACCAAAGGTTAAAATAAATGGTTTTTATTATTATCTTATGTTGTTTTTCATTGTGCAAGTAAATGAATATTCAGGTGTCGAGTCCACGTAGTTGATGATACAAAACGGTGGGTAACTATAAACGAACTACTTTATTATAATTTAATGACCGATTAAATAATTTATTTTTCAACGCGTGCCATTCAAAAAACGATTCTAATATGATGAAAGAAAATATATATTGTTTTGTAACTTAAGTGCAAGGGGAGTGAGAGAGCAATAGGTCTGCTTTTTCAGATCTTTTATTTCTATTGGTTAATATATACGGTGGAAATTCCATCAACCCGCACTAAGCGTTTTGCTACTTTATAGTACAGCAGGAACAGCTTCCCGGCGTCCTTGTTCCCAGTTCACTGTAACCTGAGAGTTCCCGTCTGGAGTGAACAGGTACCTTCGAGGCAAGTGTGGCCCATCGCAGACCGCGTCGCCACTTTCCATCCGGTGAGATCGTCGTGAAATGCTTTGTCTTATTATTTGTTCATAAAATAATTATGAATTAGCCGTTGGGCGCCGCGAGTGCCACTCAATACTACTACTCGAGGAGTGTGGTATGATGCCACACAATTTATAAATCCAAATCCAAAATCCAAGTTGTTTATTTTCAATTAAAACATTGTTGTTGAAGATGCATACAGATGCTATTTAAATAAGTTTTTCAGCACGTTTTTTGCTGTCACAGCATGCAAATCTTATACTGACTCTGGTCATGAAACTACAATCACTAAAAATAAAACTCGTTAAAATAAGCCAAAATAAAAAACAAATCATGAAAATAAAATAACCTAAAACGTATCTGAATATTTGAGTTTAAAAGTATTAATAATTCAGAATTTAGTGTCAACATTATTATCCAATAGTCAAAATGACTAATTTTTGTACAGATAAGTAAATCAATATATCTTCAAAGTAATAATAAAATAATTACAAAAATCAAATTTCATTACAATCTAGGAGAACTTAGAAACAGATAGTAGCCTGCATGCAAGCGGGCGCGGCGCAGGAATACAGGCACGGCGCCGCCGGCAGGGGAGCCGCGTACATCGGGGGCGGCGCCAGGGCCGGCGCGGGCACGCAGCACGGCAGGGAGGCGGGCAGCGCCAGGGGAAGCGCACCGGGCAAACCTAGCGGCAACGCGGCCTCCAACAGCGGCCCAGCGGCCGACAGTGCTGATGTCAACAGCGTCGGTAAAGCAGCCTCGAGCAGAGGCGGCAATGTCGCCGAAATAGACTCTGACAGTGACAGCGCTAGCACGGGAGCCAGGGTCGGCAGCGCGGGCGCTACAGCAGCCAACGCAGGGCCTAGCGCTGGAGGGCAGCCGCACGACGGGGCGGGAAGGATCAAGGGAGCGGGGGCAGGGCACGGAGCCGGGAGGAGTAAGGGGGCGGGGGCAGCGCACGGCGCGGGATAGGGGAGAGGGGCGGGGACGCAGCTGCAATGGACCGGGGCGCAAGTGCAAGGTGCGGGCGACGCAGGTAACATGTATGCGTATTGAGCATCGGCGAACTGAAAATAAGTTACTGTTGTAAGCACATCTTTGGTTTGAAAAGGTGTTAGCTATTGCTGTTGTAGAGATTGTATATTTAGGAAACAATACTTAGGTTACTGTTAACTATGATCGATGTTAACAAAATAAGCTAATGTTGACAATAATTAAACGATTTAAGGCTCGATTTTTAAATATTAGACAGAAGTTATTCGTTGGGAAGCTGTAATCTTGTACTATATATAATAGGTCTTTACCTATGAAATTGCCGTATTGCGGTACAGACTTTTTCAAACAAAAAAAAGTTTTGATTGGCTATGAATTCTAAATTCAAATTAATTTTGTTTTAAAAATATGACATTCTATTTACAATATAAGTCTTTTGTTTATTGATAAGCGTTGTATTTTCATTACATTTCAACATTTTTCCTCATAATGGATACTTTGAAATTTCGTGTAATTATGGAATATGAGTTCCGTCGTGGCACCAACGCGGCACAAACGACACGTAACATCAACGACGTTTACGGAGAGAACTGTACAAACGAACGTACAACCCGTTATTGGTTTGCTCGGTTCTGTTCTGGGAATTTTGACTTTAAAAATGAACCTCGTGGTCGTCCGGAAACTTTGGTCAACAATGATGAATTAAAGGCGATTGTGGAAGCTGATGAATCTCAATCTACAGCTGAGCTGGCAGCAGCTTTTCATGTTAGCATCAAAACAATATTGGTCCATTTGCGACAGATTGGCAAGATAAAAAAGCTTGATAGATGGGTGCCCCACGAACTTAACGATCGCCAGCGCAACGTACGCGTCGAGACTTGCCTTGCGCTGCTTAACAGGCACAGAAATGAAGGAATTTTGAACCGAATTGTTACGTGCGACGAAAAATGGATTCTTTTTGACAATCGAAAGCGCTCAGCAAGTTGGTTAGATCCTAGTTCGGTACCAAAGCAATGTGCAAAACGAAAAATGACCCCTAGAAAGGTGATGGTCACAGTTTGGTGGTCTAGTGCTGGTGTGATTCATCATAGCTTTTTACAAAACGGCGAGAGCATTACTGCAGATGTGTACATTGAAGAACTGACCACAATGATGGCGAAACTCGCACGTCTGCAACCAGCTTTGGTCAATCGGTCGTCTCCACTCCTCTTCACGACAACGCGCGACCCCATACTGCACAACAGACCGTCTCTGAGCTGCATGAGTTGGGTTTGGAAGCTCTCCCTCATCCGCCATACTCACCAGATCTTGCGCCTACTGACTATTACTTTTTCCAAAATTTAGACAACTTTTTAGCGGAAAAAAAATTCAAAATTCCCGAGAGGCAGTACAAAACGCCTTTGAAGAGTTTGTTGTCTCCCGTCCTGCTGATTTTTTCAAGAAGGGCATCCATAAACTGCCACAACGTTGGCAAAGATGCATTGATTGCAGGGGTGATTACTTTGTATAAAAGAAATAAATAAGTTCGAAAAAAAAAATACTTTAACTTTTTTCAAACAAAACGGCAATTTCATAGGTAAAGACCTAATATTTATTGTTGTAAGGATATTTAAGGTACGTCAATAAATATAAATTATGAATATAAAAAGTGGCTTTTGTAACTGAAAAAATATATTTTGAAGTAAAACTTTTTTACACTCGCTTGATTTTTATATCTCCCTCTCTAATGTAAAATTGAAAGAAAGAGTTACCTTTCGTATATTACTGTAGAGGGAAGAACTGAGTAGAGGTGAACCCGCGGAAAGTTTTACTTCAGTCGTGTGGTCTAAAGCACAATCGTTTTTTATTTGTTTTGATACACTACAAATTTGCTTGATATCTTTTAGCTAGGACTTGAATAAATCGCTTCTAAGTGGAATTCCTACCACGTATTATTATGAATTATAAATACACGTTCATCGGACATAATTACGTGTATTCGATTTCAAATTTTATATCAAAGCTACGACCATCGGACGAACGAAAAAAACAGTTAAAAAAGTGGTATAAATGAAATGTATCCCTCACCCGGGTCACCGCGGCCGCGGCACAGATCAGAAGTAAACCGCGCATGTCTCCTGCTCCCGAGCGACTCGTGCCGACGCCCCCGCCGCGCGCCCTATATCCTGCCCGCTATCGACTGCTGACCACATCGCGTCACCGCGCAGCTCTTATCACGTTCACTTAAAGATCGTTTTAGTTTGATTAAGTTGGTGAAGAAATTTCGTTGCGTTATTCTAATTGAAACTAGCGATTGCTATTGTCACGTTCGGGTTTTGATTTTATTATGATCATAATTAAAAAAAAAACATGAAAATCAACTTCTTTTAACAAAAAAAAAACACCATATATAGGCTTTAGGGAAGACCTCTTCCTGGGTTCTTTACCCCCTTTATAATCAGTCCTCAATATAACCGTGAACTACGGTCATGCTGCAACACGACGGCCGGTGTCGATGTGTTGCCAGCTCAGTGGAGTTTTGTAATCCCCCTTTTATATTAAAACATCTTGCCTACCTTCAAACGTTGTATAAAAAGGAAATTATTGTGGTTCATTTGTGGAATGTATATAGACAGACATACCTACCAATATAGATAGGTATGGATAAAGTGCAGTGTTATCTATTGCAGTCAAATGTCAGGTTGTATGTATGGAGGTAATATTCTATCAATAATACGTGATCATTTGCTTATAAAATGTAGATTATTGCTACATTTTTGTTTCACCTATTTTATGGAAATCAGTCAGTGTTTCAATAGCTTATCTATTTTGGCCTAAAGCACACTAGAAGGTGCTGCCAGTGTTCAAGGGCCGCTGGCTTTTGCTAAAACTAAAGGAGTAGAACACTTTTTTTGGTTCCACACTATTGTGTATTTAGCCAGTGTCAAGTAATTAATTTTTCAAGTTAATTAATATTATATATAATTAATAAAATATAATAAAAGTCATAGTCTAGTCTAGTCATACTCCTACTAATGCGATGGCAACGTTACCAGATGCTTCTATGGAGTTTTGAAAACAACACGAAAAAAAACGTTTTACCATCATTATACCACTTTCCACACTCATGCGTGTAATCCAGCACTTAACGAATAAAACGCCAGCTATTTTATGCACTAACACTGAAAATAATACAATGCGGTAAAGCGATCTTTTTTGATTTCCCACTAAAAAATCAGTATACATTTTTATCAGCGTGTGTTTCTAAACAGCTATAACCTGGATGTTATCAAGAGGAGTGAAGAGGTTTGTGATAGACACGCGTGATACACCTTCGACCGCAGTCTCAACATCAGCAGAAATGTGGTCAAACGCTAGCCTACCATATTTTAAAAAAACCTATTATCAGTGCCTAGTTATAAAGACCGGAGCGTGGGTACGTATAATATTAGGATCAGCCCATGAAGTGTGAACATCAACGCTCCGCACCGGTACAACTCGCGCCATTAAAGAAACATGTGAAGAAAGCTGTAAACTGTAATGTTATAAACATTTCTTTTTTATTTTCCTGTTCTCTAGGCACCAATCCCTCGAGTGTGTTTTTGAAGTAAAACTTCTTTACTCACTCTTCAAGCTGGTGAGGTGAACGGAAGTTGAGAGGGAGATATGTGACTACGTGAAGATAGAAAGAGAGAGTTACGTTTCGTATATTACTGTAGGGGCGAGAGAGATGGAGCTAAAGAAGTGTTACGTCAGTCGTGTGGACTAAAGCACACTCGTTTTATTATATTTTCCTGTGTTGGCGCCGGTAATGTGAGTGTTCCGGTGAAATGAAACAATTGTCGGTTTTCGTAATATATTTATTCGTCTATAATATTCGCTGCGCGTCTAATCGAACCTTAAGGCCTATCGCAGAATAAGTAATGATATTGATAGTAAAGTAAAATATACCTTGTCGCTATGAAAATAAAGTGTCTTGTGGATAATACCCAACCAGCAGCCCGATTCACAACCAATCGGAAAGGTCACCCTCCGTCCCTTACATCTACATGTGAATGAACGAGACGGAGAATACAAAATGATTGCGAGAAGGTACTTTTGTAACTTTTAGTACAAGAATATGAAAAAATATTTACTTATGGTACAAAAAACGTGGTGCAAACAAAAATTCCCAAGAAGTATCGAAATTCGTACACAAACGGAATCTTTTTTCTTATAAAATAATGTAACATCCATTTCATTTAGCGTCTATATAAAAGGCTATATAATATAACGCTGAAGGTACAAAATAACAAAAATCAAAACAAGCCACTTAATTATATATAATTTTAGCTAAACTTTATTACTTTTATTGTTTATTTTTTCCTCTCCTCTATAATACACAACAATTATTAAAATATTACAAACGTCTACAACGTCTCGCGAGTGAAGGCTCTCGAGGGCGACGTATTTATTCATTTTAATATATTAAAGGAAACGTTTAGGTTTCACATAGATTTTTTTGTTAGATAGGCTCGCGTTTGACCACTATCTCACCTGATGGTAAGTGACGATGCGGTCTAGGATGTAACTCGCTTGCCTAGAAGAGACCTGTTCACTCTTTGAAGAAGTTCAGATTTGAAGACTCCAAGGTTGTAGTTATCGGAAAATACGGACGCCGGTAAAGCGTTCCACTCTTTGGCTGTTCGCATCATAAACGTAGAGGGAAATATCTTTGTTCGCACATGGGGGATATTAACCATGACACGGCGTTTTATCGTAGGTACACCTGGTTGGCTGTATTAATTTTGAAGAAATTTCGCACATGGTTTATACATATTTTACTTATTATCCTGAAAATGCAGACTAAGATCAAAATCATGTCCGAAAATCAAATTGAAAGGGGACCGGTATTTAGGCAAGCGAGTTACATCCTAGACCGCATCGTCACTTACCATCAGGTGCAATAGTGGTCAAACGCGAGCCTATCTAACAATAAAAATTAAAGTTTTATTTAAACATGGAGGTAAGTACTAAATGTCAAACCATTATTTGCAAATAGGCTACTTTTAGCACTTTCGCTTTTTTTGTAATGATGGCACCCCTCGGCAGGAGGTAGTCGCTAATGTAATGTACAAGCGAAGCTTGTAACAGCCCTTAAATGTATTGTTGTCTCGCTCGCACACTATCAACGACTGGTGATCATTCAAGTAAAAAAAATTCATTTCATTGTTTTATCCCCCCCCCCCCACTACAAATAAAGCCGCTACACACTTCATAAGGATTGTTTATTATACATTGATGATATAATAATATAAAAATTTTCGGTTTCGCATGTTAAAGCCGAAAATGAGAGCATGGTTTCGTTTCCCGAGCCCGCGTCGGTGTGACGGTGAGCGCACACCGAGCCGCTGAGGTGGACGCGCACCGACACACTGCAAATAAAATATATTATGTATATTAAGCTATATATCATAAGTCCTATATTATTATTATTTTGTAAGGTTATGGTTAGAAATAAAATGAATGAAATGAACGATATAACGAAATGAATGAAATGAGATTGAATGAATGATTACTAAAATTAAATTTTTTTACTGATTTCAAATATTCGCGTGTTATATTACAGTACCTCCCGCGGGGCCCCTAGGCGAGGTAGGAGTAGGTGTCGAGCGCGGCGGGGGTCCGCTCCAGGTACTGCTTGTCGATGAGCGCCTCCACGCACTTCTTGATCATGGCGACCGAGGGGGCGAAGGACCCGCGCGCCTGCGCGCACACCTCCTGCAGCAGCTCCGTGTGCCGCAGCACCTTCCTCTGCTTCATGATGCGCACGATGGCGGCCTGCAGGTACATCTTGCGGTCGTCGTCGCAGTGCGCGGCCTCGTCCCCCCCCGCGGGGGCGGCGCCCCCCGCCGGCGCGGGCGGCGCGCTGGCGCACGCGAGGCGCACGCGCGTGCGCTTGCAGGAGAAGGCGAGGTTGAGCACGAGGTCGCCGGCGGGGTCCGCGGCGCCGGGCTCCAGGCCCACGTCGCCGTCGGCCAGCAGCAGGCCGGCGTCCAGCAGCGGGCGCAGGTGGCGCGCCCAGGCGTCGGGCGCCAGCTGCAGCGCGGCGCGCAGGTCCCGCGCGGCGCGGCGGTCGGCGCGCTCGAAGGCCAGCAGCGCGGCGCACTGGTGCGTGCTGGCGCTCACGAGGTACTGGCGCGCCGTGTAGCGCGTGCGCAGCTCGCCCGAGCACAGGTGGTGCAGCCACGCCAGCCGCCGCCCGCTGAAGGCGCCGCGGTAGTAGCCCTCGAACAGGCGCGCCGCCGCCGCCAGCGGGGGCGGGGGCGCGCGGGGCGCGCTGGCCCCCCCGAGCGGCCACGCGCCCGCCTGCAGCACCTGCCGCGCGACACGACGACATGCATCGGAGGCCGAGCGAGGCCCCGCTCTACCCGTATGTAGAACCTGACCTGTATGTTGAACCCGGTGGAGAGCGAGGCCCCGGCGTACCTGTATACTGACCCCGGTGGAGAGCGAGGCCCCGGCGTACCTGTATATTGAACCCGGTGGAGAGCGAGGCCCCGGCGTACCTGTATATTGAACCCGGTGGAGAGCGAGGCCCCGGCGTACCTGTATATTGAACCCGGTGGAGAGCGAGGCCCCGGCGTACCTGTATATTGAACCCGGTGGAGAGCGAGGCCCCGGCGTACCTGTATATTGAACCCGGTGGAGAGCGAGGCCCCGGCGTACCTGTATATTGAACCCGGTGGAGAGCGAGGCCCCGGCGTACCTGTATATTGAACCCGGTGGAGAGCGAGGCCCCGGCGTACCTGTATATTGAACCCGGTGGAGAGCGAGGCCCCGGCGTACCTGTATATTGAACCCGGTGGAGAGCGAGGCCCCGGCGTACCTGTATATTGAACCCGGTGGAGAGCGAGGCCCCGGTGTCCCGCAGGTGCTGCTGGAACTTGGTGTTGAGGTCCGCGCTGACGGCCACGTCCGTGAACATCCGGTGCAGCTTGTTCGTGAACTCGTACCCGCACGCCGCCTTCAGCCGGTTGATCATCGCCTCCTCCTGGGGGAGGGGGGAGGGGGGACGTGTACCTAGTACCGGGATCGATACTTACTTGCTACGGCGTATCTAGTATTTCACCCTTACGAGTGAAATCATACAAAAGATATTCATTAACTCGCAACAAATCAAGAATAAAATAAAACATTAATATTGTTGTGTTCATTAATACTCCTGAATACTTGTTCCAACGATACCAAGTATAAATAATCCTGGATACCTGTTCCACTGATACTATGTGTAGATGTCTTTGTATTCTATCTCCCGCATCAGCATGATCAACAGATTAATTTATAAATGAAAAATTTGAATTACAAACAGGATTTGAACCCGTATCTATCCATAAAGCCAGAACAGACATGCTTTACTCAAGCCGTGACAATTGATCTCATGTCCTAATTAATTTTTTACCTCATACAATCATTTTAGGGTGCGGGTTCAAATCCCGTTTGTGATTCAAATTTTTCCTTTACAAATTAATCTACAAATACAAATGTTTCTGCATAAGTGTTCCATACATGTATCCTATCAGTTCCACCGACACAAGTGTGGCGCACCTGTTCCATGGAGACGGACAGCTGGTGGATGAGGCGGCGCGCGAGGGCCCGCGCGTAGTACTTCTGGAACACGTCCTTGTCGTCCACGTACTTGAACACCGTGATGGCCGCCGCCAGCCGCTCCTCCGTGTCCGCCTCGCCGCCGCTCTGGGGAGGACCCACGCTTTACTGCCACCCCGATACTACCCCGACACTACCCCCGGCCACTACCCCGGCACTACCCCGGTACTACCCCGACACTACCCCGGCCACTACCCCGGTACTACCCCGACACTACCTCGACACTACCCCGGCCACTACCCCGGTACTACCCCGACACTACCTCGACACTACCCCGGCCACTACCCCGGTACTACCCCGACACTACCTCGGCACTACCCCGGCCACTACCCCGGTACTACCCCGACACTACCTCGACACTACCCCGGCCACTACCCCGGTACTACCCCGACACTACCTCGACACTACCCCGGCCACTACCCCGGTACTACCCCGACACTACCTCGACACTACCCCGGCCACTACCCCGGTACTACCCCGACACTACCTCGACACTACCCCGGCCACTACCCCGGTACTACCCCGACACTACCTCGACACTACCCCGGCCACTACCCCGGTACTACCCCGACACTACCTCGACACTACCCCGGCCACTACCCCGGTACTACCCCGACACTACCTCGACACTACCCCGGCCACTACCCCGGTACTACCTCGACACTACCCCGGCCACTACCCAGGTACTACCCCGACACTACCTCGACACTACCCCGGCCACTACTCCGGCACTACTCCGGCACTACCTCGACACTACCCCGGCCACTACTCCGGCACTACTCCGGCACTACTCCGACACTACCCGGGGAGCGGGTCATGGATATAACCAAGTTAATACAAGTATGTATTAAATTCCTACGATGTTGGAGTATGTAGGTTACCTATTTTATTTCCGACATAAATTTCATTTTCATTTAATAAGTTTTAGCTCCACACTTTTGTGTATTTAGCCAGTGTCATCATCATCAGCCTACATTAGTCCACTGCTGGACATAGGCCTCTCCCAAGGCATGCCACTGACAAGCCAGTGTCAAGTATTTGATAATTTATCAAGTTAATGATATTTCACGCAAATATGTGTCACAGTCACAGTCGAAGTCATCAAGTCAAGTCATAGTCAAGTCATAGTCCAGTCAAAGTCATACTCCTAGTAAAGTGGTGGCAACTTTACCAGAAACTTCCATGGAGTTTTGGAAACAACGCGAAAAGAAACGTTTCACCATCATTATACCACTTTCCCACACTCATGCCTGTAATCCAGCACTTAACGAATAAAATGCCACCAATTTTATGCACTAACACTGAAAATAACACAAGTTTTGGAAAATAATACAATGCGGTGACGCGATCTTTTTCGTTTTCCCGCCAAAACTCCGATACAATACAACACATGACACAAACGCGAGTCCCGGGTGTGGGGGCTCGAGCGGGCGCGCCCCGGGGGCGGCAGGCGGGCGCTCCCGGGGGCGGCAGGCGGGCGCCCCGGGGGCGCCAGGCGGGCGCCCAGCGCGCGGTGCTCACCCGCTTGCGCAGCAGGCAGTCGCAGTAGCGCGCCAGCAGCTCGGGCGCCCGCGCCGGCTGCTCGGGCGCCGCGCGCGCGTTCACCACCTCGCTGCACGCCTGCGCCGACAGTACATGCTTCGGTCATTCAACGGGTCCCCGACCACTTCACGCACGCTTCACTTGGACCCCCGAGCTGGAGCTCACCGCGCGGCTCAGTGAGGCGATTAAAAAGTTTCAAGAATAACATTATGCCATTGATAAATGTCATGGAGACATAATATATACACTTTTTACTAAACGTTATTAAATGTTTTAATTGAATATACGACGATGCAGACGATAAACGACGATAACTAGATCCGAACAGCCGGTGAGGCAAACGCAAGTTGAGAGGGAGGACTCTACGTCTCTACGTGAAGATAGAGAGTTGCGTTTCGTATATTGCTGTACGGGCGAGAGAGATAAACAAGTTTTATTTCAGTCGCATGGTCTAAAGCACACTCGTTTTTATAAAAGATATATTTCAGAAATCACTTAAAACACAGGAAGAGGGTCCCGGTAGGTGACAGTAATATAGAATAAACACGCCGACAGGCGGCAGGCGCCCGCAGACCGCGCAGTCCCGGAGACCACACTCTGCACACGGACAGTCTGCCGCAGTAACATTCATCAAATGTTTTATCTTGACCTAAGTAATAACATTCAGACTCTTCTCTTTTCTATTGTCATGATTCTGTCTTCGTACCAATAACTAGTAAATATTAAAAATTAAATCAAATGTTTACATTTATATTACACAATATTTTGTTGTATTCAATTAGTTCTCAATTATTATGTTTTACAACGTTCCGTCCTACATTCAGCGTCATCTAGCCATGAAGAGCTTACAGTGATACAAACTAGATGGCGTTGTGCGACGCTCAATACGCCCATACGTTTCGTGACAATAGTGACAGTGGTTAGGAAGAAATTTTGTTAAATTTTCCAAGCCAAGTTACACTATAGTTTGATTTATCCCTGGTTAGGTCTTAATAGCTCAAATATGCGTTATTAATCGTCAATATCTGTTCATTCAAATAGCGACTCCGCTACAACGCAATAAAGTGTAGTTTTGCTTGCACCATGGTACACGCCTAACCTAAGGAATATGCCTCTCTTTTCACACTATATTTCCTATTTATCTTAGTTAACCGTCCAGCTTGGAGATTGAGGGTAGTTAACAACCAAAGCTTAAAGTGTCCTGTCTTCCTGAATAAAAATGAAGACAATATTTTAAGTATTGATTAAATTTAACAAACAGTGCCCTTCTTTTTCACTGGATTTCATCGGTAAGTATCATAAATTAGTATACATTGTAAGCGTGAACAAGTCACTTTAGTTTTCTAAATGTCACACCAAGTTTTTCAACGTTATAATGGGAGTGAGGAAACAATATTTATCTTGCCTCAACGTAACTTCGATGATGATAACACAGCAGTAGCGTACCTTATCGAGTGCTCCGATGAAGGCCTGTGCGCCGTCGAACACCTCCGCGAACAGTGCGCTGTACTTGCCGTGCAGCGCCAGCATGGAGTGCACGAAGTGCACGTGCGCGTCGTCCCCCGCGCCGGCGGCGGCGGCGCGGCCCTCGGCGGCCACCTGGCGGTGCGCCGCGTCCACCAGCGGGCGCAGCGCCGGCGCCCCCAGCGGCGCCAGCAGCAGGTACAGGCGGCGCAGCGCCGCGCGCGCCTCCGCCTCCGCGCCCGCGCGCGCCGCCTCGCGCAGCAGGCGGCCCACCTCCGCGTGCAGCGCGGGCAGGTGCGCGCGCACGGCGGCGCGCTCGTACTGCGCGCGCGCCGCCGGCAGCGAGCTGTGGTGCAGGAAGCGCGCCGCCAGCGCCAGCTCGCGCTCCAGGCCGGCCAGCGCGCGCACCGCGTACTGCGCCACGTCGCCCAGCGCCAGCAGCGCGGCGGCGGAGCGCGCGTGCGCCGCGGCCGCCGCGCGCAGGTACGGCTCCTGCACCAGCTCCTCGTACAGCGCGCGCGCGCCGCGGGCGCGGTGCGCGCGCACGGCCACGGTGCTGTGCACGGCGGCGCGCACGGCGTCCGCCAGCCGCGCCTCCAGCGGCGCCGCGCGCGCCGCCCCCAGCGCGCGCACCACCCGCGCCGACAGCGCGCGCGCCAGCGGCGCCACCAGCACGCGCTCCCACGTCTCCAGCCCCAGCTCGCCCACCTGCGCGCGCCGGTCACGGTCAGCTGGCCCCGCCCCGCCCCGCCCCGCCCCGGCCCACACGCACCTCCAGCTGCCGCGACTCGTGCTCGCCGCAGCTCGCGCTCGCCGCCGACCCGTAGATGATCTCCGCGTCCGACACCTGCGCGCGCGACACCAAGTACTAATGATACTGTGACGACGACACGAACGATAACCTCAACGTGTAATAATAAACCATCTTTAACATAATTATCGCAATAAAGGCCACACGGCGATGCTAAGCGACGAGAGACTTCAATAAAAATGTAAGTGTTACCGTGGCACTGTATAATATGTCATTGATACAGTTAGGTGTCACTGTAGGTCGACTCACCTTCTGCCGCTTGACGTGCTGCAGGTTGAGGTAGGAGTAGAGGCAGTTGAGGTAGGCCACGCCCTGGCTGTACTCGCGCCACGCCTCCACGTACCTGCAACATTCGCGTTACGTCACACAGCCCCCCCTCACCCCCGCCCCGCGGTAGTAGTGCGCACCGCTCCAACAGCCCGTCGGCCGGGTCGTCGCTGTCGAGCGGCGTGTCGGCCGCCACGCGCCGCAGGAGCCCCGACACGTGCTCCTCCAGGAAGTTCCTGTACACACACATACATTGCAATATTGGATACGCACACTAGATATTAACTTGTAAAAACTCTAAAAATAGTCTGCCTGCACTAAATTACTACAATTAATTCGATTTTACACACAACGTTTTGGAAAAATTAAATTGTTATCAATTAGGTGTAAACAATTGAAAATATCCACTACCCCAGTGGCTCCCTACGTTGGGGGTACTTCAGGACGCGTTATTTTTGCTTTTAGTATTGTTCTACCATACAGGTTCAATATTATACATACACGCAGGTACGCTCGTACTCGTCTCGAATTTACGAAGTATCAAAACCAAAAAATTTTACACACTTTTTAGTATTAAAAACATCTCGGACGCGGCTGTCTCGCTCGCACGCTCGTGCGACTTCAGGTAGCCTACCGCGGCGAGGTCAACGCCCTCAGCGGCGTACCATTGCTTATTCCGAAACTAGGGAGCGTATTCCGTTTTAAATTGAAAAATCAATACAAAATTATTCAGTTGCTTACCCTTTACTTTGTTTCTGATGAGTAAGCAAACATAGCTTGTATACTTTGTGCGTGATCAACGAAGCTATATAGTACGTATCATATATATCAAAAAGCCGGTCTGCAAGAGACTCGGACGGGGGGACCTGCGCAGGGAGGCGGAGCCCGCACCTGGTCTCGTCGTAGAGGCGGTCGGCGAGCGGCTCGGGGTGCGCCACGCACAGCGCGTACACGTCCGAGAAGCGCGTGTTCCACGTCGCCCGCTCCACCGCGCGCAGCCCCACCACGCCCGCCACCTGTGGGCACACTGCTCCATCCACTGCTCGCCCGGGCACGCGGACCGCGTAGGTCTAGTCCCACCGCTGGGACACGGACCTTCTGGCACGTGAGACGGGGAGAGAGTATACGCTGAATGGATACCACATGTCCTTAAACATTGTAATCTTTGAAAATGTTAGTTAGGATGTTTCTGGCTGGTAGAGATACGAGATGTGCCTTGGAAACTAGTGGGTGTTTTTATGTAATTTTAGACTTGCAACACTATGCAATCTGAATGCACCCTATTGTATTGTAGTAAAATGGTCATGTTATTTAAATATCTCAGCAGAGTTAAACTTTGGTACCCGTTAAGACTTCTGCAGTAAATGGCACATTCATTTAAATGGTCAATTTGCAAAAAAGGTTATAAATTATGTGAGTTTGGTAATAACATAAACACCATACCGTTTCCTTAAGGTTGGCCCATGTCTCCTGGAAGTCGATGTGTCTCGGCTTTAGGGACATCATCGGAAAATATTTGCATGTACCTGCAACGTTGGAGTGTTACCGTGAGCATGTTGAAATGATCATTGACCAGTTGGTGGTGAATTTGATTTTCAATCTGTTTTGACTTCAAAAAAGTTTTTTTATGTCATTTATGATTATGAACCAATTTGGAAAAATATTTTAACATTTGATAAATATACTTTTAGCTTGGTTGCATAGAAATTGAATCAACATAGGTTCTGTAGTTTGGTATTTAAATCACAATAACTGAAAAAAAAAAAAACTTGGATACATAATATACAGATTGTAATTATTATCATCCAAGTGTTTTTCAATATTGAATTAAGATGATTGAAGTTTAACAGTATTCATGCCAAGTGTATGGTGCCTAATGAACAACACACACATACTTAACTTAAAGTAGCTTACTAGCTGCTCCCTGGGCAGTCACCCGCGGGTGACAAGTATCCTGTTGCTGACGACTAGGTGTTTCCGGAAAATAATAGTGTGCGAAATATAAAGAAGTGGGAAATGTGTCACAATTTTCTTCTTGTCAAAATCTTACATTCTTAAAAAGCAACCAAAAAGGCGCTATGCTTCAACCTCCGTGTTGCTTACATATCCTATGCAAATATCTATTATATTATGAACTATTGGCATTCAGACTCATTAAAATCCAGTCGGTAGTTTTTGCATGAAAGAGTAACAAACATCCATACCTACAAACTTTCGCGTTTATATTAGTGAGGATGTCATGAATTTATTACATATATTAAAATTAAATTAAATTAAATTTCATTTTATTACAGATAATTCAATCCAATTTGTTAGTAACAATAAGACTTACAGCTATATAGCTGTAAGTCTTACTAATATTAGTAGAACCATCATTATTATTAATATTGACAGTTTTTTTTCTATTCAATCTAATTCACCCCCAATAGAGAAGTTGAAGATCTAGTATATTGCATCACTACTATTTTACTTACTTGTCTCACGCAACTACCAGGTGCACTATTATTTTAGCTATATAAACTTATTAACAATAGTATTTTAGAAGTGTGATGACATCTGCATCTTTAATGGCTATTTAATGATTGTCTCTGCACACAACCAACAACGTGAATCACAACAAAACTAGCAAATCATTGCCACTAATCTATTGTTTTTGAACGCAATCCCTGGATATTTAGGCTAAGGTCACATAACAAAACAAGCACAGCCCTTCCGGGATAATTTACCACTTCAAGGGATAATGAAAACTGACATGAAAATACGTATAACACAAAGCGCTTACAACAAACGTACCGATGTTTGGACTTACAGAGCAGTTGGCAAAGTTTCAAGATTCGAAGAATAAACCACGGGCACTGTTTTTCTAGAAGAAATTACTCAGCAAAAAGGTTGTACTATATGAACACAACAAAAATAATTACGTTACAACATCCCATATTTAATGTCATGAAACGGCTGTAGCAGCTACTTACAAAGATCTCTATTCCTCAAGCTGTATTTCGCTGTGAAAAAAGAACTGAGTAGTCTTCAAATTTTACTTTTATTCTGCAAATATATTATATTTGATGATTTTGCATTCGCAGTCGACGAGATTACGATCGGATTCGGGATCAAAGCACGTTTGACGTTTAACATTTGACTTTGACATTTTTGCTTAGCATAGATAAAAACACTAAAAACGTTCCATCTCACATAATAATAAATTTGCATTGAGGGGTCCTATAACGGAAAAAAACGAGTGTGCTTGAAATTACACCACACGACTGAAGTGAACTTTTTTAGTTTAGCTCTATGTATCGGCCGGTATAACTTTGCTTTTGCTTTGTTTAATGTTAATTTCGCTGTCTTGACAATAATGTAAATTATAATTTAACCAGACATGCCAACATCATTATTGTTAGGTTAAGGGCCTGATAACAAAGTATTGCAGCGGGTTTTTTTTTATGTTAAGGAATGACGTGACGAGCTAGCCGTTCGCCTGATGTTAAACGACACGGCTGCCCATATCAGCTGCAGTGTCACTCGGAACTCTAAAGTATAGAGGTTCGCGTGATACTGCACTGCGCACGTCATCCAGAGACATCAGCACAATCTAGTAATATGATTACTAAACTGTGAGATCAGATCATAAAGTCTCAATTGCCCAGTAATTTCACTAGCTACAGTGCCCTTCAAACCGGAACACAGCAGTGCTTGCGCACTACTGCTTGGCGGCAGAATAACTGGCAAAGCGGTGGTACCTACCTAGACGAACTTTGCAGTAAAGTCCTACCACCTAGTAAAGGTAGGTATTAGACGAATATGAAGTAAACCAATTTATGGATTATTTATTATCAGGCAATAATTAAATTATTTGCGACCGGCACACGACCACCGTATTTTTAACAGATTTCCGCCAATTATGAGCCAAATAAAAAAATGTTTAGTTCAAAAGGGTATCATACCCCCGTGGGGGTCCCGTTATCATCACGTCAGGATCTGATGATGCATCATCAAGGAAATCGAAGAAAAACTAACTAAATTGTTACTTAGTTTTTCTTCGATTTCCTTGAGTAATAAATCTTAAAAGTCAACTTTGACCTCGTTTCCCAGTTTCCGATGGAGCTGAAATTTTGTATGCTTATCTAAGTTTAGTGTAAAAATAACCACAAAAGGTAAAATAAATGATTAAAATATTTTTTACCGATTTCAATACCACAAATTGGCAATAAACAATAAGAAATATAATAATATAATTATTATAAGCGCTGCCCACTCATCCATTTGAAGTCGGCCGACTTGACGAGAGTGCACCGCCTTTTTAAAAAATATTTTTCTTCTCGTGGTATCGCGGTGATCTGGGTGCTCTTGATGATCCATGTAGTGATGTTGGGGTTGATGTAGGCGCGACGCCGGTTCAACGTGTGCAACATGACAATATACATCGGTATAGCCGCTACGTACACAGGCGGATCCCCGAGCGACAAGTATCGGACGCCGCCACCGACAAGTTCCCTACGTGAGCGTGGCCGTAATGGTCAACATCTATTGTCTGTCAAACCTCCGCATGTTGGGAACACAAATTCATTAAAAATTCGATTAAAAACACAAGAGTGTGCTTTACCGGACATACCAACATAATAATGCAATTTTTTTTAACTTTGTTATTTTGACAATGGAGATCTACGTAAACCAGTACAACCCTGCTCTGTCTCTTGCCCCTACCTTGTACCTAATATACGAAACGTATCTCTCTCTTTCTATCTTCACTAACGTATATCACCTTCTCAACTTCCGTTCGGCACGCATTCACCCACCAGCTTACTCTGGGAAGGAAAGGGAAGGGAAGCAGAGAAACCAGGTCGTAGACTATATTCCGTAGAGCAAAAATGCATGAATAGATGAGAGACAACTACGCACTAAATTGATTTGTGTTAACATACTTTCCAACTTCAATCTCTATTTTGAATATAAAACATTACATGATGTAATTATTCTAATATTCCTACAAACTAAGGTGGTGCTTCCGGCCCCAAGGCCAGGACCGGAATATCTTATGCCGTTCGAGACCACGTAAAATGACATAAGACTCACTGCTGCGTCGGCGCATGCCTGGATGTCAGCATAAATTTACATAACACCTCCCTCAAACACACACAAACACGTCATACACTGCAAAAAAGGCAACTGTTACTACATAACACATACAAACCAGGTCATGCATTGCAAAATAATAATAATAATAATAATATGTGTGGACATCTCACACAACGCCATCTAGCCCCAAACTAAGCAAAGCTTGTGCTATGGGAACCAGATAACTGATACAATACTTAGATACTTTTTTGTTTGTAAATACATACATAGAGTACAATATGACACCCAGACACTGAACAAACACCTATGTTCATCACACAAATGTTTGTCCTGAGTGGGAATCGAACCCACGACCCACAGTTCAGAAGGCAGGGCTACTACCAACTGAGCTATCGGGCCCGTCAAAAAAGGCAACTGTTATGACATAACACACACAAACCAGGTCATACATTGCAATAACGGCAACTGTATGACATGACACTCACAAAAGCGTCATACATTGTAAAAATGACAACTGTATGACACGACACTCACAAAAGCGTCATACATTGTGAAAATGACAACTGTATGACTTGAAAGTCACAAACACGTCATACACTGCAAAAACGGCAACTGCATGACATGACACTCACTAAAGCGTCATACATTGTAAAAATGACAACTGTATGACTTGACAGTCACAAACACGTCATACACGGCAAAAAAGGCAACTGTTATGACATAACATACACAAACCAGGTCACGCATAGCAAAAACGGCAACTGTATGACATGACACTCACAAAAGCGTCATACATTGTAATAATGACAACTGTATGACATGACACTCACAAAAGCGTCATACATTGTAAAAATGACAACTGTATGACTTGACAGTCACAAACACGTCATACACGGCAAAAAAGGCAACTGTTATGACATAACACACATAAACCAGGTCACGCATTGCATAAACGGCAACTGTATGACATGACACTCACAAAAGCGTCATACATAGTAAAAACGGCAACTGTTTGACATAACACACACAAACCACGTCATGCATGCAAAAACGGCAACTGTATGACATGATAGTCACAAACACGTCATACACGGCAAAAAAGGCAACTGTTATGACATAACACACACAAACCAGGTCACGCATTGCAAAAATGGCAACTGTATGACACGACACTCACTAAAGCGTCATACATTGTAAAAATGACAACTGTATGACTTGACAGTCACAAACACGTCATACACGGCAAAAAAGGCAACTGTTATGACATAACATACACAAACCAGGTCACGCATAGCAAAAACGGCAACTGTATGACATGACACTCACAAAAGCGTCATACATTGTAATAATGACAACTGTATGACATGACACTCACAAAAGCGTCATACATTGTAAAAATGACAACTGTATGACTTGAAAGTCACAAACACGTCATACACTGCAAAAACGGCAACTGCATGACATGACACTCACTAAAGCGTCATACATTGTAAAAATGACAACTGTATGACTTGACAGTCACAAACACGTCATACACGGCAAAAAAGGCAACTGTTATGACATAACATACACAAACCAGGTCACGCATAGCAAAAACGGCAACTGTATGACATGACACTCACAAAAGCGTCATACATTGTAATAATGACAACTGTATGACATGACACTCACAAAAGCGTCATACATTGTAAAAATGACAACTGTATGACTTGACAGTCACAAACACGTCATACACGGCAAAAAAGGCAACTGTTATGACATAACACACACAAACCAGGTCACGCATTGCATAAACGGCAACTGTATGACATGACACTCACAAAAGCGTCATACATAGTAAAAACGGCAACTGTTTGACATAACACACACAAACCACGTCATGCATGCAAAAACGGCAACTGTATGACATGATAGTCACAAACACGTCATACACGGCAAAAAAGGCAACTGTTATGACATAACACACACAAACCAGGTCATACATTGCAATAACGGCAACTGTATGACATGACACTCACAAAAGCGTCATACATTGTAAAAATGACAACTGTATGACATGACACTCACAAACAACGTGATACAGTACAAAAACGGCAACTGTGTGAAATGACACAAAAACGTTATACATTGAAAAAACGGCAACTATATGGAGATAATAAGCTCGCCGGAAGACATTATAATGTATTGTCTTGCTTGACATAAGTGTAAGCGTCTAGAGTGCTAATTTACTTTCATATTATATATTACTAGCTGCGAAACCCGTTGCACGGGTTAAAATATACACCGCATGTTTAATGCTGTAAAAAATACATGAAGATACATTTTTAATGTAGATATGGAACACTTTAAAACCTTCGAAAAGTATGTTCTGTTTTACTTGTCAAAATCACGTGAATCGTTTTAAACACTGGTTACTTTTGATTCCCAGTGATCTTCACTCGACTGCGGACACGATTAAACTAAGGAAAAGTCACTGAATTCGAGTTTATATACCGTCAGATATAGAAATTTATAGGTTTGGAACACTCTAGAATATTTAGATGCACATCATTTATATTTAGATCTTTTAGAACGATTGTCATAATACTCGTACACATTTCGGACCTTTCTTGATCATTATAGAATTTTTAGGAACTTTCTAGAACGTCCCAGAATGATATTAACCGTTATTATTAATTTTTAAACTTTCTAGATCAATCCAGAAATTTTTAAAATTTTCTGGACGTTCCTGAATGATAATAACCGTTTTTATTAATTTTTAAACTTTCTAGATCATTCCAGAAATTTTTAGAATTTTCTGGAATGTTTCAGAATGATAATAACCGATTTTACACATTTCGGTACATTCTAGATACTAACAGAAATTTGTAGAATTTTCCGGAACGTTCCAGAATGATAATAACCGATTTTAGACATTTCGGAACATTCTAGATACTACCAGAAATTGGTAGAATTTTCTGGAACGTTCCAGAATGATAATAACCGATATTATTCATTTCGGAACTTTCTAGATCATTCTAGGAATTTTCAGAACTTTCCCGAAGTTCTAATGAGTTGGAAAAGGAATATATGAAGTTTTTGCCCTCACACTCGACATTTCCGCTCCTCAGATACCTTGCAACTTTGGATGCCTTTGGATTTACAAACTTCTCGATTTTATTACAAGTCTTTCAGGTTGCCTGGAAGAGATCACTTTTAGTGAATAGGCCGCCCATTGTGCTACGTATTCTAGTATTGTAATATCTAGTTTTATTTTATGTTGGTATACGCAATAAAGAGTTTTTCTATTCTATTCTATATTTACGGTTAAAGTGGTTATATCATTCAGGACCTCAATGATCAAATCGCAAATCGAAAAATGCTATCGCAACGTGCGATACGTCAAAAAGTCCGCCTTTAGATGCGCTACTCGAATCCGAAATAAAAATTTAGAGCTTAGTATAAAAATGTGAAAAATAGTAGGAAAAACCATAATATTACATACTAATACCATTTTTTTTGACATTCAAACACCTATAACTTCTGCGCATATACACCGATTGAAACGAAAAAACGTTTTTCGTGATCGGCTAGACTCCCCGCATCCAACGACACCAAGCACGGGGTCCTAGCTCGCAAAAAAATTCCCACCCGTCATCGATCACTCAAGTAAAATTTCAGTGCGGTGGGAGTGCCATTTTTATTGATAATTTTTTAAATTTTTTTTTAATGGTTCCTTTTGCATTGTTTTAGAGTCGTTCAAGACTATTTAATACTACATTAGACTGGATTATTATAACATATTTACATGTTATATATATAATAATAAACCATTTTTTTTTTTTTTTTTTTTTTTTTTTTTTCTATAAAGTATGTGACGGGTTCCTCATGGTTAGGTTAGGTTAGGTTAGGTTAGGTTAGGTTAGGTTAGGTTCAACACTTGGCTCGGTGCACCCTGGGCAACGGTTAATAACTTTCCTTCGGGGATCTTGTTAGCCGTTGGCTGAATTCCTGGCGGGGTCTCTCTGCGATCCCTATGTCTTGGCATAGGGCGCAGCAGAGAGACGGGGAGGGGGCGATGAAGGATCGCCCCAGCGGACCTTCGGGTCGTGGGATGGCCGGCCTTCAAGGCTGGCGGCGCGGCAGGGAGGGTCAACTCGGCCACCCTGTCGGGCACTTCGGGACGGTGCAGTTCTGTCTGCAGAGAGGGCCTTCGGGCCGGGGGATGGCGGACCTTCAAGGTCTGCGGCGCGGCGGGGAGGGTCAATTCGGCCGCCCCGTCGGGCACGCTGGTGGAAGCCAGTGTTTTGTGTGTGTTTGTGTTGAGTGTTTGTGTTCTTGTGTGTTTTATAGGCAGCCGGCACTTTACGCCGGCAATCAAAACAATGGCAGATTTAAATAGAAGTAAATTACCCCAGGGAGGTAAAGCCGGCAACGGACAATCCTTCCCTCCTACGGGAGGCTGCCCTTCGTATTCTGGGGGGGGCAAAAGTCGCCATTTGTCTTCAGTTAAGATCGTGGAGTGTCCCAAGGGGGACGAGAAGAGGAGGTCGATGAGGAGGGAGCCCGCTCTGGACTCTGACGACTATTCGTCGGATTCCAGACCCGGCTCCGCGATGAGCATCGCGTCGTCATCAGGACGCAAAAGGAGGAACAGCAGCGGTGGAAGTGGAACCGATTCCGACGGGGATCGGGGCGCTAGACCGCCAGCTGCTAGGAGAGGAAGAGGTCGCCCACCAACTACTGGCAAGTACGTCGGGCTCGCCAAGGCGCAAGCGGAGTTGAACGCACTCAAGCGTGAAGAGCTCCGCTTGCAGGCCGAGGCTGAGCTGACGAGTTATGTACGCGAGCAGACAGAAAGGACGAGAGCTCGCGCTTCGGTGAGGTCCGGAAGTGATTCCGGTCCCAAATCGAGCAGTGAGCTGGTGAGCGCTGTCGTTGACAGCCTCACCGTAATCAAGGAGGTCGCGACGAAGTCGTCGAACCTTAAGGGGACTCTAGTCCGGAGCCTTAAGGACGCGGCGGCTTCGATTCACGAGGCGGTCACGGAGATGTCTTCTCTCTCCGTGTCCGATGAGAACCGGCTCCTCCAGGCCGACAACGCTCGGCTGAAGGCGGAAGTGGGCGATCTTCGTAAGGAGGTCGCCCAGATGAAGCTGGACATGGAGGAGCTGAGGAGGGCACAGAGGCAGACGGTGGCTCCCTCGGTCGCTCGCGAGAGCGTCGAGGTCGAGCCGGTCCGTCCTGCCTCGCAGACACGGCGTGGAAGCGGAGCGATCCGCCGAAACGCCCCACCACCGGATAAGGACGGAGACGAGTTCGAGCGGGACATCATGGTGAAGGTGGGGACCATGGTGAACGCTCGGCTCGAGGCGCTGGCACGCAGGCTTCCTCCGGAGCCGCGTACTCGGCCCCCACTAGCAGCGGACAAGAGGCAGGGTAAGGCAGCCACAGCTGCGGCCCCTGCCCCTGTGCCGGCAGTCGGGGAGCCGAAACGGAAGAGGAAACGGAAGAAGAAGAAGAAGAAGAAGGTCGGCGCTGGTCCTTTACAACCAGCGTCGACGAAACAGTCTCAAGCGCGACCATCAGCGCCCAAGACCTCGGAGAAATGGAGCGACGTGGCGAAGCGTGGCAAAACCAATGGGTCTGGTGCGGTGCAGAGGGCACCGCAGACCAGGAACCCGGCGGCAAAGCTGCGCCCGCCACGTACGTCGGCTGTCGTCCTGACTCTCGAGCCTATTGCTCGGGAGAAAGGGTTCACATACATGGACGCGCTCAATAGGGCCAAGTCGTCCATTGTCCTGACCGACCACGGCATACCGCCTCTAAGCTTTCGAATTTCGCAAGCTGGGGCGCGTATGCTGGAGGTCAAGGGTCCGGACAGTGTCGATAAGGCGGACCTATTGGCAAGGAAGATACGGGAGGTTCTCCCGGCGGAGTTCGTCCGCGTCACCAGGCCGTCGAAGTGCGCAGAAATGCGTATTTCCGGCCTCGACGACTCCGTCACTTCGGACGAGGTAGCGGAGGCGGTCGCGCGCATCGGCGGATGCTCGATCGACTCCATCAGGTATAGCGAGGTTCGCACAAACCTGATCGGAGTCGGCTCGATGTGGCTGAAGTGCCCGATCGCCGCCGCCAAGGAGGTAGCACTGGGGGGCACGCTGCTCGTAGGTTGGACCTCGGCAAGGGTCCACCTGCTAGAGCGCAAGCCCTTCGTGTGCTACAGGTGTATGGAAGTGGGACACGTGAAGGCGAAATGCCCGTCCCAGGTGGACCGCAGCGATAAGTGTTATCGTTGCGGACAGCCTGGACACGTGGCCAGCTTATGCTCTGCCCCGGTTTGCTGTATGCTCTGCGCAGCAGCAAACCAAAAGGCGGATCACAGGATGGGAGGCAAGGGTTGCAACGCCCTCAAGCCCAAGCCCAAGCAGAGGTCGGGAGACGGAGCGAGGGTGGATCGTAAGACCACTTCGACTCCGTCCCGCCCTGCGAAGGCGAAGGCTCAGGACACGCCGATGTCTGTTGACCCTGGGCCTAGTGCCCCGGGTCCGGGACGTCGGTGATGTCGGGATCGGCGGACGATGAACGGGGGTTCGTCGTCCGCACGCCAATCGATCCCCCAAGCGGGTCGGCGCACTGGGTGCCTGGTGCGCTGATGCCGAGAGGGCACGTCCTGACGAGGACGTACGGAAGAGTGCCGCGCCTGCGGGCTGTGGCTGCCGCGGACAGGGATACGGAAGAGTCGTTCCACGTACTCGCGTCCCTGTCGCGATCGCGGAAAGGAAGGGGCACCCCAGGTTTTTAGTGAGTATACCGCCTCACTTTAGGAGGTGGGAGTCTCACATATCCTCCGGCTCCCCCCGGGGCTGGAGGAATCCGTAATTTGGATTTTCCTGGGTTAAAAAAAAAAAAAAAAAAAAAAAAAAAAAAAAAAAAAAAAAAAAGGTTAGGTTAGGTTAGGTTAGGTTAGGTTAGGTTAGGTTAGGTTAGGTTAGGTTAGGTTAGGTTGGGGTGCAATGCCAGGATACCTCCACGAAACCCCGGGTGTTGTAGTTCCTCTTGAATGCTTGCATTCGGGGGGAAGGGCAACACTTGGCTCGGTGCACCCTGGGCAACGGTTAATAACTTTCCTTCGGGGATCTTGTTAGCCGTTGGCTGAATTCCTGGCGGGGTCTCTCTGCGATCCCTATGTCTCGGCATAGGGCGCAGCAGAGAGACGGGGAGGGGGCGATGAAGGATCGCCCCAGCGGACCTTCGGGTCGTGGGATGGCCGGCCTTCAAGGCTGGCGGCGCGGCAGGGAGGGTCAACTCGGCCACCCTGTCGGGCACTTCGGGACGGTGCAGTTCTGTCTGCAGAGGGCCTTCGGGCCGGGGGATGGCGGACCTTCAAGGTCTGCGGCGCGGCGGGGAGGGTCAAGTCGGCCACCCCGTCGGGCAAGCTGGCGGCAAGCCAGTTTTTGTGTGTGTCTGTGTGAGTGGTTGTGTTTTGTGTGTTTTATAGGCAGCCGGCACTTTACGCCGGCACCAAAAACTATGGCTGATTCAAAGAGATGTAATGTACCCCAGGGAGGTAAAGCCGGAAACGGACAATCCTTCCCTCCTCCGGGAGGCTGCCCCTCGTATTCTGGGGGGGGCAAGAGTCGCCATTTAACGTCAATCGAGATCATGGAGTGTCCCAAGGGGGACGAGAAGAGGAGGTCATTGAGGAGAGAGCCCGCTCTGGACTCCGACGACTACTCGTCGGATTCCAGACCCGGCTCCGCGATGAGCATTGCGTCATCAGGACGCAAGAGGAGGAACAGCGGCGGTGGAAGTGGCTCAGATTCCGACGGGGATCGGGGCTCTAGACCACCAGCCGCTAGGAGAGGAAGAGGTCGCCCTCCATCCACGGGCCAATACGTCGGGCTCGCCAAGGCGAAGGCGGAGTTGAACGCACTCAAGCGTGAAGAACTCCGCCTGCAGGCCGAGGCGGACCTGGCGAACTACGTCCGGGAGGACAGAGAACGGAGGAAAGCTCGCACGTTGACGAGGACCGGGAGCGATTCTGGCCCCAAGTCAAGTCACGAGCTAGTGAGCGCTGTTGCAGACAGTCTCACTGTCATCACGGAGGTCGCGACGAAGTCGTCGAACCTTAAGGGGACACTAGTCCGGAGCCTTAAGGACGCGGCGGCTTCGATCCGGGAGGCGGTCACGGAGTTGTCTTCACTCTCCGTGTCCGATGAGAACCAGCTCCTCCAGGCCGACAACGCTCGGCTGAAGGCGGAAGTGGGCGATCTCCGTAAGGAGGTCGCTCAGATGAAGCTGGATATGGAGGAGCTGAAGAGGGCACAGAGGCAGACGGTGGCTCCCTCGGTCGTTCGCGAGAGCGTCGAGGTCGAGCCGATCCGTCCTGCCTCGCAGACACGGCGTGGAAGCGGAGCGATCCGCCGAAACGCCCCACCGGACGAGGACGGGGGCGAGTTCGAGCGTGACATCATGGTGAAGGTGGGGACCATGGTGAACGCTCGGCTCGAGGCGCTAGCGCGCAGGCTTCCTCCAGAGCCGCGTGCTCGGCCCCCACTAGCAGCGGACAAGAGGCAGGGTAAGGCAGCCACAGCTGCGGCCCCTGCCCCTGTGCCGGCAGTCGGGGAGCCGAAACGGACGAGAAAAAGGAAGAAGAAGAAGAAGAAGGCCGGCGCTGGTCCTTTACAACCAGCGTCGGCGAAACAGCCCAAGGCACTGCCCCCAGCGCCGAAGGCTATGAAGGAGAAATGGAGCGACGTGGCGAGGCGTGGCAAAACCAATGGGTCTGGTGCGGTGCAGAGGGCACCGCAGACCAGGAACCCGGCGGCAAAGCTGCGCCCGCCACGTACGTCAGCCGTGGTCCTGACTCTCGAGCCTATTGCTCGGGAGAAAGGGTTCACGTACATGGACGCGCTCAATAAGGCCAAGTCGTCCATTGTCCTGACCGACCACGGCATACCGCCTCTGAGCTTCCGAATTTCGCAAGCCGGGGCGCGTATGCTGGAGGTCAATGGTCCGGACAGTGCCGACAAAGCCGATTTACTGGCGGAGAAGATTAAGGAAGTTGTACCGGCGGAGTTCGTCCGCGTCACCAGGCCGTCGAAGTGCGCAGAAATGCGCATTTCCGGCCTCGACGACTCCGTCACGTCGGACGAGGTAGCGGAGGCGGTCGCGCGCATCGGCGGATGCTCGATCGACTCCATCAGGTATAGCGAGGTTCGCACAAACCTGATCGGAGTCGGCTCGATGTGGCTGAGATGCCCGATCGCCGCCGCCAAGGAGGTGGCACTGGGGGGCACACTGCTCGTAGGTTGGACCTCGGCAAGGGTCCACCTGCTGGAGCGCAAGCCCTTTGTGTGCTTCAAATGTCTGGAGGTAGGTCACGTACGTGCTAAGTGCCCATCCAAGGTGGACCGCAGCGATAAATGTTATCGCTGCGGACAGCCTGGACACGTAGCGAGCGTATGCACCGCTGCGGCTCGCTGCATGCTGTGTGCGGCAGCAAACCAAAGCGCTGACCATAGGATGGGAGGCAAGGGTTGCAACGCCCTCAAGCCCAAGCCCAAGCAGAGGATGGGAGACGGAGCGAGGGTGGATCGTAAGACCACTTCGACTCCGGCCCGCCCTGCGAAGGCGAAGGCTAAGGACATGCCGATGTCTGTTGACCCTGGGCCTAGTGCCCCGGGTCCGGGACGTCGGTGATGTCGGGATCGCCGGGTGACGAACGGGGGTTCGTCGTCCGCACGCCAATCGATCCCCCAAGCGGGTCGGCGCACTGGGTGCCTGGTGCGCTGATGCCGAGAGGGCACGTCCTGACGAGGACGTTAGGAAGAGTGTCACGCCTGCGGGCTGTGGCTGCCGCGGACAGGGATACGGAAGAGTTGTTCCACGTACTCGCGTCCCTGTCGCGATCGCGGAAGGGAAGGGGCACCCCAGGTTTTTAGTGAGTATACCGCCTCACTTTAGGAGGTGGGAGTCTCACATATCCTCTGGCTCCCCCCGGGGCTGGAGGAATCCGTAATTTGGATTTTCCTGGGTTAAAAAAAAAAAAAAAAAAAAGGTTAGGTTAGGTTAGGTTAGGTTAGGTTGGGGTGCAATGCCAGGATACCTCCACGTTGCCTCGGGTGCTGCAATTCCCTCTTAATGCTTGCATTCGGGGGGAAGGGCAGCACCTGGACCGGTGCACCCTGGGCAACGGCTAACAACTTTCCTTCGGGGATCTTGTTAGCCGTTGGCGAAATTCCTGGCGGGGGGGGGGCCTCTCTGCGATCCCTATGCCTCGGCATAGGGCGCAGCAGAGAGGCGGGGACTCGCACCGTCGCATCCTTGGCATGGGAGGCGGTGGTGCGAGTCAAGGCGGCCTCTCGTTGTCGAGCAATTAGCCATGCTCGACAATGGGAGGACCGGGGAGGTGGTCCCTCTTCTGTTCGCAGGGGGGGGACCAAGGAGCGGGGGAGGGAGTGTCTTATCGCTCCCTCGCTCCAGAGGGTGGGGCGATGTCCAGGAGTAAGCGGCATCGCCCCTGGTGAGGGAGGGGCTTAAAAACCCCTCCGGGAGGGGGCTTTATACACCCCCCCCCGAGGAGGAGCGCGCGCCGTCGCCTTTGGTCGGAGGGGCGACGGTGGCGCGCTAGTGGGCAGCAGGCGGCTGCAGGATCGGCCTCTCACCGTCGATTCGTTGCGGTCGTCTCGACGAGGAGAGGCCCGGGGAGGTGGGGGGCGGGGGAGAGAGATTGCCATCCTCTCGCTCCTCCGCTCCAGAGGGCGGGGGCGATGCCCCGTTATAGCCCCGGGGCATCGCTATCGCTCTCGCGAATGAAGGAGGGGCTTTGTACACCCCTCCGGGGAGGGGGCTCTATACACCCCCCCCCCGTGGAGGATCGCGCCGACGTCTCTGAGGGCCGGAGGCGGCGGCGCGAGTGGCAGCAGGTGGCTGCAGAATTGGCCTCTCACCGTCGACCGCCTTGCTAGGAGCGCTCGACGAGGAGAGGTCTGGGGAGGGGGCTTTATACACCCCCCCCCCGTGGAGGAGCTCGCGCCGTCGTCTCCCTGCCTATTGCGGCAGACAACGGCGCAAGCTAGGGGCGGGGGAAAGAGAACGGAGTACTCTCTCTCCCCCACTCCTGAGGGCGCGGTGACGGAGCCGGGATTAAATTCCTGACTCCGTCCCTGCGGCGGGGACTCGGGGCGCTGGATGTGGGCCATCCAACGTCCCTGAAAACAGGGTCCCCCAGAGGAGTTGGTGCCCCAGATGTTCCGGGGCATCACTCGAGGAGGAGGAGGGGCTTTATACACCCCTCCGGGAGGGGGTTTTATACACCCCCCCCCCGAGGAGGGCTCGCTCCTGCACGGAGCGAGCAACAGCGCAAGCGGGGCTGCGGAGAATGCGCAAGCGGGCCCGCGGCCCCGCTTCCAGCTGAGTAGGCGGAACATCGTGGAGGTTTTAGTCGGTATGGGTGCCCCTTCCGGGCATCGAGCCCGACACTACCCGTGGCCGACCCAGCCGCGGGTGTGCGTAAATGCATTTCCCCCACGTTAAAAAAAAAAAAAAAAAAAAAAAAAAGGTTAGGTTAGGTTAGGTTAGGTTAGGTTAGGTTAGGTTAGGTTAGGTTAGGTTAGGTTAGGTTAGGTTAGGTTAGGTTGGGGTGCAAGGCCAGGATACCTCCACGAAACCCCGGGTGTTGTAGTTCCTCTTGAATGCTTGCATTCGGGGGGAAGGGCAACACTTGGCTCGGTGCACCCTGGGCAACGGTTAATAACTTTCCTTCGGGGATCTTGTTAGCCGTTGGCTGAATTCCTGGCGGGGTCTCTCTGCGATCCCTATGTCTCGGCATAGGGCGCAGCAGAGAGACGGGGAGGGGGCGATGAAGGATACCCCAGCGGACCTTCGGGTCGTGGGATGGCCGGCCTTCAAGGCTGGCGGCGCGGCAGGGAGGGTCAACTCGGCCACCCTGTCGGGCACTTCGGGACGGTGCAGTTCTGTCTGCAGAGGGCCTTCGGGCCGGGGGATGGCGGACCTTCAAGGTCTGCGGCGCGGCGGGGAGGGTCAAGTCGGCCACCCCGTCGGGCAAGCTGGCGGCAAGCCAGTTTTTGTGTGTGTCTGTGTGAGTGTTTGTGTTTTGTGTGTTTTATAGGCAGCCGGCACTTTACGCCGGCACCAAAAACTATGGCTGATTCAAAGAGATGTAATGTACCCCAGGGAGGTAAAGCCGGAAACGGACAATCCTTCCCTCCTCCGGGAGGCTGCCCCTCGTATTCTGGGGGGGGCAAGAGTCGCCATTTAACGTCAATCGAGATCATGGAGTGTCCCAAGGGGGACGAGAAGAGGAGGTCATTGAGGAGAGAGCCCGCTCTGGACTCCGACGACTACTCGTCGGATTCCAGACCCGGCTCCGCGATGAGCATTGCGTCATCAGGACGCAAGAGGAGGAACAGCGGCGGTGGAAGTGGCTCAGATTCCGACGGGGATCGGGGCTCTAGACCACCAGCCGCTAGGAGAGGAAGAGGTCGCCCTCCATCCACGGGCCAATACGTCGGGCTCGCCAAGGCGAAGGCGGAGTTGAACGCACTCAAGCGTGAAGAACTCCGCCTGCAGGCCGAGGCGGACCTGGCGAACTACGTCCGGGAGGACAGAGAACGGAGGAAAGCTCGCACGTTGACGAGGACCGGGAGCGATTCTGGCCCCAAGTCAAGTCACGAGCTAGTGAGCGCTGTTGCAGACAGTCTCACTGTCATCACGGAGGTCGCGACGAAGTCGTCGAACCTTAAGGGGACACTAGTCCGGAGCCTTAAGGACGCGGCGGCTTCGATCCGGGAGGCGGTCACGGAGTTGTCTTCACTCTCCGTGTCCGATGAGAACCAGCTCCTCCAGGCCGACAACGCTCGGCTGAAGGCGGAAGTGGGCGATCTCCGTAAGGAGGTCGCTCAGATGAAGCTGGATATGGAGGAGCTGAAGAGGGCACAGAGGCAGACGGTGGCTCCCTCGGTCGTTCGCGAGAGCGTCGAGGTCGAGCCGATCCGTCCTGCCTCGCAGACACGGCGTGGAAGCGGAGCGATCCGCCGAAACGCCCCACCGGACGAGGACGGGGGCGAGTTCGAGCGTGACATCATGGTGAAGGTGGGGACCATGGTGAACGCTCGGCTCGAGGCGCTAGCGCGCAGGCTTCCTCCAGAGCCGCGTGCTCGGCCCCCACTAGCAGCGGACAAGAGGCAGGGTAAGGCAGCCACAGCTGCGGCCCCTGCCCCTGTGCCGGCAGTCGGGGAGCCGAAACGGACGAGAAAAAGGAAGAAGAAGAAGAAGAAGGCCGGCGCTGGTCCTTTACAACCAGCGTCGGCGAAACAGCCCAAGGCACTGCCCCCAGCGCCGAAGGCTATGAAGGAGAAATGGAGCGACGTGGCGAGGCGTGGCAAAACCAATGGGTCTGGTGCGGTGCAGAGGGCACCGCAGACCAGGAACCCGGCGGCAAAGCTGCGCCCGCCACGTACGTCAGCCGTGGTCCTGACTCTCGAGCCTATTGCTCGGGAGAAAGGGTTCACGTACATGGACGCGCTCAATAAGGCCAAGTCGTCCATTGTCCTGACCGACCACGGCATACCGCCTCTGAGCTTCCGAATTTCGCAAGCCGGGGCGCGTATGCTGGAGGTCAATGGTCCGGACAGTGCCGACAAAGCCGATTTACTGGCGGAGAAGATTAAGGAAGTTGTACCGGCGGAGTTCGTCCGCGTCACCAGGCCGTCGAAGTGCGCAGAAATGCGCATTTCCGGCCTCGACGACTCCGTCACGTCGGACGAAGTAGCGGAGGCGGTCGCGCGCATCGGCGGATGCTCGATCGACTCCATCAGGTATAGCGAGGTTCGCACAAACCTGATCGGAGTCGGCTCGATGTGGCTGAGATGCCCGATCGCCGCCGCCAAGGAGGTGGCACTGGGGGGCACACTGCTCGTAGGTTGGACCTCGGCAAGGGTCCACCTGCTGGAGCGCAAGCCCTTTGTGTGCTTCAAATGCCTGGAGGTAGGTCACGTACGTGCTAAGTGCCCATCCAAGGTGGACCGCAGCGATAAATGTTATCGCTGCGGACAGCCTGGACACGTAGCGAGCGTATGCACCGCTGCGGCTCGCTGCATGCTGTGTGCGGCAGCAAACCAAAGCGCTGACCATAGGATGGGAGGCAAGGGTTGCAACGCCCTCAAGCCCAAGCCCAAGCAGAGGATGGGAGACGGAGCGAGGGTGGATCGTAAGACCACTTCGACTCCGGCCCGCCCTGCGAAGGCGAAGTAAGACCACTTCGACTCCGGCCCGCCCTGCGAAGGCGAAGGCTAAGGACATGCCGATGTCTGTTGACCCTGGGCCTAGTGCCCCGGTCGGCGGGTGACGAACGGGGGTTCGTCGTCCGCACGCCAATCGATCCCCCAAGCGGGTCGGCGCACTGGGTGCCTGGTGCGCTGATGCCGAGAGGGCACGTCCTGTAGGAAGAGTGTCACGCCTGCGGGCTGTGGCTGCCGCGGACAGGGATACGGAAGAGTCGTCCCACGTACTCGCGTCCCTGTCGCGATCGCGGAAGGGAAGGGGCACCCCAGGTTTTTAGTGAGTATACCGCCTCACTTTAGGAGGTGGGAGTCTCACATATCCTCCGGCTCCCCCCGGGGCTGGAGGAATCCGTAATTTGGATTTTCCTGGGTTAAAAAAAAAAAAAAAAAAAAAAAAAAAAAAAAAAAAAAAAAAAGGGGAGGGTAGGTTAGGTTAGGTTAGGTTTTTTTTTTTTTTTTTTTTTTTTTTATTAAACCTATCCGGGCGCGTGGCCCGGCCTGCGAGCTAAACACCTCTGACGTTTGTCAGAGCCCTTATCTACTATTCTATTTTTATTCATATTAGGATTAGGAAGGGGTGGGTTCTTAGTGCTATGGTTTATTTTAATTCTTAGTTATTTATGACGAACGTACATTTCCTCGACTTGCATGGTATTGTAGTTCCATTTCATTCTTACGTGCTACTATTTTAAATTTAATATATATTTGATGACATGGCTTATACATTTTCGTGTTTTGTGCATTATTCTGCTTTGTTTTCTTATACTTCTATTTTCTTGTCATACTATGTTACAGCAATTCTTACTTTCTAGTTTTATCTAAGTTTATTTTGTTTACATCTCTTATACTATTTATTCTTATAGTCTACATTGTTTACATACTATATATTTTATACATTTATTTATTTCTAGGTTACAACTATTTTGTATGCTATTCAACTACTATGCTACATTGATATATACTTATTATATATTGTGAGCATATTTGTGTATCACTTTACATATATACTTTACAATTTTATAATCTAGAATATTAATTTTCTGTATGGTATTTTGAGATTCATATTTTTCTGGGCCACGACAAACAAAGGTTTTAATCCTACCTATTTTTGTTCTATAGATTGTCACGCGTTTCTCGGTCTGTATCAATTTTGGCCTGGCTAGTTTTTTAAGACACACTGGTAAGTTTTCCAACTTATGCGTTTCCCTATGAAACAGACTTCGGTTGCCTTCCTGGTGTCTTAGGTTCATCGCGCCAGTTCTATGTTCCAATCTGTTGATCGGACCTTGCTCTACCAATATGCGGACAGTGATTATTGGGGAACTGGTGCACCTAGTTTCCCATGTTGTACCAATTTCCGTTTTATTACCCGGGTTAACATTATGAACGCCTTCAGCAGTATGCTATGGAGGCTCTAGCTAGAGCCTCCCATTTCCTTCTTATTATGCATTCATCGCTGAAGGCGTTATGTTCCACGTGGTCTTGTTTACCGTGAATACAATTGCAGCATGTGGGGGTCCCACCTGCCAGCCATACTTCACACTGCTGCTTCATGTGGGGCCCCCCACAATGACTACATTTTTCCTTCGTTTCTCTACAGAAACGACGGCCATGTCCATAGCCGAGGCAGAGTGAACACTGAACAAGCGGCGATTGATCCATCGCCCTTACTCGCTGCAGGTCAATGTGCACTGCCTCGGCTTCCACCATGCGTCGATAGAGTTTTGGAGAGACCCTTAGAACAACATGACCACAGAGCGGGTTTCTTGTTCTCTTTCTGTATGCTACCTCAACTCTGTTGTCTGTCTTTTCGAGGCCGAGGAATAATGACCCGTTTTGGTTTTTTAGTGCCCTCAGGACGTCCTCGTCTGTGTTATAACTGAGGACTTCCCTGAGGATCACTAATGGGTCTTTGTTCTTAATGTCCTCGACCTTTAGATCCTTTGCTCCACTGAGCCTCTCCTTCAATTTTGTTCGGTCTTCTACCGATCCACATCCCATGATAACTTTACCGTCCTTAGCCTTCCTTATTTTTTCTACTTTTACCCCCCCTTCCTTAGCATTCACAGCACTTCTGACCTTGTTCAACACTTCCTCACCTGTTTCTAATTCATCTTTTGATGTTACTAAAGTGTTGACTGCTGTATAAGTGGCTTTTTTGGAGTAGTGGCCACGACGCTTGCGTATGATTGTTTTATGACTACTTCTTTAATTGTTTCTACTATTTCTGTGTTATTTTTTATCTGTTCTGTGTGCTCTTCTAGCTTTTTCATTATTTCTTCCTTCATGCTGTCTACTTTCATTGTCAGTTCGTCCGGCTCTTCTTCTCCTGCATCTTTCTTAAGGGTTGCTTCTAAGAGGTCGGTCAAATCGTCTACTTCCTTCCTAAACATTTCTTTTTGATCCGTCATTTCCTTCAGCTGCTGTCTGAGTTCTTCGGCATCGGGTGTTATATGCGCCTTCTCCGCTTCCGACTCTTTCAGCAGCTGAAGAATGCGCGTAGCCTCCGAGATTACCGCATTTTTAATGCTAGTCTTAGTGTTCCTGGAGCTATTTATATTAAACTCTAGCCTTTCTAAACACTCCTTGCCTTCTGCGTTCCGACTAGCATAACTTTTCTTTTTTGGTTCTGGAGAAATCCCGGTTTTTGCCTCTGACACTTTGTCTGGGTATCTTAGCTCCTGATTTGGTGGGCTCGCTAGCACTTCGATTGATGTTCTTCGAGCTATGGCCGGTTTAAGCGTCGAGGGGTTTGGCGGAACCCTCTGCGGTTGGCATATGCTATCGCTCTTACTGGAGGGTCCCGCCCTTTCAGTCGTACCCTCGGCCATAGTTGGGCGAGTCTCTTCTTCCCTGCTCGCAGGTTTACCCACGGTCTTTTTCGGGGTATGAAAACCAAACATTTTGGGAAAAAGACCTTAGTGTAATATAGGTTAGTCAATGAAATTAAGTTTAAAAAGAAGTTTGTAAAAGTTGTAAAATGTCAGTATTCTAAACTATATATATATGTATATATATATTATTTATTTATTTATATCTATAAATTTTTTATTTAATTTAATAATAATATATATATTTTTTGTTACAGGTACCACCGGAGTGCAGCGGTCTCAGTTTGTTCCAGTGCAGGTAAGTACACACGTACACACACTACACGCGAAAAATGTTAATCAGTAATAATTTTAACTATTATTATGGTAGTCCAATACAAGAACGATATTAATTCCTGATAATATTAACTCTAGGTAGAGTATGTCTATTAAAGTAGATGAATAGAATAAAATAATAAAATAAGTAAAATCTTGTCGCGTTCAACTTTTGTCGTGGCCCGAAAATAGAATTCCAAAATTTTACAGAAAATTTACGGAAGGGGAGAGGGGGTGAGGTAATTTAGGGGGATATACACAATATTACACTTCAATTTAGCCTAAAACGAATTTACAAAAATATTTATTTTGAGGGGTAGGGGGGGTAGGGGGGGGGTTTATTAGGGGGGAAGGGACTACACTAATATGACACTTCAATATTACCTTATAATATTTTTACAAAAAAGTTATTTTTTAAATAGCCAAATAAATTCCAAAACTTTTACAATTTGTATGGAGAATTTATTTTTGATGGTAGAGGAAAGGGAAAAATTTTGAAAAATTTAGAATTTAATTCGGACCGCACGAGATATCTAACCTCTGGTTAGATATCGCAGGTCGGTGCCAAAATCTGCCTATCTCTCACCGTTTTTGAGATATTTACAAAACAAAGTTATTTAAATACATGTGCGGTTGGAAAAAAGTAGGTCAGCTTAATTAATTCGAGCGCTTAAGTCTTAAAAATCTAATTTTTTCACCAAAATGTACCTACCTATAGGGCCTACCCTTGGACAAAAAATAAGGGTAGGTTGTCGCTGATAAACTTAAACTACTAATTTATTTACAAAATTACCAACCGCACTAAACTTTAGAAGGTTGCCTCCGAGTCAAAAATCCACTTTTTCCAGATCTGCAAACGCCTTCCGCTTCCTCTTCCGGTCTTCTACGAGGCTGCGTACTCCACTTCTTGCCAGCTGGCCTGGATGGGTGACCTCGTGACCACGTGGGACTTGTTTTTTTGCCGATTACTCCGCGATGGGGACCGGCAAAAATTTGATTCGACCACGTGATCAAAGGTCTCCCGCAGGGCTTCCAGGTAGCACTTAAAAAAGTGGGGGTTACAGATCTGGTTTGCCCAGCGTTAATTTTTGAAGTTTGTAAAAATGCACAAAAATCACTTTTTCACTAATAATTCTGCGGAAAATCGTCGCAGGTTAAAACCAAAAACACTGCCGTGTAGGCCGCACTCTTCCGCAACTTTTGATGTATCGCAACCGTTTCCCAGGCAAAATTTACCTATTTTTCGGGATTTTTAACCGCGGAGCACTTTGTTTTCTTGGCGTCTCTGGCCGTGGTTGGGACGCGACTGGGTTAGGTTAGGTTAGGTTAGGTTAGGTTAGGTTAGGTTAGGTTAGGTTAGGTTAGGTTAGGTTAGGTTAGGTTAGGTTAGGTTAGGTTAGGTTAGGTTAGGTTAGGTTAGGTTAGGTTAGGTTAGGTTAGGTTAGGTTAGGTTAGGTTAGGTTAGGTTAGGTTAGGTTAGGTTAGGTTAGGTTAGGTTAGGTTAGGTTAGGTTAGGTTAGGTTAGGTTAGGTTAGGTTAGGTTAGGTTAGGTTAGGTTAGGTTAGGTTAGGTTAGGTTAGGTTAGGTTAGGTTAGGTTAGGTTAGGTTAGGTTAGGTTAGGTTAGGTTAGGTTAGGTTAGGTTAGGTTAGGTTAGGTTAGGTTAGGTTAGGTTAGGTTAGGTTAGGTTAGGTTAGGTTAGGTTAGGTTAGGTTAGGTTAGGTTAGGTTAGGTTAGGTTAGGTTAGGTTAGGTTAGGTTAGGTTAGGTTAGGTTAGGTTAGGTTAGGTTAGGTTAGGTTAGGTTAGGTTAGGTTAGGTTAGGTTAGGTTAGGTTAGGTTAGGTTAGGTTAGGTTAGGTTAGGTTAGGTTAGGTTAGGTTAGGTTAGGTTAGGTTAGGTTAGGTTAGGTTAGGTTAGGTTAGGTTAGGTTAGGTTAGGTTAGGTTAGGTTAGGTTAGGTTAGGTTAGGTTAGGTTAGGTTAGGTTAGGTTAGGTTAGGTTAGGTTAGGTTAGGTTAGGTTAGGTTAGGTTAGGTTAGGTTAGGTTAGGTTAGGTTAGGTTAGGTTAGGTTAGGTTAGGTTAGGTTAGGTTAGGTTAGGTTAGGTTAGGTTAGGTTAGGTTAGGTTAGGTTAGGTTAGGTTAGGTTAGGTTAGGTTAGGTTAGGTTAGGTTAGGTTAGGTTAGGTTAGGTTAGGTTAGGTTAGGTTAGGTTAGGTTAGGTTAGGTTAGGTTAGGTTAGGTTAGGTTAGGTTAGGTTAGGTTAGGTTAGGTTAGGTTAGGTTAGGTTAGGTTAGGTTAGGTTAGGTTAGGTTAGGTTAGGTTAGGTTAGGTTAGGTTAGGTTAGGTTAGGTTAGGTTAGGTTAGGTTAGGTTAGGTTAGGTTAGGTTAGGTTAGGTTAGGTTAGGTTAGGTTAGGTTAGGTTAGGTTAGGTTAGGTTAGGTTAGGTTAGGTTAGGTTAGGTTAGGTTAGGTTTTTTTTTTTTTTTTTTTTTTTTTTCCCTGTCCGGACGCTTGGCCCGGCCCGCGAGCTAATCTCGTCAGTATTTATTTTCTGACGTTTTAAACTAATTTTATTAACTAATACATATAATAACTGGGCAGTCTGCCCCCCCCCCCAGCTTTATTGCATATATTTCCGTTACAACATATACACGCTCGTTGTTTACAATTTCAGGTCTATCACAGTTTATAAAGCAATTTAAGGTCATAATCAATTTACAATACTTAGATTTAGTTTAAGAATACATTTCAATTATCTAGTTGCACTTTTAGGTTAGGTTAGGTTAGGTTAGGTTAGGTTAGGTTAGGTTAGGTTAGGTTAGGTTAGGTTAGGTTAGGTTAGGTTAGGTTAGGTTAGGTTAGGTTAGGTTAGGTTAGGTTAGGTTAGGTTAGGTTAGGTTAGGTTAGGTTAGGTTAGGTTTTTTTTTTTTTTTTTTTTTTTAAACCTGTCCGGGCGCGATGGCCTGGCCTGCGAGCTAGTCACCTCTAACATGGGGGTCAGAGACTTTATTTTCAATATTTATTTCTACCTATTAAGGATTGGGATTTGGGTTGGGTTTGTTCCATTTTATTTATATCCAACAATTTTCATTTTACATTGGCTATGGACCCATACACGTCATAAATTACATCAGAGCGATTATTCTACATTCTTAATATATCCTATTTTCTGATATTTTGTTTTATGCTTATTACTAGTTACATACACTCATTACTAGTTATACAGTTACATGGGACATTTTCATCTTGTTTGTGAAATTTTATTGTCTCTTATTCTATCCTAGGTCATACAGTGTTCCGTTTGGACTTAGAGCTTCTGTTTTTATCTTCTATTTGTTCTAACTTTTACTATTCTTAATTTATTCTAATTATTAATGACTTGTACATTGTACATTTTATCTTGAATTTTACACTTTTTATCTTAGTTCCTCTACATTATTTTACTATTTTGTTTATCTAGGTTTACATCCGTTTATTTCTTACTTTTAACTTAATACTATGCTGTTTTAATATATATTCATTATACATTTTCCAGCATATTTTTCCATCTTTGTATTTCTATACAATTATTTATTACCTAATTTACTAATTATACATAATTTATACATCTTATTTTACTTTACTATTTTTATCTTTTTGGGCCATGATCGTGTCATTTTTTAAGCTAGCTAGTTTTAAAGGTAACTCGTTGGTTTTTTGGCGTTCTATGCTGGCGGCATCCATCAGGAATCGCAGTTTCCGGTTATGGTTTCTTAGGCTTGACGAACTGATGAAAGTATTCCAACTTATGCAATTTCCAATGAAAGTGACACTGGTTGCCTTTTCAATATTTAGAATCCGTCTTGCCTGTTCCATTCTGCGGATTGCCTTCCGGTGTTGCATTGTCTGTGAGTGGATAGTTACCATCCGGGAACTGGTGCACAAAGTTTCCGGTTTCTTTTCGCCAACCACTTTGTTGCCAGGTACCTTTACAACGCCTTCAGCAGTACGCAATGGTGGCTCTAGCTAGAGCCTCCCATTTTCTTCTTACTGTACACTCTTCGCTGAAGGCGTTGTGTTCTACCTTGTCTATCCTAGCATGAGTGCAGTTACAGCAAGTGGGGGCCCCACCTGCCAGCCAGTCAGGACACTGCTGTTTCATGTGGGGACCCCCACAGTGGCTGCACTTTTCTATGGTTTCTTTACAAAACCGGCGTCCATGACCGTAGCCGAGGCAGAGCGAACATTGAACTAGCGGCGACTGATCTAACACTCTTATCCGCTGCAGGTCAATGTGCACTGCCCCGGCCCCAACCATGCGCTGGTACAGTTTCGGGGACACTCTCAAAACCACATGTCCACATAGTGGATTCCTAGTCTTTTTCCTGTAAGCAACTTCTGCTCTATCATCCGTCTCTTCCAGGCCGAGGAACAAAGACCCATTTTGGTTTTTAAGTGCCCTCAGGACGTCATCATTGGTGTTATATTGGAGTACGTCCTTTAGAATCACTAGTGGGTCTTTATTTTTGATATCTTCCACTTTGAGTTCCTTGGCCTTGCTCAACCTTTCCTTTAGCTTGTTTCTATCCTCTACTGACCCACACCCTATGATAACTTTGCTATCTTTAGCCTTCCTTATTTTTTCAACCTTCACGCCCCCCTCTTTAGCATTTACGGTAGCTCTGATTCTGTTCAGCACTTCTTCCCCAGTCTCTAGCTCGTCGTTTGACGAGACTATGACTGAGTGAAGTGCTGAATGCTCCGTATTTTGCTTTTTTGGGGGTGTCGCTACTACACTTGCATAGGATTGTTTAGCCACTATTTCTTTTAATTCGTCTATTTTATCTGTATTATTTTTTAGAAGTTCCGGATGTTCTGTTAATTTTTGCATCATTTCCTCTTTCATGCTGTCAATTTTTATCGTTAAATTATCGACTTTGGCTGTTAGACTCGAGTTTTCATCCAGCGCTTTATTTTTCTTTTCATCCAGCTCCTCATTATAGAGGTCGTAGAATTTGTCCCTGTCTTCGGTCATCTCTTCCATTTTTTGGGAGAGTTCCGCCAATTGTAGAGACTGGGACTGAGTGGGCTGGGAGGCATTTTCTTTCTCTGACTCCCTCAGTAGCTGGTAGATACGCTCAGCTTCGTGGAGCACCACATTCTTGATACTTGTTTTGGTGTTCCTTG